>BSBN01000213.1:23667500-24957500 GCA_027924645.1 Cunninghamia lanceolata | reverse complement strand
TACACCAAACTACTTATGAATAAGATTGGGCCTTGTGAAGTGCTAAAGAAATGTGGAGAAAATGCCTACAAAATCAGGCTTCCAGATGGCATTGCTTTGTCACCAATCTTTAATGTATCAGACCTTTATCCCTATAAGGGATCTGATCCTTAGACATTTATTGTAGAAGAACAAACTGATTAGACACTTCAGGACCTGATTCCTTCATCTCCTGGTCAGATTGAATGCATTTTGGACAACCGGATTGCAAAATAGACTAGGAGGCATACTTATTATGAATATTTGATGAAGTGGCTCAATAAGCCTCAGCAAGTTGCAACTTGGATGAGCAGAGAAGCCATTGAGAAGGTAGGATTCACATTTGATAGCATTCCCAACTCAAGAGACTTGAGTTCTGTTTGATAGTGGGTGTATGGTGCAGGGCACCTAAATCATTTTGATTGCATTTTTGATAAGTTGTGGTTTTTACTCAATGTGTTCTGTAATAAGGCTTTAGCCATGGATGTAAGGTCCTTTTGTGTGGTCAAGATGATTGGGGTAATCATATAAACCTCAATCATTCTTAGTCCATTTGGACCCTAGTTGAGTCATTTAGGCCTGTAGGTCTAATGTTGATTTTTTGAGTCTAGTTGGTAGTCTTAATGTTTTTCATGTTTTTGGGAGTATGGTGGATGTTTAGGTTTCATTGGCCAAGAAAAACCAATCGACATCCTTGTGTCAAGGCAAAAGTGCCATAGTTGTCCAAATATGTCATGTACTTGAGCAGTTCCAACCCACTTTTGATGGTTGCAACTACTTTGGGAAGCTGCATACCAACTTGGATCGGTTGATATGGTGGACATCTTGCTCCAGTACAAGAGAGAAGATTTTGTACGGAGTTTTGGGCACAAAATCAATAGAAACTGACTATTTTTCCTTGCATTTCTGTGGTTGTACAGTCTGTATGGATTGGCAGAGTAGATCGATGTGATTTTTCTAAAAATAGGTTGAGTTAGGGTTCAAATGCAACAAGTTTGAGGTCTTGAAGTCATTTCAAGAGGGAGATATTGCATTTTGATTCTAAACTGGTCTAAAAACCCTGTTTTCTAGGGTTTGTCATACAAATCTGGCCCTAGAATGCATTCCAACTGGTGAAATCTCATGCATATTGGTGAAATACAGGATAGGGATGTAATTTACATGATTCCAAAAGCATTTGGTTGGGAAAGACTGTTTTCAATTTTTGGAGTGATGCCCTAGGTCAAGTATTCATAGGTATTTGACCAAAAATGTGCAATTTAGTGTTGTATATGACAAAATCTGAAAGATGGATGAATGCCTAATGGTTTTCTAAGATGTTTGCATGTGGTGAAAGAGATCCAAATTCCTGTCCCTGATCTATGGCCCCAATTTGAACCCTTTGCTTTGTAACCTAGACCTAAAGTGATCAATTAGGCCTAGAGACCTAGTGGGTGTTTTGAGTTGCTGGAGTAGAGTGTGAATAGGAGACTTGGAGGTTTGTTAGGGTTCCCTAAAGGGTATTCAAATCCACTATTTATTTGCTTGGTCATTTAGGGTTTTGTCATGTTGTGTGGTGGAAACAGGTTTAGGAGGGCTAGTAGCCTTACTAGGCCAAGTGAAGGTTGGAGAATTGTGAGAAGTTGGGAATCAAACCAACTGTATAAAAGGTGTTTATGGACCTGTATTAAGGTGTGGAAGTAGCCTTGAGGGTTGAACAATATCCTAGATACCAAATCCCTAATTTGCCTTTGGTGTGACTTTGGTTGGATTGAGGTAGTGAAGTGGGTGAGTGGGCAAAGAAGACTAAACCATTGTTGCTTCCCTTGTGCCACTTTGCATCAATCTTCTTATCTCTCTAGTAATCCAATCACATAAGTGTACCTACAAATACATCATCATATTACTTTCAACCTAAGCACTCAATATATAGGCATGCGAAAAACCACAAACCATGAATGGTTTCTAAAACAATGTGTTGAAAACTACTAGCTAATTTTGGCATCCATATCCATGCACAAATCCCAACAACCAAATCAAGATTAGTTAACTAGCAACAAATTAGAAACTACCACTACCAAAATTGAGCACTTAATTAGTCTTATCCTACCTTTTCTATAACTACTCCATGGTTTTCCCTAAGTCCACAATTAACTCCCTCTCATCATACTCTACACACCTTACAAGTTGTCATAGTTTAACTTAGCAACTTCCATAACATTAAGTGAGTCTTACACTTGCCAAAATATAAACTACAGACTTTACATTAAGTGCAACTCCAAGTGGGATGCCTGAAAAATATGGGTGTAAATATTTAAATAAATAATTAAATACAATTAAACAAGACTTAAGATTGCAAGGTGAATGACACCCCTTATCCTCACATTCTCCCACTTGACATTTACATTGCAAGACAATAGGGAACTAAGAGAATAGATCAATCTCTAGAAGAGGTAGGTCCCATGGCCTCTCTGCACCAACTAAACTTCTCTATGCTCATTGTCTTAGTGAGAAAATCTACAATATTTATCAAGATGTCAACCTTTTATAACATGACTCTACCATGCCCAACCATCTCTCAAACAAAGTGATACTGAACATCAATATGCTTCATATGATCATGGTACATTGTATTTTTAGCCAAACATATTGCACTCTGTCTATTGCAACTAATTTTTAAATGTTTGCACTCAAAGCCAATACCTAAACATAATCTATGTAACCATACTACCTCTTTACAAGCATGTGTCACAACCATGTACTTTTCTTTTGTAGTACAACTCTTCCAAACAAAGTAAACACATAGCCACTTGTGGACCTCCTGTAGTCTAGATCAGCAACCCAACCAAAATAAACAAAGCCTTGTAAGTCAATCAACTTTCCCACATCATTGGTCCTATGATAACAAATGCAATTTGGTTAGAAGTCCCTCACAAATATATGAATACCCTTTTCACATAAGTCTAATGCTTTTGACTAGGGTCAGATATTAACCTGCTCAAAACTCCCATTGCTTGGGCAATATCTAGTCTTGTAATGTATACCATAGCATACATGAGGCTTCAAACAACATTGGCATAAGGAACCTTATAGATCTCTTTAAGATCATTATTTAATTTAAGACATTGTTCCAAATAAATCCTCGTGCCAACTAGTAAGGGAATACTTATTGGTTTACACTTTCATTGCAAAACACTATAAAATAGCACCAATTACATACTTATTTTAATTTAGTTAGAGTTTTTTTAACCTAATCCCTGCATATTTCCATACCCAAAATGTACTTAGCATCTCCTAATTTTTTCATATCAAAAGTACCAAATAACTAATTTTAAATCTCCCTAATCATCCCCTTGTTGTTCCCAATAAGTAACATATCCATATACAAGACAATGATTAGTAACTAATCATTAATTAATTTGAAATATACATTTTGATTTGCTTCAATTATAACAAAACCAAGTTCTAATGCAAAAGCATCAAATTTTTGATACCACATACATGGAGACTACTTCAACCCATACAAGGATAATTTTAACCTACAAACCATATACTCCTTCCTCTTTACCGTGAAATTGTCAGGTGGTTTCATATAAATCTCCTCTTAAAGATCTTCATGCAGAAATTTAGTTTATGCATCCATTTTCTCTACCCTAAATCATAATAAGTAGCAATAGATAAAAGAAATCAAATGGAGGTTAACTTAGCCACAAAGGATATTATCTCACCAAAATTCACTCCCTTAACTTGGGAGCAACCTTTAGCCACTAAATGGGCCTTATACCACTCTAACTTACCATCTACTCTAAATTTATTTTTGAATACCCATTTGCAGACAAGGGCTTCCTCCCCTTGACATAGCATCTCAACTAGGCCCCGAGTCTCACATTTGTCCAGAGCCTTCATTTCATCTTTCATAGCCTCCAACCAAGACTTATGCTCCTATAAAGATAAAGCTTCATTTCCAAACCTAGAGGTTCATTGTCAATACATGATAATGCAAAGACACGGTGGAAAATAAATGGTCTATATTCATACCTTTCAATAGGTTTCTACCAGCTAGTGGATCTTCTTAGAGGTGTCACAAAAGGCTCCAATTGTTCCTCATCAAAACTATCTTCTAAACCTCCTTCTTCCTCTCCTTATCCATCCTTTTATTATTCTACATGTGCATCTTCCTATGTTCAATCTTAGTTTTAAAATGCACTATTTTATTTGGCTTTACCTAAGTCTATTCACCATTTGAAAATATCCTAAGGTCCCTAAAAATCACATCATTAGAATAAACTATTTTCAATGCTACAAGATCTCAAATCTTATAGCCTTTAATATTCTTGCCATAACCCATGAAAACACACATGTTAGCCTTGAAATCAAGCTTAGATCATTTCTCTTTTGGAACATGAACATAAGCTAAGTCACTACCAAATACTCTAAAATGAGAAATTGATGATCTTTTACCTATCCATTCCTCGTATGGTGTCTTGTCAACTAGAGCAAAAGTGGGAGATTTATTTACCAAATAACATTCTATGTGAATAATCTTAGTCCGAAAATGATTTTCTATGTTATGTACTTAGGGATATGATATTATAATGTGTTTAGGTTGATGGGGTTGCTGACATGTGACACACATCCCTTAAGTTAGTTATGTTGGGTCTTATGGATAACTTGTGTAATTAATTATATTAGGTGTTGAGTAGGCCTTCATTGGGATTACCTATCCATTATGTTATTAGGAGGTGGTATATATATATGAGATGAATATCATTGTAAGGAGATGTTTGTAGTATGATATTGTATTTGGGATCTCTTGGAGATATAGTGTGGAGTGGCTTCTTCCTTAAGGAGTATTGTACATTGTTACCCAACCTTAAGGGTTTATTCTATTTCTAAATATATTGGATATTAGGGCATCTTATCCCATGAACATCTCTTATGTTGTGTGAGATCTATCTTCTACATTATCTCATTGCAACTATTATATGTGTGAATTTTATCATTCTATCTTAGCACTATTTAGCATGTTTCTAGCTCTATCTATCAAGATTCTATTCATTTGTTCTAAAACTCTATTTTGTTGTGGAGTGTATGGAGTAGTCTTCTATCTAAAAATACCTATGTATGTCTTTAATAATCATCAAATTCCCTAGAGTAGTACTCACCACTATTATCTAACCTCAAAACTTTTACTTTTCTATCTATATGTTTCTCTGATTGCTTTAAATTCTTTAAACTTAGAAATTTATAGCAAATTTATGCTTCAAAATTAAATATAAGTAAACATTAAGAGTTCACTGAAATAAGTGTAACATAATAGCAAGATTTACCAATGGAAGGAACATCCACGAGACTAAACACATCATTATGAATTACTTCCAAAACTTGCTTTGTTCTAAAACTACCAAATTTAAAAGATACTTTATGTTTTTTACCAAACACACAATGTTTGTAAAAGTCAAAATCAATAGTATACCTAAACAACCATCAACCATTTTTTATTAATGAGGCATTTAAGACCCTTCTCACCAATTTGACTCAATCTATGATCCCACAATTTACAAGAATCAATGTTTTAGTTACATTCATAGAGTTACAAAATGTTGATGATTGTAGTCTAATCACGATTCCACACTATGTGCCCCTATCCAGCACCAAGTTTCCTCTAGTCAATTTGTAACCACTCTTTTCAAACATTGCATGTAGTCTAGAATCATTCATTTTTATAATAGAAATTAAATTTATTGCTAAACCTAGTATATGCAATATATCTATGAGATTTTTCACTCTCCCATCACTAAATACTAGTTTTACCTCTCCTTGGCCCCCAATCTTATAAGTATTTTTATCCTTGAGGAAAACTTCCCCACCATCATATGCTTTCTATGTTGAGAAACACTCCTTGTGGGGAATCATATGGTAGGATACACCTAAATCTATCAGCCAAGAGTCATCAAAAGACATGTAAGATGAAATAAAGAAAACAATAAAAGTTTCATCATCAAAGGATCTGTCAGTAGAGGAATCTTCAACATTCTTTTTCATATTTCTACATTCCTTCTTGAGATGGCCCCATTTACCATAATTCCAACATCTCAACCTACTCTTAGTAGGGGTTTTGGATCTTCCCTTAGATTTAGATCTATCTTTAGACTTATCATTACCTATAGTGCCCCTCCATTCTCACTTTGGATGAGAAGGTGGTCGGGCTAAGGAGCATGAAGAAGAAGGTAAAATACTCAGAATACTTAGGTTATGATAGACATGTTGATAGTAGGCTTACTATTATGATGTAGTTGATGACACTTATTGATGTTTATTATGATGATACTGTTGATATTTTATGATTAGTACATTATGCTAATGTTGTGATCAGTTATAGGTTAATTGATTATGTAGATTAGTTTTACTACGTGATTAATGCGATTATTTGTCTTTGTTATCTAGTTGTTTATTTACTAATGAATTTGTTTAATGTGGATACTTGTGATGTGTTTTGTGAAGGGACGGTGTAGTATTACTCATAATGAGTACCCTACTACGTTGTGATTCCCTGTCACTATGTGCCTACTTGGGTAATTATATGTATGTATTCGACACTTTTGTTTGCTACAGGCTGCAGGGACCAGGCATCGACTCCACCTGAATTGGCAGGTCTGAGCATGCCTTCATACCAATGGAAGTTGTTGAATGGAGATAGCCTATGGTCCCCTAGCCTAGCCATCATCCTTGAAGAGGATGAGTATCTGGTTGTGTACCCTATCAATGTTGTCGGTTTGGTCATGATAGTCAGTCATTGTTGTGGTGGTCTTATTTTCTGATATTGCATAGTAGTCAGGTATGGTTTGACAGTTGGGTTATTTTGTTGGTATTATTTTGGTTATTATTTCCTTAAAATAAAATAATTAGTTATGAAGTATTTTTGTTAAATAAATAAATATATAAATGTCCTTATGTAAATTTTGTTTATGAAAAATATATTATTCTAGAAGTTAAGTTAATAAATAATAATAATAGTAATAAATGTAATTGCAACTAGAAATAAATAAATAAATAATATTTATGTGTTACCATAAAATATATTTATCTTGGTCTAGTTGTAAAATGTTTAAAATAACAAACTGTAAGATATTGTTCATGCAAGAGTTATTGCCTCTTGTGGGGGGAATCTTCTGGAAGATTTTAGGGGATTTCTTTTGCTAAAAATAGGGAATTTTTGGGCTGTATTTAGGGGGGAGATTTATCTCTCATAAGGATCTTTAGCAGATGGAACTTTTGGAGGGAAACTGGTTTGTGGCTGCAGCAGTTGAACCTGGCATCGAATCCTCAGCCCAGTCAAGCAAGCGAAATTAGGTTCCTTTGGTTCTAATTTCTATCTCATTTTTCTGTTGAACCAAATGTTTGATATATAATTTTTCCTGTTGATGGTAATTTGGTTGAGAGGTTAGAAGCCTTGTTATCATATCCAATTGTGCATGTCTGTATCATTGCATTTCTAGGAATCACCGATTGATGTGACTATCTATCTCTCACCCATTTCATCTTTGTTTTTACAGTCTATTGCATTAGCCATAACTTTCGTTTTACAAACTGGGTTCCTTTAAATTTTTTATATATAGTGTACATCCTAGTTTCGAAATCATATCCAAAAATTGTCTATACCCAGTTTGTCTTTTTGGAGATATGAATGTTTTGTGACTGTCTACCTCTCAGCCATTTTGTCTCTGTTTTAGCAGCCTATTGTATTAGTCATAACTTTAGGTTTATGAACTGGGTTCCTCTAATTTTTTGATATATAGTGCATGACCTAGTTTCCTAAATCATATCGGAAAATTGTCCATACCCAGTTTGTCATTTTGGAGATATAAATATTTTGTGACTATCTACCTTTCACTTGTTTCATCTCTGTTAAAACAGTTAGTTGTGTCACAATAACTCTATATTTTCAAATTAAGTTTCTCTAAAATTTTTATATAAGATTCAACTCTTACCTATGAAAACTATATCCAAAAGAGTTAGCATTACCCAGTTTGTCAATTCAGAGATATGTATCAATTAGTGACAGACATTCATATGCCATCTTGATTGTTATTAAATCTACAAATCCATTCTATGCATATCCTTTAATCATTGCATTCCATAATTTGACATCTCTTTGAAGCAATTTGCTGAACAGTTAATGCACTTTGTCTGAGATCTCACTTTTGCATACATGTATACTAGAGCATTTCCTTTTCAAAGTCTCTTATCATTATCAAAACATTCTATATCTATCTTCTTTCTGATATAGCATCTGTTCTTGCATATCTTAATCGATCATATTAGTATGTTTCTTTCTTAGTGGTTTATTTTAGTGCTTTCTGGTTTAAAATTGTTCATTTTAAATATGGTCTTGCTTGAAATTCCATTGTTAGTTATTAGCGTCAAGTAGTAATGATGTTATTGGTTTATTATATTATTCTTTGGTTCTGAGTCATATTGTTCTAATGGAATGTAATAGTCATTTTAATCCTCATTTTTTTCCATATCGAGAAATGGATGTAGTAATAGTGGTATTGTGTTTCAATTTACCCGACTCCAGAGGCTTGTCTACCTTGAACTTTTCATGGCTTTGAGTACTTGCATTCTAGAGAGAGAAAGTTGGTTTTTATTTCATTAAATTTGGACTTTTGCATGCCTCGGGTTATTTTGGATTGTTATAAGTGTTAGAGGTATGTCATGTGTGTCCTTGTATAGTACTTATTTGGGTTGGCTTAACTGAGTGCAAGAAGGGGAGTGGCTTCTGATGTGGGGCCAACGCCCAAAGTGGTTGTCTGGGTAACCCATTGCAAGTGTTTAACAAGTGAAATCTAATAATTGACTAGGGGGAAAGGGTAGACTTCACATTAATCAAAATAAGGAAGACCGCATGTGTGACCTATGGGGTCGGCGCTTGGAGGGAGGCTTTCAGGGTAACCATAGATGGGGGCCGGTGTCTAGAGAGAGACAATCAGGGTAACCCATGTAGGGCCATGTGATGACACTTTTTCCTACTACACTCCAGCTTACCCTATTCTATTGCCTCTGGATGTTGATTGTTGTGTTCAGTGTTGTTCGCATGTGAAACCTATGGTATTTCTATCTTTTGTTAGTCCTCATGTCCTTGCTTGTGTCAGGGAACCTCATTGTTATCTCCTAGCTCAGGGGGTGGACCTCAGGGTTCCACAAGGTTGGGTGGAAGAGCTTAATCCATTGGTTTTCCTTGATCATCCTAATTTGTGATCACTACAGAAGTGTTCCAGTCCCAGATTGTATTGCATCCTCAGAGCTGTGCTATACTTCCAGAATTGTATAATCTTGTTGTATATTGTAAACCGATGTAATCGGTCATGAATCTTGTAATCTTGTTTTTTAACTTTTGTAACTGTTCATATCTGTAAATGGGTAATGTAATCTTCTTCTTTTGTATCATGAGGTTTATTATTTGTGTTGTTATAAGTTATGGTTATCTAATGCAGTTATGTTTCCTTAGAGGTGTTAGTTGATCATCTTGTTTTAATTCTTAAAATAGTCTTAATTCTATCTAGTGTAAATGCATTTACTTGCTTCAAAAAAATATGTATTTCTATAATTTTAGTACCTGTTAGCCTAACTCTCTAGGGTTGCATGACGGGGCATCACATTACCCCCTTTTACTTATCAACACCTTTTTCTTTAGATATGCCCCACACATGCAATGCATCCTTAGAATCATCATCCATATAATTTCTCATCTCCTCCTTGAGAAAGGTTGCAACAAGGGCATCCATCTTTAGATCTTTCATAGAGCCACTAAGTGCAATAATTAAATTTTCTCAAGATTTAGGTAATTAATAGAGTAGTTTTAAATACATTTATCCTCTTATTCCATCTTAACATCTATTGGCTGTAACTGATTCAAGATTAAATTAAATACATTCAAGTGTTTTACAACTAAGTCTTTGTCTTTCATTTTCAATGAATATAATTTCCTTTTAAGATACAATTTATTAACAATACTCTTAGTCTAATAAATCTTACATATTATCTTCTATAATTGGCATTTATTATTTTCATTAGAAACATTCAAGAGAATAGAATTAGAAAGACATAACCTTATAGTACCTTGCATTTTCTTATTTATCTTTACCTAGTATTCATTAGATATATTTTTGTGTTTATTCTCATTTTGCATATCCATTTCTTCCAAGAGATGGTCCATCTTCAAATTCCAAATTTCATAGCCTATGCTATTGAAATTCTCAATCTTTGGAGATGATGTGTTAGCCATGATCTCTATCACTAGAATTTATCTGCACAAAAAACACAAAAGCTCCCATTCTAGTAAAAAATCTAACACTCCAAAAGAAAGGAGTCTCCTTCTAATCAAGCCAACCAAGCTCTAATAACAAATATTGTTCACAAGGTGAAAAATATAGTTAAAATTTATTGATCCTTAGTGCATTCAAATTCATTAACATTGATAGATAATGTAGGAAACATAAGTAATAACAATGTAATCTAGAAAATGCAAATCACAACACTTTTCAATAACACAAGATATATGTGGAGTAAACCTTTCAAGAAAAAAACTCCACCATTAAAAAGACTCAAGCTTGTATTAATCTTCAAACAAGGAAGTACATCAATATAATTTTCTTATCTCTTTAGTGGTCCGACCAAATAAGTGTACCTGCAAGTACATCATCATATTAACTTCAACTTGAGCACTCAATATAGAGGCATGAGAAAAAACATAAACCATGAATGGTTTCTAAAACCATGTGTTGGGAATCACTAGCTCATTTCGGGATCCATATCCATGCACATATTCCAATGCAAAAATCAAGCTTAGTTAACTGACAACAAATTAGAAACTATCACTATCAAACTTGGGTGCTCAAATAGTCTTATCCTATATTTTCCATAACTACTCTATAATTTTCTCCAAGTCTACAATTAACTACCTCTCATCATCCTCTTTCCTTTTTGGAAATTTTCATACAAATTACAAGTTGTCATAATTGTAATTAGCAACTTCCATGCCACTAAGTAAGTCTTACACTTACAAAAATATAAACTACAAGTTACACCAATTGTAACTCCAAATGGAACGCCCCAAAAATATGGGTGAAAATAATTAAATAAATAAATAAATACAATTATAAAAGAATTGTGATTAGAAGGTGAATGACACCTCTTATCTTAACAAAATAAACAACTAAAAAACTATGAAAAACAAAATACTAATTAAAACTAAATAAACAAAATACTAATCATTAGTTTGGTGTGCATAGACTCATAACAATACTAGATCTCTCTACCAACAAGCATTGGAGTGTTAACCAATATAATTTAAATGTTATTATCATAAAAAAAGTCATTACGACATGTCCACCTTTGAAATTGTAATCATAATATTAAGCAATTATGAAATGGTGAAAGAGTGTGTGTTTGACAATAGTCACAAAAAGACTAAAGTAGAAAAAATATTATAGTAAACATAAAATATAAGTAGAAAAAATTGTTATAGTATACATAAAAGACAAGGAATAAATTATTTTAAACTAATTAAAATTAATTTAATTTAAACTATATTCTTGGTGTAGTTAATTTATAGTCACAACATTTTGTAAGACATGGGTTGCAAAGTAGTTGAAGTCCCTACCTAAATATGGAATTGCTATTCAAGTAGAAAACAATCATCCCAATTTAAAAGAAATTTATGAAAGTTGAAAGATAATGAAAAGATTAGTAGACTTTCCAAGCTAAAATTAAATGTAATAGCTGAAGCCTAAAAAATAATCAAAAAATACCTAATCCTCATATTTTAACACTTTGATATTGGAATTTGATAGGACTGTTATCATGGTCTTGTGAGCAAGTGGCTAAAATGACTTCTTAATCAATGAAATGAACCAAGTTGTGAGTTTAATTTTCTTGAGGCAAGAATTTTATTACTTAAATCCTAAATAGGTATCATCCTAAGATCTATCGTATATCGCTAAAAGTGGGTTCACTTTCCTTGATTGAAGTAATTTCTTAGCAGAATCCTAGATGGGTGTGATCTTTGCAAGGAAAAGTGGGTTCAATAAGGATGACTGAGGTAACAATTTAATCCTTCAAAGGAGAAGAAGTTCCATCTTGGCATGCATCTTCCATGCATATTGGTGTTTGGGAAATAGCTGTTCACAATCTTCATAATATAATATGCCAAAATGTTCTACCAGACATTTTTTTCTTGCCAAGCTCACACAAGATTATGGATTGGTTTTACTTTGGAATGGGTACTACTATTATGTTTTGAATGTAAGAAATTTAAAGAAAATAAATAGTAGTAGACACCCACCCATGCATCTATACATGTTTATTTTCATCCCATTATTACAAATTTACAAATACAAAATTGTTTTAAGCACAAAAATGTAGAGTGTCCTAGATAAATGAGTACATTTCCCAAAAAATGAATTGCATGTAGAAGCACACAATCATCCTAGGGAGATGTTTTTCTAATATGTTTGTGCTTATGCAAAATTATAGGAACCTTATGTAGTGAAATAGTTATTGTTATCATGTAAATATTCACCCTTTCTTGAGAGAGGAGCTCTCAAGCTACTTAGTGAAACATTGAAATGTCTCTCAGTGTGGGACCTCCAAAAGTGAGACAAATCTCTAGAGAGGGTTGGTTCCCTTGGTTTTCTCACCTAAACTACTCTAATATACTATTGTTCTTAGAGGAAAAGGGTAGGAAATGACATAAAAGAAGCCTAAATCCTAATGGAAGGTGATGCACCAAATGTTTGTGACATGTACTACTTCTTAGCATACACAATATGTTCAATAAATCAACTAGTTTCAACACACAACTCACATTTGTTTCATGTTCATGTATCAATATTTCATAGGAAGGTTTTGATGTTTGTAATATTAGAGGGAAAAATGAAGACTTACTCACAACTAGTGACTGTTTGGCATCATGACACAACCTACAACCTACACAAATCATGCATTTTCTGTATATAGGTGTTAAAAATGAAATATACATTCAAGGATTTGCATGTAAATCACATAAATATACATCAATCATTCAGTTACACACAATAGACAAAGATTGAGAAGGCCAAAATGCTTTCTTTATTGATCAAAGGTACTTACAAAACTGATGCACAAGTCTGATATCATGATGATGATGATGAGTACAATGTCTAATTTTTGGCTTCCACAACTCAAAAACATGAAAAGAACTACTGAAAAGAAATCCTAGGGGATCCTATATCTCATCACAAACATTGGAGAGAATATAGGAGATGCTTTCTACAAAAAATGAATGCTTAAAAGTTGGATAACCTACTTTGGATGCCCAAGAAGAGTCCTAGTTTGATATTGACTCCTTCATGCTTGTAGATGCTTGGAAAAAGTCTTCCAACTATCCCATGTGTCTCCAAACTGTTCCTATATGCCTGGGAAGTGGTCAAACTACCTTCAATGCCCTCAAACTACTCCTAGATTTGTTGGACCATGATTTCCATGTTTGTAGGTGCCATTATGAGCCCCTAATGGGTGTGGGAAAGATGCTCTTTGGCTATTTGGTTTTCAACTGACCTCATTACTCACATCACTTCATTATGCTCAGTCATAACAAATTCTTTAATGAGCCTTGATGAAGGCATTCATCTCATAGGGGCGTAGGGAATCAAGTTTGCATTCTTCTTAGACCTTAAACTCTTAATAAAGCATGAGTCTAAACCACATTGTTGTCCTTATCCATTGGGCAAAGAGATTGGGTTTCAATGCTCCTACGTCTTCATACCAACTTAGCTTTCATGGCTATTCCATACATTTATCAACAAAGATTCTAGCTTCTAAGTGCTTGGCCTTCATGATTGAAGTCTTCATCCTTAACATCCTAGTTAACAGTCCCTTTGTTCATACTAGTCTTATTCACCTCTTAATTATGCATACACTATTTTTGGAGACTGTCATATGTCAAATAGACCTTTGGAAATGTATTCATTGCCACCTTTGGCATTTAGGACTGTTCATTGTCCCTTGCCACTGCATGACTGCCATCACACTTTATTACTGTTTTCTCAGCCCCCCTTTAGGCCTCTTTGATGTCTTGGGGCCTTAAAATAAAATTAACTAAAGCATCCCTTTATCTTTGTGTAGTCTTTGTACACTACATCCTTGATTTGGAGAAAACCTTTTCATAGTATAGAAGACTCTCAATAGAGCACTATTCCAATACATGTTTATGTCTCTGTAAACTAAATCTTTACCCTCTATACCACTATGTCTTGTGACTTTGTCACTGTATCATTCCAACTGACCCATTTACTGTGCTCTTGAAGGTGTTCATTCAAGATTGTGCCTCTTCTAACAAACCTTGTATGATCCTCTTGCATAATTTTCCCACTATCTTGGCAGTAACTATAGGTCATATTCACCTCTCAAGCATTAGCAGGGTCTTTGCATATTGTCTCTTCATGCAATGTGGCTATTGTTGACTAAGACATCACAAAGTCCCATTCATAGGTCTACAAACTCTCATGCATCTAGGTCTACATGTAAGACCTTCAAATGTTTATCTTGTTTAATAGTCCTCAGACCTTGTCATGACTGTCTCAGAGTCTACATGACTATATCAACTTTTAGATCTATTTTGTTGGTGTAAGTCTCTCAAAACAAGGCTAAAGATCTTTGTGACCTCTCTGTGGTAGTGTGAGAGCTTCCTTGAATGTCTCTTTTTTGGCTTGGACTACACTTTTCTCAGTTGCTGCTATCCCTTCTACAATCTTGACTACTCCTTTAAATGTGATAGAACTTTTGCTTGGATTGAGCCTTACTCTATTCCAAAACTTCTTGAAAAGTGTCAATAATTTCTTCTCTAGATGACATAGGGAATGGCAAGTGAAACTTCAAATACATGTCTCCTAGACTGTGCATGAGTTGTTATGACTATTCTTTGTCTCTGCTATGCATTTTTGTGTCATCTTTTCACACAAACCTCATGAATGCCTTGTAACATGGTTGGCTATCTCTCTATGGATTGTTCAACACAATCTCCCCATGTTTGTCAACACAAACACTATATGACTGTCAACATGACTATTATACAATATTCAATACTATCTACATCTTCTTGAAGCCTCTGTCCTTGACTTTATACTTGACATGTTGTTAATGTCCACACCAAACACCACTTTGCATGGACCTTTGTCTTTGATACAAAACTAATGAGAGTTGTGAAAGGTTCAAGAAGGCTTGCCAGTTTCCTCATACTTTTGTCAGTCTCCTAATGAAGTTATTCTTAGGACCTTACAACTCTAAGACACCATATAAAATCTTGTAACATCTATTATGCTTTGCATGCACTTTGTCAAAGTTTGTGAACATAACTTTGCATTAATGTATACTTAACAACAACTTCTCAGCACTGGATCAAGTCTAATACTCTCACATGATGAACTTCAATGATACTTTCTTACAGGTTGCTTGAAGTCCAAAACTCAGAGGATACCAAGTATCATTCAAACCAAACAAAATACAATCATACATTTGTAACTTGGTTTCCATGTGTCTATCAGTATCTTCTATATCATGTCTCTGTGAGTAGAAAGAGATCATTATAAATAGGAACGTACCTTTCAAGTCTCAAAATCCCTTATATTGCTTGATAAGCTCATTAAATGATGGAGCGGACCTATGAAAACACTGTTACAAGTTCTTGAAAACCCTATGTCTTCATTGTTCTTCATGACTATTCACAATCATCTCTTGTCTCTACATGCTAACCTTGATAAGGTCTCCCTTTTGTTCTCCCTTCTAGACTCCTTTCCAAAGCATTAAAAACATTCTCTACCATCTGAGAAAGCTCCATTTTAGGGTTTCTATTCTTGTCTTATCATTTTCAAGACCCATACCATCACAAAGTGGTATCCACCAACCAAAAATTGAGGTAAATGATGATATATCAGGTAAGTGCAAGAAGATGGGGGGCCAAAAAGGGGTCTTAAGTGGCCACTTTTTTTTTCTAAAATTAGGAAATGCTGGCCTTGGATGAGAAATTGAGCATAGTTACACTCAATTTGGAGATGCAACCAAAACAATGTTCGTAGGGCTCCGAGTCTACTTTCTAAACTACTATTTTTTTTAAATGGCATAGATTAAGGGGTTCAAAAGAGGGAGCCACAAAAATTGGTGTTGTTTCTGTCAAAAAAACATAACATAGCTTGTTTTGTGGCTCCCTCAAAAGGTCAACTTTTTTTTGGTATTTTTAAAATCACTTTGGTGAGAAATTAGCTAATAGCATGTAGTTTATGCCTAAATTTTCTGATAATTTTTTGATGAATATTTGATTTTTTATTAATTTTCAAAGTGGACACATCCTAAAAAATAGAATTTTGGCTATGCTACCCTTATAAATTTTGAAAACTAATTGAAAATCATTTTTTTCTTTTTTTAATATGTCTAGAATGGAATCTAGTTTCTAAATATGTAATTTTTTTGAAATTTCAATGAATAGTTAATTTACAATGAAAAAAAGACCAAACAGTGGTTTTTTCCCAAAAACAGACACACAAACAAAAGAAATTAAAGATGAAAGGCTTAACATTGTTAAAATGTGAAAAAAATCAAATCGTCAAATAGTTAAGAGAAAGCCTAACATTACCCAGGTGTTTGATTTGTTTGACCTTGAAACACGTGCAAATCTGAGGGTTAGCACAAACAAAATTATGTGAAATCTTGAAGAATATGGAAAAACACATCTGTGGATGTTGAAAAGGCACTCCAAGCCTTTGGGTTGGAAATCCAAAGAAAATCCCAAGCCCAAGGCTTGGGATTCCCAAAACAAAACATAATGTGCTCGCGTTATTTTTTGCTTTGCATTTTTCCTTTTCCGCAAAAGTTTGTGATGTTTGTCATGTTTGAAATAACGCGAGCGCGTTATGTTCCCCTTGAATTTTTTTATGTTCAAGGCTATTAATCATGTATGTATGTATGTATGTATGCCTATATGTATGTATGTATGTATGTATCTATGTATGCCTATAGTATGTATGTATAGTGTCGAGGGTAGAGGAGGGTAGAGATGGGAGTGAGCTAGATAGGGGAGGAGAGGGGTGGATAAGGATTGAGTGATTAAGGTTTAAGGTTGAGGGTTGAGCGATTAGGGATAGGATTTAGAATTTAGGGATAAGGGATTAGAGTTTAGGACCTTGAGGGATTAGGGCTTAGGGTTGAGGCTTTAGGGATAGAATTTACGGTTAAGGGTCGAGGGATTAGGGTTAAGGTAGAGTGTTGAGGGTAGAGGGATTAGGGTTGAAAGTTTAGGGTTGAGGGATTAGGGTTTAAGGTATAGTTTAGTAGTTCTTTTGGATAGAGCCAATAAACAATGGGATATTATTTGCATGTTTCATAACAATATACCTCCCCTAAGTGCGGGGTGGACAGCAAGAAACATAGATGTACCCCAATACAAAGCTTTTCTAATAATGATCATCCTTCTGATTTCAACTGTTAATTACTCACTGTGGATGTACCATATGCAAAGCTTTTCTCATAGTGTGTACACCTATTGGCATAATGAACCCCATATGGGCCAGAAAAACATGCCATATAACATTACTAACATTAAAAAAGTTCATAGCCATTTTTCTGACATATTCCTGCAACTCAAATATCTTTAAGAGAAGAGTGTCAAAAATGATGGGTTTAACAACCTAACATAAGGCAAAGCAATTTTGTTGGGTTTAGGGATATGGTTTAGGGTTTAGGGTTGAGGGATAAGGGTTTAGGGTTGAGGGATTATGGTTTAAGGTATAGTGTTGAGGGTTGAGGTTTTAGGGATAGGGTTTAGGGTTGAGGGATTAGGGTTTAGGGTTAACGGATTAGGGTTTAGGGTTGACGGATTAGGGTTTAATGTTGAGAGTTGAGTGTTGAGGGTTGAGGGTTTAGGGATAGGTTTGATAGTCAAGGGATTAGGGTTAAATTAGAGTGTTGAGGGTAGAGGGATTAGGGATAGGGTTTAGGGTTGAAGGTTTAACAATTGAGGGTTAAGGCTTTAGGGCTGAGGGTTAAGGGATTAGGATTTAAAATATAGTGTTGAACATCAAGGGTTTATGGACAAGTTTTAGGGTTTAATTTTTAAGGGTTAAGGGTTTAGGGATAAAGGATTAGGGTTTAAGGTATAGTGTTGAGGGTTGAGGGTTTAGGAATAGGGATAGCATTTAGGGTTTAGGGATGAGGGATTAGGGTTGAGGGTTGAGGGATTAGGGTTGAGGGTTGAGAGATTAGGGTTTAAGGTATAGTGTCGAGGGTTGAGGGTTTATTGATAGTGTTTAGGGTTGAGGGTTGAGCGATTAGGTTTTAGGGTTGATGGATTAGGGTTTGAGGTATAGAGTTGAGGGTTGAGGGTTTAGGGATAGGGTTTAGGGTTGACGGATTAGAGTTTAGGGTTGATGGATTAGCATTTAATGTCAAGGTTAGGGTTAGAGTGTCAAGGGTAGAGGGATTAGGGATAGGGTTTAGGGTTGAAGGTTTAAGGATTGAGGGTTGAGGCTTTAGGGATGAGGGTTTAAGGCTTAAGATATAGTGTCAAGTGTTGAGGGTGTAGGGATACGGTTTAAGTTTTAAGGGTTAAGGGTTGAGGGATAGGGATAGGGATTAGGGTTTAAGGTATAGTGTTAAGGGTTGATGGTTTAGGGATAGGGTTTAGGTTTGAGGGATTAGGGTTTAGGGTTGATGAATTAGGGTTTAATGTTGAGAGTTGAGGGTTGAGGGTTGAGGGTTGAGGGATAGGGTTAATGGTCAAGGGATTAGGGTTAAATAAGAGTGTCAAGGATAGAGGGATTAGGGATAGGGTTTAGGGTTGAAGGTTTAAGGATTTAGGGTTGAGACTTTAGCGATGAGGGTTAGGGGATTAGGGTTTAAGATATAGTGTCGAGTGTCGAGCATGTAGGGATAGGTTTTAGGGTTCAAGTTTTAAGGGTTAAGGGTCAAGGGATTAAAGTTAAGGGTTGAGGGATTAGGGTTTGACGTTGAGGGTTGAGTACATTGAGGTTCGAGGGGTTAAGGGTTTTGTGATAGGGTTGAGGGTCGAGGGATTAGGGTTAAAGTAGAGTGTCGAGGGTATAAGGATTAGGGATAGGGTTGGAGGGTTTAGGGATAAGGGATTAGGGTTTAAGGTATAGTATCGAGCCCGTTGAGGGTCTAGGAATAGGGATAGCGTTTAGGGTTTAGGGATGAGGGATTAGAGTTGAGGGATGACAGATTAGGGTTGAGGGTTGAGGGATTATGGTTTAGGGATAAAGTTTAGGGTTGAGGGTTGAGGGATTAGGGTTTAAGGTATAGTGTTGAGGGTTTAGGGATAGGGTTTAGGGTTGAGGGATTATAGTGATGGGTTGAGGGATTAGGATTTGACGTTGAGGGTTGAGGGTTGAGGCTTTAGGGTTTAGGGTTTAGGGATAGGGTTGAGGGTCGAGGGATCAGAGTTAAGGATTGAGGGATTAGGGTTTGACGTTGAGGGTTGAGTACATTGAAGTTTGAGGGTTAAGGGTTTCAGGATAGGGTTGAGGGTCGAGCGATTAGGGTTAAAGTAGAGTGTCGAGGGTATAAGGATTAGGGATAGGGTTGGAAGGTTTAGGGATAAGGAATTACAGTTTAAGGTATAGTATCGAGCCCATTGAGGGTTTAGGAATAGGGATAGCATTTAGGGTTTAGGGATGAGGGATTAGAGTTGAGGGATGATGGATTAGGGTTAAGGGTTGAGGGATTAGAGTTTAGGGATAAGGTTTAGGATTGAGGGTTGAGGGATTAGGGTTTAAGGTATAGTGTTGAGGGTTTAGGGATAGGGTTTAGGGTTGAGGGATTAGAGTGAAGGGTTGAGGGATTAGGATTTGACATTGAAGGTTGAGGGTTGAGGCTTTAGGGTTTAGGGTTTAGGGATAGGGTTGAGGGTCGAGGGATCAAAGTTAAGGGTTGAGGGATTAGGGTTTGACATTGAGGGTTGAGTACATTGAGGTTCGAGGGTTAAGGGTTTCAAGATAGGGTTGAGGGTCGAGGGATTAGGGTTAAAGTAGAGTGTTGAGGGTATAAGGATTAGGGATGGGGTTGGAGGGTTTAGGGATAAGGGATTAGGGTTTAAGGTATAGTATCGAGCCCGTTGAGGGTTTAGGAATAGGGATAGCATTTAGGGTTTAGGGATGAGGGATTAGAGTTGAGGGATGACGGATTAGGGTTGAGGGTTGAGGGATTACGGTTTAGGGATAAAGTTTAGGGTTGAGGGTTGAGGGATTAGGGTTTAAGGTATAGTGTTGAGGGTTTAGGGATAGGGTTTAGGGTTGAGGGATTAGAGTGAAGGGTTGAGGGATTAGGATTTGACATTGAGGGTTGAGGGTTGAGGCTTTAGGGTTTAGGGTTTAGGGATAGGGTTAAGGGTCGAGGGATCAGAGTTAAGGGTTGAGGGATTAGGGTTCGACGTTGAGGGTTGAGTACATTGAGGTTCGAGGGTTAAGGGTTTCGAGATAGGGTTGAGGGTCTAGGGATTAGGGTTAAAGTAAAGTGTCGAGGGTATAAGGATTAGGGATAGGGTTGGAGGGTTTAGGGATAAGGGATTATGGTTTAAGGCATAATATCGAGCCCGTTGAGGGTTTAGGAATAAGGATAGCATTTAGGGTTTAGGGATGAGGGATTGGAGTTGAGGGATGACGGATTAGAGTTGAGGGTTGATGGATTAGGGTTTAGGGATAAGGTTTAGGGTTGAGGGTTGAGGGATTAGGGTTTAAGGTATAGTGTTGAGGGTTTAGGGATAGGGTTTAGGGTTGAGGGATTAGAGTGAAGGGTTAAGGGATTAGGATTTAATGTTGAGGGTTGAGGGTTGAGGCTTTAGGGTTTAGGGATAGGGTTGAGGGTCGAGGGATCAGAGTTAAGGGTTGAGGGATTAGGGTTTGACGTTGAGGGTTGAGTACATTGAGGTTCGAGGGTTAAGGGTTGTGGGATAGGGTTGAGGGTCGAGGGTATAAGGATTAGGGATAGGGTTGGAGGGTTTAGGGATAAGGGATTAGGGTTTAAGGTATAGTATCAAGCCTATTAAGGGTTTAGGAATAGGGATAGCGTTTAGGGTTTAGGGAT
Source organism: Cunninghamia lanceolata (assembly GCA_027924645.1). Classification (NCBI taxonomy): domain Eukaryota; kingdom Viridiplantae; phylum Streptophyta; class Pinopsida; order Cupressales; family Cupressaceae; genus Cunninghamia; species Cunninghamia lanceolata. The sequence continues at coordinate 24,936,374 of BSBN01000213.1, read as the reverse complement.
GAAGGATTAGAGTTGAGGGATGATGGATTAGGGTTGAGGGATTAGGGTTTAGGGATAAGGTTTAGGGTTGAGGGTTGATGGATTAGGGTTTAAGGTATAGTGTTGAAGGTTTAGGGATAGGGTTTAGGGTTGAGGGATTAGGATTTGACATTGAGGGTTGAGGGTTGAGGCTTTAGGGATAGGGTTGAGGGTTGAGGGATTAGAGTTAAGGGTTGAGGGATTAGGTTTTGACATTGAGGGTTGAGGTTCAAGGGTTGAGGGTTTAGGGATAGGGTTGAGGGTCGAGGGATTAGGGTTAAGGTAGACAAGGAGTGACTGAGAGACATATAGAGGGGAGAGGTAGAGAGGTAGAGAGGTGAGGGGGAGAGATAAGTGAGATATAGAACATGAGCTAATGGAACTAGAGGTGAGATATTGTAAAGGTGCTATCAAAGGTGAGATAGGTATAAATATTTATGGATCAATCTATAGTAGGACAAAACGTGAGCGCGTTATAACGCACTCACATTTTGTCCTACTTTAGAAACTGTAAAAAAGTGTTGACCCCTGTGATCCAGGCCCACATGCTCTATTTTCATACTGATTATAATGAGCTCACATTTTGTCCTACTTTAGAAACTGTAAAAAAGTGTTGACCCCTGTGATCCAGGCCCACATGCTCTATTTTCATACTAATTGTGCGCGTGCTCTGACAAAAAAGAAGTGCTTTCATGCTGTTGGGAAGTTCACATGCACATTTTACACATTCTACCACCTTTGCATGGTCTTTCCACCACCTTTTCTTCTTTGCCAACTTGAGAAGGAGAAAATAACATAGTTTTCACACCAAGTTTGATATATATCTATTCAAGTTTCAATTTTTGTAATGCTAATTGTGATTCAATTTTAGGAATTTAACATTATAGATTGGTTAATAGTATTGTTGTTAGTAATTATATTTGAGTCTTATTCAATTTAACATTGAAAAGGAAGCAAGTGGTGAAAAACTCAAATTGTTGAGGAGTTTGATGCAAGAAGAAAAAAACACTACATAATTGGGTACTCTCTCCATTCGAATCTTCATTTTTTAGGTATGTCAAGTCTTTACATGCATGTTCTTTACATTTTCCTTAATTCTATTTGAATTACTTTATCATGCTTTATCATAAATGTTTAAAATAGACACATTCCCAATCAAGAAAGTAGCCTACAATCTCACATGATGCCATGTATATTTTCTACACTTGGGCTCTTTAATAATTATTTGTAATAAACAGACCTTAACATACCATGATGTCAAACTATACAAGAATAAGTCCTTACAACATAATAAAAATACAATCCCACTATTATCTTGTATTCATTTCTTAGGAACTAATATTGGTCTCTTTATCATGCTACAGACAAATTCTCTATCATGCCGAGGAAATGATCAAGAATTAAACCAACACAGGAAGAGATAGAAGCTAAGAATGCAAAGAAAGTAGTGGCTATGAGGGAACTTCGTGAGAAGAGGAAATTGGACACGATAAATGAAGACATGCCAATTGAAGAGGAACCACAACCATCATAAAGAGATATGGTATTGGCGGCACAAAGAGAACAAATGCAAAAACTTTGTGCTACGAGAGATTTGAATACCATAGTTGGAGACACATCCTCTACCGCAAGTCAACATGTAGGGACACCATCTACCACATCTCAAGTTGAGAGTACATCATCACTCACATGTGATGAAGGAGGTACGCCATCATTCCCACCTCAACCTCAAGGTATGTCATCTATTCCATCTTCGATCGAAGGTATGCCATCTAGCCCATCTCATTTAAATATTGATGAAACTCCTAATGTTGAGATAAATTTACCTAACTTAACACCACCTAGAATTTTGCATAGAAATCCAAAGTATTTGATTGATATTGATGAGAATATTTTGCAGCCAATGGAAGGTAAGATTTCAAAACACACTTGTAGAAGATATGCTCATAAGATTTGGAGATTGTTCTTTGAAAAGTTAAATGAGACTGCAAGATGTCAACTATTCATTGAAATGATACGAAGTATAAAGTATAGGTCCATCATGAAGATTCTTGGGTTGAGAATATCAAAGGCTTCAAGTGAAAAATCTATTGTCAAGAATCTAATGAGTGCATATGAGAGTGTGGGTAACACTTCATGCACAAAAGATAGTAATGCAACACGGCGTGTGATTACATCGACTATAGTAAGTAGTCAAATGGGGAAAGCTCGTCTCATTAGAAAGATGAGTCAAGAATTGAGAATTAATAGGAAAACTTTATCAAGAGTCGTTGGAAGACGCCAAAGAATTGAGGACACTAATGCCAATGAATTATGGGAGTTTTCAAGGAGACTACCACGAAAAGATAAACCAATTTTTGAAGCATTGAGATCACTAATTGAAGACTTTTGGAAGAATTACACAAGGGTATCTCTGAATCAAAGGGATGTGGTAAGAAAGAGAATCAGTAGTCAGAACCCTAAGCCACATCCAAAGCATTTTTTGGATGAGACTCAAACACATTTTTATGGTAAATTTCTAGAGAAGTATCCTCAAATTAAAATTTGTCAAAGATATTTTGAAATGCTAAAACCTTTCTATGTCAAGATAAATCACACACACACTACTTGTTGTTGTAGATTACATATTGAATTTTCTAACCATTTTGATGTTTACAGGTCTATATGTTTAGATATGCATAGTAACAATGTTTTGCAGGGTTGTGCCATACGTGTCCCACCAACATCTTCAAGAGACTTCATATCAAGAATTTTATGTGAAAGAGAGGAAGGTCAAATATTCTACAAGAAATAATGCTTGGATGGCACATGTCATCGTTGCGGTGGCTTGTAACATTTGCCAATATGTGAACATATGGAAAGAACACATGTGGTTGGAAATGAACTAGTAGAGTTTGGCAAGTATAAAACAGTGGCATACAATACAAAAGATGGTAAAGAAGCAAAGAGGTGTGAATTGGTTATTGGAAAGATTCTAGTGTATCAGTTTATGCCTATATTTTGTGACAGCATAGTGTATGAGTATGCAAGACATGCCCATAGAGCTCGATGGTTGGAATTGCAATTCAAGTTATGCAAGGACACATTTCCAGTTGGTAGCATTGTTTCATTTGTCGACTTTGTAGAGAACTACAGTCTACAGCCACAACATGAGGTGCAGTCACAATATTACAACTCCACACAATTTTCTATATTTGTGCATATCGCATTCATTCATGCGAATGATAGTAAGAGGATGACAAAAAGATCATAAGGGAGTATAATTTCTATATTAGTGATGATCGCACGCATTCTACGGAGTTCACGCAAGGTTTCTTTCAGGTGTTCTACAATGATTTGGCTAGAAGGGGCATATCATTCAGTCAGCATATCATATGGTTGGATAACTATGCGTCACAATTCAAGAACTCATAGAATTTCTATTAGCTGAGTAGGAGGCATAATTTTACAGGTATTCAGCATATACGGAACTTTTGTGAGGTCAGGCATGGAAAGGGGGAGCATGATGGTGTAGGAGCATGTATCAAAAGAGCCATAGCACAAGAAGAGTTAAAGTATAAAGACAATGCAAAGTTGACAAATACAAAATTGATTGTCGAGTGGTGTAATGCTTCCATGGGTCCAGGTAATGAAGGTAAGTCTTCAGTTCGTAGAGTTTTTTGGTTGATAGATGATACTAGCATTGCACCATATGAGGACTGTTCTACACTAATAGGATCAAATGAGATGCACTCTTTCAAAAGCTCAATTGCAGGTTCATGGAGTAACAATGTTTTGCAGGGTTGTGCCATACGTGTCCCACCAACATCTTCAAGAGACTTCATATCAAGAATTTTATGTGAAAGAGAGGAAGGTCAAATATTCTACAAGAAATAATGCTTGGATGGCACATGTCATCGTTGCGGTGGCTTGTAACATTTGCCAATATGTGAACATATGGAAAGAACACATGTGGTTGGAAATGAACTAGTAGAGTTTGGCAAGTATAAAACAGTGGCATACAATACAAAAGATGGTAAAGAAGCAAAGAGGTGTGAATTGGTTATTGGAAAGATTCTAGTGTATCAGTTTATGCCTATATTTTGTGACAGCATAGTGTATGAGTATGCAAGACATGCCCATAGAGCTCGATGGTTGTGTTGGCATTTCTTCTAAATCAGCATTAGGATTTGCCACTTCTAATGCACAGGCAGATTCAGGCCAACTGAATACAGGAGGTTGCGTGAGCTCCTCCCCTTCACTTCTGGTTCTGCCGCACCAAGGGGGGTATCCCTATAACTCAAGATGTAACCTTGACTAGCTCAAAGATAGAAGGATCTAACTTGACAACAACAGGCAGAATACTCTCATGTATGGACCAAGATCTGCATGATAGATCACAAGGCTGGCAACATTCTTGGACATGATGTCTGGTTGAGTATGAGAGTATGCAGGGGGTTCCTAATCCTACTCCTACAACTAACAGGTGGAGGTATGAAGTGTTTTGATATGAATTTGGATGCAAAGCTGGACATGGTGTATAACACAAGAACACAGCATGATTGGTGCCTATCCAGGGCTTGGAGTCGGTAGACATACACCTGTGAATGATCAGCATAAATAGCTAAAACTAGATTTCAGGGGGATACACATGATATCTGCCTTACAGATATCTCCCAATATAGAGTGTTGAGCTATCTCTACTTATGGCATCCCTACTGCAGTATACCCTTCCCAATGTTCAACCTGAAAACAGTTTAATCTGCCCCTTGAGCAGAGGTTAAAAGATCAGACATTCAACATAGGAATTCTATGCTCTAGAATCTAAACATAAGCAAATATCCAGATCCAGAAGAAGAATACATGCAATACTGGAGACAGAATTAACACAACACATGCTAAGACAGCATTACTCATACAAGATCAACCATGAAACCAGTGGATTCATGCCAAGTCCTACAATAGGAGATACATAGACTCATAAGATCAAGCTGTACAGAGCAACCAGATCAGCTGGTTTTGGATTACAGAGCCAAAAATCCACAACTTTCAACAACCTTGAATGAATAACACCCTCTGCATTATATAGCAGGAAGGTGCCTTCAGCATTAACTACCAGGTTGACCAAAACTCCCGCCAGATATACAGTATCATAGAAATGGCGCTCAAACATTAATGCAGCAGGTAGGGGAGGAGACAGGAAGATTTCTCGAGCCTTGCGCCGCCACCTCGGGATCCAGATCTTCAATCAGGTACTACATCCGTCCACGCCATCGCCCATACCTCTGCAACAATCGCCATTGATGGCGCACCAACCCGCGGCCTCGGGAAGAACATCAAACAGTTAATCGCAACCACTTCCCGTCGAGGTTCATCATCATGATATTTCGAATATGCAGGATAACATTATCCCACATGCACCCCGCAGCAACCTCCTTAACACTTTATATACTAGGTCACGAGCATATATCATGTCGGTGCTTTTGCTCCTGACGACACTAGTATAAGACCTCATCATCATCATCCTCCAGCAGCATGATATCCTGTTGCCCGAAATATCACCCTAACGTCATCATGATATTGCAATACAAACTGCATGATATTCGCCTTCACCCGCACAACCGGATCCATCGGAGGAACATCCTCCTGCTGAGCTTATACCAAAAGTCTGGCCGATGAACATCCTGATGATGTCATCATCATATCCTGCTGACGTCATCATCATATCTGCCTACTGCGCACCTCCTCATATCCGGATGACGTCATCATCATGTTTGCAAATATCGGGGAACCTCCTCAAGACGAACTGTGTTAGAAATATGACCCCCCCGGACCTCGATGACGTCATCATCATATTAACATCATCATGATATTCGGAAGACAACCGGATATTTGGAAATATCCTCCTGATGCACAAATATCAGGTTGCACCGTAGCTCCTCTATAAGATCGGGGCGATAGACGAATATGATGATGCTGCTTGAAAAGATCACCCCCAGTAGATAATGCGCGAAGCCGGCAGGCGGATATCTCCTCGATATCAGCATCATCATGATGCTAGAACAAACACATTCGAGTGATATGAAAATATCACCCCCTCCTTCGGAAATATCATGATGCAAATAGGCAGAAAGAACCGGATATCACCCTGATATAAGGATGACGTCAGCATCATCAGGATGACAAAACAACGAACAAGAAGTGATACAACATCATCAAGATGATATTGACTAAGATCATCCTGACGTTCAAAATATGATGACCCTAGTGAATATCGGGTCGCACTTAGAACTCTTCAACAACATCATCAGGATGATCATAACCAAGATCACCCGATGATAGAAATATCACCCCGGCGAGATATCATGATGCAGATAATATGATGACCTCCGCAAGCAGCAGGATGATAAAAGGAAATATGATGATGATGACGACGACCCTTAGGAAAAAACAAGTTCGGTCGAAACAACTCAAAGAATAAGCAACATCATCATCATGCTTGGGCAAGGTGATAAATGGAAGATCACCGGAGACTTTGAAAAATCACCCTCGCAAGCAGATCAGGGCGCACTGTAGCACATCAGCATCATCAGGATAAAAACCAAACATCACCCGATGCTTCAATATGATGATGACGATGAGAAACTGGCCGACGGAGAACATGATGATGCTGACCTTCATCGAAATAAACATGATGATGATGACCTCCTCCTTCGGAAATATCATGATGCAGCTGAAAAATACTGAGGAGGTCCATTACTTAGAACATTTTTTTGGATACTTAGGGAGAGTGCCTGAATGAAAAATGCTCAGAAAACTACCAGTCAATTCAGGCACTAACGGTTGGAATTGCAATTCAAGTTATGCAAGGACACATTTCCAGTTGGTAGCATTGTTTCATTTGTCAACTTTGTAGAGAACTACAGTCTACAGCCACAACATGAGGTGCAGTCACAATATTACAACTCCACACAATTTTCTATATTTGTGCATATCGCATTCATTCATGCGAATGATAGTAAGAGGATGACAAAAAGATCATAAGGGAGTATAATTTCTATATTAGTGATGATCGCACGCATTCTACGGAGTTCACGCAAGGTTTCTTTCAGGTGTTCTACAATGATTTGGCTAGAAGGGGCATATCATTCAGTCAGCATATCATATGGTTGGATAACTATGCGTCACAATTCAAGAACTCATAGAATTTCTATTAGCTGAGTAGGAGGCATAATTTTACAGGTATTCAGCATATACAGAACTTTTGTGAGGTCAGGCATGGAAAGGGGGAGCATGATGGTGTAGGAGCATGTATCAAAAGAGCCATAGCACAAGAAGAGTTAAAGTATAAAGACAATGCAAAGTTGACAAATACAAAATTGATTGTCGAGTGGTGTAATGCTTCCATGGGTCCAGGTAATGAAGGTAAGTCTTCAGTTCGTAGAGTTTTTTGGTTGATAGATGATACTAGCATTGCACCATATGAGGACTGTTCTACACTAATAGGATCAAATGAGATGCACTCTTTCAAAAGCTCAATTGCAGGTTCATGGAGTATCCATATGTGAAAGATGTCATGCTTTTATTCTTCCTATACAATTCAAGCCTGGGATGAGTGCGAGTCAAAGGAGTGGGTTGACGAATGGTAGTTAAGTTATCCCACTTGACACGTATCGACCCCTGACGGCACTAGAACTAACACAGATGGAATCATCAATTGACTTTGACCACATATCAGATCTAGTTCAACCAGGTAATATAGGGCACGTATATGCATCTAATTTCATCTAGTTCAACCAAGTAATGTCATCTTACTTTGTAGTGTTTTTGTAATGTTGACTAATTTCATCTAATTTGCTACACATATCAATGTAGGGCATGTATATGCAACTACTGCAGATGAAGATAATGAAGAGGGAACAAATTATTACTTATGTCATTGTGTTGAGGCCCAAAAGAAATTGGAGGCCCCAGTTACAGATGGAGAAAACATTGAATACCCTACAGGCTCAGTGGTTATTATTGGAACATGGCTTAGAAGGTACCCACATAAGTGTGTTAATGTTTGGCTATTTCAGGACTTTGACATGCATCGGAAGATTCTTCATTACTCGAACCTTGTCGTGGCATCCAATGTTCATTTGATAAAGTATCAGGGTAGACCTTTGAACAAAATCTTATGGAAGGTGCGTGAGTCTGACCATGAAGAAATACTTGACACAATAAAGAGTAGAGCAGACCCAGATGGTTCATTGGATTAATTTGTAAGTATTCACATTGATTTTTTAAAGTCATGTTACATTGAGTTGTAAGTATGCACATTAATTTGTAAGGTTTGTCTTTTTTTATTTCTTGCTGCATTTTTACACATATACACATTTTTACATCATCATGTTATGCATTTTTGTTGTCCTGCTCCTGATGCGACCAAACTGATAGTTCCAACGCATCTGAATGGGTACGTTTAGGCTAGGCATTATTCTTTTTTTCACCCAAACATGTCGAAACAGTCTGAGCTACATTGTACCGACGATATCCATGAAGAGTCCAAAGTGCAAAAAGGTAGCAATCTTTGACAAGATGTTACTCAAAAAGTATGTCACTTAGAAACATTCTGTCTAAGGAAACACGATCATGTAGAGTGCCTCTACAATAACCTCTCTCAATTTTTTATATCTCTGAGGCATTTGCCCGTGGTGAAAGGTTTTCTATTGCCCCAAAAATCATCAGAAGGAGGCAATGTAAAGTTGCAAAGTGGTGTAACTTTTGTTCTTCTCCTCGTGTGGCCAAACTAACAGTTCCAACGTGTCTAGATGGGTATGTTTACACTAGGCATGGTCCTATTTTTCACCCAAACATGTCGAAACAGTTCGAGCTACATTGTACCAACGATATCCCTGAAGAATCCAAAGTGCAAAAAGGCAACAATCGTTGACGAGATGTTACTCAAAAACTGTGTCACTCAGAAATATTCTGTCTAAGGAAACACAATCATGTAGAGTGCCTCTACAATAACCTCTCTCAGTTTTTTATATCTCTGAGGTATTTGCCCGTGGTGAAAGGTTTTCTGCTGCCCCAAAAATTGTCAGAAGGAGGCAGTGTAAAGTTGCAAAGGGGTGTAACTTTCATCCTGCTCCTGATGTGACCAAACTAACTATTCCAACATGTCTGGATGGGTACAATTACGCTAGGTATGGTCCTTGTTTTCACCCAAACATGTCAAGATAGTCCGAGCTACATTGTATCGTCGATATCCCTGAAGAGTCTAAAGTGCAAAAAGGTAGCAATCTTTGACGAGATGTTACTCAAAAACTGTGTCACTTAGAAATATTTTGTCTAAGGCAACATGGTCACGTAGAGTGCCTCTACAATAACCTCTCTCAATTTTTTATATCTCTAAGGCATTTGCCCGTGGTGAAAGGTTTTCTACTGCCCCAAAAATTGTCAGAAGGAGGCAGTGTAAAGTTGCAAAGGGGTGTAACTTTCGTCTTGCTCCTGATGTGACTAAACTGACTATTCCAACGTGTCCGTATGGGTACATTTATGCTAGGTATGGTCCTATTTTTCACCCAAACATGTTGAAACAGTCTGAGCTACATTGTACCAACGATATCCCTGAAGAGTCCAAAGTGTAAAAAGGTAGCAATCTTTGACGAGATGTTACTCAAAAACTGTGTCACTTAGAAACATTCCATCTAAGGCAACATGATCATGTAGAGTGCCTCTACAATAACCTCTCTCAGTTTTTATATCTCTGATGCATTTGCCCATGGTGAAAGGTTTTCTGCTGCCCCAAAAATCATCAGAAGGGGCTAGTGTAAAGTTGCAAAGGGGTGTAACTTTCGTCCTGCACCTGATGCAACCAAACTGACTATTCCAATGCATTTGGATGGGTACATTTATGCTAGGCATGGTCATATTTTTCACCCAAACATGTCAAAACAGTTCGAGCTACATTGAACTGACGATATCCCTGAAGAGTCCAAAGTGGAAAAAGGCAGTAATCTTTGATGAGATGTTACTCAAAAACTGTGTCACTTAGAAACATTTCATCTGAGGCAACGCGATCACGTAGAGTGCCTCTACAATAACCTCTCTCAGTTTTTATATCTTTGAGGTGTTTGCCTGTGGTGAAAGGTTTTCTGCTGCCCAAAAATCGTCAGGAGGTAGTGTAAAGTTGCAAAGGGGTGTAACTTTCGTTCTTCTCCTCGTGTGGCCAAACTGATAGTTCCAATGCATCTAGGCACCAATGTGAGGTTGTTTTGATGGAAAAGGGTGCCTTGATTGATGATGTTGAATCTCCTTCCTCCTAGGTGCCAAAATGGATAGTTTAGACAAGAAAAGGCACCTTAGTATACTTAGCTCATTTCTTGGCAATTTGATGGCTTCAATCACTTGTTCAAACCTATAGGAGACCATTTTACACTTAGGCACTAGATCTTAGGATTTAAAACATCTTCCTTCAAGGCACCAAAATGAGGTTATTTAGACACGAAAGTGCGCCTCCATACAAGATGCTTATTCTCCTTCCACTTAGGCGCTCATTCATGATGATCCAAATGACAATAGGCACCTAGACTTCCTTTGGTAAGAATTAGTCATTTTGAAGGTTCTAACACTAGGCGTTACATTTGGAAGTGATTTGAAGTTCATTTTCCTCTAGGCACCCAAAATGGATGGTGGAGACAAGAAAGGCGCCTAGGCTTCTTTTGACAATTTTCAAAGTCTTCATAAGTTATATTATGTTATATTGACCCTTAGGCACAAATGGATGATCTAGGATGACTCTAGGTGCATATCCAAGGTGATATCTTTCTAGGCACAATCTTCACTAAGTTTAGACTTCACTTTACATCAAGGCACCAAAATGGATAGTTTAGAGAGAGGCAAAAATGCACCTAGAGGTATGATGCTCAGTTTGATGTGTTTGATCAACTTTGATAATCAAGATGAATTGCCTCCCTTAAGGCGGCCTACTTTATACTTTGAAACATCCTTTCAATATCAAGGCACAATTTTTAGGTTGTTTGGATGATGAAAGGCGCCTTGAGTTCTAGGCAGAGTTTTGAGGTTGTTGAAGTAGAGAAATGCGCCTAAGGTCTTAAAGAAAATTTGCACCTAAAACTGAAAATCCCTGAGGTATGACTTATGGAAGCCTATAGCACCAATGTTATGTTGCATACTAAAATTAGGTAAGACCCAATGTAATCTCATAGTCTCGCCTTATTTGCAAGAGGAATTACATTTAATAACCACAATGGTCATCAGGTGCTCATAAGCATATGATTTTGACTATCTTATTTAAAACAACAAACATACTCTTTGCATCCCAATATGGTATAATAACAAGAAATTAAGAAATATTTTCAATTGACCAACTCATAAAGAATATGGATCAACATACTCATTTGAATATTTTCAATTGAGCAACTCATAAAGAATATTAATATTTTATGTTCAACATGATGATTCATTTTTTTTTAAATACAACTTTTATCTTTTAGTTCCAAAATGAGGTTTAGGTGATACTTGAATAACAATAGCTAGCTTATTGGATCAACAAACATCCTATGTAATACAATTGGACTTTAAATATTTGAAGTAGCCATCTATAAATATCCATTCAAATGTGAATTTATAATGCAAGTATGGACGCCATCAATAAAAAAGATTTGTATTAACCAAATATCCATATAGACATACATCAATATATGTCAATATAAGTATAACATATATACAAAATAGCCATTTAGGCATACAATGTCAACTATATGCAATACAAAATATATGTCCACAAATTCCATATAGGCATACAACAAAGGAACACAATAAAAAGTCATTCCCCTATGGCTGGTGAAGAGAATAGATCACGGGCAGCCTTTGATCTTCTAGGGGATGGAGATGTGCATGTGGGTGGTCTACTATGAACCCTGAGTGCTTCTCCTCCTATTTAGTTCTTCCTGCATCTTTAGTTACAATAAAAAGTATAGACATTAATATATAGAAATTACATGTTATAAAAAATGAAACATTTAACAAAATAATCACTTACCGCTACCATATAATCTGTCTCCTCACTTGCCTCAGTAGCAGGAATAGGCCATGGTGATGTCATGTCCTATAGAAACCATCCAGATAGAAATTAAACTTCAAATCAATAATCTTTTGATTTTTCAAAAATAAACAACTATAACAATGAATGTAAATTGAAATTTAATAATCTGCCTCATACCCCTGTCAATGCCATGGAGCTATGAATCGTAGAGGTCACACCATGCTCCATTGCCCTATCAACATTGGGAGGTGTCTCTGCAACCTGCATCATCTGGAAATAAAACAACATTATTCAATTACAAAAACTATAATAGTGATGTAAATCATGGCTCCTAACATACACACACATTCATCTAAACATGGAAGTACACACAATAAAGCACACAAGTCACATACAAAAATCTAGTAAGTACAATTCATTCATTAAACTATTTATTTTATTACATCCGTGAAGCTTTGAAGTCCACCACCACTAGCAGGTGTTGCCATGAAATCTCCAATATTAACCTATTCAACATCCAAAATCAGATATTAGAATACCATTCATATAACGATGCTATTCACATGTAATATTTATAACTATTTACTAGTTACATACCCTGACAGTAGATGATCTAGTGTAATATGCAGGTGGAGGACCACTGAAAACTGCATCAACACTATGACCCTGAAATTTCATTAAAATCATCAAACTAAATTAGTTAATCTTGCATTTCAAAAATTAAATTTAATAAATTAAATTCAATAAACTTGCTAATATTTACCTGAGTATCAAGGCGGAAAGTCTCACTCAGGAGGGTATCTGTCATCACCATCTGCTCAGATGCAGATGTAGCCTGTGCACCTGCGTCCTGACTATCCATGGGGTCATAACCATAGGCTGACCCGCAAGTCTAACAAGCATGGGGTGGGACCCTACTCCTCGTACTATCTCCCAACCCACTCTATGCTGCAGGACTGGCATGCTCTATGATGCTCTAGGTCAAGGCACTAATGGACTGAAGTGTATCAACCTCAACACTCTCCTTCACAATGGAAGGGATAGAACCATGCTCATGGGCTAGTCTGTTGGTTACTCGTCTCACTACCCATTGTGGGTTAACACGTGCCCCTAGTCTATCTTGTACTAATCCCCCACCTCTACCCTGGAAGTTCTGCATATCAAAATAGTTTGGCACTTTATAGAGGACAAACTTGCAGTAGAGTTTCCTCAAAAAGTATTGCGGGACCTCATTACTATTGCATGGAGGATGGTCAAAAACCATCCACCACCTCTGCCCAAAATTGTCCATTATTGCTTGGTTGTTGCACCTATGGATAGGGAATCTCTTGCATGTAATGGGTGGAGGTTGATTTGTTTTTGGGTTTGTGAAAATCGAACATAAGTCTAATTTTGTAATTTATAATTTTTTCACATCTTGGTATGATAGGTTGTCTACATAATAGTCTCTAAACTCTCTCCTTTTATCCGTCCAACTAGATATTTTCTTGCTAATTGAATTTACATTTGACAACATAGATTAAAGAGATTCAACAAGCATGGACCTATGCAAGGTTGAAGTGGAAGGATCTTTCAACCTTGCAATTATATCTTCAATTTCTTTTTTGTTGTTTTCAATTTGCCCCATTATATTTTCTTGTGTTCTAGGGGCATGTCGAGGAATGGATGGAGGAGGTTGTTGTTCCGCAGGTATTTCCTCCTCAAGATTTTGTGGATTTTGAGGAGGAGGAGGTACATAAACATTTCCTGACAATTAACGAAATATACATCAAAAATCAACTCAAACCTACCTATTTAGAAAGAAATTCAAACAAAAAAACAAATAAAACTCACTCCTTTGGCGTGCTTGACGTCGTGGCAGCATTTTGGCGACGAATCAGCAAGATTTTGGTGTTGAATTGATTTTCCCAAAATGCGAGCGCGCTTCCTGGGGTTTGCAGGCCGCGGGAATAGAGGAGAAAACAAAAATGAAATGAGATGATTAGCTTTTTTTAATTTATTTATAATAATTCATAACACGCTTGCATTATAACGCACTCATGTTATAACGCGAGCACGTTATGTATTAAATTGTTTTGAAAACAATTTGGCCACTTTTGGGCCCCCTGTCTTTTTGGACTTACCCTATCTAGTGATCTTAAACAACTTATGTGATGCAATGTCTAGCAGCCCTCTGATATCACCATCATGACCACAATTCCACATGAAAATATATGCATAGAGGATAACTGATCTTTTAGAGATATTCATTGTATAAAGGCACCTTCTCCATGGCTAATACCTGCAGAAAACATGTTAGAAAACCCTAAAGACAACATAGAAACATAAGAAACCCTAACATGGAAACCTAATCCTGATTACATGTGGTCAAACCTGAGGACTCTTGAGGCTTGAAGTCATATTCCATGTAAGAGTTTGAAAAGAAATCCCTCCAAATCTTAGTACGAGCTCTTTGAATATTTTAAGGTTTTCAAACAACTTTAATCCCATAAAGTATGTGCTTTTGGTCTAAGTAATAAGGTTTTGAAACACTACTTTGTGAAGGGCTTTAGAGTTTATTATGAATTTGGACCTCTTGATTTATCTAAAACATAAAAGCAATGGTATTTTGTTACTTCCCTTGTAATAGAGGACCTTTAAAAAACCTAAAGACCTAGGACCAAGGCATGAGGCTTCTAACACTTCAATGACACCTCCCATCAACATATTTTGGCCTAAAGAGCGAAATATGTTAACAGTTATCTAAACAATATATTTTTATTTTAAAATTTAAACCCTAGAAGCCCAAAAAGAGAAGAGAAGAAGAAATATAAAAGGAATACCTAACCTCCCACCATAGCTATAGAAGCAAATGATTACAAAAAAGGAACCAAGAAAAATGCAACACTACAATAAGAACACAATAAAATTTTATTATATTTTTAAAATTGTTTTGAATATATAAACCTTGAATATTCTAGTCAAAAAATTCATCCTCAATAATAACACATGCATAAATAATAGTTTAATTATATAGATTAAAAGAAATACTAACAAGCCTTGCATGGGAGTTCATTAATGCATTACACTAATGGGGAGAGGGAAGGCAACGAACATTATTTTAAATAAATGGAATCCATGTCTACAGTTTGCACGATGTAATAGGATAATAAACTAGAGATGATCCTACCTTGACCTAAGAATTATTTAAAAACTTCCCATTTCATTTAGAATAAATGGGAACTACATCTATGGTTTGCACAATGTAACAAGATAAATTGAAAACTAGAAATGACCCTTCCCTAATCTAAAAATCATTTCAAAACTTCACATTTGATTTAAAATAATCCATTTCTAGCTTGTAATGACCATCATAAATAATTTCTTAGAAGCCATAACTATACCTTAAAGTCTTGCCCATACAAACAAAGGAGGTAAGAGCCAATGGGTATCAATTTATTTGTTGTAGAGAATAATGAATATATTATGATTTGGTCCCATTTTTCTTTTTTCACAACCTCTTCAAAATATATTGGATCACCATGGAAAAATAAAGAAAAGTTCAGACTTTCATCAAAATCATCATACCTTATATTTTCATAATTCTCCCTCACACCCCTTTCTTTCTTGGCACTAAAGAAGTGAGCATATGATCTGAACTACTTCTAGAGCTGATTCTGCTATTGCATTCTAGACTTGCTTGATTCTAGAGTGTGCTAAAGATGATTCTGAAGCTACCTAGAGCTAGATTCTAGAGCCAAATATGGAGTTGATTCTTCTTGATTTTTGGGAATTCCTTCTTCACTTCCACCTTCTCCATCATCTATGGACATTGTTACTGAGATGCCTGAGGAGGTGTCAATTGTTCCATCCCATGATTCATTCTCAATGAATTCAATACCCCTTTCGATCACATCTTTCTTAGTGATAGGGTTATATAGCTTGTATGGTTTGGATTTTTTGTTGTATCTATGAAGATGCACTTTTCCCCTTTGTCATCAAATTTCTACATTTTTCTCCTTTAGCACAAATGTATATTCCACACACCTGAAGATTTATAGGTGCTCAACACTTCATTTGTTGTTTGTCCATGCTTCTTTTGGAATCCTATCTCTTACATCCTTTGTGGGACTTCTATTCAATAGATATACTGTTGTTGCTACAGCCTCACCCCAAAATTATTTTGATAGTCCTTGGCCTTCAGTATTCTTGCTACTATCTCTTGGATGGTTCTATTTTTCCTTTTAGCAACTCCATTTTGTTGTGGAATGTATCTAGTTGTGAATTATTTTTTAATTCCTTCATTCTTACAGAAATGCAAAAATTCTTTGGATATGTACTCTCCCCCTCTATCATTTCTAAGCATCTTGATGAACCGGCCACTT
The DNA here is from genome assembly GCA_027924645.1 of Cunninghamia lanceolata. Lineage (NCBI taxonomy): Eukaryota > Viridiplantae > Streptophyta > Pinopsida > Cupressales > Cupressaceae > Cunninghamia > Cunninghamia lanceolata. The sequence continues at coordinate 24,919,958 of BSBN01000213.1, read as the reverse complement.
TGTTTCTAAACCAAGGCCTTTAACAACTTGAATTTCTCAGAATCTTCAAATTTATTTTTCAAGAAATAAACCCAAATTTTCCTACTATAGTTAACTATGAAGGTCATGAATTATATATTCTAGGATATGGTGGGAGTTTTTATGGGGCCACATAAATCTTTGTGCACCAATGGTTCCTTTTCCCTCCTAGATTGCCCTGACTGAAAGCATTGTCTATGTTTCTTTCCTAAGATACATGCCTCACATTTTCTATCGGTCTCTACAATTTTTGGTAGCCTCCTAAACATATCTTTATTTGACAAAAGATTCAAACTAGAATAACTCAAATGCCCATACCTTAAATGCCAAAATTTGGATGGGTCTTTGATGACTGTCTTGAAGCTGAAGTGCTATGCCACTACTGTAGACATCATGTGCTTGGAAGGTGCTACTGCAGACTATGTTGGATAATCAATTTGCATCCTAAGGGGAAATATTCTATTTCTTGTCATTTGGACTGCTACAATCTCATTCATGCTACCATCCTTATTAAAGATTATGCATTGTCCATTTTCCATCAAGACTCTATACCCATTTTGGACCAGTTGTCCAATGCTTAAAAGGTTGTGCTTTATGCCTAGGGCATAATAGATGTCCCAAATTGCTCTTTTATCACCATTCTTGGCTTGAATGATGATTATGCATCTTCCCATGACTGGAAACTTTTCATTGTTCCCCATCTTGATCTTATACTTGATAGTCTTATCAATTGAAGGAAATAAGTTTGCATTACCACTCATGTGGTTCTATAAGCATTGTTCAAATACTAAAGCCTAGCATTGCCTTGCTCAACAATATTACACACAACAAATACATTTGAGGGATGTTCATTTTCAACCATGTTTTTATTGGCTACATTTGCACTTTTTCCCTTGGTCATGTTGTCTTTTTCTACATTCACTTGCAAAATGACCATACTTATGACAATAATAGCACTGCAAATTACTTTTTTCATACCTTTGATTTGAGTTACTATCCTTTTTCTTATCTTGGAATTCTAGTTGTGAGTTGCTTGCTTCCTCTTGGTTGTTTGATCTTTCTCTTCTGATGTAGCCTCTTCCTCTACCTCTTTGACCTTTACCTCTATTGTTTCTTCCTCTTCCCCTACCTATCACATTGCTCTGAGCCTTGAAGGCCTTCTCTAGGGAAGGAGCGGATCTACTCAACTGTTGCTCATGGGGTTGTAGTGAACCCATCAACTCATCTATTGTCATTTTTGAAAGGTCTTTAGCCTCTTCGATTGCAACAACAATCAGGTCAAAACTTAAGGGTAGACACCTAAGGATTTTCTCAACAATCCTTTTCTCTTCTATAGCTTCACCATTAATCCTTAATTGAATAATTAAACTAAAAACTCTTGTATGAAATTTTGGAATGGACTCTCCATATTTTATTTAAAGAGTTTCAAAATCTCTCTAGAGTAGTTAGAGTTTGACTAACCTCACCTTATCAGTCCCTTTGTAGGAGTAAGAGTCAATGTGACTCAGCAAGCTAGGATCCCTGCAATCAAGACAACCTTTCACACAAAGATAACAGAGAAGATGCTAAAATAATGGAGCAAGATTCTATACAAAGATCATATGAAATACAATGAGAGAGCCTTGCTTGTAAAGGCAAGGTGAGAGCTAGAAAGGTGGAGTGAAAGGTGGAGTGGAAAGTGGAGATATTCCTACAATATGCAACAATTAGATGATGATAACTAATTGCACGTGGAGGATAAGACAACTCACTCCAACTATCAACAACTCAACACACAACTAGACTCAACTAGAAACACCTAGAAGACTCACTAATGTGTAAATTATGTTTGATGTGTGAATATTATTTAACTAATAAATAGTTAAATAATATGAGTTATCCACACAAGGGTAAACCGGTTAGGTGAAAACCCTATTCACACCAACATTTTGAGGAATTTTCGAAGCCTCCTTTGAGTAGCTAGCTACTACTATTCAAGGGAATATGGCTTCTTCCATTTCTACCTTTATCAAACTTAGGGATTTTGCATACTTTCTTCTAGTTTCCTTTAGTTGGTTATTTTGGGCATTTTCAATGCTGCATAGGTTGTTTGGTTAGTTCCATGGCATTTGCATGGAAATGGGGGACCAAAAGGGAGTAAAAATTGGCGAATTTTTTTCTAAAATTAGTAAAAGTAGATCTTGGATGGGAAATTGAAGATATCCACACTCAAAATTTAAAGATATGACAAGAACAAAATTTATAGTGCTCGAAATCTAGTTTCTAAACTACTTTTTTTTTAAATGGTGGAGATTAAGAGGTTCAAATAGGGGGAGCACACAAAATGCTCCTATTTTTGTCAGAAAAATATAACATAGCGTCTAGTGTGCTCCCCCTAAAATGTTGACTTTTTTAAGTATTTCATAAATCACTTCAGTGGAAAATTAGCAAACATCATGTAGTTTATGCCTGGTTTTTCTGCTAATTTTTAATGAATATATGATTTTTTACTCATTTTCAAAGTGGACACATCCTAAAAAATAAAAAGTTGAGCGTGCTCCCCCCTAATTGATTTGAAAACTAATCAAAATTTAGTTTTTTTTAATGTGTATAAAATAGAGTCTAGAATGTAAAAATGTAATTTGTTTCAAATTTGGATGAATGGATAAAAAATGACACCAAAAATACTATACATGGATTTTTGGAAAAAAAAAGGAAGACACTAGCAAATGAAATTGAAGATCAAAACTTTAACGTATTAGAAATGTAGGAAAATTACATGGTTAGAAAGATAAAAGAGATATTGACGTTACTATGGCACTTTTTAGATCAACATTGAAAAATGTAGAAACCTGATGGAGAGCATGCTTGATATTTAGTTGTTTTTCTATATTTTGTAGAAAACATGTCTTTTGGCATCGACATGTAGTGGACAACCCTTTCGGTTGGATGCCCAAGGCAAATCCAACCCTAAGGGTTGGTAGTTTCCAATCCAATTTATAATGCGAGCATGTTATAATGTGCTCGCATTACAAAAAAAATTAAAAATGTATTTTTTTAATTTTTCATAACACGCTCGTGTTATGAAAAACATAAAAATACATTATTGTTTATGTTTTTTTAACACAAGCATATTATAACATGCTCGTATTATGAATCGGTAGTGAAGGAGCCACTACCGAGCCATAACACGAGCACATTATAATGTGAGCATGTTATAACATGAGTGCATTATAACACACTTGCATTATATGCATAATGGACCAAAAAGTGATTTTGGCCACTTTTGGTCCCCCATCTTTTTGCACATGTCCCACATCTATGAATCCATTTACCACAAGCTCCCACAAATCATGTTCTACCATTATTTTCTTCATCTTTTGTGCCCAAACATCATAGTTTTATCCATAAAAAGTTGGTAGTTGTTGCCAGCTCTTACTATTACCTCCAACCATTTTTCTAACTCTAGATAAAGAACTCTTAAAACCTAGAAAATCTAGGGCCCTGGCTCTAATATATATTGATTTGAGCAACTTGGGTTTTAGCCTAGTCCGAGCCTAGAGAGACCCTTACGGGGGATCTCTTCTCATGGCTTTATCACTGAGACCATAGCTGGGGGGTCTCAGTCCCCAAGGGCATTATCACCCAGGCATTAGTGCTCATTCAGTTCAAATCCACGAGCTCATTGGCCCAGCGAAGGCCCACAACCTGCAAGCACACCATCCCAGCAAAGGGACAAGGCTTATGAGATCGTTGGTCTAGTGGGGATTTGAACCCTAGTGGTGCTCACCGCAACCAAGTGAACTCACCACCACATTGCACCCCGAAGGGCTATATATATATAGACACACACACACACACACACATATATATTCAATATCAAACTAATGGTGGTATATCTCTAATACCACTTGTTGGGGAGAGAGAATGGGAAAGGACAGACAAGAATAACAACAGAAATTTCTATTTCTATTTATATTCAAATTTTACATTCAAAAATTTTTTACAATAAAAAATGTAAAGCTTTTTCTCTTTATTCCTCTATTATAATGATTGCACACTATTAGGAAAGTTGTCTCAACCTTACAATTACAAAAAGTGTGATTTTCTGATTATCAAATTGAATAAACTCAATTTCTGGGATATAGGGTTGGTTTTTGGCCAAAATAAAATTTTCAAGTTGTTTGGCACTACCTATAGAGTGCTTGGTGTGTAGATCTCTTTGATCTCTACAATTTTTTAAAAAATAGGCCCAATCAGCCTCTTGGACCAAAAGTTATGGGGTTTGAAAGTTGGGCCTCCTGTATTGAAAAATGTAAAAACGTGTTAGACACAGAAAAGAGTTGTAAGGGGGAGTTACATGTGTTGATGTGTGTTATGACACATCATAAGACATATTTGATTGGAGATAATGGATTCCTAAGGATTTGAGCATCACATTTGGGCGGTTTTATCTCATGGTTTTGTAATTACCGTTTGATGGTTTCATGTATTGTATCTCTTATATATTAGGTTCTTGAGATGGAGGTTGTGTTTGAGATTCTTATAGATGTTGAGTTTCCTCTAGATCTTTGGTTGGTGATACTCCTGTGAAAGCTTGCTCTACAAGTATATTGTAATCTTGTTGATATTTCTGAATAATATATTGAGTTGTTTTTGGAGTGTGGGGTTTTTCTCCCGAAAGGGTTTTCCCCACATAAATCACTATGTTGTGGTATGATTACTATTTATGTTTATTTCTATATAATTCCTATGATTTTTGTAAAGGTCTAAAATTTTTTGGATAACCCTCCTCTCAAGATTATAGTAGGAAGTTGTTTTGCTACCTTAGCTTCCTTACAAGTGGTATCAAAGCTTGATCGCCTTTGGTTTCAGCTGTGGGTTGTTGGGTTTTTTGAACTAATCCAGATTTATGTGAGAGCTTGTGTAGAAGATACTTTGTGATCTTATTGCAAGAATTTTTAGATGGCAAGCACATCAAGGAGAATAGAGGTAGAGAAATTTTCTAGTAACAATTTTGAGATATGGAATATAAAGATGGAAGATCTGTTAATTGATCAAGATATGTGGGATGCTGTTGATGAGCATGTTTTAAGGCCCACATATGCTAATTTAGCTGCTCAAAATGATGTTATGGACCATAAAGCCAAGTGTCTAATCAAATTGTGCCTGGCAGACTTTGTTTTAATCAATGTCCTTGAAGAATCCTCTAGGAAGAAACTATGGAAGAAACTTGGTGAGATATATCAAGCCAAATCTTTAGTGAACAAGATCTTCTTGAGGAAGAAGTATTCTTTGAGAATGGAAGAGGGTGGATGAATTGAAAACAACCTAGATGCATTCAATATGTTGGTGGCTCAATTGGCATCAGTTGGTGTAAAAATTGATGAGGAGGAGAGATGTCAAATCTTAGTTTGTTCTTTCTCTGATTCGTGGGATTCTCTTGTTATGGCTATTGGGAGTACTTCTATTGTCTTGAAAGTTTAAGATGTAGTGGGTTATTTACTTTCTGAAGAGATGAGGAGGAAGGTATCCATCAGTACCAAAGAGGCCTTAAATGTTCGTGGAAGATCTAAATAAAAAGGCAAGAAGGGCGAGAAGTGTGACAAATCCAAGTCTAAGGGAAGATCCAAATCTCTTGGAAAGTTCAAAATTATTTTTGGAATTGCGGTAAGCCTAGACACTTTTGTAAGGAGTGCAAAGAAGAAAAGAAGAAAAAGAAGAAATTTGATTTTGATTCTAAATTCGAGAAGGAAGATGGTGATGTGTTCATTGTATCTTTGGCCACTTGTGTAGGTAATGATGCATGGTTAATTGACTCAGGTGCATCTTTCCATATGACCCCTAATAGAGATTGGTTTTATGAATATGAAGAATTTGATCAAGAGGTAAGGTGTACTTGGGTGATGATTCTTATTTAAATATTTTTGGTCATGATAAATTTAAAATTAGATTTCATGATGGTAGAGTAAAAAGGATTAATAGTGTGTTGCATATCCCTGGGTTAGCACTAAATGTATTAGTTGTGAGCAAACTAATAGATGTGGGTGTGTAGGTAGTCTTTTCTAATGTAGGATGCAAGATGGTTAGAGGTGCTATGGCAATCGCTAGAGGTGTCAGATTTGACACATTGTATAAGCTTGATGCATACACTATTGAGTACAATAGTACTTCTGTGAAAATAAAGTCTATGACTACTTCATTAGAAAAAGTGGGGGTTTTCTCTTCAGTAGATGGTCGTGACTTCTTGGTACCTAAGGGTTCTCTTTCTTCTTAATCAAAATTGTCTATAGAGAAGACTATGTTATGGCACTAGAGACTTGGCCACATTGGAGAAAAGGGTCTAAGGACCTTGAAAAATAAAAACATTGTTGAAGAGTTGACTGATTGTAATCTTTATTTTGATTTCTATGAGCATTGTACATTTATGTTAAACAAAATTGTATTCAATTTTACTCAATTTCTCATAAATCTTGTGGAGTATTGGATCTTATTCATTCTGATGTGTTTGGTCTTATAGATGTTCATTCCATTGAAAAATCCTCATATTATGTTTCATTTATTGATGATTATAGCATAAGGACATGGGTACATTTTCTAAAGAGTAGATCTAAAGTTTTCAATTGATTTAAAGAATTTAAAGTAATGGTTGAGTTGCAGACTAGAAAGAAAATAAAATGTTTGAGGACTAGAACAATGGCAGTGAAATTTTCTCTAATAATTTTGACAGATTATGTAAAGATTGTGGAATTCAGAGATAAAAGACAACTCTATATTCTCCACAATAGAATGGAGTTGTAGAAAGAATAAACAAGACACTAATGGAGAAGGCTAAGAGTATGCTTAGTGGTGCTAGTCTAGAACAAAGGTTTTGGGCTGAAGCTAATTCCAATACTTGTTACTTGATTAACAAGTCTCCTACATCAACTCTTATTGATAAAATGCCTATGGAGGCATGGTCAAGTCACAAGCCTTCATTGATACATCTTAGAGTTTTTAGTTGTGAGGCATATGTACATGTGTCAAAGGAGAAGTGAACAAAGTTGTAGAACAAAGATGTGAAATTTGTCTTCATTGGTATAGTTATCCAGTGTGAAAGGATGCAAGCTTTAGGATCATATTGCACATAAGATAATATATAGTAGAAGTGTGAATTTTAGAGAAACTAAGACTTCTTCTATTACATTGCAACCAAAACAAAGTGAATATAAAGATGTGATTCAACTTCCTTTTATGGCTGAGAAAGTTGAATTGAGGCCCCTAGATAGACAAGAAATTGAGGAGATCTCATCTAGCTCTGAATCTTTGAAAGAGGAGGAAGAACCTCCAACTCAGCTTGTCCAAAGGTCTACAAGGCATAGACAACCATTGGAAAGGTATTCACTTGATGACTAGAGATGTATTTTTTCTTTGAATACTAACATGGATGAACCAAGAAATGCAGAAGAGGCATTAGGTATGAATGATGTAAAATGCACTGGAAGATTTCCATGGATGAAGAAATGACAACTTTGAAAAAGAATGATACATGGGATCTAGTACCATTGCCTGAAGGAAGAAAACCTAATGGTTCCAAATGGGTGTTCAAGAAAAAGATTGATTCAGATGGAGTTATTGAGAAGTACAAAGCATACTTGGTTACAAAAAATTACTCTCAGGTTGAGGGTGTTGATTACGGTGATATATTTTCTCCTATTACAAAATGACATCTATTAGATTCTTGCTTTCTATTACTACTACTTATGACCTAGAGGTTGAGAAAATGGATGTGAAGACAACATTCCTTCATGATGATTTGGAGGAGGATATTTATATGACACAACCATAACACTATGTGGTAAAATGTAAAAGTAATATGGTTTGTAGATTGAAGAAATCTTTGCATGGGCTCAAAAAGAGTCCTAGGATGTGGTACCATAAATTTGATACATATGTGTTGAGTTTTGGATTTGAACATTCTAAATCAAATCAATGTGTTTATTATAAATCTGATGGTGATCATTTCATGTTTATTGCATTATATGTTGATGATATGTTATTTATTGGTAAAGGGAAAGGAATGGTTTTAGAACTAAAGTCTCAAGTTGTAGCTAAATTTGAAATGAAAGATCTTGGTGCAGCTAAACACATTCTTAGGATGGAAATTAGAAGAGACAGAGTGAACAAAAAACTATGGCCTAGCTAGAGTAAGTATGTCAACTCAATTTTATAGAGGTTTAACATGTAGGATTGTAGATCATTGTGTGTTCCTCTTACAGTTAGAACAAAGTTATCTACTTCACAATGTCCAACATCTCCATTGGAGATGGAATACATGAGCAAAGTACCTTACCAAAGTGTAGTCAGAAGTTTGATGTATGCTATGGTCTGTACTAGACCAAACATTTCCCAAGCAGTGGGATTTCTTTCTAGATATATGTCTAATCTTGGTAGAATTCATTGGGATGCAGTTTTAAAAAATCTTTAGATATTTTTGGGCTACCTCAGAGTATTCCTTGTGTTATCATTGTAATTTTATAGGAGACAGGAATTCCCTTGATATTCATGGTTATGTGGATTTAGACTGGGTAGGTGATGTCGATATAGAAGACCCACCAGTGCTTATGTGTTTACTTTGGATGAGTAAGCGACAAGCTATGGTTCCTTTCTCCACTATTGAGGCTGAGTATATGGCAATACTCATGCCTGTAAAGAAACCATTTGGCTTAAGAGATTATGTTTAGATATTAGAATAAAATAAGGTATAGTGACAGTTTATTGTGATAGTCAGAGTGTGATCTACCTAGCTAAGAACCTGACATTTCATGCAAGCCAAGCACATTGATGTACACTATAATTTTGTTAGAGATATATTCAAGGATGGTAGGGTGAAGTTGGTTAAGGTAGAGACTTTGATGAATGTTATAGATTCATTAACTAAGCATGCATGAGCACAGAGAAGTTCAGATGGTGTTTAGAGTCTATGGGCCTCCCAACCCCTACCAATTAAATCATGGTGTTGATACTCCCTTTGCTCTTGCAAGGTGTTGGCAAGTGAGAGAATGTTAGGAAAGGTGTTTCAACCTTGCAATTATAAAAACTATGATTTTTCAATTATCAAATTTAATAAACTCAATTTATAGGCTATAAGGCTAGTTTTTAGCCAAAATAAAAAATTTAGGTTATTCAGCACTACCTATGGCAGTGCCCAGTGTATAGATCTCTTCAAGATCTATATTTTTTTAGAAAAAGGGGCCCAATCAGCCTTTTAGATCAAAAGTTATGGCCTCTAGAATTTTGGTCTCCTGTATTGGAAAATGTAAAAATGTGTTAAACACAAAAAAGAGTTGTAAGGGAGAGTTACATATGTTGATGTGTGTTATGACACATCATAAGACATCTTTGATTGGAGATAATGGAACCCTAAGGATTTGAGCATCATTTTTGGGTGGTTTTAGCTCATGGTTTTGTAATTATCATTTGATGGTTTCATGTACATTGTATCTCGTATATATTAGGTGCCTGAGATGGAGGTTGTGTTGGAGAGTATTATAAATGTTGAGTTGCCTCCAGATCTTCGGTTGTTGATACTTCTATAAAAGCTTTCTCTGCAAGTATATTGTAATCTTGTTGAGATTTTTTAATAATATATTAAGCTACTTTTGGAGAGTGGGGTTTTTCATCTGAAAGGGTTTTCCCTAAGTAAATCATTGTGTTGTGGTATGATTTCTATTTATGTTTATTTCTGTATAATTTTTGTAACTATTGTAAAGATCTAAAAAGTTTTGTATAACCCTACTCTCAAGATTAATGTAGGAAGTTGTTCTGCTACCTTAGCTTCCTTACACACACCTTTTCTAGAGCTTCTAGAGCTAACTGGATATTGCTATAGTTATCCCTTTTCTTTTTGTAGTTTCTATGTGATTCCATAGTTGTTGTTGTGTGTTTCTGTAGTTGTTGATGTGAGCTTCCATAGCTTCTATTGTATTCTTCCATAGATGCACTACTATTTTGTAGTTGCTTGTTGTAAGCATTTGTACATGATGTGTGCCCTTTCTAGATCTATGCAATATTCCTCTCTGTAGTTTTTCTCTCATCTCTTCTCCCCTGTTGTTGATGCTACATCGAATGTTCTTTTGTTTACACACACTCTCAATGGATTTCTTTTGCTTTTTGTGTTTTCTAACACCTCAAATTTTCCCTCTCATGCCAAAAGGATTCAAATGCACCTACTAGCAGTAACTGAAATCTAATCGACCAATAAACATTAAATATTTTGGTCAAGGCAATAGAATGAGTGTATCCCAAAAGGATTTCTGATGGGAAAGTAATAAATGTCTGACTCTAGATTAATATTTCCAACAAAAATCTCTAAAGACCATTGTTTGCAATAATCTCAACATCTTGTATCATTCGTTATACTAGAAATTGCTTTGGTTAAATAAGGCTAGAAAGGAACCTCAACTAATGGGACACAAATGGATGCCCACTCTATACACAAAAAAATACTAAAACCATTTTTTATAGAGCAACACAATGCATATACATTGAGATAAGTAATTGAATGATCCATTATTACTTTGGAACATTCAAATTACATAAATAATAGATGAATTATATTACATTTGAACATTCAAATTACCTAAATAAAACAGTAGTTTGAATATGAAAATCAATGTATCTATAAAGGTAGGGTTAAAACAACAAACACAATACAAACATTTTGAATTCAAAACATCGTCCTATAATATAATAAATTCCTTTGCCTAGTTGCAAAATATACATATTTGGTATTTTAATATTTTTGGGGAAGACTAAGAAACAAGCATTAACCCAAAACTAACCATCCATAGTTTAGTAGCCTTTACAAAGGTTCATTCATTCATGCAATGAGATTTTTCTTTCATATCTATTTCTGCCACTTCTTAAGGAATCTATTGATTTCTAGGTTGTGTTCCTAAGAGAGCATGGGCAGATTGGCATCCTATAAAATGTTGTTTTTGAAAAAGGAGCAAACATTAGGCACAACAACATAATAAAAAATACAAATCCAAATAGTATCCTTTAGACACTAAACTAATGTCCACCTCCTAGAGTTTTTAGTTTTGTTTGTCGTCCTTATTTTCACACCCACCTTAGAAATCAAAACTCGTAGTCTCCAATGACCAACAAATTTGTGGCAATAGTTAAACCAATTGATGTAAATGCAATTATTCAAGGTAATGACATGACCCATAAACATAGAACCCATTAGCATAATGGTCATACGATGGGATAGGTGGGTAATAGAGCCTCATTCTCTGAATAGTAGAATACCAATCATGACTAATGGGTAGAACAAGAGAACCCACATACCAGACTTGATTATACTATGGATTGCTTTAAGAAGAGAAATCAATTCAATGGGGATAGGAGGGATACCCAGAAACATAATAATATGCACTGGAAACATTAGGTTGAACTCTAATTATTCAGTATGATGAAAATGGTGGCTTGAAATTGGTGGGTAATGTAGGAGTACAAGCAACTGCATATTCATTCATTATGATCTCATACAGAAATTGCACCCTACACTTGTATCATCAGTGACATCTATAACAAGCAACATGTCATCCCTTTGTTTTTCAAACCATGGCAAAGGTTTGGGATGGATATTTATGCCGAGAGGCCTCTTACAAAAAATAAATTTATGGTTACCGTTACAAAACTCTTGGATTTCTCCATGCCATCCTGCAAGAAAATAAAATAAATTGCCCATCGCCATTTCTTTGGTCAAATCTAATTATGTTGTTGCATTATTCTACCATTTAGTAAATAAATTATACAAATCCAAGATAGATAAATATAATTATATACATTTGTTTTAAATTAAAAAGAAGAGGAAATTTTTAGTAGAGTGGTTGTTAAAGGAGTGATGGCGCAATATATGCAGGGGTCGATGCCCCTTCTGGGTGCTATGGGAAGCCCCACAGTAACCATAAATCCAAGAGTTTTATAACGGTAACTATAAATTTATTTTTTTGTAAGACACCTCTCAGCATAAATATCCATCCCAAACCTTTGCGATGGTTTAAAAAATAGAGGGATGACACGTTGCCTATTATAGATGTCACTGATGATATAAGTGTAGGGTGGAGTTTCTGTATGAGATCGCAATGAATGAATATGCAGTTGCTTGTACTCCTACATTGCCCACCAATTCCAAGCCACCATTTTCATCATACTAAATTTAATTAGAGTTCAACTTGATATTTCTAGTGCATATTATTATGTTTCTGGGTATCCCTCCTATCCCCATTGAATTGATTTCTCTTCTTCAAGCAATCCACATATATATATATAGAGTTACTATATATATATATATATATATATATATATATATATATATATATATATATATATATATATATATATATATATATATATATATATATATATATATATATATATATATAGTAATTATACTATATATATATAGTATAGTTTATATATATAGTTAATATATATATATATAGTTATATAACTTAAACCTCTCCTGTATAATCATGCCAGCTATTTCATAGATTTATTTATATATAAATTTTGTATATATATATTTATGTGTTCGAAGTCCACCAATCCTTCCTCTAACTGCAATAACTTGTACAAAGAAATTAAATAGTTTATTAGAAAGATTATTCTTAGTAGATTATTTAGTTTTTTTTGTAAAATTTTCATTAAGAACTCTATCTGAAAAGGTGAACTTTCTAATTTTAAATATTTTTTTACTGTAATGTGACATTTATCTTTTAATTACTAAATTTTGTTGAAGTCTCCATAATAATTTTAGTAATTTTTTTTTTTTTTTACAAAAAAGTGGATAAACCACTAAAATTATATTAATAAAAAGAGTTACAAAATGCCAGATTCAGTAACGGCATACCGGCAGGAAAGAATCGGCAAAGAAAACCTCCGGTTATAGCCTAAGTTTAACAAGATTATACATAATCGATTCAACAACATAATTCGATCCAAAAATTGGGATCATGCCAGAGAATATACAATTTTTAAAAAAGTAATTACAAAACATCTGGTAGGTACAAAATCCAAAAAAAACTTGACCGAGATCCCCATTAATCTGCTATTTCAATAACCTCCAAGTCGTGATCTTCAACGTGTTCATCAGCCTCTGCAAGTTGAGGAGGAGGTGGCGGCGGAGGAGGCACATAGTTTAACAAAAATAGCAGCACATTAAAAACTTCCATAGCTGAGTTTGCCAATTGAGGACCCAATTCCTACCTGGAGAATAGCATTACCCACCGATGCCTCATGAACCTGGAAGACTTCCTGCAGAGCATTAAAAGTAAAACAGCCTAGAAGGGGACGTTCCCAATTCCGGATTGGCCAAGAGAGTCTAGTATTCCGGTGAATGGAACCCATAGAAATCTGCAAAAATTTTGCTGTAGAATAGAAGACAAAATACTAACACAGCTAACCGGGCAAAGAGCAGAACCTTATACCAAGAAGGTTAGATAACATGAAACAAAGCAACTACAGTAGTAGAGAACAAAAAAGAAACTGATTAAATGCAAATGATGCTACTCATGTGGCATAAATAATAGGAATGGTGAAATGCCAATTTCCATGTGCGAGATCTGCCAACCGCCTCAAGGAGTAATAACCAGGGTACAATCCGTTCATGCAAAAACAATTCACAAAACTTAAAACGATGTTAGCTAAGCATCATATAAACCATAGAATAATGGTAATGATTAAACGTGAAATCTAAAAAATGAACCAAAATATCATGACTTAATTAATTGCATCCTTGGCCAAAATATAGCTTATACCGGGAATCTGAAGAAGAGAATCGGGAGACCATTCAATAACACTTTCATCAAAATTAAAAGCAGTATTAGCTAGAAAATCAGCTAAAAGATTACCTTCTTGATAAGTATGTTTAATTTGAAATGAATGGAACCTATTTAATAGATCTCTGCCCACCTTAAGAATATAATCTATTTTCCAACTCGGAGAAGAATTCTTGGAGAACGCTGAAATAATATTCAAAGAGTCCCCTTCTACAATGATGTTAGTAAAATCATATTTTAATGCTAAATTCAAGCCTGCAACTAGAGCCAAAGCCTCAGCCTCATTATTTGTTAATGTACCAAGTTTAATTGACAAAGCTCTAAGAATTGTTCCATGCTGATTTCGAAGAACACAACCAACACTGGAATTTCCTGGATTTCCTCTACTCGCACCGTCAAAATTTAGCTTGACAAAAGATGTAGTGGGAGGAATCCATTTGATAACAGAATGATCAATCAAAACTTCAGACTTAAAGCAAGAAGTATCAGGCACTTTTAACTGCTTCCAAGTTTGCAATATCATATTATCCCAACTTGTAAAACTAAGAGAACCCGCCTTCTTTGATAACAAGGATGCTAAAGTTACTTCTGAAATAGATGTTTCAACTTTGCCCAACACAATATGAAGTGGATTAGTTACCCTTTTAAATATTCTACTATTTCTTTCTAACCAAAGAGACCAAATGACAATGCTTGGCGAAACAATCCACAAAGCAGAAAAAGTAGACTTCGAGAATAGGATAGGCCAACTTTGAAAGACTTGTAGTAGAGAACAAGGAAGAGGACCCGACCAGTTCAGTCTAGAAATAAGCCAAGACCAAACCTATGAAGAGAAACCACAATTCAATAAGAGATGATCGACAGATTCCTCCACTTCCTGACAGAAAGGACATAAGAAGGGATTTGCAACCCCAAGCTTAACTAATCTATCACTAGTAAGAATTCGAGAATGCAATGCTAACCATGAAAAAGCTCCTACTTTGGGCAGACATGAATCACTCCAGCAAAGCTTATAGGGCCAAGAGAGAAGTGTATTAGAATCCTTACTAGTTATACTTAGATAACCTTGTTTAACTGTATAACGACCTGATTTCGAAGGAGCCCAGACTAACTTATCCTTTTCACCTGAGATAAATAGTCTGCGATCCTTCAAAATATTCCTAAGAAGGGTCTTTTGTTCTTCTAGAATCATGAACTCATCAAAGTTTTTCCATTTTACTGAATTAAAGGCTGAGTTAGGATCAACTTCATAATAATCTTTAACCTTTGTTCCCCACACCTGACATAACAAAGATTTAATCTCGTGAAGACCTTCTGTGTTACTTAAAGGAGGATGATTATTCCAAGAATCATCCCAGAAAAGAGCAGAACTTCCATCATGAATAACCCAAGATAAATAAGAAGAAATAACTTCTCGACAATGTATCAAAAAATTCCACATGTGAGAACCTGCCTTTGGATTTCGAAGAGTAAATAATCTTTCAGGATTAAAAGAATCTAGATACTTAGCATACATTATTCTCCCCCATTTAGAAGTTGATTTTTCATACAAATTCCAAACAAGTTTAGCTCCGAGAGCTTTATTTTGAGCTACAATATCATGGATGCCAGCTCCAGCAAATTGTTTTGGAGTGCATATTTTATCCCAAGAAAGGAGTGGAATCTTTCTCCCCTGTAAGTTAGTGCCATTCCAAAGGAATTTCTGTAACATATTCACAATAAAAGTAAGTACAGTTTTTGGGACTTTTAAAACTGATAACAAGTAAACTGGAATTGCTGATAAAACTGTTTTAATCATCAAAAGTTTACCTGCCAAAGTAAGCCATTTGCCTTTCCAGGAAGATATTTTAGATTTTATACTTGATAGAAGCTTATCCCAGAACATGTTTTTAATCGAACCCGAAAACAGAGGGATTCCTAGATACCTTGAGGGTAAAGTGTCAATTTGAAAACCAAGATGCTTAGCTATCCTACTTTGCACCAAATCAAAAGAGAAGAAAAAGAAAATTTTAGATTTACTATTGTTCACTTTTTGACCAGAGACTACAATATTTAGAGATGACTTCCTTCAAAACTCTAGCTTCTTCCATCATAGGTTGTCCAAACAACAAAGTATCATCTGCAAACAAAGCATGCGTGATAGAAAAAGGAATTCTAGGAATATTAATCCCTCTCCAATGACCCAAAGTATTCTGACTCAGAATTAATCTACTCAAACCTTCAGCCATTAATATAAAAAGAAAAGGGGAAAGAGGATCTCCCTGTCGTATGCCTTGAGAAGATTTAAAAAATTTAGATTGCATACTTCCATTTCAACCAGCTTGGGAAAATTCTATCAGCTTGAGAAATGGATAACTTTGTCTCTTGGAGCATGACAATATCTACACCTGAGGAATCTAATTGACGCTTTATCAAGTGTCTTTTGTTAGGGGCATTAATGCCCCTAACATTCCAAGAGAGGAGCTTCATTATTCGCGGGGAGAGTTCCTTACTCTCCCCGATCTCAGACATGTTTCCAAAGTGGCCTGCAGGCCCGCTTTTATTTCTTCTTGTGTTTTAAAAGATTTTGGTTTACGTCCTCTCTTAGAGGGAGAGAGAGAGCTCTGTTTAGTAGGTGAATCTTGGCTCAACGATTGAGAAATGGAAAGTTTGGATGAAAAATCATATACCTCACTATTGTCTCTTAAAACAGCAGAATGTTCTTCCTTCCCCTGACTAAAGCAACTCTCAGGATCAACACCAGGGACAGGGGTATTTAAATAAAGTGGATTACCAATAATAGAACTTGGCTGTTCTGCTATTACCTCATCCACCAATTCATCAATAAGATCAGAAGCAACAGTACGAATAGTATTTTCAACAAAAGCTTGTGCTTCCTCTTCAATAAAAGGAAATCCATCCGATTCTAAAGTAGGCAGTTCATTTACTACATCCCTTGAACAATTTGCCTCAGAATTAAAGGAGTTGAACAGACATTTCTTAATGTTATCATTAGGAAAGGCAGGAGTTTCAATATCTTCAGGTTTACCAATTACAAATTCAAAAGAACAGTCATCCTCTAACCCTGTAGCAGTCTGAAGAGCTTCTTCAGAAGCGGTAGCATTGACAAAATGATTAAGAGATGCTTCCCCGATATTAACAGAATCTAAATTGTCCTTATCATAAAACACTTCTTCAGAGTCGTCACAAGATTTAGGTGAATGCAATACTTCCTCTTTATCAATCGCCATAGGGTTTTCAAAAACAATTACCTGTTTCCAATTTCCAAATTGAGAGTGGAACTCAACAAATTTGGGAAAGGGGAACGAAGTATTGAGGACTATTGAAAACCTAATTGGCAGATCTGGTTTTTCAAAAGAGGACAAATCATGCTTAATGAAGAAACCCAGTTTCTTAGTGCAAAATTCAATAATGGAAAAATCTCGATATTCCAGAGGTAAATTCGGCAAAGAGATCCAAAAAGGAACAAAGTTCATATTAGCTTTAACCGGATCAAAATTTGGTTCCCATTTTTGGAGACAAATCCCTTTGCCATGATAAAACCACAATTTTTGACTAAGGGTTTCATCTCGGAAACCCCATTATAAAAAACCACTGTAAAAACACATAAATCTTTGTTCAAAAAGAAGACATCCGAAACCCCATTCCATGTAACCCTAACCCATGCAAGAAATTCATCAAAATTAAATGTAGGGTTCCAAACTTTACCAATAAGGGCTCGAGAAGTAAGATCTTGCACAGAGGGAATGACCATATCCTCCGGAATATCAATGTTTACAATGTCTATGGAAGCCCTTTCCTCCTAAACAGGAACATCGTCAACGCAAGTCTGGGCAGATTTAGCTGATTTTTCCCTCCACACCTGACGAACTCCAGAACCTGGATGCGTTGAAGTAAAATAAAATTGATAGCCATTAAGCCTTTCAGCATACCTAGGGTTTTGGAAGCGAGGAGGGTCAGGACGCCCCAGAGGTCGTCGTTGTCGAACATGGCGAACATCCTCTCGAAACCTTCTACGCTCATATTGAGGAAAAACGGAAGGCCGCTGTGCCCTAAGTGCCTCAAAAAATAAACTTTCTTGCAATTTAATTTATTCATTATGTTAAAGAAAATTAAATTTAGTTATATTCATTTTTATTTTAATTGATTTAGTCTAACATACTTAATGATGAGGAATATTTCTCTTAAACCTATAAAAGTTAAACTAGCCATATTAATTATTAGGCCCATATCTCAATACTATTCTTATTAATAAAGCTTTTCTTCATGTAAAATGTTTTTCTTAGCATTAAAATTCAAATATAAAAAGCTAAAACCATTAATATACCAAGTGCATTTTTTTCAAAAGGAGATGCATAATATATCTAAAAATGGTTAAATATATAAAGTAACTCAATTATTATTAAGTAGTTTTATTTGAAAAATAATATTTTAATTATATAAATTGTATGTTGGTGAGTGAAAATGGTAATATATAATATTAAAGTAATAATATTTTGTTTGGAAAAATGTTATTTGTATTTTAGGTAGTGATTTAAAGTATTTGTAAATATATAATATGAATATGATGTAAAAATACAACTTTCTTACTCACCATTAAACCATTTTAAGGTCATAGAAAATTAATGATGTGGAAAACCAAATTTTCCTACAAATCAAATCTTCATAATGTAAAAATATCAAATCATAATTAATGCATGTAAGTTACTAATATCATTATTTTCCTATCTCTAAAACTATGTACCTCTTAAAGATGCATAAACTAAACCATAAGTACAATAAGCTTAAAGACTAATTTAATGATAATACTATAAAATCAAAAAATTTAATTATTATTTTTTGCATGAGGTAATTTTTTATATAGATTGTATATCCACTATATATATATAGTTGGCATGATTATACATGGGGAGGTTTAAGTTATATAACTATATATATATTTGTGTTCTCCTTCCAACAAAGTCCACCAATCCTTCCTCTAACTGCAATAGTTTTTGTAATCTTGGTGGGATTTATTTCATTGAAATCAAATAGTTTATTAAAAAGATTCATTCTTAGTAGATTATTTAGCTTTTTTGTAAAATTTGCATTAAGAGATCTATCTAAAAGGTGAACTTTCTAATTTTAAATGATTTTTTGACCGTAATGTGAAATTTATCTTTTAATTACTAAATTTTTTTGGAGTCTCCATAAAAATTTTAGAAATTTTATTTGTGTTTCTATTTAGATGTAACACCCCGCTAAGGAACCCAGAGGATAACACAACTAAACTTACAAAAAAGACAAATATTTTTTTATTTTTTTTTAAATGAAAGAAATAACAACATTCATATATTTATTCATAACATTTAAATTAAGCTTTATCCTCTAGGGTTCCATGGCTGCATTACTAATGAACTAAAACAAGATCTAACCATCATTATGAATTAACTAACAAACACAGTTCATTCTAAGTCTAATTGCATTAGATAAATAAACACATACAATTCCATATTATATCATCAAATAAATAAGCATCAAGATCATGCACATAGGATCACAAGTACATAAACAAGTTCCTTTACAAGAGAGTACAACATTACATTATTTACAATATCACTATCCAAATTACATTAGAGTACATACATCAAGATAACAGTACATGATTCAACTGATATACAAGACTGAAACATGATCATAAGTATTTGTCTCCTCAAGCTAGAGCAAGATCTGAAATCTACCATACAAGGTACATCCTTCTCGTGCACAAACAACATCAAGGGAAACCAATGGAGATAAAAGAACAACCACCCGACCATGTGGAACCCTAAGGTCCACCCCCCGTGCTAGGAGATAACAATAAGGTCCCACTAAGAAAACAATCAAGAAAGATAGTAGACTAATAGGTGCAAGGACTACACATGACTCCAATACAACACGGGTCAATATGAACAACACAAGTAACTCAAACATCACTTCCAGAGGCAATCACACAATAAAAGGGGAAAACACACTTAGGGAATGCTAGGCTGCAGTAGGAAAGAGTGTCATCGCATGGTCCTAACATGGGTTATACTGTAGTCTCTCACCAGACGTCAACCCCCATCCATGGGTTATCCTAGCTATCTAGATGTCAGCCCCCATCTATGGTTATCCTAGCAGTCTCTCACTAAACACCGGCCCCATAGGGTGACACATGCGGAACCAACATTCCTTCCGTGAGGACAAGGAAGTTGATCTTTTCAACCACAGCCTTCTCATCCCATCCTTAGCTTGAACGAGCACTACAGGCATGGGTGAGGCATCCAGTTATCTTATTTAGTGTGGAAACTACCCAACCCTCAAAATTTATTATTAAGTTATCACTGGATTAAAAACTTTCAATGAGTTATCCTGACAGCCACTTTGGGCACCAGCCCCACATTGAAAGCCACTCCCCTACCTACATCTAGAAGACCCTATCCATGAAGCAAGACAATTACTATCACAATGACAAGTAACATATACAATGCAAGGCATTTACCTTCTTGCATACAAATCATAATCATAGGGACCAATTCTTGTCCCAAAATATAAACCAAGCATGAACTACCACATTCTCATCATGATGCATTTACAACACAGAATACACATCATTTCACATCACATAGAGTAAGGCATTATCCATCTTACATAGTCATCATAACCACATGAATAGGTACACTGAGCAAAGCATTATCTATCTTGCACATGTATTATACTAACATGAGGGTAAGTGCAAAAAGTTGGGGGGCCAAAAGGTGGCCAAATTTTTTCAAAAAAAGTTAAGGCATAATGCGAGTGCATTATAATGTGCTCGCACTATGGTTTGGTAATGACGAGCCTAAGGCTTGGCAAAACCAAACCATAACGCACGCATGTTATGTTTAATTATATATATAAAAAAAGATAATTTTTGCTCATTTGATTTCTTTTTTTCTCTACACCCGTGGCTTGCAAACCCTAAGGAGCGCGCTCACATTTTTGAAGACCTAATTCGACACCAAAATATCACTGATTCATCGCCAAAATGCCGCCACGACATCAAGCAAGCCAAAGGAGTCAGTTTTTTTTTTTGTTTGAATTTATTTCTAAATAGGTAGGTTTGAGTTGATTTTTGATGTAAATTTCCTTAATTGTCAGGAAATATTAATGCACCTCCTCCTCCTCCTCCTCAAAATCCATAAAATCCTGAAGAGGAAATACCTGCCGAAGAACAACCCGAACAACAAACTCCTCCATCCATTCCTCGACATGCCCCTGGAACACAACAAAATCTAATGGGGCAAATTGAAAACAATAAAAAACAAATTGAAGACATAATTGCAAGGTTGAAAGATCCTTCATGTGAGGCCGATTATTTTACCTCCAATATTTTAATCGTTATGCTTGACACTATCTGACCTTAGTGACTATGTTTCATTATGCAAACTTGATGTTTTATCTCACTGATTTGATACATGTGATTTGATTCAGTCATATTGGATGATATGTTGTGGTTCGATATATGGGATTTATATTAGATGTTATTTTGTTATGAGATTCTAGTTATTTATATGATGTGAACTATTTGACATGTGATGGAAAATATAGTTTAATTTGGAGTTATGTATTGATGTTTATTTCCATTGCGTGAAATTAATTTCAGTTGCTTCGGCTATGGATTTTCATGATAGGACTGACACTTGATCAAGATGTGCAGGTTTTACATTCCCTAGCCATGGGAAATCAGTGGTAGGATTCACACCTTGTTATCCATTTATTGTGATTGGTTTAATTTTATTTATTTTAGCCTTAGTACCCTTTTTATTTAAAATGGATTAATAATAAGTGTTGTACAATTTTATTTGATTTATGCCACTTGGTATTTATATTATTTTTTTAGGCCATTTAAATGGGGATTTTTAACCCTTTTCATGAACCCTAGGGTCCCAAAAGTTACCCTAGGTGGTCAACCATGAGTCTAGGGTCAACTTGGACTATCTAACCCTAGTTTTGACTCAACTTAGGTCACCCAAAACCATGGTTGAGTAAAAATGACGAATTTAGGAAAGAGGGAAGATGGGGGATGGGCCTTGCCTTGGGAAGAACTCATCTCCCATCCCTAAGTTTTGGGAATCATTCCCAAGGAAGACTTGGGAGGTCTCCAAGAGTCCTCCCAAACTCCCAAGTGAGTGGGAGCACCACTCAAGACCATTGTCTTCTTGAGGTGTGAGTGGGAATCCAACTCACCATTTGTTCCCCTCCCACTTGTGTGGAAGCACAAGTGGATGAGGTGGAGATGGAGGTGGAGTGAGAGGAGGATATTTGTCATCCTCTTACCTTCTCACTCTTACAAGTGGTATTGGAGGAGGGAGGAGATGGTGACAAATGTCACCTTCCCATTCCCTCAAGGCCAAGTGGATGGCCTATAATAGCTCCTCTTGTAGAGGAGTGGGGGTTCTTCTCTTCTAGTCTTTTTCCTTGCAATTGGAGACTTCTTGCAAAATTTAATTTTCCTTTCTAGGTTGGAGTTAGAGAAGGTTGGAGAAATTCTGAAAGTTGGAAGGCTTGGGAAGGCTTGGAGCTCTTCACCAATTCTACTTCCATTGTCAAGGCCTTGAAGGTAGGCCTCTTAACTTGCTTCTTACTTTATTTATATGATGTTCCATGTTTGAATTTTGGTTGTAAGTTTGTTTGCATTGTGATGTTTTGCATTTGATGTTGGGTTGGGTGTAATGGTGAGAGCACCTCCAATGGAGGTAATGCTCAACTTGTATGGGTAGGGGAAAGGAACCTCCTTGAGGTCTCTCCCACAGTATGTGTTTATGCCTTGAGGACTTATTATTATTTGAGGAGGAGATATCTGAATGGCAAGAGTGCCATGCAATTGTTTGTGATTCTTGTGGATTGTGGTGTTCTGGGATTTTGGCTTGAGGCCAAGAGTTAAGATTTTCTTTTCATTAGGGAGCCCTTTTAAGTTGAGGGGTCCATTCCCTACCCTCACCAAGCTCATTTATATGAGTTTAGTTATGTGTAAAACCTATGGGGTTGTTCTATTTTTGTGTTATTGTGTTTGCCTTTATTGTGAAATGAAAACCGGTGTGACATCCCTACCTCCCTAGATCGGGGGTGACCCACTTGCGGGTATATGGAAGGGATGAGAGCTTTCCTTTTGATGTGGATGGCTTTTGTTGTTTCATTACTGTGTTTAGTTGCAGGTTGTTCAGGGAAGAGAAGAAGTTGTTTGGGAGCTCAAGTTGGAGTTCATAAAGCCTTCTTTTTGTGTGGCCTTTGTAGTATTCCAGTGGCTGATTTAGCCATGGCCTAGTGGCCTTGTGTCTTGATAAGATTCTTGTAAAGGTTGCTATGAAATCTGCCATAGAGTTGGCTATGGTAGTACTGAAATGTGAACATTTGTATTCAGTTAATGTTGTTAATTTTCCTATTTCTGGGAGTTAAGAGTTGTGAAGTATAAATGAGAAGATGTAATTGTATATGCTATTCAAAGAAAAAGAAGGATGTATATGTCTGTATATTTTAAGTGGCTCTAAACAATTACTTACTTATCTACCATTGTATGTCCTAAGGAAAAAAAAGAGTTCATTTCCAAGTTGTCCAGTTACTTATTTTAGAAAAGAAATGCTATTTTTTTTTAAAAAAGGAGACTAGAGGTTAGATGGAAATGTTGTGTTCTGTTTTAAATCAATGTTGTTCATTTTTCCATTTTGTGAGTTTAGTTTGAAAAATGCATGGAAAATGCTTTTTATATTTCAAACATTAATCTATCAGAAAAGAAAATACATGTGTGAGTTGAAATAGCTGCTAGAAATTAAAGTAACAAAAAGTAGGGAAAGACACTTAGTTGTGAGATTAGTTTATGTTTTATTAAAAAATAATATATTATTATCTCTATTTTCTGAGTTAAGTAGTAGGAGTTTAAAATAATGAGTTGCTATAGAAAATGTATAATCCATTTGCTGTGTAAATTAAGGGATGTATATACAACTGTGAAAATAAATATATGTATCTGTTAAGTGTATATTCTGTTCAAAAAAAATGTAAGTGTGATGTAAATATGCATATTCAATATATAAATAAATCTGAATTGTTAAATGTATATATGTGCTTGTGTGTGTATATATATATGTGAGATATATATGTTAAATATATATATACCATATAATAGAAAAGCTAAGTTTTATATGTTTCATTTATATGAAAAAAAAAAAGAGAAAAAGAAAAAAAATACATATATAAATATATATACAGTATATATATATATATATATATATGTTAATATATATATATATATTATTCTATTTTTATTTTTTTTTATTTTTTAAAAAACAAAAAAAACAAAAAAAAAACTGTGCCCACAGTCCCCATCCCATATACAGAAGAGGGGTGTGGGTGGGGGCTCCACCTCCCCCACACCCCACACCTCCTTACCCCCGTCAAAGCCTCCGCAGCACCACACTCACAGCGCAGCTCCCGCCGCCCGTGGAACTCCCGTAACTTCCCTCTTCGGCCTCCCTTTCCCGTTGCTACCTCCGCCGCCCTCCGCGGCCCCTCTGCTACCCTCCACTCCATTACCTCCGCCTTCCACCGTACCCTCCACCACCACATAGCTACTATGCTCCACCGTCCGCTCCCTCAGCTCCCCCACTATCTCCACTCCTCCACCTTCTGGCCACTAATGACCCTAAAACCTTGCACAATAAGCATTTTGTTTGTAGACTGATACACAAAAAAAAATTAAAGGATGCTAATCATTTTACACATACATAAATTAATAACATTATTACTGGTTGTGCAAACCTCCGTGAGCATTTCCTTGGCCTCTAATGGCCTCTCAAAAAAAACCCTACACCTGCATACAAAAGAAGAAAACAAAAAAAAAGAGAAAGGAGAAAGGATGAAAGTTAGAGTTAGGGCAAGAAGAATAATAGAGATTAGGGTTAGGGCAGTTTGTTTATAGAAATTAGTTTTAAAATATGATTAGGGTTAGATTTTAATTTGGGAAGCTTTTTGGTGTTATTTTTTTTTACTTATTTATTTTATTTGGAGGGATGTATGAGGATGAGGGAAATTAGACTTTAGGTTTTAATTTTATTTCTAATCATCCTTTTTTCCTTGGACCTTATTCATCTTAGGGAGTTTTCTTCTACATTGATTTAAATTCTGGAATGGATTAACCTTGTAATTTTTGAATGTTAAATGTGGTTTAAAATTGTTTGGGGTAGATATTATTTCTTTTTAATAAGATTATAGTTTCATTTTCCTAGGCGGAATTTTCTACATTGTTAATTAAAATTGATTCCTTATTATTATTTTTGCGGGGAGGGTTACTTAAACCCTCCTCCCTCGTCCATTAGATTTCGAGTGAAATTATTAAACATAACGTCAAACTTTGTTTAATAGCAATCTCGGCTTTTAGGTTGATTTCAACCGACGTTTTAATTAATTTTATTATTTTACTTTATGTCATTAATTTTGTTCTAAGTTAATTTAATATTTAATCGTGTTTTTAATTTAATTTTCCTGATGTTGTTTTATTTAAATTTCATTTTCGCGTTTGTCAAAAAATGTGTTACGCTGCCGAAATTATTCTAGATTCCTAGGGTTAAGTTTATGCGACATTTAATTAATCTTTGATACTTTTTGATCCACCTAACCACTTCAATCGTGCACCACCATGTCATCATAATTATTCACTTTTCGACCGGGGTTAGTTAAGGTTCGTTGTTGAATCTAGCTTCACCTAGGTAACACAGGGTACAGGTTGGAGTCGACCTAACCCTAGAGGCGACACACTTCGTGCCGCTTACCCCTAGACGACCTTCACCAACACGGTTACGTCAACATGTCTATGTCATTGCGTATAGCCACCGAGCACGCAGATGCGTGCGAGGGGTTTCTAGGGTTAGAAAGAAAAAAATTTCGCGGCCCATGTCGTGATCACATGGCAAATGTGGTCATGACATAGGTGTTTGTGCCTCGCGTCCACGCGAGAAATGTGAGCATGACATTTGGTATCAGAGTGCCAGGTTGTTTAGAGCATCTGGCTTGTATTAGGCACATTACCTTTTTCGCAACCTTGACTTACTTGTGGTTACCTCGTTTTGTAGGATGCCTCCAAGACGAGTTCAGCGAGCGCAGACCCGCTGCACTCCACCCATAGAGGTACACACTGATTCATCAGCTGTGGGATCGGGTTAGCCAGATCCACAGGTATAGCTAGATCCACAAGTACAACCAGATCCACAGGTATAGCCACGCCTACAACCACAGCCAGTTCCTCAGGTACCGCAGGCACCACCGGCCCCACCAAATATGGGACCACAGATTTTACAGGCCTTACAGGCAATCTTAGATAGGCTCCCACCGGTAGTAGTAGAGCCACGTGTAGAGCCCCGCGTAGAGCCATGAGAGGCACCACGTGCAAAGCCTTACGTCGAGCTACCAGAGACAGAGGAGGTTGGTTCGGCCAATAGCGCCCATAGCAGGAGCCCCCCACATCAGGCTAGGCAGGACGAGACAGTGCGTGTAGAGCACTTGGGTCACAGGCCTTATGATTATCATGCAGATGAGCCTATCAGGGGGCACAGAGATAGAGGAGATCCCATTAGGGACATATTGAGGTTGAACCCTCCTACATTCATCAGGACCACAGAGGGAGCTGAGGCAGAGGCCTGGCTTATCAGTTTAGAAAGGTGCTTCGCGTTGCGTCCTTATGAGGGCAACACGAAGGCCCGGGTGGCAGTACACTTATTGCAAGATGCAGTAGCTACCTGGTGGCGCACTGAGGAGTGCAAGCGCCACCTTTCTTTAGACACCCTCACATGGGAGACCTTCATTGAGTGCTTCAATGCGCGCTACTTATCAGACCATTAAAGACAGCGTCACATAGATGAGTTCCATGACCTTCAGCAGAGAGGACTTTCAGTGGCTCAGTATGAGGCTAGGTTTATAGAGTTATCTAGATATGTGGAGTATCTCCATGATGAGAAACTCCTGGTGCATAAGTTTGTCAGAGGACTTAACCACAGTATAGCAGGGCCTGTATGGATGGCGGACCCCCAGACTTTGAGTGATGCTGCCGAGAAAGCATACATTGCTAAGGAGATTCAGGGACAAGGATAGAGTTCTCACCCTCAGTTTCAGGATCAGGGATAGCAGCAGCATCAGCAGAGTTTTCGTAGACCATCGCAGCCACCTCACAGAGGAGGATTCAGTTCAGCATCATTACCTCCTAGACCCTCACAGCAGCAGCAGAGAGTTAGGACACAACAGAGGTCACATGGGGGACATAATAGAGGATGACAGCAGTAGGGCCCGCGTAGAGATCACAGACAGCAGGGACCACCTGTGGGACCTGCGAGGTCACAGCAGTCTTATAGGGGTTCACATGGGTCTACTGGCAAATCAGGACAACAGCAGTCAGGTAGGACTCAAACTATACAGGTACAGGTTAGGGGCCCTTGTTATGTTTGTGGTGGAGCTAGACACCTAGCTAGAGAGTGTCCACAGGGTTTTGCAGTAGGGGGACAGCCTCGTGCAGGAGGATCTGAGCAGACAGTGGGTGATGTGGGTAGATCCCACCGTATGTTTGCAGCGGTTGATAACCGCCAGACAAATTTTTAGGCGTCAGTGATTGAGACGTCAGGTATGATTGGGGGTAACCCCATTTCTATTCTTTTCGATTCTGGTGCTACTGATTCATTTATATCTCCATCGTTAGTGGAGCGTTGCAGGCTAGTGGCCTCTAGGCAGGGTGATAGGTGGGTAGTTGAGTTGGCTTCAGGAGCCAAACTGACAGTAGATGCCTTAGTCTGCTACTATGAGATTACTTTGGGACCCTTCACTACAGTATGCGACCTTAGAGTCATGACATTAGGATCCTATGATGTGGTGTTGGGTATGGATTGGCTTTTGGCTCATTGAGCCAAGCTAGATTGTTGCCGAAAGGCGATCAGCTGTTTAGACGATCACGGCACATCAGTTGAGATTGTGGGCATGCAGAAGCCCACCGTAGTGCATATGATATCTGCTCAGCAACTTAAGTGCTGCATGCGGAAGGGATGTCAGATGTTCACCATCACAGTGAGCGACAGATCAGATGACGAGCCAGAGGCATCTTTGGATGATCATCCCATCCTTAGAGAGTTTGTCGATGTGTTTCCAGCAGAGTTACTGGGGATGCCACCCTGACGCGAGGTAGACTTTCACATAGACTTAGTGCTGGGTGTCGGGCCAGTGTCTCATGCACCCTACAGGATGACCACACATGAGCTCACTAAGCTCAAGTTACAGTTGGAGGACTTGCTCGAGAAGGGGCACATCCGATCAAGCGTTTCACCTTGGGGCGCTCCTGTCATCTTCGTGAAGAAGAAGGATGGGTCTCTTCATTTGTGTATGGACTACAGACAGTTGAATAAGGTGACGATGAAGAACTGTTATCCTCTGCCCAGGATTGATGATCTTTTGACCAGATGCAGGGAGCCAGGGTGTTCTCTAAGATAGACCTGAAGTCTAGGTATCATCAATTACATATCGCAGAGGCAGATATCCATAAGACTGCCTTCTGGACTCATTATGGACACTATGATTCACAGTAGCTCCCTTTAGCTTAATGAACACCCCTACAATGTTCATGAGTCTCATGAATGGGGTGTTCCATGCGTATTTAGATCGGTTCGTGATCATTTTTCTCAATGACATTTTGATCTACTCACGGACCAAGGAGGAGCATGAGGAGCACCTTCGTCAAGTCCTACAGTGTTTGCGAGAGTAGAAGCTTTATGGGAATTTGGTGAAGTGTGCATTTTTTAGGACAGAGGTTCAGTATCTAGGGCATATCCTTTCTGGTGATAGAATCTCAGTAGATCCATTGAAGATCAGGGCTATCAGGGATTGGCCAGCACCCACTAGTGTGACAGAGGTTAGGAGTTTCATGGGGTTAGCTGGTTATTACTGTCATTTTGTTGAGGGCTTTTCTCGGATTGTGCACCCCATCACTTCCCTCCAGTGGAAAGGGAAGAGCTTTCTTTGGACTGAGCAGTGTGAGAGGGCCTTTGGGGTCCTCAAGGAGCGTCTTACCAGTGCTGCTATTTTAGCAGTTCTTGATCCTGCAGTAGATTTCATGGTTTGCACGGATGCATCACTTGAGGGATTGGGAGCTGTACTTATGTAGGGTGGTAGAGTGATCACGTATGAGTCGCGAAAGCTCAAGACTCATGAGCTAAACTACCCCACGCATGACTTGGAGTTAGCAGCAGTGGTTCATGCTCTAGTCTGTTGGAGACATTTCTTGTTGGGCCGTCACTTTGAGCTCCATTCTAATCATCACAGCCTCCAGTATATCTTTACACAGCTAAATCTGAACGCCTGACAGCGGCGTTGGATGGAGTTCCTATGTGAGTATGACTTTGATGTCCACTACATCAAAGGGAAGGAGAATGTGGTTGCTGACGCATTGAGTCGGAGGCGCCACGAGCTCTTGACCTTGACTTTGAGTGTGGACTTGAAGGATCGCATTTTACAGCATCTGCCAGAGGATGGATGGTTTCTTGAGGTGCAGCAGGAGATTAGTTCACAGAGAGCCCTTGTGGGCAAGTTTGCAAGGTATACACTTGACACAGATGGTTTACTTCGTCATCGACAGTGCATCTATGTAACCCGCACAGGTGACCTACGTATTGTGGTGCTATCAGAGGCACATAGAGCACCTTATGTGGCACATCCGGGGGTGAAGAAGATGCATGCCGATCTACGATAGCTGTACTATTAGGTGGGTATGAGACGAGATATAGCAGAGTTTGTTGCTCGATGCCTTGAGTGCCAGAGGGTCAAGGCTGAGCATCAGCATCCAGCAGGTCTCCTATAGCCACATGATATACCTGAGTGGAAATGGGACACCATTTCCATGGATTTTATTGTTAGTCTTCCTATGTCTTCGCGTCGCCATGATGCGATCATGGTGACAGTCGACAAGTTGACCAAGGTGGCTCATTTCTCACCTGTACGCACGACGTATAATGCGCTAGCTGTGGCGAAGGTATTCTTGGATGATATTGTGAGACTACATGGGGTACCCCATTGCATCATCTATGATAGAGATCCAGTGTTCACTTCAACATTCTGGAGAGCCTTACAATAGGCATTGGGCACACAGCTCAATTTTAGCTCCACTTATCATCCTGAGACAGATGGACAGACAGAGTGGGTGAATCAAGTATTGGAGGACATGCTTCGGATGTATGTTATGGACCATCAGTCTAGATGGGAGGAGTATCTTTATCTAGTTGAGTTTGCCTACAATAATGGGCATCACAGCTCCTTAGGTATGCCTCCCTTTCAGGCTTTATACGACAGACCATGCAAGACACCATTGAGTTGGGATTAGATTGAGGACAGAGTCACCATTGGTCCAGAGCTAGTTCAGGATATGGAGCAGCAGGTCATACTGATTAGACAGAGGTTGCAGGAGGCACAGGATAGGCAGAAGAAGTATGCCGATGCTAAGAGGATTGATCGGAGCTTCTCAGTGGGTGACAGGGTATTCCTTAGAGTGCGGCCACACAAGAGTCCAATCCATTATGGAAAGGGCTCTAAGCTTGCACCACGGTTCATAGGACCCTTTGAGATTTTGGAGCGGATAGGACCAGTTGCCTATCGTCTAGCATTGCCACCTAGCCTGTCACGTATCCATGATGTCTTTCATGTTTCTATTTTGAGACAATATATATTTGATGTATCTCACATACTGGACTGGAGTGCTTTACAGGTAGAGGCAAATGGGCAATTGGCCTTGGAGCTAATTTGCATATTGGCTCGTTGGACGCTGGGCCTTCGAGGTCGAGAGCTGGACTAGGTTAGGGTCCAGTGGGACCGATATGACGAGGTCAAGGCGACTTGGGAGGATGCAGCTAGTTTGAGGGCACTCTATCCTCACCTTTTTGATGACTTCTAAGAGGAAGTTCAATCTTAGGGGGGGAGGATGTGATGCTGATTATTTTACCTCCCATATTTTGATCATTATGCTTTGAC
Source organism: Cunninghamia lanceolata (assembly GCA_027924645.1). Taxonomy (NCBI): domain Eukaryota; kingdom Viridiplantae; phylum Streptophyta; class Pinopsida; order Cupressales; family Cupressaceae; genus Cunninghamia; species Cunninghamia lanceolata. Next base: position 24,889,104 of record BSBN01000213.1, on the reverse strand, counting down.
ACTATCTAACCTTAGTGACTATGTTTCATTATGCAAACTTGATGTTTTATCTCACTGATTTGATACATGTGATTTGATTTGGTCATATTGGATGATATGTTGTGGTTCGATATATAGGATTTATATTAGATGTTATTTTGTTATGAGATTCTAGTTATTTATATGATGTGAACTATTTGACATGCGATGGAAAATGTAGTTTAATTTGGAGTTATGTATTGATGTTTATTTCGATTGCGTGAAGTTAATTTTAGTTGCTTTGGCTATGGCTTTTCATGATAGGACTGACACTTGATCGAGATGTGTAGGTTTTACGTTCCCTAGCCACAAGAAATCGGAGGTAGGATTCACACCTTGTTATCCCCTGTAAAGCCGATCCATTCCCAAGAGGGATAAGGATCACGTTTGAATTTGAATGATGATTTATTGTGCTTGGTTAAATGTTATTTATTTCAGCCTTAGTACCCTTTTTATTTAAAATGGATTAATAATAAGTGTTGTACAATTTTATTTGATTTATGCCACTTGGTATTTATATTATTTTTTTAAGCCATTTAAATGGGGATTTTTAACCCTTTTCATGAACCCTAGGGTCCCAAAAGTTACCCTAGGTGGTCTACCATGAGTCTAGGGTCAACTTGGACTATCTAACCCTAGTTTTGACTCACCTTAGGTCACCCAAAACCATGGTTGAGTAAAAGTGACGAATTTAGGAAAGAGGGAAGATGGGGGATGGGCATTGCCTTGGGAAGAACTCATCTCCCATCCCTAAGTTTTGGGAATCATTCCCAAGGAAGACTTGGGAGGTCTCCAAGAGTCCTCCCAAACTCCCAAGTGAGTGGGAGCACCACTCAAGACCATTGTCTTCTTGAGGTGTGAGTGGGAATCCAACTCACCATTTGTTCCCCTCCCACTTGTGTGGAAGCACAAGTGGATGAGGTGGAGATGGAGGTGGAGTGAGAGGAGGACATTTGTCATCCTCTTACCTTCTCACTCTTACAAGTGGTATGGAGGAGGGAGGAGATGGTGACAAATGTCACCTTCCCATTCCCTCAAGGCCAAGTGGATGGCCTATAATAGCTCCTCTTGTAGAGGAGTGGGGGTTCTTCTCTTCTAGTCTTTTTCCTTGCAATTGGAGACTTCTTGCAAAATTTAATTTTCCTTTCTAGGTTGGAGTTAGAGAAGGTTGGAGAAATTCTGAAAGGTGGAAGGCTTGGGAAGGCTTGGAGCTCTTCACCAATTCTACTTCCATTGTCAAGGCCTTGAAGGTAGGCCTCTTAACTTGCTTCTTACTTTGCTTATATGATGTTCCATGTTTGGATTTTGGTTGTAAGTTTGTTTGCATTGTGATGTTTTGCATTTGATGTTGGGTTGGGTGTAATGGTGAGAGCACCTCCAATGGAGGTAATGCTCAACTTGTATGGGTAGGGGAAAGGAACCTCCTTGAGGTCTCTCCCACAGTATGTGTTTATGCCTTGAGGGCTTATTATTATTTGAGGAGGAGATATCTAAATGGCAAGAGTGCCATGCAATTGTTTGTGATTCTTGTGGATTGTGGTGTTCTGGGATTTTAGCTTGAGGCTAGGAGTTGAGATTTTCTTTTCATTAGGGAGCCCTTTTAAGTTGAGGGGTCCATTCCCTACCCTCACCAAGCTCATTTATATGAGTTTAGTTATGTGTAAAGCCTATGGGATTGTTCTATTTTTATGTTATTGTGTTTGCCTTTGTTGTGAAATGAAAACCGGTGTGACATCCCTACCTCCCTAGCTCGGGGGTGACCCACTTGCAGGTCTACGGAAGGGAGGAGAGCTTTCTTTTTGATGTGGCTGGCTTTTGTTGTTTCATTGCTATGTTTAGTTGCAGGTTGTTCAGGGAAGAGAAGAAGTTGTTTGGGAGCTCAAGTTGGAGTTCATAAAGCCTTCTTTTTATGTGGCCTTTGTAGTATTCCAGTGGCTGATTTAGCCATGGCCTAGTGGCCTTGTGTCTTGATAAGATTCTTGTAAAGGTTGCTATGAAATCTGCCATAGAGTTGGTTGTGGTAGTACTGAAATGTGAACATTTGTATTCAGTTAATGCTATTAATTTTCCTATTTTTGGGAGTTAAGAGTTGTGAAGTATAAATGAGAAGATGTAATTGTATATGTTGTTCAAAGAAAAAGAAGGATGTATATGTCTGTATATTTTAAGTGGCTCTAAACAATTACTTACTTATCTGCCATTGTATGTCCTAAGGAAAAAAAAGAGTTCATTTCCAAGTTGTCCAGTTACTTATTTCAGAAAAGAAATGCTATTTGTTTTTAAAAAAGGAGACTAGAGGTTAGATGGAAATGTTGTGTTCTGTTTTAAATCAATGTTGTTCATTTTTCCATTTTGTGAGTTTAGTTTGAAAAATGCATGGAAAATGCTTTTTATATTTCAGACATTAATCTATCAGAAAAGAAAATACATGTGTGAGTTGAAATAGCTGCTAGAAATTAAAGTAACAGAAAGTAGGGAAAGACACTTAGTTGTGAGATTAGTTTATGTTTTATTAAAAAAATATATATTATTATCTTTGTTTTCTGAGTTAAGTAGTAGGAGTTTAAAATTATGAGTTGCTGTAGAAAATGTATAATCCATTTGCTGTGTAAATTAAGGGATGTATATACAACTGTGAAAATAAATATATGTATTTGTTAAGTGTATATTCTGTTCAAAAAAAATGTAAGTGTGATGTAAATATGTATATTCAATATATAAATAAATCCGAATTGTTAAATGTATATATGTGCTTGTGTGTGTGTGTGTGTGTGTGTGTGTGTGTATACATATATATATGTGAGATATATATGTTAAATATATATATACCATATAATAGAAAAGCTAAGTTTTATATGTTTCATTTATATGAAAAAAAAAAGAGAAAGAGAAAAAAAACACATATATAAATATATAAATATATATACAGATATATATATATATTTATATATATATACGTTAATATATATATATTATTCTATTTTTTTTTTTTTAAATAAAAATAATAATAATAATAATAAACAAAAAAAAACTGTGAAGGGGACTGTGGGCAGCGCCCACAATCCCCACCCCATATACAGAAGAGGGGGTGTGGGTGGAGGCTCCGCCTCCCCACACCCCACACCTCCTTACCCCCATCGAAGCCTCCATAGCACCACACTCACAGTGCAGCTCCCACCGCCCGCGGAACTCCTATAACTTCCCTCTTCGGCCTCCCTTTCCCGCCGCTACCTCTGCCGTCCTCCGTGGCCCCTCTGCTACCCTCCACTCCATTACCTCTGCCTTCCACCATACCCTCCGCCACCACACAACTGCTGCGCTCCGCCATCCGCTCCCTCAACTCCGCCACTATCTCCACGCCTCCACCTTCTGGCCACCGACGACCCTAAAACCTTGCACAATAAGCGTTTTGTTTGTAGACTGATACACAAAAAAAAATTAAAGGATGCTAATCATTTTACACATATAAATTAATAACATTATTACTGGTTGTGTAAACCTCCATGAGCATTTCCTTGGCCTCTAATGGCCTCTCAAAAAAAACCCTACACCTGCATACAAAAGAAGAAAACAAAAAAAGAGCGAAAGGAGAAAGGATGAAAGTTAGAGTTAGAGCAAGAAGAATAATAGAGATTAGGGTTAGGGCAGTTTGTTTATAGAAATTAGTTTTAAAATATGATTAGGGTTAGATTTTATTTTGGGAAGCTTTTTGGTACATTATATTTTTTTACTTATTTATTTTATTTGGAGGGATGTATGAGGATGAGGGAAATTAGACTTTAGGTTTTAATTTTATTTCTAATCATCCTTTTTTCCTTGGACCTTATTCATCTTAGGGAGTTTTCTTCTACATTGATTTAAATTCTGGAATGGATTAACCTTGTAATTTTTGAATGTTAAATGTGGTTTAAAATTGTTTGGGGTAGATATTAATTCTTTTTAATAAGATTATAGTTTCATTTTCCTAGGCGGAATTTTTGACATTGTTAATTAAAATTGATTCCTTATTATTGTTTTTGTAGAGGGTTACTTAAACCCTCCTCCCTCGTCCATTAGATTTCGAGTGAAATTATTAAACATAACGTCAAACTTTGTTTAATAACGAACTCAGTTTTTAGGTTGATTTCAACCGACGTTTTAATTAATTTTATTATTTTACTTTATGTCATTAATTTTGTTCTAAGTTAATTTAATATTTAATCGTGTTTTTAATTTAATTTTCCTGATGTTGTTTTATTTAAATTTCATTTTCACGTTTGTCGAAAAATGCATTACGCTGCTGAAATTATTCTAGATTCCTAGGGTTAAGTTTATGCGACATTTAATTAATCTTTGATACTTTTCGATCCACCTAACCACTTCAATCGTGCGCCACCATGTCATCATAATTATTCACTTTTTGACCGGGGTTAGTTAGGGTTCGTTGTTGAATCCAGCTTCACCTAGGTAACACAGGGTACAGGTTGGAGTCAACCTAACCCTAGAGGGTGACACACTTCGTGCCACTTACCCCTAGACGACCTTCACCAACACGGTTACGTCGACATGTCTATGCCATTGCGTATAGCCACCAAGCACGTAGACGTGTGCGAGGGGTTTCTAGGGTTAGAAAGAAAAAAAATTTGCGGCCGTGTTGTGATCACATGGCGAATGTGGTCATGACACGGGCGTTTGTGCATCGCGTCTGTACGGGAGATGCGGGTGTGACACTTCAACTTCAATCTTGCATAGGTCCACACTTGCTCAATCTCTTGAATCTATGTTATCAAATGTAGATTCAATTAGCAAGCAAATATCTAGTTGGTCAGATAAGACGAGAGAGTTTAGAGAGCATTATGCAGACAAGCTATCATATGAAAATGTGAAAAAGTTACAAATTACAAAATTGGACTTGTGTTCCATTTTCACAAACCTAAAAATAAATCAACCTCCACCCATTACATGCAAGAGGTGCCCTATCCATTGGTGCAACAACCAAGCAATAAGAGACAATTTTGGGAAGAGGTGGTAGATGGCTTTTGACCATCCTCCATGCAACAATAATGAGGTCTCGCAATACTTTTTGAGGAAACTCTACTGCGAGTTTGTCCTCAATAAAGTTCCAAACTATTTTGATATGCGGGACTTCTAGGGTAGAGGTGGGGGGTCAACACAAGATAGGACTAGGGGCACATGTTGACCCACAACGACTAGTGAGACGAGTAATTAGTAGACCAGCCCATGAGCATGTGTCTATCCCTTCCTTTGTGAAGGAGAATGTTGAGGTTGATACACTTCAGTCCATTAGTGCCTTGACCCAGAGCATCATAGAGCATGCCAATCCTACAGCATAGCGTGGGTTGGGAGATAGTGCGAGGAGTAGGGTCCCACCCCATACTTGTCAAACTTGCAGGTCAGCCTGTGGTTATGACCCCATGGATAGTCAGGAAGCAAGTGCACAGGCTACATCTGTAGCTGAGCAGATGGTGATGACAGATACCCTCCTGAGTGAGACTTTCAGCCTTGATACTCAAGTAAATATTAGCAAGTTCATTGAATTTAATTTATTAAATTTCATTTTTGAAATGCAAGATTAACTAATTTAGTTTGATGATTTTGATGAAATTTCAGGGTCATAGCATTGATGCAGTTCTCAGCAGTACTCCACCTGCATTTTACACTATGACATCTACTGCTGGGGTATGTAACTAGTAAACAATTATAAATATTACATGTGAATAGTATTGTTATATGAATGGTATTCTAATATCTAATTTTAGATGTTGAATATGTTAATCTTGGAGATTTCACGGCAACACCTGCCAATGGTGGTGTAGTTCAAAGCTTCACTGAGGTAATAAAATAAATAGTTTAACTAATGAATTGTACTTATTAAATTTTTTATTTTATATTCATATCGTTGATTACATTGCATTGCACATCTTTCAAACTCAAAGCATTATTAAACATTGCATAACTAATAGCTAGATGTTGATAGATGACAAAATTTCAATTATAATATAATTAAATTTGAAAAAATGGCTCAAAGAAATGTGCTCTCATGGAATGCCATGAGAAGCAAATGCATAGACAAGGACATCACCATGAGACCACTTTTCTTTGAGTCATCTTTTCAAATAGCTCACTGCCTTGTCTATGCTACCACATTTTCCATACATGTCTACCAAAGCTTGTTGATCCCCTCCACACTATTCTTTGACAAATTCTCTCTAATAATCTCATCCAATTACCACCAATTAGACCCAAGGACATGACACCAAAGAGGGGCATCAGCCTATGACATCTTATATTGCATATGATTGACTCGAACATCATCTAGGTTTTAGGTATTAATTATGGGGGCAACAAGTCACCCCTAACCAAAATCTTCAAATCTACACTAACCCTTTCCCCTACAAACTTATGTCAATCCTATTGGCTCAATTTGTTCCATCCATACATCTATAAGAAAGATCTATAGTAAATCACCAAGAGAGCAAAATCTTTACTGTGATTATGTGTATTATGTGTCTAGTTGTATCATAGTGATGCATTGTTGATAATGAATATCATAGTGTGCTTTATTGTGTGTACTTCCATGTTTAGGTGAACATGTGTGTATGTTAGGAACCATGACTTGGATCACTATTCTAGTTTCATAATTGAATAATGTTGTTTTATTTTTAGATGATGCAGGCTGCGGAGACACCTCTGGAAGTTCATAAGGTAATGGAGCATGGTGTGTCCACTGCAATTCATAGCTCCATGCCATTAACGGGGGTATGAGATAGATTAGTAAATTTCAATTTACATTCATTGTTATAGTTGTTTATTTTTAAAAAATCAAATGATTATTGATTTGAAGTTTAATTTCTAGCTGGATGGTTTCTCTAGGACATGACATCACCACAACCTAATCCTGCTACTAAGGCAAATGAGGAGGCATATTATATGGTAGCAGTAAGTGATTATTTTGTTGAATGATTATTTTTTTATAACATGTAATTTCTATATATTAATGCTATACTTTTTTTCGTAACAGCTATATATCCACAAAGAACTAAATAGGAGGAGCAACCCTCAGGTTCGTAGTAGACTGCCCTCATACACGTCTCCATCCTCCTAAAGATCAAAGGCTACTCATGATCTATTCCCTTCACCGAACAGAGGGGAATGAATGCTTATTGGGGTCCTTTGTTGTATGGCTATATGGCATTTGTGGATATATATTTTGTATTGCATATAGGAGACATTGTATGCCTATATGGCTATTTTTTATATATGTTATACTTATATTGACATATATTGATGTACGCCTATATGGATATTTGGTTAATACAAATATTTTTTATTGATGGCATCCATATTTACATTATAAATCTACGTTTGAATGGATATTTGTAGATGGTTACTTCAAATATTTAAAGTCTAAATGTATTACATAGGATGTTTGTTGATCTAATAAGCCAGCTATTGTTATTCAAGTATCACCTAAACCTCATTCTGGAACTAAAAGATAAAAGTTGTATTTAAAATAAAAATGAATCATCATGTTGAATAGAAAATATGCATATTCTTTATGAGTTGCTCAATTGAAAATATTCAAATGAGTATGTTGATCCATATTCTTTATGAGTTTCTCAATTGAAAATATTTCTTAATTTCTTGTTATTATACCATATTGGGATGCAAAGAGTATATTTGTTGTTTTGAATAAGATAGTCAAAATCATATGCTTATGAGCACCTGATGACCATTGTGGTTATTAAATGTAATTCCTCTTGCATATAAGGCGAGGTTATGAGAGTACATTGAGTCTTACCTAACTTTAGTATGCAACATAACATTGGGGCTATAGGCTTCCATAAGTCATCAATAATCAAGGTTCAAGTTTGTTATTGAAGTCAAAGGGTCAAGGTTGTTTGTCATTGATGTCAAGGTTAATACCATGATGTTGATAAGGTGATACAGTGATTCAAGGTAGGTGATGGTCATGAGGTGCATGATGTTGTGAATATGGTTTTCATGATAAGGTCTCTCAGTTCATGTTGATGTTGCACAAGACAAACATGGTTCATATGATGCAAGGTTCATGTTCATGGTGGATGTGGTTTTTTTCATGCAAGGTGTTGACTTTTTCCCAGACTGGATGCTTATTCCCAGATTTCCCTACAAGGTAGCCATCAGTGATCAACAGGATCTCTGGGCCAGGGGGTCAACAGTGTAGGAGATAGACTCTATATTTTATCTCCTCTTCTTCTTCAGGCTCTGCAAGACCTAGGGGGGTATTCCCTACTCAACATCCATGAGGATATGCATGCAAGGCTGGGATGTTGACAGAAAGCAGATAGTCCTCCTGTAAGTAGACCAAAACTGAAAGATAAGGGCAAAGGGGCTAGCTTTGGGCCTATTTGCAGTTGTAGACAGAGGACTGAGGTTCCTAAAACTAACTCTAATGTCCTAATGCTGGTTTTAGATTTTGCTTTGGAGTTTAAGTGTGGATGCAAAGCTGGATATGGTTATAACACAAAACAAAGCCTGATTGGTGCCTATCCAGGGCCTGGAGTCAATAGACATACACCTGTGAATGATCAGCATAAACAACTAAAACTAGATTTCAAGGGGATCTATGTGATACCTACCTTACAGGCATCTCCCAATACAAAGTGTTAGGTTATCTCTACTTATGGTATCCCTACTGCAGTATACCCTTCCCAATGTTCAACCTGAAAACAGTTTAATCTACCCCTTGAGTAGAAGTTAAGAGATCAGACAGTCAACATAGGAATTCTATGCTCTAGAATCTAAACATTACTAAACATCCAGATTCAGAAGAAGAATACATGCAATACTGGAGACAGAATTAACACAACACATGCCAAACAGCATTTCTCATATAAGTTTAATCATGAAATCAGTGGGTTCATGCCAAAAAACAAACAACATGAGATACATAAACTCACAGGTAAGCTGTACAGAGCAACCAGATCAGCGTGTTATGCATTACAGAGCCAAAATCATCAACTTTCAACAACCAACAAATGAACAACACAACCTGCTTATAACAGCCAGGTAGGTGCTCAACAATTAATTACAATGTTGACCAGAATTTCGCCAGATACACAGTATCATGAAAATGGCGCTCAAACACGACTGGGTTGGCGCCCAAACTTGAATGCAGCAGGTAGGGGGAGGGGACAGGAAGATATCTCGAGCCCTGCGCTCCTGCCCGCTGATTGACACCTCCAGTCGGGTACAAGATCGACCCACGCCATCGCCCATACCTCTGCAACAAACGCCATTAATGGCGCACCAACCCGCGGCCTGGGGAAAATCACCAAACAGACCATCGCAAGGTTTTCCCGCCGAGACTCATCATCATGATATTTGAAAATGCAGGATAACAATATCCCACATGCACCCCGCGATGACCTCAATAACACTTTATATACTAGGTCATGAGCATATATCATGTCGGTGCTTTTGCTCCCGACGACACTAGTATAGACTTCATCATCATCATCCTCCAGCAGCATGATATCCTGTTGTTCGAAATATCACCCTGACGTCATCATGATATTTGAAATATAACCTGCATGATAATCGCCTTCATCGGCACAACCTGATCCATCGGAGGAACATCCTCCTGCTGAGCCGATACCAAAAGTCTGGCCGATGAACATCCTGATGACGTCATCATCATATCCGCCTACTGCACACCTCCTCTCATCCGGATGACGTCATCATCATGTTTGCAAATATCAGGAGGTCTCTTCAAGATGATCAGTGTTAGAGATATGACCCCCGCGGACCTTGATGACGTCATCATCATATTTACATCATCATGATATTCGGAAGACAACCGGATATTTGGAAATATCCTGATGATGTTCAAATATCAGGTTGCACTGTAGCTCCTCTGTAAGATCGGGGCGAAAACTGAATATGATGATGCTGCTTGAAAAGATCACCCTCAATAGATAACACGCGAAACCAGCAGGCGGATATCTCCTTGATATCAACATCATCATGATGTTCGAACAAACATATATCCGGGTGATATGAAAATATCACCCCCTCCTTCGCGAATATCATGATGCAGATAGGCATAAAGAAAAATATCACCCTGATATACGGATGACGTCAGCATCATCAGGATGAGAAACAAAGAAAAGGAAGTGATACAACATCATCAGGATGATATTGACTAAGATCATCCTGACGTTCCAAAATATGATGACCCTAGTGAATATCGGGTCGCAATTACAACTCTTCAACAACATCATCAGGATGATGTTAACCAAGATCACCCGATGATAAAAATATCACCCCGGCGAAATATCATGAAGGCAAAAAATATGATGACCTCCACAAGCAGCAGGATGATAACTGGAAATATGATGATGATGAACACGACCCTTAGGAAAAAACAAGTTAGGTCGAGCAATTCAAAGAATAAGCAACATCATCATCATGCTCGCGCAAGGTGATAAATGGAAGATCACCGGAGACTTTGAAACATCACCCTCGCAAGCAGATGCGGGTGCACTGTAGCTCGGCAGCATCATCATGATAAAAACCAAACATCACCCGACAGTTGAAATATGATGATGACGTTAAAAAACCCAGTCGACGAAGAACATGATGATGCAGACCATCGAAGACAAGATGATGATGATGACCTCCTCCTCAGGAAAACATGATGCTGCAGTTGAAAAATGCTGAGGAGGTCCAACACTTAGAAAAAATGGGCAAGAAGATAAAGGCTTCAAATGAAGAAACCTCCTGATCATGATAAATCAACCCCTGGTCAAAATGAGTGTCAACAGTGGCTCCGAATGGGGACGTGCAGGTGAAAACCTGCAGCGAGAACCAGATCTCCGGGCAGACCTGACAAAAAGCCAAAAAACGCGAGCTGTACAAGGCATTTACACTACATACATATTTTACAAATGTGCACAGCAACCAGATATTCATGTAAAATAGAACTTAAGGAATTGGCCATGCACAGGCAATTCCAGAATTTCACCATCTAGGGCCTGGAGGAAATAAGAATCCTCCCCATGAGTATTGCAAACCTGATATGGGCCCATCCATAAGGGCTGAAATTTGCCATGTTTACCCTTTTCCTGATCTTTAGCATTCCAAATGAGCACCAGATCATTTACTTGAAACTTCCTTTTTGTAGTTCTCCTGTCAAACTGATATTTCACATCCTGTTGTCTTTTGAGATTGATCTGGTGGGCTCTCCTCCTGTCTTCATCCAATGCAACCAGCTGATTCACTCTTTCTGTCATGGGATCTTCAAGGTCTTCATCATTTTCCTGAACGAACCTGTAAACTGGTAGGAGATTGTTTATGGGTAGTCTAGCTGATGCACCATATACTAGCTCAAATGGTGACTTCCCAATAGCCCTTTTCACAGTCACTCTGTCAGCCCATACTGCTAAATTCAACTTTGAATCCCAAGCCCTCTTGTTCTTGTCCAGTATCCTCTTGATAATTTTCATGATGCTCCTATTGCTTGATTCTGCTTGACCATTTCCTTGTGGGTGATATGGTGATGTATATGACAGGCTTATCCCATACTTGTTGCAAAAATCAACAAACTCACCTGATCTGAAGCACATAGCATTATCAGTGATTATTTTAGATGGTACTCCAAACCTGATGATGATGTTCTCTAGTATGAAGTCTGTCACCACCTTACTTGTAGCTCTTTTAGTTGGAATGGCCTCAATCCATTTGGTAAAGTAGTCAGTTGCCACCAAAATCCAACTGTGTCCCCCACTTGATTTGTCTGCAATTTCCCCTATAAAATCAATTCCCCATTGCTGGAATGGAGCATCCACAGGTGCAGTTCTGAGGGGTAAAGCACCATGATATTTCAGCTTTCCTGAGAATCTCTGGCAAGGGTCACATTTTCTTACTAACCTCTGTGCATCTGAAAAGAGAGTGGGCCACCAATATCCTGCCCTGAGAATTTTATGAGCTGTTGTTTGGGCAGTATAATGGCCACCACATAATCCTTTATGCATGTCAATCAAAATATTGTTAGCCATATTCTTATCCACACATCTCAGCAGCACACCATCAGGATTCTTCCAGTACAACTCACCTTGAACAATGACATACCTGATTGCATGTAGCTTCAGAGTCCTCTTTTGATTGTCACTGAAATGGGAGGGACAATTCAGATTTTGCAAATAATAGACAATATCCTTGTACCATTCAGATCCTGATGCACTTACATTCTCATCTTGGACTGCATTAACTTGGCATGCTTCCAAGTTTGACTGTGCCATCATCTTGGCTAATCCTTGTCCCCTTATCAACTTAGTAACTTGTATGTCTATGTTGAATTCCTGCAGTTTGTTTATCCATCTGCACCTTCTTCCAGTCACCTCCTGCTGAGTGAATATGTCTTTGACTGCAGCATGAGGTACATATGCAATTATATGTGACCCTACCAAGTATGGTCTGAAACTTTTAATGGCTCTAACAAGTGCATATGCCTGCTTCTCCATAATGTCATATTTCAACTCAGAGGCCTGCAGGGACATACTGAAGAAAGCAATGGGCTGTTCAAAACCATCTTCATTTTTCTGTAACAAACATGCAGCTACAGTATGAAAGGAAGCAAATGAGAACACCTGGAAAAATCAGGAGATTTAAGAACAGGGGCCATCTTTATTGCCTCTTTGATATTCTGAAATGACTCTGTTGCTTCCCTTTCCCAGTTGACAGTTGCATCCTTCTTCATCATCTTGGAGATGTTCCTTGTGATCTCTGCAAAGTTGGGAACAAATCTTCTGACAAAGTTTACCTGTCCAAAGAAGGACTGAACTCCTTTCACAGTTTTTGGCATTTGGATCCTGTCAATGGCTGCCACTCTGTCTGGATCTATCCTGACTCCATCCTTGGAAACAATATGTCCCAGAAGCTTTCCTTCAACTACTCCAAAGGCACACTTCTTTGGGTTTAGAGAAATACCATATTCTAGTGCTCTTATGAAGATCTGCTCCAGATGCATACAATGCTGCTCCTCTTTCTTTGAGTAGGCAGTCAGGTCATCCTGATATACTGCCAGGATTGAATCAATCAGCCCTGCAAAAGCAACATCCATTGCTCTTTGAAATGTAGCACCTGCATTTGTTAGTCCAAATGGCATTCTAACATACACATACGTTCCCCATGGAGTGGTAAAGGCAGTCTTATACTGTTCTGATTCTTTTACCTTTACCTGATTATATCCTGAAAATCCATCCATCATGGATAGGAGTTCACAACCAGTCACTCTCTGCAACATAGCTTCCATATTAGGCAATGGATAGTTATCCTTCAAAGAGGATACATTCAAGTTCCTGAAATCCACACAAAGCCTAATATCACCATTCTTTTTCCTGACTGGGACAAGGTTAGACACCCAAGTTGAATGTCTGATGGGCACAATTATTCCAGCTTCCCTGAGCCTTCTGAGTTCTTCCTGCATCTTGGGAGCTAAGGTAGGATTTATAGGCCTTTGCCTCTGTCTAAATGGCTTAGCTTCAGGCTTCAGTGGGATCTCATGCTGGAATAAGTCTTCTCTATAAGCTTTTAGGTCCTCATATGACCAAGCAAAAACATGTTTATACCTTTTTAGCAATGCAATCAGCATACTTCTTATGTGTGGTTTGAGCTGTTTGCCAATATATACTTTCTGAGGGGCCTGAGATGTCCCCAAATTTATTTCTTCTAAATCCTCCTTATTTGTGGGGGATGTCTTTGTGACCATTTTGTCTCTACTGTCAAAGGCTCTTTCCAAAGCCACTAACCCTCTAGGGATCTTGTTGGTCTTCAACTGGATGATCTCCTTCCCTACAAGAGTCTCTTTTCCATCTACAGTTTCTACAAAAGCTTGGAAATCAATCTGTTGGTTCTCATACTCATCTATGCAGTGCAAAAATTTCAGCAAATCCTTATCATCATTAAAAACTTGCCAACTGCATATGTTTTCTGGTATGGCAGGCCTAATTTTAACTTCTACATCTGTGACACCTGACAGAGTGATGTCATCTGGCCTTATTGCTACATTGGCTAAGAAATCAGCCATAACATTTTTTGACCTTTCTACCCAGCCAATTGAAAATGCATCAAATAACTCAATAGTATCCCAAACAGCATGCTTGTATTGTTTCAGTCTTTTATTCTTTGCAGCATACTTATTTCTGATTTGGGATACAATCAGCTCAGAGTCTCCAAATACTCTTAACATTTTAATTCCATGTTTGAGAGCAATATTCAGGCCTAAAAGTAAAGCCTCATATTCTGCAATATTATTTGTGCAATCAAACCTCAGCAAGAAAGAGGATTTGAGGAGCTTACCAGTTGGAGACAGGAAAACAACTCCAGCTCCAGAGCCTTCTTTTGCACAAGCTCCATCAAAAAACATGGTCCATAACCCTTGCTGATCTAGCTCTCCAACACAGGCATTTTTCTTTTCATCTTCTGTATCATCTGAGACAACCCTGAAGTTATCACAGTCAGTGTCCACAAAGCATACCTGTTCATTTGCTTCTTGGTCTTCCACTGTCTCTGATGATCTCTGCTCTCTGATTAACTTGACATCCCTGCCATTCATTGGAATCATGGCATATGACAGGTCCAGCTGCATACTTCCACCTATTAGTGCTGCCCATCTTCTTGACAGCAGCATACCATACTGTGGCTTGATGTCAACCACTGTTATATTCATCTTATATTTCTTTTCAGGAAATGCTGCCAGTTTGAAATCCACATCCTTCATGATTCCAATAACTGGTACCTCTCTGGCATCCATTGCATAGCATTTTCCACATGCCTTGTCAATTTTTAATCCTGTTTGTTGCATGATAGCCAAAGGCATGACATTTGTGGATGCTCCAGAGTCAAGCATACAATTTCTAATTATTTTACCATTTATAACCAGGGAAACATAAAATGGTTCCACCTGTGAAGGACACTTTGTCATGGTCATTCCTAAATAGACTTCAGGAGTCTCATCTTCTTCATTGCACATGACCTGTTTCTCACCCTGGGTCTGATCATTTTGCTTAACTTGAAAAGGTACCCCTGAGATTAGGGATATTGTTCTATTCTTGATCTCTTCCACTTTCATGAGTTCCATAAGTGGAACAGAGACCTTTACCTGAGTGAGGATCTGGGCTATATCAAATGGAGCACAGTTTTGTACAGCAGTTGTAGCTTGCTCCACAATCTTGCTTTTATCCTGAGCTGACTTAGCTTTCATTCTCATAGTTCCCTGATCATCATTCCTGTCTTGGGAACCTCTACTTTGATCTTCAGCCTGAGGGGTTTTGTTTTCTGGTCCTTGGAAATCATGACCTGTTCTGTATCTAAAGTTCTGCTTGTTATTTACCCACTGCCTTTTTTGTGGTTCAGTTCCTTTATGACCATGCATCTGCTGACCTGCAGGAATATCTTCTGGCTGATGTGGGCTGCCAGCCTGATTTTTACCTCTGAGATTGTAGTTGCTCTTGACCTGAGCAACTGCTGCAGTTGTGAAGGCTCTGATTTCCTCATCAGAAGGTCGGTGTAAGCTACTCAGAAAATTGTGTGAGTTCTGAGCATACACATAATTATCCTCATGATCTTCATCATATGGGGACTGTTGGCAGGCCTGAACCTGATCATGTGTCTTCTCATCAGCACCATATAGAGTATATCCATTACCTATGGACATCATGTTAACATCATCATCCTGCACATGATGTGGCTCATTGCACTCATTACAAGATGTAGCATTATCATACAGAGATTGGGCAATCATGCACTGTGATTGTGAATGTGGCATCTGACAGATTATACACCACGGAGCATCATCAGCAATATTTATAGTTTTCTTCAGGGGATCAGGAGTTTCCTTGGCATGTTGAGCCCTCTGACTTGTGTTGTTACGTGGATATACAGGCTTACCATCATGCCAATTGGTGTTATAAGGCATATCATGTAATGATGGCCTCTTTTCCTGTCTTTGATGGATTTGCCTGTCAGGACCCATCCCTTTTTCACTTCTAGCTAATCTATAGCTCAGGTCCTTAACAACATTTGCCAGTTTGTCTATCTTATCTTCAGGAGCAGATGTACTACCTTGAGTGTTCTGAGGCTTATTTGGATTCTGCAGAATTTTTACATCATCCCTTCTATTTGTCTTGCCTGATGCTTTCCTATTGTTTTCAATATTTACTGCAATCCTGAAAGCATCCCTGAGAGTGGCAGGACCTTTATCTCTCAGTCCATATGCAGTCTTTGCATCAAAGGCATTGATGTACAAAATTATGCACATTGGTTCATTTGGCCTCATATGATGTGGCAATTTGTTCAACACTTTAGTAAATCTTGCATTAAAGTCTGCAACCTGTTCATTTGACCCTTTGGTGATGCTGGTGAACTCATTTACAAAGAAGCTAGGGTCAGTTTTATCACCATATTGCTCCTTGAACATCCTCTTAAAATCATCCCATGATGATATGCTCCGGTCAGGCAGATTCCTGTACCATTCTCTTGCCTCATCTATTAAGGATTGCATGAATGACTTCATGAAAACATCCTCATGCTCAACCTCAAAATTGTCCATGACATTTTGGAAGGCCTTTAGATGATCTTCTCCTAACACTGTGTTGTTTCCTGAAAACTTAGGCACTTGCAGCCTCAGATGCTTATCAATGGGGTTGGGATACCCAGGAATACCATCAAACACCAGCTGTCTGAATCTGTCCAACTGCATGGGCTGTCTGTTTGGCTGATTAACATTAACATTTCTATTTGCATTTTGGTTTCCTGCATTGTTTAGTGGTATCCTAGCATCATTCACATTTTGTCTGTCATCATGATGCTGATGATGCACTTCATATCTTTGCTGATGTCTTTGCATATTTGCATTTTCTAAGGTAGGAACTGAATTATTTTGGGCAGTTCTCAAGGCTTGCACTTTCTGCTGTATATCATCTCTGATTTTCATGGCTTGTAGGTATTCTAGTTCTGCTCTTAGGCTTTTGATTTCTTCAGCTAGTTGTTCATCCTTAGGTCTAGAGGTAGATGGTCTCATACCATTTGGGTCATCATCTTCATCATCCCTCAGAGACTCTGCCTCTTCAAACCTCTCACTTGGGTCTAGAAAAGGGCGTTCTTGGAACACCTCTGACCTCATTCTCATACTACCACCCTGTTGCCTCTCATATGCACCTTGGATATCAGCTTCTGCACTTGAAAAATAAGGAGCATGCTGTCCTGATGGCCTAGGGTTATCTTGTACATCATCACTTTTTCTGGGGGAGCTCTCATGACTAGCTGAGACAGTTCCCTTTCTTCTATACATCATTCTTTTTGTTAATGGTAACTCTTGAAATAAAGGAGTTTGTTGGGATCTTCTCCCCTGCATATAATTTTACTTTGACCGGTTGGGAGATTACTTCGGAGTCGCCACCTATTTCTAGGAATTGTTTTCTTCTGTTAACCAGGGTTCTTTCACAAGGTTCCCCAGGGTGTTTTCTTCTGTTGCTGACTCAGATGGGTCACATATATATCACTGGAGATGATTAGATAGTCTTTTACTTCTCGGTCCCCAGCGGAGTCGCCAATTTCTGTTGACTTTTTCCCAGACTGGATGCTTATTCCCAGATTTCCCTACAAGGTAGCCATCAGTGATCAACAGGATCTCTGGGCCAGGGGGTCAACAGTGTAGGAGATAGACTCTATATTTTATCTCCTCTTCTTCTTCAGGCTCTGCAAGACCTAGGGGGGTATTCCCTACTCAACATCCATGAGGATATGCATGCAAGGCTGGGATGTTGACAGAAAGCAGATAGTCCTCCTGTAAGTAGACCAAAACTGAAAGATAAGGGCAAAGGGGCTAGCTTTAGGCCTATTTGCAGTTGTAGACAGAGGACTGAGGTTCCTAAAACTAACTCTAATGTCCTAATGCTGGTTTTAGATTTTGCTTTGGAGTTTAAGTGTGGATGCAAAGCTGGATATGGTTATAACACAAAACAAAGCCTGATTGGTGCCTATCCAGGGCCTGGAGTCAATAGACATACACCTGTGAATGATCAGCATAAACAACTAAAACTAGATTTCAAGGGGATCTATGTGATACCTGCCTTACAGGCATCTCCCAATACAAAGTGTTAGGTTATCTCTACTTATGGTATCCCTACTGCAGTATACCCTTCCCAATGTTCAACCTGAAAATAGTTTAATCTACCCCTTGAGTAGAAGTTAAGAGATCAGACAGTCAACATAGGAATTCTATGCTCTAGAATCTAAACATTACTAAACATCCAGATTCAGAAGAAGAATACATGCAATACTGGAGACAGAATTAACACAACACATGCCAAACAGCATTTCTCATATAAGTTTAATCATGAAATCAGTGGGTTCATGCCAAAAAACAAACAACATGAGATACATAAACTCACAGGTAAGCTGTACAGAGCAACCAGATCAGCTTGTTATGCATTACAGAGCCAAAATCATCAACTTTCAACAACCAACAAATGAACAACACAACCTGCTTATAACAGCCAGGTAGGTGCTCAACAATTAATTACAATGTTGACCAGAATTTCGCTAGATACACAGTATCATGAAAATGGCGCTCAAACACGACTGGGTTGGCGCCCAAACTTGAATGCAGCAGGTAGGGGGAGGGGACAGGAAGATATCTCGAGCCCTGCGCTCCTGCCCGCTGATTGACACCTCCAGTCGGGTACAAGATCGACCCACGCCATCGCCCATACCTCTGCAACAAACGCCATTAATGGCGCACCAACCCGCGGCCTGGGGAAAATCACCAAACAGACCATCGCAAGGTTTTCTCGCCGAGACTCATCATCATGATATTTGAAAATGCAGGATAACAATATCCCACATGCACCCCGCGATGACCTCAATAACACTTTATATACTAGGTCATGAGCATATATCATGTCGGTGCTTTTGCTCCCGACGACACTAGTATAGACTTCATCATCATCATCCTCCAGCAGCATGATATCCTGTTGTTCGAAATATCACCCTGACGTCATCATGATATTTGAAATATAACCTGCATGATAATCGCCTTCATCGGCACAACCTGATCCATCGGAGGAACATCCTCCTGCTGAGCCGATACCAAAAGTCTGGCCGATGAACATCCTGATGACGTCATCATCATATCCGCCTACTGCACACCTCCTCTCATCCGGATGACGTCATCATCATGTTTGCAAATATCAGGAGGTCTCTTCAAGATGATCAGTGTTAGAGATATGACCCCCGCGGACCTTGATGACGTCATCATCATATTTACATCATCATGATATTCGGAAGACAACCGGATATTTGGAAATATCCTGATGATGTTCAAATATCAGGTTGCACTGTAGCTCCTCTGTAAGATCGGGGCGAAAACTGAATATGATGATGCTGCTTGAAAAGATCACCCTCAATAGATAACACGCGAAACCAGCAGGCGGATATCTCCTTGATATCAACATCATCATGATGTTCGAACAAACATATATCCGGGTGATATGAAAATATCACCCCCTCCTTCGCGAATATCATGATGCAGATAGGCATAAAGAAAAATATCACCCTGATATACGGATGACGTCAGCATCATCAGGATGAGAAACAAAGAAAAGGAAGTGATACAACATCATCAGGATGATATTGACTAAGATCATCCTGACGTTCCAAAATATGATGACCCTAGTGAATATCGGGTCGCAATTACAACTCTTCAACAACATCATCAGGATGATGTTAACCAAGATCACCCGATGATAAAAATATCACCCCGGCGAAATATCATGAAGGCAAAAAATATGATGACCTCCACAAGCAGCAGGATGATAACTGGAAATATGATGATGATGAACACGACCCTTAGGAAAAAACAAGTTAGGTCGAGCAATTCAAAGAATAAGCAACATCATCATCATGCTCGCGCAAGGTGATAAATGGAAGATCACCGGAGACTTTGAAACATCACCCTCGCAAGCAGATGCGGGTGCACTGTAGCTCGGCAGCATCATCATGATAAAAACCAAACATCACCCGACAGTTGAAATATGATGATGACGTTAAAAAACCCAGTCGACGAAGAACATGATGATGCAGACCATCGAAGACAAGATGATGATGATGACCTCCTCCTCAGGAAAACATGATGCTGCAGTTGAAAAATGCTGAGGAGGTCCAACACTTAGAAAAAATGGGCAAGAAGATAAAGGCTTCAAATGAAGAAACCTCCTGATCATGATAAATCAACCCCTGGTCAAAATGAGTGTCAACACAAGGTTTTGTTGTGAATATGGTTTTCATGATAAGGTCTATCTTGGAAGGTTGATATGATGCAAAGTTCATGTTCATGGTGGATGTGGTTTTGTTCATGCAATAAGAAGTCAAAGAAGACACAAGCTTTCATAATCATAATTCAATGTCATCATCAAAGAGAGCTATATTTATCAAGGGGAGTCATGAGTTTGATTTAAATGTGAAGTTGTCCATGTCTTAGAACCCTAAGCCTATGATAAGTGTCATACTCTAATGTATTTCTTCTGATGTCCCTGAGGTCTCTAAAATGACCTATATATCTCTTGATGAAAGTTAGAATGTTTAAGTCTTTCTTATTAATAGTTAGGGTTTGCATATTGGGCATTAAACCCTAAAAATAATCTACTTTTATTAAGACTTTAAAACCCTCAATTGCTTGTCGTGTGTAAAGTGCACTTTTGTTTTAATTTAATATTGACTTATAATCACAAGTTACTATCACTTAAATCAACCTACTAAAGGGTCTTTAATTCATTAGTTCACCAGCCCTTCAACCTAACTCAACTGACCTCTCTGATAAACTCTCATAAGCTCGAGCGCCATATCATAATCAAAGGTCATATTTAATTGATGAGGGTGGGAAAAAGGATTGGAAGGTCAGTATTTAAAAGGAATTTGGAATACAAACAGTCATCTCTATGTGGTTGAATTTGATGGGCATGCCTTTATAAAAGGCTAAAAGATAGTTTTATGCAGGATATCATGGTATTTGTAGTGTTTACAGATTGAAGACTAGTTAGTGTTTGTAGCTTGGACTATTTTGGCATGTTTGGGTGCGAAACAGGACCATGCCTAGCCTAAACGTACCCATCCAAACATGTTGGAATTGTCAATTTGGCCGCATGAGGAGAAGAACAAAAGTTACACCCCTTTGCAACTTTACACTGCCTCCTTTTGACAACTTTTGGGGCAGTAGAAAACCTTTCACCACAGGAAAACACCTTAGAGATATTAAAAAATGAGAGAGGTTATTGTAGAGGGACCCTACATGATCGCATTACCTCAGACAAAATGTATCTAAGTGACACGGTTTCTAAGTAATAGCTCATCAAAGATTCTACCTTTTTACACTTTAGACTCTTCAGGGATATCGTCGGTACAATGTAGCTCAGACTGTTTCAGTATGTTTGGATGAAAAACATGACCATGCTTAGCCTAAATGTACCCATCTAGATGTGTTGGAATAGTCAGTTTGGTCGCATCAGGAGTAGGATGAAAGTTACACCCCTTTGCAACTTTACACTACCTCCTTTTGACAATTTTTGGGGCAGCAGAAAACCTTTCACCATGGGAAAACACCTCAAAGATATAAAAAATTGAGAGAGGTGATTGTAGAGGGACCCTATGTGATTGTGTTGCCTCAGACAGAACGTCTCTAAGTGACATAGTTTTTGAGTAACATCTCATCAAAGATTGCTGCCTTTTTACACTTTGGACTCTTCAGAGATATTGTCGGTACAATGTAGCTCGGACTGTTTCAGCATGTTTGAGTGAAAAATAGGACCATCCCTAGGCTAAACATACCCATTCAAACGTGTGGAATAGTCAGTTTGGTCGCATCAGGAGCAGGATGAAAGTTACACCCCTTTGCAACTTTACACTACCTCCTTCTGACAATTTTTGGGGCAGTAGAAAACCTTTCACCACGGGAAAATGCCTCAAAGATATAAAAAACTAAGAGAGGTTATTGTAGAGGGACTCTACATGATCGTGTTGCCTTAGACAAAATGTCTCTAAGTGACACAGTTTCTGAGTAACATCTCATCAAAGATTGTTGCCTTTTTGCACTTTAGACTCTTTAGAGATATCATCGGTACAATGTAGCTCGGACTATTTCGGCATGTTTGGATGAAAAATAGGACCATGCTTAGCCTAAACATACCAATCCAGATGCGTTGGAATAATCAGTTTGGTTACATCAGGAGCAGGACGAAAGTTACACCCCTTTGCAACTTTACACTACCTCCTTCTAACAATTTTTGGGGCAGCAGAAAACCTTTCACCACGGGCAAACGCCTCAAAGATATAAAAAAATGAGAGAGGTTATTGTAGAGGGACTCTACATGATGGCATTTCCTTAGATAGAATGTCTTTAAGTGACATGGTTTCTGAGTAACATCTCGTCAAAGATTGCTGCATTTTTGCACTTTGGACTCTTCAGGGATATCGTCGGTACAATGTAGCTCAGACTGTTTCGGCATGTTTGGGTGAAAAATAGGACCATGCCTAGCCTGAACATACCCATCCAGACATGTTGGAATAGTCAAGTTGGTCACGTCAGGAGCAGGACGAAAGTTACACCCCTTTACAACTTTACACTACCTCCTGACGATTTTTAGGCAGCAGAAAACCTTTCACCACGAGAAAATGCCTCAGAGATATAAAAAATTGAGAGAGGTTATTGTAGAGGAACCATGTGTGATCACGTTGCCTTAGACAGAATGTTTCTAAGTGACACATTTTTTTAGTAACGTCTCTTCAAAGATTGCTTCTTTTTTGCACTTTGGACTCTTCAGGGATATTGTCGGTACAATGTAGCTCAGACTGTTTTGGCATGTTTGGGTGAAAAATAGGACCATGCCTAGTGTAAATCTACCCATCTGGATGCATTGGAAAAGTTAGTTTGGTTGTATCGTGAGCAGGACGAAAGTTACACCCCTTTGTAACTTTACACTACCTCCTGACGATTTATGGGGCAGCAGAAAACCTTTCACCATGGGAAAACACCTCAAATATATAAAATACCAAGAGAGGTTATTGTAGAGGAACCCTACTTGATCAAGTTGCCTCAGATGGAATGTTTCTAAGTGACAGTTTCTGAGTAACAGCTCGTCAAAAATTTCTATCTTTTTGCACTTTGGACTCTTCAAGCATATCATTGGTACAATGTAGCTCAGACTGTTTCAACATGTTTGGGTGAAAAATAGGACCATGCCTAGCCTAAACATACCTATTTGGACATGTTGGAACTATTAGTTTGGTCGCATCAGGAGCAGGACACCAAAAATGCAAAAGTTGCTTTGTACAACTTGACAACATTGACACTTTTTTGCAACAAGACTCAAAGACTCAAACTGACCCCAAATGACTCAAAAACACATGAAATGGTCTTAGAAGACCTTATTACATACAATTGACTCAATCAAAACAAAATTTCACTTTTTGACCCCTCTTGGAGGCATGACAACCTGGGTGCCCCTGCACCATTAGTGCAACTGAAGTCGATAAAGTTTTCCTATTAAGAAAAAGAGCTTCCTTTAGCTTCAAGAAATATAAATATCCTATACTAACAAGGCCAACCACGTGAAGGTGGAAGCTCATGTGGCCTCACCTAAAACCTAAGACACGTGTATTCTAGTAGACGTAGGACACCTAAGACACCTATTGTATAGTATGTATCTAGATTTTATAGATATGGTAGACCTAAGACACCTAGTCTTTATATCTTATCATAGTCTAGACCTAAGTCAACTAGACACCTAGATTATAGTTCTACCTAAGACACCTATTATGGTGACCTAGTTGACATATAGTGCCTACCTAAGACACCTACCTAGAAGACACCTAGATCATTCTAGATTATACCTTATTCTAGTCTCTAGACATGTCATTGCTATATAGTATCTACCTAAGACACCTAGATTAGATTAAATACCTTTTTTCTAGTCTCTATCTACCTAGTTGACATATCGTATATACCTAAGACACAATTAGAGACACCTATTATCTAGTTAGAAACCAAGACACCTAGAGACACCTATATTTTATACATTACCTAGATTTTATACATTATTCTCAGGATCAAATTCATCCATCACTTAGGTCTGATGCCATGAAGCATAACATGATGATGTAAAAATGTGTATATGTTTAAAAATGTAGCAGCAAATAAAAAAAGACAAACCTTACAAATTAATGTGCATACTTACAACTCAATGTAACATGACTTTACAAAATCAATTTGAATACTTACAAATTAATCTAATGAACCATCTAGGTCTGATCTACTCTTTATTGTGTCAAGTATTGCTTCATGGTCAGACTCACGCACCTTCCACAAGGTCTTGTTCAAAGGTCTACCCTGATATTGTATCAAATGAACATTGGATGCCACAACAAGGTTTGAGTAATGAAGAATCTTCCGATGCATGTCAAAGTCCTGAAACAGCCAAACATTAACACTCTTATGTGGGTACCTTCTAAGCCATGTTCCAGTAATAACCACTGAGCCTATAGGGTATTCGATGTTTTCTCCATCTGTAACTGGGGCCTCCAATTTCTTTTTGGCCTCGACACAATGACACAAGTAATAATATGTTCCCTCTTCATTATCTTCATCTGTAATAACTGCATATACATGCCCTACATTGATATGTGTAGCAAATTAGATGAAATTAGTCAACATTATAAAAACACTACAAAGTAAGATGACATTAGGAATTTTAAAAACTATGCATATAGATATATTACCTAGTTGAACTAGATCTAATATGTATTCAAAGTCAACTGATGATTCCATCTATGTTAGTTTCAGTGCCGTTGGGGGTCGATACATGTCAAGTGGGCTAAGATAACTTATCTGCCATTTGTCAACCCACTCCTTTGACTCACACTCATTCCAGGCTTGAATTATACAGGAAGAACAAAAGCATGACATCTTTCGCATATGGATACTCCATGAACCTACAATTGAGCTTCTAAAAGAGAGCGTCTCACTTGATCCTATCAGTGTAGAACAGTCCTCATATGGTGCAATGTTAGTATCATTTATCAACTGAAAAAATCTATGAATTGAAGACTTACCTTCATTACCTAGACCCATGGAAGCATTACACCACTCGACGATCAATTTTGCATCTGTCAACTTTGCATTGTCTTTATACTTTAACTCTTCTCATGCTATGGCTCTTTTGATACATGATCCTGCACCATCATGCTCCCCCTTTCCATGCCTAGTCTCACAAAAGTTTCACATATGTTGAATACCTATAAAATTATACTTCCTACTCAGCCAATAGAAATTCTGTGAGTTCTTGAATTGTGACGCATAGTTATCCGACCATATGATATGTTGACTGAAAGATATGCCCCTTCTAGCCAAATCATTATAGAACACCTGAAAGCAACCTTGCACGAACTCAGTAGAATGTGTGCGATCATCACTAATATAAAAATTATACTCCCTTATGATCTTTCTATCATCCTCTGTACTATCATTCGCATGAATGAATACGATGTGCACAAATATAGAAACCTGTGTGGAGTTGTAATATTGTGATTGCACCTCACGCTGTAGTTGTAGACTGTAGTTCTCTACAAAGTCAATGACTGAAACAATGCTACCAACCAAAAATGTGTCCTTGCATAACTTGAATTGCAAGTCCAACCATCGAGCTCTATGGGCATGACTTGCATACTCATACACTATGCTGTCACGAAATATAGGCATAAACTGATACACTAGAATCTTTTCAATAACCAATTCACACCTCTTTGCTTCTTTACCATCTTTTGTATTGTATGTCACTATTTTATACTTGCCAAACTCTACTAGTTCATTTCCAACCACATGTGTTCTTTCCATATGTTCACATATTGGCAAACGTTTCAAGCCACCGCAATGATGACATGTGTCATCCAAGCATAATTTCTTGTAGAATATTTGACCTTCCTCTCTTTCTCATAAAATTCTTGATATGAAGTCTCTTGAAGATGTTGGTGGGGCACGTATGCCACAACCCTGTAAAACATTGTTAGTATGCAAATCTAAACATATAGACCTATAAACATCAAAATGGTTAGAAAATTCAATATGTAATCTACAACAACAAGTAGTGCGTGTGTGATTTATCTTGACATAGAAATGTTTTAGCATTTCAAAATATCTTTGACAAATTTTAATTTGAGGATACTTCTCTAGAAATTTACCATAAAACTGTGTTTTAGTCTCATCCAAAAAATGCTTTGGATGTGGCTCACAGTTCCGACTACCAATTCTCCTTCTTACCACATCCCTTTGATTCAGAGATACCCTTGTGTAATTCTTCCAAAAGTCTTCAATTAGTGATCTCAATGCTTCAACAATTGGTTTATCTTTTCGTGGTAGTCTCCCCGAGAACGCCCATAATTCATTGGCATTAGTGTCCTCAATTCTTTGGCGTCTTCCAAAGGCTCTTGATAAAGTTTTCCTATTAATTCTCAATTCTTGACACCTCTTTCTAATGAGACGAGCTTTCCTCGTTTGACTACTTACTATAGTCGATGTAATCACATGCCATGTTGCATTACTATCTTTTGTGTGTGAGGTGTTACCCACACTCTCATATGCACTCATTAGATTCTTGACAATAGATTTTTCACTTGAAGCCTCTGATGTTCTTAACCCAAGAAGCTTCATGATGGACCTATACTTTATACTTCGCATCATTTCAACAAATAGTTGACATCTTGTAGTCTCATTTAACTTTTCAAAGAACAATCTCCAAATCTTATGAGCATATCTTCTACAAGTGCATTTTGGAATCTTACCTTCCATTGGCTACAAAATATTATCATCAATATCAATCAAATACTTTGGCTTTCTATGCAAAATTCTAGGTGGTGTTAAGTTAGGTAAATTCATCTTAACATTAGGAATTTCATCAATATTTAAATGAGATGGGCTAGATGGCATACCTTTGATCGAAGATGGAATAGATAACATACCTTGAGGTTGAGGTGGGAATGATGGCATACCTCCTTCATCACATGTGAGTGATGATGTACTCTCAACTTGAGATGTGGTAGATGGTGTCCCTACATGTTGACTTGCGGTAGAGGACGTGTCTCCAACTATGGTATTCAAATCTCTTATAGCATGAAGTTTTTGCATTCATTCTCTTTGTGCCTCTAATACCATATCTCTTTGTGATGGTTGCAGTTCCTCTTCAATTGGCATGTCTTCATTTATCATGTCCAATTTCCTCTTCTCACGAAGTTCCCTCATAGCCACTACTTTCTTTGCATTCTTAGCTTCTATCTCTTCCTGTGTTGGTTTAATTCTTGATCGTTTCCTCAGTATGACAGAGAATTTATCTGTAGCATGATAAAGAGACCAATATTAGTTCCTAAGAAATGAATCCATACAAATAACTAAAATATATGTCATTCAACCCTTCATAGTAAATGTACATACAATCATCATGTAAAAGAGTAAATGTCACTCAACCAAAATAGGTAAAAAGCATACAAAGAAAATTATTGCAGCCATACAAAGCATTATTGCACAATGTTATTACAGCCATACAAAGCATTATGGTACAAAGTTCACTTCAGTCCTAGATGAGGATAAGGTCAAAGGAGAGTCACCTATTGAGGCTACAAGTGAAGATTACATGGGACTTCATGCTTGAAAAGGTTGAGGTAGACCCAATTTGACATGTTTGTTGTTACTAGGGCTACTAGGATTTGGAATTGAGAAGGTGTTTTGTTGGGACTAGGGCTACTAGGATTTGAGTGGCTTGTGAAGGAATAGACAATAATTGAAGAGTGTAGACTTGACTAAGGGTTTATAATGGTTGTGTCTAAGTTCCTGAGGGGTAAGAAGACCTCTAGTAGCCTTGTTAGGTTTTGAAGTATTGAAGACCCTCTTTGTGCCTTTGTATAGGGAGATTGCTTGAGAGGAAAGCTTATGAAATTTGAAGAAACTATTGGTATGAGCCCTTTGGATTGAATTGAACCCTAGGTCTGCATCACATACCTAGGATTGTCATAAAATTCTTCCAGACTAATCTCTATAATTTAGGGTATTGAATGGTATATAGTCGATCAAGGTAACCACCATCATGTGCTAACAAAGGACAATTAGGAAATTTTGAAATATTGTTGTCATGTACATACAAATCATCATGAATAGGTGCATAAGGAATGTCCTAGCCCAAGATATGTGCATACAAATCATCATGTCATGTGCATACTTGTATGATCTTGGCACCTATTCATTTGTATTTTAACTTGTTAATATGACAAGATAATAGTGGGATTGTATTTTTATTATGTTGTAAGGATTTATTCTTGTATAGTTTGACATCATGGTATGTTAAGGTCTGTTTATTACACATAATTATTAAAGAGCCCAAGTGTAGAAAATATGCATGGCATCATGTGAGATTGTAGGTTGCTTTCTTGATTGGGAATGTATCTATTTTAATTAATGTTGACCTTTGAGATATCTTTTATTATGCATACCATGAACTAATTTAAAACATAGTCTATTATATAAACACAAGATATTAATACATAGTCTTTTATTATGCATACTGGATACAAGTGATATAAACATGTATGATAAAGCATGATAAAGTAATTCAAATAGAATTAAAGAAAATGTAAAGAACATGCATGTAAAGACTTGACATACCTAAAAAATAGAGATTCAAATGGAGAGAGTACCCAATTATGTAGTATTTTTTTCTTCTTGCATCAAACTCCTCAATAATTTGAGTTTTTACCACTTGCTTCCTTTTCAATGTTAAATTGAATAACACTCAAATATAATTAGTAACAACAATACTATTAACCAATCTATAATGTTAAATTCCTAAAATTGAATCACAATTAACATTGCAACACTACAAAAATTGAAACTTTAATAGATATATATCAAATTTGATGTGAAAACTATGTTATTTCCTCCTTCTCAAGTTGACAAAGCAGAAAAGGTGGTGGAAAGATCATCCAAAGGTGGTAGAATGTGTAAAATGTGCATGTGAACTTCCCAACAGCATGAAAGCACTTCATTTTTGTCAGAACATGCACATAATCAATATGAAAATAGAGCATGTGGGCCTAGATCATGGGGGTCCAGGCTTTTTTACCATTTGTATAGTAGGACAAAATGCGATCGCATTATAATGCACTTGCGTTTTGTCCTACTATAGATTGATCCATAAATACTTGTGCCTATCTCACCTTTGATAGCACCTTTACAATATCTCACCTCTAGTTCCATTAGCTCATGTTCTATCTCTCACCTCTCTATATCTCACTTATCTCTCCCCCTCACCTCTCTACCTCTCCCCTCTCTATGTCTCTCAGTTGCTCCTTGTCTACCACTCCATCCATCCTTAGCCATCTAGGTCTCACTTAATCCTAAACCCTAAAGCCAGCTATCCCTATTCCTAAACCCTCAACGGGCTTGATACTATA
The DNA here is from genome assembly GCA_027924645.1 of Cunninghamia lanceolata. Lineage (NCBI taxonomy): Eukaryota > Viridiplantae > Streptophyta > Pinopsida > Cupressales > Cupressaceae > Cunninghamia > Cunninghamia lanceolata. The sequence continues at coordinate 24,859,557 of BSBN01000213.1, read as the reverse complement.
CCTTAAACCATAATCCCTTATCCCTAAACCCTTTGACCCTATCCCTAATCCTTATACCCTCGACACTCTACTTTAACCCTAATCCCTCGACCCTCAACCCTATCCCTAAACCCTCAACCCTCAACATCAAACCCTAATCCCTCAATACTTAACTCTAATCCCTCAACCCTAAACCCTCAACACTATACCTTAAACCCTAATCCCTCAACCCTAAACCCTAAACCTTATCCCTAAACCCTAATCCCTCAACCGTTAACCCTAATCCCTCAACCCTCAACCCTAATCTCTCATCCCTAAACCCTAAATGCTATCCCTATTTCTAAACCCTCAATGGGCTCGATACTATACCTTAAACCCTAATCCCTTATCCCTAAACCCTCCAACCCTATCCCTAATCCTTATACCCTTGACACTCTACTTTAACCCTAATCCCTCGACCCTCAACCCTATCCCTAAACCCTCAACCCTCAAACCTCAACCCTCAACCCTCAACATCAAACCCTAATCCCTCAACCCTTAACTCTAACCCCTGGACCCTCAACCCTATCCCTAAACCCTCAACCCTAAAACCTCAACCCTCAACCCTCAACATCAAACCCTAATCCATCAACCATTAACTCTAATCCCTCAACCCTAAACTCTCAACACTATACCTTAAACCCTAATCCATTAACCCTAAACCTTATCCCTAAAACCTAATCCCTCAACCCTCAACCCTAATCCCTCAACCCTCAACCCTAATCCCTCATCCCTAAACCCTAAACACTATCCCTATTCCTAAACCCTCCATGGGCTCGATACTATACCTTAAACCCTAATCCCTTATCCCTAAACCCTCCAACCCTATCCCTAATCCTTATACCTTTGACACTCTAATTTAACCCTAATCCCTTTACCCTCAACCCTATCCCTAAACTCTCAACCCTCGAACCTCAACCCTCAACCCTCAATGTCAAACCCTAATCCCTCAACCCTTAACTCTAACCCTTCGACCCTCAACCCTATCCCTAAACCCTCAACCCTAAAACCTCAACCCTTAACCCTCAACATCAAACCTTAATCCCTCAACCCTTAACTCAAATCCCTCAGCCCTAAACCCTATCCCTAAACCCTCAACACTATACCTTAAACCCTAATCCCTCAACCCTAAACCCTAAACCTTATCCCTAAACCCTAATCCCTCAACCCTCAACCCTAATCCCTCAACCCTCAACCCTAATCCCTCATCCCTAAACCCTAAACACTATCCCTATTCCTAAACCCTCAACGAGCTCCATACTATACGTTAAACCCTAATCCCTTATCCCTAAACCCTCTAACCCTATCCCTAATCCTTATACCCTTGACACTCTACTTTAACCCTAATCCCTCGACCCTCAACCCTATCCCTAAACCCTCAAACCTGAACCCTCAACCCTCAATGTCAAACCCTAATCCCTCAACCCTTAACTCTAACCCCTCGACCCTCAACCTTATCCCTAAACCCTCAACCCTAAAACCTCAACCATCAACCCTCAATGTCAAACCCTAATCCCTCAACCCTTAACTCTAATCCCTCAACCCTAAACCCTATCCCTAAACCCTCAACACTGTACCTTAAACCCTAATCCCTCAACCTTATCCCTAAACCCTAATCCCTCAACCCTCATCCCTAAACCCTAAATGCTATCCCTATTCCTAAACCCTCAACAGGATTGATACTATACCTTAAACCCTAATCCCTTATCCCTAAACCCTCCAACCTTATCCCTAATCCTTATACCATCGAAACTCTCCTTTAACCCTAATCCATTGACCCTCAACCCTATCCCTAAACCCTCAACCCTCGAACCTCAACCCTCAACGTCAAACCCTAATCCCTCAACCCTTAACTCTAACCCCTGGACCCTCAACCCTATCCCTAAACCCTCAACCCTAAAACATCAACCCTCAATGTCAAACCTTAATCCCTTAACCCTTAACTCTAATCCCTCAACCCTAAACCCTATCCCTAAACCCTCAACACTATACCTTAAACCCTAATCCCTCAACCCTAAACCCTAAACCTTATCCCTAAACCCTAATCCCTCAACCCTCAACCCTAATCCCTAATTCCTCATCCCTAAACCCTAAACGCTATCCCTATTCCTAGACCCTCAACGAGCATGATACTATACCTTAAACCCTAATCCCTTATCCCTAAACCCTCCAACCCTATCCCTAATCCTTATATCCTTGACACTCTACTTTAACCCTAATCTCTTGACCCTCAATCCTATCCCTAAACCCTCAACCCTCAACATCAAACCCTAATCCCTCAACCCTTAACTCTAACCCCTTGACCCTCAACCCTATCCCTAAACCCTTGACCCTAAAACCTCAACCCTCAACCCTCAATGTCAAACCCTAATCCCTCAACCCTTAACTCTAATCCCTCAACCCTAAACCCTATCCCTAAACCCTCAACACTATACCTTAAACCCTAATCCCTAATCCCTCAACCCTCAACCCTAATCCTTCAACCCTCAACCCTAATCCCTTATCCCTAAACCCTAACTGCTATCCCTATTCCTAAACCCTCAATGAGCTCAATATTGTACCTTAAACCCTAATACCTTATCCCTAAACCCTCTAACCCTATCCCTAATCCTTATACCCTCAACACTCTACTTTAACCCTAATCCCTTGACCCTCAACCCTATCCCTAAACCCTCAACCCTCAAACCTCAACCCTCAACGTCAAACCCTAATCCCTCAACCCTTAACTCTAATCCCTCAACCCTAAACCCTATCCCTAAACCCTCAACACTTCTCTAATCCCTCAACCCTAAACCCTAAACCCTAAACCCTATCCCTAAACCCTCAACACTATCCTAATCCCTCAACCCTCAACCCTAATCCGTCAACCCTCAACCCTAATCGGTCATCCCTAAACCCTAAACACTATCCCTATTCCTAAACCCTCAATAGGCTTGATACTATCCCTCAACCCTTAACCCTAAAACCTATCCCTACACCCTCGACACTCAACACTATATCTTAAACCCTAATCCCTTAATCCTCATCCTTAAAGCCTTAACCCTAAATCCTTAAACCTTCAACCCTAAACCCTATCCCTAATCCCTCTACCCTCGACACTCTACTTTAGCCCTAATCCCTTGACCATTAACCCTATCCCTCAACCCTCAACTCTCAACATTAAACCCTAATCTGTCAACCCCAAACCCTAATCCCTCAAACCTAAATCCTATCCCTAAACTCTCAACCCTCAACACTATACCTTAAACCCTAATCCCTATCCCTCAACCCTTAACCGTTAAAACTTAAACCCTATCCCTACACCCTCAACACTCGACACTATATCTTAAGCCTTAAACCCTCATCCCTAAAGCCTCAACCCTCAATCCTTAAACCTTCAACCCTAAACCCTATCCCTAATCCCTCTACCCTTGACACTCTAACCCTAACCTTGACATTAAATGCTAATCCGTCAACCCTGAACCCTAATCCCTCAACCTTAAACCCTATCCCTAAACCCTCAACCCTTAACACTATACCTTAAACCCTAATCCATCAACCCTAAAACCTAATCCCTCAACCCTCAACCCTAAACCCTATCACTAAACCCTTAACCCTCGACACTATACCTTAAACCCTAATCCCTCAACCCTCAACCTTGATCCCTTAACCCTCAACCCTAATCCCTCATCCCTAAACTCTAAACGCTATCCCTATTCCTAAACCCTCAACCCTCCACACTATACCTTAAACCCTAATCCCTTATCCCTAAACCCTAAACCTTATCCCTCAACCCTTAACCCTTAAAACTTAAACCCTAAAACCTATCCCTAAACCCTCGACGCTCAACACTATATCTTAAACCCCAATCCCTTAACCCTCAGCCCTAAAGCCTCAACCCTCAATTGTTAAACCTCCAACCCTAAACCCTATCCCTAGTCCCTCAACACTCTACTTTAACCCTAATCCCTTGACCATCAACCCTATCCCTAAACCCTCAACCATCAACCATCAACCCTCAACCCTCAACTCTCAACATTAAACCCTACTACGTCAACCCTAAACCCTAATCCCTCAACCCTAAACCCTCAACACTATTTCTTAAACCCTAATCTATCTACCCTAAACCCTAATCCCTCAACCCTAAACCCTCAACCCTTAACAATTTTCCTTAAACCCTAATCCCTCAACTCTAAACCCTAATCCCTCAAACCTAAACCCTATCCCTAAACACTCAACCCTCAACAAGTTATACCTTAAACCTTAATCCCTCAACCCTCAACCCTAATCCCTCATCCCTAAACCCTAAATGCTATCCCTATTCCTAAACCCTCAACCCAAGACACTATACCTTAAACCCTATTCCCTTACCCCTAAACCTTAAACCCTATCCCTCAACCCTTAACCCTTAAACCTTAAACCCTAAAACCTATCTTTAAACGCTCAACCCTATACCCTCAACAATATACTTAAGCCCTAATCCCTCAATCATCAACCCTATACCTTAAAACCTGAAGCCTACACCTTCAAACCCTCATCCCTAGACCATATAACCTCACCCTTATATCCTAAACCTTGAATATTGTGCCTCAACCCTATACTTAAATTAAAGCTAAACCATATGTGCTCTTAACCCAAGTCACCCTATGTCTTATATACCCTCAATCCATATCGTAAACCCTAAACCCAATATCCTAAACCCTAATCCCTATGCCTTACACACTTAATCTTATACACTCAACAACCTGAATATTAACCCTCAACTGTAACCCTAAACCCTCTAATCTCTACCCTCTACCTATTACTTAAGCCCTAATCCCTCAACCCTCAACCCTCAAAACTATACAGGCTTAGGTCCTTATATACACTAAACCCAAAACACTTACATACATACATACACACATGCATACATGCAAACATACATACATACATACATACATACATACATACAAAGATGCATACATACAAGCATGCATACATGTACATACATACAAGCATGCATGCATACCTACAAGCATAGATATAAAGATCCATGAAACATGAACATAACTCATTCAAAGGAAGACATAACGCGAGCGTGTTATAACGCGCTCACGTTATGTCGAACTAGGAAAACACCAACAAATATGCAAAAAGGAAAAAAGAACAACATAACACGAGCACATTATAATGCGCTCGTGTTATATTGTGCTTTGGGAATCCCAAGCCTTAGGCTTGGGATTTGCTTTGGATTTCCAACCCAAAGGCTTGGAGTGCCTTTTCAACATCCACAGACGTGTTTTTTCAATTTCTACAAGATTTCACATAATTTTGTTCATGCTAACCCTCAGATTTGTACGTGTTTCAAGGTCAAACAAATCGAACACTTGGATAATGTTAGGCTTTCTCTTAGCTATTTAACAATGTAATTTTTTTCACATTTTGACAATGTTAAGCCTTTCATCTTTAATTTCTTTTGTTTGTGTGTCCGGTTTTGGGCAAAAACCACTGTTTGATCTTTTTTTATTGTAAATTAACCATTCATTAAAATTTCAAAAAAATTACATATTTAGAAACTAGACTCCATTCTACACATATTTAAAAAAATGATTTTCAATTAGTTTTCAAAATTTATAGGGGTAGCACGGCCAAAATTCTATTTTTTAGGATGTGTCCACTTTGAAAATTAGTAAAAAATCAAATATTCATCAGAAAAATTGGGCATAAACTACATGTTGTTAGCTAATTTCTCACTGAAGCGATTTTAAAAATACCAAAAAAAAGTTAACCTTTTGAGGGAGCCACAAAACATGCTATGTTATGTTTTTTTGACAGAAACAACACCAATTTTTGTGGCTCCCTCTTTTGATCCCCTTAATCTATACCATTTTCAAAAAAAATAGTAGTTTAGAAAGTAGACTCAGAGCACTACGAACATTGTTTTGGTTGCATCTCCAAATTTTGAGTGTAACTATGCTCAATTTCTCATCCAAGGCCAGTGTTTCCTGATTTCAGGAAAAAAAAAAAAAAGTGGCCACTTAAGACCCCTTTTTGGCCCCCCATCGTCTTGCACTTACCCATGAATATGAGACAATATTTCAAGAATGCATTTCATTCAACTCACATGATGCACACATAGCCAACCCCCACACAATCACACCCTCCTAGGCCTCTGGAAACAACTTCCCCAAATGACACAACAATTGACACCATTAAAAACATAATGGTTTCACATCACATTCACTATCAAAGCACATCATAAACTAATACCCTTCAACAATATTTTAAAGGAATGAAACATTAATCCAAGCATGATCATTCATCTAACAGTTATAAAGTGAATCTATCTCAACAATATAGAACTGTAACTTTCTAATCACTAGCAGCAGTTACAATATGATCATAAGATATAAGTGTCGACGAGTAACAATATTTTAACTAATAATTCTCAAGACTTGTTTTAATTTCATTTAATTAAAAATGATTGTGAACAACATGCAAATAACCATAAGACATACAAATTAAACAATTATTTACACTATTTACACCGATGTAGATTCTATTAGTAATCTAGAAAATTTTGTAAATACTATTAAATATAACTATATAAGCAAGACTAAAATTCCATGCTATAAATCTCTTACACTAGTTAGAATCACAAGATACAAAACCCGATGCTACAGTAAAAGAACCTTGTTCTAAGGTTAGCTTGAGAGGAAAGGAATACAGAACAACAAAACATTCCTATAGATCTAACATCTTCATCAAATCTACCACACTTTTAACCACATGCATATGATAGGATCAACACAAAATGAATTTGTTGAGAAGGCTTTAGAAGCTACCAACAATGCAAAATGTGAAAGCATAGACATAGCATGCAGACTAATTGGTAGAATGCCTCAAAGAGAGTCATATGATGGAAAGCAATGATCATAGGATATGCACAAAATGAATTTGTTGAAAAATCTTAGAGAAACCCAGTTCAAAAATATAGAGTTATTAGTGACACAACTAACTGTTTTAACAGAGACAAAACGGGTGAGAGGTAGAAAGTCACAAAATATTCATATCTCAAAAATGACAAACTGGGTATGGTTGATTATTGGATATGATTTAGATAACTAGGTTGTGCACCATATATAAAAAAATTAGACAAACCCAGTTTGTAAACTTAAAGTTATGGCTAACGTAATAGAATGTTAAAACAGAGATGAAATGGGTGAGAGGTAGATAGTTACAATATATTCATATCTCAAAAATGACTTTGAACTGGGTATGGCTGATTTTCAGATATGATTTAGATCCAGGCTGTGCACCATATATAAAAAAATTAGAGAAATCCAGTTCGTAAAAATAAAGTTATGGCTAACGCAATAGACTAATAAAACAGAGATGAAATGGGTGAGAGGTAGACAGTCACAAAATATTCATATCTCAATCCATACCTGGAATATTGCTTCTATAACATCTGCACAAAACTCCCAACTCGCATCCATTTTCCCCCAAGTATTTTCTTCTGGAAACTATCATGACCAAACCGACAACACTCACAGGGTGCACAACCGGATACTCATTCTCTTCAAGGATGATGGCTAAGCTAGGGGACCATATGTTATCTCCATTCAACAGTTCCATTGGTTAAGGCACGCTCAAACCTGTTAATTCAGGTGGAGTCGATGCCTGGTACCTGCAACCTACAGCAAACAACACAGTTGAACATGTATATATATGCAATCATGTAGTCATACACATAGTGAAAGGAAGTCGCAGTGTAGCAGGGTACTCATGCATGAGTAATACGACATTGTTCCTTTCACCCACACATCAAACATGTAATCACAACACACATATCAATCAGTTACTGAACGACTAAGTAAGAACCATCATTAGATAGTCACGTGATACTCATAGTACGATTGATCCACACAAAACATCATAACCTCCTATGATACAGAATCTGTCGCATAAAACTTAATTCTAACATATGACAATCATAGTAAAATCAACATCATAATCACTTGAATGCAAGGCAATGTCAGAGCATATGAATTATGAGTATTGCAACAAGGTTCATTGATAAAATATACTAACCTAAGTATTCTAATTATTTACATTCATCTTCACGCTCCTTAGTATGACCACTCGTACACACTACAACAGAAGAGGCAATTAGCACCTAAAATAGCACCAGAATTTAGGGCATTTGAGTCCATGAATTGGACACTTCTGTCGGCGCAAAACTCGGCACCCAATAGCATCTCACTATTGCGTTGGGTTTAGCACCAATTGTAACGCCGGGTTTAGCACTGGTTTTAGTGTCGGGTTTAGTGCTGGAATTTTGTGCCAGGATTAACACCGAATTTAGCACCAGATTTTGTTGCTTCCAATTTGGCTTTCGATTTTGCTTCTGGGTTTGCTTCTTGTGTTGCTTCTAAGTTTGCTTATGGTTTTGCTTCTGGTTTTTCTTCCAGGTTGGCTTCCTCTTTTTCTTCCAGTATTGCTTTTGGTTTTGCTTCCAGTTTTGCTTCCAGGTTTACTTCCAATTTTGCTTCCAGTTTCGCTTCTGGTTTTACTTCCAATTTTTCTTCTAGGTTTGCTTCCAATTTTGCTTCCAATTTTTCTTATGGTTTTGCTTCCAATTTTGCTTCCAGGTTTCCTTCCAGTTTTGCTTCTAGTTTTGCTTCCACTTTTGCTTCCCATCTTGCTTCCGGTTTTGCTTCCAATTTTGTTTCCAATTTCGCTTCCAATTTTGCTTCTAGTTTTGCTTCTAGTTTGGCTTCCAATTTTGGGTCTGGTTGTGCTTCCAATTTTGCTTCTAGTTTTGCTTCCAATTTTTCTTCCGATATAACGTCGCTTGTTGCTTCCATTTTTGTGTCTTTTGTTGCTTATAAAAATGTTTATTGTTTTGCTTACATTTATTAATTTAATATGTTATATTTCAATTTAATTAGTTAAATATATCATGCCTCTTAAATAACTCATATGATTATAAAGTAAGTAATTTAATTATTTAACTCGTATGATTAAATAACAAGATAATTATTATAACATGATCATCATCTATAATTAAAACAAGTGAGTCAAATATCTATAATTTAATTGAATTTGGCAACATCCATCCTAAGCAGTAAATTAAAATCATTATACGTAATAAATATCCATCCAAAAATCATTGATCACTTTCAATATATAAATTGACAAGTCAATACAGATAAGATCATCATCATATATAACTAAAACAAGTGAAAGTCAAATATGTCAGTAGATCAATAACATGTCTAAATGATACATGTACAAATGATATAAGTAAAAATGATAAATTACGTAACTCAAAATGATACAAGTCAAGATGATACATCTCATCTCCAAATGATATAAGTCAAAATGATAAATAAATTTATGATACAACTCATTAATATGGCACTGCAGGCCATGAAAATGATACATATGATAGCTAGTGACTATGAAAAGAGGCATCATAACAATATATCAACAATGATTCATGAGGCGGTCTATATGATCATGAATGTCACTGGCTACTATGAGCAACTACCTCATCATCATCATCATCATCATCATCATCATCATCATCATCATCATCATCATCATCATCTTCATCGACCTTAGTGTCTTCTGTATCTGCATCATCATCACCCTCTACCATGTGATCTGTACCAGAACCAGAACCAACATAATCTAGATCTCTATTAGGAGGATCATCTTGATCTTCTGGAAGACTTGTGTTCTGCAAAAAAAATATTTAAAATGAAAAGTTATTATTTATTTCATGCAATAATTTATTTTTCTGTTAAATATCTAATATTACAATATATGAAATGAAACCATAATCATATTACATCATATCAAAGTGCACATACCATAATAAAATTTCAAAAAATTTATAGTTAATATGTCACTGCAATGATGTAAAACATGCAACAATTCTAATAAACATTAGTAAAGATCATAAAAAAATTTGTTATACAATTTAACTATCAACTATAAATTCTATTACATAACCTTAAGTGCTACAAATTGCTTGGTCGAAAGCTCCCATTTTGACATAGGTAGGGAGGATGGTGGCAAATGTTGTGGAATTTGGCTTTACACCAGCCAATTGCATTTGCTTTAAAAATCCATTTTGTGCATATCATGTAGTCATTGTAGTCCATGAGACCACATTTCTTTGAGGCATTCTGTCAAACAGTTCTCGTGCCTTGTCCATGCTTCCACATTTTGCATACATGTCTAACAGGGTAGTTACAACTACAACATCTGACAAAATTCCTCTATCCTTTATGTACTGATGGATGTCCATACCCTATTCCAAAGCTCCCATTTTGACACAGGTAGGGAGGATGTTGGCAAATGTTGTGGAATTTGGATTTACACCAACCAATTGCATTTGCTTTTAAAATTTTTGAAGCCTTTTCAACAAATCCATTTTGTGCATATCCTGCAGTCATTGCAGTCCATGAGACCACATTTCTTTGAGGCATTTTGTCAAACAGTTAGCGTGCCTTGTCTATGCTTTCACATTTTGCATACATGTCTAACAGGGCAGTTGTAACTACAACATCTAACAAAATTCCTCTATCCTTTATGTATGGATGGATGTCCATACCCTATTCCAAAGCTCCCATTTTGACATAGGTAGGGAGGATGTTGGCAAAGGTTGTGGAATTTGGCTTTACACCAGCCAATTGCATTTGCTTTAAAATTTCTGAAGCCTTTTCAACAAATCCATTTTGTACGTATCCTGCAGTCATTGCAATCCATGAGACCACATTTCTTTGAGGCATTTTGTCAAACAATTCACGTGCCTTGTCAATGCTTCCACATTTTGCATACATGTCTAACAAGGAAGTTGCAACTAAAACATCTAATAAAATTCCTCTATACTTTATGTATTGATGGATGTCCATACCCTATTCCAAAACTCCCATTTTGACACAGGCAGGGAGGATGGTGACAAAGGTTGTGGAATTTGGTTTTCAAACAACTCATACTAGTAGAGTTATGGTTTTAGGTCATGTATGTTATGGTAACAACAAGGGATTCCAACTATGGTTATGATAGCTAAGACTACCCTCATTTGTGACCGTAACAAGGTTCTTGGACAACACTATCTTGCTCTTCACACTGGGTACTATATAGGCCAAGATTGGGTTGAAGAAATCACTTGATGGTTACCTATATAGTGATACCACACCCTAATACCCCATGCATTCTAAATAGCTTGAGATTTATACAATACTCAACCAAGATGAAATTGTATCATTGTACCACACTTAACTATGACAATCCTTTCTTGACAACAATTTGTAATCTTTAGACTATTGGGATACTTGCCACAAATAAATATTAGGTCAATGACACTGTTAGGTCTCAAAAATGTAGGTTACAAATCCTAAGAGGATGCCAGGCTCTATGCTTAGATATGTAATGTTTTTGAACTAATGAAACAAAGTTAACCTATAGGGTTGATGACTCCCTACACTTCAAGTTCTACTAGACCTACGCGGGTGCACCTTACTAATGAAGCAGATTAAATGGATGTGTGATCTTGGTTGAGTGATAGATCTACCCACAGTGGCAAATGGTGTGGAATAGATGATTACTTGCTGCCTACTTTTTACTTCTAATGTCTAAATAGTGATTGAAAATGGTATGGTTCTAATTTGGTATAAATTGTATAAGCAATATCAACGCAAAACTAATGGATATGTTCAACTAATGAAAATGAGTAAGACTAGTGCCTAAATCTATTGGGCTATTTGAGTCAGTGAATGGAAATAGATGTATGTGATTGGTGAGCTTATCTCCTAGATTAACTCTAATAGTTGGGCACTTTGGATATTTACACCTTGTACAAATGTACAGGTTTGTATGTGGCAGTGCTCTTCTTATATAATCCCAATGATATTTCCTTGAATTAATGTGAAATTATGAAAGGAATTTAATTCTTGAGTTGATGGAAACCAATCACAATAACTTCTACAAAAGGATTTAATCTTTGACAAGAACCAATTAAAGTCAATTATTAGAAAGGATTTTTAATTCACATCAACTGGAAACCAATCAAAGAACTTCACACAGTGATAGGAAATATGCCCTGACAAATGTAAATCTGAATAATTCAATAGAACCACTTTAGAAACAACACAATAACATATAATCATGAAAATTAACACAACTGTTGAACACCAGAAATAAATCACCATGTAGAAATATTCTGCCCCATTATGTTTTTCAGAAAATAAACATGTGTAACTGAAATTATTTAATTAAAATAGAACTGACAATATATCTTCTTTCTATATGTAATAAATACAGTCTTCTTCAAATTAAAAAGAGATACCTATCAATCGATGATCTTATGACCATCATATGTTTTAACTTTTATATCAATATTAGTGAAGAGACCACATCTCTTCATAGTGTCTTTTGAGAACTAACAAAATTATGAAAATAAACAAATACATTTAATACTAAGCCCTACTGAGCCATAAGTAGATTTGAGCAAGATGATCCAAATATTTATGGCTCAGGTGTGTCTCTGCATACTCAATAGAATCCCTAATGTCCACCTCTATTGAAACCATCTTCTCCAGATGCGAGCAAGCTTCCTTGGATGCTGAATCTTCATATTTTACAATTTCTAGGGCCTCATCTAATATTCCCTGACACTCCTTGACCCAGTCATCCTTGCTCTTCAAATCTTTGTCATTCTTGAGTAACACAAGTACACCTATTTGAGAAGTCTCCATGCATTCTTTCACTTCATCTTGGAGCCTATCATGGTACTTATTATGCTGCTTAATAAGATTTTCTACATCAGATGTGCTTGCACTGTCAAAGGTGTGTTTACCCTGTATTTCATGTAACTTATCATGTATTATGTTATTTAGTCTTTCATGTTCTTGAATGACCTTTTGGTTTTCAGAGAAAATATCCCATAATTTAGGTATCCATTGCATCAGATGAGCATGCCTATTCTGCAGGACTGTAGTGAGTGTATCTATTCTAACCTATGTTATTTGATCTTTTGAGGGTGATTGGAATTGTTGTGAGCTTTCTGCCTATGTAATCATTTTAAGAGGGAATAGATCCTTTAAGAAATCATTTTCTTGTTTCAACCTTTCCCAGCTCATTTTGTAGGTATCCCTCTCCTTTATCAACAGCTGAATTTGAGCTTTATTTAGTTTTGCCACATTTACTCCAAGTTCTACTGTAATGAGTGGATCAATTTCTCCAGCATTTAATGTCATAACATGGCCAAAAGCTTTTTCAGTGTCAATGACAGCAAGCTTTTTGTTTGGTGGGTATAGAGCCCATATCATGAGGGATTTCTCATATGGATTATATTTTGTTCCATTAAATACTTCAACAAACCCTTCAAAACTAAACTTTTGTTTTGTATCATTATTGTGCAGAAAACTGTCAAAAACAAGTGGTGAATTCAAATCAAGACCCAGGAAGATCATTACACCAGATTCTCTGAGAAACTCCCTTCCTTTCTCAGGAGTCATATCTTCCATCTTCTTTTCAACTTCTGCTTTTAAAGCATTCATTAACTGCATCTAGTTGTCTAGTGTAACATCTGAGACTGATTCTCTAATAGCCTTCCCCTTGTGTTTGTACAAAAAGGATCTAAACTCAGGGGTATGAATAAACTGGTCATCTAAAATAAAAGATTTATATGCAACCTGTCTAGCATCATTATCCCATGTTTCTTCAATTTCCAATCCTCTTTCCGAGGGCTGGTATGGTTCAATTCTATATTTTTAAATTGTATCAGAAAAGTCATGGGGTTTAGAGGCAACAAACCCTTCACTGTCAGAGGAAAACATTTCAATTTCTTGTGCTTCCCTTCTTCTTTCCTTTATTTTCTGATTATATTCATCAATGGCTATTTCAGCATCTGCTTGTTCCAAATTTTAGATTACCTCATCATGAGGGTAAGGTACAAGGTACATGAGTATATCCACTCAGTTTTTGCTTCTTCTTAGCATAATCAATAAAGCCCTCTGGGTCAAAATGTTTTCTCTATGTTGCTTTCCTAAGATTAAAATGAGACAATTTATCAAGAATGAGATCATAACCTTCTCTAGCTAACACAGTAAAGTCACCAAAACATAAGGTGCTTGGCATAAAAGACTATTTATCATATGTACTGAGATTCATCACATTTGAGTAGTCAAGCTATCTGACTATTTCCAAGTATGCTACCCTATCTGGTACAATTTTTGGCAACAGAAAAGGGTGTTGATAACTGACAGGGGGGGTGAATCAGTTATCTTAATTAATTTAACTTTTTGTTCTTCTTCAACAACTAGTGCAACATCAAAGCAAATAAGCATTCATAATCATGAAAGCATAAACAAAGTCAATACACATAACACAATGATTTTGATGTGGAAAACCCTGTTAAGGGAAAAACCACGGGGTGACTAACCCAAGAATGTATTCTCTGTTAGAAGAATAGGTATACAAAATGGCACTTGCCAATTAGGGCTCACTGCCCAAGCACACTGCTCACAAGAGGCTCACTGCCTACAAGAGACTCACTGTCTACAAGTTATAAAGAGAGTAACAAGATACTCAAACTGATGAGAAGCATCCACATATGCTGGAGTTTAGTTCCGGTTAGGCTCAGTACACTGATCTACTGCACTTCATTCTTTCTCTTCTTTGGTGTTGTTGTCCTGTCACATACTGGACCTACCTTACTACTTCTGCACTACTCTTCTGCTTTTCTTCGCACACCACAACACACAACACACACCTTCATACCGAAATCAATCTAGTATATATATCTGCACCAAGGATTTTATCCACTTTATAGTCAACATCCAGAATACTTACTATTTTGCCAAACTCTTAGTCTGTCGGCTGAATCCTTGCTTATCAAGTGATGTGTATCAAAGAGATACTCATAGAAGTCATCAATCATGTCAACCAATCATGAATGATACCTCAGTAAGCTTGATCACCATCAATATCTCATCTAGATTAAGATCTGATGCTCTGTCGGTCAGTTCTTCCTCTGTCTATTATGCCAAACAGGAACCCAATACTCAGGTGCTTCTATCTCTTCACTCTTTCATCACCAGAGGTTCAATCCTTGGAATCTATCAGTCAAGGTACTCCTCTTGACTTCCCCAAGTTCGTACTTTACATAGATACTTCCTCTGAGAGATCCAGACCTGATTGTCGAACCTTGCTGCATACTCTGTTCTTGGTCACCGGACCAAGTTACTCTACAATCTGACTTCTAGTAAAGACACACCAAGTCCTACGGATGTGTGGGATGAACTTTGTTGCCATCAATGACAACACTCATGAAGCTACACTGTGTCTCTTGCCAACAATCTCCCCCTTTGGCATTGATGGCAACACTTAGTGAAAAATGACTAAGTGTCACACTACACTCCCCCTTAGCTGATGCTCTGTTCTAATGTACACTTTACCGGAGCTCCCCCTTAGCTGGATTCCACATTTTTCAGTACTCCTCACTCCCCCTTTGACATCAATGGCAAAGGGTAGGGTCCACACACCAAAATTTCCAAAAACAATGCATACTTGGCTGCATAAAACTAATATACATGTTTTACTTACATATACTGAATTATATCTACAAAAGTGGTCTTCAGTTGTACCATTTCTGTCACCCAACTCTTCTTCATCCTATCCAAAATTGAGATGTGACCACTCAACAGGAATGTAAAAGCTTCTGCCCTTTTTAGGTCTGTCAAAGCACTGGTCCGGGCTGTGGTCTGAGCATCACTTAGGGCCTCATGCATGGCTTCTAACTTAGGGATAATTATCCCTCTAAGTTCACTCAACCTATTTATTCTATTTTTCTTCTCCTTCTCAAGCTTCTTTATTTCATTTGTGACTACAATAGTCTGACACTCTTGATTTACTATGGAAGAGGAGAGAGGATCAAAACTTTGAGATAAACTTAACAGTTTATCCTCTTGCTCTTTTTCTTTCTTCTCAATATCCTTGGTCACTTTAGGTCAGGATAAAAAAAATTTATATATATCTCCGCCATCTTTGAGAGCATTTTCTAAGCTCTTTATCCCAATATCCATAACTCTCCTATCATTTGATATTAGACCCTGCACCTCAGAGAATCTCTTTCCCAAAAATTCTTGCCGGACTTTATCTTCAGGTGACTTCTCCAAAGAATTAAAATGTGTATGGACAGAATTTACCAGAGACTTTAGATTACTAGATGTGGAGGCTGAAGGATCCTTTTGGAAGGATGGCATGATCTTCTCCAATACACCGGATGCAGTTTCTATGAGCTCACAGTCTTCCATGTGAGACTTCAAAATTTTTTCTTTTGCCTTTGCTTGAGTAAAGGATGCTAGCTTCATGGTTTGAACTGGGGAGAGGGAATCAAAATTGAATGGACCTTGAAGAAATTCTGGTTCATCAAATTCCATCATCTCTTTGGTCAAGAAATCTTTGACAGTTTTTGCAATGTCTCTTGCTAGAGACAGAGTCTTCTTTCCTTCTGCAGTCTCAAAACTATCTCCTGGGGTCCTCTCTGTTTGATCTTTTTCTTTTTCCTTTACTTCTTCTTGGCTTCTTTTCTCCTCTAATCTTTCTTCTCCTTTAGATCCGGAGTCTGTTGGAGAAACTAAAGGAGAGATGTGTGCTTCTTCATGGACTTCCTCTGCCAAAGTAGAGGAATCTAAGTCCTTAGCTTTCTCTTCACTTGTCTCCTTTGCCTCTTCTGCTACTGTCTCAGTCGATTCTCCTTTGTCATCCATGACAGAGCGTTCATCACCCAAGTCCTCTATAATAGGAAGGTTGAATCTTTTGAAGGTATTCTAGAGGATATCTTCTGTTTCCTTTGCAACTTTGTCAATTTCTCTGAGCATAAGTTGATTCATTCTAGCTTTGCTCTGGAACTCATCCTTGCAGTCCTTGAAGATGATGTTCATTTGTTTAGGGGTAATGGACGGATAGAGTTGTATAGCAATCTGCTCCCAAATTTCTAGATCTTTTGCTTGGGCATTGTTCTTCCTTATTTCAAGTTCCTTCTCTAAGCTTTTGGGAATCAGAGATATAATTTCAATGTATTCTTTGTTGTAGATGTTTAGATACCTAACTGTGGCATCTTGCAACATCTTCTGATCAATTTCATTATATTCATCATAAAATTCAACCATTGGTTGTAAGTTCCCATCCACAGTAACTGATTTGATGATATCATCAATGCGGAGAGTAGGTTTTTCAACAAATTCCTCTGCCTTCTCTTCTTTGTCTTGACCGGTGGAGGGTTCACCAGTTGTTTTCTTCTTCTTCATTTTCTTTACTTCCTCATATGTCTCTATTTCTTCATCATCTTTGAGGCTTGTGTATGATCTTGTAGCCTTTTTCTTTGTTCTCTTTTCTACTTTACTAGATGATTTTGCTTCTAGTTTTGATGCCTTTGAGCTCTTGGTAGTGGTAGGTGCAGAGCTCTTAGAGGATCTGGTCTGGGAGGGGGCTTCTACCAGAGTACTTTCTTTTTCTGCTTCTTCCTTTTCTTTCTCTGCCCTTTCCATCTTCTCTCTGTTTGCATCAAGTGCCTCTTTTGATATGTCATACCTTTTGGCAACATTCTCTACTTCTTTTCTCACTTTTCTCTTCATCTCCGGTTGTCTAAGTTCCACATGAATCTTGACACTCAGTTTTTCAAAGGTTCCAAACCTTTCTGCCTTAGGATCCTTGGGTTAACTAAGCATGCGTTGAACATGTAGCTCTACAATTTTCTCATCTACTTCATACCCCATTGGCATGATCCAGACTATTCTTGGTTCTACTGCCTCCATCAAACATTGATTAGTGTCTACCATAAAGCACACTGTATCCTTGTATTTTTCAACTAGGGATTGGGGATTCTCTCTCTAGCTTGCATCATGCTTTGGAAGTTTTTGAAGTAGCCCCATAGAGCCGTGTTTTGTGCCTTGGCATCACCAAGCCCATACAAGTAATCTTTGATTTGAATTGCAACTGGTCTATTATTTTGCCATACCCATCCATTGGATCCGGGTAGCTCATTCATGTAATAGAAAAATAAATAGAGTATCAAGCCACCGTATTTGAAGGAATTCTTCTTATCCTTCTTTATCTTCTGCAGATTCTCCAAAAGTTGGTTCAGAAGGAGCTCACAAAGGTCGTAGTTAGCATTCTTTCTTAACATTTCATAAGCAGTGTAAATTGCTATTCTGGATACAGAATTCTCTCTGCTGGAGTGATATATCTTCTAGCCTATTATCATGGTGGCAAACTTGATATCCGTATCTGTGATATCCTCAATTCTCATTGCTCTTTTATCAAATTTGGATCTGGTGGCCTCACTCACAGTTTGGTTTTTGACTGATTTGAGAGTAGGTAACTCACTGGATGAGTGCAATCTAGTCACTGCCCTAATGGCATCCTTTGTGATCTTAAACGGCTTATTCAACCACATGAAATTGTCATGCACTTTGCTCTGTTGTTCTCAAAATTAGCTACGCTCATTTTTGTAGACAACCCCCATGAAACTTGTCCGTTTCGTGATCTACACTCTAAGGTCACAAATCGAGATGAGATTTTTTTGATCCTGTGTGAAGTCGTTTGACATTCTAACTAGTTTGCGACATCTCCTCGAATCGGTTTCTTGATATTTGCAAAGATCGTTTAAGTTGTAAATTGATTAAAATGTCAATTTTTAGCCATTTTCAAGAGTTAGTAAATTTTTGAGTTTTGATATGTAATGGCGGCATTTTTTGCCGCTCTTACATGTTTTTAAGTTTTGTTTGTTGCATATGTAATGAAGGCATTTTTTGCCGCTCTTACATATGTTTATCTTTGCATATGTAACGACGGCATTTTTTGCCACTCTTACATATATTTCTCTTTGCATATGTAAAGGCGGCCCTTTTTGCCACTGTTACATATTTCTCCAAGGTGTATATGCACTATCGGTGAATTTAGCCGCCTTTGCATGTTTGTTGACACATGTGCGGGGTCGGCCGATTTTGCCGCTCGAGCAAGATTCTCAGGATCTTGAACACCGAGTGTCATTACTGGCCACTCGTGCCACTCATTAAAAGCGTGATTTCAAGTTTTTAAATGTCTTTTGATAGTTTCTTTCATCATTTTTATTTCCCATCTCCCTAGCTATCCGCTAGACTCCTCTCGCACCGTTTGATCATGCCATTTTAGGATTCTAGCGAATTCACCACCGATGAACTTAGGGTTTCCACCGTTTGGATAGGTCAATCTACGTGCCCTAAGTCTTATACCAATATGAATGTCAACAATTTTGCTGCTCAATCCCTTTTTACACTTACCAAAAGACAAGGTGTATGGGCGGCGAAATTCACCGCCCTTACATGAAAACTTTGTAACTCTTGCTACGTGTAATGTCGGCGGAAAATGCCGCTCCAACATCCAAACTCCGCAAATTCTTTCTACCTGCATTAGCGGCGAATTTTTTCGCTCTAACACAATTTGTCCCTTACCACATGTAGTAGCGACAAATTTTGCCACCAATGCAACTATATAAGAAAACCCATCATATGCAAGGGTGGCAAATTTTGCCGCTCATGCAAACATTCTCCCAAATTTTCCTAACACTAGGAAATTTTCATTTTTGATTTTCCAAACCCGCTTTCCTCTGATTATTGGCCTACTTGCACTATAGCCCTTTTCAAGCGCATCTCCATAGTCATGATCGTTGACATGCAATTTTCCCAGATTACCAGTATTTCCCCTAATTGCAAGATCATGACTTTTTGTTACGGTTTCTCCTGCAAAGCTATTGAGGTCATCACATCATCCGAAGGAGTCTATCTTTCAAATGATTGGCCCATCTCCTAAGAAGGCCAAAGTAATGAAGCACAAGATAGCAGGGGTTTGATAATAGGAGCATGTACATGACAGTAAAGAAGGATGTTGGAAGCCATTACTCATGGAGACAGGTGATTCAATTCATAGTCATGACAATGAGAATGATGTGTTGTGCCACTTGTAGTCAAGGAGGAGCAGTTGTGTTTAGAGATGAGCAATCATGTATGGATAGTGCAATAGACATTGGAGAGTGAATAGCAGTGACAATGGAAGTGGCACACAAAGATGTTGAGTCATCAAACGTGGCAAATTACTCTTGAATTGGGTTCGTGGACCGATCATCATGAAGATGTCTACAGATTATAGGGAATGGGAGTTGATGAAAGTCGTCATGCCTTAGAATATTTTTGTAGTTTCATATGTACTTTTCATTTAGTTTTAGACACTTTTACATGTACTTTTCTCATATGTAATTACATGTAAAAACATAGGAAGTCCCAAGTCAATAAGGACTCCTATTTTTGAATAAGTCAAAGTAGTTAGGTTTTTCCTAAATTTTCTCAAGGCCCCTCCCTATAAATAAAGAGGGCCTCTATTGTAAATAGGATCTTTAATCTTATGCAACAAAGTGCTGCCCAAATTGAGACTCAACTTTGAGACTTTGTGTTCAAATTGTATGATCAATTCCAATCAATAAAGAAGGCGAGTTTTGATATCAAACTTTGTGTTGAATCGAATTTGTATGAGTGAGGATGTACATATGGCATTTTTGCTGATTTCTCTTGTTGATTAATTGGATAAAGTGGTGGTTGGTTATTACGATTGGAGGACGTTCAAGATAAGTTATATAAACTTTGTGTTATATTATTTCCTTGAATCTATGTGTGTTGAAAGCGTTTCTTGGTGAAGGATTATAAAGACTTTGAGCTTGTAGTTGTTCACTTTGTATATGAATCGTGTTGAGAATGATTTTCAATCACATTCATGTGGATTAGTGGTGTTGTTAGTTGACAGACTTTGTGCTCCAACTGGTGATACGGTTACTTTTAAAATCTTTCTAGGGATAATTTGAAGACTTTGTACTTGAGATTATTCACTTGGTTTGTGAATCTTTTTGTGAAGTAAGTTGAAAGACTTTGTGCTTCAACTTACAAGAATATTGTTGATTATTGTTTAAGTGTAGAAGCATTATTGAATATTACCGTGAAACATTGTAAACATCTTTTCTGAAAGAAGAGAAAAGGATGAATGTAACACACCCCCAAATCTAGTATTTAGTGTAAATAAGTTTGTAATAGTTAAAAGGGAACCTCCCCTTGCTGAGAGGAGAGATTTATCTCATCATACTGTGGTTGATATAACCATTTTTCCATCAGTGAGTTGAAGACAAAATATTCACCCAACATGCTCAAAACATATCGGACCCATTCATCTTCTGCAAAATAGGGGAAATGGATGCAATGTCCAAAGTGTTTGTCTCAGATAGCCTTGTACTGCGGTTTGAGTTCAAAAGCATCATCTATTAACTGATTGTGATAGATATCCCTTAACTTGGATTCCCCAAATTCTTCAATATTCACATGAATGTAAACCCTAACATCTTCTACATGCAAAATACCATGCGGAATGTTGGAAAATGCACCTGAGGGATCCACTTCTAGAGATTTGTAGGGATGCTTCTTAAATTTAGGGCGTGACCTATCAGTAATCTTTGCAACATTCAGAGTAGCCATTCTCAAGAAGATTTATAGAGAGATGTTCAAGAACGGAAAATACCTTTTACGCTTCTAGGTTTCACGGTATGAGCTGAATCAGATTGCCGGAAGAATTGACTTCTACGGTTGATCTTCGAGAGGCTTGAGACAATTTGTTTACAGAGCTCCTTTTCTCTTCTTCTTGAATGCAAATGTACAAATGATGAATAAAAGAA
The DNA here is from genome assembly GCA_027924645.1 of Cunninghamia lanceolata. Taxonomy (NCBI): domain Eukaryota; kingdom Viridiplantae; phylum Streptophyta; class Pinopsida; order Cupressales; family Cupressaceae; genus Cunninghamia; species Cunninghamia lanceolata. The sequence continues at coordinate 24,837,809 of BSBN01000213.1, read as the reverse complement.
CCCTTTTATTTCTCTGCAAACCCTAATTTCGTTTGTAATAAATGCATACCTCAAGTTATTCTGGTTGCTCTATTCTCCTAGTCCTGAGAGATTTTTCCAGATCACTAAGGTACACTTAAAGTTATTCTCAGTGGATATTAGAAATCTACCTCCCTTTCACAATCATTCCATTTATCCACAGATCAAGATACCTCAAATTTGAATCATACCGGATCTAACTGTGAAAATCCTGTTCTTACCGGATGACTATTGAACCGGATCAATTTTGGAAGATTAATCATTTCAAAACTTCTTGCAGATCTTCCATATCTTTACCATGGCTTATTTAGATATTTCTCTGAGAACCCTTTGATCCACAACCTTTCATGTGCCACTTTCAGGCACCTATTGACTGGCTGGGGGAAAATGTTTTTCTTTTGTTACTCCCCTTGAGCCAGAGCTCATCTATTTAGTTTCTGGAAGGAATATCAACACCAGATTCTGGTGCGGATCCATCCACATCATTTTTTGTACTTCTCTTCACCCATATCTTGTTCATCTCTCTTTGAATTTCATTCGCATTCACTTTTCCTTTTCCTTTGTCTTGGTTTTGATTATGATGCACTGGACCCTTTTTGTCCTGATTCTTACTTTTGTAGAATTTGGCAATATGACCAAATCTATTGCAATTGTAGCAAACAACATTTCTTTGCATATTTGACTGATATCCTCTTGATCTACACTGATTAGCCATATGTCCCATTCTATTGCATGCAAAACATCTACCATTGAAAGAATTGTTCATTTGCATATTTCTGCATTCATGAGTTTTGTGACCATACCTTTTTCAATTAAAGCACTGTCCGGAGAAGGATGAATTAGTCTGATTCATTCTCCTTCTGCACTGATTTGCTTTATGACCAAAGTTATTGCAATTGGGTAGTATCCATTGAAGGAAGGATATCTTTGAGCATTTGGTTGCCTTACTAGAGGTATTCTAGGCCTATTTCTTGGATTTTCTGATCTAGAGTTCTTCTGACCAGATCCAGAGCTTTCACCTTTTTCATACCCCAAGCCTTGCTTGTCATCTACCCTCTTTTGGCTTTGAAGAAGAACTTCAAGTTGAGAAGAGCTTATCTTGAATTTCTCTTTGTATTCATTTGCTATTTGAAGATCCCTTTTAAGATTGTCAATCTGATTCTCAAGTTGTTCTTCATTATCTCTAGCTTCTTCAAGATTAGATTCTAGATGTCTGATTATTCTATCCATTTTGTGGTAGTCTTCTTATTTCTCCTTGAGAGATTGTCTTAGATCATCTTCAGTTTTTCTTTTCTCTTCAATTTCTTGGGTGAATTTCATAAGTCCTTATTCCATTTCATGTCTTACCATAATGACCTCTTTTGATAACTTTTCACATAACTTGGTTTTCTCCTTCAGATCTTCATTTGTATCATTGGCTTCATCTTGACTTGCTAATTGCTGAAGTAGATCCTTTCTCTTTTTCATAGAGATACTTAGTTTCCCTTTTAGTTCATTTATGAAATCATCAGCCTGTTTGAGTCTTTCCTTCAATTCATTGACTTCGGAGTTAGATTGCTCAAGATCATCTAGGGCAAACTGAAGTTGTTCCCTCATACCATACACATCCATTTGAATTCCTAGATCTTCTTCAAGCTGTTAGGCTCTGTTTGGAGGAACTTGGATCTGATACCAATTGTTGATAACTAAGAGGGGGGGTGAATCAGTTATCTTAATTAATTTAACTTTTTGTTCTTCTTTAACAACTAGTGCAGCATCAAAGCAAATAAGCATTCATAATCATGAAAGCAGAAACAAAGTCAATACACATAACACAATGATTTTGACATGGAAACCCCTGTTAAGGGAAAAACCACGGGGTGACTAACCCAAGAATGTATTCTTTGTTAGAAGAATAGGAATACAAAATGGCACTTGCCAATTAGGGCTCACTGCCTGAGCACACTGCACACAAGAGGCTCACTTCCTACAAGAGACTCACTGTCTACAAGTTATAAAGAGAGTAACAAGATACTTGAACAGATGAGAAGCATCCACATATGCTGGAGTTCAGTTCCAATTAGGCTTAGTACACTGATCTACTACACTTCTTTCTTTCTCTTCTTTGGTGCTGCTGTCATGTCACATACCGGACCTGCCTTACTGCTTCCGCACTACTCTTCTACTTTTCTTCACACACCACAACACACAACACACACCTTCATACCAAAATCAATCTGGTATATATATCCGCACCAAGGATTTCATCCACTTTATAGTCAGCATCTAGAATACTTACTATTTTGCCAAACTCTTGGTCTGTCGGCTGAATCCTTGCTTATCAAGTGATGTGTATCAAAGAGATGCTCATAGAAGTCATCAATCATGTTGACCAATCATGAATGATACCTCAGTAAGCTTGTTCACCATCAATATCTCATCCGGATTAAGATCTGATGCTCTGACGGTCAGTTCTTCCTCTGTCTATTCTACCAAACAGGAACCCAATACTCAGGTGCTTATATCTCTTCACTCTTTCATCACCAGAGGCTCAATCCCTAGAATCTATCAATCAAGGTACTCCTCTTGACTTCCCCAAGTCTGCACTTTACATAGATACTTCCTCTGAGAGATCCGGACCTGATTGTCAGACCTTGTTGCATACTCTGTTCTTGGTCACTGGACCAAGTTACTCTACAATCTGACTTTTGGTAAAGACACACCAAGTCCTGCAGATGTGTGGGATGAACTTTGTTGCCATCAATGACAACACTCATGAAGCTACACTGTGTCTCTTGCCAACAAAGGGGTATCCTCAAAACCGTATACTCTGATCATTGTGGAATCACGAAAACAATACCAATCCCCCCAATTGTGGTTTACAGTAGATGGCCCATCAAAATCCTTGGGTCTCAAAAACCTTTTAATTTCTTCTGACAAAGTGTAACTTCATGGGTAGCCATAACATCTGTACAGGTTTTTTACAAAGAATTCTTCAAAGTGAACATAACTGGAATTCACAAACCTGTTGTCCCGTATTGAGGTCCATAATTGTGGGGGCAGCGATTGACCATCTTTATCAATTTGTGAAATGTTCAACTACTCTAGCCATAGATTCAATTCTTGTCCAAAATACAAAACCATATGCATGAGAATAGAATAGTGTTTGAAGCTGATTGTAGGGGAACTATTCTTTAAGGCCTTTAGACCTGAGTCTTTTTCCTTAAAAATAAAAGTAGATGTAGTCAAATGTCTTGGCATGATGGCACTGGATATCCGTAGAGATAACCATGGGAACTATGGACATTTATTCTATAACTTCAGTTCCCAACACCTACCCCACTGAGTAATATGTGTATCTCAGGTAAGGTTCAAACAACTTGACATGAAACGGTGGTTCATCCCCTTCTTCAAATGGCACTAGATTCCCCTCATTCTGTGGCCTATGTAATGGAAGTCTTCAGCCCTTATATGTGGTATCCAATCTGAAATATTCCTTTTCTAGGGCTTCACGTACGATAAGGGTGTTATATGTGTCATTTAAATCTAAAACTTCACAAATTGCATTTTTAGATATATGAAACAAGGGCTTTCCCTTTAGATTGCATATGGCCTTTTAGTCAAGATCATAATGGTATGCTAGCAGTTTCAAAAGGTCTATATTGACAAAAACATTTGTGACTATTAATTTCCCTAAATTGAGTTGCCAGGGGTTACAAACGGGTTTCATCCTATGTCTCCTGTGATAGTGGAACATGAATAATTCATACCTCGAATAGGAGTCCATATATTTCTGACGTATTTGTATTTATCTTCAAGTTTTTCCACATTTGCCCTCAATTGTGTAGTTCTTCTGGCCTTGGGTCTAGAATCGGGCAATTGGTCCACAAGATCTTGGTTTAGTTTCCTTTCTGGTGTTTTCTCTCCCTTTTTTGTTTCAATTTTCTATTTTTTGCCCTTGGTTTGGTTGTTTTCAGTGTGTTTCCTTTTCTTTGTTTCAGAGGAACCTTCTATTTTATACCAGAACTTGACTGTATCAAAGAAAGTTCAAGGACTTACCTATATATGCTTTGCACAAATCTCCTGATTCTCGATGAATTCCTTCTTCTCCGTCTGCAACCCTTGTGTTGATTTTAGTGGGGATCAGAATGACTTTTATAGCATTATGTTCAATTAGCCATTAATGGCTGCCACCAGAATTGAATGCAAGGAATTCATGAATTTCAAAATGTCAGGGCGATGATCTTTTTATCATATCAGTGAGACCATTTTATTCTTTCGCCAATCTTCATATTGTTTTGGCACTATTTTCTTTCATATGTTTCTGGTTGGTCACCAAGGGTGCGTTGGTGTCTCCACAAAATACTCTTTTCATAGAGTTATGAACCCTTTATTGTCATTTCAGGGAGATATTATAATTTTCATCCCGATGTCATTTTGATCAAGTGTGGCAAACGTTCTCCTTGGCATTGGTGAGTGTTTCTCCGACAGACAGGGGTTACCTCATCTTTATCAACATGACAATCTCCATCGTCAAGAGAATATGATAGTCTCCCAATAGGTTAGGTCTTCCCAATGATCTTATCTCCATCGCTCATTTTTATTAAAAGATATCAGCGAGAGTCTTACCGAAAGCCTTTTGTCTCTTGTGTCAGGGTGACTTTTGTGGTTGGGGAAGCTTAAGGATTTCATTCCAATTGTATATGTCACACCGATAGTCTTAATATTACGGTTTGGGGAGAGATTGTTTGCTTCTTGGTGATGAGGCATTGGTCGGTGTGACTTAAAGGCTCAGTGTAACTTTATGATTTCACTCCGATTGTTCTACTCACATCGATGAGTATGCGTCGATGATACATATAGAATGTCTCCCTGATCTTTTGACATATGAAATTTTGATCATTCAGACATCAATCATCTCTCACTAATTATCACATTATACTTCAAGAATGTATTTTGCTATTTAGGGTGAGTTACTTAAGGTCTTGCCGATATAGATAACTTAGTATCAGAATTAGGTTTTGGTCAGAGAGCTAGGTATATTCATGAGATTGTTTATGTGTAAATTCTAAAATGGATCTTGTCACACAAATTTTTTGTGGTTGGTTTTGAAAATGAGGGACATTAACTAGTCACATTATATGGAGACTTGGTGAATTCTTAGCAGATGAATAATGTGAAATTTTTTAGTTCCAATAGACACAAGGATTTTAAACAAAAAACCATAATCCCAACTCTATATACATCCCCTTGGCAGTCGCAAGGGCCACCTTGAGACAAAAAAAGATAATGTACTATTATAACAGTTATGATTGTCCTCCATCGTTTCATTGTGCATTTGAAACTTGAGATGAGGATTGGCGAGGTCTCCATTTGTAAAAACATGGAAAATACTCATGGCAAGATCTTTAAAATAGGCATATTCAACTTCAGGCATTTCTGCAGACCCTAGGAAGGTGGATGTAAACTTAGTGAATTTAATTACCACACAATGACTATCTCGTTTGTGACTATGACAAGGTAACACTGTCATGCTCTTGATGACAATCCCTTCTCCATTGGGTGATGGCTTAATAACATTTATCTCCTTTGTGATTTCAATGCCTCTCTAATGCACTATCATAGGAGTCTTGACAGTCCTTATGTATTAGTGAAGAAGGCTTCCAACAAATCAGAAAGGAGGGCTTAGGATTACATACAAAGTCCTAGTCTTCATACCCTAGTCACATATCACCCCTCTAAGAAGACCTCAATACAATTGCCCTTTAATACAGGAAGTCAATGCAGTTTAAAAAGATAAAGTGCAAGAGGCCAAAGGACAAGAAAACTTAAGTCCTTAAGGGGTTTAAAGGAATAAAAATATAGGCTTGCAGACTCGACTTAAAACCCTAACTCTATAAGGTGGGTACCACCAGATACCACCAGAACCCTTTAACTTGGCACTACAAAACCTTGTCCAATCTAATCGTGGGAAGCCGAAATCAAGCATGTACACTCATATATGATAGATAAGTATGCCTACCAAGTGGTTTGACATAAAAATGAATAGGATTCAAATTATAACCCTTCAAAGTAGGCCACTGAAGTATATTATACAGGTGCATTTCTGAGTGCTACAATCAGATTTTTCATCATGGGAACCTAAATTTTTTGCAAAAAATGGTAGGAAATTTTAGGTTCCAACAAGTCCATTAGTTGGAGGCAGGCAAACAAGGGTTTTCAATTCATTATTAGCCTGTTAAACTTAAGCATATGAGATAGCATGGCACACACAAAATGTTGTGGATAATGACCACAAGATTAGGTTAATTGTGACCACTTTTTGTAAGCAAGCACAAGACTAGTATACTCATTATGATCCTAATGGCACCAAGAAGGGTCCCTAAAGATATAAGAGTAATCATTTGTCATCTAAGAGAAATCTTACATTTAAGGACGCTAGGGCCAACAGAGAAGCACTTTAGAACTCATCCTATGCATCAATAAACAACTCAACACAAGAAATTCAAATTGACATATTAACACAACAATAGCCAACTAAGTTATTGAAAGTCAACTATTGATACCTCGTTCTCCATCCAGATTACAAAATTGGTCCACTTTTTGCTTTGTAACATTTCCTTTTCAAATTGGATTGGATGTCGGCCATATTTCTCCTCCTATCAAAACATGGCACATGGACTAGTTAAACTAATTAATATGCAATCATTTACTTTTTCCTAGGAAATTAAAAAAATATATCATTTAACTTATTAAATATACTTACAAATGTACAGATCAAGGCCTGTAAACCTTTCTGGCCACTGTGATGCATGGCACCAAGTTTGTCAAGCCTAGCCTTGTAGGCCTTGTCCTGAAACATATACTAATTCAATTTAACTATGCACAAATAAAATTTAAAAATCATTTAATAAATTTGATATAATCTTATGAGGAAATTCAAATACCTACGTACTCTCCTCACTGAACTTCCTCCGTGCATCAGACTTCTCATATGCTTTTACAAGCTCTTTCCATACTTTCAAACTTACATCAATTGGCCTTTTTTTGAGCCTTTGCTCGGGAGGGAGTTTTTTTATCTTCTTTGTTTGGTTGCACCAAAATCTCTTGCAGTTTTAAGACATTCATAGCTTTATCTTCTTTACAGACCAACCTGTGCCAAATTCAGTATTCATGTCTTGGATAACTACTTTTTGTAGGTGCATGGGTATCTTTGAGAATGGCAAATGTAGATGATCTTTGAACCATTGAAGGCATGATTCCTTCAACCTATTCAAAAATGTTTTTCCAACATCCGTCATTCAAACATCCCCTAAACCCACATCGTATTCTATCTTGGTATCGTAGGTACCAATGCAAGATGCAAAACATGGTGTGGTGGTCGAAGAAGACTATGTCCCAGGAATGTGTGGGACATTGGAAGCCTCTGTTCCCTATTCCACATTCTTAGAGGTTATTGTTATTGATTTCCTCCTGGATCTTTTGCTTGATCCATGACTAGTTGGGGAATCAATTGATTCCTTTTGACACTGTTGATTTGGTTGTAATGTTTTAGGGGCTTTACCAGATCATTTTTCTATGTATCTAGCAAGCATTGTCAAGTCCACACCATCCAATTTGTTCACTGCCTCTACCCCCAATATGGAAGCCAATGCCTCTTTATCTTTGTTAGTATCATGTTCCTATAAAATATTTCAATTTATCATCTATATTAGCTAATTGATTGCACAAATATTTCAATTTATCAACAATCTCATGTTTCTATTCATTTTCAACACTTTTAATAAAGACATCATGATCATAATATTCTTCTTCATCATTAGAATGCAACATGTGATCGTCATAGGAAGTAGGAGAAAGAGGTAGTCATGTTTGCAAGGTGAGGGTGTGACCTAGTACTTTGTTAAAGGGGACATAAGGATCCTAGATGTTTCTTAGGAATGTAAAATTAAAGGCATTGAGTTGTTTCCAACAAATGCAAACCACAAAAATATCAAAATAAAAAGTCAATCTTTTTTAATCCTAAACATAGGCATGGAAATTGCTAGTTCAAAAAAATGTAGGGAAATAAATCATACCCTATAATAGAAGATTTAAGTCCAATCCTAGATTTAATTAAGGGTAAATGCACAAAGATGAGTCCACTTAAGGTAGAAGTTTCAGACTTAGAAAAAAACCCAAAATCGGGTAAACCAAAACGGGATCCCGCTTTTTATGAAACGGGATCCCGTTATGCTTCAGGATCCCAAGCCAAAAGTGGGATCTTGTTTTCTAGAAACGGGATCCCATTTTGAAATGGGATCTCGTTTCATAAAAGGTTAAAATATTAACTTTTTATGAAACGGGATCTTGTTTTATAAAATTTTAATTTTTGACCCAATTTTTGCTATGGGTTTTGGGTCAAAAAAAGGGATTGGGAACCCAACCCTTGGCTTTGGACCTGGTTTGACCTGCAAGTTTAAGGTCATGTCAATGTCACAACAAAATAGTGACTTTGGGCATATGTCTAAAGGCCTTTTTTGCAGAATTTTTTGACGAAATTAAAACCCATTATAGATGAGATAGTGTAGGTTCCAAATATGTAATTTTTTTTACAATTGGATTATTTTTTCTATTTTTTAATTAATTTCTGATGAAACAAGTCCATAAACTTGAATTATCAAGGTTTTTTAATATTTTAATAACTTTTTATCAAAATAATTTTTTGTAAAAAAAATTGTATGAAAACGTACGTTAGACAATTCTTTTCAATTTGACAAAAAAATTCAAAAAATGTTAAGTTTAGGTCATCTTATGTGTGACGTACACGATGATTTTTTAAAACACCAAAAATGGCCAATAAAAAATTAACAAAAAAAAATATTCAATAAAAAATTACAAAAAAATATGGAAAACGTGCTTCAGTGAGTTACAAATCTTTTCCCAAAAGGATTTAGAAAAATATGATTATTTAGGTCAAAATATGGATGACGTACACATGCATGGTATAGTAAAAAAAAAGTGACTTTTAAACAGTGGTTTTTAGAAACACCTATTAAAAATCAATTTGTATCATCTGGGTATTAAAAAAAATTACATATTTGGAAACTAGACTCCAAGTACTACATTTCATATTTACTGACATTTTTCAATATTCCACCTTTAAGTGCTTCAAATTTTTAGGTCAAATGTAACAAATTCTGAAAATCAGGGAAAACACTTCCACTTTTTGGCCAAAAAGTGGACTCAACTTCTTGCACACACCCTTAAACTTTAAAGTACAAGGAGTTGAGAGTAGAATAAAATATTGAGATATTAAGTAATTAAGATAGAGAAATGAAATAGTTGAGAAGAAATACAAAACTTATTTGATCTTTTTAGCATGATGTCAAATGTGAAGTGTGTGATTAACTAATGCATTATGAAAAAGAATGAAAACTAGGATTTTCTACTAGAATAATGATCATGAGATTGTGGCAGTGATTAACTGATTTTTTGCATTCATTCTTCAGTTGTCCTCTTTTTCCATATTTCCAAAACTTTACTCTTATCTTCCTAGGGATTCTAGATTTTCCTTTTGACTTGGATTGATATTTATAACATTCCCCTTTAGATCCACTTTTGTCCTTGGGCCTTTGCGGAACATGCAAGGCATCCTTAGAACCTTCATCATTTAACTTTCTCCTCATATCTCCATTGAGCATTGTAACAATAAAGGATTCAATAGTCACCTTTGCAACACTACCATTGATAACAAGCATTATGTTCTAATTTTCAAGTAAAGAAAAAAGTGAGAAGATACATTTGTCTTCCTCATCAAGTTTAACATTTATTGAACCTATTTGACTCAAAATCATATTAAAGGTGTCAAAATGTAGATTGTTGAGTACATGTGTCTCAGATTTACAGGCATCGGCGAGTGTTGATCATTTCAGTGGGACTAAGGTGCTTGTCCCAACGATGGACCGACAAGCTTGGTACAGTGTATCAGCGTGACTTGTGAGATTGGCATGACTGGAAGTTGTCTCTCCAGTGCTTTGTGTCTCTCAGACGAGGGCTTGGGATCACTGGGACGTGACACTTCGGTAAGAGTCTCACAGGGTCTTCGTGTTACTCCACTGAAGGTTGACATCGGCGAGACCTGACATGTCACTATGACTCTCTCTAGCACTCTGGGTCACTCTGATGAAGGCTCTGTATCGGCGTAACAATAGTTGTCGATCTGGCCTTGAAAGGTCATTTCGATGGTTTGTGTTTTCCGATGGAGGTTATGGACTGGCAAGATTATAACTATCGACACTCTTTGGAAAATTCACTCCGCTGGTTGTGGTCACTCTGATGTGACATCGGCCAGGATCTTCCTGATGGTCGTTAGTTGTAGGTTGTTGGTCTCCACAGAAGCAAAAGTGTCGACGGTTAACTATCTCGTGGTCATGTACATAAACTACAAAAGTGGTTGTCGACTGGTGCATGTGGGACTATTGAGGTCTCACGAATCTGAACAGTCATGGAAACGGTTATGAGCTGGGGTGCTGGGAATGGTTTGACAGTGGTGACATGGCCTCCTTGACATGGCAGAAGGACAGAAAAGCCAACGTTGTATTGGCAATGCATATCACAAATATTGTTAATTGAACGGTTGCCTTTTGTAACTATCTGGTCCGTTATGGTAATAGAGGATAGTGCGATGAGAGATAGATAGAGAGAAGAGGAGTGACTGTCGAATAATCTCCAAATGGAACAGGATGTTACTCTCCATGAAAGGGCTTAGTGCCTGAATTGTATTATAACTGTATTTTCTGTTGTTGAAGAATACAATGGTGATCTGGGCTTTTGGAGTGTGGGGTGTTTTACCCATAAGGGTTTTCCCCACGTAAATTTGTGTTCATCTCTTATGTTCCATCTTTCGTGTTTAATGGTTCTGTTATTGAAATTGTATAATGCTTGTTGTTGAAACTCGTTAATGTTGCTTGTATTTTCCTCTAAGGGTTAATGTTGGAAATGAACTATGTCTGATTCCGCTTTGTGACATAGTTGTGAGTGTTTTTGAGGAATTCTAATGAAATTTAAATTTATTGAAGACACCACTATTCTTAGATGTTCATTCTAAGTTGCACTCATTTTTTTACAACCCCTAAACCATAAACCCTAAATAATGCCCCTAAGCCCTTGTCTCTAACCTGCCATAAACCCTAAACCCCTAAATCCTAAACTGCAAACCCCTAAACCCTAAACCTCTATCTCCCTATCTAGCCCTATCTCTATCATTTGTCTACCTCTAAATATCTCTCCCTATGTCTCTGGCCATGTCCAACACTCTCTATATCTCCCTATTGGTCCTCTCTCTCTAAACACTAAACCCTAAACCCCTAAACCATAAACCCTAAACCCTAGTGAACTCTAAACCCTAGACTTGAGCAATGCTAAACTCATAAATGCTAAATAATACCCCTAAACCCTGACCGCTAACCCCAACTCTGTCTCTCTCTCTCTAACCTATACATTATCTACTAGCTCCTAGCTAGTTAAATCCTTTTCCTAGCTTTCCTAGTTTTCCTTTTCCTTTCCAATTTCCCTTTAGATCCCACCAATTTTTCCCTATTTTACTATTTTCCACCTCTCCTCTCATCATTCTTCCCATCCAATGAACTTTAGTTTTATCAGCTTGTTTCCATTTCATCTGGCTGCTAATTTATATCCTCATCCCTCTTTTAATCATGTCCTAGTTTTCATGTTTCCATTTGCTTTGTTGATAAGGGAGATGGACAGAGACAAAGATGAAGTATGAGAGAGAGAGAGAGTCCTATAAGTTTTCTTGTTCATTAATTCCTTCATCGATAAGGGAGAGGGAGAATTAATAGAAGGGAGACTAGATAGGAAGATATAGGAATGATAGGGGAGAGAGGCAAGAGATCACAGAGAGAGATAGGGAGAGATAGCTAGGTAAAGAGAGATAGAGAGGACACAAATCATAGAGAGAGATAGAGGAGACAGAGGGGAGAGATAGGGAGATAGACAGTGATCACTAGAGAGATGTCTAGAGAGATAGGGAGATAGAGAGACAGGCAAGAGATAGGGAGAGATAGATAGGTATGTAGAGAGAGAGAGGAGATAGATTGGGAGAGATATTAGAGGAGACAGTCAAGCAAGAGATAGGGAGATAGAGAGTGAGTGAGATGTCGATCTAGAGAGATAGGGAGAGAGATTAAGAAGTAAAGGGATGATAGCTAGAGAGAGGGAGATAAGGGAGAGATAGGGAGATAGAGGTTTAGGGTTTAGGGGTTATGGGTTAGGGGTTAGGGATTAGGGGCATTATTTAGGGTTGATGGATTTAGAGAGAGAGAGAGACTTCTTTTGACATGCAACCGTAAACTCTGAATAATGCCCCTAAACCCTAAACCCAAGCAACCCTAAACCTCTAAACCTTAAATAATTAATGCCCATAAACCCTAACCCCTAACCCCTAAAACATATATAAACCCTAAATAATGCCCCTAACCCCTAAGCCTTAACCCATAAACCCTAAACTTGAGAAACCCTAATTAACTCCTAAATCCTAAACCCTAAACACTAAACCCAAGCAACCCTAAACCTCTATCTCCTTATCTCTCTATCTCTATCGTTCCTCTACCTCTCAATCTCTCTCCCTGTGTCTCTAGCCATGTCCCTCACTCTCCATATATATCTTTATAATCTGTTCTGGCTATGTCTTTGGCCATGTACCTCACTCTCTATATCTCCTAGCTATTGGTCCTCTCTCTAAACACTAAACCCTAAACCTCTAAACCCTAAACCATAAACCCTAAATAATGATCCTAAACCTTAACCCCTAAACCCTAAACCTAAGAAACCCTAAACCCCTATATATCTCCCTATCTCTAATATTGTCCCTCTACCAGCTCTCTCTCTCTCTCTCTCTCTCTCTCTCTAAACCTGAGAAACCCCAAACCCCTAAACCCTAAATCTAAGAAACTCTAAACCTCTATCTCCCTATCTATCCCCTATCTCCCTATCTCTATCATCCCTCTACCTCTCAATCTCTCTCCCTATGTCCATGGCCATGTGCATGTGCCTCACTCTCTATCTCCCTATCTCTCTCCACAGTCTTCTCTATATCTCCCTATTATTCCTCTCTCTATAAACCCTAAACCTATATCTCCCTATCTATCCCCTCTCTCCCTGTCTCTGGCCATGTCCCTCACTCTATATCTCCCTATCTCTCCCCTTGGTCTCCTTTATATCTCCCTATTGGTCCTCTATCTCTCTCTAAACCCTAAACCTCTAAACCTTAACCCCTAATCCCAAAATCATAATCCCTAAACCCTAAATAATACTCCTAAACCCAAGTAACCATAAATTAGGCACTCAATTAGGCACTAAAACAAGCGCTACATTAGGCACTACATAAAGCAGCTGCTAAAACATGCACTAAATCAGGCGTCAAATGTGGCGCTAAATTAGGCGCTACCATAGGAGCTAAAGTAGGTGCTAAAATAGATGCTAAGTTAGGCACTAAATTAGGTGCTAAATAGTGCCTAATTTAGCGTCGACTTGTTCTGGTCAGCGCAAAAATGCCAATAACAATGCCATCCCAATAAATAGCGCCAACATTTTCAAAAAAATGGAGAAAAATACATTAAAACAATGGGTGGAAGCAAAAAACGGAGCAAAAAAGGGAGCTAATCACAAGGATTTGTTGTAGTGACATCCAAGGTGAAACTAGAGGGGCATTACATTAGAAATAATGATTGGATTAAAAATTAGCAAGTCATTTAATTGTTTCAATTTAAATCTTTTCTTGCAATTTAATTTATTCATTATGTTAAAGGAAAATTAAATTTAGTTATATTCATTTTTTATTTTAATTGATTTAGTCTAACATACTTAATGATGAGGAATATTTCTCTTAAACCTATAAAAGTTAAACTAGCCATATTAATTATTACACCCATATCTCAATACTATTCTTATTAATAAAGTTTTTCTTCACTTAAAATGTTTTTCTTAGCATTAAAATTCAAATACAAAAAGCTAAAACCATTATGATACCAAGTGCATTTTTTCAAAAGGAGATGCATAATATATCTAAAAATAGTTAAATATATAAAGTAACTTTATTATTATTAAGTAGTTTTATTTTAAAAATAATACTTTAATTATATAAATTGTATGTTGGTGAGTGCAAATAGTAATATATAATATTAAAGTAATAATATTTTGTTTGGAAAAATGTTATTTGTATTTTAGGTAGTGATTTAAAGTATTTGTAAATATATAATATGAATATGATGTAAAAATGCAACTTTCTTGCTCACCATTAAACCATTTTAAGGTCATAGAAAATCAATTATGTGGAAAACCAAATCTTCACAATGTAAAAATATTAAATCATAATTAATGCATGTAAGTTACTAATATCATTATTTTCCTATCTCTGAAAACTTTGTACCTCTTAAAAATGCATAAATTAAATCATAAGTACAATAAGCCTAGACTAATTTAATGATAATACTTGAGACCTAACTCTAGCACACCCATTGAAGAAAGAAGGCATTGCTTCTAAAAATGTCACAAGCTATAAGAATGATGTGCAAGGGAGTGGTACACAACTATTCATTTATCCTTTCAATGTAAGTATTCCAAATGTTGTGCAAGGGTCTATATATTGAAAAGAGTGCAAGGATTCAAAATATTATGCAAACTCTTTACAAATAAAGCAGTAATAGAATGATGCAAGCCATAGTTCAAAATAATGATGCAAAAGAGACGATTACTCTAAACATAATACACTAAAATATTGTGAAGTTTGGGACCAAAACATTCTCCTGAATCTAAAGCATCTGAATCTTTAATATTATTGTCAAAAACATAAAAAAAATTAAATTTAGAATTAGTGAATGGTTTATAACAATGTAGTCGATTCCTCCCTGTACATCTGGAAAATGTTCACAAATAATTTACTGAACTAAAACTATATCAATAACAATGTAATGGGTTCCTTCCCCGTAGACCCTAGATCTAGGTCCACTATGGAAAGTGTGTCAAGGGAAAATATTCACAAATAATTTACATATATCAATTTTATAATTAGGGTTAGGGTTAGGGTTAGGGTTAGGGTTAAAATTATTGTTAAGGTTAGGGTTGGGTTACAATTAGGTTAGGGTAGGATTAGAATTAGAGTTAGAATTAGGGT
Source organism: Cunninghamia lanceolata (assembly GCA_027924645.1). Lineage (NCBI taxonomy): Eukaryota > Viridiplantae > Streptophyta > Pinopsida > Cupressales > Cupressaceae > Cunninghamia > Cunninghamia lanceolata. The sequence goes on along the minus strand of BSBN01000213.1, from coordinate 24,822,640 downwards.
TAGGGTTATGATTATGGTTACAATTAGAATTAGGTTTAGGTTTAGGTATGAAATTAGGGTTAGGATTAGGGTTTGTTGGATCCCAAAACCACAGCTCCGCTTCCTAGGATGGAATCACACTCACAAGGCTAGGGTTGTCATCATGTAAGCATAATCAGTCAATCAAAAGAACATGGAGGGTTGAAGGTAAACTCTACAGGAGTGGATTTCATCCCCTGCACTTTGAGCTCAGCTAGGCTCTAGATGGATATTCCAAGGGGTATACCTTAATAGGTATTGAGTTCAAACCAGATGAACAACTAAAAACAAATGGACAACCAAACCCAACTTCTTGTCTTGGCCCCAAAGACTATCACTGAACCAAGAACAACTCCCTGTCACAAAACCCCTATATAGCTGATACAAACTATGTGAATGTACATGTACAAGAAATACATTTTTCCCCTAAACCACTAGTAAATGTTTTTTTGTTTTAAATAACATGAGATTGGTCTAATGGAGCCAATACTGGTGCCAATCCGATTGGGCTACAAAGTTTTAGATGACAGAAAAGAAAACAATGGAAAGGAAACAAAGGAAATTTGATCTAAGCATAAGTTGTATTAGATTGTAGGTTTTGTGCTTCAAATATATACTTAATAATCTAGAAAAGAACTATGTGCATTCAACTGTAAAGAACATATAACAATTACAAGACTTGTAATATATTTAAAATGTTGTCACATTTCAAATGCCCGATACAAACTTATCAGCAAATGTGATAAGAGGAAAAGACCCTAAATACATACAAATGATCATGGAGACATTCTCTGCACAATCCCTACTACACATTATCTTTCACTTGTTTCACCACCCCATTACTTCTCTGCAATTGGACATGGCATGATTTGGAACCCTAGAAGCATTGTTGGACCTGCACAACCTCCAGCCACCAACAAAAAGCCAACCTCAACAAATGTCACTGAAACATGCATATATAGCACTCTGCTACCATGTAGCTCCAGGCGTTGAAACTTTGGTCAACAAGAAACCCATGTTGCATTAAAAGTCTGGCCCAAAGGCCCTATTAGAAGATCATCAGACCTAAAAATACCCATACCCTGGAGACTTTCTAGAATGGAAGTACCCGTATAAAGATTTAGCTACTGAGATACTTCATCCCTACATTTAATTTTGGTCCTTGTTCTTTGAAGATCTCTACTATTTTAGAAACCACCTACATGGCTTTGTCCTACAAAGTTACATTAATTTCTAGGTACCTATCAGCATGCACTACATTGCAATCATGGTGCAATTTCAGGAAGATAGGCACTTGAAATATAGTCCACCAAAATACTATGTAAATCCCTTTACAACCTTTCTAAAATATTTTAAACTATGTTTAAAATACTTTAAACTATTACATTTATATTATGCTTTACTAAACATTTGATTTTCATTTGATTTTTATTTTGATCTCCATTTTGCCTTTTATCGGTGAATTTTTTCTATTAGGAACCTCTACACCATCTTCAATTTCCTTCTCTATCTTTTGGCACTTCATCTCTGCTAGTTTTGTAAGAACTTTTTCCTATCGACAAATTCGGCCCAACGCATAATAGCTCTTTGTTTCTTCTTTCTTCTTCTTCACCACCTTATTCATCTTCTTTCTTGCTTTATCAGCGATCCTTCCCCACAATGAACCTAGTGATCAGTGAACCAAACAATTTGCAAACTGCCCACTTCGTCGATGAAGCTGCTTGCTTATCTTTCTTTACTTTTCTCTCTTCATCAACAACTTTTTTCTGCATGTTTCTCTTATCCTTACGTTGTCCTTTCCTTCATCGGCATTTCACCCTGTCGATGAACTTTCTCCCTTACAAACCTAAAGGTTCGCAAACTCACTCCTTTGTTGATGAAGCCACTTCCTTTACTTCTTTTCTCATCGTTTTCCTCATCCACTATAGCTTATCTTCCTTAGCAAAAGTCCCGTTTCCTTTGCCTTGGTTTTGTCCTCCCTCCTTTATCAGTGAGTTTGTTGGTTGGTGAACCAAAAGGTTCATGAAATGCTCACCTTATCGATTCCTTTCCTCTTTTTTCTTCCGGCCTAGCTTCCTTGTTGCCTTGTTCCTTTCTTTATCCAACCAATCGAAAAAACTATGAAACGATGAACTGTTGTCGATGAAATCAATGGTTCATGAACTAGCCAATTTGCCAACAAAAGACTTAGTTTTTTTCTTTTTAACTTCTTCCTTTTCCCTTTCTCTTCGCCTTTATCTTTGTCATGACAAAAATGCCTGTCGATGAACCCTAAGGTTTATGAACAACAACTTTTTCCAACAAAATATCTTGTTCCCTTTTTGCTTTTTAGGCAAACTTCCTCCTCCTTGTCGCCGAGACGGGCCATTGGTGAAGCTGTCGTCGGCAAAACTTTCCATCGGCGAACCCAATGGTTCATGAACTAAAAGTTTACCAACAAAGACTTCAATTATCATCATCTTTTCCTCCATCTTTCAAACTCTTTTCTTTCCTCTCTGCCTTGTCAGCAAATCAGGGAATCGTGGAAAAGGTGAACTAACAAACTTAGTCAGCGAAATTGACAGTTCGTGAACCAGCCGATTCATCGACAAAGACCAATACTTAGAGAATTTTCAAAGGGAGAAAAACATAGATACTTGGGGGATTTTTTTAATTAGAAAGTTTTTGAAAGAAACCCTTATAAATTGTCTCAAATTGGGTATAAATGATGGGTTTAAAATGCAAAGGAAAAAAGTGAGAATTTTCATGGACTTTAGAGCAAAATGACACATTTTGAGAGTTGGTTTTTTAGGCCCCAACAATGGCTCTGGTTGGGGACGTGTGGCAAACTTTGTATAATGAGAATCCAGAACATCTCCGGATAGACCAAAAAGGCAAAAAACACACAAAGGGAGAAAACACAAAACATATATACAACAAGGGCATAGATACAAGACAACATATAATCATAAACATGAGGGCACAAAAGAGAAAATGACTATAATTAAAATTTGTAGGCACTAGCAGGTCAAATCTACACAAAATTGTTGTAACTACTTGCCTCTATCAAAGAAAAGTTGAATGAAGGAGCTGATCTCCCTCAAACCAAAACAATTATCATCACCCGGCTACAACAACTGATGTCTTTCACATGCATGCTTCAATCTGCACAAAATTTTCTTGAAATGGAGACAAGCCTCACCAATGAAAATAATGTTGATGTATGGAAACCATAAATAATAGGTGCTTGACCTATTCCATTCCATATCATGTTTGTTCCTAGAAGCAAGAGGTGACAAATATAGAACCAGGTCAGCAGCAAAAGAAATAAATGAAGATAAATCTCCATTATCAAGTGTTGGGCTATCATACCTACTGACCTCTTCATGAAAATTGAGGGAAAAGGAGAACACCTCCAATTCACATGGCAAGGAGAACTGTACTTGAATGCACTGCTAATCCACAAGAGAAAACACTTCATCTTGTAGGGAAAATTGGAAAGACTCCAGCTCGAGTATACCTTCAAGTCTGGTAGTAGCATGCTAATCTTCAACCTGGCACTCATGTTGTTGCTCAATGTCATTATTATATGTATACTATCCCAAACAAAAGACTCAAATTCAGGTGCAACATCACCATCCATAGCAATAGATAATAGCTGATCTTCATCACATAGGAAAATTCCAAACTCACAAGTGTCAAACTCTTGGATAATAGGTTGCCAGCATACATCATTTTCACACATGTCGATGTCTTGTTCCACCCTTGGATCAAAGACCTAGTCCATATCTTCATCATCATCATCATCATCAGTATAAGAATCATATTGAGGCATTTCAAATGATGGACTACATCCATCCCATAACTTATCTGTTTCAATCGCAACTGGGCAACTCATTGCATTACAGCTACCACTACATACAAGTACAAGACTATTCTCCACATCATCACAAGAAATTCTATCTACTACCTACATAACTAGATCAGCGACAAAATGTTCATCATGGAGGTCACTTTTACCGATGTTAGTAGTTATAGGATCATCCAAATGGAACCAGTCAATACACAAATCATCAGTAAAGGAAGAACGGGTGTGAGAAATAACACTTGAAGCACAAGACACCTTGACTTCTACATAAGCATCCTCAACACTATTGACTTCATCATTGTCAAAAGGAACAAAACCTGGGAGCTCATTAAATAAAAATTCATCATTGCCATCACTCCCATGGATTGACTCATCTAAATGCAAAAATGTGCACATGTTGTTCTCATTCTTTACACTATCAAGAGATGTTGCATCAAACACCTCTTCCTTCATGGCCTGTCACTATCAAATTGTTCCCGCACAATATCACATTCACCAACATCACAACCCACAACAAGGTCTTCAAAGTGAAATTGAATGTCTGCACCTTTGCCTGTCTCAGATCAGTTATCATTGGGTGCAAACATGCTACTATCATCTTTAATTTCAGGTTGGGGACCACAAGACAAAACAACATCATCATCCACAAGGGATGATGCATTCAACTGAAGATAAGTAGCTACACTATCTTTTCTTTCAGCACAACTATCATATGATGTTTCCTCACATGAGTTCATTTTCCTAACAACACACTCAACATGATCTGTAGTATTGTTGCCTGCCACATGCTCATCATTTACAATACTCACTTTTGGGGATAACAACCCAGCAACATATTCATCTCTCATTCTAACCAAAGTGTCAAGAGTAAGGTAAGCCTATTGCAAATTAACCAGCCTCAAATCTTCCTAGACTTAACTCAACCCAACTTTGTACAATTCAAAAAACAAATCAATACAAGCTGGAATAGAAGGTTTAAAAGCATCTGGAATTCTAGACAGTGCAATACCAAACCGATGGCTAAAATCCATGTTGGATTCATCCTCATAGCTTCTGATAATTTTAAGTTCTTGGACAAGAACAAAAAGGTCCAAACTACTTGCAAACCTTTCAAATGCAACTACTAAATGATTCTAGGAAGCAAAGTGGTGGTTAGGGAAACCAACGAGCCACTTATGTGCCATTCCACATGTAGAGATCTAGCAAAAAATCTCATCCACATATCTTCATCTTCAAATCAAAATTTATCCATGAAGTCTGAAAATGCAAGAACATGTGCCTTCCCATCATAAACTTCACACCCATCAAATAGTGGCATCTAATAATAGATCTTATTGGGCATGGACTGATTTTCATAATTGACCCATGAGAGATCCAGTTGTTTGTATGTATTTTCATTAGCTATATGAGGAGGCCAAAAAAATGAGCTATTGGAAATAGTAGGAAAGGTATTGGATTGCAACTTGGACTGACGTAGCATGATTTGATTTTCTAATTCTTTTTCTTGCTGCAACAAAGACTCTAGTAGTTTATTTCCTTTTTCAATTTCTTACTACATCCTAGCTAATTCATTTTGATTATACACGTGTTTGAAATTGAGGCAGGGGAATGCAAGATGCAAGGCAATCTGAGTAATAGGGTTCCACGAAGCATCATTATATGAACAATAAGCACCTTCATCCTCATAATATGCATGGCTTGAGACATAGGACAATGCATAAGAAGGATCTACCCTAGGGTCATCAGCGTGCCAAGTGGCCATGACTAAAATTTTCTACCATGCAGGGCAGCACAAGACTTAATAGAATAAATTATTTAGTATTTTGGAGGAAGTCTGAATTAGTAATAAAAGGAAACCATGTGTACCTTAATTTACTAGTTGCTACTCACAAACTTGGGGCATTCAAATCACCAACAGCACAACTAGAACAGGAGCGAACAATTTTTTCCTTTTCTAACAGCAGAGTCGCCACCTCATTGAAGAGGAATTCCTTGAATTGTGACCAATCTTCAAGGCCACAAAACAATTCTAGGTTCTCCAACCAGCAGAGTCTTCAATTTCTTCTCAACCCAGCAATAAAGTTTGTCCTTGGGAATGGCGCCATTCTATTGGCATAAGTTGACGGGATGCCAACTTACCCAAACACACTGAAATGCAAACTATAGACTTATTGTTACTAAGGCCTTCAAATTTATCAACCTTTCAATTCATCCCCAGCAATGGCGCCATTCTATTGGTGTAATTTGATGGGATGCCAACTTACCCAAACACACTGAAATACAAACTACAAACTTCCTGTTACCAAGGCCTTCAAATTTCTCGACCTTTCAATTCATCCCCAACAACGATGCCATTCTGTTGGGTCCCAAAACCACAACTCCACTTCCTAGGACGGAATCACACTCACAAGGATAGGGTTGTCGTCGTGTAAGCATAATCAGTCCATCAACAGAACATGGAGGGTTGAAGGTCAACTCTACAGGAGTGGGTTTCATCCCCTGCACTTTGAGCTCAGTTAGGCTCTAGAGGGATATTCCAAGGGGTATACATTAACAAGCATTGAGTTCAAACTAGATGAATAACTGAAAACAAATGGACAACCAAACCAAACTCATTGTCTTAGCCCCAAAGACTGTCACTGAACCAAGAACAACTGGCTGTCACAAAACCCCTATATAGCTGATACAAATTGTGTGAATGTACATGCATAGGAAAGATGATTTTCCCCTAAACCACTAGTAAATGTTTACTTGTTTTAAATAACATGATATTGACCATATAATGGAGCCAAGGTGTTGGAAACAAGGCAGATAACTGAGAGGAGGGGATCAATTATCCTTAAATTTTACTTTCTTTTCTTATCTCAATATTCAATGATATATCAAAACATGAAAGCATAAGCAACCATAAGAATAGAAATGAAATTAACACACACAACACAAGGATTTTTACGTGGAAACCTTGTTAAGGGAAAAACCACGGGGTGACTAACCCAAGTTTGTATTCTCTGTTAAAAGAATAGAAGAGTACAAAATGGCACTTGCTAATTAGAGCTCACTGCCCGAGCACCCTGCTCACAAGAGGCCCACTGCCTACAAGAGACTCACTGTCTACAAATACTTACAGATGATACCAAGGTGTTTGAACTGATGAACAACATCCATACATGCAAGAATTCAGTTTTGATTAGGTAATGTATACTGATCTGGCACATTTCATTCATCTGCTCAATATCACTCTTCAGTCATATTCCAGATTCGGATCTTAGTTTTCACACTTCTTCCTATATTTTCTTCATTTTCTCCATACACACCAATCTCTCACAATCTTGAATCTATCGAGTATATATATCCTTATCAAGGATTTCCAACAACTTCATAGTCGTCAACAAGAACACTTGGAATATTTGCAAATTTCTACTATGTCGGCTGAATCCTTGCTTGGTTGATGATGCACATCAAAACTTAGACATAGAAGTCATTAATCATGTTGGCCAATAATGTATAATGCCACAAATTGCTTGACCAACATCTTTCATACATCCAAATTGAAGTCTGGTACTCTGTCAGTCAGTTCTTTCTCTGTCTGCTCTGTCTGACTGGAACCCATCACACAAAAGCTCATATCTTTTTCATGCTTTATCACCAAAGGCTAAATCTCTGGAATACAATAGTCATGATACTCTTCTTGACTTGTCCAAGTCCACAACTTACTGAGTTACACCATCTGAGAGATCCGGACCTGATTGTCAGACCATTTTGCATACTCTATTTTTGTCCACCGGACCAAACAATCTTCACTCTGACTTCCGGTATAGGCATATTATGTATTGCAGATGTGTAGAATAGACTTTGTTGCCATCAATGACAACACTTATGAAGCCACACGGTGTCTCTTTCCAATAGAAGGGTGCCAATCCAATTGGGCTACAGAGTCTCAGATGACAAAAAAAAAACAATGGAAAGGAAACAAAGGAAATTTTATCTAAGCATAAGCTATATCAGATTGTAGATTTTGTGCTTCAAATATACTTAGTAATATAGAAAAGAACTGTGTGCATTCAAAAGTAAACAACATATTACAATTACAAGGCTTGTAATATATTAAAATGTTGTCACATTTTCAAATGCTCGATACAAACTTATCAACAAATGTGATAAGAGGAAAAGACCCTAAATACATACAAATGATCATGGAGACATTCTCTACACAATCCCTACTGCACATTATCTTTCACTTGTTTCACCACCCCATTACTTCTCTGCAATTGGACATGGTGTGATTTGGAGCCCTAGAAGCATTGATGGACTTGCATAGACTCTAGCCACCAACAAAGAACCAACCTCAACAAATGTCACTGAAACATGCATATATAGAACTATGCTTGTCACATCCCTAATTTTGACTATGTTTTACTTTTTACTTGTATGTAATTAGTAGATAATTTTGCATGGATTAATGATTTGGTGTTATGTGAAAATTTAGGATAAATCAATGATTTCATGAGTTTATGATTATATGTATAGAATCTAGACATGTGATTATATGTTATCGTGATTATTTATTCATGATGTATATGGATTAACTAATGATACACTAGAATCCCAATTTGGTGATTGTGAGTTGTAACTAGAAAACAGGTTTCCACCCTCTGAGAAAGAGGGGGAGAGCATCATTAGAGAGAAGTGAATAGATGTATGAGAAGGAACAGGTTGTTTCTATCTAAGTCTTGTGCTTATATTGTTTAGTGAACCCTTATCAAGATTTGGTAAGTTGTATTCATCCTTTTTGGTCAGAGTATGGGTTTTGACTCGACAGTTGTCAATTTGATGTCAAGATCCATTAGCATTGGTTTGGTCAAAACCTGAGTCAAGATAAAAAATGACCATCGGCAAGATATGGTTGATAGTCATTGTTTTCCTTATACGCTATGATTATGGTTTATGTTAGTATAATGATTTAAGTTAGAGGTTAATTATGTTATTATCAGTGACTTCTGATAAGTGTTCTATTTTGGTAACTTATCCATTCTTTGATGTTTTGTGAGATAGAAAAGGGAGAATATCTCAACCCCATTCTCATATCATTATGGATGTTAGTAACAACGTAAGTAAAAAGTGGGTGCTTTTTACTTTACTTTGTGGCTATGTTATATATAGAAATATATATATTTAAATATGGTTTAAGGAGAAAGGCCTAGTGAGGTGGTTGACAAACTTCTCTATGAAAGTGGGAAAAGATTCCTTGTTATACAAGTCTTGTAATAATGTGGTTGCTTGATCCCCCTTTTATTCTCTAACTATTTTAGAGAAGTGGAGGCGCATTATGCCTAGTTATGGGAGTGGTCTTTGATGACCATTATTTCCATTTATTAGCATGCCTTCATGGAAATCTTACAGGCATCATTATAGGAATGGAGGATGCAATGAATAGAGGAAAGTTCTATTTATCATGATGATATTCTCTTGACTCAGGTACGGAGAGACACAAAAGAAGCTCTACGTAAATCTTTTGTGGGAGAAATGATGTGAGGAAAAGAGGTGTGGATCTCGTCGTGAAAGAAGAAAAGAGGTGGCAGAAGGAACAGAGAAAGCTCTACTTATTTCTTCAATCTCTCAGGTTCCTTATTGCTTAAGAAAATGTTATTTAAGTTGAAAAACCTTCTTATTTTCATTCGGCACTGTTGTTATGTAACTGTGAAGCCGATGAACATAGAACAACACTGTGTTTTGTTTGGTAAAATATAAGCTAGAATTATCACTCTGTATGTGAGAAGCTTTAGAACACCATTGTGTTTTCATAGCTGATTTGCTTAGAATAACTCTATATATGTTAATGTCAACATGCTTAGCGTGCTACTGTATATATCTTTAGCTGATATACTAAGACCGACATGCTAGAGTATCCATGTGTTTAGCAAAGGCTGACTTACTAAGAAGACTGTGAGTTTTATGGCCGACAGTCTTAGATTATCCTTAGGTTTGCATGATCGATGAAACCAGTATATTTCAGTGAAGTTTAAGTTGTTAAACTTAGTATATATCTGCATGTTCAAAACCAGTAAGCTTGAAATATTTCAGTATTCTTTTTATTCAACCATCGAATATTTGAATGAATAAATAATTACATTAAGGCCAATTAGCTTTTACTCAGGTTGTATGTCTATATATTTATGTTTATACCTTTTGTAGACAAAGATCATTGTATGTGTCTATAACATAGGTAAATTATGCAGGCTAAAGGTCAATAAGATCTAAGTAAAGATGTGTCTATTGTATAGAAGTTATACAGGTTGAAAGGCTAGGTTGGCTGGTGAGAAATACACCAAGTGTAGTTTACTGATTCTATCATATTGATGGAATTATGTAGAACTCTGTTATGGGTCAATCCTTTTTTATACTCATGTCTCTATTTTAAGGCTGAGATTAGGCCAAGGTAAGGTCATGGGATGATGGGATAGCCATCATTTAATTAACTCAACCAAATACTTTGTATATTTATATCCATAAAACTATAAATTGGATCATTTGAGTTCTTTGTTTCAAAGATTAGAGTCAAGATGAGCAAGTTGACAGATATATATACAGATATATATATATATATATATATATATATATCTTGAAGACTTATGTGTATAGTTTCATTAGTTTGCAATCTGAATATTCTATGATAAGTTATTCTCTTATTCAGAGATATCTATAAGATAAGACATATTAGGAATCATATAAGGTTAATGTTATAGTTTCTCTTTAGTTTTATAGCTATGGTAAGTATTATCATTCTTCTCTAAAGAAGATATTTGTGAAAACAAATTTATTCCTTATTATGAGTCGGAAGATTCAAGAAGACCATGAGGTCAATAATTCTAGTAGAGACTTAAACTTATCAAAGAGAAAGATTGAATAAGTTTTGAGTTTAGCTATGAAACTGATAGTATTTTTATGAAGAGGATAAACCTCGAGTGAGAAATCTATTCATGATATATGAAATGTGAATATTAAAATGTCAAGAGGTCAAGAGTAGACCAGTGGATATTTTTATAATTTATTATTTTGGAGAATTTAGTAGTTTTGACATTACAATGTTTTGGGTTAGAGGAATTTTAAACCCTAGAACCAACTCAGATGCGTTTAGAGAACTTAAAATCTCTTAAGTCTCTTATGACATTATATTACTCTATTGTATTGTATGGTCAACAAATAAAGGTTGAGAAACCATAGATTAAGGTATTATCATTAGAAAGAGTATGAGAAGCTCTTTGATGAAATTTAATGATTTCATGTTAGAGTCGAAACCAGACTTATATTACATAGAATACTTAATCCTTGAGTCATAGCGTAGAATGATAGGAAGTCGCAGACTCTTATGGTTACAAGAATGCAACTAAGGACTCATTAGAGAGTTAAATATTCTAAACCTATACATTGTATATATGAATAACCTAGAGTTCAGGATTAAATTCTAAGTCAGGTTGACTAGGAATAAAGCATAGTCTAAAGCTTATAGCTAAACAAGTCAAATTATAGGATAAGATAGTCTCTAATTCGCGTTAGAGGTGTGTGAACACACGACTATGTTTATTTAGTCTCTAATTTGCGTTAGAGGTGTGTGAACACACGACTATGTTTATTTCAAACATTTATCTATATAGAAACTTTGGCCAAAGTGATGTATTTATCTCTACATGCATTAGTCTGTTCATAATATCTAGATGGTGTAACCTGTCAGGGTGATCATACTTAGCTAGAAGAATTGTCTAGAGTTGTATGTTTGATTGTGTTACATAGGACACAACACTAGGAATCATATGGAAAACATGTTGGTTCCTTATTTCTATACTCTTCGTGAAGGGTAGGGCCACTTCCAGGTAGGAAGATGTGCGGGGGACCGTCGGTCTATGGTTGGATGTAAAGTACTCAGATGATGCTCTCCCTCTATAGTAGAAGACTCGCCGAGAATTGAGTGACATATCAAGATTCCAGATGCAACATTCATTATGTTATGATGTAAGATTATTTTGATTGCCAAGTGCAATTTATGTATTATAAATGTAAAGTGAAATGATATTCACTATGATTTATCTTTGAATATATATTGTATTTCAAGGTTGAAAAATATTCAGAAAAGATATGTATTTATTTTCATGTGAATTTGCAAATGGTAAAAAAAAATATTGTGTTTACCTTGTTCATTTACTTTCTTGTAAATTATTGAGTAAATTCGGGTAATATGAGAAGGCATGTTACTTGTGTTATCAGAGCTAACCGGGTTCAACACATGGACCTCGGTGCTCACTACGAGAAAACTTGTCAACATTTAGCAGATTAAAGCTAATGTTTGAAATTGGTTTTATACCAAAATGGCATGGAGGAGAACCAATAAAACCATCAAAAAGTATGCTCCCCAGCATTTACCCAAAATAGAGGTTAAGAAAAAACCTATTGAGGAAGTAAAACTCAAAGAACATATTAACTATGTTGATGGTGCCTAGCTGGAGGATTCTGAGACTTTGGCTAATGCTCTTCGGCATATACAGATAGAAAGGAAACAACGCCTTAAACTAGCCAAGAAACCTATTGTTCCAACTTGTGTAGTTAAACCAAGTAAACCTTCTGCTAAACGTGACATGCCATTTGGGTGTGGTCGTGATGCCCCTATTTTAGGAAAATAGGTGTTGGAGGAGTACCTACGTGTACATCCACCCTCCAAGTTTGTTTTACTAGATTCTGATGGTGAAGAGGAACCTGAGGAATATCCTTTAACCTACAGTGACATGTAGTCTTGTTGAGTTAATTATCTAAATAAGGATGTATTTATACCAAAATAAACTATAATAAAGATGAGATTATTTTTACATAAATTTGAGTTTTGTGAGTGGATTTCATTGATGAATCTTGAATTAATGAATTGCATTATTTCTAAATTCTATTTATAATATGATACAAATATAAAGTGTGATATAGAGTGCCATCATGGTTCAAACTCAAACAACTCTTGAAGATAGTAAAGGAGAGTCAAATCCTTCTAAAAATCTAATGGCTAAGCTAGATCGGATATTGTCCATGTTGAATGAAACCAAGGAAAGGCTTGAAAACTTAGAACAGGAGGTTAGGGGTCAAGGTAGATCTGAAGGAGGAAATGAGGACTTACATCAAGGAGATGATGAATATGTCCATTAATCTAGTAGTCATAGTGATCAAAGGGAGAATGTTGATAAGACTGAGCTTTAGGAAGAGAAGAAAAGTAGACTTGCCTCTGAAGTATCAAGAGATATGAAGAAAGTCATGCCACGTAAGTTTGATGGAATAGAAAGTGGTGATGCTACAGAAGCTTTGTTAATAGAGATGGAAAAATATTTTGAGATTTGAAATTACTCTAAGATAACCAAGGTAGTATGGGGTGCCTTTCAGCTGGTAGGAGAATCTTCCATGTGGTGGATGAACAAAAAATGGAACTAGGGTTAAGTTCTTTAAGCTTAACCTTGGATCAATTTGTGGTCTTATTTCACCAGAGATGGTTACCATAGCTTTTCTTTGATCAAAAGATAATAGATTTTCAAATTCTGTGGCAAGGGGATATGTCAGTAGTGGAATATTGGGAAAAGTTTACTCGTCTCCTGAAGTATGTGCCACAATACCAAAAAGATGAAAGGTTCAGAATTAAGAAATTTATCATGGCTTTGAATGCCCATATAGGTGGAGAAGTGGATGTGCATGGTCCTTCTACCATGGACCAGGTTTTAGAGAAAGCAATCAAGCAAGAGAAAAAATTGAAGTCAATTTCTACATACCGCGAGAAGAATCACAAAAGGTTTAGTAAGACACCAACTTCTCAGCCTTTCAAGAAAATAAATGGAAACCAAGATGTGGCTAAGAAAAGTTATAAGGGCTTTGAATATAGCAGGGTTGGACCCAAAATGAGAAGAAGAACAATAGAAATGTTCAAAGGAATGATGATAATTCAGGTAAACTTGTTGAGAAGAGAGGATTTCTTGGAGGATGTTTCACTTGTGGTGGAGATCACTATAAAAATCAATGCCCAACCAAGATCCAGGGAGTTCAATAGTGTAGTAATGCTTTACCTACCCAGCAAGTAGCTCTTCAATAGAGGATCCATGCGATGTTGGACAATCACCAAGCGGAGTACCAGATTACTCGCATTGAGACAACATGTACTTTGTTTGGAATTCCTATTGCTATTTTGATTGATACTGGAGCAACTGAAAGTTTTATTTCTCCAAGAGTATTAAGTAAATTTCCTAGAAGAACTAGATTTATGGATAAACCCTAGTCAGTTGAATATGCTAATCAGATGAAAGCTTAGGTAGACTAGTGTCTGCTTGAAGCCAAGATTGAACTTCCTAGATTTTTGGCTGGGGTGAATTTGTTTGTAGCCACCCTAGGTTCCTATGATGTTATCTTAGGAATAAATTCGCTATGGAGGCATAGAGCTAATGTTGACTATTTTTCTAAAATAGTAGAGTGTCTAGATGATGTAGGAAACAAAGTCTTTTTGTAAGGTACTCAAAGAGAAGTCAAGATCAGACCAATCTCTGTAATGCAACTTAAGAGGGCTAGGCAAAAAGGTTGACAACTTTTTGCAGTCAAAATGGAGCAAGTAGAAGAGGATCCTACTAATGAAAGTGTATCTTGGGAGAACTATTATTTTCTTTGGGATTTTTGGGATATTTTCCCAGATGAACTTCTGGGATTGCCTCCGAAGAGAGCTTTTGATTTCTCAATTGATATAATACCTGGATCGAAGCTGATTTCAAAGGTGCCATATCGTATGACTACTATGGAGTTGATGGAATTAAAAGCCCAACTTCAGGAGCTGTTAGCTAAAGGGTTGATTAGACCCAGTGTATCTCCTTGGGGAGCACCTATAATCTTTGTTAAAAAGAAGGATGGAACTTTGCGTCTGTGTATAGACTATCGTATGCTTAATAAAGTAATGATAAAGAATAAATATCCTTTACCACATATTGATGATCTTTTCAATCAGATGTGTGGTGCTACAGTGTTCTCAAAGATCAATCTGTGATCTAGATTCCATCAGTTGAGAATAAAAGTTGACGACATTCATAGAACATCTTTCAGAACAAGGTATGGACATTATGAGTTTACAGTTCTACCTTTTGGACTTATGAATGCCCCTGAAGCATTCATGAATCTAATGAATAGTTTTTCTAAGATTGCCTGGATAAATTTGTTTTAGTGTTTCTAGATGACATTCTTATTTATTCTAAGAATGAGGAAGAACACTTACGGCATCTACGGTTAGTTCTGCAATGGCTGAGAGAACATAAGTTGTTTGGGAAGCTTTCAAAGCATACTTTCTTTGAGAAAGATATACAATATTTGGGACACATAATATCAGCTAAAGGAATTTCAATAGACCCTACTAAAATCAAAGCTATACTTGAATGGCTTGTGCCAAAGAATGTGCATGAAGTGTGCAGTTTCATGGGGTTAGCTGGATATTATAGAAAGTTTGTTTTGAACTTTTTTAATATTGCAAGCCCAATCACTTTGCTTTAGAGAAAAGGAAAGCATTTTGACTTGATAGAAGAATGTCAGGAGGTATTTAATTAGTTAAAAGAGAGGTTAACAACTGCACCAATATTGAAAGTTCTTGATCTGGAAAGTCAATTTGTTGTAATTACTGATGCCTCAGGAGAAGGTATAGGTGAAGTGCTTATGTAGAATGGGCAAGTGGTAGCCTATGAATCCAGGAAGTTGAGAGAATATGAGTAGAATTATGCTCCTCATGACTTAGAGTTAGCAGCAGTTGTGCATGCTTTACAGGTGTGGTGACACTACTTGCGAGGAAAGCCTTTTGAACTAAAGTTGGATCATCATGGTCTTAGATACATATTTACCCAACCTCATCTGAATGCTTGACAAAGAAGATGGTTGGAGTTGATATCCGACTATGACTTTGAGATAAATTATATCAAGGGAAAAGAGAATCAAGTAGTGGATGCTCTGAGTCGACGAAGACATATCTCATCAATTGTCTCTATTCACTCGAACTTCAAGGATATAGTTTTGCAAAATTCTGTAGGTGATGAGATCTATGAGCAAGTTAAGTAGGCTCTCTCAGTAAATACTCAAGATTCGAGGTATGATGGGTTCTATTTTGAACCAAGTGGGCTTTTGAGATATAAAGGAAGGATGTATGTTCGAGATTCTGTAGAATTGAGAAACCTTGTGTGGAAGAAGTTCATTCCGCTCCATATTTAGGTCATCCAAGAGTAACCAAACTCCTAGCCAATGTAAAACCTCTTTAGTTTTGGAAACGAATGAAGAATGACAATAAAAGATTTGTGGAAAGTTTCCTAGAGTGTTAGAGAGTCAAGGCTAAGCATCATCATCTAGTAGAACTTTTGTATCCACATGATATTCTAGAGTGGAAGTGGTAGGTTATTAGGATGGATTTTGTGCAAGGTCTTCCTATATCATGAAATAGACACGATGCTATATTAGTGGTGGTGGACAAGCTCACCAAGGTAGCTCACTTTATACCTAGAAATTTAATAGATGGAGCACCAGTTATAGCTCACAAGTTTGTTTAGGAAGTGTCTAGATTGCATGGAGTTCCTAAGAAGATTATCTCAGATAGAGATGTGTGCATGACATCAAGATTTTGGCACTTTGTTTTCAATGCTAGGAACTCAGCTCAATATAAGCTCATCTTATCACCCTGTGAAAGATGGTCAGACTGAGAGGGTTAATCAAGTTCTAGAAAATTTGTTGAGGATGTATTGCATGGATCAACAATACAAGTAGGAAGTGTATCTTCTACTTGTGGAGTTTTCTTATAACAACTCCTACAATTCTGCTATCAAGATGTCTCCATTCGAAGCATTGTATGGAAGAAGATGTCAAGCTCCTATAAGCTGGGATAAGCTAAAAGATAGGATTAGAATCAAGGTCCTGAAATGTTGGCAAAAATGGAAGAACAAGTTAAACTGATCAGAAATCAATTGGTGGAAGCGAATGATAGACAGAAAAGTTACGATGATGTCAAACGTACTCCAAGGCAATTCTCAGTTGGAGAAAAAGTTCTTTTGAGGGTCAAGTCTCAAAAAAGTTCTATAAAGTTTGGAAAGTCTTCCAAATTAGCTCCTAGATATGTAGGACCCTTCAAAGTTCTCGAAGTGATCAATCTGGTTGCCTATAGAATCGCCCTACCACCAACTCTTGCCAAGATGCATAATGTTTTTCATGTTTCATATTTGAAAAAGTATATAACAGGTGATAATCATATTCTTGATTGGAATGCTTTAGAGGTACAGGATCTAGGAGTGGTCATGATCGAGCCTCTCAAAGTGCTTGAAGTTTGCAAGCTCCACATAATAGAGAGGTTACTCAGTGCAAGGTCCAGTGGGACTAGTATGCAGAGGATAGTGTCACATGGGAAGATTATCATGATTTTTATCAGAGATTTCCTCATATGTTTTATGTTTTTCAAAGTTGAACACAAAAAAATTATATTATTATTTCAGATACATTGGATCATCGAGGGCAATGAATCTTATGGGGGAGATATATCACATCCCTAATTTTGACTATGTTTTACTTTTAACTTGTATGTAATTAGTAGATAATTTTGCATGGATTAATGATTTGACATTATGTGAAAATGTTAGGATAAATCAATGATTTCATGATTATATGCATAGAATCTAGAAGTGTGATTATATGTTATTGTGATTATTTATTCATGATGTATATGGATTAACTAATGATACACTAATCTCAGTTTGGTGATTGTGAGTTGTAACCAAGAAACAGGTTTCTACCCTCCAAGAAAGAGAGGGAGAGCATCATCGGAGAGAAGTGAATAGACGTATGAGAAGGAAAAGGTTGTTGCCATCTAAGTCTTGTGTTTATATTGTTTAGTGAACCCTTGTCGAGATTTGGTAAGTTGTATTCATCCTTTTTGGTCAAAGTATGGGTTTTGACTCGGCAGTTGTCATTTTGACTCGACAGTTGTCTATTTGACGTCAAGATCCATTAGCATTGGTTTGGTCAAAAATTGAGTCAAGATAAATAAATGACCATTAGCAAGATATGGTCGATAGTCATTGTTTTCCTTATACGCTATGATTATAGTTTATGTTATTATAATGATTTAAATTAGTGGTTAATTATGTTATTATCAGTCATTTATTATAAGAGTTCCATTTTGGTAACTTATCCATTCTCTGATGTTTTGCGAGATAGAAAGGGGAGAAAATCTCAACCCCATTCTTGTATCCTTATGGATGTTAGTAATAACGTAAGTAAAAAGTGGGTACTTTTTATTGATAGTTGGGAACACTGAGAGGGGGGTGAATCAGTGTTCTATAATTCTTTTCTTGAACTTTTATTTTTAACCATTTCAAAAGAATAATCAAACAAAAGAAAAATATACAACTGAACAGCATCCACAAAAGCATAACACATAACACCAAGATTTTACATGGAAAACCCAAAAAGGGAAAAACCACGAAGAGGATTAGCTCTCAAATATATATTGCAATCTTTACTAAAATTATGTTCAAGCTTGGTCACTCCACGGGCCTAGAACATGTTGGCTTACTGCCATGAAGTACAACTAGATTTAGCGGGCTCACTGCCTCAGCCCTAAACCTAGCAAGATTACAATAAGGGTTGTTAAACCCTGAGGGCTGTTAAACCCTACTAAAGGCTCA
Organism: Cunninghamia lanceolata; assembly: GCA_027924645.1. Lineage (NCBI taxonomy): Eukaryota > Viridiplantae > Streptophyta > Pinopsida > Cupressales > Cupressaceae > Cunninghamia > Cunninghamia lanceolata. Next base: position 24,804,073 of record BSBN01000213.1, on the reverse strand, counting down.
CTACTAGATTACTACCTTGATGACAAGAACTTTCTTCCAAATAGATCACACATGATATCTAAATACTTCTTAAGCATCTACCACTATGCCAAAGTGCAGTCATTTAACAACTGTATTCTGAATCCAAAGTCTTCATCGTTGCTTCTCTTTTAACTCTGCTCTTCTATTCACATGCTCGCATCACACACACCTTTTCCTCACATGACTCAACCAAATTTCATTGCCTTTATATATCTATATCATTATTTACTCCATAATCAGGTCAGCATCCAAGAAGTAAAACGTGTACATAAAAAAAGATGTACCTTGTCGCTCAATCCAATGCACTATGGGTCGCATGGACCCAAATCTTCTCCCAAGCATGTTCATATAGGTCAGCTCTAATATTTAAATTGCTTACATAAGTCCTCCAAACATTTACTCTTATCCACATAATGATTTATCTCACTAGTCGGCATGTTCCTCAAGAACATGCTTTCCAACTCCATCTGCTGACTTACAACTTCTACTGTTGATCACAAAACACTTCCAAAATCATGTCAAGGACTCTTTACACATTCTCAATGTTACCCTTAGAACTGCAAGGCATGATATCATCTTGCAGAGAAATGCAAACCATCAGGATTCAGACTCTGTCTTTGTCAAACTCTGTCAAACACTATGTTGATACTTAGCAGCTTGTAGCTAACCTTCCAGTGAACTTCAAATCTCCTAACTCTGGAATAAGACACTTCATATATGTGTTTACAACACCTTACAACAACATAGCAAAATACTTATCTACGAAGGAATGCGGACCACTGCACTAGACCCTGTTCACTGTTCCTTCTATACCTTTACTTACCCAGACTTAGGCATTTCTTCAAGGTGACTTCCAGAGAGGATTAGGACTTAATCTCTGAGGCATAACATTATTAAACAACTGAGAACATCATACCAAAACCGCATCTGCAAGTCTTCAATTGCGGAGGCGTACTAGCTTTCTTATTGTCCTCTACTCCACATGCTTTCCATACTTAGCCATTTTCTGTCAACTGGACCTGGACTCTCATATGTTCTTCTGGAGATATCTTTCCCTGTCAAGGTGATAGGATTTCAGAGCCTTGTTTTCATCAATGATAACATACAGATCCATACCGGAGCAGTGTCTCTTGCCAACACCTTTTACTTTACTTTGTGGCTATGTTATATATATAAATATATATATTTAAATATGGTTTAAGGAGAAAGGTCTGCTGAGGTGGTCGACAAACTTCACTATGAAAGTGGGAAAATATTCCATGTTATACATGTCTTTCAATAATGTGGTTGTTTGATCCCCTTTTTATTCTCTAACTATTTTAGAGAAGTGGTGGCACATTATGACTGGTAATGGGAGTGGTCTTTGATGACCATTATTTCCATTTATTAGCATGCCTTCGTGGAAATCTTATAGGCATCATTATAGGAATGGAGGATGCGATGAATAGAGGAAAGTTCTATTAATCATGAGGAGATTCTCTTGACTTGGGTACGAAGAGACACAAAAGAAGGTCTACTACGTAAAGCTTTTGTGGGAGAAACGACGTCAAGAAAAGAGGTGTGGAGCTCGTCGTGAAAGAAGAAAAGAGGTGGCAGAAGGAACAGACAAATCTCTACTTATTTCTTTGACCTCTTAGGTTCTTTCTTGCTTAAGAAAACATTAATTAAGTTTGAAAACCTTCTTATATGCATTCAGCATTGTTGTTATGTAACTGTGAAGCTGATGAACATAGAGCAACACTATTTTTTGTATGGTAAAATATAAGCTAGAATTATCATTATGTATGTGAGAAGCTTAAGAACACCATTGTGTTTTCATAGCTGATATGCTTAGAATAACTCTGTATATGTTAAGGCTGACATTCTTAGCATGCTACTGTATATATCTTTAGCCAATATGTTAAGGCCAGCATGCTAGAGTATCCCTGTGTTTAGCAAAGGCCAACTTACTAAGAAGACTATGAGTTTTACGGCCGACGGTCTTAGATTATCCTTAGGTTTGCATGATTGATGAAACCAGTATATTTAAGTGAAGTTTAAGTTGTTATACTTAGTATATCTCTACGTGTTCAAAACCAGTAAGCTTGAAATATTTCAGTGTTCTTTTTATTCGGCCATCAAATTTTTGAATGAATAAACAATGACTTTAAGGCCGATTAGCTTTTACTCCTCTATGTATATATATTTTCTGTTTATACCTTTTGTAGACAAAGATCATTATATGTGTCTATAACATAGGTAAACTATGTAGGCTAAAGGTCAGTAAGATCTAAGTAAAGATGTGTTTGTTATATAGAAGTTATACAAGCCGAAAGGCCAAGTCGACTAGTGAAAAGTACACCAAGTGTGGTTTAATAATTCTATCATATCAATGGAATGTAGAACTCTGTTATGGGTTAATCCCTATTTATACTCGTGCCTCTATTTTAAGGTTAATATTAGGCCAAGGTAAGGCCATGGGATGATGGGATAGCCATCATTTAACTAACTCAACCAAATACTTTGTATATTTATATCCAGAAAATTAGAAATTAGATCATTTGATTAGATCTGTTTTCAAAGATTGGAGTCAAGATGAGCAAGTTAACAAAGATTGATATATATCTCTTAAAGACTTATGTGTATAGTTTCATTAGTTTGCAATCTGAATATTCAGTGATAAGTTATTCTCTTATTCAAAGATATCTATAAGATAAGACATCTTAGGAATCATATAAAGTTATTGTTATAGTTTCTCTCTAGTTTTATAGCTATGATAATTATTATCATTCTTCTCTAAAGAAGCTATTTGTAAAAACAAATCTATTTCTTATTATGATTCAGAAGATTCGAGAAGACCATGAGGTCAATAATACTAGTATAGACTTAAACTTATCAAAGAGAAAGATTGAATAAGTTTAGAGTTTAGTTACGAAACTGATAGTATTTTTATGAAGAGGATAAACCTAGAGTGAGATATCTTTTCATGATACATGAAATGTGAATATTACAATGTTCAAGAGATCAAGAGTAGACTAGTGTATTTTTTTAGAATTTATTATTTTGGAGAATAGTAGTTTTGACATTACAACGTATTGGGTTAGTGGAATTTGAAACCCTAGAACCAACTCAGATGAGTTCAGATAACTTAAAATCTCTAAGTCTTTTATGACATTATATTACTCTATTGTATTGTATGGTCAATATATAAATGTTGAGAAATGATAAATTAAGATATTATCATTAGAAAGAGTATGAGAAGCTCTTTGTTGAAATTTAATGATTTCATGTTAGAGTCAAAACCAGATTTATTTTACATAGAATGTGTAATCCTTGAGTCGTAGAGTAGAATGTCAAGAAGTCATAGACTCTTATGGTTGCAAGAATGCAATTAAGGACTCATTGGAGAGTTAAATATTCTAAACCTATACATTGTATAAATGAATAACCTAGAGTTCAAGGTTAAATTCTAAGTTAGATTGACTAGGAATAAAGCATAGTCTAGACATTATATGTCTAGAGCTTATAGCTAAACAAGTCAAAATGTACGATGACATAGTCTCCAAGTTGAGTTAGAGGTGTGTGAACACATGACTATGTTTATTGCAAACATTTATCTATATAGAAACTTTGGCCAAAGTGATGCATTTGTCTTTGCATGCATTAGTCAGTTCACAGTGTCTAGATGGCATAACCTGTCAGGATGATCATACTTAGCTAGAAGAATTGTCTAGAGTTGTATGGTCTATTGTGTTATGTAGGACACAACACTAGGACTCAGATGGAAAACTTGTTAGTTCCTCATTTCTATACTCTTCATGAAGGGTAGGGCCACTTCCAAGTAGGAAGATGTACAGGGAACCGTCAGTCTGTGGTTGGAGGTAAAGCACACGGATGATGCTCTCACTCTGTAGCAGAAGACTCACCGAGACTTGAGTGATAGATTTCAAGATTCTAGATGCAACATTCATTATGTTATGATGTAAAATTATTTTGATTACCAAGCGCAATTTATGTATTGTAATTATAAAGTGAAATGATAGTCATTAAATGATTTATCTTTGAATATATATTATATTTCAAGGTTGAAAAATATTCAGAAAAGATATGTATTTATTTTCTTGTGAATTTTCAGATGGTAAAAAAAATATTGTGTTTACCTTGTTCATTTACTTTCTTGTAAATTATTGAGTAAATTCGGGTAATATGAGAAGGCATGTTACACTGCTACCACGCAGCTCCAAGCACTAAAACCTTGGTCAATAAGAAACCCATGTTGCATTAAAAGTCTAGCCCAGAGGCCTTGTCAGAAGATCATCAGACGTGAAAATACCCATACCCTGGAGTCCTTCTAGAATGGAAGTTCCCATAAAAATATTTAGCTGCTGAGACACTTCATCCCTACAATTAGTTTTGGTCCTTGTGCATTGAAGATCTCTACTGTTTCAACAACCACCTACATGGCTTTGTCCTAAAAAACATTAATTTTTGGGTACCTATCGGCCTGCACTACCCTGCAATCATGGCATGATTTCAGGTAGATAGGTGCTTGAAATACAGTCCACCAAAATACTATGTAAATCCCTTTACAACCTTTCTAAAATATTTTAAACTATTACATTTATATTACTCTTTACTAAACATTTGATTTTCATTTGATTTTTACTTTTGATCTCCATTTTACCCTTTATCAATGAATTTTCTCTATCAGGCACCTCTACATCATCTTTAGTTTCCTTCTCTATCTTTTGGCACTTTATCCCTGCCAATTTCATCGAAACTTTTGCCTATCGATGAATTCGGCTCGGCGCGAACTAGCCCTTTGTTTCTTCTTTCTTCTTCTTCATCACCTTGTTCATCTTCTTTCTTGATTTATCGGTGATCCTTCCCCATGGCGAACCTAGCGGTCAATGAACCAAACAGTTTACAAACTACCCACTTTGTCGATGAAGTCACTTGCTTGTCTTTCTTTACTTTTCTCTCTTCATCAGCAACCTTGTCGTTTCCTTCATCGGTGTTTCACCTTGTCAGTGAACTTTCTCCCTGGTAAACCTAAAGTTTCACAAACTCACTCCTTTGTCAATGAAGCCACTTATTTCACTTCTTCTTTTCTCATCCTTTTCCTCATCCATTGTAGCTTCTCTTCCTTAGAAAAGTTCCCATTTCCTTTGCCTTGGTTGTGTCCTCCGTTATCGATGAGTTCTCCGGTCGGTGAACTTGTCGATCGGTGAACCAAAAGCTTCACGAAATGCTCACCTTGTCGATTTCTTTCCTCTTTTCTCTTCTAGCCTATTGCCTTGTTCCTTTCTCTATCTGGTCAATCAACAAAACTATGAAACAACAAACTATAGTTAGCGAAGTCGGCAGTTCGCGAACCAGCCAATTCTCCAACAAAAGACTTTAGTTTTTTCTTTTTAACTTCTACCTTTGCCCTTCCTCTTCACCTTTATCTTTGTCACAATAAAAATGTCTGTCGATGAACCCTAAGGTTAGTGAACAACAAATTTTGCTGACAAAAGACCTTGTTCCCTTTTTGCTTTTCCCGCGAACTTCCTCCTTGTCACCGAGACGGGTCATCGACGAAGTTGTCGTCGGCAAAAATTTCCATCAGCAAACCCAATGGTTTGCGAAATAAAAGTTTGTTGATGAAGAATTCAATTCTCATCATATTTTCCTCCATCCTTAAAACTCTTTTCTTTCCTCTCTGCCTTGTCAGCAAATTGGGGAATCAGGGAAAAAGAGAACCAACAAACTTAGTCAGGGAAACCAACGATTCGTGAACTAGTCGATTCACCAACAAAGACTAATACTTAGAGAATTTTCAAAGGGAGAGAAACATAGATACTTGGGGGATTTGTTTGCTTAGAAATTTTTTGAAAGAAACCCTTATAAATTATCTCAGATCAGTTATAAATGATGGGTTTAAAATGCAAAGGCAAAAGTGAGAATTTTTATGGACTTTAGGGAAAAATGATGCATTTTGGGAGCTAGTTTTTCAGGTCCCAACAGGGTTATGGATACAATTTATGTAGGGTAAGAGTTAGGGTTAGAATTAAAATTAGGATTAGGGTAGAATTATGGTTAGGATTAAAATTAGTATTAGGATTAGAAGTAGGGTTAGGGTTAGATTTAGGTTTAGGCTTAGGGTTAGATTAGTGTTACAATTAAGGGTCAGGATTAGAATTAAGTTTAGGGTTAGGGTTAGAATTAGGGTTAGGGTTAGATTAGGGTTATGTTAAGGGTTATGATTAGAATTATATTTAGAATTAGGTTTAGGGTTAGGATTAGGTTTATAATTAAGGTTTGAAGTATGGTTAGAATTATAATTAGGGTTAGAATTAGGGTCAGGGTTAGGGTTAGGGTTTGAATTAGGGTTAAGGTTAGGGTTAGGGTTAGAATAAGCATTAGGGTTTAGGTTAGAATTATAATAAGAATTAAAATTAGGGTTAGGGTTAGAATAAGGATTAGGGTTAGAATTAAGAGTAAAATTAGGGTTGGGGTTAGAATTAGGGTGAGGATTACAATTAGTTTTAGGGTTAGAATTATTGTTAGAATTACATTTAGGGTTAGGGTTACAATTAGGGTTAGAATTATGTTTAGAATTAAGGTTAAAAGTAGGATTTGAATCAGGGTTAGAATTAGAATTAGGGTTAGAATTAGGGTTAGAATTAGAATTACGATTAGGGTAGAATTATGGTTAGGATTAAAATTAGTGTTAGGATGAGAAGTAGGGTTAGGCTTAGAATTAGGTTTAGGGTTACGGTTAGAATTAGCGTTACAGTTAGATGAAGGTTACGTTAAGGGTTAGGATTAGAATTATATTTAGAATTAGGTTTAGGGTTAGGGTTAGAATTAGGGTTAGGGTTAGGGTTTGAATTAGCGTTAAGGTTAGGGTTTGGGTTAGAATTTGAATAAGGAATAAAATTCTAGGGTTAGGGTTAGAATATGGATTAGGGTTATGATTAGGGTTAGAATAAGGATTAGGGTTATGATTAGGGTTAGGTTTATGATTAGAATTAGAGTTACAGTTGGGGCAAATATATATAACCAAAAACATTAGGGTTAGAATTAGGGTTCTAGGGTTAGGGATAGTATTAGGGATACAATTAGAATCAAGGTTACAATCAGGGCATATATATAACCAAAGGGTTGGGTTTACAATTAGGGTTAGGGTTAGGTTTAATGATAGAATTAGGGTTATGGGTTTGGTTATAATTAGGGCAAACATATAAGTAAAAGACATTAGAATTAGAACTAGGGTTAGAGTTAAATTAGGGCTAGGGCTAAGCATAGAATTAAGGTTAGTTTAATATAATTAGGGTTAGGGTTACATTTTAAATTTAGAATAGAATTAGGGTTAGGGTTATAGTTCAAATTTAGGATAGAATTAGGGCAAATATATATAACCAAAGGGTTGGGGTTAGAATTAGGGTTACGGTTAGGGCTACAATTAGGGTTAAAATTACCATTATAATTAGAGTTACAATTAGGGCAAATATATGTAACCAAAAACATTAGGGTTAGAATTAGGGATTAGGGTTAGGGTTAGGGATAGAATTATGATTAGTGACAGAATTAGGGTTAGGGATACAATTACAGTTAGGGTTACGATTAGAATTAGGGATACAATTAGGGAAACTAGGAAATTGTAAGGGTTAAATTTAGAATTAGGGTTACAGTTAGGAATAGAATTAGGGTTACAACTAGGGTTATAATTAGGGTTAGGGTTAAGGATAGAATTAAGGTTAGTGATACAATTAGGGTTAGAGTTACAAACCAAATTTACATTAGAATTAGGGAAAATATATATAACCAAAGGGTTAGCATTAGAATTAGGGTTAGGGTTAGGGCTACAATTAGGGTTAGGGTTATGATTAGAATTAGTGGTACAATTAGGGAAAATATATTTTAAAAAAATAGGGTTATAGTTAGAATTAGGGATAGCAAAAGAAATAGGGTTTGGGATAAAATTACAGTTAGGGTTGTGATTAGAATTAGGTTTACAACTAGGGAAAATATTTATAACAAAAGAAATTGTTAGGGGTAGAGTTAGCATTAGGGTTAGGGTTAGAGTTAGAATTAGGGTTAGAGTTAGAATTAGGGTTAGGGTTAGGGATAGAATTATGACAAGGTTCAAAATTAGGGTTATGAATATATTTAGTAGAAATTTAGTTAGGGTTAGGGTTAGAGTTAGAGTTAGGATTAGGGTTGGGGTTAGTCTTAGGGTTAGAATTTGGGTTAGGGATAAAATTAGGGTTAGGGTTAGTTTTAGGGATAGAATAAGGGTTATGGGTTTAGTTTTAATTGTCAGATTCACCAAGATCTCTAGATAGATTTGTTGTATCAGATTAAGCCACGTGAAACAAGAAAATGCATGCTCTTACATACGAGATTGATAAAAAACAAAGAGTATGAAAAGCAATGAAATAGCACTAAAAAATGAAGTAATATCTCAATGAATGGATGAATTAACTAACAATATGAAGTACATTATATAGCCAATAGTCATCTAAATTTAGTGGAGCCTAGATAGGCATGTCCACTTAATTACTTGACTAGCTAAAAAGCATGACCAAGAATAGCATGATGCTAAAGATCGGCTCCTACTCAACTAGTACTCCTAAGCAAGCTTAACTCCTATGTGTAATTATCCATGTGCATGTAAATGCAAGAGATAATATACACTAACACCCCCCTTAAGCATATCTTAGGTGGGCTAAATGAAGATGGGTCTTGGTAACTAGGCTTGATCAGGTACCCATGTACAATGCAATCTATCATAAAGTGGAGAAAGGAAGAAAACCCTCAGGGAAAAAATTCCCTCCAAAAGAGAGAAAAGAAAATGAAGAAGACTAGAAAGCCTCCTTGAAGATGATAACTCTACACGAAGCTTGAAACCATGTCGCTCTGACTGTGAAGATGCAGATAGCTCCCCCCATAGGAGAGAGAGAGATTATGTAGCCCCGCTTAATGAAGTAGCCCCTATGCCAAAAGAGAATGCACATGTATGAATGCTGAAAATGATGGACATTTGTGGAAAATGACATTTCTCCCCATAGGAAGAAACAACTCCAATGGTGAATGTCGAATTAACTCCAACTCAAAGAAGCAAGGTGAGGTGGTAAGTCTCATGATGTATCTTGTCTCAAAAAACTACTCAAATGTCATCACGCTAATGTCAAAATGTGTCACAATCAAATCAGGAGGCTCATGCCTAACTAAAACAAGTGATCTCTCAAAATCATGTGAAAACTAATGAAGAATAGGATCTAAAGAACTGATGTATGGATGTGGAATGTCAATGCATGCCATGTGGCTATAAATCAAATCCCACAAGATGTCCTGTGAAGAATCACTAGAAGCCCTCAGTGAAGCCTCTCTGAACTCTGTAGTAGTAGAAAGTGCAAGATAACTATCATCAAATAGTAAGATGACATCCTCCAAGGTGTCATCAAGATTCGATATGTGAGACTCTAAAAATAGCCAAGAGATCTCTAGTAGAAGTGTGTCCCAATGAAATGAATCCTAAATATGACCCTGTTGTAATGAATCACTGGAAACTTTTGAAGGAGCAACACTGGAATCTGATGAAGCAATAGGGGTTGAAGGAGTGTCCTCAACTGTAGATGGGGTATCAATGTATGTCAACCAAATAGACTGATCATCCCATGAGGATGTGTCCACACAGAAGGGGAAATAGAAGTCTTAGTATCATCCACAAGAGCCTAGCTATCCACAAAAACATCACTTTCAGACGAAGAATCAAGATCTGCATACAATTGTCGGATGCTAGTCCAAGTAGTGAAAGGGAACTCAATGTGGCCTTTATGATGTAAATATCTGCAGAAACTATAAGACTTATTAGTCCATAGACCATGTCTTTTTTGTTAAACCATTTATTCTTCTGTTTATAGTCACTTGGTTCAAGAATGAGTCCAAGGAGATAGGACAATAGATCTTGTTCAAGATAGTGATTCTTTATCCCTTGTTTCTAGGACAAATAGTTATTTGAGATTAGTTTAACAACATAAGGGTCAAAATAAATACCGGAATCCATGATGAACCCCTCAATTTTGGAACTTTATCTCAGTTCATTGATTACAAAAAACTGTGAATAATCACCCCAAGAATAAAAAAGCACTTTATAAATTGAGTGCATGTGCATGAACAACCCCCTAAAAAATGGTCAATTTGTTACAATATTTTTATATTTTCAGCCTTGTCAATTAAATTTGCACTTGAGGTTAAGGAAATCGAAATGAAGATAAAACACAAAGAAATGCAATGAAAAACACAAGTTATACCTTCAAGATGAAATCCCAACTCCTTGCTAAGGTAGAGAGCCTTACACCCTTAGACCCTTGCTTTACCCATAGTTTCTTGCAATGTGAAATGCTCTACTCAAATGCAAACCACTACAAAAACCTAGCTCAATGAGATGAATTTGATGGAGATTTTGGCATAATGACTTTGCTCAAATTGTGGATTATAAAATGGCTTGGATGAGGGTGTATTTATAGGCTTTTTGGAGGGGGATTTGATCCAATAATTGAGATTCATTTGGGAAATCAATGGATGAGGATGAATGTGAGGTGGAGGGCTTAGATTCACTCATGGGAAATGGAGGAATGAGAATAAAGATGAATTTTTAATTCATCTTGGGAAGAGAAGTGAATTAAATGAGGTTGGGTGAGATGGATTAGATGTGAATTAAAAATTCACATGGGGAAGAGACGAGGATTAGAAATGAATTAAAAATTTATTTTGAGAAAAGCTCCAATTAATGAGTTATGACATGTGTAAGGGGTGTAAGAGATTATTAATGAGGTTTATGACAAGTGTGCATAAAAAATTGTTTTATGTGGCATAAATATCAATTTTTTTATTTGTGGGATGTGGGGAGGAGTGCTAAACAAGGTTTGACCAAACTAATCAAGGTGATTAGCTTAATTAATATGGCTGTAGTAAATTAGTGGATGGGTTAATTAGGGGTTAGGATTAATTAAACAATGTTTAATTTAAATAATCCTAGGTAGAGGGTCATGTAGGTTAGACTAGCTATTTAAATAATAGGTATTTAATCAACTAGGGTAGGGATAGGTTGATTAGTAGGTTGAATTAATTAAATAAACATGATTTATTCAATTAATTAGGTTTAATGAAATGAGTGAATTAATCAAATAAACATTTTCATATTTATTTAATTAATTGGCTAATGTTAGTAAAGGGGTGACTATTGAATTAATTAAATTAATTCAATTTGAAGGGGGAAATGATGAATAATCAAGTGTTGAGATGAATAGTTAATTAATTGGAAGGGGAGATTGGTGATATTAGTGATGTCGGAGGTCGGTTAAGTGATAAAGACATTTTTAGGTGTCTACATTTGCCCCTCTTTGACGTGGCATCGTGACCTAGTAAGGAAATGGCGTCAAATCAAAGAAAATGCCCCAGCTACGGGGAAGGAATGAAATGGGTGAGGGATGCCCCCTCAAGAGCTCGGGTGAAAAAATAAAAATAAAATTAGGTGAGCTCTCAAAAGGAAGAAATGGAGGAGAAAAATGGATAGAGGATGGAAAAATAGGTTGACAAGAAGAAAAATGGGCAAAAAAGGTTATGATATGCACCTTGGGGAGGAAAAAGTGTGTTGGACGATGACATGGCCTTCTATAAATAGAAAAAGTGGGCCCTAAAGTGCCACATTTGCACTCATTGAGCCACTTGGAGGAGAGGAAGAGACATGATGGTGAACCCAAACCCACTCTTCCCGTGCTTTGAGCACTTGTCTGAGTGAGTTCGTTCTTACGGGAGATCAGCAGAGGCTGGCGACCAAGTAGGTCGACCACCCTAGCTTTGTCATTTTTTGCTTTGTCACATTTTTTTGCATTAGGAAATGGGTTTTAGGTCTTGGCACCATTGGGAGACCGATTGGCACGAAACAGGCTCTGATCGGCGCCATTATCTGCAATGGCACCATCCCCATAGATCAATATGGGGGGTTTGGCACTAAATCTAAGTGGTTTGGCACAATGTAGCAAATCAGCGTGGAATCATGCCTTAGGGTTTTAGGCACGCTTTGGTGCCAAGGGAGGGTTTAGTGGCACCATCGTGCTGATTGGCACCACCTACGGACGTGGTGTCATCGTGTCAATTGGTACCATTTGGGATCGTGGCACCATTCACTAGATTGGCGCCCAAAACTTGCGAAATGGGGAATGTGCGCCAAAATGGTGCCAAAGAAAAGAAAAGCTGAATGGCACCTTCCTAAGATAGATTGGCACCATTCTCTGTAATGGTGCCATCTAGGAAAGGAGTAGCACCATCCTAGGGATTGGTGCAATGGCAGAGGAAACTAGCGCCAAATGGAATTGGGCTCCAGAAAGAGGAAAAATCAATGTAAAGTAGCTGATTTAGGAAAAAATGTAAGTTTTTTAACTGACATTTGGTGGATGCAGGAGCCAGGAGGGATAGTGGGATCACAGGAGCGACGCGTTCCCACAGTGATGCAGTTATTGGTTGGGTTTGATGGAGCCACATAGGCTCGAATGGCGAGATTGGGTTTGTTGACCGTATCAAATATGCCCATCCTATGAGCACATAGGGCATTGATGACAACTGTTATAGAGTGATGGCAACCTAAGACGTGTTCCTTTCTCCTACCAATAGGGGAGATTACCATCACCCTTGAAGATGTTTATCATATCCTCAACCTACCGATTCATGGAGCACGAGTGGTATATCATACGAGGAGGGGACAGGTAGACTTAGGCAGAGCGTTTGCCCTAGGCCAACCAAAGCTATCATAGGATAGATGAGAGATGAGTTATGACCAGACTTTGATAGTGGGTGTAGATCATTTTACCTTGTTTCTTTGTGCACTGATTGGAGGCGTGGTGATGCTAGATCGGTGGGCTCAAGGCTTTCTAGTGGGGTGGGGGAGATGATAGAGGGGATGGTACAAGATGAGATAGTCTATAAATGGGGGCCATGCATTTTGGGATAGTTGTATCATGAGATGCATACTGTGGTGTATCACTATGATTCAGCGTTATCTGCTAGGGTCACACTATTGCACGTGTGGGCCTTCGAGCATATTGCTATTACTAGGCCACAGGGAGGATATTATCGATGACAGTTTGAGGCATTTGTGTTTTTATAATGCCAGCCTCTCGAGTATGCTCATGTTTGACGGTTGGCTTATTGGCGGTGGGTGCTTGATGATCTGATTCAGGTTACATGGCGGCTGTATATTGGAGTAGAGCCATGGCCAAATGATGATGTGCATATGCCTTATACATTCCAGCCACATTATCTAATGGTTCAGGGTGATCACACCATCGACATGTATCTTCCTTCTTGGGTTATACATTAGTTTGGCTTGCGGCAGGATCTTCCTTAGGGGATGGTAGTATTTGCTCGGACACTACGAGATGTGAGATGGCCACTGGCCATAGCACCATAGGTGGTGATAGCTGACTTTGTAGCCTTATAGCCCCGACAGTGGGATTGGGGGAGCAGGGTGGTAGACACAGGGACTACGCCTGCATATGATTAGTCGTGGTTGACATGGCAGCTAATCCGTATGATGGATCCGATGGAGGATCCTGATATGACCGTGGAGGAAGAGGAGGAGGGAGATATAGTGGAGGAGGAGATAGTGGTCGAGGAGGTAAAGGGGGATGACGATGATCCTATGGGGATGTTGGCCATAGCATCCTATGAGCAGGTAATGGTAGCGAGAGGGTGAGGTAGAGGGAGAGGTAGGTGGCGACTGGTACCACCATTACAGGTGCAGTAATAGGTACCGTAGGCACATGTTCCTGCACAGCAAGGGTAGGGAGGTTAGTAGGTAGTGAGGCCAAGGCAGTGGGCTCCACAACAACAACAGCAAATACCTGTATAGCAAGTACAGATAGGACAAGTACAGGGACCACGAGTACCCTGACAGCAGGGTCCTAGGTAGAGACCACCTGCACAGTAGGCGCAGGGAGGATAGAGGATTGATGCCATGCCCACGGGCACCCCTACAATAGCAAGGATTGAAGGCCACCCCAACACAGTAGATAGCTGAGCCGCAGGTGAGGGAGAGGATATATCAGAAGGATATTCCAGAGGCTACCATGACATTTCTGGGGATTGGTAGGGCAGAGGCCGGTAGCTCAGGGGCAGAGGCCAAAGGCAGCTCTAAGAGTATGCACATCACATAGGCACACTCGCACAGATGATGAGGAGATGGGGACTCTCTGAGGTCAGTGAGCGAGCCTAGAGGATATAGTGCGAAGACAGTAGTAGGAGCTTGTGCAGCTTCGAGGGGCAGCTGCACTATTGGACGGATCAGATGGGCAGGTGAGTGCACTACAAGCACAGTTGGCACAGGCACAGGCTCAAGCACCATAGGCACAGGCACAAGTGGCCACCCTGATAGGTGAGTGGGATTCAAAGAGAGCCCTATGGCAGGCAATAGAGGCTAGGGCCCAACAGGCAAAGGCACAGGTGCTGGGTTTACAGGGGATGGTGGCAGGTACCGGCATGGGTCCAATTTTGATACAGTTTCAAACTTAGATTATGTGGCTATAAGGACAGTTGCAGTAGGCACAGAGTCAGCTCTTTGAGGAGGTGAGACGAGCCAAGTACTACTATGGAGTATATTGTTCTATAGTACCTAAGGGTTAGCATATGCCTAGCTATAGCCAACGTAGCAGATCCAGGATGTTAGGGTCCCATAGATCCAAGTGCTCTGTTCAATCAGTTCAGCAACCCATGGCACCTCCACTAGTGGTACCCCAGCAGCCACAGTAGACACCACAGCCAATCCCATAGCAGAAGCCATGACCAGGGTCACTCACAGAGTCAGGCAAGGGATCATCAACCCAGGGTTGATGTGCATTGATTTGTTTTGAGCCCTTAGAGGCAGTTTTGTATTATGACTTGTATGATTTTTTTGAACGATGTACATTATTTTGTGGTGATGTATGATGATGATATATGATTATTCATGTTGATGATATTTATGGCTTGTATATGATGGTTTATGTTATGGATGCATTTATGATGTATGTTTTGATGGTTTATGTATCATATGCTAATGTGATGGATGTATTGATGATGATGTAGATCATGATGTATGTTATGGCTTATCTATGGTGATGATGTGATGGATGATTTTATTTAAATGTTGCATTATGTGATGAAATGATCGATGATTACACTGATAGTACTTGTCGGGATGTCTCCCTCATGTCGTCCATATAGTAACCTCTTATTAATAGTGGTGCAATTCAGATATTAATGGTTGTAAGGATTTTCTAATGTTTATGATATCTGTTATGATTCTTTTGGCCTAAGGATGGATGTCTTGTTATGATACCATGATCTATGCAGGTGGTACTTATGGTTTTATTATGATGCACTATGTGATGGTATGATGTTTATGCTATGGATTAGATAGATATTGATGGATGTTTTTATGTCGTGTTATGGATCATTATGATATATATGTTATGCTTATGATGGTGATGGATCATGTATTGTGATGTGATGATTTATGCTTTGCTTATGTTGTTTATGTGTTATGATGTGATAATGTTGATGCATGTTATGATTATGGATTATGATGCATTTTATGATGTTGATTTTATGATGTGGATGTAAGATGATTTGCAATGAAAATAAATGCTCAGATTAATAAACATTTATTATGGATGAAAAATAAAATGAAATGGAAATATATGCTCAAATTAATAAACATATATTATGGATGCACAAATGAAATGAAATGGAAATATATGCTCAAATTAATAAACATATATTGTGGATGCAAAATGAAATGAAATGGTTAATATAGTGGATGCTCATATTACACTTGTGTGAGATTTTGATTTGCGTGTCAATGAACCCATCATGGTTAAGTCTTGAAGACATCTCACACGCATGTAATATAATCACTGCCCAATGTGCAGTAAGCTTGGGAAAGTTGGGGAGGGAACAAGCAATAGAAATTGTCAAGCGATGTGTTCCCTTTATAATCTCAATGGTGAATGTGAAATGATGATGTAATGAGTATGCAATTAGTGTAGTGGTTAATGAAATGAAAAAGTCATGATACATGTTATGTGTCTTTAAATCCTGGGTGATGGGGTTAGATGGTGAGGAATAGGTTAGGGAGGGGTATGGTTATGGGTTAGGAGGAAAAGGAGATTGTGAATATGGTTTAGGGAATGCTAGGTTATTGGACACCACATCATTAGAGGGGTTTTGGTTTAGGTGTGCTAGGTTGGTTGAATGGGTTAAGGGGTAAGTGAGAGGGGGGATGTTAGTTGGGGGAGATTACAGTGGATGGATGGGGGGAAATTTAAATGGATTAGTGGGGCGATAGATAAAAATTCCAAGTCCAAATAATATGGTTGGATGGGTAGTGAAAGATGATATGAGCTAGGTTCAGTACTTGCATTACCAATATTAAGAGAACTTCTAGATTTATTATAGCAAAGTAGGATACTTTTCACGAAGGTATGAGGGGACCTTGGTGATGACATTTATCCCACATTTACATGGACTAGACTCACAAACAATAGGTTGATTTCATGCATGCCCAAGGTAGTATAACCTTGTCTAGATGAGGGAAAGGGACTCATAACATAAGTTCTCGTAGTACATAGAAGTTATGAATAACCTAATATGTAAATGGGAAGCAATATGCTAGAACTGACCCTATCTTCAAGATATGAATACTATTCTTGGAGTAATGAAATCAACCCACAAGCACAGCATACAGAAACAATGACCATGTCAATTCCAGGTATTGCCTGCTACCTACCATGATATAATGAGATCAAGGTAGCTTTGGAAATTACCTAGAACAAGACAAGAAGATGAAAATCAAGAATCAAAAGATCAATCAAAAAAGTACAAATAGCCATTGTATTCTCTTGCCAAGATAAGTGTTGATAGGATGATGGATTATGTCCATTGTAGGAACAATATGTCCTAGGATGCAAATCGGTTGGGTTTTGTTTGGATAACTTTGAAAGGTGGGAAAAAGGGATAGTCAGGCCATGTGTGATGATTATAGTTGGTGTGTTGATTGATAATTTTTGCATGAGATGTGATGTTTCAAGCGTATGCTTTAGCGTGTGTATCATTTGTTGAATCTAGCAAGCTCAGTAAATAGGGACCATCCAAACGGGTTGGATGGATGTATCTTATGTACCTGAGTATTGGATACTTCCTTTGTATTCCATACTGCCTACATACCCTATGTCCACAGGATCAAGGTACTTTCAAGATGTAGGTGAGATGAATATGTAGTTCTGGTAAGACTTGATGATGTGGAAACGGTTTTGGGATGGTTGTGATGATGTGATGATGATGTGAGAGTGTTTTTCTGTTTTTCTATTTTTTTTAATGTTTTTGGGTTTTTGGATTTTTTAATGTTTTTGAATTTTTTGGATTTTTCTAATGTTTTTAGATTTTTTGGATTTTATATTGTTTTTGGATTTTTTGGATTTTATATTGTTTTTGGATTTTTTGGATTTTATATTGTTTTTGGGTTTTTTGGATTTTATATTATTTTTGAGTTTTTTGGATTTTATATTGTTTTTAGGATTTTTGGATTTTAGCTGTACAGAAGAAGCCTACAAGGATCCTCGATCCACGGATTAGCTTTGGGTGGGATGATGCGAGGTGGGTGAGAGGATTTGATGTTTCAGAATTCCAAGACATGGGATATGTGCAATGTTGAGTGTCATGATGGAAAGAGGACTTATTAGATGGTGGAACCGGCCACTAGACATGGCGCCTAAGACAAGTTTTCACCATGGTACTTATCCAAGGTGTCACCGAAGTAATTTTCACCATTGGACAGCTTTATTGCACTTGGGTTTTCTTGATTTTTTAAATTTTTTGATCTTTTTCTATTTTTTGATTTTTTTGTATTTTTCCTTTGGGATGCTTGATGAGTTATGCATAGAACCTCTTCAAATGCAGAATGTTCATGGGTTCATCCAGAGGCTGCCCCTCAAGTGTTGCAAGTTGATATGCCCCTGATCCATAGTTGGTTGTGATAACATAGGGTCCTAACCAATTGGGCTCAAATTTTCCCTTTTTGGTGCGCTCCTACAAATTTTTCTGATTTTCCATGAGGACAAGGTCGCCTACTTCAAACTTGCGGTTCTTGATCTTTTTCTTATAGCTTCTTTGTAGGTGATTTTGGTATGCCTATAGATGGTTCAGTGCATCTAAGCATTTCTCATCCAACAGTTCTAACTCATGCAGTCTTGCAACTTGATACTCTTCATCGGTGATTATGTTCTGTAAAGAAAATCTAAGTGACAGGAGCTTGACCTCAATAGGTAAGATGGCTTTGGAACCGAATACTAGGGAATATGGGGTGGCTCTTGTAGGTGTGTGGATGCTTGTGCGGTAGGCCCATAGAGCAGGATTGAGTTGGAGGTACCAGTCATGGTGAGCTTCATTAACCATCTTCTTCAGAATACATAGGATGGTTTTGTTAGAAGCTTTAGCCTGATCATTGCCTTGAGGGTAATAAGGTGTGGAGAAGTGGTGTTGGATCTGGAATTTCTCACACAGAATGCGGACTTCCTAGTTTTAAATGGTTTCCCATTATCTATGATGATGGAATGGGGGATGCCATATCGGCATATTATGTAATGGAGAATGAATTTGGATATTTGGATGCCTGTGGTGAAAGTGAGTGGAATTGCTTCAACCCACTTGGTAAAGTATTCGGTGGCGGTGATAATGAACTTATGACCATTAGATGATGGAGGGTGAATCTTACCTACAAGGTCGAGTCCCCATTATGAAAAAGGCCATAGAGTTGTTATTGGCTATAGCTCTTGTGATGGTGCATGGATGAGGTCCCCATGTTGCTGACATGGCAAGCATTTCTTCACAAACCTATAAGCATCTCACTCCATGGTCGGCCAGTACTATCCTATTCTTAAGATCTTCTTGGCTAGGGTAGGTCCACTTGGGTGTGCCCCACAAATGCCTTCATGTACCTCTTGTAAGGCCACTTAGGCTTCCCTAGAGTTGAGACATCGTAAAAGTGTACCATCAAGACTTCTTTTGTAAAGAGTGTCTCCTATAATGATGAAGTGAGAGGCTCGGCGGATAAAGATTTTTTGTTGTGACGATGATAGGTTGGGTGGTATGATGTTGTCATGAAGATACATGTACGTCTCTTAATACCAGGGAGATAGGGGACCAACAATGTCACACACCAATTCTGATTGTGGAACATCATAAGCTGGTATGGGGAGTTCTTCGATCAGGAACTCACATTTCTTCTTGTCTTCCTTCATGTCCACCAAGGATCCTATCATGGCCATGGCATCTGCTAATTTGTTATTCAACCTTGGGATATGCTCAAAATGGATGTCATGAAAATAATCTTTGAAATCATCCACCATTCTTTTATAGGCCAAAATCTTGTCATCCTTAGTCTTGTATTCATTGTTTACTTGTTGAATGACCAATTGGGAATCTCCATAGACCATCAGCTTCTCAATCTTCCATTGAATCACCATGCGGAGTCCTATGATGAGCACCTCATATTCTACTACATTGTTTGTACATGGGAATGTGATTTTGTATGATTTGGGGATGGTGTCTCCTTGAGGGGTAATAAACAAAATGTCTGCCCCCAAGCCTCAATGCGTGTAAGATCCATCGAAATACATCTTCCATGATTCTATTATTGGTGTTACTATCAATATAGACTCATCTGGAAACTCTGTAAGTGTTGGTTATTCTATTGGGATTGGTGCCTCAGCTAATTGATCAGTGATTACATGTCCTTTAATAGCTTTCCTCTCTATGTATTCAATATCAAACTCACTCAGGATCATTACCCATTTAGCCATTCTTCCTGTAAGGGTGGCTCTAGTCAGCAGACACTTCAGTGGATCAATCTTGGCAATGAGGTTAGTCTTGTGATTAAGCATGTAGTGTCTCAACTTTTGTGAGGTGAAGACAACAGCTAGGCATGCTTGTTCAATTGGAGTATAATTTAGCTCATAGGACACCAAGGTACAACTAATATTATATATGGCTCTTTCTTTCCCCTGTTCATCATGTTGTGCCAATAAGGCCCCTATAGCTGTTTCTATTGTTGAAATATACAAGAGGAGGGGTTCTCCTTGTTTTTCTAGAATAAGGATAGGTAGGTTAGCGAGGTGTTCTTTTAGTCACTCAAAAGCATTCTGACAGTGACTATCCCACACAAAGGCTATGTTCTTGCGGAGGAGATGCTAAAATGGCTAGCATTTATTGGCAAGCTGTGCTATGAACCATCAGATGGATTGAATCTTTCCCTGTCGATTTCGTAGCTGCTTAAGTGTCTTTGGAGGAGGCATCTCTGTTATAGCTTTGACTTTGGCAAGGTCTACTTTAATTCCTCTTCTTAACATGATGTATCCTAGAAGTTTCTCGGAAGTGACCCTGAAGACACATTTCTTAGGATTCAGTCACACATTGTACTGTTCCAACCTATCAAAGATCTTGGCCAACATGTTTAAGTGTTCCTCTTTGGTTTTGGATTTTCCCAGAAGATCACCTACATAGTCTTCCATTATGTGGTGGAAGAGATCATGGAAGATGACTGTCATTACCCATTGATATGTTGCACCTGCATTATTTAATCCAAAAGGCATCACAACCCAATAGTACATCCCCTTGGGCATATGAAGGATGTTTTATGTTGATCTTCCTCTACGATCCAGATTTGATTGTACCCCAAGAAACCATCCATTAGAGATAACATCTCATGACCTGCTGTGAGATCCACTATGATGCCGATGTTGGGTAGCAAAAAGTTAGGTTTAGGGCAAGCTTTATTAAGATCTCTAAAATCTGTGTAGCACCAGATGCCCCCAATGACTTTGGCTATAGGTATAATATCAGATACCCACTCGGGGTTAACTATTGGATGGATAAACCCCACATTTAGGAGTTTCTTAAGCTTTGCTTTGACGAGGAGCGCAATTTGAGGATTCATCTTCCTTAGCTTTTCTTTCACTAGTTTCGCATTAGGTCATATTGCAAGGTGATGAACAACCAAGGAGGGATCCAATCCTGGCATATTGGCATAGGTCCATGTGAAATTATGGTTTCTTTGTTTAAAGAAGTCTAGGAAGTTCTCTTGTTCTGTTGTTGTAAGGGAATCTGCTCTGAATGTGATTTTTGGTGCTTCTTCTATTCCAAGGTTCATTTCCAACGATGCTTCCACTAGGATCTAGGTGATCTGTCTGGATATACTTTATCTACTTCGGGGAAGCCCATGCTCTCATCTCCTAGCAATTCATGGAGGTTTTCACCAAGTGATACATGCTTTATTTTGATTTTTTCTTCACCTAAAAGTGCCACGGAGTGGTTTTCACTAGGGGGTGTTGTTTTTATTTATATGTTTTTGCAACTAAGAGCATGGGTGGTCTCTCTGAAGTAAGTAGATGTATTGAGTTCCATGATATATCTAGCTTTGTGGTCTCCAAGGGGGAAGTGATCTCTGACCCCCATCATCTCAGTTATTGCCTCATCATTCTCTGTCACATCAAGGATGGGAGGTCCTTATTGGTCCCAATCTATAAGCCAAGGGTACACAAGAGGTAGGTTGCGGGAGTCAAATGGAGTGGTGGTTAGGGTATAGATGGTGTATACAGAGGTTTTGAAGAATTCCATGAAATTACTAAAGGAGTCTTGATGGTCTGCTTCGTTGATGTTATCGACCATAGGGGAAGCCTTAGCAACTTCACCTAAGATATATTCACCATTAGGAAGGATAGATTCTTGTTTCCCATACCCTAATCCATGAAGACATGGGTTTCTTGTTGCTTGAATCAGCTCTACAATCCCTTCCTCATGAAGGCCTATACCGTCTTGTCCTTTATAGCCCATATACTTGACAATCTTGAGACCCTTGCCATAGATTTCATCTGGGATAATAGGGGCTTCTTGTTCTGCTTCTTCATCTTTGTATAACCATGAGAATGTCTTCGAGGACATCTTGATCAAGGAGGTGCTTCTTCTCGAAGGTGGGGGATGATTTGCATTTGATGACTACCATGGAGACTTCTTCTTCTTTAGGAACACCAAATGTCTTGGGAGTGGGCAATAATCCTACACAAAAGGCACCATGTAGATCATATTCACCACACCCCATGTCGCTTAGCTTGATCTTGACTTTGGGTGGTGGAGATGTGTGTGATGTAGTGGCAATGTTGGAAGGGTCCACATATGAGGTGGATGATGTGGGATTTGCTTGTGAGGCTAATTTCTTAATGGCATTGTTATATGGGCAGAAAGTGAGGTCATGTTCCTCCAAAAAAATGCAATATTGGATAGGATGGGGATCGGCATAGATAGTAACTTCTGTGTCGTTGTGGGAAAATTTCAAGCATTGGTGAAATGTGGAAGGAACGGCTTGCATGACATGGATCCATGTCAGCCAAGAAGAATATTGTAGGAAGGTCAAGATTAAGCACCTAACACTTGGTTTCTAAGATTTTCTACCCCACCTGGATAGGGAGTTTGATGGTGCCTTCAGATAGTCTCTCAGTATCATCGTACCCCTTAATGGTTATACATTCACTAGTGTCCACAACTACATCAGAGTATCCCAAATGTTTTAACAATTTTAGAGTGCACAGGTTTAGGCCGAAGCCACCATCTATCAAGACTCTTTTTATGAAGTGCTTAATGTGGATGCAAACTTCGATATGTAAGGCATCATTATGTGGGTCATCAGAGATGGGAATATCCTTTTCAGAGAAGGTGAGATGGTGGGGTGAATCGATGTGGCCCACCATGGCTTGGAATTGATCCACATTCAAGTTGGTGGGGACTTGGGTCTCCATTAAGTCTTTGTCGAGGATTTCTTTTTGAATTGGAGACATGCAAAGCAATTCAAGGATGGAGATTTGTGCAGTGGTTTTGCTTAAATGATCTAGGATGTTGTATTTGTAGGTGGATGGTGGGTTGATAGATGTGGATGTGGATGGTTGGTCATTGGTGGGTGCCCCATGGATGGATACACGGCCGCGGTGAGTAGTGACAGTACAATTGGGTGCTTTTGCTTGAATGGTGATGGTATGGATGTGATTGGAAGATTCTTCTATTCAACCCACAATGGAGTTAAAAGAATTGGGAGGTGGTACAACATGGTAAGCTTGGTTGGATGACGATTCTTTTCCTTTGTTGTGGTTGGGTAGAGAATCCTTGTAATCTCTTAGATTAGCATTTGGTGATTGTTTTGGTGATTCATCAAGGGTTATGTCACCCCTATCTATAAGGTCTTGAATACTATGCTTTAGCTTCATGAAGTTTGACATTTTATGTCCCTTCACACGATGATACTCACAAAAGAGATTTTCATCAAACCAAGCGGACTTGAATTGATCCTCACTGTAAGGTCTAATAGGGGGTAGTGTGATCATGTCTTCCTTTACAAGTTTATTAAAGACATCTTCAATGGGTTCCCCTAAAGGTGTGAATTTCCTCTTGGGATTATTATTTTTTTTGGGTGGTCCTTTGGGGGCATTAACATTGTTTGCAGTGGATGTGCTTGGTGGTGCTTGATTTTGTACATGTTGAATGGCTTTCACATCGGTGACACCGTCATTGAGGGTGTTTTTATTCTTTCCCCAAAAGCAAGGTTTATCATTTGATTGCATGTTGTTGTTTGTGTTCGGGGTGTTGTTGTTAACCTTGTTATTGTTGTTGTTTGTGTTCGGGGTGTTGTTGTTAACCTTGTTATTGTTGTTGTTGTTTTTGTTGTCGTAGGTATAAAGTTTTATGGATCCCTTGGCAATGAGGGCTCTTTCAATGGTAGATCCCTTGTCAATAACCTCTTTAAAGGTCAATGCACATTGTATTTACAAATGGAAACCCATTTCTTGACTAAGATTAGCCACAAATGTGGTGACTAGTTGTTTTTTGGGGATAGGCCAAGGGAGCTTGCTTGCTAAGCCTCTCCATCTTTGCAAAAAGGCAATGAAAGATTCTCTATTCTTTTGTTTGGTATTACAAAGATCAGTCATTGATATTTCATGTTTGAAATTATAGGAGAAATGGTTTACAAACTTCTCTGTGAGCTCATGGAAGGTCCTAATGTTGGGAGGAAGATGTGCAAACCATTCAGTGGCTTGACCACTGAGGCTTCTCAGGAAAAGTCTCATCAAATAGGTGTCATCATATGAGACTTCGAGGCAAGTGATATAAAACTCCCTAAGGTGCTCCCTAGGGTCCCCCTAACCTTTGTCCTTGTCAAACTTGGGTGTTTCAAAATCTTTGGGGGAAGGGAGGCATGTATAATGTCCTATCAAATAAGTAAGGGAAAATATCCTCGAAAGAATATTGCTTTGTTTGTTTCCTTGTTGCATGTTATCCAGCTTTTGGATTAATGTTTGGATGATGCTAGCTAAATCTTGGTTGGGACATGGTTGTGGGGTGTGATTTTGTTGACTTTGCATGAGTTGTTGGAGAAAGGGTGGAATTTGATTTTGAAGTGGCGTTTGATGTTGGGATGTTTGATTTTGGGCATTTTGGTTTTGGAGCGTGAGGTGTTGTTGGTATGCAAGAAGTTGTTGCACAATGTGTGGTAGAAGTTGTGGGTTGGGATTGTGTTGCATGGTTTGGACGGATGATACAACATGTGCTTGGGAGATGGGGTTTTGTACATATATGAAATTAGATGATGAATTGGCACATGGGTTGGTATTGGTTGTGTTAGGGGTGGTTGCGAAAATAATTGGTTTATGAAGGCTATAGTGTTGGGGTTAAGTTGAGGAGCGCTAGTGGTAACACTTGCGTGTGTGGTGTTGGTGGGAATGCTTAGGGTGATTTGGGGTATAGAAGTGGTGGTAGTGGATGTTGACGCATTTGAGACATTTGGTGTGGTTGATACGTTGGTGGGATTTGTGGATGTGGTGGCATTAGAATTGGTGGGAATTGTGGAAGTAGTGATGTTTGAGGCTTGAGGTATGTTAGGGTTGGTGTGCGATGTGGATGGTTGTGATGACATGGTGGCATTGGGTATCATAGCACCATTTTGAAGGAGAAATTCAAGATACCTATTAGGGTCCGACCTTAGGACTCTATCAAGGATATCCATAGAATCGGCATCTTGTGTAACGTCTAAGATATCTTTATCTATTTGAATGGTGTTAGATAGTTGTGCTTGTGATGGGATGGGGAAAGGATTTAGCAAAGCGGTAGTGTCGTATGATGGCACTTGTTGGATGAGAGGGACATTATTTTGGTCGGTTGGTAGCATCCCCATGCCAAAGTTATTTCTAAGATGGGTCATTTCTTGATTCTTCTTTGCTTGTGATCTTGTTATGGGCATGCAATGGTTGGTGTATTGATTTTGGTTTGGTGGATGAGAATTAAGACCTTAGAGAATTGATTTGGTTTATTGGACCCAAGTATATGTGGTGATGAAAGGGAACAAGGATTTAGGTTCAAGAGAATATAATCCCTAAAATCTAAATCTAAGGGTAGATGAGGTTATGGTATGATTTTGATTATAGGTTTTAACCTTTAGGGAATAAATCTCAAAAGGTGGCAACCTAAGGGTGATAAATGTCAAGGATATTGATTTTCAAAAATTTTGGACCAAAAGAGTGAAAGATGGAATGGATTGGAAAGATGATTTAGTGAGAAAGATTTTGGGATGGGTTTTTTTTGGATGATGTCTCAACTAAGGAAAACCTTAGATGATTTAGATGTTTTTGAGGATAGATTTTGATGATGTTTAAAAGGATGTTCAAACCAACAAGTGAGCTCAAATAGGTCTAGATTTTTGGATGTTGTAAGATGGATGTTTCTTCTTACTCAAGGTAGACTTATGACCTTGAGCAAAAAGGGATTATTATTCTACTTGAAGGTAGACTAATGACCAACAAGCAAAAGAGGATGTGAAAGGATAAAATCTAGATTCAATTTTTAGCTCAAAGGTTGATTTGGGATATGGTTGATTGAGTTTTTTATTATAGGATTTTTTGGATGTTTTTGATTTAGGATAGATGGATGAAATTTGGAAGGATTTTTTGGATGATGAATTAATGTCCAAAAGTAAAAATCAAATGGATAAGATTATGAAAGGGGATGGATTATGGTTGGGCACAATAGCTTGAATAGAAGTAGAAAGGGTCCAATAGTGAAAATGATTATTCTCTAAGGTCCAAATGGGGAATGGCACTACAACAATCACAGGGAATATTTAGGTGCCAAACAGAGGGTTTTTGGTGCCAAAACAAGGTAGTGAATGGCATATTTTTGGTAAAAATGGGATTTTGATGTCAAATTTTGGAATTTTGAAGGTCAAATGATCATGACTCTTTGGGAAATGTCAAATGTTTCAAGGATGGTTCAACAACTTAGGAATTTTTGGATAATGTCAATGATGTTTTTCTTGGCAAGCATGCAAAACACTTCAAACAAGAGAACACAATGGCCAAAGGTTTTGTTGTGAAAATGTATAAATTTATCAAGCACTTGTACAACCTAAGGCGAGCAAAGGATAATATTTGTTCGATTCCCACTTGGATTACTCCAACCACACTTACTCAGAGCAAATAGCTTAGAAGTTTGGTGGCACTGGTTCCCCCTTACATGGCACACACTTCTAGGGCACACCAAACTTTGAATTCCTAAAGACCTGAAGATCTTAAGGAATTTACTGTCTCTACTTTGAATTGTGAGAACGTGGGACGATTCAGAGGTCCAACCTCCTGTGACAACAAATAGAAAGATTTTGGGCTCTAGCACAAAGGTTCATAGTGGGGGAACATTCAAGGGATTAGCACATTATGAGCATCTAGTAAACCACTTAAGTTTTTAACTAATTCTACTAGGAGTTTCATATACACAAGGTACGACTTCCTTTCGAACTAGCACCGTATGGTAAGCGCTTATACCAATTTGGACTTGGCTTTTGTCTTATCCTATTTTGTATAGCAGACCAAATAAAAGTACCACTTGGGGTCACCAATGAGTTCTCCATGCGGATGTGTCTCAAGGGCAGGCCCCCTCTAAGAAAAAGAAAAAGAGAGTAGAACCATTTCTCTTCACCCAAGATCCTTTTGAAGGTGAGGGGAGAGGATACTTTGATTCTATCCCTTGGGTAACACAAGTGTGCAAGCACATGAGGCACGTCAATGAAGATCTATGTTCTTTTTAAAACCCAAAATGAAATGTGCCTATGATTGTTTGCAAACAAGGTTAATTTTAATGCACCAAACCCAAATGTTTTCTAAGCTAAGCAAGAAAAGTTTGTTTTAGTGCACCAAAATGAAGTGTTTCTAAGCTGATAAAATCCTGCAAAAGGTGTTAGTAGTCTAATTTTTGAGTCTTGGACAAACGTTGTTAACCTGCAGAACACCATCAACACCCTACATAGATTCCAAAGTTAGCACAGAAAAAGGTGCCAAAACAGAGTAAAAAGGTGCCACAAAATAGATAAATGGTGCCACAGAAACTAAAAATAGCACTGCAGACAGAGAAACAACTATTTCAAACTGTTATAGAAAATGGCACTATGGTAGATCAAAATGGCGCTATAGGGTGAAAAGACGCCACAGGAATAAAAAATGGCACCAAACTGCATTTTTACCTTAGATTACCTTGTCTTCTGATACTGAAGGCGACGATCTGGGCATAGATAGTGCCAAAATAGTGCAGTGCTTCAAAAGGGGCTACAAAAAAGATGGTCAAGGGCAAATATTGATTCAAAATGACACAAAAAGACTTCTTGTTCTTTTTAAACACCTCCCCGTTAGTTTCAAATACCCAAAAAAGTGTTATTGAAAGATAAAAGAGTGAGGGTGAAAGACAAAAGAAATCTATGTATTTAGAAAACAATTTGCCATTATCTCACCTTCTTTTATTGTCTTTTATGTCAAAACAGAGAGCGCCTTATCCTAAAAGCTCTTAAAATTCTCAAAAGAAGCCACAAAATCTAAACTATAAGACAAGTGTTAGTGAAAAATGTCATGTGAAAAAGGTGCCAGAATAGTAGGAAATAGCGCCACATGATGAAGAAATAGCGCCACTACGGGGGAAAATGGTGCCAAATAGAGAGTCTTTGGTGTTGATACCTGCAAAAGCACGTCCTTCAATACAAAAACTCACCCAAAAAGATTAGCTTGGACCTTGTGGGTCCCACCGGGCGTGCCAAAATGAGGTAAAGGAAATCAAAATGAAGATAAAACACAAAGAAATGCAATGCAAAACACAAGTTATACCTTCAAGATTAAATCCCAACTCCTTGCTAAGGTAGAGAGCCTTGCACCCTTAGACCCTAGCTTTACCCATGGTTTCTTGCAATGTGAAGTGCTCTACTCAAATGCAAACCACTACAAAAACCTAGCTCAATGAGATGAATTTGATGGAGATTTTGGCATAATGACTTTGCTCAAATTGTGCATGATAAAATGGCTTGGACGATGGTGTATTTATAGGCTTTTTGGAGGGGGATTTGATCCAAGGGTTGAGATTCATTTGGGAGATCAATGGATGAGGATGAATGTGAGGTGGAGGGCTTAGATTCAATCATGGGAAATGGAGGGATGAGAATAAAGATGAATTTTAAATTCATCTCGGGAAGAGAAGTGAATTAAATGAGGTTGGGTGAGATGGGTTAGATGTGAATTAAAAATTCACATGGGGAAGAGAGGGGGATTAGAAATGAATTAAAAATTTATTTCGGGAAAAGCTTCAATTAATGAGTTATGACATGTGTAAGGGGTGTAAGAGATTATTAATGAGGTTTATGACAAGTGTGTATAAAAAATTGTTTTATGTGGCATAAATATCAATTTTTTATTTGTGAGATGTGGGGAGGAGTGTTAAACAAGGTTTGACTAAACTAATCAAGGTGATTAGTTTAATTAATATGGCTGTAGTAAATTAGTGGATAGGTTAATTAGGGGTTAGGATTAATTAAATAATGTTTAATTTAAATAATCCTAGGTATAGGGTCATGTAGGTTAGACTAGCTAATTAAATAATAGGTATTTAATCAACTAAGGTAGGGATAGGTTGATTAGTAGGTTGAATTAATTAAATAAACATGATTTATTCAATTAATTAGGTTTAATGAAATGAGTGAATTAATCAAATAAATATTTTCATATTTATTTAATTAATTGGCTAATGTTAGTAAAGGGGTGACTATTGAATTAATGAAATTAATTCAATTTGAAGGGGGAAATGATGAATAATCAAGTGTTGAGATGAATAATTAATTAAATAAAAATTTAATTAATTAATTGGAAGGGGAGATTGATCATATTAGTGATGTCGAAGGTCAGTTAAGTGATAAAGACATTTTTAGGTGTCTACAACACTTTTAAAAAAATGCCTTTCAAAATTGAAAAATAAATTTACAAACAGTGGTGCTAATGAGGTGAGGTCAACAAACAGGGGCCCCAATGAGGTGATGTGGCCATTTTTTTAGGACAAATCAAACCAAATTGTTTTTGCAAGCTGATTTAGGGCAAATCAAGTCAAATTAGGTTTTGGGCCTCCACATAGCCCTACCACACCTCTGTTTCAATGCCCTATAGATTCCTTTGTGTGAATGAATCAGCCTTTCTCCCTTTTGTTGGACACTACACAGATATGAATTAGATTGTGCCCTTAGGGAAAAGATTCATCCAATGAATTGGCCTTATGCCCTCATGTTGGATGTCTCGATGCCACATGAAATAAGGTATGTTGGACGCCTAGATGTTGGCAGATTAGCTTTTATCACTCCCAATTGAGCTCTTTCATGCCCACACCAGATCAGTATTGGAACGCCCAAGGATCAGGGGTGATTTACTATTTTGCAGGGGCGATGAGGTGATTTCTGAGCCGATTTAGGGCCTTTTCTACCGCTGATGGGTGCCAAACAAGCACGCTTTGACCCAACAAGGTGTCGCCCTCCTAGAAATCAGGTCTTTTGGCCTTCTATTGTTGCTAATGGGTGCCTATATAGGTAGACACAAGAAACCTTCCCCTTTGCATATAAAAAAAGCCTTTTTCTTTGCAAAAAATAGGTAAAAAATAGGTCAATTCACCTTGCAATATGAACAGGGTCAATTTGCACACTATAGGGTGAATTTGAGGGCGTTGAGGGTCAATTAGTAGGCTGTGAACATACTTTGTAGTCCCAACAATATTGAACAAGTGGGAAAAAACACAGAGAGATTTTAAAATGCCCAAAAAAGGGGTTTACTATACCTTCTTCCACAGATCAAGCCTCTCTTTCCCTTTTCCACATCAAGCACCCTCTGTGGAGATCAGATAGACCAATAAAAAGAGTCTGAATGTGTAGAAATGAGAGATTTCAATGGCTACAACCTCGGCGAGTTTAATTGGCCTCTCCTCTCCTTGAATCACCCTATCCTCTATGAATAGAAATAATCTTCCACGTGAATACAAAGAGCAGAACAAAAAAACTTTCATGCAATATTATTTTTGAGAAATAACTCAACAGATAATTTTGAATAGAACAATTGAAAACCATAATGGCTCTGATACCATGTCAAATTCGCTAAGATCTCTGGATAGATTTGTTGTACCGAATTTAGCCACGTGAAACAAGCAAATGCACGCTCTTACCTACGAGATTGATCAAAACAAAGAATATGCAAAGAAATGAAATAGCACCGAAAAATGAAGCAATAGCTCAATGAATGGATGAATTAACTAACAATATGAGGGTAAGTGCAAGAAGATGAGTTCACTTTTTGGCCAAAAAGTGGAAGTGTTTTTCCTGTTTTTCAAATTTTGTCATAATTGGAGTGACAATTTGAAGCACTTACACATAAAATATTAATATGATGTAAAAATAGGAAATGTAAGATTTTGTTTCTAGTTTTTAAATATGTATTTTTTTCCAATACCCAGATGATGAAAGTTGGTTTTTTATTGGATGTACAAAAAGTGGCTTTTTAAAAATCCCTTGTTTTTTGCCAAAGCATGCATGTGTATGGCTAGCATAATTTGACCTAAATAAAGGTATTTTTCTAATTCCTTTTGTGGAAAGATGCATAGGATGTTTAATTTTTTATTTTTTTTCTAAAATACGCTAGTAAACTTTTTAACGTGACCGACGACACTGGTGCGACACGCCCTCCGGCTCCACATGAATGCTTTTGCCCGAAGCAATGAACCGGTGAGGCCACAACACTAGGGACCTCATTCCCTAGCAAGAACACTTCAAACCCGCGAGCTCGTTGGCCCAGTGAAGGTGTAAAGCCTGCAAGCTCATTGGCCCAGTGGGGGTTTGAACTCTGGTGGTCGCCACTACAACCAAGCGACTTAACCACCGAACCATGCCCTTATTGGCTCAGGATGTTTAATTTTGGTTAGGATATTATTTTTGTAATTTTTTGATAAATATTTTTTTATTAATTTTTTAATGGTCTTAATTAGTGCTTTGTAAAACCCCTCGTGTACAGCCAACATAATTTGAGCTAAACTAATCAATTCACTAAAAAAAATTCATCATGTAGAGAATGATATCTAGATTGCTCAAACATAATTTTGTTTCAAGAAACTTTCAAAATCAAAAGTTATTAAAAAATAGTAACATATGTTATTTCAAGTTTATGAGTCTGTTTGTTTAGAAAATAATTAATAAATAGAAAATTATGTCCAATAGTAGAAAAAATTACATATTTGAAAAATAGACTTTCATATCTACAATGGGTTTTAATTTCGTTAAAATATTCTAAAAAAAAAGTCGTCAACCACAGTGATGAAACTAGTTTTTTCTCTTATTGTTTTCATGGTCTCCTAGTTGCAGGTTAGTTGCAGGTCCAAGTCTAAGGCTTGAGTTTCCAAGCCTTTACCAAGCCTAAAACCAATGCAAATTGGTAGGTTTGAAATTTGAAATTCTTAGAAATGGGTACTCGTTTATAAACGGGTTCCCATTACAAATTCGTACCCGTTTTAAAAATAACGGGTACCCATTTCTAAGAAAGCACCCATTTCTAATTTAGTTGTTTTTTTTTCCATAAATTCATAGTATGACAGATACTCTGCAACATTCCTTTTTACCAGTACGGCCGACAGCAACAAATTCTGTGATTTTTTTATATACAAGGTGTTAATTCAAGCTCTCAATGGGACATATTTTATGAAATTTTTACAGGGATTCAATCATAAGGAGCATTTTCAGATGGAATGAAGTAGAAGATTTATTTTTTATAAGGATTCAATTTTTTAGATAGATCAAACAAATATCAAGCAAATATCATTTTGAACAAAGGATCTACATCTACTTGTATTTCATAAATTTTAAAAAGGGATCCAACTCTAAGTATAATACAATATTATTTGTTGATTTTATCAACACATTTTGGTAATCATGGGATCAAATAACTATCAACAAAAAAAGAAGAGGAAGGTTATGACACTTGAATAAATTGAAGCACATCGAGAGAAAGAGGCAAAATGACAGAGATAGGAGAGAGAGGATTAAAAAATGAAGAATGATGTATCATCCAATTCGATGACTATTGAAGAGGAGAACATTAAAGAGACATGTTACCCAATTGTGCTTTTCAGCCGAATCAGGTCAGATTGTAACAGCATTAATTTTTGCTACTTTGAAGAAGTAGATAAGTTCAAGAAGAAGAAGGGAAGGGCACTCCAACAGAGTAGGAGATATCCTAAGACTGGCAAGAGAAAGGAAAACTAATCTATGTATAACAGATTGTGTTGCAGTTTGTTGTCATTGTTCGTTCATTACATTTGATACATTATCAAATGATCAGAAAGGTACACACACTTGTTGAACTTATCTATGATTATAACAAATTTTAGAACATGCAATAGTATATAGATGTATTTCATTATGCAATTGAGTATTTTACAAAAGAACAATGTACAAATCATTGCATAAAAGGTTGTTGTTTATATTCATAAGAGAATATATGTTCATAGTTCCCCACACA
This sequence comes from Cunninghamia lanceolata, assembly GCA_027924645.1. Lineage (NCBI taxonomy): Eukaryota > Viridiplantae > Streptophyta > Pinopsida > Cupressales > Cupressaceae > Cunninghamia > Cunninghamia lanceolata. The sequence goes on along the minus strand of BSBN01000213.1, from coordinate 24,771,107 downwards.
AGCTATGGGATTAACTGTACAAGATGCAATGAAAGAGAACAAGGACATCTTGAACAAAAAGAGCAAACATATAAAAGGGAAAAAGGGATCCGGCATTGCCTAAATGACGAATCCCACTGCTAACAGCATCATCTTCAGTTAGCCCCGTTGATATCTCTAAGAGAACATGCAAGAGAGATTGAAGAGAAATATTAGAGCTTATGATCCTTTTTCACTTCTATATGCAGTAATATCAAATGTACATGCTACTAGTCATTAACCATCTGACCAGGAGATAAAAGAGATAAATAGCTCCAGAATACAGTTATACAAGCACCAAAAGGAAATAGAATATCAGATCAGATCACCATCCAAGGAGAGGCTCCTAGCCCCTTTTGTTTTCCTAAGATGTTTGCTGACTGTGCAGGTACATGTATTTGAAGACCAATTATTAATAGTTGTTTTGAAGCTATTATAGCAGTCAACCTTACCAATCATTAATGGTTGTTCTCAACCTTATCAAATCTCAAGTGCATGGAGTAGTCAGGAGGCATGAAAAGAGGTAGTGTGATTAGAAAGCCTAGTGCCTAATGTAAAGAACATAACAAAAGGGATTATAGTGCAGTAGAGGGAGTATTACAGGCATCATGTTAATCAGGACAGTCAAACATGTCAAGGAACTATCATCCAAGAAAATTCAAGGGGAGCAGTCATTAATGACTGACATGGAAAGGGGATAATCATCATAAAGGTAGTTATCCTAGTCATGAGGAACAGCATAAAGTCACGCACAACTGGCAAATGATAGTTAGCCATAGGGAGCAAAGGCAACATTACAAGACAAAGATTTATGGTAAAGGCTTTGCAGTTCTGGGGAAGACGTTGTCAAAAGAGGAATAGTTCAATATAGGACTGTGGTATAAGAGAAAAGCATGCACATGTCTTTAGAATATAGAGGTCTAGGATAACAAATGGAGCATGAGAGGAAGGTAAACAAGAGATGCACTATAACAATGAACAACCCTAATCCTAGACATGTTTTATGACAGTGGCTAATAGAACAGACTGCATAGCAGAGACCCATGAGACAAAAAATAGTGAATGAGCATGGTAGGGTCAAATGCTTCTAGAAGGAGGAGTGTTACATGATTGCATACAAGGATATCCACCATTGAATCTTTGGAGGCATGCCTATAAGGACAATGTTTATGATTGTTAAAAAGCAACAGTCTTTAACAGTCAAGGGAATGACTGTACTAACAGTCAAGGGAATGACTATACTAATAGTCATAATAGAAACATGCATAGCAAACTTAACAGTCCTAAAGATGACAAGGAACAGTTGAAAGCAGCAAACAAAGATATTGTAGCAGTCTACACGGGTCTGTCATGAAGAGACAGTCATGATTAAAAAGGCTTGATGGTGCTAAAATACAAGAAAGCTCTAAGAAGAGATGAGAGTGTAAGGGATATCCTAGAGAGGTGTAGAAGATTGTACCCATCATTATGAGGTAGTAGTCCATCAAGAGGTTTCTGTAAGTCAATAAGATAGAAGAATACATTGAGTTTTCCAAGTATAAACTTTGTGCATGAGATTTTTAGGTATATGAAGTTTAGAGAGCACAAAAGTAAGGATCAACAGACATCATGAGGTGACTGTAATAGTGCAAAGGTTGGTGAAGACTATCAAAAAACTAAAAGAATATGTACAATATGGAATAAAGAATACAGTTGACCACATTATGTGCAAGGGGAAATATCAATGAAGTCCAAAGTAGCATGTAGAGTGAAAGAGTCAAGATGAGAGTCATAGTAAATATCAGCAAATGAGTGCAGCCCAGCCAAAAGACTATCCATAGTATATAAGGTCATCAAACAGGAGCAACCATCATTGTCACAGAGCCTTATATTAGTCTACACATCCATTAAACTAGTGTAGGGATGTCTGATACATCTAAGAGCAGATACAAGGAATTCTTGTGCTTTGTAAGAGGTTTTGATCCTATTTTGAAAGCCACTAACATCATGATAAGCCAGAGGAACAACAGTATCAGTGTATAAGGAGCAATCATATCAAAGATTAAGAGATCCACTCACATAAGGAACAGTCATATATGGAGCAATGACACTATGAGAAACAGTCTTCAATGAAGATTCTTACATTGTATGATTAGGAGATTGTGACAAAGATAAAGAAAGCACGCATACAGTGAAGAAACACAGTCCTAGCACTCCTAGAGTAATCTGTCAAAGGACAGTGCAAGGAGAATAGGTTTCAGAAGGGCAGTTTGGACTGCATATGTCAAAAGGAATAACAATAAAATGAATACTTGGCTTTTCCTCTCAAATCAAAGCACAAGGAGCAGATGTATAGTGAAGTAAGAAGCACAATTTTCATCATTTATATCATTTTCATCATTTTCTCATAGCAGTCATGAAGAACACAGATTTTCATGAAGAGAGCAGCAGGGTTCACAGGTTCTTCACAAGTCTTTAGGCAAACCCTAGTAGGGTTTCTTATTATGTATAAAGCTAAATCTTTCACTTCTATTGATAAACAAAAAGGAGCAATAGTATCACATCATCAAATCTCATACCATGATTTTGAGCAGCAATAAGCATCCTTCAGGATATAAGGTTTTCATGATGCAAGGCTTTCATAACCCTAGTTCTTCCTTTCTCCTTTTCATTGTGCAAGAAAGTGAGAAAGTTCCATAGTTTCCATATAACCCTACTAGGGTTTTGTCTAAAAAAAGGGTGACAACTATATGAATGAAGAGAAGGTATATAGAAGATAGTAAAAGTGATATTTTCTTACTATTTTGCCCAAATAAGAATGCCATGAGAAACCCTCACAAGACACAGAAATACCACTACAAAGAAGACAACACTGTCACATATAATGGAACAGCCAGTAAGTGAGCAACATCCATCTCTAAAGAGAGGGCAGAGTACAATAGAAAATGAAAACCCTAGTAATCTTCAATAGAAGGTAAAATAAAACCCTCAATTTTCCTCATGAAAAGATAACAGAAAAAAGGCAAATTTTCCTTTTGCTTCATACACAGATTCCTTGAAAATGTAGATAAGGAGAGCTCCAGATACATGCTTTGAAATGAAAAGCACAGCAGATAAATGCAATCCATCTCAGTTTTTCTCATAGAAGCTCGCATATAAGGGTGTTTTTGCACCATTTTCTTATGGAAAATACAGTCAAATGTAAAAGAAGAATCTCACCTTCAAAATGAAGTCTAGTTGTTGCAAGAGAAGCCATTGGAAGAAGTCAGTAAAAGCCCTTCCAAGGAGTTCCAAAAGGGCCCTCAAACCCTCATGGTGGTGCAGCAGAGCCCAACAAGGTGAAATGAAAGAATGAAATAATGTGATTTTAGGTTTGCAAAAGTACTTTGTTCACAAGGAAGCCCTCATCTATGGGATTTCTGAAGTCTTTTTTACTTTATTTTTAAAGAAATCATCAGAGTAACCAAAAGGAAGCCCGTGGTCAAACACTTATAAGGTGTGAGAACCTAGTAAGGTATGATGGAGCTCGTGGCAGGGTAGGGAGATATAAGGTATTTTATGACTTTATTTATCCTTTCTAAACCTTAAGTCAAATAAAAGAGAAAAATCATGATTAAGGTTTTAAAGCGAAGGAGGCCATGAGGTCTTTTGTTTTTTTTTATTGACTTGGGTCAATCTGAGTATGTATAAGGGCTTTTCGTAAGCAAGGGGTAAAGTGAAGTTTTGTAAAAGGGTAAAGTGTAAATGGACATATTATCTAAACCCCTTAAATTTCTTTTTGCATAAGTTGAAGACAAAATATTGTATTTTAAAAAAATATTAAGGGGAAATGTTTTATAAATTACCCTAATATTTGTTTCACAAAAACCAAGAAGATAAATTGTAAAACACTTATTAAGGTAAAGCATGTACATGATTTACCATTAATATTTTTCAAAAATAATATATTGTTGCCCTTCAAGCATGCAGAAAGAAAAGAAGAGTTGAAGTGAGGTGGCAAACTCATGCAAAAGGAGTTTTTGTTCCTTTTTTGACTCTAGAGTCAAACTAATCTATTTTTGGCAGTTTTTTTTGGTCAAACACCTTGAGAGGAGTTATGAGCTAAAATAGCTCATTTTGGAGCAGTTATGGGGCCTAACTTTTAGCCTTTTCCCTCTTGCTTGTCCAGAAGTGAGGAGTTGCTTTTCCAACTTTTCATGCATCAGTTGGAGTGTAGTTTGACAAGAGTTTAGTTCCCATTGGCTTTTGGAGATAGATTTTTGTACTATAGAGAAAAAGCTTATGCTTTTTTCTCAGTTCTTGCTTTCTTCTTACCTTTGCACATTGCAGAGAGATATTGAGTATTGTAACTCAACTTTTTACAGGTTTTATACAGTTGCAGTAGTTTATTTTCAGCAGTTTCACAGTTATTGCAGAGTTTTCCTTCTATTTCTCAATAAAAATTAGGTGTTCTATTCAGATTCAGGTGTCTTGTTTCTTTTTGAATGATTTGATAAAGATTTATTGTGTTTTATATCAAAACCTTTAAGTTTTTTATCTCATTTGTTGAATGCAAGTATACAAAGTGCAATTTTACCATAGGTTACAAATTGTCTGGGTGATTCCCTTTACTTTTTAAGTTGTGAAAAATATTGGTTTTCCTTCATCAAAAGTGGATTGTTTTCATGCCTTTTCGTAAAACATTTTTGTGATAAGATTGTTCAGTTTGAGTTGTAAGAGCAGATATATTGAAGAATAGTTGTGAATCAGAATTGCAAGTTAGGATTCAATCTTTGGTGCATCACCCCTTAGGATAAATTTTAGTTCAATTTATTTAATCATTCTTCTATCTCTTTTCCCACAAAGCACATCAAATCCAAGGGGCATTTAAAGGGAGCTAGCTCTTTCAGAGGTTCATTCTCACCATAAACAACCCACAGTCTGAGAATGTTCCCATGTTGCACGAGATTGCCAAGATTTAAGGCTTAGCATTCAGGGCCCAATCCTTTGTGACAACAGTTTTTGGCACACTCGATGGGACAAATCAGACTATTACAGTCCATAAGTTCTCATCCATTGCTAATATTCAGTGTGTATATTAGCAAGATCAGCCTTTGGAGGTAGTTTCTCACACACCTGGCGACTCTATAGGTTCAAATCTACTGATTTCAGTAGTCTAGAAGCTTAAAGATTATCAAGGATCAGGATTTAAGTGATATTGTTGGTCCTTTCCTTCATGGAATCATTCCAATAACCTAGCAATTTTGCTGGTATATACAAAATTTTCTAAATGACACCTGGTTTTCTTGATTTAGGAAAAAAATTTATGAAAACCCGGCTCATTTGAATGTTCTAGTATGTCAAACTATCAAGGAAATTATGTTCCTATCCCTTCATTTTGCTAGAATGTAGTTTTAGAGCCTTCTCAATACCCATATCAGACTGAAAACACAGACGATTTTATCCCAAACAGCCATGTAATAGCAGGATATCAGCATGTTCAACATGCTTATCTCCCACCCACCCCTGTTTAGCCTTCTTGTTAGCCTAGCCATGCCTATAATCAGCCCCAGGATGGCTATTTTAATCCTCACCAGCAGGTTTACCCTCCTAGTAAACTTCATATTCAACTTCAAGACAATGAGTTGGGTACCATCAAGAGCATGATCCTAGATTTTCAAAGACATATCAGAAATAGCAAGAGAAAATGAATATAGTATGCAGTAGGAACAACAGTCTTATGAGGACTTTTGTTATCAGCGGGAGATGGAAGACAAGAGAAAATATGGAGAGGAATGTCTTGCTCAACCTTCTTGTTAGCCTACCTATGCTCATAATCAGTCCCAAAAAGACTATTTTGTTCCCAATCAGCATGTTTTTTCTACTGATCAGCCTCAACATGATGATAATATGAGTGTTAGGGATATCTCTTTTAATTTTCAAAAATAGTTAGATGATATTGAAATAGAAAGAGAGTACAACATGTAGTAGCAGGATCCTAATTATCAAGCCTATCTCTATCAGCAAGAGATGGAAGAAAAGAGAAGGTATGAAGAAGAATATCTAAATAGGTAGATTTCTATTAAGGAGGAACAAATGAGACAACTTCTGGCTCAAGTTCAAAGACCCAAAGCCCAAACTCCAAGTTTTAGAAACTCTAATTTTGTTCAAGAACCTATTTGCACTCAAAACCAGATCATTAATCCTTAGTTTTAGCCATCTCAAGAGCTTGAACCAAGTCATCAAAGTTTTGAACAACCATGGCAGCCTTCTTAGACTAAGTATCCTGATTATAAAATGTTAAACCTTGTTAAGGCTACTCCTCCCATACCAATCCAAAATAAAGAAGAGGAAAAGGTAGTAGAATCAAAACCAATCAAGATCCAAGTTGGTGTGGTGGGCAAAGGATGAGTTAGTGAAGACAAAAAAGGAGTTATCTGTTGTCTACAAGCCTCCATATGATATACAAGATGAGAAATCAGACCTTTTACAAGGAGGTAAACATGAAAATGAAACTCTATTATAAGAAGAGCAAGTGGCTGCTATTGTTTGTCCTATGTTCCTAGTTGAATATGAGCATAATGCATGTGAAGAGGAATGTTGTTTCAGGCTTGACACTAAATCCTTTACATTTTGATTCATTTGATGGCTTTTCTAATGCTTTTTATGAGATGAATGAAAGAAGAATGGAAAGACTATAGGGTCATAATCTTCAATTGTGAAGACAAATTGAGCAAGATTCATTAAAGGAAGAATTGGTGTTTTTGTTTGATCAGCTACCTTCTTTTGTTGAGCAAGATGAAGAAAGCATGTTCATACCAACAGCAGCTGCAAGTCAGGGGCAAGAAGTAAATGCAATCGAAAGAGGATAGATTTTGCAAAATCTAGGATAGTTTGAACAGAAGAATATTGACAACCCTATTTTGAAGACTAATAAGATTGCTTTGAATGAAGATGTCTACTAGGTTGAACAGGAAACCAAATCAAAAATTATGCTTCAAAAGGGTGATCATTACACTTCATCAAGTCTTCAAGAAGATTGCTATAAATCTAAGGTGAGTCCTCTTATGCAAAAAGGCAAAGAGAATCATGTTCCCCATGGATGTGAAACATCTAATTTGTTTTCAGAACTCCCTTTTTACTATAATGAAGAGGCTAGCATGGATGACTTGAAGGCAGCTTGCCTTGAAGAATAGTCAAGTGAGCTAATTGAAGATGAGCCTTTTCAAGACAACTCGATGTTTGATTGTCAAGATCCTAATTATTCGTCTTGTAGAAAGCTTGTCACTATGCTGAATTCATGTAATGATCAAAATCCCAAGCCAGTGAATGATGAGGACAGCAAGGTAAAACAGGTTTCTGAACATTCCCCTTTTGCATTTAAACAATATGAAGCTAATATGTTTGAGGACAACAAGGAAAGTATGTAGCTACATCTTTTGGAAGAGGAGGCCAAATATCAAAAGGGCTTCATGGTTGCTACTGATTGCATAAACATTCAGGAGCATCTCTTGATTAAGGACACTTTATCTTAAAGAATGGACTATTAAAAAGCAGTTTTTAAAAAGTTTCCTCATCATACAAGAAAGAGTACATCCGCCTCATTCACTCAGGAAGAGGAGCAGGAGTTAGACAACTCCAATCTGGGTAAATGTTCAGACCCCCTAATCAGCCCATAGTTCAGACTCAGGGTGATAGGGCAACAAAAAGCAAGGATCAAACCAGCATTGATTGTTCACACATCGGTTTGTCAAGAGGATTTCCTATTCGACATCTAATCCAGTTGAAAAGAAACAACGAGAAAGCATCAGATGAGTAGCAAGAAGAGGAGAGGCAGCTCACTTGCCCACCTCAGAGCAACTGTATTTTCAGTCAAAACAACTAGGTATGTGCTTTTGTTCTTTTTCTTGAAGAGGTATTACATAAATTTATTGGATACCCACCCTTTCCACACCCCTTGTTGGCTATTGACAAACATGGAAAGCATACTCAGCTAATCAAGAAGGGAAAATACTTTGCAGAACTAGATAATAGATTCATTTAGAAGGCCTGTTTTATTTGTTTAGTTTAGGTAGGTGGACCACTTTCTTCAGTTTTTGTTTTCCAAGAAGTGCAGTTGTACAGTTGCCTGCCCCTGTTTAGGGCCAGCATTGTTTTGTTTTCAGTTTTATTTCACTGATGTGTGAAATCTATCAGCAGACTTCTAAAAGATTTCTAAGTTTTAAAGGCCAATAAAGACTCTATTTCCCAATGGATATACTAGGCAACTGGCCAAGAGAGTTTTAGAAGGCAAAACTGGCGTCGAGGTCACCAAAAATGTTACCCAATTGTGCTTTTCAGCCCAATCAGGTCAGGTTGTAACAACATTAATTTTTGTTGCTTTGAAGAAATAGATAAGTTCAAGGACAAAAAGGGAAGGACACTCCAACAGAGCAGGAGATATCCTAGGATTGACAGGAGAAAGGAAAACTAATCTATGTATGGCAGATTGTGTTGCAGTTTGTTGTCATTGTTCATTCATTACAGTTGATACAATATCAAATGATCAAAAAGGTACACACACTTTCTAAACTTATCTATGATTATAACAAATTTTAGAACATGCAATAGTATATAGATGTATTTCATTATGCAATTGAGTGTTTTACAAAAGAACAATGTACAAATCATTGCATAAAAGGTTGATAGTTATATTCATAAGAGAATATATGTTCACAGTTCCCCACACAAGCTGTGGGATTAACTATACAAGATGCAATGAAAGAGAACAAGTACATCTTGAACAAAAAGAGCAAACATATAAAAGGGAAAAAGGGGATCTGTCATTGCCTGAATGACGAATCCCACTACTGGAAACATCATCTTCAGTTAGCCCCATTGATATCTCCAAGAGGACTTGCAATAGAGGATGAAGAGAAATATTAGAGCTCAGGATGCTTTTTCACCTCTATATGCAGTAATATCAAATGTACATGCAACTAGTCATTAAGCATCTGACTAGGCGATAAAAGAGATAAATAGCTCAAGAACGTAGTTATACAAGCACCAAAAGGAAACAGAATATCAGATTAGATCACCATCCAAGGAGAATCTCCTAGCCTCTTTTGTTTTCCTAACATGTTTGCTAACTGTGCAGGTGTAGGTATTTGAAGACCAATCATTAATGGTTGCTTTGAAGCTATTATAGCTGCCAACCTTACTAGTCATTAATGGTTGTTCTCAACCTTATCAAATCTCAAGTGCATGGAGCAGTCAGGAGGCATGAAAAGAGGTAGTGTGATCAAAAAGCCTAGTACCTAATGTAAACAACATAACAGCAGGGATTATAGTGCATTAGAGGGAGTATGATAGTCATCATGCTAATCAAGATAGTCAAACATGTCATGGAACTATCATCTAAGCAAATTCAAGGGGAGCAGTCATCAATGACTGACATGGAAAGGGGATAATCATCATAAAGGTAGTTGTCCTAGTCATGAGGAACAACATAAAGTCATGCACAGCTAGAAAATGATAGTTAGCCATAGGGAGCAAAGGCAACATTATAAGACAAAGGTTTATGGTGAAGGATTTGCAGTTCTGGGGCAGAGGTTGTTAAAAGAGGAACAATCCTATATAGGATTGTGGTATAAGAGAAAAGCATGCACATGTCTTTATAGTATAGAGGTCTAGGATAACAGATGGAGTGTGAGAGGAAGGTAAACAAGAGATGCACTATAACAATGAACAACCCTACTCCTAGACATGTTTTATGATAGTGGCTAGTAGGACAGAGTGCATAGCAGAGACCTATGAGACAAAAAATAGTGAAGGAGCAAGGTAGGGTCAGATGCTGCTAGAAGGAGTGTTACATTATCTTGCATACAAGGATATCCACCATTGAATCTTTGGAGGCATGCCTATAAGGATAGTGTTTATGATTGTTAAAAAGAAACAGTCTAGGAGCAACAGTCTTTAATAGTCAAGGTAATGACTATAATAATAGTCATAATAGCAACATGCATAACAACCTTAACAGTCCTAAAGATGACAAGGAATAGTTGAAAGCAGCAAATAAGGATATTGTAGCAGTCTACATGGGTCTATCATGAAGAGACAGTCATGATTGAAAAGGCTTGATGGCCTTAATATACAGGAAATCTCTGAGAAGAGATGAGAGTGTAAGGGATAGCCTAGAGAGGTGTGGAAGACTGTACCCATCACTATGAGGTAGTAGTCCATCAAGAGGTTTTTGTAGGTCAATAAGATAGAAGAATACATTGAGTTTTCTAACTATAAACTTTGTGCATGAGATTTGTAGGTATATGAAGTTTAGAGAGCACAAAAGTAAGGATCAACAGACATCATGAGGCTACTGTAACAGTGCAAAGATTGGTGAAGACTATGAAAAAATTGAAAGAATATGTACAATATTGAATAAAGACTATAGTTGACCACATTATGTGCAAGGGGAAATATCAATGAAGTCCAAAGTAGCATGTAGATTGAAAGAGTCAAGATGAGCATCACAGTAAATATTAGCAAATGAGTGCAGCCCAGCCAAAAGACTATACATAGTATATAAGGTCATCAAAGGGGAGTAGCCATCATTGTCACAGAGCCTTATATTAGTTTGCACATCCATTAAACTAGTGTAGGGATGTCTGATACATCTAAGAGTTTATACAAGGAAGTCTTGTGCTTTGTTAGAGGTTTTGATCCCGTTTTGAGAGCCACTGACATCATGAGAAACTAGAGGAACAATACTATCAGTGTATAAGGAGCAGTCATATCACAGCTAAAGAGATCCATTGACATAAGTAACAGTCTTATATGGAGCAGTCACACTATGAGGAATAGTCTTGAGTGGAGAGTCTTACATTGTATGATTAGGAGACTGTGACAAAGATAAAGAAAGCACGCATATAGTGAAGAAAAATAGTCCTAGCACTCCTAGAGTAATCTGTCAGAGGATAGTACAAGGAGAATAGGTTTCAAAAGGGTAGCTTGGACTGCATATGTCAAAAGGAATAACAATTTAGAGTGAATACTTAGCTTTTCCTCACAAATCAAAGCACAAGGAGAAGCTGTATAGTGAAGTAAGAAGCACAATTTTCATCATTTTCTCACAGCAGTCATGAAGAACATAGATTTTCATGAAGAGAGCAGCACGGTTCACAGGTTCTTCACAAGTCTTTAGGAAAACCCTAGTAGGGTTTCTTATTACGTATAAATCCAAATATTTCACTTCTATTGATAAACAAAAAGGAGCAATAGTATCACATCATCAAATCGCATACCATGATTTTGAGTAGCAATAAGCATCCTTCAGGATATAAGGTTTTCATGATGCAAGGCTTTCATAACCCTATTTCTTCCTTTCTCCTTTTCACTATGCAAGAAAGTGAGAAAGTGCCATAGTTTCCATATAATCCTACTAGGGTTTTGTCTGAAAAAGGGCGATAGCTATATGAATGAAGAGAAGGCATACAGAAGATAGTAAAACTGATATTTTCTCATTGTTTTGCCCAAATAAGAATACCATGAGAAACCCTCACAAGACACATAGATACCACTGCAAAGAAGAGAACAATGTCACAAATAATGGAACATCCAGCAAGTGAATAGCATCCATCTCTAAATAGAGGGCAGAGTACAAGAGAAAATGAAAACCCTAGTAATCTTCAATAGAAGGCAAAATAAAACCCTCAATTTTCTTCATGAAAGGATAACAGAAAAAGGGAAAATTTTCCTTTTGCTTCATACACAGATTCCTTGAAAATGTAGATAAGGAGAGCTCTAGATACAAGCTTTGAAATTAAAAGCATAGTAGATAAAAGCAATCCATCTCAATTTTTCTCATAGAAGCTCGCATATAAGGGTGTTTTTGCACCATTTTCTTGTGGAAAATACAGTCAAATGCAAAAGAAGAATCTCACCTTCAAAACAAAGTCTAGTTGTTGCAAGAGAAGCCATTGGAAGCAGTCAGTAGAAGCACTTCCAAGGAGTTCCAACAGGGCCCTCAAAACCTCATGGCGGCACAGCAGAGCCCAACAAGGTGAAGTGAAAGAATGAAATGATGTGATTTTAGGTTTGTAAAAGTATTTTGTCCACAGGGAAGCCCTAGTCCATGGGATTTCTGAAGTCTTTTTTACTGTATTTTTAAAGAAATCATCAGAATAACCAAAAGGAAGTCTGTGGTCAAACACTTGTAAGGTGTGAGAACCTAGTAAGGCGTGATGGAGCCCATGGAAGGGTAGGGAGATATAAGGTATTTTATAACTTTATTTATCCTTTCTAAACCTTAAGTCAAACAAAAGAGAAAATTCATGATTAAGGTTTGAAAGAGAAGGAGGCCATGAGGTCTTTTATTTTTTGTTATTGACTTGGGTCAATCTGAGTATGTATAAGGGCTTTTCATAAGCGAGGGGTAAAGTGAAGTTTTGTAAAAGGGTAAAGTGTAAATGGACAAATTATCTAAACCCCTTTTTCTTTTTGCATATGTTGAAGACAAAATATTGTATTTTAAACAAATATTAACGGGAAATGCTTTATAAATTACCATAATATTTGTTTCACAAAAACCAAGAAGATAAATTGTAATACACTTATTAAGGTAAAGCATGCACATGATTTACCCTTAATATTTGTCAAAAATAATATATTTTTGTCCCCCAAGCATGCAGAAAGAAGAGAAGAGTTGAAGTGAGGTGGCAAACTCATGCAAAAGGAGTTTCTATTCCTTTTTTGACTCTAGAGTCAAACTGTTAGGAACCCATGTTTAACCCTTCTCTTTACTTTGTTAGTATATTACATTTGGATGCATATGCTTTGTAAGTCGTCCCGTGAGTATATTGTATTATCCCACATTCATGGGAAGTAATAGTTGTTTAGATTAGACTTAGAATATAAGTTCGTGTTGAGGCCAATGAAGGCATCCACGAGTTTATTGTATTGAGCTTTCTCAAAGGAGGTTGCCCCCTCAAAGTGGCTTGCGATCAATAAATTCCTTTTGTGTTCTACTATTTCTGTTATTTCATGCATTTTTCATTATATTGTTGCAGGAGGTTCCTCTCATCTGGTATTAGAGCGCTTTCTTGGGCTTGCTAGGTGGAATTTCTACCAAATTTTTTTTTTGCAGTGGCCTCCAGGCGCTGTGATTATTGCAGTAGTTCTTTTTTCTTTGCATCTGTATTGTTCATTTCAATTACAGGTTCGGATCAGGGAATAATCCATATCCACTTAACTGTGGGAAGTGTCTAGGCATAGCCCTAAAACTCATTGTGAGGAGTACCACAGGAACCCCGAAGTTGCTGGCCCATTGAGAGGACCTGCTAGCGAAAAGGGCAACGGCCCCTACCTGATTGACTAGTTCCCATCTGAGGTAAACCAAGAGCTGTCGTTTGTGGCAAAGTAGTTATCAGTTTTACCTAAGCCATGGAGTGAGGGGTACTGCCCCAATACACAAGCTGTTAGACAGCATTGGTATCCGAGTGAATCCCCTGAACCTTTAGGAAGCTGAACATACCTGGGGTCCATATCTATTACCAGCTGACAAATCGCCAATTGAATTTGTCTAGAGCCATTGCAGATCATAAAAAAAAAGTAAAAAAAATTGTTTTTTCGCCATATCTTCCTTGCTTTCGCTCCGTTTCCTCTAAAAATTCACTGGAACCCTTGAAATTCTATTCTGCATATTTCTTTCCTTGAGGACCATATCCCAAATTCCACTTATCAAAGCCAGAAATCCCACATTTGTCTATTTTTAGGGTTTGCCATAACTTCTTCGATTCTCACCCAATCGCCTTCAAATTTTGCCATAGTGTTCATTTCCTATTTCTGCTCCTTTGTCCCTCTTAGACAAATTTTCCCATTCTTTCACCCCACCTCTGAAATCCCCATTTTCTGCTTCCCTGTCCCTCAAAAAGTGTCCAAAACCTAGTCAAACCCCAATTACCCATCAAAGTTTTTCTCAAATCTAAATTTTTCTTTACTAAAAAAGTTTCTTTTTTTATTTTTCTACCCATTTCACAAAAAAAAAATCCTGGTTATGGTTGTCACCCGCATAGGAGCAAAAAACATGAAGGAGGAACTTGCAACCATCAAGACCAAACTCCAAGATCTGGATGAAAAAATTCTTGAGCTCAATCTTTAGCATTCAGCCATGAATAATAGATGGCATCCAGAGTCTTTTGCAGATATAGGGTTTTCTTCTTCCGGTAATTTTCGTGGACCGAACCTTCATTTTCCTCGCTTCAATGGTGATGATCCAACTAGATGGATATACCGAGTAGAACAATATTTCAATCTACATAATACTTTTGATGTCAACAAAGTCCCGCTTGTCTCCTTTCATTTGGAACATAAAGCCCTTCAATGGTTCCATTGGTAGATCAAATCTCATGAAGAGCCAAAATGGATAGATTTTTGCAAACTCATTTTGCAACGATTTGGCCCTGGTGCTTTTGATGACTTCATAGGAGCACTCACAAAACTACACCAAACAGGCACTGTGAGAGAATATCAAACAAAATTTGAAAAACTGGCCAATCACACAGAGGGATTGTCTAATGAATTCTTCAGGAGTTGTTTTGTCAGTGGTTTGAAGGATGTAATTCACTCTGAGGTTAAAATGTTCTACCCAAGCACAATGATAGAAGCCTTAGGGTTGGCTAAGTTGGCAGAGGACAAGATCACAGCTCAACAATGCTCCAAATCTAATTTTGTTCCATTCAGAAATATGGATCCCCAAAGCCCTCAAATAATGCCATCTCCTAGAACAACTCCTATCAAGCATTTGACTGAAGCAGAGATGCGGGCACGTAGAGAAAAAGGGCTTTGTTATAATTGTGATGAAAAATTCATTCAGGGACATAGATGTGTTGAGCAAAAGCTCTATTCTTGGATGTGGATTCTCCGCCTGAAACTGAAGTTTATGCAAATGCTCAGATACAGTAGCTGATCAGGTTGAAACTCAGCAGTCGTCTGTTAACCCTACTTCTCAGTAAGACCACCCCGAGATCTCTCTCCATGTCGTAGCAGGAGTCACCACCCCACAAACCATGTGGGTCAAGGGTTACTTCAAGAAGCTCCCTCTTACAATACTCATTGATTCTGGTAGTACTCATAACTTCATTGACCCTCGAATAGCCAAATAGGCTGATTGTTTTGTTCATCCTTGCTCAAACTTTGAAGTCATGATTGCCAATGGGGGCACATTACCTTGCAAAGGGAAGTGTCGCAATGTGCATATCTCTATTGGAGATTATAACTTGCGCTCCAACATGTTTGTCTTTCCCTTAGGCGGATGTGATGTGGTTTTGGGCGCCCAATAGTTATGTACACTTGGACCCATCTTATGGGATTTTGCTAAAATTTGGATGCAGTTTTCAAACAATGGGCACAAACACACATTGAAGGCCTTACAACTAGGGTCTCTTAGCATCATAAGTTCACATCACTTAGAAAAGCTTCTTAAGAAGAATTCACATGGTGTCATCGCTTAGTTTTACTCCATTGTTCTCCACTACTCCTTCAGCTCTACAATGAATGATGGCTATTTTGCATACAGTACAGAAGTGGCGGCCATACCTATTAGGGAATCATTTTTGCATCGAGGTGGCTCACCAGAGCCTAAAATATTTCCTGGAACAATGGGTCTCCTCCCCAGCACAATAGAAATGGATGAGCAAACTCATGGGTTATGACTATGACATCACGTACAAGAAGGGTAAAGACAATATTGTGGCAGATTCTCTTTCTAGCACATGTGATGACCAAGCTTCTCTTTCAACTATTTCTATGTTTGTTCCAAATTGGTTGGAATATGTCCTGTAGGCTATCTTCTATGAACTCTGTGTTTCTCCATCGGTAGGGCACTCTGGGTTCCTCAAAACTTATGAGCGAGCATGGCGTCACTTCTTTTGGAAGGGAATGAACAGGGCAATTCAACAGATTGTGGCTGCATGTGATACCTCAGAACAACAACATCAGTGGACAAAGTGGGTCCCTCTCACTGAATGGTGGTACAATACCTCCTACCACACTACATCTAACATGACTCCATATGAAGTAGTCTATGGTCAAGCACCGCCAGCGCTCCTTCCATACTCCCCCAGCAGTTCACGAGTTCAGGCAGTTGACATCATTCTCCACACCCAAGATTAGATTAGGGATCATAAGCTGGCTCCTTCTTCCCACGTTCATCGAATATTTCATGTCTCTTGTCTAAAGAAATTGCTTGGTGCCAACGACAGAGCACAAACTGTTTTACCACAACTGGATAATGAAGGATCCATCCTTTTGGCACTAGAGGTAATCCTCGACAGGGGCACTCATCCTCTTTGCTCCCGCTCCATCATGGAGGTATTAATTCAGTGGCATGGAATGCACCCAGAGATTGCTATAGGGGAACCACTCCTTTAGATTCTGCAACAATTTCCACATATTACGCTTTGAGGACAAAGCTTTTCTAAGAAAGAGGGGATGTTAGGAACCCGTGTTTAACCCTTCTCTTTACTTTGTTAGTATAATACATTTGGACGCATATGCTTTGTAAGTCATCCCATGAGTATATTGTATTATCCCACATTCATGGGAAGTAATAGTTGTTTAGATTAGACTTAGTATATAAGTACGTGTTGAGGCCAATGAAGGCATCCACGAGTTTATTGTATTGAGCTTGCTCAAAGGAGGTTGCCCCCTTGAAGTGGCCTGCGATCAATAAATTCCTTCTGTGTTTTGCCATTTATGTTATTTCATGCATTTTTCATTATATTATTGCAGGAGGTCCCTCTCACAAACTAATCTATTTTTGGTATTTTTTTGGTCAAACACCTTGAGAGGAGTTCTGAGATAAAATGGCTCATTTTGGTGCAGTTATGGGCCCTAATTTTTAGGCTTTTCCCTCTTGTTCGCCTCGAATCTAGGAGTTGCTTTTTTAGACTTTTCATGCATCAGTTGGAGTGGAGTTTGACAAGAGTTTAGTTCCCTTTGGCTTTTTTGAGACAATTTTTTGTATTATAGAGAAAAAGCTTATGTTTTTTTCTCAGTTCTTGCTTTCGTCTTGCCTTTGCACATTGCAAAGAGAGATATTGAGTATTGTAACTCAACTTTTTATAGGTTTTATACAGTTGTAGTAGTTTATTTTCAGCAGTTTCATAGTTATTGCAGAGTTTTCCTTCTATTTCTCAATAAAAATCAGGTGTTCTATTCAGATTCAGGTGTCTTGTTTCTTTTTGAATGATTTGATAAATATTTATTATGTTTTATATCAAAACCTTTAAGTTTTATGTATCATTCGTTGAATGCAAGTATACAAAGTGCAATTTTACCACAGGTTACAGATTGTGCAGGTGATTCCCTTTACTTTTTAAGTTGTGAAAAGCATTGGTTTTCCTTCATCAAAAGTGGATTGTTTTCATGCCTTTCTGTGAAACATTTTTGTGATAAGATTGTTCAGTTTGAGTTGTACGAGCTGATATATTGAAGAATAGCTGTGAATCAAAATTGTAAGTTAGGATTCAATCTTTGGTGCATCACCCCTTAGGATAAATTTTAGTTCAGTTTATTTAATCATTCTTCTATCTCTTTTCCCACAAATCATGTTAGATACAAGGGGCATTTAAAGGGAGCCGACTCTTCTAAAGGTTGATTCTCACCATAGACAACCCACAGTTTGAGAATGTTCCCATGTTGCACAGGATTGCCAAGATTTAAGGCTTACCATTCAGGGCGCAATCCTTAGTGACAATAATTTTTGGCATGCCCGGTGGGATAGATCGGACTATTACAGTCCATAAGTTCTCATCCATTGCTAATATTCAGTGTGTATATCAGCAAGATCAACCTTTGGAGGTAGCTTCTCACACACCTGGTGACTCTATAGGTTCAAATCTACTAATTTCAGCAGTCCAAAAGCTTAAAGATTATCAAAGATCAGGATTTAAGTGACATTCTTGGTCTTTTCCTTCATGGAATCCTTCCAATCACTTGGCAAATTTGCTAGTATGTACAAAATTTTCTCAATCAGACCTGGTTTTCTTGATTTAGGAAAAAAAATTATGAAAACCCAACTCATTTGAATGTTCTAGTATGTCAAACTATCAAGGAAATTATGTTCCTATCCCTTCATTTTGCCAAAATGTAATTTTAGAGCCTTCCCAATACCCATACCAAACTGAAAACGTTGTCAGTTTTATCCCAAAAAGCCATGTAACAGCAGGATATCAGCATGTTCAACATGTTTATCTCCCACCCACCCCTACTTAGCCTTCTTGTCAGCCTAACCATGCCTATAATCAGCACCAAGAAGGCTCTTTTAATCCTCACCAACAGGTTTACCCTCCTAGTCAACTTCTGAACAATGAGTTGGGTACCATCAAGAGCATGATCCTAGATTTTCAAAGACATGTACTAGATTTTCAAAGACAGATATCAGAAATAGCAAGAGAAAATGAATATAGTATGCAGCAAGAAGATTAATCTTATGAGGACTTTTATTATCAGCAAGAGATGGAAGATAAGAGAAAATATGAAGAGGAATGTCTTACTCAACCTTCTTGTCAGCCTACTTATGCTCATAATCAGTCCCAGAAAGACTATTTTATTCCCAATCAGCATGTTTTTTTTGTTGATCAGCCTCAGCATGATGATAATATGAGTGTTAGGGATATCACTTTGAATTTTCAAAAATAGTTAGATGATATTGAAAGAGAAAGAGAGTACAACATGCAGCAGCAGGATCCTACTTATCAAGCCTATCTCTAGCAGCAAGAGATGGAAGAAAAGAGAAGGCATGAAAAAGAATGTCTAAATAAGCAGATTGATATTAAGGAGGAACAAATGAGACAACTTCTCGCTCAAGTTCAAAGAGCCAAAGCCCAAATTCCAAGTTTCAAAAGTTTTGATTTTGTTAAGGAACCTATTTGCATTTAAAACTAAATCATTAATCCTCAGTTTCAGCCATCTCAAGATCTTGAACTGAGTCATCAAAGTTTTGAACAACCATGGTAGCCTTCTTGGACTAAGCATCCTGATTAAAAAAAGTCAAACCTTGTTAAGGCTACTCCTCCCATACCAATCCAAAATAAAGAAGAGGAAAAGGTAGTAGAATCAAAACCAATCAAGATTCCAAGTTGGTGTGGTGGGCAAAAGGAAGAGTTAGTGAAGACAAAAAAGGCATTATCTATTGTCTACAAGCCTCCATATGATATACAAGATGAGAAATTAGACCTTTTACAAGGAGGTACGTGTGAAAATGAAACTCTATTGCAAGAAGAGCAAGTGCTTGTTGTTGTTTGTCCTGTGTTCCCAACTGAATATGAGCATAATGCATGCGAAGAGGATGTTGTTTCAGGCTTGACACTGAATCCTTTACATTTTGATTCATTTGATGGTTTTTCTAATGCTTTTTATGAGATGAATGAAAGTAGAATGGAAAGGCTAGAGGATCAGAATCTTCAGTTGCAAAGACAACTTGAGTAAGATTCATTAAAGGAAGAATTGGTGTTTTTGTTTGATTAGCTACCTTCTTTTGTTGAGCAAGATGAAGAAAGCACGATCATACCAACAGTGGTTGCAAGTTAGAGGAAAGAAGTAAATGCAATCCAAAGAGGATAGATTTTGCAAAATCTAGGACAGTGTGAATAGTAGAATATTGACAGGCCTGTTTTGGAGGCTAATATGATTGCTTTGCATGAAGATGTCTACCAGGTTGAACAGGAAACCAAATTAAAACTTATGCTTCAGACGGATGATCATGACACTTCATCAAGCCTTTAGGAAGACTACTATAAATCTAAGGTGAGTCCTCTTATGCAAAAAGGCCAAGAGAATCATGTTCCCCACGGATGTGAAGCATCTGATTTGTTTTTAGAAATCCCTTTGTACTACAATGAAGAGGCTAACATGGATGACTTGAAGGCAGCTTACCTTAAAGAGCAGTCAAGTGAACTAATTGAAGATGAGCAGCCTTTTCAAAACAACTCAATGTTTGATTGTCAAGATCCTAATTGTTTGGCTTGTAGAGAGCTTGTCACTATGCTGAATTCTTGTAATGATCAAAAGCCCAAGCCAGTGAATGATGAGGACAGCAAGGTAAAACATGTTTCTAAACATTTCCCTTTTGTATTTGAACAATATGAAGCTAATCAGTTTGAGGACAGCAGGGAAAGTATGTAGCTACACCTTTTGGAAGAGGAGGCCAAATATCAAAAGGGCTTAAAGGTTGTTGCTGATTGCATGAACATTCATGAGCATCTCTTGATTGAGGACACTTTGTCTCAAAGAATGGACTATCAAAACGTAGTTTTGAAAAAGTTTCCTGATCATACAAGAAAGAGTGCACCCCCCTCATTTACTCAGGAAGAGGAGCAGGAGTTAGACAACTCCAATCTAGGTAAATTTTCAGACCCCCTAATGAGCCCATAGTTCAGACTCAAGGTGATAGGGTAGAAGAAAGCAAGGATCAAACCAACATTGATTGTTCACACATCGGTTTGTCAAGAGGATGTCCAATTCGACATCTAATCCAATTGGAAAGAAACGAGGAGCTAAAGCATTAGATGAGCAATAGGAAGAGGAGAGACAACTCACTTGCCCACCTCATAGCAACTATATTTTCAATCAAAGCAAATGGGTATGTGCTTTTGTTCTTTTTCTTGAAGAGGTATTACATAAATTTATTGGATACCCACCCTTTCCACACCCCTTGTTGGCTGCTGACAAACATGGAAAGCATACTCAGCTAATCAGGAAGGGAAGATACTTTGTAGAACCAATTAATAGCTTTGTTTAGAAGGCTTGTTTCATTTGTTTAGTTTAGGTAGGTAGACCACTTGCTTCAGTTTTTGTTTTCCAAGAAAGGCAGTTGCATAGTTGGTTGCCCCTCTTTAAGGCCAGCATTGTTTTGTTTTTAGTTTTGTTTCATTGCTGTGTGAGTTCTATCAGCTAAGTTCCAAAATATTTCTAAGTTTTCAAGGCCAATAAAGACTCTATTGCCCAATGGATATACTAGGCAATTGGCCAGGAGAGTTTTACCGGGCAAAACTAGCGTAGAGGTCACCAAAAATGTTACCCAATTGTGCTTTTTAGTCCAATCAAGTCAGGCTGTAATAGCATTAATTTTTACTGCTTTGAAGAAGCAAATAAGTTCAAGGAGAAGAAGGGAAGGACACTCCAACAGAGCAGGAGACATCCTAGGACTAGCAAGAGAAAGGAAAACTAATCTATGTATGGCAGAATGTGTTGCGTTTGTTGTCATTGTTCGTTCATTACAGTTGATACATTATCAAATGATCAGAAAGGCAAACACACTTGCTAAACTTATCTATGATTAGAACAAATTTAAGAACATGCAATAGTATACAGATGTATTTCATTATGCAATTGAGTGTTTTAAAAAAGAACAATGTACAAATCATTGCATAAAAGGTTGTTGTCTATATTCATAAGAGAAGATAAGTTCATAGTTCCCCACACAAGCCATGGGACTAACTATACAAGATGCAATGAAAGAGAACAAGTACATCTGGAACAAAAAGAGAAAACATATAAAAGGGAAAAAGGGATCCATAATTGCCTGAATGACGAATCCCACTACTAGTAGCATCATCTTCAGTAAGCCCCGTCGATATCTCCAAGAGGACCTACAAGAGAGAATGAAGAGAAATATTAGAGCTCAGGATCCTTTTTCACTTCTATATGTAGTAATATCAAATGTACATGCTACTAGTCATTAAGCATCTGACTAGGAGATAAAAGAGATAAATAGCTTCAGAATGCAATTACACAAGCACCAAAAGGAAACAGAATATCAGATCAGATCACCATCCAAGGAGAGGCTCCTAACCTCTTTTGTTTTCCTAACATGTTTGTTGACTATGCAGGTGCAAGTATTTGAAGACAAATCATTAATGGTTGTTTTGAAGCTATTATAGCATCCGACCTTACCAGTCATTAATGGTTGTTCTCAACCTTATCAAATCTCAAGTGCATGGAGTAGTCAGGAGGCATGAAAAGAGGTAGTGTGATTAGAAACCCTGGTGCCTAATGTAAAGAACATAACAGCAGGAATTATAGTGCAATAGAGGGAGTATGACAGTCATCATGCTAATTAAGACAGTCAAACATGTCAAGGAACTATCATCCAAGAAAATTCAAGGGGAGCAGTCATTAATGATTGACATGGAAAGGGGATAATCATCATAAAGGTAGTTGTCCTAGTCATGAGGAACAACATAAAGTCATGCACAACTGGCAAATGATAGTTAGCCATAGGGAGCAAAGGCAACATTACAAGACAAAGGTTTATGGAAAAGGCTTTGCAGTTCTGGCGCAGACATTGTCAAAAGAGGAACAGTCCTATATAGGACTGTGGCATAAGAGAAAAGCATGTGCATGTCTTTACAGTACAGAGGTCTAGGATAACAGATGGAGCATGAGAGGAAGGTAAACACGAGATGCACTATAACAATGAACAACCCTAATCCTAGACATGTTTTATGATAGTGGTTAATAAGATAGAGTGCATAGTAGAGACCCGTGAGACAAAAAATAGTGAATGAGCATGGTAGGGTCAGATGCTTCTAGAAGGAGGAGTGTTACATGTTCTTGCATACAAGGATATCCACCAATGAATCTTTAGAGGCATCCCTATAAGGACAGTGTTATGATTATTAAAAACCAACAGTCTTGGAGCATCAATCTTTAATAGTCAAGGGAATGACTGTACTAACAGTCATGATAGCAACATGCATATCAACCTTAACAATCCTAAAGATGACAAGGAATAGTTGAAAACAACAAACAAGGATATTGTCGCAGTCTACACGGGTCTATCATGAAGAGACAGTCATGATTGAAAAGGCTTGATGGTGCTAAAATACAAGAAAGCTCTAAGAAGAGATGAGAGTGTAAGGGATAGCCTAGAGAAGTGTAGAAGAATGTACCCATCATTATGAGGTAGTAGTCCATCAAGAGGTTTCTGCAGGTTAGTAAGATAGAAGAATACATTGAGTTTGCCAAGTATAAACTTTGTGCATGAGATTTTTAGGTATATGAAGTTTAGAGAGCAAAAAATTAAGGATCAACAGACATCATGAGGTGACTGTAACAGTACAAAGGTTGGTGAAGACTGTCAAAAAATTGAAAGAATATGTACAATATGGAATAAAGACTACAGTTGACCAAATTATGTGCAAGGGGAAATATCAATGAAGTCCAAAGTAGCATGTAGACTGAAAGAGTCAAGATGAGCATCACAGTAAATATCAGCAAATGAGTGCAGCCCAGCCAAAAGACTATACACAGTATATAATGTCATCAAAGGGGAGCAGCCATCATTGTCACAGAGCCTTATATTAGTCTACACATCCATTAAACTAGTGTAGGGATGTCTGATACATCTAAGAGCAGATACAAGGAAGTCTTGTGCTTTGTAAGAGGTTTTGATCCTATTTTGAGTGCCACTGACATCACGAGAAACTAGATGAACAACAGTATCAGTGTATAAAGAGTAGTCATATCACAGCTAAACAGATCCATTGACATAAGGACCATTCTTATATGGAGAAATCACACTATGAGGAACGGTCTTAAGTGGAGAGTCTTACATTGTATGATTAGGAGACTGTGACAAAGATAAACAAAGCACGCATACAATGAAGAAAAATAGTCCTAGCACTCCTAGAGTAATCTGTCAAAGGACAGTACAAGGAGAATAGGTTTTAGAAGGGTAGTTTAGACTGCATATGTCAAAAAGAATAGCAATAGAATGAATACTTATCTTTTCATCAGAAATCAAAGCACAAGGAGCAGCTATATAGTGAAGTAAGAAGCACAATTTTCATCATTTTCTCACAGCAGTCATGAAGAACACAGATTTTCATGAAGAGAGCAGCAAGGTTCACAGGTTCTTCACAAGTCTGCAAGAAAACCCTAGTAGGGTTTCTTATTACGTATAAAGCCAAATCTTTCACTTCTATTGATAAACAAAAAGGAGCAATAGTATCACATCATCAAATCTCATACCATGATTTTGAGCAGCAATAAGCATCCTTCAGGATATAAGGTTTTCATGATGCAAGGCTTTCATAACCCTAGTTCTTCCTTTCTCATTTTTACTGTACAAGAAAGTACCATAGTTTCCATATAACCCTACTAGGGTTTTGTCTGAAAACAGGGCAACAGCTATATGAATGAAGAGAAGGCATACAGAAGACAGTAAAAGTGATATTTTCTCATTGTTTTGCCCAAATAAGAATACCATGAGAAACCCTCGCAGAACACAGAGATACCACTACAAAGAAGAGAACATTGTCACAGATAATGGAATAGCCAGCAAGTGAGTAGCATCCATCTCTAAAGAGAGGGTAAAGTACAATAGAAAGTGAAAACCCTAGTAATCTTCAATAGAAGGAAAAATAAAACCCTCAATTTTCTTCATGAAAAGATAACAGAAAAAGGGCAAATTTTCCTTTTGCTTCATACATAGATTCCTTGAAAATGCAGATAAGGAGAGCTCCAGATACAAGTTTTGAAATGAAAAGCACAGCACATAAAAGCAATCCATCTCAGTTTTTCTCATAGAAGCTCACATATAACAGTGTTTTTGCACCATTTTCTTGTGGAAAATACAGTCAAATGCAAAAGAAGAATGTAATGTGCCGTACCTATTTGTATTTTTTAATGATCCTTTATGTGTGATTTTTTATTATTATTGTGTGATCTTTCAAACTAGAGAGAAGAATGCATAAGGGGTTTTTAGTTTTCCTGCAGATGTGTTGCCAGAGCATACAATATATAGCATATAACACAAACCCAGAAAATTTACAATAGATATAAAGAAACTATCGACTACCCAGATAGTAAAATGACCAATAATAAATTACTGTGACATACCCATACTCAGATTTGCAACTTCATATTTCAGCTGTTGCCGGACCAGCAAATGGGCATAGCCAAAATCACTCCAAACTCCAAGGAATAGAAAATATCATGCCTATATTAATAGCAGCAATACAAGAGGCCCTAGACGCCTTATACAATGCAAAATAGAAGCTGCCTGCAAAGAGAAATGAAGCTCAAAACTCCCAACTTCATGCCTGGATGTGTACGGCCATGGCTGGAAGTGTATATCAGTAGCAAGAATGACCAATAGCCTCTGAAATATTTCTGTTAGGAACTGATTGCAATCTACAAAGCTAGGCGACAAAGTATGAAGAAGTTTGCTGCTCCCAAATGCTCCAAAAATCACTCAACTGTGGTATGGCCTTATGCAAATATGTACGGCCAGCAAAAAGGTTTTACATAGCAGTAATAACTCTTCTCAACCACAACAAAATCTGCCTTTAAAACAGTCCTTCCAATCTGCACACATAAATCTCCATTAAACTACAAAGGATGTATCAAGAATTGCATCAAACCATCAATCCGTCAACTCCATTGAAGCACATTTGTGAACACTGAATACATCCACCATAGAAGGTACCGTTGGGTGATCTTTCACACCTGTGGGATACCGCTACTCAGGGAGGTTTCCATCTCCAATAGCCTCTGGTTTGAATCCTCAAACCCTAGAGCCAAAGCTCCAAAACCCTAGCAAGGGAAATCTCAAAGAGAGAAGAAAATAATAAACCAAACATATCCAAATGAGAGCACTTTTCCTCCTTTTATGCCTTTTCAACTGGGAGTCTCTAAAATCCTCTTGCATATGGGATAAAACATGAGAGGGAAAATACAATATAATTCTCTTTAATTATTTCCTCAACATCACCCTTAAATTCCCCTCTTTTAAAACAACATTAAGTTGTTGAGCCTAGGTACCAAGGTCCAATATTAAATAATAATGTTTAATTTACGGACTTTAAAATGGAGGCCAAGATGATGTCAGAAACCAATGATCTATAGCTCATTGGAAAGGTCTTGACAAGACAAATCCAACCCCACTCTCAAAATCCCATTCCAGTGCCAAACCTGAACTTACTAAAAATAGTAAGTAACGACCATAAGCAAATTGAGCCAACTCAGAGGGTGCCAACTGGATCCACAAACCATCTGATAACTCTAAGCTCAATGCAATGTTTATGAGAGCCAACAGCCGACTGCCAAGTCACCCAAACAATGCCAAACTGCCGCTTACTAAAAATAGCAGTGAACACCGGGGACCAAAGAGAACAAACCTAGAAAAAACCTAGAAAGATTAATGACATGCAAGCACTTACTATAAATAGTAAGTACGGACAAGTTGTCTGAAATCCCTCTGGAAAGTGTCAACCATCTCCATTAGATCACCCAAACACCCTGGTGACATCGAAATATTCCTCTGATTATGTTGTCACCAACCCAGAAAGTCAACTCTGACTGAACTGCAAGAGAACCTGAAAATGGGGACATTACAGTCTGCCCTTCCCAAAGATTGCTTGTCCTCAAGCAATGCCAATACAACCTCCAAGCAACAAACTGAACCCAACTGAAACCAAAAATGATCCTAGGGTCCCAAGTTATTCTCATCATAGAACCACCACGTCGACGCTACGCTACTCTGATAAAACCTTCACCATGCAGAGAGTGGTGAAGCAACACCTCGGAATCCAATTGAATTGTCATGCCAAACCTATCACCACCTGGATCCCAACACATTAGAACCTCACATCCATCAATCATAAAGAGGAAATTAACCCTTGAAGTGTCTGAACCACAACATTCCCTTCTATCCTCTACAAAACTCCTATGGATGTACTGACTACACAACATTGGTGCTGGAAAATATGAAACTGCTCCTCTCAGAATGAGGGAATGAATAAACTCTCCTCCATCACCACTGTAAAGACTAAACATGCCATCATGCTTACTGACACTGCAACCTCTCAAAAGCCATGTCTCTAATGGAAATTTAGGAGACCAAGAAGCTGCAAACTCTATCTGATACATATCACCATGATGGTAATCTGATCTCTGACTCTGCAAATAATCTTCTGAATGTATTTGAGTCAGCCACCTGCAATCTCTACTTCCACCTTTTGTAGATGGCAACCCCTCATCCCACAATGGATGGTATAAATCCTGAGCCAATCCATACTCACGCATCATCAGGTCATCTGTGTGTGGACTAAAGGAGAAATGATGAGCACTCCTCACTATGCAGTCAGAATAAAAAGCACCTTCCTGTGTCAATGGTTGACCGATATAGTCATGGGGAACACACTCGTCATCACTCACATCACCTGGATCAGAATATGGCTCATGTCTCTGATCCTAAATAGCTAACTAGGTAGATACTCTGGCAGCCTTCTCTGCGTACCCAATAGCATACTCCCTATCATGATACAATTGGAGATATTATGATTTTACCTCCTCCAAAGCACTCCTGATGAATTGCAAATCATGAATGTGAGTACCAGCCGAGACCCCATACTGTCTCTCCTCCAACTTTGCTGTCCAAAGAAGGTTCTCAACATTCCTATGAGTGTAATCTAAACAAGATAAGGTTGAATCAACCTTCTCTCCAGTAACCTCCAGCTGATCTCTCCATCTCTGTGGCTCAATAAGCTATCGATCAAAATCAGCTGCATGGGATGTAGACTCTAATTTGCTTCCACAAGAGGGAAACAAATCAACATGAGGACCAATCACTCCACTGGATGATGCCCTGCATATCTCCTGTGAAAATGATGAAATAGTGTGGTGATCTATCACACAACTCTCTAGAAAATTCACTACTACACCACAAGAGCCATCAACAACTTGCTCTGCATCACCTGTCATGGGACTAACCTCAAGAGAACCTAGTGCATCATGTGGTCCTCTACAACTCTCAACCAATGCACTCATCCTATCTGTGTCACCTGCACCAGTAAATGAAATGGATGTGACCACATCCTCCACATGCTCATTACCACTATCCGTGGATGTATGCTCATCACTACATGCTGCCATAGATCTCTGAATTGTATCTGTAGGTGATGAAGACTGTGTCAATCTCAACTCCATGGTAAGCTCATCTACCTATAACTTTGACTCTTGAAGGGTTATTTGAGCATTCTTCAAAGAGTCTGCAGCGACCTCAAGCTCATAGGTGAGCTCATCAACCTCCTCTTCTTTTCACCTTAGAGCATCATGATAAATACCGTCAAGCCTGAGAAGATGATCTCTATCTGATAACAACTGTAGGTAATTATTCTTCATGATCCCAACTGCATCTCTAAGTGCCTGAAATTCAGCAAGGGAAAGTCCTCTGTCATCATGTTCCACCATCTCAGGAGTACTCCAACCATAGGTTGCCAACGTCTGTCTAGCAACATCAAAATGTTCCAAAGCTGTAGCAATCATATTGTCATTAACTTTCAATTGCCCAGTCAAATGATGATACCCCTGTGACGAATCATCTTCACACAAATCTTCCGATTTGTAATCTACACTATGGAAAGAGGCTGAATCATTATCACTCACCGATTGATAAGCATCCTCATGTGTGCTATCAATTCTACACACTTCCTCAACAAAGGTACTGTTGTTATGTACCTCACGAGATGACTCCAATGACACAATAGAAGTTGTTGATTGGACATCATCAATGCTCACTGCTGCCTCCAAAGTAGACACATGCTCATCCAAAGAGCTATCCTGGGACGCGTCATTAACAAGTAAATTTTTTGATTTGTTCACATCATCTAAAATCTGATTTACCAAATCAAATTCGTTGTGGCATGAATCCGCAACACCTATTGCATCACTATCACCCGAAACTAGAGTGTCTACATTAGATGACTCAACACAACCAACATCATCATGTGTAATAGCAGTATCTTCATGCTGATGCAAACTGATCAAACTGCTGTCACAAAATTTAGAACTGTTATGGCTTGTATCCTCATGGTTTTCCTCATGTTTGACACTCATATTTTGCGTGTCAACACTAGAAGTATCTTTTACAATTTTTTCCTCTTGTGCCATAACATTTAAATCACTACTACACTCAGAAGAATGACTGCTGTCATAAAAATCAGAACTGTTATCAGGGCTGATAACAACCTCTTGAGTGCTGAAAGTAACCTCATTTGCCAAACCAACATCAATTTGTGAGTCCCTTTTATCGGTACATTGGTGGTTAGGCTCCCGAAATTCTTTGCAAGAGAAGCATAGGCTTTGTCTTCTCACGTGATTCTTGCTTAATTTCCTCTGCAACTCTTGGTTCTGAGGTCTACCTCCCCTGCGGGGTCTAGTCTTTATCCTGATGTGAGAGTACTCAGCAAATGTCAACTCGGCTCTGAACTCTTCACTGGACGCTCTCCAATCCCTCAAAATCTCCTCCTGAAACTCTGCCTCTGTGGGATCCTGTTTAGGAACTTGGTTCCTGGGAGCAAATGTAGAGATACCAAGTCTATCACTCGCTGTAAACTGTGAAGCCCTCCTATGAGTAACTGAGGCCTCATCCTCATCATCATGCAACTGTCGAAGGACCCGTGTTATCTTCTCCTGTGATTCTCTCAACTCCTGTCGAGACGTCCTCATCTCTCGGGTGAGTGCATTCAAGATCTCATGCAAGCTAGGTTTGTCACCTTCCATGTCACCCATTTCCTCTATCACTACTGTATCTGTACTTGCAAAAGGATCAATCTAGAAAACCTGTATGTGTACTCATGCAAGTGCTGATCACTCACATGCAAAGCTAAGCTATATGTCTGTTCAACCTCACAGGATGGCAAGATCATAGCTCTGATACCATTGTAATGTGCCGTACCTATTTGTATTTTTTAATGATCCTTTATGTGTGATTTTTTATTATTATTGTGTGATCTTTCAGACTAGAGAGAAGAATGCAAAAGGGGTTTTCAGTTTTCCTGCAGATGTGTTGCCAGAGCATACAATATATAGCATATAACCCAAACCCAGAAAATTTACAACAGATATAAAGAAACTATAGACTACCCAGATAGTAAAATGACCAATAATAAATTACTATGACATACCCATGCTCAGATCTACAACTTCATATTTCAGCTATTGCCGGACCAGCAAATGGGCATAGCCAAAATCACTCCAAACTCCAAGGAATAGAAAATATCATGCCTATATTAATAGCAGCAATACAAGAGGCCCTAGATGCCTTATACAATGCAAAATAGAAGCTGCACGCAAAGAGAAATGAAGCTCAAAACTCCCAACTTCATGCCTGGATGCATACGGCCATGGCTAGAAGTGTATATCAACAGCAAGAATGACCAATAGCCTCTGAAATATTTCTGTTAGGAACTGATTGCAGTCTACAAGGCTAGGCAACAAAGTATGAAGAAGTTTGTTGCTCCCAAATGCTCCAAAAATCACTCAATTGTGGTACGGCCTTATGCAAATATGTACGGCCAGCAAAAAGGTTTTACATAGCAGCAATAACTCTTCTCAACCACAACAAAATCTGCCTTTAAAACAGTCCTTCCAATCTGCACACATAAATCTCTATTAAACTACAAAGGATGTATCAAGAATTGCATCAAACCTTCAATCCGTCAACTCCATTGAAGCACATTTGTGAACACTGAATATATCCACCATAGAAGGTACCGTTGGGTGATCTTTCACACCTGTGGGATACTGCTACTCAGGGAGGTTTCCGTCTCCAAGAGCCTCTAGTTTGAATCCTCAAACCCTAGAGCCAAAGCTCCAAAACCCTAGCAAGGGAAATCTCAAAGAGAGAAGAAAATAATAAACCAAGCATATCCAAATGAGAGCACTTTTCCTCCTTTTATGCCTTTTCAACTGGGAGTCTCTAAAATCCTCTTGCATATGGGATAAAACATGAGAGGGAAAATACAATATAATTCTCTTTAATTATTTCCTCAACATCACCCTTAAAGTCCCCTCTTTTAAAACAACATTAAGTTGTTGAGCCTAGGCACCAAGGTCCAATATTAAATAATAATGTTTAATTTACAGACTTTAAAACGGAGGCCAAGATGATGTCAGAAACCAATGATCTATAGGTCGTTGGAAAGGTCTTGACAAGACAAATCCAACACCACTCTCAAAATCCCGTTCCAGTGCCAAACCTGAACTTACTAAAAATAGTAAGTAACGACCATAAGCAAACTGAGCCAACTTAGAGGGTGCCAACTGGATCCACAAACCATCTGATAACTCCAAGCTCAATGCAATGTTTATGAGAGCCAACAGCCAACTGCCAAGTCACCCAAACAATGCCAAACTGTTGCTTACTAAAAATAGCAGTGAACACCAGGGACCAAAGAGAACAAACCCAGAAAAAACCCAGAAAGATTAATGACATGCAAGCACTTACTATAAATAGTAAGTATGGATAAGTTGTCCGAAATCCCTCTGGAAAGTGTCAACCATCTCCATTGGATCACCCAAACACCCTGGTGACATCGAAATATTCCTCTGATTATGTTGTCACCAACCCAGAAAGTCAGCTCTGACTGAACTGCAAGAGAACCTGAAAATGGGGACATTACAAAGAATCGCACCTTCAAAATGAAGTCTGGTTGTTGCAAGAGAAGTCGTTGGAAGCAGTCGGTAGAAGCCCTTCCAAGGAGTTCCAACAGGGCCCTCAAACCCTCATGGTGGCACAGCAGAGCCCAACAAGGTGAAGTGAAAGAATGAAATGATGTTATTTTAGGTTTGCAAAAATATTTTGTTCACAAGGAATCCCTAGTCCATGGGATTTCTAAAGTCTTTTTGACTTGATTTTTAAAGAAATCATCAGAGTAACCAAAAGGAAGCCTGTGGTCAAACACTTATAAGGTGTGAGAACCTAGTAAGGTGTGATGGAGCCCGTGGAAGGGTAGGGAGATATAAGGTATTTTATGACTTTATTTATCCTTTCTAAACCTTATGTCAAACAAAAGAGAAATATCGTGATTAAGGTTTGAAAGAGAAGCATGAGGTCTTTTATTTTTTGTTATTGACTTGGGTCAATCTGAGTATGTATTAGGGCTTTTCATAAGCCAGGGGTAAAGTGAAATTTTGTAAAAGGGTAAAGTGTAAATGGAAAAATTATCTAAACCCCTTTTTCTTTTTGCATAAGTTGAAGACAAAATATTGTATTTTAAACAAATATTAAGGGGAAATGTTTTATAAATTACCCTAATATTTGTTTCACAAAAACCAAGAAGATAAATTGTAAAACACTTAATAAGGTAAAGCATGCACATGATTTATCCATAATATTTGTCAAAAATAATATATTTTTGGCCCCCAAGCATGCAGAAAGAAAAGAAGAGTTGAAGGGAGGTGGCAAACTCATTCAAATGGAGTTTTTGTTCCTTTTTTGACTCTAGAGTCAAACTAATTTATTTTTGGCAGTTTTTTTGGTCAAACACCTTGAAAGGAGGAGTTCTGAGCTAAAATAACTCATTTTGGAGTAGTTATGGACCCTAATTTTTAAGCTTTTCCCTCTTGCTCGCCCAGAAGCAGGAGGTTCTTTTTTAGACTTTTCATGCATTAGTTGGAGTGTAGTTTGGTACAAGTTTAGTTCTCCTTGGGTTTTGGAGACAGATTTTTGTATTATAGAGAAAAAGCTTATGCTTTTTTCTTAGTTCTTGCTTTCTTCTTGCCTTTGCACATTGCAGAGAGATTTTGAGTATTGTAACTCATCTTTTTACAAGTTTTATACAGTTGCAACATTTTATTTTCAGTAGTTTCATAGTTATTGCAGAGTTTTCCTTCTATTTCTCAATAAAAATTAGGTGTTCTTCTATTCAGATTCAGGTGTCTTGTTTCTTTATGAATTATTTGATAAAGATTTATTGTGTTTTATATCAAATCCTTTAAGTTTTTTGTCTCATTCGTTGAATGCAAGTATACAAAGTACAATTTTACCACAGGTTACAGATTGTGCGGGTGATTCCCTTTACTTTTTAAGTTGTGAAAAACACTAATTTTCCTTCATCAAAAGTGGATTGTTTTCATACCTTTCTATTAAACATTTTTGTGATAAGATTGTTCAGTTTGAGTTGTAAGAGTAGATATATTGAAGAATAGTTGTGAATTAGAATTGTAAGTTAGGATTCAATCTTTGGTGCATCACCCCTTAGGATAAATTTCAGTTTAGTTTATTTAATCATTCTTATATCTCTTTTCCCATAAAGCACATCAGATCCAAGGGGCATTTAAAAGGAGTCGGCTCTTTTGGAGGTTCATTCTCACCATAGACAACCCACAATTTGAGAATGTTCCCATGTTGCACAGGAATGCCAAGCTTTAAGGCTTAGCATTCAGGGCGTAATCCTTCGTGACAACAAGACCAATATATGGATGAAGTGAATGTCGAATATGCAAATGTGGAAAAGGTCAAGAATATGGAAAATACAAATATAAGAAAGAATTCAGGTATGTCTTAAAATCCCTTGAATGATAATGAGATTAATGATTTAAAACAAGTTGGATATAACATTAGTGAGATAAATTCTTCTATTACAAACAAGACAATTAAAAATGAAAATGAAAACCCTTGTATGAGTGAAAATGAAAATTTTTTTTTTTAAAATTGAAAATAATGTTTTGAAGGATCTTCCTGGTAAGATATCTTGGAGACAAATTTGAACCCTTGCAAATAGATTGTACAAACAGTTTTTTATAGAAAAACTCTTGGATTTCAATGCCTACTTGTATTACAATTGATGAGAATGTCAAAAATGAGAAAAGTAATGAAAAAATTAGGCATATTTGTAAAACCTAAAAAAGTGGATGAATCAATGGAACAAGTTATGTCTAGTGTTGCTAATATTATTGGTTCTATTGGAAAAACTAGTCAATCTAAGGATAAGAATGCAACACGTCGAGCAATAACAATTGCTTTAGTTAATAAATTAGTTGTGAGCAAAATAATGATAAGTAAGACAAGTGGATATTTAAATGTGCATGCTATAACTTTAAGAAGAGCATTAAAGAGAAGAGTAAGTATTGAAGATGATCCAATTAACCAATGTTGGGACTCCCAAGGTCTGACATGAAATTAAATAATGAAATTAGGTCTTTGATTGAAAAATTTTGGCATGATAATACAAGGGTTTCATCAAATGCTAGAGATGTTTTGAAATTAAGGGTGGGGTCAAAAAATCATGATCCTCATCCAAAACATCTTTTAGAGAAGACTCAAACAGAATTATATAGAAAATTTCTAGATGATTTAGTTATTAAAAATTCTAGCATAAGTCAAAGATCATCTGAGAAATGTAAACCTTGGTATGCCAAGATTAATAAGCAACGAATCTCTTGTTGTTACAAAACTCATGTGCAATTTCATTATTATTATGATGTTTTTCGATCTATACGTTGTACTTTGCATACTAACCAAATTATGCAGGAATGTGGAATTAATATGCCACCTACAACAATTAAGGAGTTTATAACAAGTTTACTTTGTGAAACAACTAATGGGCAATTCTTTTTTCAAACCCATGTGTTTCTGGACAATGTAATAGATGTCTTAACCTTTCATTGTTAGGAGTATTCATGCATGAAAGTAGTTCACATGATTTTGGACAACAATTAGTGGATGTGAAGAGGTTCAACAATGTTCAATATCCATTAAAGGATGGAAAAACTAGAAAGCATTGTGAGTTAGTCATAGAACAAAGTAGTGTACATGCATTCATCACAGAGTTCAAGAATAAGATTGTGTATAAATATGTGAAACACTCTCAATATGCTCGGTGGCTTGATGAATAATTCTGCAGATGTTAACACATTTCCAAATAGAACTATACTTTCAGTGGTTGACTTTGCAGAAAACTATATCCTTGCTCCACAAGAGGAGATTCAATCACAATATTATAACTCAATATAGGTGGCCATTTTTATTCATATCATATACAGACATGCAGTTGACAGTACAGAAGATGATAGGAAAATTTTGAGGGAGTATCATTTCTATGTGACTGACAACCGGTTACATTCATCAGAGTTTGTGCAATATTGTTTCAAAGTATTTAATGACAACTTAAAAGAAAGACAAATCCATATGACATAATATCTCATATGGTCAGACAATTGTACAGGACAATTCAAAAATGCTCAAATGTTTTATTGGTTAAGTAGGGACCATAAAGAAAACAATATCCAACATATGTGGAGTCTCTTTGAAGCTAGAAATGGTAAAGGAGAACATGATGGAGCTGGAGCATGTGTGAAAAGGGCTCTTGCTAGGGAGCAACTAAAATTTCATGATGCAGCAAAGTTTAAAGATGCACGTGCAATTGTGGATTGGTGTAATGCAAAATTGACTATAGGATCAAGTGAAAACTCTAAAGTTCAATGGTTTTTTTGGTTGGTTGAAGAAGAAAACATTCCTTCCCGATATGATTGTGATACAATTAGTGGATCAACAAAATGGCATTCATTTAAGAGTTCAAATGCAATCACATGGACTATATGGACTAGGGAGCTTGCATGTTTTTCTCAATTTTGTATTGGAGGTGAGTGGGAAGCATGTGAAAATACAGATTGGGTTGAAGGATGGCAAAAAAAGATCCCTAACACCTCTACAAACACATGATCAAAATAAGATAACATTTGAAAAGGATGATCATTTGCAAGCATCAAATGACTATGATCGTATTTTAGACCTTGTACAAGAAGGTACATTAATTCAATATTTAGTTTCAATACATTTTTTTGCAATCTATATTTAATTATATACATGCATGTATATTTTTATGACCTATTGAATTTGAAAGTTTTTTGCAGGACATGTGTATGTTGTTGTTGCACCTGAGGGTAGGGGAAATAGAGTATTGGTTGGCTCGGTGTGTTGAGGCAAAACACAAGTTGTTGCAGCCTAGAGTAGATGATGATAACTTTGAGTATCCAACATGTTATGTGGTTGTTGTTGGCACTTGGCTACGT
The DNA here is from genome assembly GCA_027924645.1 of Cunninghamia lanceolata. NCBI lineage: Eukaryota > Viridiplantae > Streptophyta > Pinopsida > Cupressales > Cupressaceae > Cunninghamia > Cunninghamia lanceolata. Next base: position 24,735,293 of record BSBN01000213.1, on the reverse strand, counting down.
AAATATCTGATAAGGAGGAATGGTATACTTGCATTTGAAGATTATGAAAGACATAAGAAAATTTTGCACTACTCGCTTCTGGTTGTGGCAACAAATATACAATTAGTGAGATATAAAGGGAGACATGTCACAAAAGATTTATGGACACTTTCTATGGAAGAGCATGAGACAATCATAGATGCATTACAAAAAAGAGAGGATGCAGATGGTACAATGAAGTAAATTTTTTAAATGGTTAACCTGTATGTAGAAACTTTTAGACTTTTAATCTTTGTTTTTTGACTAATGTATAGTTTTAATCATATTTACTTGATAGCACTAATTTCATTTACTTTCATGCTCTAACCAAATTATTAAGTGATTTCATGTCCTCTTAAGCCATCCTCTTAACTCCCCTTATGCCATCCCCTAGCTAAGTTTCATAAATTAAGTAATTACGATTTAGTTTAATAGCTTTAGAATTTGGTCTAGGATGTGAGTTTAGGATTAATATGATTGATAGTTAATTAATTGCATCTCCCCTTAAGCATCCTCTTAAGTCCCCTTAGCCATCCCCTAGCTATGTTCCATAAGTTAGGTAAACTTAGGATTCAGTTTAATAAATTCAATATAGTTAATTGATATAAGTTAGCACACCCTTACCAAAATACTAGAGTTGATTCCATCTCCCCTTAAGACATCCTCTTAACTCCCCTTAAGCCATCCCCTAGCCATGTTCCATATGTTAGGTAAACTTAGGATTTAGTTTAATAACTTCAATATAGTTAATTGATTCCATCTCCCCTTAAGACATCCTCTTAACTCCCCTTAAGCCATCCCCTAGCTATGTTCCATAAGTTAGGTAAACTTGGGATTTACTTTAATAACTTCAATATAGTTAAATGATATAAGTTAGCAGACCCTTACCAAAATACTATAGTTGACTCCATCTCCCCTTCAGAAATCCTCTTAACTCCCCTTAAGCCATCCCCTAGCTATGTTCTAGAAGTTAGGTAAGTACGATTTAGTTTAATTAGGTAGTTATTAGAATGTGAGTTTTGGATTAAGCATATTTATAGGTAATTGATTTACTAGTGTGCATCTCCCCCAATTGATTGCATCTCCCCTTAAGCCATCCTCTTAACTCCCCTTAAGCCATCCCTTACCTAAGTTTCAAAAATTAGGTAAGTTTAATATACTTTAATAGTAACTGTTGGATTTGGTTTAGTTTAATGTATTTCAGGGCTCCTACAACTAGTTGGAATGATTATCACTAAGTCAGTGCATTCAACGTTTGACATTCATATTAGATTTCCTATGCTACATATCACTTCAATGTACGGAATTTCTACCATAATTTTGCAACTTTATTTTATATAATTTTCTCACCTGACTTATAGTTGTATTTATAGTTTTAGTTTATTTATTTATAGTTTTAATTTATTTATTTATAGTTTTAATTAATTTATCATCTTTGTTTCAGGTAGATCCTACAACTAGATGACATAATTTTCATCATTTGTACATTCTATGCAAGTGAGATATGACATCCCTTTAAATCAAAGAAATTAAATTATATTTTACAATTTACTATAATCTAGGAGTCCAAAACCTTGAAATAGGACTCATGTAATTGTAATTTTGACTATATATTTTGACTTAGAATTATTCCAAATTGTTGTGGTTGTAAATTAACCTTTTTTGATATATATCCTATTTAAATAGTCAAAAAAAATTTATACTTGAGGGTTGGAGACTTGACTATGGAATAGTTTTTTTCAATTTTGGAGTTGTTTTCAAGTTATTTTCTTAGTTTTTAATCTTCTCCAAACAAATGTGCTATGTTTCTTTGAACTAGAATTTCTACTTGATTCACCTAAGATAGATAGAATAAATGCATCTTTTTAGAAGAAGTTGGATTAACTTACTTGAGTAGTAGGAGAGGGTAGCATTTCCAACTTCATATTAATATTCCTAATTCTCCTAGATCATTTCCTAATAAGCTAAAAACCTGACTCATCCTATCATATATATGCAAATTATATTGAGAGGGATTTAGCATAGCATACTAGGTGACATCAATATTACAACTCCCTATTTAATAACAAAAGTGAAGATAGATAATCTCATGACCCCATGAGTGATAAGTAAAAGAAGATTACAATCCTAGAAAAGTGCATCTCTTTCCTATTCCAAATCAGAGGTTAAGAGTGAATACACCTTCTTGCCTCAAAATTCAATTACTATATAAATTGTTCACTACATTTTCACTTGAATTATGTAAAACATGGCCATTATATAAATAAATATGAACTTTTCATTATTAGATGAATGTACAAACTATAAATGTATTACAATATTTCTAATTATATATTATTTCTAGTATATTACTTCATCTTATTACCTATTTTACCTAATATGTTATGGTTTGACACATAATAAATTATCTTTTATAACATGTTTATAGGTAAATTTTGTGTAGATTATTTGTTCTTGTGAGAATTTATATTTCTTGTTACTATTTAGTAGGGTCATCAAGTGATTGATATTCATATATGTTGAATATCAAGTATATTGAATATATACTTTTTCAATTACAACAATTTTAATTAGTATGTAGATCATTGAAAATTTTAAATTTTTAAATATATTTCGCTTTTTATATATGTATGCTATTTTGGATTGTCAACCTATCCTTTATAATCTAGAATTTATATTCTCCCTCCAATGTTAAATTATAGGAAACTTTTAACTCCAATATGGAAATTAGAATTACCAGGACTAGCAATTACAATTTTGACAAGCAATTAGAATCAATTACAATTTTGACTAGCAATCACAATTACAAATAAACACATGATAATTTTAAGTATTAAGACTATCAATTACAATCACAATTACAATTTTGACTAGCAATCACAATTACAATTAAACACATGATAATTTTAAGTATTAAGACTATATTAGTTACAATCACAATCAATCAATCACAATTACAATTTTGACTAGCAATTAGAATCAGGACTTGCAAATTTTTGTGACTTATTGTATAAATTTTCCTCTTATCTAATTAGAATTAGTAGTTTGCAATTTTACAATTAAACACATGATAATTTGATGTGTTAAATATGAGATATGAAATAAAAGTTTGAATATAGATTCATATAGTGCACATTCAATAAATGGTAAAATAGTCTATGAAAAAGATGAAATAGTCTATGAGATAAATACTGACATAATAATAGTCCATGTAAAAAATAGTGAAATAGTCACAGTCTATGTCCAGTCAATACTAAAATAGTCATAAAATCCACATGAAATAAACACTCTAATACACATGTGTGCCTGAAGTTTGATCATCATCCATTTCAAGATGCCTTTTGGTTCCACGTGACTCAGACGGCAGCTCATGTTGTGTACAAGAAAAAAGAAGCTTCAAATCAATTTTAATGTCAAAACTGCATGCAAATTATTTAAATCAAATATTTAAAACCAAACCATCAAATTAAATTTTTAAATCTAAACTTGAAAATGTCTAAGCATACCACAATGGGCTCATCATCTCTCATGTCATGCTCGTGTGCAACAGATACCGATTCTGGTGGAGTAAAGGTCTGTGTCTCCAATTCTTATATTTCAATAAAACATGAATTAGACTAAAGTATAAATACAAAATGCAAGGTTGAATGATATAAAAGACTTTGAAATGACATAGGATTTAGCTATAGGACCTAGAATATGATAGATGACTCATGCATCTGTACAGACTCATCAATGGTAGGATTAATTGAGCATGCACCTATACTAATCTCATCTTGCATATATAGGTACATGTGTATATAAAAAATTCAACTTGAAAGAAGAATTTAAAATCATAAAATTATACTAGAAATTTAAATTTAAACTAAAAATGTATTATTTTAAGCTACAAACCATGGAATATGAAGCAAGATCCTGCATAGATGATGCTGGTGGTCCTAGATGACTTGGTTGGTTTGACACAAAAGTGCCACGACCTCCCATTTGCTTTTAAATTAAAAAAAGGTTCATCACATTTTCGTATGATTCTATAATTATTAAAATAGATATATCCAATTAAATAATCTCTAGAGACTAATTTTTATACCTTGACTGTATAAGGTCTACCCATCTCTATAGTCGTTGACACTAAATGGTCCAACCGCGATGAGGTGGTAGTAGCTGATGGAGTCATCTGCACCAATCAACATGTTTAATATATTTAAAATTTATTAAAAAGATTGATAATTGGATCTATATTAATTTATATTAAATTTTATTTTATTAAATGTGGCATACATATTGAGTCCATAGGAGCGAATAATGTAGCCAAAAAGGATGACTCCTCTGAAGAAGATGTAGGACCAAAACATGGATGATTACAATTCTGACAAAAATGCGGTGTGGACCGCAATGGTGTCGATGGTTGTGAGGTGCTAGGACTAGCTCCAGATTCTCCTCTAGGCTCTACAAGCTCTCCAAGATTGACTTCATCTGCCAAGCGGGTAGCTTGGTAAGTTAAGTTTCCTGAGAGCAATGATAATGCTCTAAGTGTTGAGATGACTGTGCACTGGTGAAAGGGCACAGGAATAGAGGGTGAAGAAGGGACAATAGGTACAGGGGTAAGCGTCGATTTGGATTGACATGTGCCCTTGGTCTATGTTGTGGCATTCCAGCACCCACACCCTAAAATGATCTCATATCAAAATAATTGGGATTTAAGCCCATCACAAACTCGGCCCATATTTTTTTCAAAAAATAAAAGGGAACCTCATAATTAGCATGTGGTGGATGGTCAAAGACCATCTACCACCGCTCCCAAAATTTATCAGCTATATGCTGATGTGTGCACCATCTTATTGAAATTCTCTTTTTATTTGGTGGTATTTGTTGGCATGTGGAGGGATCAATGAAAAATAGGGCAATTGTATTTTTTTGTAATATGTAGATCATTGATCTCTTTATACGAGAGACCATCCTCGTAAAATCACCTCCTCTCTTCCCGCCATGAGAAGAATGTGTCTAGATCGATGTGAATAGATCTCACCAAATCAATAATAGTTTGCAACGTAGATGCAAACCGTGAAATGTATGGTGGAGTTTGGATTTGGTTTTGCAAAAAAATTGATTTTTTCTTGCAATGTTAGTATATTCTCATCAATCGTTGCTCGCAAGCAAGCCTCATCGGGTGGTGGTGGGGGGGTTGGGGTGGCAGGTCCTGGGGTGTCTTGGGGGGATCGTCCATGTGTACAAATTGGGTCTAGAAGTAGAGCTGCAATTACAAAAAAAGAATTAAAATTGAATTAGGAATTGAAAATATATATTAAATTGCATGTACAACATGTGTTTAAATACATGTATAAATTGAAAACTTGGAAATATATAAATTTGCATGGTTTATACAATACATTAAAACATTTAATTTTACATAATAATGTACATATGTACATGCATTCAACCAAGTGATCTTTTCCAAGAAAATTTTAAAAGTTCAAAAATGTAAATCAAAATTTATGTTTAATTCCATAAATATATCTTTGCCTATTTTATAAGGGGTGAATGTGAAAATCATGCATGACTAAAACATGGTATAGGGATTTAAGAATAAAGGAATCAATAAAGGAATGCACGACAACTTAGCATGAAAGAATATGTAAGAATCATGACATGAATTAAACCATTTTTTAGCTCTATCAATCAATGTATCACTAAATTCATCATGTATGTAAGTATAATATAATTCGTAATTTGCATATACCCTTACTAAACTTTTGTTTCCATTTTATCCCTTTTCCCATGTAATGCCACTACAGGATAAAATACAACAAGGAACCCTAAATTTTTTTTTAATTTCTACTAAGTAGAACTAGCTCTCAAGACTCCTATAATAATTTCACATTCATTACAATGTCAAGCATTAAGGATAATGTATCCTTAACGCTTGACATTGTAATGAATGTGAAATTATTATAGGAGTCTTGAGAGCTAGTTCTACTTAGTAGAAATTTTAAAAAAAATAGGGTTTCTTGTGTTTTATCCTGTAGTGGCATTACATCCCATGTGTGTGCTTTACATGTCATTTTGACCCTTTTTGCAAGAAAGAATAGCCTAAATCTCATTCCATAGCCTTGTTACCATTTCCTATTTTGTTCCTAATCCATGTTATATATACATGGATATGTTTAAATTAAAGATTTAAACATAATAAAGTGACTTCTAGGTTTTAGGTTTAGGTTTAATAAGTCATTTAGGTTAGGTCTACAAAAAGATATTAGGATTGTCGTGTCTAATTTGTAGGTTTTTAGCTTCATGAAAAGAGTTTTACAAATGGTTAAATTAGGACTATGAGACTCATCAGGAACATTGAAAACCATGAAGACTAGAAGAATGGGCCTATAGTGTATAACTAGTTCAAGGTCGATATAGACAATTTCAAATGATTTTGAAATATCATTGCTAAAGGTTTATTGTTAAGCCTATATATAAAAGAAACCCTAGAAGTTATATGAAACCCTAGTTCATGGAGGGATTGTCATGTGGCCATAACTCTTTACAAATATTATATATAGATGGATATGTTTAAATTAAAGTTTTAAAAATAATAAAGTGACTTCTAGGTTTTAGGTTTAGGTTTATGAGTCATTTAGGTTAGGTCTACAAAAAGATATTAGGGTCCTGTCGTGTCTAATTTGTAGGTTTTTAGCTTCATGAAAAGAGTTTTACAAATGGTTAAATTAGGACTATGAGACTCATCGAGAACATTGAAAGACATGAAGACTAGAAGAACAGGCCTATAGTGTATAGCTAGTTCAAGGTCTATATAGACAATTTCAAATGATTTTAAAATATCATTGATAAAGGTTTATTGTTAAGCCTATATAAAAGAAACCCTAGAAGTTCTATAAAACCCTAGTTCATGGGGATTGTCATGCACCATAACTCTTTACAAATACTATATAGTATCATATTCAAGTCCTTAGAAGCCTCTCAAATTCTTACGGGTTTTAGAATAGACCACTCCTTACTAAACTTATGTTTCCATTTTATCCCTTTTCCCATGTGTATTCTTTACATGTCATCTTGACCCTTTTTTGCAAAAAGCCTAGCATTTGCCATTCCCTACCCATGTTACCATTTCCTATGTTGTTTCTAATCCATGTTTATCCTTCAGGTAAGCATTTTATTTTATTCAATTTTTAAACCCATCCTATGTACTGAACTCTATTTTATGTTTTCCATTGTTGTTGTCCCCTTTACCCCTTTGTTAAGCCTCAAGTTGTCATCCCTAGCCTTGTTTTGTTGGAAACCCTTCATCACCACTCTTAATTCTTATTTAGGTTTGAAAGTGACTTCTAGGTTTTAGGTTTAGGTTTAATAAGTCATTTAGGCTAGGTCTACAAAAATTTATTAGGACTGTTGTGTCTAATTTGTAAGTTTTTAGCTTCATGAAAAGAGTTTTACAAATGATTAAATTAGGACTATGAGACTCATCGGGAACATTGAAATCCATGAAGACTAGAAGAACAGACCTATAGAGTATAACTAGTTCAAGGTCTATATAGACAATTTCGAATGATTTTAAAATATCATTGCTAAAGGTTTATTGTTAAGCCTATATAAAAGAAACCCTAGAAGTTCTATGAAACCCTAGTTCATGGAGGGACTGTAATGTGGCCATAACTCTTTGTACAAATATTATATAGTATCCTAAATTCAAGTCCTAATCTAATCCTCTCAAGTTCTTACAGGTTTTAGAATAGGCCACTCCTTACTAAACTTGGTTTCCATTTTATCCCTTTTCCCATGTGTGTGCATTACATGTTGAATCTTACAAATGGTTTTTGTATGACCAAATGGAGCTCATCCAAACACTATTCAGATTCTGCACAGTTTGGAGAGAGGATTACAACACGACCAAATGATTATGTTTGTAGAATACATATCATTGTCTTTCCATTATATGGTTGAAATGATTGTCCCTTGGAAGGGATAGATCGAGTGGTGTGATGGGACTATCCTTGACTATAGGACTAAGATAGGTTCTCCAATGACTATCCTCTCATTGCTATAGGTTCTTTTGTGTAAATAATAGGATAGTGTTATGACTAAGATGACAACTAACTATCCATTAACATGCTCATGACAACCATTAATGATAGTCTCTTGATTGTTAATTTTCTTCTCTTTTAAGTTTAAGATGATTGCCCTCTCTTATTGTGAACAACACAATTATATCCTTATTGTGGTAGTCCTATGGTCCTTTTCTTCTAGTGAAAACTCCTCTAGATGTTCATGCATAATAGTCCATAGCAAGGACAAGAGATTAGATTTGCAAAATGTGACAGTCCTTCTAGGTCATATAATTGTTGAGGCAGTGTTAAGATTTAGATGATCTAGTGCAATGAACTTTGTTAGGACCTTGATGACTACCTTATCATGTTATGACTATCTTCTTTGTTCCCCATCCTAATGACAATCCTATTAGATGATTTGGATCTTGACATTGGTTAAGTGATCCTAATTGACCTTAGATAACAACCCTCTAGGTTATCAAGCGACATGAGTTAGTTATTTTCCTAGGGTAACTTTGTTGGCAAGAGACACTATATGGATTCATGGTTGTTGTCATTGATGGCAACAAAGGTCATCCCACATATCCGCAAGTCATGATGTGTCTCTACCAGAAGTCAGAATAAAGAATGTTGTGGTCCGGTGAAGAAGAACAGAGCATGTGGCAAGGTCCGACAGATTGGTCCGGACCTCTCAGTGGAAGTGTCTTGGTGCAGTGCGGATTTGGGGAAGTCAAGAGGACTACCTTGAGTGGTATATTCCAAGGATTTAGCCTCCGGTGATGGACAAGGAAAAAGATATGAATGGTTGAGTACCGGATTCCTGAGAGACAGTGAAAACAGAGTAAGAACTGACTGGCAGAGTATCAGACTGCTTTCCGGATGGGTTACTGTTGATGACAGAGGTTGTGAAGGCATGAATCATGTTTAGCCGACATGATTAATGATATCTACAAGTATATGCTTGATCCGCATTGCTTGGTGAGGAAGGATTCAGCCGACAGAATGAGAGTTTATAAGAAACTAGACTGTTCCAGATGCCGACTAGAAAGGTGATGAAATTACTTGTGCGGATATATATAGAGGATGGATTTAGTTGTGAAGTGGGTTGTGAGAGAGAGAGATATGCGAAGAAGTCCAAAGAAAGAGCAGAGGTAGCAAAAAGGATCCGGTATGTGGAAGATAGCAGAATAAAGAACAGAGGAAAGATGAAGTGCAGCAGATCAGTGTACTGAGCCTAACCGGAACTGAACTCCAGCATATGCAGATGCTTCCAATCAGTTCAAGACTGTGATTCTCATCACTTTGTAGACAGTGTGTCTTCTTGTAGGCAGTGGGCCTCTTGTGAGCAGTGTGCTCGGGCAGTGAGCCCTAATTGGCAAGTGCCATCTTTGTAATTTCCTATTCTTCTAACAGAGAATAATTTTGGGTTAATCACCCCGTGGTTTTCTCCCTTAACAGGGTTTCCACGTCAAAAATACTGTGTCATGTGTTTCCTGTTTTATGGTTAATGTTTATGTTTGATTTTATGCTGCATCAATTAAAAGGAAAGTTCAATAAGGGAAATAATTAGGATAACTGATTCACCCCCCCCCCTCTCAGTTATCAACAATTGGTATCAGAGCTAAGTTCCTCCTAATAGAGCCTAACAGCTTGAGGAAGATCTGGGATTTCAAATGGATGCATATGGTTTAAGGGAGCAACTCAAGACTGCCCTTGAGGATCTTGAACAGTCAAATTCTGAAGTCAGTGAATTAAAGGAAAGACTCAAACAGGCTGATGAATTCATGAGAGAATTAAAAGACAAATTAAGTCTCTCTATGAAAAAGAGAAAGGAGCTGCTTCAACAGTTGGCAAGACAAAGTGAAGAAAGCAATACAAATGAGGAATTGACTGAGCAAACCAAGTTATGTGAAAAGTTATCAAAAGAAGTCATTATGTTAAGACATGAAATGGAATCAGGAACTATAAAGTTTACTCAAGAGATTGAAGAAAAAAGAAAGGCTGAAGACAATCTAAGACAATCTCTTAAAGAAAAATCAGAAGAATGCCACCAGATGGACAGGATTATCAGACACCTTGAATCTGATCTTGAAGATGCCAAAGATAATGAAGGAAAACTTGAGGATCAAATTGCCTCTCTCAAAAGAGACCTTCAAACAGCAAATGAATATAAAGAGAAATTCAAGATAAGTTCTGCTCAACTTGAAGTTCTTCTTGGAAGTCAAAAGAGGACAGATGACAAGTATGGCTTGGGATATGAGAAAGGAGAAAGCTCCGGATCCGGTCAGAAGAATCTTGGATCAGAAAATCCAAGGAGCAGGCCTAGAAGACCTCCGGTAAGACAGCCAAATGCTCAAAGATATCCATCCTTCAATGGATACTGCCACAACTGCAACCACTTTGGTCACAAAGCTAATCAGTGCAGAATGAGAATGAATCAGAATAATTCATCCTTCTTCGGACAGTGCTTCAACTGCAAAAGGTATGGACACAAATCCCATGAATGCAGAATTATGCAAGTAAACAAATCATTCAAAGGTAGATGCTTCACATGCAATAGAATAGGTCATATGGCAAATCAATGCAGATCAAGAGGATATCAGTCAAATATGCAAAGAAATGTTATTTGCCAAATCTGCAATAGGTCCGGTCATAATGCTAAAGTCTGCAGAAACAAGAATCAGGACAAAAGAGGTCCGGTGTATAATCAGAATCAAGACAAGGGTAAACAAAAGATGAATGCGGATGAGGTTAGGAATCAGATGAGCAAGATTTGGGTGAAGAAAAGTTCAGAGAATGTAGAGGTTGGATCCGCACCAGACTCTGGTGCTGATATTTCTTCCAGAAATTAAAAGTGAGCTCAGGCTCAGGGGGAGACTCAAAGATAATCTTGTTCCCCCAGCCAAACAAGTGGTGCCGGATGTGGCACAAGATGCGGATCAAAGGGTTTGTAGATATGAATCTTGAGATACTTCAGTCAAGTTTTCAGAGGTCCGCATGAAGTTATAAAGAAGCTGTGATCGATCAAATAAGACCTGTTTAGGGAGATGCTCCGGTATGATAAAGGATTACAAAAAGGTCCGGAAAGATCCGGAAATGCACTATCTTGTTCTGCGGATTGGACAGAGTGTTTGAGATGATCTTGTAATATGCTACCTCGATTTATTCATGATTGAAAGATCCGGATGATATCCACAGATCAGGACTAATCCGGGATACTCCAAGCTATCCAGACAAGGCAAACCGGAATGATGTAGGTGAAGCATTTATTACAGACAGGTATTAGGGTTCGCAGAGCAATTTAAGGGATTTCTCAAAGGTTATTTGCTCATTCTGCACTCGAGAAGAAGCGAAAAGTGGAGCTCTGCAACAAGGTTCTTCAAGCACACCAAGGATCTCCTGCCGAAGCTATTGGATAAAGAAATCAATCCAACCACTCCGTGCAAACCGAAGGCGCATAAGGTATTCTCCGTTTTTCATTACCTCACTGCAAATCTTTGAAGAATGGCTACTCCAAACATAGTTAAGATCTCTGATAGACCTCGCCCCTCATTCAAGAAACATCCCTACAAATCATTGGAGGTAGACCCACTAGGAGCCTTCTCTAGTGTTCCTCACGGAGTTTTACACACCGAAGACATTAGGGTTTACATACATGCAAACATTGAGGAATTTGGGGAATTCAAATTAAGAGACCTCTATCACAAGCAGCTGATTGACAATGCTTTTGAGCTTAAACCAGAGTATAAGGATATTCAGAAGAAACAATTTGAGCAATTTATTCATTTCCCCTGTTTTGAAGAGGATGAATGGGTCCGGTATGTACTGAGCAGGATGCATGACAACTTTCTATGGCTAGATAGACCCTGCAAGATCACAAAAGAGGCAATTAGAGCAGTAACTGGCCTATACTCCTCCGGAGGAGTACCTATCCTCAAATCTGTCAAGAACAACATTGTAACTGAGGCCACCGGATCAAAATTTGACAAAAGGGCAATGACCATTGAAGACATCTCCGATCCGGATATCAAATATGCATCAATGATAATAGGATACAAGATCTACCACTCCAGCAGGGAGAATTCTGTATCCGGAACTGCAGTATACACTGCCTATGAGATGCTAAGAAAGAATGCAGAGTATGATCTCTGCGAACTACTGCTAAGCCAATTAATGGAAAATATACAGAAAATCAAGAAGGATAAGAAGAATTCCTTTAAGTATGGTACTCTGATTGTATGTCTATTCTTCTACTTCATGAATGAGCTACCCGGAACAAGTGGATGGGTATGGCAGAATGACAAACCTGTTGCAGTCCAGATAAGAGACTACTTGCATGGACTTGGGGATGCAAAAGCGAGAAATTCAGCTCTATGGGGATACTTCAAAAACTTTCAGAGCATGATGCAAGCAAGAGAGAGAATTCCTCAGTCTCTCATTGAGAAATACAAGGACTCAGTGTGCTTTATGGTTGACACTGATCAGTGCCTAATGGAGGCAGTGGAGCCAAGGACTGTCTGGATCATGCCCATGGGGTATGAAGTTGATGAACAGATAGTGGAGCTGCATGTTCAACACATGCTAAGTCAGCCCAAAGATCCTAAGGCAGAAAGGTTTGGAACCTTTGAGGAGCTGAGTGTAAAAATACATGTAGAACTCAGGGAACCTGAGATTAAAAGAAAGGTAAGAAAAGAAGTAGAGCACATTGCTCAAGGCCTAGGTATCTCAAAGGAGGCACTTGATGCCAGCCGGGAAAAGAGGAGGAAGGCCGAGGAAGAAGAGAAAAGCAAAGAAAGTGCTCCGGTTGGAGCTCCCACCCGGACCAGATCAACAAAGAGATCTGCACCTCCCTCAACCAAAAGTTCAAAACCGGAAGTCCAGGCATCCGGTAAGAGATCCAAGACAAAAGCCACAAGGGCTTATGGAAGCCAAAAGGATGAAGAGGAAACAGAATCAGATGAGGGAGTAAGAGAAGTAAAGAAACAGAAGAAGAAAGGATCCGGTAAGCCCTCCACAGGCCAAGACAAGGATGAAATGGCAGAGGTAACTGTTGAAAAGCCCACTCTGTCACTAGAGAGCATAATCAAGTCGGTCACGGTGGATGGAAACCTTCAACCAATGACTGAATCCTATGATGACTTCAGTGAGGCAGACCAAAAGACTCTGCAGGAAGCCACAGTTAAATATCTGAACATATACAATAAGGCTTTCATTGAGATCATATCTCTCATTCCTAAAAGCCTAGAGAAGGAAATGGAAGTAAGAAAGAATAATGCTCATGCCAAAGATCTTGAGATCCGGGAGCAGATAGCTATTCAGCTATATCCTCAAATTGATCCCAAGACAATGAACATTATCTTCAAGGACTGCAAAGATGAGTTCAGAAGCAAAGCCAGGATGAATCAACTCATGCTTGGTGAGACTGACAAAGTGGCCCAAGAAACAGAAGAGATCCTCCGGAAGGCCTTCAAAAGGTTCAATCTTCCTGTTGTAGAGGACTTAGGTGCAGAAACAGCTGCTGATTTGGAATCTTCTGTTCCGGAAGAAGTGAGCCCTCAACAGACAAGTGAGGACTTGGGACCCTCTGCTCCAGAAGAAGGGGCCCATGAACAAGTTAGCATCTCTCCTCCGGTTTCCCCTACAGTCTCCGGATCCAAAGAAGAAGAGCAATTACAGGAGAAGGAAGCAGTGGTGAAAGACAAAGAGGTTGACAGTTCTAAGACTGCAGAAGAAAAGAAACATCTGTCTCCGGCAAGAGACACTGCACAAACTGTTCAACAATTTTTGAGTAAAGAAACTTTAGAGATTGATGAACCGGAGCTTCTAAAAGGCCCATTTGATTTTGACTCTCTCTCTCCGGTACAAACAATGAAGATAGCTTCATTTGCAAATGCCAAGGCAAATGAAAAGCTCCTGAAGTCTCATATGGAAGACTGTGAGTTGATAGAGGCTGCCTCCAGAGTACTTGTGAAGATCATGCCATCAATCCAAATAGATCCGACAGCCTCCACTTCCGGTAATCTAAAAACCTTAGTCAGCAGTGTTGATACACATTTTGATTCTCTAGAAAAATCAGCTGAAGAAAAGGTCCGGAAGGAATTTTTGGATAAGAGATTTTCAGAGATATTAGAATTAATTTCTAAAGATAGGAAGATTGTAAGCATTGGAATAAAGAGCTTAGAGAATGCTCTTAAGGATGGCGGTGATATCTATAAATTTTGTATATCCTGGTCAAAGGCAACAGCAGCATTTGACAAGAAAATAAAAGAGGAACAGGATAAGCTACAAAGCTTATCTCAAAGTTTTGATCCTCTCTCTTCCTCTATAATAAATCAAGAATGTCAGACTATTGCAGTCTTGAACGAAATAAAGAATCTTGAGAAGGAAAGGAAGAACATCACCAACCGGATGGGAGAACTTAGAAGGATTATAATCCCTAAGTTGGAAACCATGCATGAGGCCATCAGTGATGCTAGGACCACCGCCCAAACAAAAGATCCGACAGATCTCAAGCGGGCAGAAGCGTTTGCATTTTTGTTAAGTGGTCACATTTCAATTTTGGACAGAATGAAGCAAAGTTGGGCTACCGAAATGATTCAATTACAGACATCCTTTGCAGACATTCTTCAATATATGTGAGTATGTAAATATGCGGCTAAGTATAAGAAATTTTTGAAAATTTTGATATGCGGACCCTACCCTTTGCCATTGATGTCAAAGGGGGAGTAAGGAGCAGTGAAAAATGAGGGATCCAACTAAGGGGGAGTTCCGAAAATTGTATATAAAGACAGAGCATCAGCAAAGGGGGAGCATAGTGAAAACACTTAGTCATTTTTCACTAAGTGTTGCCATCAATGCCAAAGGGGGAGATTGTTGGCAAGAGACACTATATGGATTCATGGTTGTTGTCATTGATGGCAACAAAGGTCATCCCACATATCCGCAAGTCATGATGTGTCTCTACCGGAAGTCAGAATAAAGAATGTTGTGGTCCGGTGAAGAAGAACAGAGCATGTGGCAAGGTCCGACAGATTGGTCCGGACCTCTCAGTGGAAGTGTCTTGGTGCAGTGCGGATTTGGGGAAGTCAAGAGGACTACCTTGAGTGGTATATTCCAAGGATTTAGCCTCCGGTGATGGACAAGGAAAAAGATATGAATGGTTGAGTACCGGATTCCTGAGAGACAGTGAAAACAGAGGAAGAACTGACTGGCAGAGTATCAGACTGCTTTCCGGATGGGTTACTGTTGATGACAGAGGTTGTGAAGGCATGAATCATGTTTAGCCGACATGATTAATGATATCTACAAGTATATGCTTGATCCGCATTGCTTGGTGAGGAAGGATTCAGCCGACAGAATGAGAGTTTATAAGAAACTAGACTGTTCCGGATGCCGACTAGAAAGGTGATGAAATTACTTGTGCGGATATATATAGAGGATGGATTTAGTTGTGAAGTGGGTTGTGAGAGAGAGAGAGATATGCGAAGAAGTCCAAAGAAAGAGCAGAGGTAGCAAAAAGGATCCGGTATGTGGAAGATAGCAGAATAAAGAACAGAGGAAAGATGAAGTGCAGCAGATCAGTGTACTGAGCCTAACCGGAACTGAACTCCAGCATATGCAGATGCTTCCAATCAGTTCAAGACTGTGATTCTCATCACTTTGTAGACAGTGTGTCTTCTTGTAGGCAGTGGGCCTCTTGTGAGCAGTGTGCTCGGGCAGTGAGCCCTAATTGGCAAGTGCCATCTTTGTAATTTCCTATTCTTCTAACAGAGAATAATTTTGGGTTAATCACCCCGTGGTTTTCTCCCTTAACAGGGTTTCCACGTCAAAAATACTGTGTCATGTGTTTCCTGTTTTATGGTTAATGTTTATGTTTGATTTTATGCTGCATCAATTAAAAGGAAAGTTCAATAAGGGAAATAATTAGGATAACTGATTCACCCCCCCCCCTCTCAATTATCAACAAACTTTGACATTCTTAGTGGTTGTTGTGACAATCCTTAAACTTGATAAAATTCTATCAAGTGACATGAGTTAGTTGGTGTACTAGGGTAACTTTGACATTCTTAGTGGTTGGTATGACAATCCTTAAAACTTGATAAGATTCTATTATACCTTATAAGTCATATGAATGAGGACATTCTCATAGCTCCCTGACTCTTTGACCCATAGGACCAACCTATGACAATTGTCTAAATTTTATATGCTTATACAAGTGTCCATAGAATTTAATATATAGAAGGTGTTTGTATGTTCCAAGTGCTCATGAAAAGAGTTTTACAAATGGTTTTAGGACTATGTGACTCATCAGGAACATTGAAAGCCATGAAGACTAAGAACATGCCTATAGTGTATAAGTAGTTCTTGAGGTCTATATAGACAATTTCAAATGATTTTGAAATATCATTGCTAAAGGTTTATTATTAAGCTTATATAAAGGAAACCCTAGAAGTTCTATAAAACCCTAGTTTATGAATTAGGGTTTACGTTTTAGTGTTTATGAATTAGGGTTTACGGTTTATGAATTAGGGTTTAGTGTTTTCAATTTCTAGGGTTTATGAATTAGGGTTTAGTGTTTTTGGTTTAGGGTTTATAGTTTATGAATTAGGGTTTAGTGTTTTCAGTTTAGGGTTTAACTTTTACAATTTAAGAGTGTGAAAAACAACTAAATTTATATCTAAACTACACCTATGGTTTCAAATGAAAGAACAATAAAAAATAAAAATAAAATGAAAAAACAATGAAAAATAACAGAAAATGATAGACAACCTACTTGGCACATATGATAGCCGGTCTGGAGGAGGCGGGGATGTTCTGGAGGCAGTCGGTGGGCTCAGGTGATGCGGGTACCCATTCTGTGGCATTTTCTTTTCTACTTTTTTGTGACTTGTGGCTATTAAAATGAAGCCATAGGCTTGTTTTTAAAAAATATATACTTTTCAAAAATGCGTACCCATTTTAAAATGGTTACTCGTTTCTTTTACGAGTGCCCATTTCATAATGGGTGCTCGTTTGGCTTCAGGTGCCCGATCCTAAATGGGAGCTCATTTCTTAACGGGCACCTGTTTAGGCTCGGGCTCCCATTCCTAAACGAGCACCCATTATTTTTAAAATGGGTGCCCATTCCAAGCAGCATTTTCCTTGCGCGAAAGACTTCCGTGAAATCTATACTCATCTTCTTGCTTTCACCCATGAAGTACATGACATAGCCAATAGTCTTCTAATTTTAGTGGAGCCAAAATAGGCATGTCCACTTAATTAAGACTAGCTAAAAAAGCATGACCAAGAATAGCATGATGCTAAAGATGGACTCCTCCTCAACTAGTACTCCTAAGCAAGCTTAACTCCTATGTGTAATTATCCATGTGCATGTAAATGCAAGAGATAATATACACTAACAATAATTAGGGCAAATATATAAGTAAAAAATAATAGAACTAGAAATAGGGTTAGAGTTAAATTAGGGTTAGGGTTAAGGATAAAATTAAGGTTACCGATAGAATGAGGTTTAGGGTTATAGTTCAAATTAGGGTTACAATCAAGGCATATATATAACCAAAGGGTTGGGTTTACAATTAGGTTTAGGGATAGAATTAGGGCAAATATATAAGCAAAAAACATTAGAATTAGAACTAGGGTTAGAGTTAAATTAGGGTTAGGGTTAAGCATAGAATTAAGGTTAGCGATACAATTAGGGTTAGGATTACAGTTCAAATTAGGATAGAATTAATGTTAGGGTTACAATTCAAATTTAGGATAGAATTAGGGTTATTGTTAGGGTTACAATTAGAGTTATAGTTAACATTAGTGTTAGGGTTATGGTTATAATTATAATTACGATTTGAATTAGTGTTTGGATTAGGGTTGAAATTAGGGTTAGGGTTAGTATTATAGTTAGGGATAGGGTTAAGGTTAGAATTAGGGTATGGGTTAGAATTAGGGTTAGGGTTAGAATTAAGGTTGGGGTTAGGCTTAGGGTTAAAATAATAAAGTCAGGGTTAGGGTTAGGGATAGGGATAGGGATAGAATTAGAGTTATTGTAATCATAACTCTATATCTAACCCTAATTCTATATCTAACTCTTATTCTAACATTAATCATAAGATTACGCTTAGATATATTTTTTATAAGCCTAATGTTATATCTAACCCTATTTATAAGCCTAATCCTAATTCAATCCCTAAACAAAATCTTAATTCTAAATGTAATCTTCATTCAAACCCTAACTCTAACTCTAATTATGACAAGTTGTGCTAACATTACACTTAGCATATATTTCTATGAACATAACCATAACCCTAATTAGATTAAAACCATAACCATAATATTATAATATAGGTTAGATATATAATTATAATTATATATTATATAATTAATATAATATAGGTATATTATATATTTTTCATATAATATAATATATAATTATTATATAAAATATATTATAATAATATATCTAATCTATATTATAATATTATATTATATAATTATAATAATTCTTATAATTATATAATATAGTTAGAATTAGGCTTGCCTCTACGGATGATACTAGCATATCTATTTTTAAAAATATATTTAAAAAATATATCACTAATCCTAACATTAGGTGCCTAGAGAAGGATATCTCTCGGTGTACTTTAGATATATTTTTTAAATATAAGTATGCTAGTTATTACTAATCATATGTGCTGAACAAGCCAGGCTTTGGGAAAATTGTTAATTTTTTCCTCGCTTCCTTTCTATTGATTTGAGTATTTTCTTTTATTTTTAAATATGTAAAATCAATTCACCATTGCAGAAATTCGTTGCTGTCATATATTTTTAGTCGATAGGCTATATATAGCGGAATTCAATTTGACCAAAAATTTTAGATCACCAGCATTGTCTAATAATCCGGCAGTTGGGCACCATTTTTCCCTTCCTTTCGGTATTCAAAAACCATTTGATAACTTTTCTTTTTCTGAACGTAAATTTTCCTTCATTTTGACAGGCGGTGACGTGTGTATGTTCCCCATGTATTGCTTTTGCTCCATAGCTGACAACATTGACCAACAGAAAGCATTATGCATGTATTCATTTTCTATTCTATTTTTTCGTTGAAAACTTTCAATAAGCGCCACTGTAGGATCCCTTAAACGATATGAATTTATTGGTGTTGCTTCCACACAAGAAGCTGGCTTGGCTATCCACTCCTCCTCAAGGCCATATAGGTGAAATTTTTCACCATCTTGCTTCTGTTGTTCATTGCTCATTATAGGTTTTGCATGCTCTACCACATACTCTTCTATGGTAACATATTTTCCACTCCCTAATCCCTCTACCACTAATGCAAGATCATTTGAATGACCAAAACAAAAATTGATCTATTTAGTCACAAAAGAACTTATGTACAAATCCAGAGAATAAAACAGATGATATCCCCCACATATACATATTCTATTGCCTTAGAGTTTATTTCATATACCTGTAACATCTTCTTTGTTGAGGAGCCTCTGTACTGTTTGCTTTGCCTCATTCATTCTGCCCTTTCTTACCAGCCATCTTGGAGACTCCGGAAGGTATAGAATACACAAAGAAATATAGACAAAAGCAGGAGCACCTAAAGCTGCTGTCATAAGCCTCCAACTAGTTGTATCCCTAAGGGAAAGTAAAAAAACCACACAGTAAGCTGTGAAAGTTGCAGATAAACCATAAGCACAGCCAACCAACAATCGAGCTGTGATTAGAATATTAACAGTAGGAGACAAGCCCATTCCAAGGGCACTGAGCAAATAGAGAATTCTAGCCACAGACAAGATCTTGTGCCTTCCAAATGTGTCAGCAAAAACTTCAGCCATCAAAGTGTTGCACAGACCTCCTATAATACTGATAGAAACTAATAATCCTGTGGTGGTTGCATCCATTTTAAACTCTTTTGTAATATATAATATAGCACCTACAAAAAATGCCAATTCTAGATTAGGAACTGTTTTCTCACAGCCACCAGTCCAAAAGTTTTAGTGATATATAATATAGCACCTGTAAAACATCCATGTTTTAAATGTCTTATGGGTTATCAAATGTGAGATATCAATAGGAGAAATTTTAATGAACTTTCTTTAGCTAAGTTATATACTTCCTCTTGCCAACTGAATATTTTGAGCGATTAAGTACATCATAAGAATCTTATGCAATTAGAACATGTTAAAGCATATTCTAACAATCTTTCTCCTGAAGACTTCAAATTTGTGTTCCTCCATCACTTTGATGGAAGTCATAAAAGTTTTTAAAAAAATCATTCACTAATATTGTCCACATTCAACGTTCACATTTATTTAAAATAAACTTATGTATTCAGATTATGATCCTATTTTTATTCAATATTTGACCC
Organism: Cunninghamia lanceolata; assembly: GCA_027924645.1. NCBI lineage: Eukaryota > Viridiplantae > Streptophyta > Pinopsida > Cupressales > Cupressaceae > Cunninghamia > Cunninghamia lanceolata. Next base: position 24,714,857 of record BSBN01000213.1, on the reverse strand, counting down.
TATCGGCGAATTTGTTGCGTGTAAATTTCATGCAACTACTAGTAATATACAATTGTTCCATTACATACCATTTCACTCTAACACTTTCGATTATTCCCATTGAGACTTTTCAGTTTGATCTTGCCATAACACGTTGTAGAAAGCATTCTATGCTAAACATAGCAGCTTCAGCAAAGTGTAATTAACATGAATGGCAGTGAGCAAGAATTGATGATAAGAGGATGATGGTATGTTTTTATTATGAAGTATAATCGAGTCGGGTTCAATTTCTAAATGATTTTGATGGACTTGTTCTCCTTACTAATAACAATTTGATTAGTTCTCTTTATTAATAACAATTTGATTAAAAAATACTTTTAATTTATACATACTTACTTATCATATTATAATCCACTAAAAACAAGACAGAAAAATATCTACACTGCAAAAAAATAATGATAAAAAAAAAGAAAGATAAAAACAAATAATAATAAATTGAAATTTGAATCTCTACCTCTAGATCGTCCACCACTTTACAGAGTTCTATTGTTTTAGGCGAGGAGTTTGAACTCTTCGTAGCAAACGTCAGTTTTGAAATGGTTTCCATCCATGTCATTGTGACGTGTTCAAGGCAGCTGAGGTTGCAAGGGCTCTGAATTTGTTTATTAACACGAGGCTTTGGTCTAATCTTTGGATGTATGCTTGGTATTTTGTTTGTGAAGAAAGAAGGCGATTATGGGGACCATCAAGCTACGTAAAGATTCCATTCACACTCGTGGCGATATCTTTTATATTTCTCCAGTTTGCGTTTCATTGTGGTAAAATTATGCAATTGGAAGAATAATGAATACCAATGGACAAAAAAATTGACCTACGAATTTATCAAAAATAATAATAATAATTTCGACAAATCCATAGTTGTTTACTATCTTAATTTAAGAGAAGCCGGCCCATTGTACCAACCAGCCAACCCATTTACTGTTGTGCCAATTTTACACACCTATAGAAAACAATTAGCTCAAGTAGTGGAAGAGATGCATAGGAACAAAATAGCCCAACCTATGGCTTGCAATAGTGATGAAGTAGTTTTTTAGGCTATAGAGAAGCCTACCTTACTAGATTTAAGCCTACATCTCAAGAGAGGTTCACACACCATAAGTTAATAAGCCAACATTATGCATAAGCCTTCAACTTGTAAAAATGGTATAGATTGTCTAGAGTGACCATGAAGCTTGGCATAGCCAATGAAGAGACAGACATAGATAATATTAATTGTGTGGTCAATACAAATGAACTAGTGTGTCATAGGTAGTACATGGCACCACATAATGCCAATGCAAATATTTGACTGGCGCATAACAATCCAATTTGGCAAAGGACATTTTTAGATACACTAGTATTTTGGTGTTGCTGCTACCAACATTATGCATAAGCCTTCAACTTGTAAAAATGGTATAGATTGTCTAGAGTGACCATGAAGCTTGGCATAGCCAATGAAGAGACAGACATAGATAATATTAATTGTGTGGTCAATACAAATGAACTAGTGTGCCATATGTAGTACATGGCACCACATAATGCCAATGCAAATATTTGACTGGTGCATAGCTATCCAATTTGGCAAAGGACATTTTTAGATACACTAGTATTTTGGTGTTGCTGCTACCAGTGTGAAAGGTATACAAGACTATGTAGAGAATTTGAGATTAGTAATGTTCAAGATAGTTCAGCAATGATTGTGACACAAAAAAAAGTTTTAAAAAGTAATAACAATAGTGAATGTGTGCTAGATGAAATAATATCACAACAATATAGAGCTTGTGTGTTGATTTTGAAAGGAGCTCAAGTCAAGTGAATACTAGGGCTTGTGTGGCATGTTTAAGATATGGAGTTAGCACTTACAAGGCTTGGAATTGAGGTTAATGCTATTAGAAAATCTAATCTGGGGCCAAGCATTTACTCCACCTACTCGTCAGAGATATTTTGATGCAAGAGCATCCGGGTTCACTTGCAATCCTGTGTCACTAAAAAAATATTTTATTTTCTAAGTTGGTTTTTGGCTTTGTTTCTTTGCACAGGAGACGATTTCTGATCTGTTTGGCCAAACTAAGAACATCTTGTTAAAGACCCAATTAGGTATCTCCAGTTTCATTTTGGTGAAGATTGGGCAACAAAATTGGCTAAGTTATAGCCAGTCGGCGATTTCTCCAGTTCACGAACTGCTCAATTCATCGACCCAGCAGTTTGTTGATCCAGCAGTGTGTGGATTCGACAGGTTACCAACAAGCAATAAGGAGAGTTTGCATTTTCTAAGTTGGTCGAAGGAAGCTTTGTCGGGAAAATTCTTAGTTCGCGAACTGTCTAGTTCACTAACAACTTACTTTGCCAATGGGCGATTTCTCTGACTAAGCTTAAGGGTAAGTTGCAAGTGCTTAAGTTCATTGAAAAGGAACCTGCAGTCGGCAAAAGTTTGAAGTTGCAAACCCGGTCGGCAAAGTCACTAGCTTGTGAACCCTTAGGTTTGCCAATGGCTCACTTCACCGATAAAGGTCTTCAAAGTTGAAGTCAACATTTCTTTGGTTCGCAGGATTGGAATATTGCCGATGGAAGGAAAATGTTAAGTATCAACCAGTTTGCGGGTTACAAAAATTACTGATTTGTTGATTTGCCGACAAACATATAAACGGAGCTTTTTAGGAGAAATCAAAGAGTTCGTAAAAGACAAGTTTTGCCGATAAAAGAAATTGATGTCTTGAGACTTTGTATCGGCAAACTTTTAAGTTTGCACACTAGTTCGTGATTTTCAAAATTTGCCAATACACCGATAAAAGGATGGAAAAGGTCAATTTTGCCGATAAAGGGGTTGGTGGCTAAGGGTGTTGTACTGACAAGTCTTTAATTTGTGAGATGGCTATTTTGCCGATAAAGGGTATCTGATGTCTTAAAGCTTGTATTGGCAAACCTTTTAGTTTGTGAACTAACAAATTCACCGATAACATGTGACGGCAAACTTTTAAGTTCGCAAAGCTCAACTTTTGCTGATAACTCTTCATAGTGGTGTGTAAGGGAATGTCTGAGTTTGAGAACCTGACGGAACATGGATAAAGATGATTTTGGCAAAGAACTCGGTGGTTCATGGAAGGGATATTTTGTCGATGAGCTATCATAAAGCCCGAGTAGTGCCGAATATACACACTAGAGATTGTTAACACCAATGAGGATGTTTGAGGTGGCGATTTAGTTTTGTAACTGCTCCACTATTCAGCGGTTCATTTTCTGGTGTTTCATTTAGTTTTTCAACAAATGGTGACGGTTTAACTATTTGATGGAAAATACCTATTTGAAGATAACCCACCAAGTAGACCAAGAGTGGGGTATGAGAATGCTCCTCCAAGATACACCAAGTCACAATGACTGTCTCCAAGAATAATCTCCTCTAGGTCCATAATGAACTCACATCCATATCCAATTGTAGGCTCCTTAGTCTTCTTGCTAAAACCTCCAGAGAGTAATTATCTCAACAAATGTTCTCTAATCCCAAGAGAACTCTAGCCTCACCCAAGTCTCCAAGTATCCATGACCACCTCCATGATCAATCCATGCTAAGCTCCAAAAGCAACACTGCACCATCATGAAGCTCTCCAAGCAAATGACCAATGTATGCAATACCAAGAGCACCAACAAGACCATTGTCAAAGCTCCCAATGCACATCTGCATAACCTAGGAACACATCATGACATTATGATCTAACATCTCCACAAAGGAAGACCACATGTTCCAACTTGAACATATCCTGTAAACAAGGATCAACATCTCCGATTACATGGAGATAACCATCTCCTGACAATAGAACTCAAATGTCAAATAACTCTCACTACCAGGCGCTCCTCCATGACACCAACAACCATTGTAGAAGATCATCCATCACTAGGTGACAAAACCACATCACTACCAAACCTCCCACTAAAACGTGATACTGAGCTATCCGTGGTATCATGATAAGCATGCTACAAGTCCCAATAACTGACTAACCAGACACTCTAGTCATCCATCCTCTCATCTCAAAAAAACATACCAAAAAAATTTGTATCAACATTGAATTGATCTCATGGATATAAACACTCCACATCTGAGTCATCTCGCTGCAGCCAATGGGTAGCTAATCCACATAATTGCATAACTTGAAGATCCCAATCAATGAAAAACATGCAAACCTCATCATTATATCAGTAACCTACAAATTGAGATATCAAAGAGGATAACTTGTATACCTCAAGACTCAAACTCCAGATCCACATTAGATATGATTTGTCAATCTACAATGAGTAACTATAGTCAAGGAACCCATAAGCAAATGTTGTAGAAATGATACCAAAAATCTTCATACAGATAAGGCTGCAAATAACCTCCTCAAACCATGCACAAAGCATATATGCAAACCTACAACTATCTCACAACCAGAAATACCACTGGGGATTCATAAACTGAGAGAAATAGTTTACTCACAAATCTACAAAAAAACCACAAGTTTTGATTAACCATGTAAAACCGGAAAAACCATCATGTTATGAAAATCGATGTCCACTGATCATCTAAAAACCCACGAGTCTAAAAAAATCACCAAAATAGTTAAACTAAAACAATGGAATAAGCATAACCATACATTTTGAACAAAAAATCTACAAAACCCTCAGATGAAACTGAGACATGCAAGTACAACCACCATGTACAAACATACGGAGGAGCTAAGTTGTTCCAAAAGTTTTCAGATCATCCAATGATCAACTCCACAGCCATAACTGCCTACTCCATTGGGACTCTGTGCACCACCAAAATGGCTATAACCTACAGAAGGATTTGCTCCATACCAACCCATTCTTCACATTCCTTGTTCTCTATGACAACCCATTTTCCCCACTTGTTTTTCTTTTCCCCACACCCATTTTCACCTCTTGTTTTTCCACTTCTCCGACTACTACATTGTCTTATGCCACTACTTCCTACGGCTCAGTCCATGTGAACACCTCTGCTTGGTCATTTGACCTCCTACTGAAATTGATCGATGAAATCCTAGAGAGCAGAGACGGCCCCCTCCTGAGGCCATTGGGATTGTCGTTGTTATTGTTGTTGCTTTGAATATATATATCCAGAAAGAGTGTCACAAAGAATGTTATCACTCTTTATGTGGGTTGTATTTGTACAATCATCCCCTGCTCCTCCTGGTTCGGCAACCCCACTCTACTCACAGTCCTCTTGCTTGCTTGAATGCCCACAAGATCCATTCTCACCAGCATCCATTTGGGGATTTGCAGGAAAGCTACAGAAATCATCTGTCATTTTATATCCATTGAACGTGGGTTTCTGAGGCGGGTTACAGAGATTATCTAACTTACCACCATTGATGGTGGCCTCAGAAGGAGGCTTAGAGAGATTAGTATAATTACCTGTGAAGCTTCCAATGGCACACTCATGTCCTGCTCCTCGCATGGAAACCCTATTATGCACATAGTTCTCTTGCTTGGTTAGATACCCACATGACCCTTTCTCATCTGCATCCATTTGGTTGTTTGCAGTAATATCCATTTAATGAAACAAAGAGTATAGATGAAGAAAAAATATAGAAGCACAGATAATGTTTCAATGCAATAAGATTCTTCTTCTTTTTAAATGCATGAACATGAACGAGATTATCGCCTTATGCAATTGATACCTGGAATAAAGACCGAAACCTGAACATTTTTGTTGCAGTCAGTCCGTCATGAACAATGATTTAGGTTATTCCTTCACGGTGTGCAATTGGGAAATTTAGGGTCTTCAAAAAAAACTTCAAATCTGGTGTGCTTCCTCCTTGAATAGAAAAACGTCCTACGTAATGACTTTTGGCAGTGGCTTCTTCAATTTTTTCTTTCACCTCCTGTGGTTGCGGCCACAATCTTCCACAATCTGTGTGAACACAATCAACCTTCAATTATGAGAAAACACAATCAACCTTGGGAACCCTTGATCTCACTTGCTCTTGCAAACAGTCTTGAAATTACAAACCCTTGATGTCTTTGAATAAATTTCAAACCCTCAATCTTCAACCTGCTCTCCATGGATCTCTCAAGCTCTGATACCAATCCTTGAGAAAATAGGGCAGATAAAACAATATATAACACCAACAACAATTTTATCTGTAACACCAACAACAAATGAATAGAGATACTAAATAACACAACACAGAGAATTTATGTGGCTCACCAATAAATGGCTACATCCATGGGAGAGGGGGTATTAATCTTTTTACTGATCGCAGTAGCATACATAAAGTTTTTCTCCAAAATATATATAATATTCTTCAAAGAAGGCAAAGGGATAAAACAACCGAGATGGAATGAACAGTCAAACTTCACATCTGAACAGCCCTAGCATTCCTATGGCTACACCATCCCTTCATTGGCTATGCCATGATTCAGTATTGTTGTGTTAAATATATATGATATGTTCTATTGATATTACATCCGCGCCCTCCTCGAATGGTATGTGCTGGTTTGAATCATTCGCGGTCCTTTTCAAAACAATTTCATGCTACCTTGAATGTCTGTGCCCTCTTATATTGCCATATCGGCATTATATCATTACTACGCATCGGCCTTCTTCTGGTGTGCAACTTTAACCATCTCATGAGCTTTTAATGTTTCTTAGACCTCTCCACCATTTAGTTCCTTTTACTTCTTCAACTTTATATAGGCTCTGTTAGTTTTTTTATGATCAAAATTAAAGCAATCAGAAAATGCAACATAATGAACAGTGAACACAACAAGATACCCTAGGAAAACCCTCCAACTTGAGGGGAAAAACCCAACAACAATATATCTCTTATATATTGAATGATAAGAACAGCAATCTGCTTTACAATGGCCAAATCCAAGGCCTACAGGTATGGCTTCACTTCTTGAAGCACAATAAATAAGTTCACACTTGATAAATCTGATTTGCTCTTGAAATAACTTGATCTACTCCTTAGAAGTCTGCTCTGCCTTGTGAATTATGCTTGTGATTGAATATATTAGAATGTGTGTCTTGAACAATGAGGAAGCATTACATATACAAGTGAGAAGAAAGAGACGCATCTCTTCAATCTCCATGTCAGCCTCCACCAAAAGTCGTGTCTCCTAAAAATGCATGAAGTTGAGCTGGAAGTGGGAGCCCGACGCTACTCCTCCAACATCAACACTCCCTGTCAGCTAGGGAGGATACTTCCAACTGCATAAAACATATCACCTCATCGTGATGTCAACCACAATGGCTACACTCATATGTGAAAAGAAAGATACCACCACATTGTGATATCAGATATCACCTCAATATGATATCAACCATAATGGCTACAACAATGTATAGTATGTACAAGTGTTCATCACTTACATGACATCCACCATGACTCTCCCAAAGGGTGGAATCAAGGGATTTCACCTCGAACTTCTCTCACAGAGAAGAACTCGTTATCAAGGGATTTCACCTCGAACTTCTCTCAAAGAGAAGAACTCGTTATCAAGGGATTTCACCTCGAACTTCTCTCACAGAGAAGAACTCGTTATCAAGGGATTTCACATCAAACTTCTCTCACAGAGAAGAACTCGTTATCAAGGGCTTACACCTCAAATCCGTCTCACAGAGAGAAATGCATTAACAAGGGCTTACACCTCAAATACCTCTCATAGAGAGAAATGCATTAACAAGGGCTTACACCTCAAATCTCTCTCTCAGAGAGAAATGCATTAAAGTACATCCCAAGAAGTCACTGATACTAAGACTCCCTCTTAGCAAGGGCTTCATTCTCCACAACTCCAAGCTTGTCTTGAAAATGCACAAACTTTACTTTGGCAAGAGGCTTGGTGAGAATGTCTGTCGTCTGCTCATCAGTGCTGATGTACTACCATATCTCTAATATAGTGGAATTTGATCTCCACATGTTTAATTCTGTCATGAAACACTAGATTGATAGAAAGCTTCACACAGCTTAGATTATCATAATGAATGACAGTCGGCTCCAACGATTGTCCAAACAATCTTTTAAGAAGCTTCCGAAGCCACACTGCTTCTCGAGCTACTGCACAAGCTACAATATACTCGGTCTCTACTGAGCTTAGTGCCACTAAAGACTGCTTCTTGCTACACCAGGATATCATCGTAGACCCCAAACTGAAGCAACATTCAGAGGTGCTCTTCTAATCAGCAACACACTCGGCCCAATCAGAATCAGTATATCCAAGCAGCTTCAAGTCCATAGTAGGAGAATATCTCAAGCCATACCCAACTATGCCATGCAAGTATCTCAGGATATGCTTCACTGCAACTAGATGTATTTGCCTTGGTTCACATATGAACTGACTAAGTGCACTCACTGCATAGCAAATATCTAGTCTAGTATTGAGAAAATACATCAATGATCCAATCAACTGCTTGTACATCATGGGATCCACCAGATCCGAACTAGCAGCAACCTCCTTAAGCTTATGTAAGTTGGTCTCCATAGGCGTAGACATGGCTTTGCAATCCATCATGCCAAATCTCTTCAGAATATCAATGGTATACTTCCCTTGACTTAGAATGATCTCATCAGGCTTCTGCCATACTTTTGAACCAAGGAAGTAGTGCATGTAACCAAGATCCTTTATTTCCAATTCAGAAGCTAACTCCTTACATTTGATAATGAGGTGATCTTCTCCAATAAGAAATAAATCACCATAAAGAACCAAGATCAACTAGATTACCATCTTCTTTAGGTTCAATAGGCTTCCTCTGAGTCTTTTAGTACTTGCATCAACCTTCTGACCTCTTTGTCCAAGATTGCTTGCAATGCTTGCCTTAGAGAAAGTTTTCCAAAGCACACCTCTGATATTGTAAAGAGTTCAAGATTGTCCTCCTTGACCTCAACCTAGATCACTCTATTCTGAATAGGTTTACGGAGCTATCAATGTCAAATCCGGATAGATTATCTTGTACAATTCTATTCTCAACAACTGAAGATGTCTTCCAAGGACATTTATCATTAGCCTTGCAATGCTGCAACCTTCACTTCTTCTCAGTGAGTCACAGAACTCCCTCTTGACCCCTGCCTTAGAGATTGCAAAGAAGACTTCTGAAAGTGAACTCCCTCTAGCCACCAACTCAATCCCATAGCTGCAAGTTGTGACTCCATGCTTGATCATTTCTTTGGTCGGCATGACTTCCTCACAAGATGCTTGAAGCTCTTCCTCCTAGTGCAATCTCTCATTACTTTCATGCTCCTTGATCTATCCTAGGAGCATTTTAGAGAGAGATTACTAACAGTTCATAACTATCCAAAGAATATCAAGGCTAGAATCATACAAGGTTTACTATCTCAAGTTATAGCATGAATACATAAGAATTTATGAACAATATTAAAACATGAATAAAGAAATCAACCTATAAGTGAAATATGTAGCAAATATCAAAAGATAAAAAATAAAGGGATAAAGAAACTTATCTTTATTGAAATCTAATATAACTCTTTCTTCCATCTTTTACTCCTTTCGAGAGTGCTAAACTCAGCACAACAAAAGACAATCTGCAAAACTATAGATTTCTTGAATGCATTTAGCATGTAGAACCAACCCTCTCAAAGAGTCAAGGCTCTATCACAATTCATGCATTAGAGAATGATATCGATGTGACCAACTAATCACCACCAACATTTCAGTTCTCTAGCCTAGATAAGAGTGATTTCAAGGGCACAAACAACAAGGAGAAATACTTATCTCTTTATTGAGTTGTTGGTACACCAATGAGCTAGGCTTGTGGCTGTTCTCGTCAGCACACCAATTAGACACGATGATGACAGAGGTCGCAACTTCATAAACTCCCACAACCTTTTATGAGTATGCCAGATATTAATGTCTAGGTATTCAAATATGAAATTAGCCTCCTAAGAGTTGACCGTGCCTCCTATTCAATATCAATGCCAATGAACACTAATGATATATACGCATGAATGCCCAGCATTGCCAAGAATGTCAACCTTGCGAGCATAGTGCTTCACTGCCCATTCGTGTGATTTCACTTCACTAAGCAAAAATGTCTTGTTCGCGTTATTTGGGGACATAACTAGCGCTCTAGCTTTCATCGCATGGATTTAGACGTCTTACCATCATTGTATCTCACTGCCGCACAAAATGTTGCCACTTAAAACCTACATAGTCGCGTGAAAGAAGAACATTTGCCTGGCAACCAACCTTTGATCACACGATTTAAGTCTTTTTGCAACTAATCATTGCCTTGGTCGTATGATGGAGGAGTTACTGCCCTTTCTCCATCATGCCTGTCATAGGTATTGTTAAACTTTTGTTTGATAAATCAATACATTTTACCAGTGCCAATGATCTTACAAACTCCATCTCCTCTGTATGAGTCGTGATAATCAGAATCTGGAGAAGCCATGAAGAAAGCAGGTCCATCGCCACCATTATCAATAGACTTATTGTCACTGGTGCGAATACATTTGATTTGGAATTTAAAATGAGTGGTGAAGTTAGCGGAAGAGGTAATGGTGTCACTGTCATTGTTGAATGAACTTTAGTGTTGATCTCACCCTTCCATACATCATACACTGCAATTCCAGGGTTACAAAGACCCGTCGCTGCCTTACACTACCTCACAGTCACAGATCGGCCTCTAGAAAAAAATAGATTACTCCCAGCTCCACGAACTTCAATAATAAATGCTCATACCAATGGCGGTGGCTGAATATTGAATAACAAATGTAATGGTATGAATCGGTGCTCAGGGAAATATGAATTGTTGCCTTCAATGCTGCTATCAAATTAAGTCTGAATAATGAATATCACACAGCCTTAACTCTCAATCACACAGAAACGTGACATTTCATATTAGACTCCCCATACCATACTCAGCATTAAACAAATCTGATCAGGTCTTGTCTTAAACCCGCTCTGATACCATGTTAGTTTTTTATGATCAAAATTAAAGCAATCAGAAAATGCAACATAATGAACAATGAACACAACAAGAGACCCTGGGAAAACCCTCCAACTTGAGGGGAAAAACCCAACAACAATATATCTCTTATATATTGAATGATAAGAACAACAATCTGCTTTACAATGGCCAAATCCAAGGCCTACAGGGATGGCTTCACTTCTTGAAGCACAATAAATAAGTTCACACTTGATAAATCTGATTTGCTCTTGAAATAACTTGATCTGCTCCTTAGAAGTCTGCTCTGCCTTGTGAATTATGCTTGTGATTGAATATATTCGAATGTGTGTCTTGAACAATGAGGAAGCATTATATATACAAGTGAGAAGAAAGAGACGCATCTCTTCAATCTCCATGTCGGCCTCCACCAAAAGTCGTGTCTCCTAAAAATGCATGAAGTTGAGCTGGAAGTGGGAGCCCGACGCTGCTCCTCCAACATCAACAGGCTCTGCCATCTCAATATTTGCTACACCAATCCCTGTGATCGCTCTAGGCAATCTATTTACCCCTTACATTAAGCAGACAAGCGTGACTTGCTTGCCTTTCTTTCCCCAATGGCATGCAAGCTAAAGATAAATGGGTTGTAGGTGTCAGCCCTAATAAGATAGGCTCTCTCCTGATGCTGAAACGGCTTAATCCACAACCCGAGGCCCATTCCTCCTAATTCAAGCCACAAGCTTAGTCATCCTATTCCAATGCATTCCTCTGTGCAAAAAACTAAAAGATTTAATGGTGTGGGAAATTTGCACAATATTTTTTTTTCGACGTTATGTGTTTACTTAAAACATTATTTTACTTACAATCTTGCATGGTATTTACATTGTGCTTAAACATCACAATTTTAATAGTCAAACAATCAATAGCAATTTTACACCTATTTCCTATCAAAATGTGATAAATAGTTGTCCTACTTTTATTGGTCAAATCTTACCTTTGACCAGTGAACTAGGTGATGTTTAATAATAACCTAGTATTTAGGGATTAACATGAATTCGTTTGAACATCTACAATCTAAAGCACATTAATGAACAATCACTTGCACATATCAAGGGGTATCAAATTATTTTCATATTATTAATGTCAAGAGGCATTCTACAATCGCAATAAGGGGTGGAGTGTAATGGTGTGAGCGTGTTAACAAAAGCTCCTACCTTTTACCTTAAATTTGACCGCGATTTACATGTCAAAATATTAATATTTAATAATAAACATAATATAAATCCAAAATAAGTACCATGTAAAAACAAAATATGTTGTCACCAAAATAACACGAATAAAACTTTATAATTAAATTATAATTTTTAAGCATTTGCAACAACATTCTAAGGTATATTGCATGACTTCTTGATTTCTATTATTGTATAGTGTTATTAAATTAGTACTCTGAGGGTTTTGAGAAAGGAAGACATTCCAATCCATTACGAAACTCTCAACTACACAATCTAGTTTTTATGCAGAACCAAAAATAATCATCAAGTTGAGCTAAAGGCAAACAATTAAAATTTTACAAAAATGAGATTTGCACAAAACATTCAAATTCATAGTTGTAGGATCGATTTTGTAGTTGCACATATAGATTCAACGGTCACAAAAGTGACCCACATAATTAGACAAAAAAGATATTATTTTTTACTCATTTGTTTAATATCATTTAATTTCTTTTATGGAGGGAAACATCTAACAAAGTAATGGTCAACATCAAGCTAAGAGCTAAGTACCATTATTTATTATTTAATTTCCAAACATTTATTTAAGATAGTTACTTGCCCAAACGATTGTTCTTAGCGTATTTGTTTATCAATGCTAATTAGTTGATTTACCTTATGATATTTATTGAAGAACTTGATGTACGGTTGAGTTTGTAAAAGTTGAGAAGTGAAGCATGTATGTTGTTGGGTCAAAAACACCTTGCTCAATTTTTAGGTACAAAGCATAGTGGATTCAGTAAAATTTTTGAGATGTATGTGTAGTGTGCTTTTCGCACTCCAATTTTAAAATTTCTCACATTAATTTGGGAAGTTGTAGAAAGTGGTTTTTCATTCTTCATCCAATAATATAAACTCACAGTATGGCAAAAGTAATCTGCTATCCACTTAAATAGGGGTCATGTAATTGACGCTATTCTTAAATATCATCCACTTTGTTTCCTACCTTACACAAGCTTTCTATTTCTCCTTCATTCTAGTTGTAGGTAAGTGCATGGAAGTGGGGGACAAATTAGTAGTCAACCTTGAGATTTTTAGCAAAATGCATTCGTGTTATGAAAAACATAACATGTGCATATTTTAACACGTACACATTTTTAATGCCTTGAATTCAATTTTTTTATGATCCCACCTATTTCGAATTGGATTTCCAAGCCTAAGGGTTGGACTCCCTTATGGCTCCAAAATTTGTGTTTTTAACATAAAACAACTTGAATTCAAACTTCAACTTCATTAGGTTTACATGTTTTGCAATAAAATTTTATAAAACCACTACTAAAATAAACTACTACTTAGCTTTATAGCCATACAATTTTTTTTATATTTTAAATAAGTTAAGGTATTTATTTTTATTTTCTTTGAAGAGTGTCTTTTGATTTTTTTATAACTTTTGACCTACTTATCCAAATTATATATATATTCTTCTACGCTTGATTCTATACACATTCAACAATTATTTTCAATAATTTAAATTAGTTTTGTGCAAGTTATGTGACATGCACGTTCATTGATATAATTTGTTAGGATGCATGATCCACTTCAAAAAAGTTCAATAAAAAATATGCAACTTTTAGTACTCACTCTTGGCTATATTTCCACCAATTGGTTTTTAAAAATACCTAATGTAGTAAAAAAATAAGGGGGTGCACACCAAACCCTATGTTATATTTTAATGATAAAAATAGTAACACTTTTGTTTGCACTCAGTATTTCACCCCCTTAACCTTAACCATTTCTTTTTAAGTAGTTTAGAAACTAGAGTCAGAGTACTACAATTCACGTTCTTATCATATATTCAAATTTTAATTTACGCATCTTTAAGTACTCATCCAACTTCAAATTTTGTTGATTTCCAAAAAAAAAAAAAAAGTGGCCACTTTTGACCCACTTTTTGTCCCCCATTTCCATGCACATACCCTTCCGCATGCCATAGATTTTGTTTCTATGATTCCTTTTATTTTTTAAACTTTGCTTCATTATCCTTATGCTTTATAAAAAGCATGTACTTTTAAATAAATATTTCCTTTTTCTAAAACCCATGGGCCCACTTTCCTTTACTGCCCATATTATCCTTTACAATGATTTTAAAGAAAAGACTTAAATGAAAATGCTTAAATCTCACGAGTTCAAAAGGGTTTATAAACTTAAGTATTTCTTTGTGGGTCCCACATGCCAACTTGGAATCCATCTATCCAATGGCACAACATTTTGCAAAAACAATTCTGACAATAGTTATGTGGTGCGCCAACCATTAGATTGGAAAACGGGATCGACCATGAGGAAAGCCTTTAACATTTGAGCCAATGACACATCATTTTGAATAGGGTACATCTAACAATCTCCTCCATGAATGCCATTGGTTAGCTTTTATATCGAGCTGGTAAGGACAGCCAATGGCGCTTCATTTAAACTAACACTTTTTGGAAACTCCTACAGTGTCCTAGCCATTTGATTCATTTCTTCATTTAACAGTTGTGATTTTGTTGGGCATTTTAAACCTCTACACCATACTTCTCTTTGCTTTCTTTGATATTTCTTGAGGCCATCACTTTTAATAGGTGCATCACCTTGACGACTTGCATTTTACTTTAAAGAATTGTGTAATGGAGATAGAAGTGCTTATGCACTCCCAATTGATGATTTGTATATTGTTCATTAGCACTGGAGATACATTATTCTCTTTGAACTGCATATTATCCTTTCTAATCTACTAGCTACCCTTTTTGTTTACTTGCAAACCATTTTATATGATTGCACATAAATTCTTGAAGAGGCCACAGTCTTAAAACTTGTCTACACCATGGTTTCTGGTTGTGCCTAGATTTTAGATTAATGTGCATTAGTTGTGTGCCTCTTATTTCCATCTTATACTATTCCTCTAATGGTTGCATGGAACACCCCTCTTCTATAAGCCACACCTCCTCATATAGTGCTTTGTTTCTATGGTTGTGTTGGATCCTTTTTAGATTGTACATTTTAACTTTGGAGTTGAGCTCACTATAAATGATAGTTCATCATTATCTCATGGATATGCATTGATGATTATGGAGAGCCTTGCGCATCAATTCAAACCCATGCACTACTTTTTGACATTGCACCATGATTTGAATGTCTTAGATGTTGCGTTGAATTTCTATAAGACTTGACATCCTTGTTATAGCTTTGGTTAGTAGCTATGCCTTGTGCTTCATTTGAAGGAGCTCCATTGATTCTAAAATATTACCATTCAAATTGAGATGCTCACATAGAGTTGTGAGGCCTATGTGCCATATAGAAGAGGATTGTGCACTTCATTATATCTTGGCACTTCATTTTAATGATTGTACATCATCTCCATTATTTATCTCCATTCATCTATGGTTGTGTTGGAATTTATAGAGTTGCACTATGTTTTGATCTCTATTGTTTTGCCCTCTTTTGTGGTAGAATGCAAAGACTTGTTCAGGTAGCAATGGCCCCATGGTTGATAGGCTTGACCAATGTTTGAAAGGCTTGTGCTAGAGATATTCAATTGTTTTTGTAATACTTTCTTCCTTGTGTATTACTTTGGAAACTTTCACTCACTTTAGAATGATGTCCATTAATTTTAGGATCTTGCACGACATCATTCAAATGTGAGCTTCTCAATTATGTGACCCATGTTCAATTGGATTGAAGATTACTTTTTGCATACTATGGGTTCATGTTATTGACTGAAGTATGAAAAACCACTTTCTATAGCTTCCCAAATTAATGCAAGAAATTTTAAAATTGGAGTGCAAAAATTACACTACAATTTTGGTGACTTACAGGGAAGTGTGCTTGCACATGTTGAACCTAGAAGAAAAAAAAATTTGTTCCATTAGCCATTGGAGTCAACATGAAAAGCTTCAAGAAGCGGATAACAATGAAATTTATCCATATGAACACCACCATGAACCTTAGATCTGAAAAACAATTGCAACCAAACACTAGTGATCTGAACCCAAATTGATGTAAATTGCTATTACAAATGCCAAAGCCCGAAATGAACCCTATAATAACCACTGATACACTACAACTACCCACAACTAGCAAAACATTGACCATTGCAAACATTCTAAAAACAACTATACTTATTGAAAGCAAAATTGAAACTAAATCTAACGTTGCAAACCATAACTTATTTCTTAACAAGTGCAATCAAACTATATACAAACTAAAGACATGGGAACATGCCAATTCATAGGAAATACAAAATAACTCCCTCGCCTAATAATATTGCTCCATGCAATCAATTTTCAAATGGCCAGAGACTAGGTAAACTGTAAAAAGAAAGATAAAAAGAACTTGTACCTCTTCGCCCCTTGATGTTCTAGCATCTTTTCACTCCATCTATGCTGCCACTTGCTTTGATGTGCATGTTTCTCTTGATTCAGTGGAGGGTGGGAAGGAAACACCAAGTATTGGGGCATGCACTCTTTCTTGCACTCAAAGATGCTTGGTAATTTGAAACTATTGGCCATTGCATTTGCATGTTCTTCTTCATGCTTGAGATTTAAGAATATGCCAAAACTTGGCTTGAAGGAAATAATGCTACCCATGAGAGTCTTGAATCTAATTGGGATCCTTTCCTGAACAAAGAACCTTGTGTGATTGTTGTCCACATGCAATTCTTCCTTGCTATGAATGACCTCTAATATGCTGTGACAAGGGTGCTTTGAGTGCATATGATGATCTTCTTCAAGGAGAGAATATCCATCCTTGGGAATGGAAAATGGATCCATATTTTCTTTGAAATCCCCACATACCTCATTTGTGGTTTCTTCATGACTATCTGAAATAGGCTTTGAAAAGAAGTCATGAATGTGCTCTATGGTGCAATCTCCATCAAGAAGATGATACCCTTGTTGAATAACTGAGAATAAATCCTCAGTGTGCTCCTCATTATGCTCAATCTTATCTATGTCATCTTCTAAAAAATGTGGAAGCTCATCAAACAAATCAATGCAACCATCCTTCATATCTTTTGTGATACTCTCCTTCAAAGCTTCTTCCTCTAAATGAGATATGGAGTTCCCATACTCATTTGAGCACTTTTAAACTTTTAGAATAGTTGTGAATTCATCATCATTAGAATATTCCTCAACCTCTTCTTAATTTGATTCTACCTCCATTTGGTATTGTACAAGCTGTCTCTACAACCAAATATTTTTGCCATGCAAGCTCTACATTCTGCTCTTATCCACCTCACAACAAACATGAGAAAATCCCTCAAATGAATCAACTTTCATAGGGTTTATTGTTGTGCATGATTCCATATTTTTCACATGTGCATGGCATTCATAATTTGTTGAAAACATTAAATGAACAACACCATCTTCTTTTATTTTATGATGATCTATGAAACTTGAATCTTGATGGCACTCCCCTTTGACATCCAACTGACAAAACACTTGATCTAGTACTTCTATTGGCTAAAAATTTGTCTTTGAAACCATAGAAGCTCGAGAAGCACAATTTTCAAAGTAATTGAGCATTTTTTGCAAGGGGCTTTTCTATAAGCTGATTGCATGCATATGGCTGCCCTTGAGAGCTTTGAGACATGAAATTTGGATCGACTTGTGTAATAACCCACCCCAAATCTGAGACCAATTTTTTCAGTTTTTTGTGGTTAAGTTGATACCTGTTGCATTTTGTGTTTTTGCATTTTTTGACATAGAACACAACATATACATATATTTTCTAAACACAATAAAATGAAGATACCCAGATGCTTTATTTCATTGCAAATACATTACAAAGCATATCTAAGCAATACCCATACGATGAAATGATAAAAACAAGGCATATTACACATACCCAGTTCACTGTCCTCTGTTACAAAGCTGAGATTTGATGGTACAGTAGGTATGTCATTGTACAAAGCTCATCAAATGAAGACCCTATCATAACAATACATTTAATATCAAGAAGAGTCAACTCTGACATCCTGGACACCACCACAAGACTTGAATATGGACTGATATAGAGATTTTCAGATGTATTCACAACCCCATGTCTGGTTGGTGCAGTACAACTCTCTATTTCTGAAGTATTTCAACTTACAACACACAAATCAACTTCCTAATCATTGTTAACAACCTGGTAATGTTTGCAGATAACTCACACCCAAGTAGGATGGAAGACTGCCAAAATTCATTTCCAAAACACATTTTCTTCCCTTATACAGTATGGCCTGGCTGGGTGTTGGTACGACCAGGTTATGGTCTAAAAAGCTCAACAAATACACTCAAAACCATAGCTCATACTTGCAATCAACTCCTCAATATGCCTCTGCAATTATGGTGCCAAAAATCGGATGATCTATCAATGTAAACTCCTCCGCAACAAAGCTAAATGATTCCAATGAAGCTCACAAGTGACCCCTAGCTGAAGCCACACAAATAAACATCCTTTGAGTGTCTTGCAACCATGCAGATGCTCCTATCAATGGAGGATTTCATCTCCAAAGACGCCGATTTGAAACCCTTGCTCAAGCAAGCTCAAACTTAGTATGAATAAATGAAAATGAACCTCATTTCTGTTCTTTTGTTTCCTTTGCCTCAACACCCACTTTTTGGGAAAAGTAATATTTTAAATCTTTTATTTTCTCTTTTTATGTCCTTGGGTGACCAAAACCATGTGACTTTATAAACTTAACAATATATTATAAAGTACCATATATTATAAAGTCACTTTAATAATAAACTAATTAAGTTATATATTTAATTTAACTTAATCGAGTCTATTATTAAAGTATAAATTCAAACGGTCTCCTTTGGCCATCCGTAGCACCGCAGAATGGGCCAATGACATGACAACATATTTCCGGACTGTTCACACGAACTCACCTGGCATCCCATGACCCTGCTATAAATAGTAAGTTTGGCCAAATGGCCCAAACTCACTTCGAAAAAGGCCAGCTAGCAACTCCTCGTCGCAAGGGATCCATCACCACACTCCAAAATATTGTCTGAGCTGTGTCAAGCCATGTCACCATGGGTCCCCTATCCACCTCACTAGTCTATGGGAACCTGAATGATAGACTAGCCCAAGTCCTGACTTAGGAAGGGGACATTATAGTCCACCCTCCCCAAAATTGCTTGCCCACAAGCAATCTCAACTCTGGATGCTAAAGTATATGTTCACTCTCCTAGGTAGCATCCTCCACCGGCAAATTCTTCCACTTAACTAAGTATTCCCTGATAACTCTCCTCCTCAAAGTCCGCTCTCTAGTGTCAATGATGGCCTCAAGGATGAGAATCAACTTACCCTCTTCATCCAAAGGGAGTAACTCAGTGGAAGGTATCACATTGTGTCCCAATGCCTTCTTGAGGCGAGATACATGGAACACATTATGCACTTTGCTCCTTGTCGGTAACTCCAACTCATAAGCCACCTCCCCTATTCTCAGGTAGACACCCTGAATGGTCCATAGAATCATGGCTTGAGCTTCTCTGTGCCACTCCTCTTGAGAGTGGATTGTCTATACAGCTGCAGCACCAAATAGACCATGTCACCTACCTCAAAAGACCTCTGAACCTTGTGTTGATCTGCATATTGCTTCTGCTAGTTCTGTGCCTTTTGGATATTCTCCTTCAAGAATCTCATGATGTCCTGACTCTCTTGCAATAAATCCCTGGCCTTCGGTACTCTGTTGTCCCCAAAAAGTAAGTCCAGAAAATTTGGAGCCTTATACCCGTAAAAGGCCATGAAAGGTGACATCTGGATATACATGTGGTAAGTAGTATTATAGCAATACTTTCCTAGATGTAGCCACTTGACCCATGCCTTCTGCTGCCCTGCTATGTAATTCCGGAGGTATCCTTCCACCCACTTGCTCACTATCTCTATTTGCCCATCAGTTTGTGGATGGTAGCTCATACAAGGAGTGAGCTCAGTCCCACTCAACCTGAATAACCCCTGCCAGAAGTGACTCATGAACTTACTATCTCGATCATTGACTATACTCCTGGGTAAGCCATGCAATCAGAATACCTCTCGAAAAAACAAATCAGCAACCTATGATGTTGTGAATATGGCTGAAATCGCAAAGAAATGTGCAAATTTTGTTAACCTGTCAACCACAATGAAGATACAGTCCCTCCCTTGGGCTTTGGGCAAGTCCGTGATAAAATCCATCGAAATGCATTCCCATTTCTAGTTAGGATTGGGTAGGGGCTGCAATAGACTGGCTACAAAAGTATTTTCCTGTTTGTTCTGCTAGCAAGTGGGGCACTCACGAATATACTGCAACACATCCGATTTGAGTCACTTCCATGTGAACCTCTCCCGAATTTGCTTGTATGTCATGAAATAACCTAGGTGACCAACTGTAGGTGCATCATGAAAAGATCTCATTAGTTTTTTCTTCATATCAGATCCTAGTACCAATAATATCCTCCCCTTGTAAATGATCAAGTCATTTACAATTGTGTATCTGCTATCCTGGATGGTACCCTCAATGATTCCTATGGCCCACTTGTCCTTGGCATACTCTGCTGATATCCACTCTCGCCAGTCAGCTGTAATCTCACCCAGGGAACATAAGTGAGGTCTCTGTGAGAGTGCATCAGCGACTATATTCTTCTTCCCTTGGACATATACAATGTCAAAGTTGTAGGCTTGCAATTTGCTCACCCACTTTTGTTGTCTATCGTTGAGGTCACACTGATTCAAGAAATGTTGAAGACTATTGTGGTCTGTCAGAGGTGCTGCACTCTGTGAAA
The DNA here is from genome assembly GCA_027924645.1 of Cunninghamia lanceolata. Classification (NCBI taxonomy): domain Eukaryota; kingdom Viridiplantae; phylum Streptophyta; class Pinopsida; order Cupressales; family Cupressaceae; genus Cunninghamia; species Cunninghamia lanceolata. The sequence continues at coordinate 24,693,942 of BSBN01000213.1, read as the reverse complement.
ATCCCTTGACGAACCTGTGGTAGAACCCACATAACCTGAAGAATCCCTTAAGCTATGAGAGATTTGTAGGTGGTGGCCAATCAATAATTGGCCTAATCTTCTCAGGGTCCACTCTAACACCATTGGCACTAATGATGTGCCCCAAGTAGAGGAGCTCGGTCATGCCAAATTCACACATCGACTCCTTGGCATATAGAGACTCCCTCTCCAGAATGCTTAATACCTCCTCAAGATATTGGAGGTGCTCCTCCCATGTCCTGCTAAAAATCAATATATCATCGAAAAATATGAAGACAAATTTCCTCAGCTGCTTTCTGAAAACTCTGTTCATGCAAGACTGGAAAGTGGCGGGTGCATTGGTTAGGCCGAAAGGCATAAACAAAAACTCAAAATGCCCATAATGGCATCGAAATCTTGTCTTCTGCACATCCTCCTCTCACTCGAATCTGATGGTAACCAGATCTCAAATCTATCTTGGAGAAGTAGCATGCCCCATGTAGCTCATCTATGAGCTCATCTATCTGCGGAATGGGGTACCTATTCTTAATTGTTTTCTTGTTAAGTGCCCTATAGTCTATGCACATTCTTAGTGTGTCATCTTTCTTCTTCACTAGTACCACTACGGATGCAAATGGGCTCTTACTGGGATAAATGTGCCCCATCTCGAGAAGCTCTTTGATTGTCTTCTCGATCTCATCCTTTAACCTCTTAGGATGCATGTAAGGGGTGATGATGACTGGTTTGGCCCCCTCCTCAAGCTCGATCACATGCTCAGTACCTCTATCTGGAGGCCTCCTTGGAGGTATGCTGCTAAACACCTTAGTGTGCTTAGTGATCAACTTCTATATATCTAGGTGATAACTCTGCTTGGGCTGCTCTGTAGCTGTCGGCATAACAATACACTCGGATGCCCATTCCATCTAATCATGCCTAAGCAACCTCTCCATCCTCCTAAGTGATACAACTCTGAGTCCTCCATCCGACATCCCCCTAAGCACATGTTTACGACCATCCACCTCAAATTTCATCTCCATGGTCCGCAAATTGAGGTAGAATTCTCCTATTGCATGAAGCCACTTCATGCCGAGGACTACATCCATGTGCCCCATACTGACCACATAATACTCGGCCTGGAACTCATAATCACTCAACCTAATGGTTAAGTTTGGGATTCTCCGTTTGCAGGTAATAACAAAGCCATCTGCAACTCTAACCTTGAATCCTTCGAACTCCTCAGTCTTGAGTCCTCTTCGTGCTACTAGCCCTTCATCAATGAAGTTATAAGTGGCCCATGTATCAAGCAAAGTGGCCAGTCTATGTCCCTCCAATACTCCTCGTATCTTGAAGGAACCCTCTTTCTGAATGGCAGAAAGATGTGTTGTAGGTATATCATCATCCTGTACATCCTGCACCTCTTCTACTACACTCTCCTCATCACTATCCTCTTGATCACTCTGCTGATCTGATTTCTCTAAAACTATTTCTTCGGCAGAATAGTATTCTAGTTGCTTCACTTGCCCCTTCATTGGGCACTTATGATTTGGATCCCATAGGCCTTTGCATTTAAAACACAATTTCTTCCTTCTGTATTCGTTGAGAGCATCATCATCAAGTCTCGGGAAAGGTTTCTTTTGTTGCACATTATCTCGAGATGAATTCTTCTTGTCCTTATCCTTCTTGAGCAAGAAACTTTGACTGAAATTTGCTCCTGTAGGAAGAGAATTCCATATCTTTGGCCTTTTTGATTGCCTCCTGTAATGTAGGCGGATCATACCCCTTAATCCATCCTCTCAAGGGCTCAGATAGTCCATTTATGAATAGCACAATGGGCCTCTGCTCTAAAATGTCAGTGACCATGACTCACAACCTCTAGAATTCAGATATGTATGCATTGACTCCTCCAAACTGTTTGAGTTGGGCTAGCTCCTTGAAATGCAACTCAGTATCCCCTTTGTCAAATCTGTCTATCAATTTGGCAGTAAACTCTGCAGAGGAAACAATCTGATCATGGGCCAATGTAACAAGACCATGGTACCACCATTCGTGTGCACTCCCATCCAAACGCAAAGTAGCATACTCAATAGCATCTCACTCGGTCATAGGATTAAGTCGCAAATAAGTATCTACCTTTTGAACCTATGCTCTGGCTAAAGTTTTGCCTAAGCCATCGTAGTAAGGAATGCTCATCTTACCCTTCTTCTGTAGGTCCTAGTTCTGTTGCCTTACTCCACCTTCTCCCTGAGGTCTACTCCGTTCCCTGAAAGTCAAGTAAGCCTGATAGGCATATCAGCACAGAACCCTGCATCCATAGATCTCCAATCCCGCCAATATTGTGCATGACAAACCTATTCAGTAGGCTCATGTACCTCCTTTGATGGGTTGTTTTCCTGTATAAACTAAGGCATAAGAGGTCTCGTGCTAGCTGATCCAACAAAGGTGCGTTGCGAGGTAACCCGATTCTTAATTGAATGCTCTCCATTGTTACCATTGTTTGCATTATTATTATTATTTCCATTGTTTCCTCCTGCATTCTGATCAACACCACCATTGTTATTGCCATTGTTCCCATTATTACCAGCTACTAAATGGGAAAGAATTTGGGTCAGTTCTGTTTGGGATCTATCCACCCTGTCAAACATGTCACACTGCCCTCTTGCTAAATCATTTAATGCATGCAACATACTGGCCATATCCCCTCTTCCTTCGTCATGATGGTCTCTACTAGACCGACCCTCTCAATCACCCATGTTTTCTGCAATGGGTTCTTCTTCACTATAGAGTACTACTTGTTGTTCCTCAGGGTCTGAAGGTTCGTTGTATAGAACTAATGGTTGTTCCTCAAACCCTGAATGCCACTCTTCCTACTGTTCCTGTTTAGCTTCTTTTTTTCCTTAATCTTTCAAGGTATCTCTGTTCTCTGGCACTGCCTCTCATAGAAAATCACATGCAATCACTGTCCGACCATGAAAACTGACATGCAACTTTGTGGGTAGTCTCACAATTGACATGCAACTGTAGAAATATAACATGCTGGCAGGAAAACTAGCTCTAATGCCACTGTAATAACCCACCCCAAATCTGAGACCAGAGTTTTTAGTTTTCTGTGGTTAAGTTGATACCTGTTGCGTTTTCTGTTTTTGCATTTTTTGACATATAACACGGCATATACATATATTTTCAAAACACAATAAAATGAAGATACCCAGATGCTTTATTTCATTGCAAATGCATTACAAAGCATATCTAAGCAATACCCATATGGTGAAATGATAAAAACAATGCATATTACACATGCCCAATCCTCTATTACAAAGCTGAGATTTGATGGTACAACAGGTATGTGGTTGAACAAAGCTCATCAAATGAAGACCCTATAGAACAATACATTGAATATCAAGAAGAGTCAACTCTGACACCCTGAATGCCACCAAAAGACTTGAATTTGGACTGATATAGAGATTTTTTTATGTATTCACAACCCCATGTCTGGCTGGTGCAGTACGGCCCTTTATTTCTAAAGTATTTCAACTTACAACACACACAAATCAGCTTCATAATCATTGTTAACAACCTGGTAATGTTTGCAGATAACTCACGCCCAAGTAGGATGGAAGACTTTGCCAAAATTCATTTCCAAAACACATTTTCTTCGCTTATACAATACGGCCTGGCTGGGTGCTAGTACGGCCAGGTTATAGTCTGAAAAGCTCAACAAATGCACTCAAAACCACAACTCATACTTGCAATCAACTCCTCAATATGCCTTTGCAATTATGGTGCCAAAAATCAGATGATCTATCAATGTAAACACCTCTGCGACAAAGCTAAATGATTCTAATGAAGCTCAAAAGTGACCCCTGGCTAAAGCCACGCGAATAAACATCCTTAGAGTGTCTTGCAATCATGAAGATGCTCCTATCAATGGAGGATTTCATCTCCAAAGATGTTGGTTTGAAACCCTTACTCAAGCAAGCTCAGACTTCGACAATATTTTCCAAAGTATGAATGAATGAAAATGAACCTCATTTCTTTTTTATTTGTTTCCTTTGCCTCAACTCCCACTTTTTGGGAAAAGTAATATTTTAAATCTTTTATTTTCTCTTTTTATGTCCTTGGGCGCCCAAAACCATGTGACTTTATAAACTTAACAATATATTATAAAGTACCATATATTATAAAGTCACTTTAATAATAAACTAATTAAGTTATATATTTAACTTAACTTAATTGAGTATATTATTAAATTATAAATTCAAACGGTCTCCTTTGGCCATCTGTAGCACCGTAGAATGGGCCAATGACATGACAACATATTTCTGGACCGTTCGCACCAACTCGCCTGGCATCCCGTGACCCTACTATAAATAGTAAGTTTGGCCAAATGGCCCAAACTCACTCCGGAAAAGGCCAACTGGCAACTCCTCATCACAAGGGATCCATCACCACACTCCAAAATACTGTCTGAGCTGTGTCAAGCCATGTCACCGTGGGTCCCCTATCCACCTCACTAGTCTACGAGAACCCGAATGATAGACTAGCCCAATGACCAAGTCCTGACTTAGGAAGGGGACATTACAACTTGGCATATGTATTGACTTTTTAACTCATTAAGCTCTTGAGAGAAAAGTTCTGCAAGTTTTTTATTTTTGCCACCTCTTTAGGATCTATTAAATTAGCAAGCGGTGGGTGGAGAGGTGCAAATGTGCATTCAACCAGGACAACTTGGGAAGGGATATTTTTTTAAGTAATCAATGATCTTACTAGCAAAGGAGGCAATTTATTAGCTTTTATGAGGTTCATTTCAGCTCTAATAGTTAGATCATATGATTGTGGAAAGGTTTCACCTCCTAAAACTTGTATCATGGTAGTAATTTCAAGATCTAAATATCTCAAAAAATACAGAAATGTAAAACTTGGAGGTGGTCTAACATTAACCAAAAACCTTTTCCATGCCTTGTCAAATTTTGCATTGAAATCATGCATTGATTATGTAGGATACCTCTTGATTGTGATGAGGATTTGAACAAGTGAGCTAGTATCCACCATCTCTCGAGATTGATTGAAAATTTCACCAAGTTGATCCCATGTTGCAATCGAACTAGGTTGTAAAGTTTTGAACCATTCATGTGCTTTACCCTTGAGAGACGAAGCAAGCAATTGGAGAGCCACATTTTGAGTAGTGATATTATGTATATCGGACAAGTTTGTAGTATCTTGGAAATGATCTGTAGGACAAAGAAAGCCATCTCCCTGGAAATGAGGTAGTGCTTTCAACGCAGATTTAGAAATCCAACATCTTTGTTGCTGCAATAGACCACTTGAATACCATGCCAAAAATGGTAATTTCCTTGCCCGAATAAAGTCATCAATGGAGTCACCAGGTGGAAGACCCATGCTCCTATGAGCTGATATTTTTGTGATTTTCCACCAAAATCACCTGGATCAAAAATGAAATGAGATGTAGACTAAAGTCTTAGACTCGTGTCCCATCATGCATACCAAAACAATTGATGTTCAAATTTGCACTTGAATGCTGCACCCACACACAAACTTAAATCAACATGGAAAGTTTTGAAAACGTGGGATGTGACTTACAAAATGACCTCTGGGATTTTAGAAGCCAAATCTTCATAGGATTTTCATGGAATTCACTTGAAATTATGCATGTAAAGAGAAGAAGAGAATTGAAAAGAAATCCCAATTAAAAAGGTGAAATGCCAAATGAAAATTCCCTCGTTCGCACATGACTTATTTGCACAGAATCCATAGTTGTGAAATAAGACAAACACAAATGCAAGAATGAAAGGTGAAGATCGTACAATCATTAATTTGCAAGAAGTTAATTGATTTTAGATTTGTGAATTAAGGCTGCATATGCAAAGATAAGAGAGTGGGAATAAATCCACGACAAAATAGAATGAAGCACAGTTAAAGCAAAATAGTTTATTTCATTCAAAGATAATTTAACAAATAATGTAAAAGGCCCAATGGCACAGTAATAGAATTGTTATTTGCTAGCATAGTGATAGAAAGCATTTTGAGTTGAAAGGCTTGAATACAATTTCACAGAGCTTTTCCAATTAAAAAATCCCCCTCCTACTGTTTGAATGAACATTATATTTATATAGAAAAATAGAAGAAAGGAAAGCTTAAAGAAAAATCTGGAAAATCCTCCTTTGACATGCCAAAACTATCTCTATGCTTTGCTACATATAGAACACCACTCTGTGTTCGTTGCAGTTTCTACTTTGTTTCTTTCCTTCCACAAGCTTTGTATTTCTCCTTCGCTGTATTTCCTCATGCTGTAGATTTTGCTTCTACGATTCCTTTTATTTAATGAAGCTTTGCTTCATTATCCTTGTGCTTTATAAAAAGCATGTACTTTTAAATAAATATTTCCTTAGTTTAAAACCCACGAGCCCACTTTCCTTTATTGCTTATCTTATCCTTTATAATTATTTTGAAGAAAATAATTAAATGAAAATACTTAAATCTCATGAGTTCAAAGGGTTGATAAAAGTAGTTCTGTGTGGGGACCACATGCCAACTTGGAGTCCATCTATCCAATGGCGCAACATTTTGCAAAAGCAAATCTGACAATAGTTATGTGGTGTACCAACCACTCTACTTAAATATCATCCACTTCAATGGTCAAACAATCAATAGCAATTTTACACCTCATTCACAACAAAAAGTGGTAATATTTGTCCTATTTTTATTGGCTAAAATTGACCTTTGATTCTTCAAGTGGTTGATATTTAAGAGCCCCAACCAACCATTAGATTGGAAAAGAGAATCGACCATGAGGAAAGCCTTTATCATTTGAGCCAATGGCACATCTTTTTGAATACTGTACATTTGACAATCTCCTCCATGAGCGCCATTAATTATATTTTATGTTGAGCTGATCAGAACAACCAATGGTGCTTCATTTAAATTGACACTTTTGGCAACTACTTTTGTAGTGCACTAGAAGTTTGATTCATTTATTGATTTGAAGGTTGTGATTTTGTTGGGCATTTTAAACCTCTGCACCATACTTCCCTTTGCTTGCACCGAGATTTGTTGAGGCCATCACTTTTAATAGGTGCATCACCTTGGCTTGCAGTTTGCTTTAGAGAGTTGTGAAATGGAGATAGAGGTGCCTACGTGCTCTCTGCTGATGATTTGTATATTATTCATTAGCATTGGAGACACATTATTCTCTTTGAACTGTGTATTATCCTTTCTGATCTTCTGGCCACCATTTTTATTTGCTTGCAAGCCATTTTATATGGATGCATAGAAATTCTTGAAGAGGCTGCATTCTTTAAACTTGTCTACACCATGGTTTCTGGCTGCATCTAAATTTTGGATTGATGTGCATTAGTTGCACCTCTTATTTCCATGCTTATACTCTTCTTCTAATGGTTGTGTGGAATTCCCCTCTTCTATAAGCTGTGCCTCCTCATATAGTGTTTTGTTTCTATGGCTGTGCATTGGATCCTTTTTAGATTGGCCACTGTGACTTTGGAGCTGAGCTCATTATAAATGATAGCGCATCATTATCTCATGGATGCGCATTGATGATTATGGAGATCCTTGCACATCAGTTCAAAACTATGTGCTACTTTTTGACAGTGCCATTATTTGAATGTCTTAGATGCTGCGTTGAATTTGTATAATACCCGACATCTCTGCTATAGATTTGGTTGTGATTTGCTATGCCTTGTGCTTCGTTTGAAGGAGCTCCATTGATTCCAAAATATTACCCTTCAAATTGAGATGATCACATAGAGCTGTGAGGCCTGTGTGCCATATAGAAGAGGCTTGCACACTTCGTTATATCTCGGCGCTTCATTTTAATGATTGCACATCATCTCCATGATTTCTCTTCATACATCTATGGCTGTGTTGGAATTTTTAAAGTTGTGCTATGTTTTGATCTCTGTTGTTTCACCCTCTTTTGTGGTAGAATGCAAAGACTTTTTCAGGTAGTAATGGCGCCATGGTTGATAGGCTTGCACAATGTTTGGAAGGCTTGCATTGGAGACATTCAATTACTTGTGTAATACTTTCTTACGTATTACTTTGGAAACTTTCGCTCACTTTAGAATGACACGCATTGATTTTAGGACCATGTGTAACATCATTCAACTTTCATGTTGGCATGTTAAATGAACATGTATGGCTGCAATTACATCCACATTGAGGTGATTTAAGTATTTGAAAGAAAGTATTAGAAGAGTTCACAACTAAGGAAATCTGTCAGTGATGATCTCTAGCAGAGTATCTCCAAGGTTTTACAGATCATTTGAATGCAAGATACTGCTAAAAAAGTCTGTACATGAAACAGAAATCTGTTAAAAAAGACTTCGTACTGTGAACAATTCAAGCTCATGGCTGGCTTGATACAAATGTACAACCGGATCCCGAAATACAATGTCTCAGCCAAATTTTACATACAACAAAATGATGAGATAGACTGGGTCATCATGTACTGTTCCACTCACTATATTTTTTGTGAAATCCATCAGCTTAATGCAACCTTACTACTTCCCCTTGACATGAGAGATCCAGCTGCTCCTGAAGCTGTTGAGACAACACCTGTTGCAACACCTGGCTTTGAAAGGTGAAGAAGCCTGCATATATGTGCATATGTATATATCCCATCAATTATATCATCTATGTTGCATGTATAAGTCAGGAACATAGAATATAGAGGAGAGCATCTCAGCATGAGTGAGGATTTAGTATATTACGGTGCAAGAAACTCAGAAAATGATGAGATTGCTGCCACTGCTTCATGGTAAGTATCAGATGTTGATGGTGCTGATACTTCTACCAGTTGGAGTCCTGGTGTCACAGGTACTGCTTCATCGATAGCATGGAGCTTGGGAATTTTATGAACAGAAGTCACTGACACTGTGATTCTGACAGTCTTTTGAATGTGGAATGCAAATCCAACCCTCAAAAGTTCATGGTCAAGTTTGTACCCCAATGCATAAAAGAACCTCAGGGCATTACTACTTACTCTACTATCCTCCCTATTTCGCACTAGCGCCGAGACCTGATCAGAAGCAGCACCTTTAAGGGCTCCCCCAATGTGTGCAACGGTCCTGCAGTTTATACCACAATATAGGTTAATTCTGTAGATAACAACTTAACAAGTGATAAGGCTTGAGCATACTAAACGAGAAAGAGAATGTTTTGACACCTTAAATTGTAAGTAACTTCAAAATATGGTTTTAATTAGAAAGCCTGTATTTTGAACTCAAATAATTTCACCATTAAAATAGGAACCGTGCAAAACTAGTCAGTATGTATACATGGTCTTAAAGAAGAAAAAATTAAAGCTCCTTTAGAATTTCTTTCGTTTCAAAAAGCCAGTGGGTTTACTCCCCATAACCTTAAAGTAAAAATCAATTGGAATTAAATCCATGTTGTCTTCAAACCCATTTGGAGCCTCCCCACAAACTTTACTGCATTTCACTGGCATGGAAACACTCTTCAGCTTCCCAACTTCATCAATATTATGCTTAAATTAGAGATACATGAACTGCCAGAAAATGAGATACATGATCTGTTCAGATTTCTCCTAAGGATGTCGCGAAGATTTGTCTTCAAAATTTACATAGTGAGTTATCTCAAAATAAAAACAAAATCCAATCTCATTAAATTTAGTTCTAACTTCTTATCAAGATAAATTTGCTAAATAAAATGCACGTCCAAACTTGAAAAAAATTAGGAACGTTCTCAAATGACTTTGATTTATAGAATTTTGTTTGACAAAGTGTCCCCTATCAAATTTCAATTAATTAAATTTGCTGTCTACAAATAACTAGTATGGCGGAGCTCAAGAGAAAAAATCAACTATTTTGCATTCTAGAAGGCACTTTAGACACTAATTAAATTACCATCACCATTCATGCTAATATTCTTAGTGTTTGAAATTTGAATGGTTTGATCCGTATTAATTATGCAATACTCCTTTTGTTCATAATGCATCTTTCCTTTTCCTGCTTAAAAAGAGTGGTTTTCAAAGGGCCCTCTCCTATTACCCTAAACAGGTTAATACATGATCTGTTCAGATTTCTCCTAAGGATGTCGCTAAGATTTGTCTTCAAAATTTACATAGTGAGTTATCTCAAAATAAAAACAAAATCCAATCTCATTAAATTTAGTTCTAACTTCTTCTCAAGATAAATTTGTTAAATAAAGTGCACATCCAAACTTGAAAAAAATTAGGACTGTTCACAAATGACTTTGATTTATAGAATTTTGTTTGACAAAGTGTCCCCTATCAAATTTCAATTAGTTAAATTTGCTGTCTACGAATACCTAGTGTGGTGGAGCTCAAGAGAAAAAATCAACTATTTTGCATTCTAGAAGGCTCTTTAGACTCTTATTAAATTATCATCATCATTCATACTACTATTCTTAGTGTTTGAATGGCTTTATCCATATTAATTATGCAATACTCCTTTTGTTCATAATGCATCTTTCCTTTTCCTGCTTAAAAAGAGTGGTTTTCAAAGGGCCTTTTCCTGTTACCCTGAACAGGTTATATGCTTTGCACTGCAGATGAAACCAAGAAAAAGGGCATTCAAACTAATCATCTAATGACAACAAGGACTAAATTTTACCACAAAGATATAGCTGTCAGAGGGAGCAAAACTGACAAAATACAGTACAAACTTACTTATTAAGACTTGCATAACTACAGACACATTACCCATGGAGAAACTAACATTAAGCCACTAATATCACCTAAAACACAAAAGTGCATACTACACATCTCAAATGAACAGAACTCTAACAGAAAATCTGGGCCAAAAGCATAACTCCAGGTGAAAAATTTGCAGCAGGATCTTTGCCATCATCAGAATCAGCAGGCTCATCATGGTCTTTGCCCTGAAAAGTAGGATGTTCCAGAGACAGTATAATGCCTGCTTTAACAGCCAAGGATCAGGCAATCACATCTAAAATGCTAACTAAAGATTGCAGATCACCCATCCTCTTTAATAACTTTTTATAGAGAATAGTCATGGTAGTCTTGATTTTCCTCAGAAAATTCATAATCATGCATAAACCCCTTTCATGTACCATCATCTCTGCAGAAAGAGCTTGTGTAATTGAGTGAATATTTACTTGGATTATGTGTTGCAATAGTTGGGCATAGTCCCTATCTTGCCAACATTACTTGTTCCACCTTATTCACATATGCCAGCCCATATCTGATGGAATTCCCCAACCAAATATAGTAACAGGATTTCATATGTTTTTCACCCCATGTAAAATTCTGCTTCCTCTTTCCCAATCCTCTAGGTCTGAGGGTGAACCATATTTTCCTTTTTTTCATCTTTATGGCTCCCATCACTAGAAACAGAAGATTTCCCTTCAAAGAGCCAGGAGCAGATGAGGAAATGGCATCAGATTTGCATTTCCTGCTATCACCTGGAAATATCTCTGATTTTCAACCTAACCAAATGAACTGCTTCATGTTTACCATTGTAGGAAACTGGGTGATTGGTTTAGAGGATTGGATCCATCTTCTCCCCAAAATCTCATCAAGTTTCAGAGCTTTAAAATTTCCTGGTAGCTGGAGATAAAACCTTCGGGAATGAAAACAGACCGAATGTGCAAACTTAACTTGGTAGACTACCGGTAAACACTTCCACCAACAAATCTGACAGACCAACAAAAAGCACAGAACTGACTGCAGCCATGACAATTACAGCAAAGCCATAGAATGGATATTAACCAGTGAAAATGCCAGGTCCAGTGCAAAACTGAACCTACAACTCCTTCAGATTTAGCCTCTTTCCTTCACACTCCAAAACCTTAAATGTTCTTCACTAAAGCAGAGCTCAATACTGAATTTTCTTTGGGTCCAAACCTCACAGGTTTAAGAATGATGTCTAGCATTAAATGTCATTATTAAACCTCACTCAAACCTTTCTGTCTCAAAATGTTAACCAAACTCTCCATACAGAACACAAAAAGATCATCATGCATGCCAATAATTGATCTTTGATGAATCTTATTAAAAATTATCTATAAGGTTAAAGAATAATTATTAATTAATGGCCTTAGGTTGGAGTCAAGGGGATGAATTTCTAAAAGGCCATACTGGAGCTTCCACATCTAGAAATCAATCCAACTCTTTGTTGACTAATTGATCTGATGGCTAATTCCCTCCACTTTTAATATGATTGAAGCTAATTTAATCAAAATTTGAAGGAGATTATCCTTAGGTGATAGCATTCCACTTCCAATTAGGACAGCTTCTACTCTTCACCAAACAAATCACAACATTAGAGTCTCCATTTATCTCCAATCTTTCCCAACATTTACCAGTAGCTAGACAGTTGCCCTTCAGGAGTGCTTTAGCTTCAGCAACACCATTAAAACATAATCCAAAGTCCATGAAGTACACCAACTTCAGGGATCCCCAAGTGTACCTGAAAATTTTACCACACTCTTCTTGACCGGGATTGTTCTCAGCTATCACATCAAAATTAAGCTTTATCCATGTCTCGTAGGGAGGTTTCCATTTAACAGAAGGTTTAAACATTAGTTCAACTGCCCCTTTAATGGTGCTTTTATCACACATCCTGAACTACTAGTGACTTTTTCTAGATATATTTCCTCCCAACAACACAATCAAAATATTCCTTTTTGTTGTGTTTACATTTCTGCTTCTCATTTAATCTCAATGCATAAATTTCTTTCATTTACGACTGTAGAAATAACATTTCAGAAATTGAACAAATTGTGGAAAATAAGTTCTCAGGATTGTTCTATAAATTGAAATTTTTGAAATTGTAGCTACACAGATGCACCACCCTGCAACAATGTGGGTCTGCCAAGTTCACACTCGTACCTAGTATGCACCCATATCCATACCCATACAATTATTTTGAATTTTCTGATTTCATGTGTAGTGTGTACACGTAAATACATGCAAATGTAATCTATATCCTGTGCACCCAAGTTTTGTGGATTCATACCCCAAAACCCTATGGCTGAAAGGAATATCTGTCCTGATTGATGCTTTGTGTTTCATTCTTTTAGCAAAAATATCAAGAGGACTTCCAAATTACAAACAACTAAAAGTACAGATATGAGAGTACAAGACTTTCAAATATAGCCCTAGAAAGAATTTGGGAGTCCTTCAGGCAGACCACAATCTTGCCAACTTCTTGAATAACCTTTCAATAGAACTTCAATTTAGAATCTCAGAACACAGCCAATCCATAAAAAACATATTCGTTTGGACTGCTACCTGTTGTGACCAAATCACACATCACCCCATTAAGCATGGGGACCCCCTCTTTTAAGCTCAAATGCACTTTTTTTTTGAATAATTTTGAGTACTTCCTCCCTTCTTCAACCTGTTTACAAGCCTTAGGGTCAGAAGGAGGTCTTTGTTCAAACTCGGCGCTCACTTCGAGTTGGAGTAATCTGAGCACCTAGTAGAGATGATGAAGTTGAATGGTGAATGTCTTGCTTCGCCAACACTCCTTCTAGGTAACTTAATAATGATCTTAAAGAGAGTTAAGCGCCCAATGCATTCAATTTCCACTTTGAGCGCCCTAGTAGAGACTGGCGTGCCTAGTAGTGCAAGTGAGTCCAAATGATGCGCCTTGGTATAAGAATTGGACTTCGAGTGCCTTGGAGTGTAAACTCATTCTGGCTCTAGCACCTAGAATTGCCTTTGAGTTCTTGCATGTGGAACAGAGCGCCTTTGAAGGTTGGAGCACCTTAACTTCAAGAGATAAAGCCATTTGACTTGTTCAAGGCACATTGTCCTAGTTGCAACAAACCTCAGAGATGCGCCTTCCTTAAGATGATATTTGATTAGTGCCTTTTTGTTTATCTAAGTTAAGGGCCCTTGTTTTAGCGCCTTGGGATGTTGAGATGCATTTTGGCGCCCTGTATGTATAAACCTGATTCTAGTGCCAAATGATTGTGTATTGAAAAATGCGCCTAGAGGTAAGGGTACTAAGTGATGACAAGTGCGGCTAGCAAAGGTAACAAGTGATGAGCGCCTAGTCTTGAGGAGAGGTTTGAAGGAGCGCCTTAGACTGGAAGATCTATGGGCTTGGAGTACAAGGAAGGTTTGAATGAGCGCCTACATACTCCTGCGCCTTGACAAGGATGGAGCCCTTTGAGGGAGTAGAGCGCCTTGGAGAGTTGAGTTGAGGGTGATCCATTTCTAGCGTCTTAAGGAAAGGATGTGAGCGTCCTATGTAACAAGGGGAAGTAGTTTTTGGCGCCCACCATCCTAAGCACTTGATGCATAATGGCACCTTGATTTTCAAGTCTCTGAGGCTAAGTCTAGGTTCATGTCTTTTGGCGCCTTGACTAGAAGTAACAAGGGAAGCCTTTAAAAATCAAAAGGTTTGACTAGAGAGTACTTAGACCTAAGGCGCCCTTCACACATTCCACTGATCACCAAAATGCGCCTTGATGGGTCTTTTAGCGCCTTGATCTAGAACATTTGAGGACATGATGCCTAGCATAAAGGAGTTTGGAACACTAGCGCCTAAGGAACAAATTGGTGTCATCAATTGGGCGCCTGTTGTGAGGAGTAGTGTTTTAGCGCCTATGATCAAGTGAATTAGCGCCTTGGTGTATTGGCGCCTTGAAATCATTGAGCGCCTAAGCGATATTGGTGAGTGATAACTAGATATGCGCCTTAATGGTTGAGGCAAGATAGAGCGCCTTGGAGGGTGAAGGTGCGCCTTGAAGTATTTTGAGATAAGGAGGTTCTGGCGCCTTAAAGCAGAGTAAGCGCCTTTCATGTAAGTTTGGTTTGAGCGCCTAGGAGAGTTTGACTAGGAGAGTTTGACTTGGAGAGTTTGAGTTGAGAGTTTGAATTGTGAGTTTTAGCGCCTAGCAAGTCCAGAGAGATTGAATGATGAATGTGCGCCTTGGACAAGATTGAGTGCCTTAGAGGTAGAAAGAAGGTTGAGCGCCTTGGTTGACATGGAGAATACAAAGTTAGAGAATACACCTTGTTCCTTGTGAAGTCATGAGGAGTATATCAACTGGCTTGATCAACTATAATGAGAAAGTGCGCCCTAAGGCAAGATGATGCGCCTTGTAGAGGAGAACAATTTGAGCGCCTTGGAGTCAATTCAAGGACATTACATCATTTGAGTCATCAAGATTGGTGCCTTCATCTAGTACTAGCGCCTTAATGAAGAGCGCCTTAGTGAGTAAGCACCTAAGAGACTTCCTAAATGCTCCTTGAATAAGGATGAAGCACCTTAAGGAGAGATAGTTTCCTTGAAGTCACTTAAAATGTCAAGGGGCAAGTTGACCAAATAGGCGCCATTTCACACTCATAATCATCATTTAGGCGCTTAAAGGTAAGAATCAAGTCATGTGAGTTTGAAATGATAAATTGGCGCCTATTGGTATGATCTTTAAACCCTATCAAGCTACATAAGCGCCCTTGCACTTAGCTCCTCTTAGTTGAAAGGACTTTCTGGAGGTGGAGGATGGCATCTAGGTGCCCATTTGTGAAGGTAGATTGGCGCCTTCTAAGATTGGGCGCCCATATAGACTTAAATCATCTTTTTTGGCACCCAAGGTTTTTTTTAAAATTTTAAGTTGCAAACATTTAATAAGGCCGACCTACCTAGCCGCCAACACTTAATAAAGTGCAAAATGCTATATAAAGGTGGCGCTTCTTTCATTTAACTTCATTCATTTTGCAAGCAAACAAGGAGGCAGCGAATTTCAAAAAAGAGCAGCGATTTTTGTTTAGAGGATCAGCAAATTTAGTAAAAGGAGATAGAAGTGCTTCAAGAAAATAGTGGATTTTGAAGAAAAAAGCAGAATTTTCAGGGCAGACCTGCTTTAGAAGGCTGATCTCACATTTTTATTCCTGATTTTTTTACATTTTTTAACTGATTTGCATCACTCAATCCAGAAATCTGCACTTTTCAAAGAGAAAATTGGATACAAGGTATGTATTAATCACTTCTACTTTATAAAATTACCTTGTATTTGTCTAAATTTGCAAATTTATATTCAGAAATCAGATAATGCTTTGATGTAAAATGACTTAGAGTATGTTGCTATTCATTCATAAAACCTCTCTTGTACTTGAAAATTTGAGACTTGTAGAATCTATTATTTCAATCCACTTATTCGTGTCTAGTCTTGTAGGTAAATGGGAATGACGGCCAAAGAGAGACAAGTCCTTATCAAGATGGATGCTAAGTCCAACATACCGGAGTCCAAGCTAGAAACGCAGTGGAAGGATGTCGACGACACCAACATGGGACATGTCAACCTGGAGGAGGTGAAAGATTTCTTACTCGCCATCACAAGGAACGAAGACATCAAAGCTATTGCAAAGAGCGGGATTGTTCAAGCAGCTTGCTTTCCACCTACCTTGCCAAGCACTGAGTTAGTGTTGGAGTGTATTCAACACTATGACAAAGAGAAAAGACAGATTATAGCAAAGGATGGAACTGTTCTCGCCTATCTCCAGAGGGAAGCTATCCAGGAAATCTTCAACATCCCGAAAGCGAAAGGAGTCTTCATATGCCCTACAACTGCTCAGATGGCTTTCGAAGGCAACTCCAAGGTCTACATGCAAGAAATCAGGAAGAAGTGGATGAATAATTCATCGATGAAAATATATAACTCTGAAGGCCCCAAGTATCACAAGGCTGACTTCAAGCAAGAGATAAGTTACCTGATCATGTTCCTAAACCGAGTAACAGGTAGGCCACAATCATCTACTTTCGAAGGATGGATGTATACTTATTTTGATCATATGTTTACAAAGAACAAGATGATTGACTGGGCTGGTCTTATAAGCCACTGTCTTGATGATCAGTTTGAGAACTTTGATGAAACGAAGTCTTTCTTCATGACTTCATACCTTGTTTTTATCCTGGCAAGAAATGTAGTCTACAAAGGATTAACAGCTAAAGGGCAAGTAGGTACAAAGCCGGGACAGATTCTCTCGCATCAATGTTATCCTCAGCTCCACCTGAAGAACATCAATCACTACAAGAGATTCAATGATGCTTTCGCCATGTTCATAGTGAGGAAGTTGAGAGGTGAACTGCATAGGAGACTAACAAGTGCTACCAAGAACTTCATCAAGCAATAGGAAAGGTATTACATCCAGTATGACAAGTTCACCTATATCAGGATTCAAGGTTTTACATGTTTCCCATATAGACTGCTTAGATATCCTTCAAACAGGATGGTGTTGCTAGAGGTTTCAAGACAGCTGTTAGAGTTTCATAAGATGCAGAAAGCAAGGAAGAAAGCAGGGGTCCAGTTTCCTCTTCAGCTGGGTAGACACTATTCTTGTCCATCATTACAGGTAGCTGAGCATTCAAAAGTTGAGCTTCAGGCTTATCATCTGCATCCACATGATTCGAGAGAAAATTTTGATCCACATGGAGCCATCAAGCAGTCGTATTCTTCTTACAAGCATAAAGAACAACTGGAGGATCACTGGGCTGATGCTATAGATGATGATATCAGGATGCAAAAGTGTTCAAGATTGAAATGGGACCTAATAAGAGCTACAAAGGTACTAAGGATTCCTGATCAGTTAGAAGGTGAAAGAGCTCTTCTGGGTGATGAATACAATAAGATCCGCAATTTGCCTTATGAAGTCAACTGGGCTGATAGAGAAAAGGTTGATGATGAAGGGTTGATAAGACCTATCATTGCTATCACTGAAGAGCAGATAAATAAACAAGTACAAGCCTTGCTTGATGAAGGTAAAAGACTCACCTATACTAAGATGGGAGAAGTCGATCAACAAGAACAACATAAAGCACCTAGTAAAAATTCACGAAGCAGAGGAAGTGAAAGAGATTCAGGACAGGGAAAGAAAAGAAAACAGCTTGAGATTGTTCAAGGAGAATCCAGTAAAAAGAAGAAAAGGATAAGTATTGAAACTGCTTCTTCTAGACAGCCAGGTGATATTCCACTTAACCAAGACTTAGTGATATCTGTTGAGAATGTAGTTCCAGAAGCTCCAATGGAAGAAGTGCCTTCTAGCCCACATGACACTGAGATCATCGATGAAGCAAATACTGAAGATAAAGATGAGGCTGAAGAGGAATCATTGCCTGCACAAGGAAGACAATTACAACAGCAACAAGATCTTTTATCACTGCCAGAATGGTTACAAGAAAGAATCAGAGAGAATTATGAAGTTGAAAAGTGTCCTCCTCTTCCAGTTGATGAGTTACTCTTGGACCTGTCAAAAGAGAAACCAAAGAAGAAGGCAAATATCCTTTCCAAGATCACTAAAGATGAAACAGGAGTAAGGAAGGTTCATGTAGCAGTTCCAAGGTTTGAAAAGAATATAGAGGATGTAACACATGATGATTATGACATCAATACAATCAATCTGGGTCCTTTAACTGGAATGCAAGTTGAAGAAGAGCTTCAGGATTCAATTGATAATGCTCGAGCTATCATAAGACAAGAGACAAAAGGCAGAATCAAAGCTGAGCAAAGATGTCGAGCCTTAGAGCAGTACATTCAGCATTTAGTTCATCCTATTCATCAATAGGAAAGAGTTGCTACACCTCCATCTCTTCTTCCTCCAGAAACAGTTGAACACCTAAAAGAGTTGAAGTCTTCATCTTATAGAATGAAGGATTGGATGAAAAGGTCTAAGGAGGCTACATTTAAACATCTGGGAGATATGATGCAAGTAAGTGATAAGATTACTAGTCTTAAGGAGAGGGTACTTGCACTGATGACAGCTTGTGTTGAATTCAAAGACATCAAGGATCAATACTTGCCACACTTGAAGAGCTTGTTGGAAACATCAGTTGATGAATTGTTACATGCTGAAGTGATTGAAGAAGGTAAAACATATAACTTTTCTTCCTGGTATTATGGCTTTCGCATCAAAGGACAGTTGCTGGATAAAATAGAAATAGATATGTCAAGAGTCAGAAGTGTACTTCAAAGGATTCAGGATGGAATACATGCCTCTTTAATGAAGATCTGTAATCCATTTGGGGAGATGACTCTAGATAACATGAAAGAACAAATTCAGGCTTTCTATTTTCAAGAAGATGATGTTACAGATGAAAGACTTGATAGTATATTTTCACTTGCTGTCCACCTTGGCGACAACAAAACAAGAATAACTGATTGGGAAAAGACACTTGGCCTTTATTCGGATGATGTACTTGAAGCCAAAGGAACCATTCAGAATGCGCCAAGTGTACCTTTGGAGGAAATCAAGCAAATAGTGTCCAAGTTCATTGAATGCCAAGCTTCTAGTGATGGATATTCACATGGGGATTCTTCATGAGATAATGATATATCATTCTTATCTTCTTGCGAGGCGTGCCTTTGTTCCTTTCTTCATAGCCTCCTTCATTTAATAAAGATAACTTCTTTCATTTAATATAGATAATCTTCTTCATTTAATAAAGTTGGCCTCTTTCATTTAATAAAGAAGAGTTTGTTACAACTACTTGTGATGTGGCTTGATCTGGTCCGCTGGCTTGGCCGATCGATCTTGACCCTTCATTCATTTTGAGGTCTATAAAAGGGCTCTTGTTGCTCTCATTTGTACGGTTGAAAACTCTGAAATTGTTGCAAGAGCTCTCTGAGATAATAAAAGATTCATTGTTTTGGTGATTCTATTTGTGTTTCTGAGTGTTGCATGGTTTAGATTTTCAAGCATACATTAAGTTAGATTAAGTTTTCTTTAAGTTTATGTTAGTTAATGGAAGGTTTCTTTATTGCTTTGTGGTGAAATCTATAAGTTCATACCATTTGTAGTTTGTGGCTTGCAAATTGCAGTGCATGGTTAGTCTGAACAAAATTGGACATCAATTTGATCTTTATGTTTGTTGAATCCTTCATGAGCATAAGTGATTTAAACATCTTGTACACCCTAGAAGATTGCACCTATCCTGTGTAGTTGTCTATCTTGGCGAAGCAGGATTTGGTTTGATTTCACCTAAGCAGTAGATATCCTTGCATCTAGGATTAGATTAGTGTCTCTAAACCTTACATCTTTTGTCTTTTTTTATCCATTCAGTTAGAATTAGGATCAAGAATATCAATTGCCAAATCATACGCCACCAGTTGTAGTACTTAGACTCTCCAGTATTCGCTTCCGTAATCATTGAAACAACAGCTTATTTGAACAATTGCGTAAGTCCCTTTGTGTTTAAACAGCAAAATCATACTTAGTCACTGAGCTATCTCTTACAAACTCATAAGAAAGGAACCTTGGAGTCATCTTGTTTGATCACTTCGTTCAACATTCGAGAGACTTTGCTCAAGAGGGAGTCAGATACTTAGTATTTCACTCTAATTGTTGACTTGTCCAAAAACAAACATCAACACTACCTATCACCATAGTTCCAAGACTCGGACTCAGTGCAGACTCGGCAAGGGTGACTAGACTTGGGACTCAGCGCCCAGACTCGGCGCAGACTTGGCAAAGTGAAAAACTCAAGAAATTTAGAGACTTTTAAGGATTTAAAACTTGTTTCATGCACCCTTTATTAAATAAACCTTAAAGACACAATAACATCATCAAATAGAAGCTAATTTGATCACATACACAAGTCTACAAGTTTATGTCTACAAGTTTATATCAGATTTCACTATCAGACATCAATCAACTAGTGGTACTGCCTGCTCAATCATTTCAATTCTTGCTTAGGATTGTACTTCCATGGATCTATTGGTGGGAAGAAAGTCATCACCTCAAACAAGGAATATAAAAGGCTACTCATTAATTCAACATGAGGAAGCTGCAAGGCTGTTGAATAATGCAAGTAGGATAAAAGATTCAATTCAATATGTTTTACTAGATATAGCTCCTAAGTGACACATGACTCCAAATTCATAGTAAAGAAGCTAATAAAAGCCCGTCTTATGTCTTGTAGTTGTGGTGCTTAAATTCATGGTTGTCATGTTAATAATTCCGAATGATCGATTTACATTCAGCCACTGTTAATATCTGCTCCATCATTTAGATTATTAACCGAGATCATGTGATCCATGGAGCCATTGGCACTGAGCAAGAGTTGTCTCTCAAACAGGGAACTTGAAGAATGGAAAGCACTCGTTAATTGAACCCACAATTAAGAAACGATAAACTCTTGTGAACAATACTTGGAAATTTCATTTATGAAGGAAATTAACATGAGAGATAACCATGAATAGTCGAGTCCGAGTCCGAGCCCGAGCCCCTTGGACTCGGCAGGGGTGACTCGACCTGGGGCTCGCCAAGTCCGGGCGAGTCCCGGAACTCTGCCTATCACAAACAAGCATCTTGAGCAAGAGATTCTTGTCTACCAAATGATGCAAGAAACTAGCCCCAAGTATAATAAGATAAAGGACACATATTCAAATAATATTATTATACATAATGTTGCCTTCATTTTTGACTGTGTATTCAAAAAAATTCATATATGCCTTACCTAGCAAGTTGGTCATGCCTTGGAATGTTCAAATGTTCAAATGTTTCTAAGTATACAAGAACTCTTTGAAATTCCTACGACTTTTCTTTTTTGGTGGCCTTTTCACCTTTTCCTTGAACTTGTCGAAGAGTTCAAAGGTTCATGAACTCCCCAAAACTCTGACGCAATCCATTTAAAAAATTTCTCAGCCTTTTCTTCAATTCAAGAACCATATGAACCTCCAATGTGAAAGGAAAAATACAGCAATGAATAACATTTCCACATAACCCCATGAGAGATAAAAATGCAAACAAATCATAGCCATGATAACCAGAATCCAACATACAAAAGAATAGGCAAAACATACCACAAGGTGACACAAGATATACACTGGGAAAACCCTCAAGAGGAAAAAACCCAACCTCCAAAAGCATCCACACTCAATGTATTATTCAACAATAAAACATTACAATACACTTGCAGAGTCTTCATGAATACCTCTAAAACATCAAGCTCTTCCAATGCATCCTCCATGTGTCCAAGCATGTATCCAGTATCCAAACATCCCATGCCATGCTTCACATATACACTCACAAGAGAAACTCAATACAATGATAGCTCACTCAACCAGCCAACCCAAACCACTAACCATGTGCTTGCTTTTATAGACTCAAGCTCACAAAAATACAACTTATGGTATTGCGAAAATCATGTGACTCAAAACCATGAGTACACAAAACCATTGACCCCTCATTTAATTCTTGCAACTAAGCTTTCACTTTATGCTCCAATTAATTAATTAATTATTCTATGTCTCCCACACATAAAATAACCAGTGTTTCTCCGAGTTTCCGGAACAGGGGGATGGGGGGACGGGTTCCCGGGGACGGCAAAAAATTTCCAAAAATATGGGGATGGCAAGGGGACAGCGAGGGGACGGCTATATAATATATTTTAATAAAAATATATATAGGTTAAAAAGTTAAAAATTAAAAAGAGATAAAGAGTAAAAATTTTGAATTTTAAAAATTCTAATGAATGTATGTATAGTATATACTATATATTATATATTAATTATTACTATAAATTATACATTAAAATTTTATTTAAAATGTATACACTTAGAGATATTTAAATATTTTAAAGTTAAAACTTTTTATTTAAAGTTTAAACCTGTTTATATAAAAATAAAACAAAAAACTATTAAACCAGTTTATTTTTATTTAAATTTTAAACCTGTTTTTTAAATACTTAATAAAAAATATTAACTGTTAAAACTTAAAAATTATTTTTTTATTTAAACTTTAAAGCTTAAACCTGTTTTTTTTTAATTATAATTTATTTAATATTTAATAATTTATTTACCAATTCGCTGATAGGCTTTTATATGTCAGCATTGTAGTGCTCAGAATTGTCTCACACCGTAAAAAAATCTAGCCGGAAAATTTTCTAAATTGGTTGGTTGTTCCTATCGGCATATTCCTTGAACCTCCTATGGGTGCAAGTGCTAGTATATATACTAAATGTTTCCAGACTTCCAGTAGTGAGGCATGAGGCATGAGGCAGCCGTAGTGTTTGAGGCGTGAGGTGTGAGGCAGAAACGTATTAAGGTTTTAGGTTTTCATTTTGGCATTTTATCAGTGTTTTTTCACTTTATTGAACATTTTCTTTTGTGTTTTTTTTAGCGAGGGTCCTCTGAGCGTCCCACAACGTGCAGGGGTCTCCCGAAAGTGGGGCGTTCCCAGGGGACGTGCCCCTTCTACAGGGGCGTCCCTAGGACATCCCTGAATTGCTCTGCATTTCTGGGACCGGGGGGGGATGCGTTCTGTCCCCGTCCCCAGAACGCCAAATGCACCGAGAGCGACAGGGAAACCCCAGGGACGCATCCTTGGGGTACATTGAAAATAACTAACCCAATGTTACATACAACTTTACAAGTGGCCCCAAATAAATATTTAATGTGGCTAAGCACATCAATTAAGATGCACCACAAACAAATATTTATTTTACATAATTAAATAATTCATTTTTATACAAAGTGTACAACACACCTTTTCCTAACATTCTTCCACTTGTTGTATACATTGCATAAGGGTCAATCAATGAAATACATCATCATAGCCATATATGAAACCACATGAATCTCCAACATGCTCGCGTGCTCCATCAAGATACCTACAATAAAACCAAGGTGACCACCATCTCAAGCAAGAACTCCTCTCATCCTCCAACATGCCACCTATGGAAGAAAAGGAACATGCCAAGGTGAAGATGCACCGATCCAAAGAACACAAGTATCAAATCCAAGTGATAACAAAGACTCCAAGCTCCTATCAAAAGGTAAAAACCCACATGACTGGAAATAGCACCCACAACATATGCTAATACATCCAACCATCCATACCTCCTAGGTATCAAAAACATCAGCAAACTCATGCCAACAACATATCCAACCCATAAACCGTAATCACAAGCTCCCTGTATAAAACTTGTCGATGAAGACCATACGTATCTAGGAACTCCCACTGCATGGGTAATGTCAAATCTGAAAATAGATCAAGGCATACCGAGTCTACTGATCAACACTCAAACCAATGTGTGGCTAATCAAAGCCATATACTACCCAGAACAATCACAATGATCCACACATGCAACACAAACTGTTGCATACTCCCTCATAACATGTCACCATAACTCTCCCAAGTCAAACCATATGAACATGAAACTCCAGGAAGTAGCCATAAAACAAAGAGAGAAAACCTGTAGAACATATAATAATATGTCCTTTTACCAACACCTCAAAGTGCTAAGTTGTGTCAAGTATGGTCTCCTTTACAACCCCAAATGAAAAACCTTAACAACATCCAATCATTCAATCTCATAGATCAAATGAAACATATGTATCATGTATAACCAACATGGATGTAAGCCTCTCTAACCAAGGAAGATCAACTCGAATATCCATTCCCAACAACTTGGAATAAGCCCAATCACATCTCCTAAACTCCTCATAAATGACATCATAAATCAAACTCATGCACAAAGAGATAACCATGCCAACATCCCTCAAATGAACCCTCTGAAACTAACAAGTAAAGCTCAAGATCCATATCCATGAGAAGATAAAGCATAAGCAATACACACAAGTAAATAACCATGCTAACACCCCTCAAATGAACCCTCCAGAACTAATAGCCAAATCTCAAGATCCATATCCATGAGAAGATAAAGCACAAGACAAAATGCATCTAAAAAGATGGGCAATACCTCTTAGATGATAATCTGCCAAGTAGACCAAGAATGGGGAATGAGAATGCTCCTCCAGGATACACCAAGTCGCAAAGACTCTCTCCAAGAACAATCTCCTCTAAGGTCCATAATGAACTCACATCCATATCTAGGTGAAAGGCTCCTCGGTCTTCCTGTTGAAACCTCCAATGAGTAACCGTCTCAACAAATGTCTCTAATCCCAAGAGAACTCTAGCCTCACCCAAGTCTCCAAGTATCCATGAGCACCTCCATGATCAATCCATGCTAAGCTCCAAATGCAACACCACACTATCATGAAGCTCCCAAGCACATGACCAATGTACTCAATACCAAGAGAACCAACAAGATCATTATTGAAGCTCCCATTGCACGTCTACATAAACTAGGAACACATCATGATCTAACATCTCCTCCTATGCACAATGCACACATCTTGGTCTCAAGAGACCCTGTATCATGCCAAAACTCAAATCCAGAATCAAGAGTAAACAATGACACAATACCAACACCTTTAAACCAAGGATCAACATCTCCAATCACATGAAGATAACCATCTTCTAACAATAGTACCCAAGATGTCAAAGCACTCATACTGCATAAGAATCATGATCCAAGAGTTTGTCCATGACACCTAACCACTGTAGAAGATCATCCGTCACTAGGTGACGAATCCACATCATTACCAAAGCTCCCATTGAAGCGTAATACAAGCTACACATTGCATCATGATAACATCTCCTAAATGAAGATCACCATGATCCACACACACACACAACTATAATACCAATAACACCAAAGTAAAACCAAGATCTCCAACCCAAGAAGATAAACCATCATCACTATCAAAAGCTCACACAAACTATCCATGACATTGTAATAAACATGCTACAAGTCCCAATAACCGACTATTTAGGCACTCTAATCATCCATCCTTTCATCCCAATGCAACATACCAATGCACAAATGACCATAGACAAGGCCAACTAACAAAGTCTACATCAACACTGAATCAATCTCGTGGATATAGACAGTCCACATCCGAGTCATCCCACTGCAATCAAATAGGTGATTAGCCCATAGAACTACATAACTCGTAGATCCCAAACATGTAAAATGCAAACTCATCATCACATCAATAACCTGCAAATCGAGATATCAAAGAAGATAACCCTATAGACCTCAAGACTCAAACACTAAATCAACTCCAAATCTAATTTTCCAAACAAGTCCACAAACAAGTAACCATAGTCAAGGAACTAATGAAGCTTCTAGGAGATAAGAACAATCTCCTAAAACTAAGCCACACCACCACCTATAAATATGAATCAAACATCATAACACATCACTATCAACCGCATACATGATCATGTCATGCCAATGCTCAAATGTACCTACACACCCATGACACCATAATCATCACCATCGTTGTACCTGTACTCAACTCAATAAAACGAGACTCCTAGTCTCACACGTGTATCAAACCATGTCCTCAATCTAGAAGACAACCTATGTACCTATCACCATCAAAGTCCAAACTCTGAAAACACCTGTAAACTTGTATCAAGAAGCACAAAATCTGATAACCTACTATACCATCATACTGGTCTGATTAAAACATGTACTTCCCCAAGTTTGTGCCCAAGGAATCATCCGAATGATCATGCAATCACACCTCAAATCTTAGGCTCCCACAAGTGCTCAAACAAGTACAAACCTCTCTCTACACGCCAAACTAGAAATATACATGATCCATTGTGTAGTACATTGCAATAGCTCTCCAACTCCTATTCAAAATCCAAACTCTGATTCTATATGAGAAAGTTATGACCGTTTTACTATTTCAGAGCAATGTCGGCTTCGGGTACCAAATTCTAGCACAGAAAAATTTTGATCACCAAACCTATACCAAAACGTAGTGCTTAGAGAGACATTTCCGACGCCTATAAGAAGTCGAAAATCCGATACCGCGGGTGGAAGTTATGCCTCCCGGAAAAAAGTTGCCCAATTTGGACTTCAAACTGAACCTTGGTGGCTACTCGGTGGCTCTCTAAGCGGAGCCACCGACAGGCGATAGAAAGGGGCGGCGACGGCGGCCTGGCCAGCCCGCCACCCATCGGGCGGCCCTACGACCAAGGGCTAAGCCCCAAGCCGCTAGCCTTGGGCGCTGGTCACCCAGGTGACTAGGGGCCACGCCCTCCTGGGCGGCCAGTCATTACAACAATTTTTTTTTATTATTTTTCAAATTTTACAAGAACAAAATTTTCTACAGACCTACGAGAATATTTCCTATACTGTCGTATAGACCATACGGATTCCGTACGATGATATGGAATATTTTTCAAAGATTCTTTGCAAGATTCCATCTAGGGTAAAATAGGGCAAAATTTTTCTATGTCCAAACATAGTCGAGTTTTATATGAAAATATAAGGTTTTGGGCCTTCTAGACTCAATGGTGAGGTATGTTTTTGTCCAGGGGGGCTCCTACAAAAGCTCACCTCCAAAACCCCCACACAAAGAACCCTAACAGAAAACCCACTTGCCAAAACTCCATCAAACCCTAGATCTGCAACAACCCAAGTCTACAAACACACTTATGACCTTGAAAATTCCTTCATTCTCAACCTGCAAGTCCATGGATTCAACTATGCACAACAATCTACTCATTGCAAGGGTTATAAAACATGGGAAATCTCCCTCCACAACCCCGTGAGAGATAAATATGCAAACAAATCATAGCCATGATGACCAGAATCCAACACACAAAAGAATAGGCAAAACATACCACAAGGTGACACAAGATATACCTTGGGAAAACCCTCAAGAGGGAAAAACCCAACCTCCAAAAACATCCACACTGAATGTATTATTCAACAATAAAACATTACAACACACTTACAGAGTCTCTATGAATACTTCTGAAACATCAAGCTCCTTCAATGCATCCTCCATGTGTCCAAGCATGTATCCAGACATCTCATGCCATGCTTCACATATACACTCACAAGAGAAACTCAATACAATGACAACCTACTCAACCAACCAACCCAAACCACTAACCATGTGCTTGCTTTTATAGACTCAAGCTCACACAAATACTACTTGCAGTATTGGGAAAACCATGTGACTCAAAACCATGAGTACACAAAACCATTGACCCCTCATTTATTCTTGCAACTAAGTTTTCACTTTATGCTCCAATTAATTAATTAATTATTCTCTATCTCCCACACATAAAATAACTAACCCAATGTTACATACACTTTACAAGTGGCCCCAAATAAATATTTAATGTGGCTAATAACATCAATTAAAATGCACCACAAATAAATATTTATTTTACATAATTAAATAATTCATTTTTATGTAAGCTGTATAACACACCTTTTCCTAACACAACGAATAATTCATAATTAAATAATTCTTCTATTGCTCAAAACTCTAACTCAAAGACTTAAAAGGTTTTGACAAAGCAAAATTCGGTGAGTTCAAAGGTTCCTAAACCCCCCAAATTGCCAACAAAGAAAGCAAAATGACTTGAAAACATTTATGTTGACAAGTTCAAAGGTTCGTTAACTTTTTGAATCACTGACAACAAATCAAAAAAGATTAAAAACGCCAACAATAGAGAAAAAGAAGAGAAGAATAGCAAAGTGGCAGCCTTTTTAGAAGTTCAAAGATCATTCTAAATGCCAACAAAGTTCAACAAACCGCAGAATCTCCAACAAGAGGAAAGCGTAGGCTATAAAAGGAATTTTCAAGCTCATTTACAAATTACCAAACACTTGAACGTGAAAGGAACTCTGCACACGGCCTAGGGCATTTTACTATTGCATGTTTCACTACCTACTCAATGAATTTCTTCCCCAAATTGATTCATCGCATATTGTGAGGTAGGTTAAAGCATTTCCATATCAAATTGCTCTGAATTTCCCGTGTTGTTGCTTTGCTATGCTAAAATAGAACCCTACCATCTATCTACTGCCCAATTTGAGATAACCCTTAGTTTTATCTTGCATTTCATGAACCGCATTCATTATTGCTCCCTTACATATCAAAATAGGATCCCTTCCCTTGTTGTCAACCAAATTCTTGTGCAAACCCTAGCTTGTTTAATCTGATTAATTTCAAACCCACCCAAAATGAAATATGCATACCAGGGTTATGAGCATACCTCTGTTCTTAATAATTCATTATCAGAACTTGGGGACAATAGATTAGGGCACATTGACTTGGCCGAATTCCCCGAACAAATGGGACAAAACCCTAGGTCTCCTATAGCAGAGGCGACATTTCAAAGTGGCCTAGCTCATGTTGGTGGTTTTCCCACCTCTGTGCAATGTACAGATCTAGTTCTTGCTTGTGTAAGGCATTATAAACCCGATACTCAAAAGATCAAAACCATTGATGATCATTTGGTTGCAATGTTGGATGGCCTATCTCTTGGCATTACCCTAAGACTTCCTATAAGGGATGAATATGTAGATATGAGCATTAAAAGTGGTGGATTTTACTTCCACGACAAAAAGGATGCTTGCCTTAACAACATTGCTAAATATTGGTTGAAAGTACCTAAGAAAGGCATGTCATGGCTTCCTAAAAATCTACAAAGATCTCATTTTAATGATATCTTTGATATAATCACTCTGTTAAACTGAATTATGGGGAGTAAAGAAATGAATTCTTTCAAATATTGGATGTGTCAATTTATCAAAGTTATCGTGTATGTGTCTCAATATATTGACTAGGGGAAACTGATTAATGACAATCTTCACAATCAGTTAATAAATTTTCAAACGACTCAGTGATTTTACATGTCCTCATATTTATTTTACGCTATAGCAAGCATGAAGCCATGGCCTGGATTGCAATCACAGGGAGTGTATGATGACACAGCATAAATATATGATTTTTATCCACAGTTGCAGCTACAAGTCAATAATAAACATTTCAAACATGTAAACGATGTTTTCACTATGTTGACAGTGAAGGAACTTGATGGAAATTTGGGATTGCAAATCTCCCCTTAAGCTGCAAACCTGATTACTCAGTTTGGCTATTATTTCATTCAATTTTGAAGGTTCATGTTGTGACGTTTTCACACATCGCCCCATTGCAAATGGGGACCCACACTTTTTCTCGCTTTCTGTCGTAGGTTTGCTTTAAGGTTTAGGTTTTCTCTAAGTTTGTATGTCTGGGAGTGTTGTTTTGTCGAAGTCTCGCCAAATTCTTGCTAAGGAGTCCATATGCCCTCATCCTAATGCATATCCTGAAATCCTGAAATCGACTAAGTCTAATATCCTGAAATCCTGAAAAACTAAGTCTGAAATCTGGTGGATCCTCAAAAATCTAGAATCTGCATGTTAAATCTCATGGATCTGAGACCTATCTAAAACATCCTGGAAGTATACTTAAATATATTTTGAAATATACGTGATTTCAGCTACTGGAAAAATGGCTGTGTAAAAAGTGGAAATTCCATGTACACATGGAATTTGCGCCCAAGAATGAGGGAAATTCCCTCTACACATGGAATTTGCGCTCTACGAAGTGGAGATTCTTTGCCCTTGTGGAATTTGCACCTCTCCTAGGTCATGAAAATTTCGCAACTCTTCGCCAGAGATCAATTGATAACAGGAAAATTTAGCATTCAATCCTTGTAAAAGTTTGAAAATCCTCCAAAATCGTTGAAGAAGTCATTGACAAATCCTTAAGAAAAAATGCCACAATGAAGTAGAAATGGTGGAAATTCCATGCACATATGGAATATGCGCTCATGGTGGAAATTCCACCAACACAAGGAATATGCGCCCTAGGAAGAATTCCACCCAAGAGTGGAAGTTGCGCTCATCAAAAGGTTTGTAATATTGGTCAAAAATGAAAATTCAATTTTTGGATTGCAAACCTATGAAAAATGCATTGAAAATTCATGAACAATTTATCAAAAACCCTTAGAAAATTCACAAAGTTTGAAAATGAGAAAGAAAAAATCCAAGGGATAAAAGGTGGAAATTCCTTCCAAATAGGGAAAATGCACCTAGGAATGAGGGAAATTCCTTACACAGGGAAAATGCGCCCAAAACAGGCGCAAATTCCAGCTACATGAGGAGAATGTGCCTTTCCCAATTCACCTTGCACTCAACAAAAATCCGCCCAGGTTAAGAGGTAGGTCGGCCTTAGAAAAAAGTTGAATTGTAAACAAGAAAAAATCATTGAAATAGGAGGCCGACCCGCACTAGGCCGACCCAGTAAGATGGATAGGTGTGAGCACTATAAAGGAGGGTTCAATTCTTCATTTTCCACATTCAATTTCAAAGCAGAAAAGCAGATTTAGAGAGCAGAATCAGCAAATTAGGAGCAGAGATTGCAAGGAAAAAGGGCAAATTTCCAGCATTAAACAAAGGTGAATTCCTCATCCAAGGAGGGAAGCATTAAGGAAACAAGGTGAACTCATCAGGAGCAGCAACTTCATGCATCAAGAAAGGCAGATTTTACAGCAGCAAGCATATCAAATCCCAACAGCAGCAGGGGCGAATTCCTTAGAAGTAAATAAGAAGAGTAGAATTCCAATCAAAAAAGAAGATAAATCAAGTGAAAAAGTTAATTTTACTCATACTAGTATTAAGAAATGCATTATTTTTGTATGATTTAGACATGAATTCTTTACTTCCAAGGTGAATTTTCCTTACATTTGAAATGAATTCTTTGGAATTGTCCTTGATCCTCACTTAACTATTTGCACTTTACAGGTGAATGGTGTGTTGGGTGAATATTTTGTCGTTTAGCTAACTAACGGCAAAATGGTTATATCAACCGCAGTGTGATGAGATAAATCTCTCCTCTCAACAAGGGGAGGTTCCCTTTTAACTATTACAAACTTATTTACACTAAATACTAGCTTTGGGGGTGTGTTACATTCATCCTTTTCTCTTCTTTCAGAAAAGATGTTTACAATGTTTCACGGTAGTATTCAACAATGTTTCTACACTTAAACAATAATCAACAATACTCTTGTAAGTTGAAGCACAAAGTCTTTCAACTTACTTCACAAAAAGATCCACGAACCAAGTGAATAATCTCAAGTACAAAGTCTTCAAATTATTCCCAGAAAGATTTTAAAAGTAACCGTATCACCAGTTGAAGCACAAAGTCTGTCAACTAACAATACCACTAATCCACGTGAATGTGATTGAAAATTATAGCACAATCTACAAGTTCTCAACACGATTCATAGACAAAGTGAACAACTACAAGCTCAAAGTCTTTATAATCCTCCACCGAGAAATGCTTTCAACACACATATATTCAAGGAAATAATATAACACAGTTTATATAACTTATCTTGAACGTCCTCCAATCATGATAACCAAGCACCACTTTATACAATCAATCAACAAGAGAAATCAGCGAAAATGCCATATGTACATCCTCACTCACAAATTCGATTCAACACAAAGTTTGATATCAAAACTTTCCTTCTTTATTGATTGGAATTGATCGTGCAATTTGAACACAAAGTCTCAAAGTTGAATCACAATTTGGGCAGCACTTTGTTGCATAAGATTAAAGATGCTAATTACAAAAGAGGCCCTCTTTATTTATAGGGAGGAGCCTAAAGCAAAAATAGGAAATCTATAACTACCTTGACTTATTCAAAAATAGGAGTCCTTATTGAGTTGGGACTTCCTATGTTTTTACATGTAATTACATATGAAAAAAGTACATGTAAACGTGTCCAAAACTGAAAACAAAGTACATATGAAAATACAAAAATATACTAAGGCATGATCACTTTCATCAACTTCCATTCCTATTCTTCTTCAGAAAATCCTCAAACATTTTCAACATTGTTTGCATCCCAAGGTTGAGTGGCCCAAAAGTGTTCTCGGAAATGACACAAGTCCTTGTTACTGAATCTTTCACGAAAGTAGCAACCTTCTCATGCTTATCCAGAACTACCTTGAGAATGTCCAAGGTCAACTGTATATCCAACAACTTATCCATAGAAGCCACTGAGAAAGCTTGATCTTCAAACTCTTTTGGATCATGTGATGACCTTGGCAGTTCGCAGAAGAAACCGCAACAAAAAGCCATGATCTTGCAGTTAGGGGGAAAATGGGCATTTTGGGAAAACTACGTAATGTTGATCATGTTCACAGGGGCGAACTTAAAAGGGATAGAGCGTGCATAAGTCGAGAAATCAGGCAAAAGCGGGTCAAGGGCATCATTTTCAAGAATTTCCCAGTGTTAGGAAATTTTGGAGGAAGACATGCACGGGCGGTCAAAATGACCGCTCCTGCATGTGGAGTGAATTGCTTGAGTGCAGAGTCGGTCAAAATGACCACCTCTGCAGGTAGGAACAAAAACTAAAATTTTCATGTAGGGGCGGTCAAAATGACCGCCCTTACATGTGGGTAAAGCAAAAATCTTGTGTATGAGCAGCCGAAATGGCAGCTCCTACATGTAGGAAGAATAAACCTATAAGATGCAATGTCGGTCATTTTGACCGACCTTACATCGAACTTGAAAATCACCTAAGTGTAATAACGACCATTTCTACCGCTTTTGCATGTTAAGTGAAACGTGAAAGTTGAAAGTGTTTGAGCGGTCATTTTGACCGTCATTACATATGGTATAAACTCATGACTTTGTATGTAGGGGTGGCGATTTTCGCCGCCCTTACACTTTGGATAGCACAAGAAAACAAAGGCAATGAAAGTGAAGATAACATGTATGGGCGGTCAAAATTACCGCCTTTACTTGCTAAGTGAAAATGAACATGTCCGAGCGGCGAAAATCACCGCTTTAGCATGTAAGAACACAAATCATATGCATTATCGGGGGTTTTGGCCGACTTTGCATGTGACTTACTAAAAACTTTCTAACACCCAAAAAGCTTAAAAAATTATTTTTTGACAAGATTAAAACCAGTCAAATTTCACAAATTTCGAGAAACCTAGGGAAGTGTTCCAAGAGATTCTTAGGTGTCAGAGAACTATGCACGAAGGAAAGAAGATTTGCCTTGATTTGCGTGCTTAGAGTTGTAGGCTACGAAATGGACAAGTTTCGTAGGGGTTGTCTACAAAATGAGCGTAGCTGATTTTGAGGACAACATGGTGAATGTTTAAGCCGGATCCACTTCAGAAGCAAGGACAATGTCGTGAAGATGTTCGAGGAATTGTGAAGAACTTCCAAGGCTGGTTAAGGAAACTAACATCCAATCAAGAAGACCTCACAAGAATTCCAAACTCGGAGAAAGAAATTGCCTCCAACAAGGAGAACTTCACCGCCGGAGTGAGAGAAGAACTCCATCACCCCAAGGAAGCGGAATCAATCCATGGAAATCCAAGAGTAAGAAGAGGAACGAGCATAGCATCGCAAGGACAAGGATTACATCCAAGAACCCATGCCAATCCAAGTTAATCCAAAAGGAAATACAACACAGGACAAAGTTTCCAAGTTCAAGGAACATTCAAAGGATAAGCATGCTGAGTTGGCACCAAGTCATCATCATCCAATCCAAGCGCACCACATCATTATGTCTAGATACATTGAACTTGAGCATCCAAGATGAGGATAAGGATGGAACCTTCTAGAATATCATGTTGTAAACATCTCATTGGTCGAAAGCGAAAGTAGTTGTAACTACCTTGTGTTGTCCAAATCTTGGCCATCAGTTGCTCAAATCGATCTGGGCCCTCCATTGTAATTCTTGAGCTCTATATAAAGCTCATTCTTCTCATTTGTAAAGGGGGGATTATTAGAGGATACATTAGATTAGAGTTGCTGTAGGAGTAGAGTAGAGGAAGCTCTTCTAAGTTATTGGAGAGAACTTGAAGTTGTTGTAATCACTTCCAAGATTAATACATTTCTCATTGAAGCTTGGTGACAATTGTGTTGTTTTGGAACGTCGCATGGTTTCTTATTTCTCGAAGATAATCTAGATGTGTTTCCAAGTAGAAGTAGAATAATATTAGAAAGTTCATTGATATAGTGAATGTATTGTGAAGATATTTGATGAATTCCTAGGTTCATACTTTTGATGGTTTGTCGATGGCAAGTCATTGTGCAAAGTTAGCCTGAACCTCAACTTATTGCAATAGTTCGATTGTTGATGCTTGTTTGAGTTGCGCCAGCTGTGGGTACTCAAATGTATGTTTGCAATATGAAAATCCTTAGTCATCCTTGGGAGATTGCACTTGTTCTACGTAGTTGTTGAATTCGTCATGGCAAAGTGGAGCATGTTATAAGGAATTTGTCTATCTTGGCATCATTCATTGTCTCATTGTCCTTAGAAGTAAAGTAGATTATCTCCAAACCCTTGACCTTTTTGCATTTTCTTTGTAGAGTGGAACTAGGAGGTTTCCATCCATGAAAAGGAGCAATAAGTCGAGTGAGTGAAGAAGTAAATCCAGCATAAGTCCCTTTGTGTTAACAGCAAATCACATCCAACTACTGAGTCTATCCATTGCAAGTCAAGACCTGACATCTGGAACCTTGGATTTGTCTCACTGGATCACGTAGTTTAGCCTTTGAGAGACTTTGTTCAAGAGAGGATAGAATACCTTGGTATTTTATTCTGAGTTTGCATGTGCATAAAAAACACATCAACAGTTCACATATGTCAAAATTTGTGGTTTTGATGAGTATCCTTACAAGCTACCTCACTATGTAAGTGATCATCTCATTCTTATTGAACTATGCAAACAAATGGCATCTGTGAACAAGAATTGTTGGGATAAAAACAAGGCAGGTTACCCATTTCCTGTGGGATTGAGCTACTACACTTGTCATTCTACTACTGAGGCACAGAACATTGAGAGGTCTCTTGTTAAAGTTAGAATGTATTTTTACAACATGAGGTTTCCATTTCACAGTAAAAACTATGTCAGAGATAATTTGCACCTAGGATCCAGATATTTTCATCATCCCCATTTCGAAGACTATTGGGAAAATTGTGAAAATGACTTTGAAGTCAGGAAGAGAGATTGGTCCCGTATGACTATTGAACAAAAGGAAGATTTTGAGCTTGGCTGAGATACCATGGGAATCATAGATGATGGCACTCATATGATTGATAACATTTATACATCTACTTTACAATTGCAGCCTCTTACACCTATCAATTGGACAGATAAAGATATGACAAATATTAGGGAAAGATCCCACTTTGTTATACAAAAATCTAAGAAATGGCTGGATGCTAAAATTGTTGAGCATACTACCACAAAGCCACACGACACTCCAAAGAAGCAGAAACAATCAAATAAAAAAAGTGGGGTGGCTGGATCTCAGCAACCTACTGTTGTGTACTCTACAAGATCCAAGTCAAAATGTTGTTGTAGGTGGAGATGGGGAAGATCCCAATAAAGGAGTTCACCCAAAAAACTCGTGCTCAAGGAAATGCAAAGCCAAGGAAAAAGCTAGAAATGGAGAGCTTCTCAAAACACACAGGTAAATTATAAGTTCCCTGAAAGTTCTACTGTTGTAGATGTAGATCCTTCTTCATCTCAGCTTCCCCCTCCATCGTCGCCTCCACATTCTCCTATTCAAACACCTCCATCACACAAGCCCCCTCCTCAACCACAGGATAATGTCTTAACTGATACTATGCCTAAAGCCACTCTTCCCCCTATCATTTCTCCTTCTCCCTCTAGTCCCAAGAAGAAATCCATTACTCTTGCTTCTCAATGGTTGAAGGAAGTGGTTAGTAAAAAGAGGAAATATACACAAGTAGTAGATCCTAGATTTGATGCAATAGCTAAAAATGTTGTAGGCAACACCTCAACCAAAAAGGTCTCAAACTACTGCAAGGTTGATGGTGCCACGGTGGATTCTTCCATGAATCAATATGTGGAAATAGCAGAGCCTACTGCTGATAAGAATGAAGAGTATATGACTGAGGCGAACTATCAGGTCTCACGAGTTGATCTTGGTCCTTCTACTCACAAGGTTGATATTCATAACTTTCAAATATCGACTGCGAAGTTGGTAGAAAGAACTGAAAAAGAAAAAGAGACAAGAGAACAACTTGAAGAACAAATCCGTGTCTTTACTTCTTATAACAAATATATTGTAGACACATCTGCTCAACCTGTAATCACATCATCGTTAGCTCCTAATAATGCAAACATGTAAGATGTCAGTAAAGAGACCATTGATAAAATTAGTATCAAGCATACAGAAGAGCATCCAAAGCATGGGTGGAACAAATTATTCTTGATAGCCTCAATTACATTGAAGAAGCCTTTAAATTATGTCATAAGGCCGAAAAAAAGAAAAAGGAGATAGATAATGAGTTGAACGTTGCAAAGAAAGAAGAGGTCATCTGGCTAGATGTAACAAGAGACTTAGAAGAAATGGCTAAGTTTGATACCAATACATTAGTCTCTGGGAAAGTCATTATTAAAGATGATGAGTATGATGTCATCTCTTGGTGTAAGAGCTTAGAATGGAAATTAATGATCCTGAAGCAAACAATTTCAAAATTAAAGAAGCTCTTGAAAACCTATGATAACATATAATCTGACATCAGGGCGAATTGTTTAGCATTTGAAGTCGATATCCTTGGAGAAGATGAAAGTGAATTGGCAGACATTCAGGTTGTCAAGAAGAATTTCAAGGATACAATCACAGATGAATTGTTCAATAGGGAAACGGTGAATGCCAGCATCATGAGGAAAATTGGCTCAATTTCATCTACTCTGATTCGTTGTCGAAGGAATGTTTTGAAATTTCATTAACGGATGAAGGAGGTGGAAGACGCTATGGCAACCTAGAAGTTGCATTTGGTTAACACCACTGTCCCAGTCAGCAAGTTGATTGCACCCACTGTGAAGCAATTCAAAATTTTCAAGGGGAAATCTTCTTCAGAGCAATCTCAATCACCCAAGTCAGAAGCCTCGAAGGAGCAAAATTCTGATCAACAAGGCTGAAGAATTTTCTCTCATTTACTTTATTGTTGATCCAGAGTTCAAATTAAGTCATTTTTATATGACTTAATAAAGTGACTTTTATTTGTAACTTTAAATTAGAAAAAGTAATGACTTTTTTTATTTTTTGTTGAAGTTATAAACTAAAAGAAGTTACAAATCAGTTATTAGAAAAAAGCTTATATATACAAGGCTTATTTGTAAAGAAAGGACTTTTGATTCCCTAACATTGGATAGAAGCAAAAGAGTCTTTGTGCTCTCCAATTTTGAATTCAATAAAGAAAGAATATTGCCGGCTACAAGCCTATGTATTGTTTTCTTTATGCTGTTATCTCTTCTTATGTGGAAATTTCAGCCATTATTTGATATATTTTCTATCACGTGAAGAAAGCATCTGTCATCTTTTTTAGTTATTTGTTTAACTTATGCAATCTGGGTTGTTTTTAAGTGGTTAATTTCTAATCTATGAATCTGAGTATCCACATGCATAAATCTTTCTTATGTTAGATGATATTCTCCCTCTCAAACCCTAGATGCATTTCATTATTGAAGTAAATCTTTTAAAGCAGATAAATCTTTAAGTTTATTCTCGTATTGGTCTCAAAATCCCTTTGTTTTTTGGAATATCTAGAAGTTGTGGCCCCATATTAGCCAAACCTAGGGTTTTCTCTTTATTTCTTTAGGTTTTTAGTTAGTTCACCTTTCTTGCTTTCCGGTTAAAAACATACCCCGGAAAACTAAACTTATCATATGAGGAAGCTGCTCCTCTCAAATGCAGAGGAAAATTGTTAATCCAATAACAATCTCTCCAATTGT
Organism: Cunninghamia lanceolata; assembly: GCA_027924645.1. NCBI lineage: Eukaryota > Viridiplantae > Streptophyta > Pinopsida > Cupressales > Cupressaceae > Cunninghamia > Cunninghamia lanceolata. The sequence goes on along the minus strand of BSBN01000213.1, from coordinate 24,655,507 downwards.
GGTGAACTTTGTCACTGCTTATTGGGCACGTCTAGTTGTTTGCAGCAAAATACTGTAGCGACAAATCTATTTACCAACATATAACCACTCTACTTTCCATTTAGGATTAAATGATTAAAAGTTGTCCTTTAATTTAAAATGTTAAGAGTTAAAACCTATCCCACTAAATGCATCTTTAAGATTTTTAATGACATGAAGTAGGCTTTAAAACTTAAATGCAAAGAACCCATCAAATCAAAAGCTCAAATTCACAGAAGATACTGACACATTACCATACAGGCTCTGGCTGTTCTAAGGAGCACAAAAGACGAACCTCTGATATTGATGTTCCTGCAAATGAGATCAAGGATGCAGTCTTCGAGATGAAATACATCTAGACAATACCATTGAAAACAAAACAAACAAGTCCCTATGCAAAAGAATGATGCACTCAACATCTTGACTCTTCAGGCATATAGCCTGAAAGATGATATTCCAACAATCAACCATGACAAATGATAAGATATACTTACCAAGATTTGGCCCACTTTTGAGCAGAAGTTCATGTACCTTCAATTTTTCCTTCTGAACCCCACAAAGTCCCTGCAAAAGGACTTCCAAAGCCTCCACATGCTGCAAAATTTTCAAAATACATATAAGATCTCCAAAATTCTGAACAAAATAATTCAAGATCAACAGCAGATAACATCTTTAAAGCTCTTAACAGAAATAATTCAAGAACAGCAAAACCGCACCTAGTGTTAAATATTCCAATATGTTTGCTGAAAAACACAAAACCACATAAAAGTCGATATGAAAATCCAATTCAAACTATAAATCAGCAGCCAGTTTGCTTTTGGAAGTATACTTATTTAAGACATTCAATCTATCCATTATAGCCAGTGGAACCAGTACCATTTCCATGTGCATAATTAACTTCCTCAAACTTGGAAAAACGATTCTTTTGTATGCTTCATGCAACTAGAAGCATCTCAGAATACCTATTTAAGACATTCAGCCTATCAGTTAGAACCAGTGGAACCAGAACCATTTCCATGTGCATAATTTGTAAGGCCCACCCATGTGTGTTCCTGCCATGTCATGATTCTCTTATTAATGCTTCTGCTGGAGCATGTTTTTAGCATTTGATTCTCTTATTAGTTGCAATAATTATGATGATTCTGTATTATTGATTTGTTGCTGATTAAATATGATTTAATCATGATTCATTTGTATCATCTATGGGCTTGTTTGAATTTCTCCAAAACAGCTCAAAATGAGCTGAAAAATCAGAACGGTATGGGAAATTCCAGAAGAAAACAACTATATCAGAAGTATAAATCTGCTGATAAAACACCTGCAACAGAAGCTAACAGCATTCCTATGCAATCTAAAGGACCTGTTGGAGGCTGTTGCAACCGTGGCAAAAATCAATTTGCTAGAAAGAGCCCAGAGGCAAGGAAAGATCAAGAGCCCAACAGCAAAATATATCCTGCCATCGATAACCAGCAGGCTGATTTGCAGTCCTCACTGGTTGTACTGGAAGGTAAGATAGCTAATAAATCTGTATCTATTTTAATCGACTCTGGGGCAACTAACTGTTTTATATCTCCAAGTGTTTCGAGGCAATGTGGAATCACACCACAGAAACTAAGAGGAGGGGGGAATAGAGTTGGGCATGGGCAGAAAATGTCCAATTACTTAAGGGTCTGAGCAAATTGAAAATTGACTTAGGTGTCATTTCCACCAAGGTAAACCTATTGGTTGTACTTGTACCCTTGGAATCCTATGATATTATCGTTGGGATGGTCTGGCTGCAGCAACACTGAGCCCAAGTGGACTGCCTAGGCGAACAAGAAAATCATATGTTTGGATGACCAAGGACTGTGGTCCACTCTGTAGGGCATTCCTAGGCAAGGAGAGCTCAAAGTGATCGTAGCCAAACAAATGAAGAAGGTTGTTCAGAAAGGCTGCCAATTGTTCTTTGGGAAAGCTGAATATTTAAGAGTCAAAGATAAGTCAATCAACTTTGACCATCCCTTGCTACATAAATTCAAGGATGTATTTTCTCAGGAGCTTCCTAGGATGCCTCCTAAGAGAAAGTTTGACTTCTCTACTGAATTGGTACCAAGGGCTACACCTGTATCAAAGGCTCCTTACAGAATGAATGTAAAGTGAAGAAAATCATTTGTTTGGATGACCAAGGACTGTGGACCACTCTGCAAGGCATTCCTAGGCAAGGAGAGTTCAGAGTGATCACAACCAAACAAATCAAGAAGGTTGTTTGAAAAGGCTGCCAATTGTTCTTTGTGAAATCTAAAGATTTAAGAGTCAAAAAATAAGTCAACCAAGTTTGACCATCCCTTGCTGCATTAATTCAGGGATATATTACCTAAGAAGCTGCTTGGGATGCCTCCTAAAAGAGAGTTTGACTTCTCTATCAAACAGGTACCAAGGGTTGCACCTATATCTAAGGCTCCTTATAGAATGAATGTAACAGATCTTCAATAATTAAAGGTACAGCTGAATTAATTAATTGAGAAGGGGCTGATTAGACCTAGTGTGTCTCACCAACTTCACATCGACAATCAGGACATTCACAAGACAGCCTTTAGGTAGGTATGGGCATTACAAATTCATGATACTGCTGTTTGGGTTGACTAATGTACCTACAGCATTCATGAATCTGAAGAGAAGTGTGTTTAGAGACATGCTTAACAAGTTGGTCTTGGTATTCATTGATGACATTCTGATTTATTCATGAAATCAGCAAGAACATGAAAGGCACTTAGAGTTGGTTTTGCAGTGTTTAAGGCAGCAAAAGCTCTATGGCAAGCTGCCTAAATGTTCCTTCTTTCAGAAGGAAATACATTACCTGGGGCATGTAATTTCTCAAGGAGTGGTTGTTGATCCTACAAAGATCAAAGCTATTTTGGATTGACCACCTCTACCAATGTAATTTCATGGGACTTGCCAAGTACTACCATATGTTCATGAAATACTACTCAAGGATTCCAAATCCTATAACTTCTTTGCAGAGGAAGGCAAAAATATTTGAATGAACTCCCACATGTGAGTCTGTATTTGGGCAGCTAAAAGGACTGCTTACTTCTGCTCCTATCCTGCTCATATCTAATTCAAATGGTTCATTTGTTGTATGGGCAGATGCGTCTTTGGATGGATTAGGGGCTGTGTTGGTACAAGAAGGGCATGTGGTTGCCTACGAGTCTAGAAAACTTAAAGATCACAAAAAAACTATGCTATGCATGACTTAGAACTTGCTATTGTAGTCCATGCTCTAAAGGCTTGGAGGCATTACCAAATAGGTCAGCCATTTGAGCTTAAAACAGACCACAAGAGTTTGGAGTATATCTTCAAACAACAAAATCTGAATCTTCGGAAACAACAATGGTTGAAATTGTTGAGTGATTATGAGTTAATCATTTCCTATATAAAAGGAAAATGATCATGTTGCCGATACACTCAACAGGTGAAGATATGTGGCTGCTATGTCACATCTACAGTCTGAAATAAGGCAGAAAATTCTACAACAACAGATAAACAACCTTTTCTATCAAGAAATTTCTGCCCAAAGGGCAGTAAATGAAGAAAATTTTGGTTTTTCTTTTGACCGAGATGATCTCCTAAGGCAAAATGGAAGGATTTATGTCCGTTCTACTGGTTACTTGAGAAAAATGTTGTTGGATGAGATGCATATAGCACCATATTATGCACATCAAAGCATAAATAAAATGCTGCAACAACTAAAAGTTAAAAGTAAAACAGCGCTATTTCTGGCCTAGTATGAAGGTAGAAGTTGTGGAATACATAGCAAGATGCTTGGAATGCCAAAAGGTAAAGGCTAAGCACTATCATCCAGGGGGTCTGTTGCACCCGCATAATGTGCCACATCATAAATGGGAAGTAATTTCCATGGCTTTTGTTCCAGGATCACCTAGTTCCCGCAATAGGCATGACTCTATCTTGGTTGTTGTGGACAAGCTAAAAGTTGCCCACTTCATACCAGGACATATGAAAGAAGATGATGATGTTTTGGCATCTTTTGTAAAGGAAGTGGTACACTTGCATGATGTACCTGCTGTCATAATTTCTGTCAGGGACAAACTGCTGCTTTTGGCACTTAGCTGAATTTTAGTTCAACATACCATCCTGAAACAGATGGTCAAACTGAAAGAATTAACCAAGTACTTGAAGATATGCTATGTATGTACACTATGGACTACCAATCAAGTGGGCAGACTTCCAACATTTGGTGGAATTTTCATATAATAATACATACCATTCTTCCATCAAGATGGTCCCATTTGAGACACTATATGTCAGACAATGTAGAACCCCTTTTGGGCTAGAAAAGCCTGAAAAATCGAGTTGTTATAAGCCCTAAATTTTGCAGTGGTGTGATGAACAAGTCAAAATAATAAGACAATGTTTATAAAAGGCTGCCGATAGGCAGAAAAGTTATGCCAACCTGAAAAGAACACCCCACAGCTATGAGATCGGTGAGAAAGTTTTCTTAAGGGTGAGACCAATGAAAAGTTTCATTAAATTCAAAAAAGCATCTAAGTTGGCTTCCAAATTTGTGGGACACTTTGAGATTTTGGAAGTGATCAACCCAATGGCTTATCAGCTAGATTTTCCACCCTCCCTCTCTTGGATTAAGTTGATTTATTGGTTTGTGAGAGGCTTTTGGGGTATTGTGGAAACCTTGTTTCTTAAGGGTTCTTAAAGGCAGTTTTGGTTGACTTCGTGTGTTTCTCTTTTTGTCTCTCTTTTGGTCTCTTGAGAATACCCTGTTGGGGTTTGAAGCATTGTCCTCACTGTTTGGACATTTGGGGTTTCCATTTTGGGATTTTGGGCTTTTTATGGGAGTACTCTAGATGATTTTGGAAACAAGAGGTTTAGCATTCTTGGCAGGGATAAGTATCTCTAGGTCCTTATCATGTCGGTGTTGGGAATGGTAGAATTCAGGTCTCACACTTCATGCAGGAGTTAAAAACCCTAGGTGCCAATATGGTTTTTGGTATCCTCTTATCTCTTCACTCTCTAGGTCATTGCATGCATTGTTGTCATGTGCGACGACAATCTTGGTGTGCAAGCATGCATTGTGACATTGTTATGTTGCAATTGTTAACGCGAAAAATTTGTTGGCTGTGATTTTACTTGTTAATGTCTTTAGTAATTTTGGAAATTACAGAATTAACTTCCTCAACATTGAAAAAACAATTATTTTGTATGCTTCATGCAACTAGAAGCATCTCAGAGGGAAATCACAATGTTACAAGTTCGTCAAGGTATATGGTTGAATCCCAGTCCAATTCGTACCCAGTCCAGATCCGGAACTAGTACGTGAAGGAAATCAGCCACGGTGCAGTCAAACAACAGTGGGTATGTCCAAGACAAACCTAGGACGCATCTAACAAAACCCAAGAGAACTCACAACGAACCCACCTAGAAAGATATCATTTTTTTTTATCATTTTTAGATATTGACTTTACACCTATCAATGACTTGAGCACAGGCACCTAATTCGAGTGCACTGTGGGCAAATGGATTAGCGGTTGTTGGCTTGTCCCCTACAGACTCAAACTCATCAAAGACTCACACACCAACAAATTCCTAGATATCCTTCTCTTGCTTTCATATATTTTATGAGCAGCCAGAAAACAGGTGTCGTTTTGAACTTTTGATGATATTGTTGATGGTGTACATTAGATATGTACACGTACTCTCAAGCTAGGCTCAGCGCCAATTAAGCTGGAACAAACATCAAACCTACACTCATTCGATTTGGATTAACCAAGTATCTATTTTTGTATTCAGACTAGCCAAAGACTAGATGAAATGAATACATAATTAAAGACATGATATTTCCACAATCCATGACATAAATTGTAAAGCTTCTGGTAACAACTGTGTATAGTTTTTTTTGCATTGACGTTTTGGATCACACTCTGTGATCCATCATCAGGAAGAGGATGAAAATGAAACATCAATGCAAAAAAACTATACATAATTGTTACCAAAAGCTTTACAATTGAATATATAATGTTAATATGCTTTCATATATTAATACAAAAATGTTAATATATCAATACAGGAAATGATATGCTTTCATATTTTAATACGTAATGTTAATTAATTTTAAAATTAATAATATATACTAATATTTATTAATATTAATTTTATTTATAATTTTACTATTATATATTAACTTTATTAATATTGTATAAGGCTCATAAATATCCATGTACATTAACAATGCTAGCAAATATGTATATTGCTTCTAATATTCTTGTTTTTAGGCTGCAAATATGTATATATTTATGATTTTTACATTTTTTGTACCCGAACCCAAACAGGTAACTTTGGTTCGAAATCATAAAAAACAACACAAAAAAATTACTATTGTAGAAACACAGATGAAAGTAAGAGGAAAATATCTTGCTGAAAATATGTTATTCACAATACTTTCATATCAGAGAGTAGCAGTGAACAGTATATAGCATCCTACATCTTTGGCCTAGACCATAACAGAGGATGTGAACTGATGACAAATTGACATCTCTATAAAGATTCACAAGCAGTAATAGTTAACTTCTCAAATTAATTTGACAGGAATACACCAGAGGGCCTCAATTCCTGTACTGATGAAAGTAAGAGTTTCCAACAATATCCATGAGAGCACACCCATATGAAAACACAAAGCATGAACTAACAAGGACTGAAATATATGTTGATTCTGAACTTTGCCCAGGCTGCTCTACTATTTTTCCATACATTCAGGTTTTTAAGAGTTCATATCTTTCATGATATTTTTAAATCTTAAAACCTCTAGCATGTGGGTTAATGCTTCTGAATATATGATAAATGTTGATAAGAACTGAAGGATGCATAAGAGAACTGTTCCTACTCGAACTCAGCACAGAATAAGTGTCATCATCCTCATCAATCACTATTGAAGTGCCAACACAATGTTATGATATCGACAAGAGAATGGCCTGGGTTAACAGGGCCTTACTAAGCAATCCTAGAAATAAGTACAAAACTCCTCCCAGGGCCTCTCCTAACACTCAGCTGAAGATCCTCCTGATGCAAAGAGAAAACTGGTAGTGTGGGCCTGCACATGTAATCTGTACATTGAATAAGTGGGAATAGTTGACCCTCCATGCCAAAATGTAGTTGACCATCTATGCCTTGTGTGAGAATAAGAGGACAGAGGACCCTTGGTGGTCTCACAAATAGGAACATCATCTAAGTTCTAACTGATCTTTCACTGTCTATTTGACTAACTGCGAAATCCAATAGGCACTTGATACCCCCAACAGCTACACTACGCTAAAAAGGGAAAGGAATCAACATGGTGAACCTGAGAATCCCCTGTACAGTCCAACATCTAAAAGTGACTGCTTACCAAAGGTAAAGTGCCAAGGATCTCCATGGGAATGATAAAAAGAGGTAGATAGGGACCCTCCTGAAACTCCATCCAAACATTGATGTCTCCCTCAGATCTCAAGGAGGGATCCAAAAGATCAGGATGTCATCCCTTTGATGAGACCCTTGCTTATATAACAAGTTAGCAACAGAACAAAATATATTTTTATAGACAATGCGTCCTCATTTATTCACAAACCTAGGAGGAGGCAGGATCAGGATGGTAGAGGAGAGTATGCCCATGTATGAAAAAGTGAGTACCAAGAAGTGCCCGTGTATGACAAAGTGAGTACCACATCTCTCAAACTATTGCTGTCAGGCTTTAGCATGACTCCGCATGTCCTTATTGTGGACACTTGGCAAACAAGATTCGTGAAGAGTGTTTAGAGTTAGACAGATGTAAAACTAAATAATGTAAGGATTCCATTGGAACTACTCAAATACTCCATGCCTCAAACCTTGTATGAAGTCTCCAAATTGTAAGGTTATTTCAGGAGAGAGAGAGAGAGAGAGTACAAATTATATGATTCAAATTTCAATTTTCATGCATGTTACCATATTGTATCAATGTATAGTATAACATGAACACAATTTGCTGAGGTTTTACTCAATGATGAATAGTTGTGCATTGCTGTACAAAATTGAGCTTCTATGTATTCAATTCAAGGATGGAACATGCTACAGAACTCATGACTTCTCATATGATGCAGGTGTGAGTTTCCACACCCTTTAGATCAGTAAGTGGAAAATTCATCATTTTTCTAACCCAATAAAATGTATTTGATGTGCTCTAAGTAGCAAACATAATGGCATGATCTAATTTCATGAGAGTCGAGGCAACAATTCAAGAAACAGAAAATATATAAATTCAAAAAGAGAGAAATCATTTTAATGTCCACAAATGACCAAGAATATGTCAAAGGGACTGGAACGTACGGCAGATACAATAGCAAAGAACTAAGGCAGAAGGGGCACTATACTGAAAGCAAATACAATAAAGCAAGCAAAGGAAAAAAAAACAAATAAATAGACACATGGGGGTTAACCTAAAAAGAAAGACACTGAAATAGTACAAGTATAAATAGACGTGTGAGATGAGGGCCCCACAAAGCAGTGGAAGCAGATGAAGACCATCCCAGCACAGAACCAAAATCCTTAGGTGTCATTATTCTGGGATGCATTGGAGGAGACAACGATATTATCATTGATCTCTATAGGAGTACAAATGCAAAGTCTATGAATGCTCATCAAGGAAAGACCAGGGCTAAAGGAACTAGGCTAAACAATCATAGGAGGCAATTGATTCTTCATAGAACCTCTCCTAATATTCAAAGCCAAAGAATTGTTGATGGTAGGCAAGAAACTAGTAATGTGATCTTCGCCTCGATATCTGTGATGTGGAATTGGGGTGTGAAATGGTCCCCAACATCAAGAAGAGCTAGAGCCATGACCATTAGAATGACAGTTGGTGTGTTGAGGAGCCTTAGTCATAGCAGACTACAAGGATGAGCAATTCCTCACCAAACTATTTCCATCTATACATGAATCGATAATATCCAAAAGGCGCTTAACGCCTCAAACATATGTGACAAGTTGAAAGAAGTAATAAACCTAGTAGATCAAGAATCACCAAAAAAGATCTATGCCTAAGCGTGGTGACCTCATGAAGAAAAAGGGCCAAGAATTACTGATTAAGGTAGCAAAAGAAAGTGGATAGAGAACCACTAGAATCTCTATATAAACAATAGTAATTTCGACGGATTTCATGGAACCACCAGAGATCTTGCGTCTTTTCCCAGCTTTAACGCAATGATCCGAAAAATCAAGTCTCAAGTGTGCAAGACCATTGGGATCTTAGTTTTTCTAGTTCGTCAGAGTGTCTCCAAGAAGCCTAAAGGAAGAATTTATCATCAAACTAGTACAGCAAGAATGTGGAAAGGACTGTTGTGGATTAGGGATAGAATGGGACACCTCTAAGAAGCCTCTATTCAAAGCTCCAAACCCTGAAATGACCCAGAAACCTAAGTTTGACAAGTTCACCAGTTTGTGCAAGCACATGTTCACCTCAGTGAACTCACCAAACACCAAAGCAAAAAAGAATTCACCCTGGCAAATTCATCAGAAGTGGTAAACTTTCTCCCTCATAGAGCAGAAAACTCATCTCTGTGTGGGCAGTGAGTTGGAATTTGGAAAGTTTGGCATTTCATCTTCAGTTTGGATGCTTGGTCTTTCATCTTCTCACCTTTGGGGAGCTGTGGGAAGGTGTAAGGTTGCTTCACCACATTTGGGAGAGAGTTAGCTCCCATGTTTTGTGGCATAAAGCCACTACAATGGACTGTGCAAGCAGGTATGCAAGTCAGAGTTTGATTGGGAGTGGATTGCAGGTATTATAGGACCTCTACATACTATATTTGAGATTGTTGATGCCAAGTTGGGATTCTAAATCATCTGTAACTACATATTTCATAGTGGAACAGAGAGGTGTTGCTCTCTAGAATGGAGCTTTTAACCTAATTTGGGTTTTCTCCAGGGCAATTTTGAGTTGTTTCAGTTTGTATGTGTGTAGTTAATTTCCGCATTTGTGAGCATGGAGATCTCTGTTTACTTGATATGCATATGTCATTTGATTGACATCTTTAGTTAAGTGGTGATAATGCTTATTGAAAATTTGTAAGAGCTCTCCACATATAGGATATCTGTTTCCTAATAGCAGTGTGTGGTATAACCACCCTGTTTATGGATCCGGCTATAAAAACCCTCTAATAGTCTGAGACTCTGAAGTACACCCTGTCATGAGTTTGCATTGACCAAGAAATGCATAATGTACTTCACTTTAAAAACATGTAAATAACTGGGTTCAATGATTTTTCCAACAGAATTCTGCTCTTGTATGTTTAAGGGTACAAATTACATCCTACAGGATTATATCTTTGATGAGCTTTTACTAGGACACTTCTTATATCTGAGTTGTGTCTGTTTACAAGACACTGTTTTATTGCATTTAATGTTTCTTAGAATCTGCACGAAGTGTTAAAATTACATGAACAGAAACTTGAACTGTTTGATTAAATTGCTTTGTTTTGCAAGCCATGTAGTTGGATAAAGCACAGGATTCACAAGCACTTGCACCCATCTAAACCTTGCAAGAACTCAGAATGTTTTCAGGTATTCAAATTATGTCTGATTATAAAAAATCATTCTTGTCACATTTAATGTAATCTTAGAATCTATGGAGAGTATCACACAGTACATCAATGGATAAAGCATGGGATCCATCCCAAAAGTGATAAGTAATTCTACTCACACCTGTATAAACTTGCAAGGACTCTGAAAGTGCTGAAGCACCTCAAATTCTTTATGTTAGGAAAATGTGTCTCAACCTTGCAATTATATAAGGTTTATTGTTGATAGGATATATATATTTCCTAGTTACACCGATAGGTGTAATATACAATGGGAGCATGGGGTGGAGTGGGATTTTTTTGTTAACAAAAACTGTTAAATGGCCGACATATATTAAATTAATGATATATTGTAAATCTGGACCGTTCATTTTTAGATTTGATGGTAGATATTTTGTTGGCTTGTCTTGCCCTAGAAGGTAACCCTGTTTTATGGGGGCGTTATATTACGGCTGAGGTATCGTGATGTATTCTGAGAGTCTGATAGCGGTCGTGTTGTCTCTGGATCTCTGGTGGTGATACTCCTCTTAGAAGCTTTCTCTGCAAGTATATTTTAATCTTTGTGATTTCTGAATAATATATTGGATGACTTTTGGAGTGTGGGGTTTTTCTCCCAAAAGGGTTTTCCCCACGTAAATCACTGTGTTGTGATATGCATGATATCTATGTTTATTTCTGTTTATGTTTCTGTACCTTTTAAAGATCTGTAAAGTTTTGCATTATTCTCCTCTCAAGATTAGTGTAGGAAGTTGTTCCGCTACCTTAGCTTCGTTACAAGTGGTATCAAAGCCTGATCACCTTTGGTTTCAGTTGTGGGTTGTTGGGTTTTTTGAACTAATCCAAATTTGAGTGGGAGCTTGTGCAGAAGACACTTTGTGATCTTGTTGCAGGAATTTTCAGATGGCAAGTTCATCAGGGAGAATAGAGGTGGATAAATTTTCTGGAAATAATTTTGAAATGTGGAAGCTGAAGATGGAGGATTTGTTGATAGATCGAGATCTGTGGGATGTTGTTGATGAGAAGGTTTCAAGGCCTGCAGATCCTACTTTGGCAGCTCAATATGATGTTATGGACCGTAAAGCCAAGGGTCTAATCAGATTGTGTTTGGCAGACTCTGTTTTAATCAATGTCCATGAAGAGACCTCTACACAGAAACTATGGAAGAAGCTTGGTGAGATGTATCAAGCCAAATCTTTAGAGAACAAGATTTTCTTAACGAAGAAATTGTATTCTTTGAGAATGGAAAAGGGTGGACGAATTACAAACCACCTGGAAGCATTCAATATGTTGGTGGCTCAATTGGCATCAGTTGGTGTCAAAATGGATGAGGAGGAGAAATGTCAAATATTGCTTTGTTCTTTGCTTGATTCGTGGAATTCTCTTGTTATGGCTATTGGGAGTACTTATATTATATTGAAGACTGAAGATGTGGTGGGTTCTTTGCTTTCTGAAGAGATGAGGAGGAAGGTATCCATCCATGCCAAGGAGGCCCTAAATGTTCGTAGAAGACCTAAGCAAAAAAGCAAGAAGAATGAGAAGCGTGATAAATCCAAGTCCAAGGGGAGATCCAAATCTCCTGGAAAGTCCAAAGTTGTTTGCTGGAACTGTGGTAAGCCTAGACACATTCGTAAGGAATGCAAAGAAGAAAAGAAGAAGAAAAAGAAGAGATTTGATTCTGAGTCTAAGTCTGAGAAGGAAGATGGTGATGCATTCATTGCAGCTTTGACAACTCATGCAGGTAATGATGCATGGTAATTGACTCAGGTGCATCTTTCCATATGACCTTTAATAGAGATTGATTTTCTAAATATGAAGAATTTGATAGAGGTAAGGTGTACTTGGGTGATGATTCTTATTTAAATATTGTTGGCCGTGGTAAAGTTAGAATCAGGTTTCCTGATGGTAGAATAAAAAGGATTAATGGTGTGTTGCATATCCCTGGATTAGCATGAAATTTGTTATCTGTGAGCAAACTAATAGATGCAAGTGTGCAGGTAGTATTTTCTGATGCAGAATGCAAGATGGTTAGAGGTGCTATGGTGATTGCAAGAGGTGTCAGATATGGCACATTATATAAGCTTGATGCATGCACTGTTGAGTGCAATAGTACTTCTGTGAAAAGCAAGTATGTGGAAGAGGTGAGGGTTTCATCTTCAACAGATGGTCATGGCTTTTGGGTACCCAAGGGTGCTCTTTCTTCTAAATCAAAGTTACCTGCAGAGAAAACTATGTTATGGCACCAAAGAATTGGCCACATTGGAGAAAAGGGTCTAAGGACCTTGAAAAATAAAAACCTTGTTGAAGGGTTGTCTGATTGTAATCTTGAGTTTGATTTCTGTGAGCATTGCATTTATGGAAAACAAAACCGCGTTCAATTTTACTTGAGTTCTCATAAATCTTGTGGTGTATTGGATCTTACTTATTCTGATGTGTTTGGTCCTGTAAATGTTCCTTCAATTGGAAAATCCACATATGTTTCATTTATTGATGACTATAGTAGGACATGGGTATACTTTCTAAAGAGTAAATCTGAAGTTTTCAGTTGATATAAAGAATTTAAAGCAATGGTTGAGTTGCAAACTGGAAAGAAAATAAAATGCTTGAGGACTGATAATGGCGGTGAATTTTGCTCTAATAATTTTGATAGATTTTGTAAAGATTGTGATATTCATAGACAAAGACAACTCTGTATTCTCCACAACAGAATGGAGTTGCAGAAAGAATGAACAGGACACTGATGGAGAAGGCTAGGAGTATGTTGAGTGGTGCTGGTCTAGAACAAAGGTTTTGGGCTGAAGCTGTTGCCACTGCTTGTTACCTGATTAACAGGTCTCCTACATTAGCTCTTGTTAATAAGACGCCTATAGAGGCATGGTCAAGTCACAAGCCTTCATTAAGACATCTTAGAGTTTTTGGTTGCGAGACATATGCACATGTGTCAAAGGAGAAGCGAACAAAGTTGGAGAACAAAGCTATGAAATGTATCTTCATCGGATACATTTATGGTGTGAAAGGATACAAGCTTTGGGATCTTGTTGCACATAAAATAATATATAGTAGAAGTGTTATTTTTAGAGAAACTAAGCCTTCTTCTGTTACATTGCAGCCAGAACAATGTAAACATGAAGATGTGATTCAATTTCCTTCTACACCTGAGCAAGTTGAATCAAGGCACATGGATAGACAAGAAGTTGAGGAGTGCTCATCTAGCTCTGAATCTTCAGAAGAGGAGGAAGAACCTCCAACTCAGCTTGTTCGTAGGTCTACAAAACATAGACAACCACCTGAAAAGTATTCCCCTGATGATTGGAGATGTATTTTTTCTTTGAATACTAACATGGATGAACCCAGATCTGTAGAAGAGGCATTAGGTATGAATGATGCAGAATTCTGGAAGATTGTTATGGATGAAGAAATGACATCTTTGAAAAAGAATGATACATGGGATCTTGTACCATTGCCTGAAGGACGAAAACCTGTTGGTTGCAAATGGGTGTTCAAGAAAAAGATTGGTTCAGATGGAGGTATTGAGAAGTACAAAGCATGGTTTGATTGTGAAAGGTTACTCTCAAGTTGAGGGTGTTGATTATGGTGAGATATTTTCTCCTGCTGCAAAAATGACATCCATTATACTTTTGCTTTCTATTGCTGTTGCTTATGATTTAGAGGTTGAGCAAATGGATGTGAAAACTGCTTTCCTTCATAGTGACTTGGAGGAGGATATTTATATGACACAACCAGAGCACTACATGGTGAAAGGTAAAAATAATTTGGTTTGCAAATTGAAGAAATCTTTGTATGGCCTAAAACAGAGTCCTAGGATGTGGTACCAGAAATTTGATACATATGTGTTCGAGTTTGGGATTTGAGCATTCTAAATCATATCATTGTGTTTATTATAAAACTAATGATCGTTTCCTGTTTATTGCATTATATGTTGATGATATGTTATTTATTGGTAAAGGGAAAGGTATGATTTCAGAACTGAAATCTCAACTTGCTGCTAAATTTGAAATGAAAGACCTTGGTGCAGCTAGACACATTCTTGGGATGGAAATTAGAAGAGATAGAGTGAATAGAAAGCTATGGCTTGGCCAAAGTAAGTATGCCAATTCAATTTTACAGAGGTTTAACATGCAGGACTGTAGACCATTGTGTGTTCCCTTTTCAGTTGGAACAAAGTTGTCTATTTCAGATTGTCCAACATCTCCATCAGAGATGGAAGAGATGAGCAAAGTGTCTTACCAAAGTGCAATTGGAAGTTTGATGTATGCTATGGTTTGTACTAAACCAGGCATTGCCCAAGCAATGGGAGTTCTTTCCAGATATAAGTCTAATCTTGGTAGAGTTCATTAGGATGCAATTAAAAGAGTCTTTAGATATTTGCGCGATACCTCAGAGTATTCCTTGTGTTATCATAGTAATTTGACTGAAGACGATATTTCCCTTGATATTCATGGTTATGTGGATTCAGAGTAGGCAGGTGATATTGATAGTAGGCGATCCACCAGTGCTTATGTGTTTAGTTTATTTGGTGGTGCAATTAGTTGGATGAGTAAGCGACAGGCTGTGGTTGCTTTGTCCACTACTAAAGCTAAGTATATGGCAACTACTCATGCTTGAAAATTAGCCATTTGGCTTTAGAGACTGTGTTCAGATATTGGAATAAAACAAGGTGCAGTGAAAATTTATTGCGACATTGATGTACAGTATCATTTTGTTAGAGATGTAATGGGCTGCCCTGATTTTTTTAATTTTATGTGGTTATTTTATTATTATTGTGGTCTTTCAGAACTAGACAGAAGTTGCAAAAGGGGTTTTGTGTTTTGCATGTAATGTTTTTTGCAAATACAATGAAATATATAACATGCATTGAAAACCCAGAAAAACTCTAACAGTTATGAGCAAATAACAAAGACCCAGATCAGGAAATCACATTACAATGAAATATGAGGCATACCCATTTAATTTGAACAACATGCAAGTCTAATTTTGCAGCAACAACAATTTTTAGAAATCCTAGGCTGGTCGTTAAACCTCCAAAGATGTCAAAACAGCTCCAAATCATCAAACGATGATGTGCAAATTTAGGCGACTCCAAAACACCAATAAATCCATTTAATTTGAACAACATGCAAGTCTGATTTTGCAGCAACAGCAATAAATCTGCTAACAAACCCTAGCCACCCTCACCACCAAATTTCCCACATCCTCACACAAGCTGTATAGCTAGACTGGCAACCTCAATCAACAAGAAAATAAGAAAAAACTCTCCTTAAAATCTGATATCTCTTCAATCTGCATTCCTGTTAAATTCTTCAAACATGCAATGGAGATTGAAGCTCAAATCTAAACATATAAACAACTGTGATTCACCAAATGTGACCCCTATATGAAGCCAACACTGAATCCTCCAAATTGGGTCTCTCACCAACGTGGAAGATGTTGCCTGCAAGGGTTTACGTCCTTACAAACCTTCAGGAAGAACCAACTCCTCCAGCAAGAAGAAATACAAATATCAAGTCATGAATGAATAAAATGAACTTCAAATGCCCTTTTATAATTCTCAATTTGCATTTGATTTTCATTTCATTTAATTTACTTTCATTTTCCACCTTTTATTCTTTTAATTTTTGTGCACAACTTTACAATATAAAGTATACTTTAAAAGTCACTTATATCTCCCCTTTTAAAATGGCACTTTAACTTATATTATAAAGTATACTTTAAAATCACTTATATCCCCTTTATAATAAAGTCCCTTTTTAAAATATTTTAATAACGCATAAAGTTAAATTATTTAATTTACCTTTATTATTTGACATTATAAATATTAACTGCATAGGACCAATATAACTCCAGGATATAATTTTGCCACCATGCCAGATATAGAAACTCTGTCAACTGACCATACCAATGACTTACTATAAATAGTAAGTATGAGTGACACATCCGAGTGATTTACTAAAAATAGTGTGGGTCAAAGTGTCCAAAATGGCCCAAAAGTCTAAAATCGCCTGGAAAAACATCACCTCAACCCATCTGATATCACTGAGCTCCATGCAACATCTGAGATAGCCAATGGTTGTCTGCCAAGTCACCAAAACAGCGCCAGATTGACACTTACTATAAATAGCAGTGTTCTCCAAGGACCAAAGAGAACAAACCCAGAAAAACCCAGAAAGATTGTCGCCATACAAGTACTTACTATAAATAGTAAGTACAGACAAGTCCGAAATCTCTCCGGAAAGTGTCATACAACTCCACTGGATCACTTGAACACATTGGTGACATCGAAATACTCCTCTGATCAAGCTGTCACCAAACCAGAAAGTCAGCTCCAACTGTGCTGCAAGAGAACCCGAAAATGGGGACATTACAAGAGATATGGTCAAAGATGGCAAGGTGAAGCTGGTTAAGGTAGATACTTTGATGAATGTTGTTGATTCTTTAACTAAGCTTGTGAGCACAGAAAAGTTCAAATGGTGTTCAGAGACTATGGGCCTTTTGGCCCCTAGCAATTAAGAGACGATGTTTACTCCCTCCCGTTGCTCTTGCAAGGTGTTCGACAAGTGGGAGATTTGTTGGAAAAATGTGTCTCAACCTTGCAATTATATAAGGTTTATTGTTGATAGGATATATATTTCCTAGTTACACCGATAGGTGTAATATACAATGGGAGCATGGGGTGGAGTGGGATGTGTGTTAACATTTTTTTGTCAACAAAAACTGTTAAATGGCCGACATACATTAAATTAATGATATATTGTAACTCTAGACCATTCATTTTTAGATCCGATAGTAAATATTTTGTTGGCTTGTCTTGCCCTAGAAGGTAACCCTATTTTATGAGGGCGTTATATTATGGCTGCGGTATCATGATGTATTCTAAGCATAGTTCCGAAACTTGCCGAAACTTGGCGAGTCGCGAGCTGAGCATGTCATGGCGAGTCCTGGGGACTCGGCCCCGGACCTGGCGAAAAACTCGCCGATTCTCAGAAACTTGACAAAACCCGCAAGTCCCGAACCTGAAACTCGGCCAACGCATGCATGAATAAAAAGTTAAAAAAAAACAACATTAAAACTCAAGTCAAAAGTAGATTTTTTTTTACTTATATTGCCTCTATTACACTAAAAGTAACTTCATTTCATTTTATTGGCAAAATAGGAGGAGAAAAGAGAGTTGAGGAAAAATAAGAGTGCATTGTAGGGCAAACAACAAGGAGGTAGAACAAAAAATCCATCAACAAATCGCATTCGAGCAGCTTCATACTTAGAGTTGGTGCATTGAGAGCTCTCTACCAGCGATTGGAAGGAGTTTGCATTTCATTTCAAATTTCATTAGAGAGGTAAGCTTGATTTTGTTTGGTTTTTTTTGTGTTTTTTAACAAAAATTGCATTGTTTTGTAAAATTTCAATTTTTTTTGGAACAAAGTTACAAAACCTACTTATTTTGTTTGAACATTCAACAAATTAAAAAACCCTACCTTTTATTTTGGAACAATCAACAAACCCTACATTTTTTTGAAACAAAGCCTACATTTTTTTTTTGCATTAGTTTAATAATTATAAATGAATTAACAAATGTTCTTTTTTTTTGTATTTATGTGTTATTGCAACAGCCTTGATTTCAAGTTCAAATTATATTTTCCACAATGTCTAACTCTTCAAACCCAATTCGAAAGGACCCAGCTTGGAAACATGCTGAAAATTTTCCAAGGCAAAAAAAAGGACAAACAAAATGTTTCTATTGCAAAACAATTTTTCATGGAGACATTAATAGATTGAAATATCATCTTGCACGCATACCTGTCCATGATGCTTTGGGATGCAAAGATGCACCTATTGAGGTTGTTTGTGAGGTGCAAGTACAATTAGAAACATTTGAAATGAAAAAAGAAGTGAAAAAGAGGCAAAGGGAGGAGTTGGCATGCATTGGTGGTGTTGGAGAGGCTTCTTCCAAGCCTCCATTTCGTCCTAGTGCTAGTGCTTGTGCTAGTGATTATGCTACTGTTGGTGCTAGTGCTTCTGCTAGTGCTAGTGATGTCGCTAGTGCTAGTGCTAGTGGGAGTGGGAATATTAGCATTGGTCCTAGAGGTTGTAAATCTAGGTTGGATTCATTTTTTGTGCCACGCACTACTCCTGGTTCCCAACCGTCGCTTGAGAGCACGGGTTGGAACAAGGAGGCACATGATGCAGCTCGACGAGCAATTGAAGACTCTTGGTACTATTGCACCATTCTATTCCATGCACCCAGGTAATTCTTTTTTGTTTGATTGTTTTAAAATTTATAGTTTGATTATTTGTCTCATAAATTTTTATATTTAAATTTTAGATGTATGTTGAATTCAAATTTAAAGTTAAACTCTCCTTTTTACATGTGTTAGGTCTCCTTTTTGGCAAAATATGGTTGATGCCATAACTATTTGTGGGGCGGGGTTCAAAGGCCCTACTGAAGATGACTTAAGGGGCCCACTTTTGACACAAAAGGTGGCTGATATAAAAGCCGAAATAAAGGAGCAGCGCTTGGTATGGAGCAAGAAGGGTTGCACCATCATGACCGATGGTTGGACCGATAGAAAAAATAGGACGCTGCTGAATTTTCTTGTTTCCTCTTCAAGTAATTGTACTTCCTTCAATGCATTGAATAATTTGAATTTTGAAGTTGATTTAACGATTAATATTTTTAATTTATGTTTTATTGAACCATTGATTTTGCTTCTTTTTTCAGGTGGCACCGTGTTCATCAAGTCAATTGATGCTTCAACACATGTAAAAAATTCCACATACCTTTGTGAGACTATAGAGGAAGTCATATTTGAGGTGGGTGAGAAGAATGTGGTTCAAGTAGTGACTGATAATGCAGCAAATTATGTTGTTGTAGGTAGACTACTGATGGAGAGGCACCCAACAATATTTTGGACTCCATGTGCCACACATTGCCTTGACCTCATATTGAAGGATTTTGGCAAGCTTCCATGTATCAAAACATGTGTGAATATCGCAAAAAATATTTGCAAATTTATATACAATCATACAAGGGTCCTTAGCCTAATGAGGCAATACACGGGGGTGAGGGAGTTGGCTCGTCCTGGCATCACCAAATTTGCTACAAATTTCATCACACTACAATCCTTGATTCGGTCGAAGGGAGCTTTGAGACGTATGTTTGTTGCTGACGATTGGACTTCCTCAACCTATGCTTCTTCTGCGTAGGGATTGAAGTGGCAAGTTAAATTTATGATGAGCCAGGCTTTTGGACACCTGCTCCAGAGATTGTGAAGGTAACCGTAAAATTTAATTCTAGTATTCTACATTATGTTTTACTTTTAATTTTTATTCATATTTTTCTTTTATTTGTTTAACTTTAACTTTATAGTTTATTTTTATTCACACTTATGTTAAGTTAATGTTTCACAATATTTGCAGTTCATCGAGCCCTTGGTAGTTCTCCTACGAGTTGCTGATGGGGAGAAGCCCGCAATGGGCTATATATATGAGGGCATGGATAGGGCCAAGGAGGCCATTAGATCCATCTATGGGAGAGTTGAGGGTAAGTATCGTCCCATTTGGGAGATCATTGATAGGAGATGGCAGCACCAGCTTCACAAGCCACTCCATGCAGCAGCTTATTTCCTAAATCTAGCATTCCAATTCCGCCATGATTTCAAGGCGGATGATGAGGTTCTTGGTGGGCTCTACTCTGTGATAGAGCGGATGGCGCCTACAGTTACTAGACTGATAGTCCATGAGATAAAGGCCTTTACTAGTGCACAAGGAGACCTCTTTTCTCGTCTAATGTGCAAAGAGAGTAGGACAACATTGCAGCCAGGTAAAAATATATTTAAGGGCATAATTTTCCTATTTTTATATTATTATTAAATGTTGAAACTTGAGACTTAAAATTGGAAATGAGATTGATTTTTTTTCTTTTTCTCATCTCAGATATATGGTGGCAAATGTTTGGTGCTAAAACACCAAACCTTCAGAGGATTGCCATTCGCATATTGAGCCAGCCATGCAGTGCTTCAAGTTGTGAGCGCAATTGGAGTATGTTTGAGCACATACACTCCAAGAGGCGCAATAGATTGTCTGTGGAGAGGTTAAATGATCTAGTGTATGTTCATTACAACCTTCGACTTAGACACAAACAGATTTTTGACCATGACTCCACCCCAATCACGCTAGAGGAGGTCAATCCACAATCTGAGTGGATCACTGAGGCTACAGATCCTGTCTTTAGTGATGAGGACCTTGATTGGGTTGACCAGGCAGATAGAGAGGCTGAGGCTGTAGCCATGGCAAAAGAGGAGGATAGAGCACGAGCAGACACAGGCACATCTAATGCTGGTGAGGGTGGCATGGAGTCACAGGGAGAGATTATGGCTGCTACATCATTGAAGACCTACCATTTACGCCTTCGTAGGAAGGCGAAGGATGCAAGCTCCTCTGAGCCATAGACTTCTAGTTATTGTTTTGATACTTCATATTTGTTTGGAACATTTGATGTCATGGATTTCATATTCCATGAGTTTTGTATACATTTGACTATATTTATATATCTAAGTGTGCTATTTCTTTCAACAGCTCAGCTACAATTTGCATTTATACTTATGTGATCGATGTATACTTGTGTATGTGATCCAATTAGCTTCTATTTGATGATGTTATTGTGTCTTTAAGGTTTATTTAATAAAGGGTGCATGAAACAAGTTTTAAAAACTTAAAAATCTCTAAATTTCTTGGGTTTTTCACTTTGTCGAGTTTTTGTCGAGTCTGCGCCAAGTCTGGGCGCCGAGTCCCAAGTCCAGAGCCGAGTGACCCTTGCCGAGTCTACGCCGAGTCCGAGTCTTGAAACTATGATTCTAAGAGTCTGATAGGGGTCGTGTTGTCTCTGGATCTCTGGTGGTGATACTCCTGTGAGAAGCTTTCCCTGCAAGTATATTGTAATCTTTGTGATTTCTGAATAATATATTGGACGGCTTTTGGAATGTGGGGGTTTTCTCCCGAAATGGTTTTCCCCACGTAAATCACTATGTTGTGGTATGCATGATATCTATGTTTATTTTTGTTTAAGTTTCTGTAACTGTTAAAAGATCTGTAAGCATTATCCTCCTCTCAAGATTAGTGTAGGAAGTTGTTTCGCTACCATAGCTTCCTTACACTTTACTCGTTAATGACCAAAGCACATTCATGTGCTGGCATGTTCTAATAACTTGGGGAAAAGTTATATTAACTGAGATACCTCAAAAGTCTATATTTTATTAACTTTAAAAAAAAACATTGGGAAGGACATGTCACAAACACTTGAAAGAAATTCTAGTGCCAAAAGAAAAATAGAATGAAATTATTAGTAGAAGCAGTTTTCTTACATGGTTGCATTTTGGAAACTCTATAGAGAATTTGGCAAAAAACTTAATTAGAAATTTGCAATATTGGACTAAACAATAATTTAGTGAGAGTTGCAAAATGAATATACAACAACTCATCTACAAAAGCTATAGAGCATCAGCGTCCATGATAACATTGCAAGAACTTTGAAAATGTTCCGAATTCTCAATTTCCTTGATTGCTAATGTCCTAAATTGTCATAACAAACCAAGCATAACCGACAACCCCCAAAGTCCATCTTTTAAAGAACTTGAAGGAAACCAAAAATTCAAAAGGCCGAAAATAAATTAGAACAAAACAAGAATTATTATCATGAAATGAAACCATATCCTTATTATTCTCAATATAAACAAGAATTGTTAAAATTTCCTAAAAGAATAAGCACTATACCTGTGTCTCTATGATTCCTTGCACTATGCATTCCTTGGATTCTACTTTTGGCTTCATGATGTACCTGGAGGAAAAACAAGATAACATGCAGGATTAAATTTAGACTTAAGTTTTTGTAATAACCAACCTGATTTTTTTGTAAAATATAAATTGCTACAGCAACACTGTAAATCAGATTTCTCACAAACACATCAAACCCATGTTCCCACACTGCTCTTCTAGTGAGTTTAAATCAGAAATATGTAGTTTCAACCCAATGGATTAATATGCAACAACACCCAGAATGACAAAACATTGTTTATTCATAAATATGAAATACCCATAAGCTGCAAATGATTTTTAGATCTGATACAAGGTTTTTTCAGCAATGTTTCTTGTGTTTTGGCAATACCCAAATGGGTAAACCAGCTTTATAACAATATTAAAACATACCCAGAAGAGTAAATCAATTCAAAATGACATTTCACACATACCCATTTGTTGTTGTCACAAACAAGGTAAAAAGATGACTATAAACAGCAATCTAGAACTCACGAAACAATCTGGAACGCCTCCAAACAGCAACTCTCCAAACAGTGATTGTGATTGATGGCAATATAAATGAGACCCCTAGGCGCTTCCAAAAGGCTCAGATCAGTCCCAAAACTAGGGTGTTTGCCCTCAAAAATGCCCACGTCCATCCTAGGACTAGTACGGCCTCCCTTGACTTGGGCAGCGGGACAAAATGCCTCGAAACTTGCCTTTGGTCTTCATAAATCTGAATGATCTTCTCCAATATCTTCTACAATCTCCCCTTTAAAATATCATTTGACGAATCCCGATATTTTGCAATGAAAACCTCTCTAAGACAAATTTGTAAACTCCACAATAAGCACCAGCATAGTCTCTGAATGAAACTATCAACAATCACTTCGGGTAGATCTCTCACCACTAAGAATAATATTCTCTATGAGAGTTTTCGTCCTCACAAAGTTCCTGGATAAAAACCAGCAGCATAACATTTCTTCTCATCAACGCATAAACCAAAATGAGCTCCAAAAATCACTTTTATTCTGCTGAAACCCTCACGCCTCACATGGGAAAATAAAATATTACTTTATTAAAATTTCCTTTATGTCTCCCAAGTTGAACGCCCCCTCATTAAAAATATGAATTTTCACTCACTTCGAATATTTCCTTGTCCCCCTAGGCGCCCCACATTAAAGTCACTTTATAACATTTAATAATGCTGAAGTTAAATATTTAATTTAACTTTATAATATTAGCGTTAATTAAAATAACCCCAAAATAAATACCAAACAGTCACCGAATGAAAGGGCCAACCCTATCGGAGTGAAACCACTGCCACGTGATGAAGTTGGTGCCAACACAGTGACTTACTAAAAATAGGCACGGGCTCCTAAAAAGGTGGAACACCAAGCAAGTGTCTGAAACAGTATCCGAAAGTGTCATTGTGAACCTCTCTGCCATCTGAACGCAATTCCAACAAGAGAAATGCCACATAAGCATCCCCCACACGTCTCCAAGAACTGTGAAACTCCCTAACCATCCAATGTTAGCCTACGGGAACCCGAGTGATAGGCCAACTCTCAACAAACTGGCAGTACTTAGAAAGGGGACATTACAACTTCAGACTTAATCATCTTTTGATAATTATGGAGGGACACTACCGAGGGGTTTTGTTACGAGCCAATCAAGGTATGTGACTCTTTGAACATTATATACATCAGTTTTATTTTTTACTCTATCTTGAAGTTATGTGGCACATATCTAGTTGTTCATTGTGTTCTGTGAAAACAAAAAACAAGTGGAGACAAAATGATGCATGGGTAGATCATTTACCATATTTAAACCCGATTAGATTGAGCAAACATCAGGTTCCAATGCCAGGACCTGTTTTTATTCTGCTTTTGCAAACATGGCTAGGAAGTCTACCATATAAGACCAATAACTTACATTTCCTGGGACTCGATGCTCATTTCGCTTGCTATAATAATTGATATGCTGAGATAATACATATAAATGTTTTGATTTTAATCTATGAATACACCAGACATTCAGGAATGTCTTCCAATCTTTAGTTGACATTTCTCTAAAAATGAATAGATAGTTCATTAAAATTATGTTAGCACATTACACAACCTAGGTGGCATTTAATTATAAGCAAATATATGCATTTCAATATAAATGTAAAATTCAACTTATTTTTATCTGCAATCCCTGTTTGACAGAATTTGTCCAAAAAGGAATATAATTATTTGCTGTCCACCTCTTATGAAATTGAATTTATAAATTGTCTAGGAAATGGGTCCTTTACAATAATTGCATTTGGACTTTGATAGTCCACAAAATTATCAACTGATCTGTTTCCATTTTTTACTTTGAATACTATTTCAGCATCAACACTCAATTAATTTCATCATAGCCATGGCTCATTCTCTATAGTCTTCCCTTTACAGGAGTACCAGTAAGACGCTATATTCTGTGGACAAAGAACTCAGGTGCTATCCTTTTGAGATATTCACTAACACATGCACGTACATCCTAAATGATGTTATGAGACTTGCTAAGTACATGAACCCAAGTCTGGGGCAAGGCTGGCAAGGTTTGGGGCCCCAATTCATCGACTCAGCAAGTCCAGGGTCAGGACTTATGAATATGATCACCAGGCCCATTTTTTGTGAAAAAACCCAAAAGTACTAGCCCAAAAGTTAAAACAATCCTTCAACCCAGTGTTTTGGACTAAGCAAATTGATGAGTCCTGGATCAGGATTCATGAGTTTGTGCAGACTCGCAATCCTGCACAGACTCGTGAGTCCCAACACAAGTCCATCGGGACTTGCTGAGTTTTTATTTTTATCAAAAATAAAAGAAAACAGCATAAAAAATACAGTCAAAACCAAAAAAATAACACTAAAAAGGACACTAACTTCTTAAAACTGTCATTTGAACATTTCAAACATATTTTGACTTGCCCATTGCATTTTTCACTCTCCTTGTTGAATGAGCTTATCTTTCTTGTGCAAGAGCTGGATATGGTTGGATCAAATGTTATTTTTTGCAAAGGTGTTGATAAAGAGAATCGGCTTTGAATAACATGTTTTCAACTTTCAAGCATCAAATTAAGGTAATGCAAACAAACCCTTCCCTCTTTCTTTTTTGCGTTCTTTCTCTCCTTCATTCTTCATGTTTTCTACTTATATTTTATAGATTCTAAATTTTAAATTTTAAAAAGAAGAATTTTTCCTTTTTCTATTGTTCTTTTTGGAATTGTTCCTTTTGTTTTCTTTTGATTCTTTTTAAGTCTGGAGAATCTAGATTTTTAAGTTAACCCTACTGCATCTTTTCCCTCCATACAATGTAGGTTTTACATTCTCAATATGTCAGAGCCACAAAGAAAAGGTTGAGCCTGGGAGCATGTCAATCAAGTGCAAAGAAAGGGCAGATTTTTTGCAAGTATTATGATGGAGAGTTTCTAGAAGAGATTAATCATCTCAAATACCACCTTCCCTTCATATTTAAACATGACTGTAATTATGCATAAATGTTGTGCCAAAGGTTGTCGAGGAGGTGACAACTCAATTAAAGAGCTTTCAGGAAAAGCAGCCAAGGATAAGGAAAAACTAACAAATAGTTGTCTCTTCTGCTCCACCAATGCTTGGAATGAGTTGTAGTAGCATTATACCTAGAGCTTGTAAATCAAAGGATTGGTTTGTGCCACATAGTACTCCAAGTTTCATCATTAGAAAGCAAGGATTGGAACAAAGATAAATATGTGGCAGAAAGGAGTGTGGTGGGTAAATTTTGGTAGTTTTGTGACATTTGTTCAATGCAACAAAGTAACATTCTGTTTTAAGTCTCATTTTTTCTTCTAATTTTTTTAAATATGTTTGTTGTTAAAATATTATTTTATAATTAAGATTTACTTTTCTGATCTTGTTTTTATTTAATTGTAAAATATGTTTTTTCTTTTTTCTTTTTTTTGTGTGTTTTTTTACTATTTTAGATACCTTTATTCACACATTAATAGATGTGATCGTCATGGTTGATTAGGTGTTCAAAGACCCTTCTATTGATGATTTATGGGGACCAGTTTTGATAGAGGTGGCAGATGTACAATCAATCACTAAATACTATGTTACCGGTGCTGGTCCGATCCGTCCCGGATCCAGATCCGGGTTCCGTTCTGGCGGGGGTTTGAACAGGGTTCCAAAAACACTCTGTGGGTTCGACCCATTTGAAGGTGAGCAAATTTTTGACAAATTTGCCTTGTTCTTCTGTTGCCGCAAGCCAATTTGTGACGAATTTGCCTTGTTCCTCTGTTGCCGCGAGCGAATTTGTATCAATGCATAGTATATTAATATGTGAATTTATGTATCAAGGAATAAATAGAAATCATTTGAATATATCCTATTAATATGCATATCGAAATCCTTAATATTCCTAGTATCAAGGAATATATATATATATATATATATATATATATATATATATACTATGCGAATTTATACCAAACGATATTAATACCAAGGAATTTGTATCAAGGAATAAATTGATACTATGCGAATTTATGTATTTTTATATTTCTTATATATTAATATATTAATATATAGTTTTTTTTTTTTTTTTTATATGTTAATATATTTATATTAATATATTTTTTATTTCTTATTTATATTTAAATACCTACATAATATATTTATAAATTATAATATATATAAATGGATATTAGATACATTTCTTATTTTAGAGATATACATAATTATTGCTATATATATAAAATATATATATACTTAACTACTACTGCAAATATGTATATATTTTTTATTTTTATCATGTTTTTGTATGGACGAACCCAAAACGAACCCACACCCAAAAACAAAATTGACCGAACCCGCGAACCGAACCTGCGAACCCGAACCTGAACCAGTACCAAGATCGGTAACTTAGACTAAATACTGGACTTTACACATCTAAGTGGATCTCTAAAGATGACAACTCCATATTTGGTATTTACAAAGCAGAGCCATGCACAAATAGATCAGGCTAATTGTCAAGCTTGCCAAGCTAGGGGAGGAGAAGCAATCCAATACATGCAAAGACAAAAAAGTTGTTAAGGATGATCTTGTTGCTGCCTCTTATGTGGGTTGAATGGTTGCAGCTGCTTCCTTGGCATACACAAAGCATTGCAAAGTCCAGTGTTGTGAATCTAGAGCTAGGAGGATTGGCTTATTGCTCAACCTTAGTTTGATCTTTTTTTTCCTATTTTTATTGATGCCATTGACATGAATTTCTGATTCCATTTTTTAAGTTAAAAATAATAATTTTATTATTTTAGGAATATAACAGCAACTTTTCTTTCATCGCAGCTTTCAAGATTTATGTTCAACTTTCAAAATTGCATTATTTTCTTACTTTTTGGTGTACACGTGTCTGTTAAATCTAATTGATTAGTTTTGTATATATTTGAAGTTGATTTATTATGGAATAAAATAAAATATAGCTTATCTCCCTAAAATTCACTATTTTAAATTTTTTAATGATATTTTACAAATTACAAGTATTAGTTGATTTTTTTCACAAAGCCCAAGTCTAAGTCAAAAATCATCTTGCCAAGCTTTTGTGGAGTCCAAGTCTCAACAGTATGATTCAACCCCCTACCTACCACCCAGAATAATGCACCTAATGGCCACGTCGACCATCTAACACTCAAATGAACCTTTAAACCCCATTTTCACTTGCCCGTTTCATTTTTTCACATCCTTGTTTTCACTCACTTCTGTTTTGATTTTCTGTTTTTGCTTGAAAAAAATTGATTGCTCATGTGCAAGGATTGTATACTTATTGATTAGAGGTGATTTTGTGCTTAGGAGAATTGTGGTGCAAACCGATAAGCAGGTCAAATGAACAGGCGGCTCACAGTTGCACAGAGTTACACAACGAAAGTACAAAACAAGGAAGAACAAAGAAGAATCTGGAAACAGTCTCTATTATATGCAGAAGAATTACATGCCTTATGGGCCACTCCAAATTGCATGGAACCCAACCAATCTATGCTACCCAATAGAAACTATCAACCTAGTTGCAGAGACTCTGCATTACAATCTATCCTCTTTGTTTAAGTGCAACTATGCTTATGACTACCTTGTTCTACCCTAAGGCCTAACTTCACCTCCAACACCAGCTACAACTTTGGCAGCCTTTTTCTGAAGGAAAATATCCAGTTTATGCTGCCACAATGACGCTAGATCCTCCCACATGTGCAGGAACTAAAAGATCTCTTCTGCACCTCTTGTTTGTAACTAAAGTTTCAAGATATCATGATGCTTCAGCTCCCATGTGCATAATTATTAGTCCACACAATCTGACATAACTAGTAAGGTGTTTGTCATTTTCCACCTATAGACCTTCTAATGGCTTCTTCATAGCCATGTTCCAAGGCATGGACAAGATCCTACATGACTTCGCTACGCTTGCACAACAACATGCAACACCCAAACAACATGCTTTGCTTTGTGCAATTCCACAAGAGTTCATACTTTGTTTTTGAAAGGCAAGAATCTGCTTCAGCCTGTCTGCCCAGGCAGCACCAATATCTCAACCATTACTCTTGGCATTAACACAGTAGATTCTTTAGGTTCCCAAACACACACAAACAAAACCACAAACCAAACACTCAACACACACTTCACAAACACAAACACAATAGATGGTATACTATGCAGGTAACTAAAACATAACAAAGATCACAAATCTTTTGGGTGATCCAAGATTGCTAGATTCCTAGTGTTGTCACCCAGATTTTAAAGCCTCATATGTGCAAAATCTGTCAAGTTCATCAAAATTTTCCTAAGGGGTAGATGTTCAAAAATCTGATAGATCCAATTGGAATCGTGACAAGTAAGGAGTGCATCTTGTTAAGGAGCCAAATAGGTACCTACAATTCAAATTTGGCGAAGATCTAATGAATTTTGGCTGAGTTATGCTCATCACTCCATTTGGACATCCAGTTGCACTTCTTTGTATTACAACTGGACATCCGGTTGCACTTCTTTGTATTACAACCGGATATCCGGTTGTATATCATGTCCAAATCCTGTTGTCTTTTGTTGCTCACATCCGGTTGCACTTATCATATGTTGATGTGGAATATGTCAGGTTGGAGTATGACATCATGACTCATCCGAATGCTATCGGATGTTGAACTCTAATCGGATGTGGAACACGGGATGAACCGAATGTCCATTGTGCAAGATTGGGTTCGAGTTAAGTGTATTTCATATCTAGATCCGGTTGCGATTCTTTGTATTTCAACTGGATGTCTTAACCGGACATCTGGTTGTATTTCATATCCAAATCCAGTTGCATCACCCTTCATGTTCCAACTAGAGATTTCCTAACCCGATATCCTGTTGTTTTTCAATATCAAGATCCGGTTGTTTTATTCATATCCTGCACTTCTCCCATCATTTATATCCGATTAGAGACTTTTTTAAATAGGTGCCCTTCATTAATTTCCTAAGTGTAAAATCCTCCAAGCCCTGTGTGTTATTTCCTTGAAAACTTGTCTAAGTGCTTCATCTTAGAAAAATCCTTGAAAATGCCTAAGTGTTGCCTTGTCGGCAGGTTTGAAAGTTTGTGAACCTACCAATGTGTTGAGTTCCTTCCATTCATGTTTTGAAAGTGTCCATTGGCGATTCGGTCGGTTCGCAAACCGCCAAACTCGCCGACCATGGTTCCTTAGTTTGTGGCTTCGCCAATCGGCCGATGAAGGGAAAAGAGAAGTGAAGTCTTCGTCGGCGAAGTGGATTGTTCATGAACCAAAAGGTTCACCAATGGCCCAAGTCGTTGACAAAGAAAGAAGACAAGGCAGGAAGAAGAGAAGCAAGGTGCTAGTCGATGAAGTGGGCAATTCACAAACCTACCAATTCGCCGATAGACGAACTCACCGACAGGAAGGGGCAGGTTCGAAGAGGGAGGAAGGGGCCGATGAAGAAGCCATTACAAAGGAAGAATACCATAATCAAGTAACAAGCGCTTCATCCAAACATCTTCCAACCAGACATCTTCCAACCAAACATCTTCCAACCAGACATCTTCCAAGCGGATATTTCAAATCGGATATCTTGTTGCATATCCACATCCGGTTGCAATGCTTTATCTTCCAACCGGACATTTTTCTAACTGGATATCCTGTTGCATATCCACATCTAGTTAGCTTGCAAGATGGCCCAGAAACACGGGAAAACACGCCGCTGATTCTCCAAATTGCCATTAACGCGAAATGGGTAGTTGAAAATGAGGTTTTTATTGCAATAGGTGGGGTGGTTGGCGTTTTCCCGCCCATTCTTCCATCAGGTCCGGGTTGTAAAAGCTATAAAAGAAAGATTAAAACTCTTTTCAAGGGTTGGTCATTTTGGCATTTTTCAGACAACTAGTGCAGTGCGACTAGGGTTTCTATCATTGTGAAAGTTTCAGATCTTCAGGAGCAACTTTTTGTAAATCATATGAATGAATCAAAGCAAAATTTGTGAGTAGAATCATTTGTCTCCATTGTTGCAGATGCTCATTTAGCAAATTTTTGATTTGTTACAGGATTCCTCTTGCCACGATTTGTGGTATGATTGTAATCTTCATTTGAAGGATTTGACAGGTCCATAATCTATTACATGTTGTAATAGTCATCTTAAGATTTCATATGAATGAATGTTGTGTGAGAAGGGATCAATAAGTATGTCTGGTTCTATTTTCAAGTTTCATGCATCTAGGTGTTCCAGTTAGGCAACTCACTATCATTTCATTGTTGTTCTCCTTTCTGATCTATAAACTATGTAACCCATTGAAGGCACCGGTCTGAATGGTGTTTTGATCACCAAAACATTTTATAAATCAAACAAATCAACCTAGTGTGAGGTAAAAGTAATCAGATCCGTATGTCTTGTGTGATTTGCATTATAACCAAGGAATATAAACAGTGAACTATTTTCAAACCATCTTAAACAAATCACATGTGCATATCAACAACTTGCAGTCATACAAGAATGTTTCCATCAGCTTAGAATGAGGTTCAAATGTGCAGCAAGTTTAATTCAGTGACAGTTCTTGGGATTAAAACAATTGTCTAGGTATTGATGCAAAGTTACAATCTAAGGATAAATAGTGTGTAGTTTTGAAACCCTATTAAGCTATGTTCCACGGTGTTTTGGGGACGGGGACGGGGGGACGGCAAGGGACGCGTTTCGGGGACGGCAGTCCGAAGACCATTTTTTGGGGACGACGGGGGGACGGCAATATATACAAATTTTTCAAAATATATATATATATAGAGAGAGAGAGAGAGAGTCAAATTTCTACAAGTTAATGGACAGCAGTATAAGACTATAAGCTGAATAACAACAATAAATATTAACAACAGCATAACAGCAATAAAATTAGTCATGATAGCAATATAATGGCAGTAACTTTAATCATGACAGTAGTATAACAGTAATAAAATTTAATCATGACAGCAATATAACAGCAATTTAATCATGACAGCAGTATAACAACAATTTAATCATGACAGCTGTATAACGGCAATATTTCATTGCCAATTGTGAGTTTTTTTCTCTAAACATTATAAAATGTATGTTTGATTTTGGGGACGAGGGGACGGGGACGGGAACGAGGGTCTCAGGGTAGGGGACGCGTCCCCGTGGAACACAGCTATTAAGGGATACCTCGGGATTACCCTCCTAAGCCTAGCTGAGCTTGAAGTGTAGAGGAGTTTACCAACTCTTGTAAGGAGGCCAAAATCGCCCTTAACCTATTGATAAACCTCCTTCAATCACCTTGATGACACCCCTGGCCTAAGTGATTTGAAATGTTTTAGGGTTTCGAGTTGTAATTTTGGGAACCAACATTTTGGTGCCGTTGTTGGGGACCCATAAAATCGGTCTACTTCTTGTTGTTGCAGTCTTGTAATATAGTGATATTTCAAATATTTCTTCCCAGTAGGGGAAGTGGCAACTCTATTTTGACAACCCAGAAACTAATTGCATTTCGAAAAGAAAAGAGATTCACAATGAATAGAGGAAGAAACCAGGAGCAGCCTGGGCATGATGATTCCTCTGGCAGTGCAAAAAATAGGAGTATATGGAGGGCAAGAAACCCTAATGTGATGCCTCCATTGAATGCCCAAGATCAAGTAGGTACCTCTGGCAGAAATGATACATTTGATGATTTCAGAAGTCAGTATCAATATACTTATGAGGACTCTGCAGATAACATTCTCAGAACGAACAGAAGGATGAATAGGAATGAGTATGAGGTTCGAAGAAAAGAGAACATTGTTGGCAGAGGAAGTAGAGATAGGTCTCGTGATGCAAATTTGAAAGCATTTGGAATGCCCAATGAGAATGAAGAGACACTTCAGAATACTCAACATCCTAGTTCTCCCACAAGATCACTTAGAGGCCAGCATGACAACTTTCCCAATGAGGAAGATCAGCAAGAACAACCTCATGCTGAGGAAAGAGAAAGGACCCTCCATGATGAGCTTGACCTACTTGATCATATCAGGAGAGGTATAGGCCCTACTCAACCAGCAGCAAGCTCAACTTGCCCAGCAAGTCCAAGCAAATCAAAATGCACAACAGCAGGATCAAAATCAGTAGTATAACCAGCAGTACAATCAGAGACAACATCAACAGCAGCATCAACAAATGAGACAGCAAGGTATAAATTATGCCCATGTTCAAAATGTTCGCAATCAGTCACCACAAAATCAAGTCAATCAGCAGTATGGTAATGTTCGGAACCCTAGGCCTGCACAACGAAGACAAGGACAAAGATTTCCTCCACGAGGCAGCCTCTAGGAGCTGAAAGGTATAAACAACTTGATTTCTTTGGCATCCATGATTTTCCCAATCCAATACCAAATGAGATTAGAGGAAAGATTCCAAGGTTCCAAGGCAACAATGCTGTCACAGTTGAAGAGCATCTTAGACATTTTATTAATGTCACTGATGAGTATGAAATTGAGGATGAAGATGTCATGATGAAATTATTTGTACACTCATTGGAAGAAAGTGCCAAAGAATGATACAAGGCTCTCCCGGATAGCAATATTGACCCTTGGGAGAAGTTCATGAGGCTATTCCGATTGCAATACGGAGATAGGATTGACCCAAAGTTTGCCATCCATTAACTCACAGCTATCAAAAAGGCAATAAATGAGACAGTAGCTGATTTTAACAGCCACTTCATCATGACTATGAGAAAGGTGTTGTGACGTTTTCACACATCGCCCCATTGCAAATGGGGACCCCCTCTTTTTTCCGCTTTTTTGCCGTAGGTTCACTTTAGGTTTAGGTTTTCTCTGAATTTGTAGGTTTGGTAGTATTGATTTGTCCAAGTTTCGCCAAGTTCTTGCTCAAATCCAGGAAGTGATTGAAGAAATTGCCTAAGGGATGGATATTCAACTGAGGAATCCCTATGCCTTCATTCTGATGCATGTCCTTGAAATCCTGAAATTGACTAAGTCTAATGTCCTGAAGTCTGATGTCCTGAACTCCTGAAAACTGACTAAGTCTAAAATCTGGTGGATCCTCAAAAATCTAGAATCTGCATGTTAAATCCCATGGATCCAAGACTTATCTCAAACATCCTAAAAGTATATTTCAAAATTATTTTGAAATATACAGGATTTCAGGTACTGAAAAAATGGCTAAGTAAGAAAAAATCGCAAATTCCAGGCTCATGAGGAAAATGCGAAATTCCAAGCCATCACAAAAATTGCAAAATTCCAAAAGGGTAGCAAATTTGAGACATTGATTGAACTCCTCAAGAAGGAGAAAGGTGCGATCAAGATTTCTCCACAATCTCCCTAAACTTGCGACTTGAACAATCCAAGAAATTCGATGATCCTTATAAATGTGCGACATGAGGAATGAATCCATAAGGTGGTGGAAAATGCGAACTTCCAAGTAGTAAAAAATGCGATTTGATTTATCCATACCATCTCCAAAAATGCGACAAAGATATTATCCAAGAAATTACCAAATGTGCGACAAAGAAAATTGGTCCATAAGATAGTGAAATGTGCGACCAAGAGTTATTTGTCACCTTCCAAAATATGCGACATAGATTTTATCCTTTATCCAGTGAAAAATACGAAATCCTCAAGGACCTTGAAATTGCGAAATCCAAAGGGAAATGAATCTTGAGACTTGGATTTCTCCTTAACATCCTCAAAATATCCGAAATTCCACAACCTAATCGCCAATTCTGCACACAAGGAAATTGCGACACTTTCAAAGGAAACATCAATAGTCATCAAAATTCTTATGAATAAGGAAGAAAGTCGCAAATTTTGAAAAGTGGAAATTTCGCAATTTCCATGCTAGAGAGGAAATTGCACCACTCTTTTGGATCTCATCAAAAATCAATAAAAGTCAAAAATCCTCAAGTGTTCTTCAAAAACGTTATGGAAAACCTTGAAATGTTGCAAAGAAATCATAGAAATCAATTAAGAAGAACAAGCATCATGGAGAAGGAAAATCGCAAATTCCATGCTCATGTGGAAAATGCGACATCAAGTGATCAAGATTTTAGTCCAAAGTGAAAAGATACATTGAAATCCTCCTTGAAATACATTGAAAAATCCTTTAGAATCACTTGAAATTTGTAAAAGAGATCCATTTGAAATCATTTGCAAACACTTGCCAAGGAGAATAGAAAAGTTTCAAAGGAAAATCCACTCTAGGAAAGTCGCAAATTCCAACCCCATGTGGAAAATGCGCCAATCCAAGGAAGTAAACAATTTTGGTTAAAATTGAAAATTCCCAATCAAATTGCGAAAATCCATTACAATTGCCTAAAAAATCCACGCCAAAGGAGTGAGACAAGTTTGAAAAGTAAAAAAGCACCTAAGGCAAAATCGCAAATTCCAAGCACGACTTGAAATTGCGCCAAAATAGCGCAAATTCCGGAGGCAAGTGGAAATTGCGCCACCTTCATACTTGCCTGCTTCAGTAAAGATTCGCCAATGAGGTAGAAATTTTGTGAAATTCAGTCAATAGCTTTCAATTTCTGACATGCATTTATGAACTTGACTTAAACGTTTTCAAGTACTATGACTTGTCAATTTTCATCTTGCAGATATTGGAGAATCCGCAGGCGAGCTATGCATCCAAAGAAGAGGAGCATCTAGAGCATCAAGACATCATCAAGCTCATCCACCTTGCATCCAAAGAAGGCGTCGTCACCAGAACACTGCACTTCATCGAGACATCATCAAGTTCACCATCATCCAAGCATCCAGAAGATCACTTCCACATTCAAGAGCCTTCCACTTCATGCACCAGAAGAAGATCAAGATCAAACATCATGAGGTTTACTTCAGGAATTCACGCCCAAATCATCTCTTCCACTTCAACGTCCAAAGCAAGAATCCTACACGAGCATCACAAGACAAGTTAGTCGAATGAGCAAGATTATCAAGAAAATCCACAAATTACAGGAATGCAAATACAACAAGGAGTGAAGAACAAGGACAAGATTCCCAAGTTCCACGTTGAAAGCTCCAGAGAAGTGAAAATCAAGTTTCAAGACTTTGCCAAAAGAAGGAAGATAAAATTTGGGAATAGCATCGAGAAATTGAAAAAATATTGAAAATCAAGCAAATTTGCTCAAGAAATGCTCAAGTGGCGTCTATACATCATCAATCAATCAAAGCTCGCCACGTCATTTGTCCATGTTCAATGTACCTGCAACAAGCTTCAAGCAAAAGAGGGCACCTATCTAGAAGATTCCAAGAGATTCCAACATGTCATGCTTATCACCTTGGAAAACGTGCCTTCATTGCCTTTAGGTTTTTATGTACACGGGTTGTGTCAACTTTTACTTTTTGCTAAAAATAGTTGGTTGTTGAAACTAATTGCCAATGTGGCAAAATCTTGGCCATCGGTTGCTCAAATCAATCTTGGCCCTTCATTGTATTTTGAGAACTATAAATTTATAAAAAGGCTCATTCGCCTCATTTGTAAGGATACATTAGATTGGAGTAGAGTAGAAGTAGAGTAGAGGAAGCTCTTCTAAGTTGATGGAAAGAACTAATCACTTCCAAGATTAATACATTCCTCATTGAAGCTTGGTGACAATTGTGTTGTTTTGGAACGTAGCATGGTTTCTTATTTCTCGAAGATGATTGAGATGTGTTTCCAAGTATAAGTAGATTAAGATTAGAAAGTTCATTGATATAGTGAATGCATTGTGAAGATATTTGATGAATTCCTAGGTTCATACTTTTGATGGTTTGTCGCTGACAAGTCATTGTGCAAAGTTAGCCTGAACCTCAACTTATTGCAATAGTTCGATTGTTGATGCTTGTCTGAGTTGCGCCAGCCATGGGTACTCAAATGTGTCTACAATATGAAAATCCTTAGTCATCCTTGGGAGATTGCACTTGTTCTACGTAGTTGTTGAATTCATCATGGCAAAGTGGAGCTTATTATGAAGGAATTTGTCTATCTTGGCGTCATTCATTGTCTCATTGTACTTAGAAGTAGAGTAGATTCTCTCTAAACCCTTGACTTTTTTGCATTTTCTTTGTAATCCTGGAATTAGGAGGTTTCTTTCCATGAAAAGGAGTAATAAGTCGAGTGAGTGAAGAAGTAAATCCAGCGTAAGTCGGTTTGTGTTAACAGCACATCATATCATATATACACTGAGTCTATATCCAACGTATTGTCAAGACCTGACATCTGGAACCTTGGAGTTGTCTCACTGGATCACATAGTTCAGCCTTTGAGAGACTGTTCAAGAGAGGATAGAATACTTAGTATTTTATTCTGAGTTTGCATGTGCATAAAAAACACATCAACAGAATTGGCGCTAGAAGGAGGGCATGATCAAGAAATACTTCGAGAATCCCATTGCTTCATCTATTCCGTGAGAAGAAAGATTTTACACCTCCTATCAAGCACAGAATCAAGTACAGAAATTCAGGATAAAGTGGGACAGAACATCATCGCTTCTTTATTCCAAGCAAGAAAGAAGATATTCCGAATTGTGGATAGGAACTGGAAAGCGAGCTTTCAAGGAAGAATCCGAGATTTCAAGATCTCTCTTATGTCGAAAATAGTAAATACAAAAAAAGTGAAAAAATCAAAAATTACAAAAAAAAAGAAAGAAAGGATGGATTTCTCAATCAATGATATGAAACAGCTTAGTGGGTATGATCTTCAAAGTGATACTTCAATTATTCTTCAACTTTGGTGGTCTTTGAGTGCGCGACTTCGGCCTAAAGATTTGAAAGACTTTGCGTCAAAGAAAGGATGTAGAATTCATGACACCAATGGACACGAGGAGCTATATTGTCTAACATTTTTGTCAAGAATGGAATTAGCATTGCAAGGGAAATTTTCTTTTTCACAGGTACATGAGCCGATTGTTCCTGCAAAAGGGGTGCCCAATGCTTTATACGATGAAAGAGAATTCTTCATAAGTTTCAAGGAAATGATCAAGAAGAGATTGAGCATTGAGAAGGACTTACCTGCAGAAGACTTGTTGATTCCAGATGATTAGTGTAGGATTCATAACACAGCTCATTCAGAACTCACGTGTTCATCTTGTCTAGTAGCTATTCATCAAGTGAAGGAGCAATTAAGGTTGGAAGAGGAATCTAAGGTACAATTAAGATTGGACAACTTGTGGAGTAAATTCTTCAAGAAATCAATTCACCATCCAAAGGAGAAGAAGTTTCCATGATTTCCAATAGTGAGGATAGCACAAGGGAGCTTGATAATCAAGTGGAGAGCCAATTTGCATACCTTCTTCCAAGAAAGAAAAACCCTGTTGAAGAAGAAGTTGAAAAAGTAATAGAGGACATTCAAACAAAGGCGAGTGATGAACAAGATGTTGATTCCTCCATCAAAGAAGAAAGTGACTTGAGTCCATTGCAAGAAGAGGAAATCCTTAATGAACATTCACCCATGCTACAAGAGGAGGTCATCGAAAACAAATCACAAGAAATTTCAAGCGTCCTTGGAGAGGAAGACAGTCACATGGATATGTTGAAAGAAGAATTACAAGATATTGAGTCCAAGAATGAAGAGCAATTCGGAGGGGCGCTAGACGCCTTCATACAAGAAAGACAAGAGGAATTAATGCCAAAATTATCACAAGATGAACTAATTGCTGCCATAGAAACCGAAATCAAATCGATGTTGAGCCCGTTACTGGAGATCCAAAAGGAGCTTATAGATGAAATGTTGCATGCCTCAAGCACAAGTGGGATGATCCATCACCAATGGCGACCTCCCGACGCATGCATGAAAGATGAGCAATATCCATTCGAAGACGAAGAACACTATGTTGTCTCTTTCCCTGCTATTAATTGGAAAGATTTTGAATTTGATGATTACAAATTTCTAGATGATGAATATGAAGAATATGAGTTTGACTATGGAAATTTAGGAAGAACAACTTGTATTTGGATTAATCATGGTCCCAATGAACTGCCACAGTTGATAATATTGAATAAAAAAAATTCTGATTTTGAAGATTGTGTGGTAAAAGAATATTTCTCAGAATTTAAGGATGAATTTGCAAAACTAAGAACTGTCACTTGTGAGTTACTGCTTCTATTCATTCTAAGAAGTCATTCGAGGTCATGTATATATTTGCGTATTTTGAGTCGTGTCTGCTCTTTGTACATAGTTAGAGTAGGTTTTTTTTTCGTTATGTCGTAGTTTAGAATTGCCGTCCTTGATGTCATTTGACTCAAGTTTTGTTTTCCGTAGATTAGTTTGTTTTCGTAGTTTAGTTGTTTGCTTTAGGTTTCCTTTTGTGGGATCCCGATTTGTGAGAAGGGTGATATACTTCATAATCACACTCTTGCATCATTTTGCTATATTATGTTAGTTCATTTCTTAGACAATTATTCATGAAACTCTTAGAGTCGGAAGATCTTTTCCTTTCAATTTATCATCGAGTTAGATTTTGTACTTGACTTGGAAATTAATCATCTATTGTGTCTCGACACTGATATCTTTTGATTATAATGTTTTAAAATGATAAATCTAAATCTTATGAATTCTTATGTCTTCCTTTGAGAAACATGGGTCATGACTGATGGATTTCCCATGGATTCCATCACAAGTGTCGGATAGCATGACTGCCTGCTCCTGGGAAATGAGTCAGATGTTTAGTATTACTTGAAGTATTCTGAGATCTTATATCTTACAAATTTTAATGATCCTGAAGTAGCTAAAGGATTCTGGGTGATCTCGTGTTAAGTGAAAAATCTAAAGGCCTCATCTTTACCACCATTGTGGATTTCGTCAGCAAAGTTGAAAGGGTAAGCGGTACTGCATTGTACTCTACCAATATAAAAAAAAAAGAAAAAAAAAAGAAAAGAAAAGATTATCACGCCTATCACACACTACAACTCAATGGAGTTGGCAGGTTTACAAGACAACTCCGTCGGGGCTATGGATGCCTAACTGGCAGTGGGGCACTGTCGAGGTGGATGAGATGTGTGTCAACTCATGTAGCTTAATGCGAAGGAACCTGAATGATCTCAGTTGCCAAGGGATGGAAATGAACGCACGCGCACACACTTAGATCCTTGGAATATGGATAGTCGTGCTGGCAGTTGTTTTTGATTCCTTGATCATGAAGTTGTGTTTATTCGGCCTAGTATGTGGGTGTACATGGAAATTTTGAAACCTGACTTTTGTTTGTCTTTGGAATGCTTAAGAACCTTGTTTTTAATGAAATCAATCTTTAATCATACAACAAAAGATGAAGTGTCTTGATCCAATTTATGATTCTTCTTCCCTTTTGAGTGCATTTTCTAACTAGTTGATAAGTTTGGAGGGAATTATCCGAAGGTTCTGAGTATGGATTGAGTCTTTTTCTTTGAAATGTTCAGGAACATTTATTCGGATTGGCGCTAGATGTTGTGACATTTTCACACATCGCCCCATTGCAAATGGGGACCCACCTTCTTTTCCGCTTTCTGTCGTAGGTGTGCTTTAAGGTTTAAGGTTTTTGATCAGAAGTAATGCTCTATGACAACCCATGCAACCACACCACTTCATTGAAGAACAAATTCATCACTCTTGACACATCATTTGTTTGCCTACAAGGAATGAAATGTGCCATCTTTGAGAATCTATCAACAACTAGAAGAATTGAGTCATTACCTCTTTGTGTCTACAACAATCCAAGAACAATGTCCATGGATAGTTACTCCAAAGGTTAATTCGGCACTGGAAATGACTTGTACAATCTTATGTTTTGTGCCACACCCTTCACTCCTCGACACATTCTCCATCTCTCAACAAATTTACATACATCTTTGTGCAAATCAAGCCACTAATACCTCCCCTCCTACATAATCTGCATCTTATCACTTCTTGAGTGGCCTCCCAATCCCTCCCTCGTTGAACTTTCTGGAACTCAAACATTGAGTACTTCCTAGCATCATTTAGTTTTTCAATAAAGAATGCAATTGGCCTGCCCTCTTGACTAAGAACTACATCAATTGCAATTCCACTAGCATCCCAATCAACTTGAAAAACCTTGTTGAAATCATGAAGTGTCAACATAGGCTCCTTTGACACCATCTTCTTCAAGACTTCAAAACTCTTGGCAGTAGCAATAGTCCAATCAAACCTAGTTTAGTGGTACACATATACCAATGAAGTTGCAGATGAACTTTCCATAGAAGCTCACCAACCCATGGAAACTTCTGATTTCTAAAGTAATCTGCAATACCAGCCATTCAACTATTGCTCTCACCTTCTGTGGGTCCATCCTCAACCTATCTTGAATAATCACAAATCCCAAGTATGTAAGTTCCTTTTGCATGAAACTGCACTTCTTCAAGTTAATGTGCAACTCCTTCAATTGTCCAAAAACCTATTACAAGTGCGCATGATGCTCCTCCCCTATCTTGCTAAACACCAAAATGTCATCCAAATACACAACCACACACTTGCCAAGAAACAGTTTTAGGACCTCGTTCATCAACCTCATGAATATGCTTGGGGAATTTGTCAACCCAAATGGCATCACCATCCATTCATACAAGCCGTCCTTTGTCCACAATCTGGTTTTCCACTCATCTTCTTCTTTGATTTTGATTTGATGATATCCATTGTTGAGGTTAATCTTCAAAAATCATTTTGCTCCATTTAGACAATCAAACAAGTCCATCTATGGTAACTAAAATTGGTACTTGATGGTGATCTTGTTGATTACTTTGGAGTCTATACACATTCTCCATTCACCTCCCTTCTTTGGCATGGGTACTACAAACACTACGCAATGACTCACTCTTCTTTATCAAGCCCTTTTCTAGCAACTCTTCTACTTGCCTGTTGAGCTCCGCACTCATGTCTAGACTCATTTTGTGCAATGCCTTATTTGGAAAACTAGATCTTGGGATCAAATCAATGCAATGTGAGATTCTTTGCACTAGCGGCAATTCCTTTGGCATCTCACTATGAATGATGTCTACATACTCCTTGAGAAGCATTGCAACCTATGGCTCCTTTGAGTTGTGACCTTCTTCTCATGCGCAGGCTTGAGCACTACCACATATCACTCCTTTACATCCTCATCTCTTTGAGAAACTCCTTGCTACTTAACAACATCACCTTAGTTGTTGTGTCATCTTCTTCACCTACATTGGCAACTACTCAAACTTCTTACCACCCTTCATGATGATGATGATGATGTTCTTTCACCCATTATGAATTGCACTTCTGTCACACTGTCATGGCTTGCCCAACAACACATGGCATGCATCTATTGGGATCACATGACACAATACCTCATCCACATAACCTCCAATGGGGAATGCAACCCTACATTGTTCTATCATTGTGATTCTTGTCCCTTCTGTAGCCAAAAGACTGTATGGCATGGGGGTTTGATCACTTTTAAAGTCACTTTATGAACCATCATTAACCATCATTACTGACATCAAGACGTTTGTGTTGTCTCCAATTATCAACTTGC
The DNA here is from genome assembly GCA_027924645.1 of Cunninghamia lanceolata. NCBI lineage: Eukaryota > Viridiplantae > Streptophyta > Pinopsida > Cupressales > Cupressaceae > Cunninghamia > Cunninghamia lanceolata. Next base: position 24,613,100 of record BSBN01000213.1, on the reverse strand, counting down.
AACACTTGTCGCCTAACTTGCACTTGATGCCAAAGATGCTCTTCCTCAACTATGGTTGTTTTTCTTCTTGGCCAGCTTGAGCAACACTTTATGAACCATTAACTTTTCTCCATGCTCTAGAGCAACACTTTCTATTTCACTTTCCTCTTTGACTTGTGCAACATGCACTTTCTTCACTGAACAACCATGCTCTTGCTCGGCTTCCAAACACTCAAATGTTGAATGACTTGCTTGTCCACATCTTAAACAAGTCCCTCTAGAGCCACCTCCTCTACAACCTCCTCTCCCTCTGTTGCTTGAACTCTACTCTTCCTTGGAGCTCTCCACAAAACTCATTTCTATGCTCTCCTCCTTTTGCATGTATGTATGTCTCCCTAAGCCTTGTTTGCTCTTTCCACCCCTACCTTACCTCTTGCACTTCATTGTCTATGGGACAACTTCTCCTTTGCCCCTGAGCGCAAGCTAATAGGCTTCCTCAATGTAAGGCACTCGCAACAGACATATCTCATCTTGAAGTGAGATACACAACCCACAAACAAACCTAGAGACCTTAGCATCATCTTCCATATGACCCTCTTGAATGCTAAGTCAAAAGAACTCTTTTGTGTACTCCTTCATTTTTGTCTCCTTCGAGCACAAATTTTTAAGTCTCTAGAACAAGCCCAAGGTGTAGTTTAATGGCATAAATTTTCCCTTGATAGCAATGACCATTCAATCACAACTTGAGATCTTCTACTTATCTTTGGGGGTCCTTGATTGTTTCACAATCAAAATCCCACAACAAGGCGGCATGACCCTTCAACACCACACTCACATGCTTGACTCTTTGGGGGTCCTTGATTGTTTCACACTCAAAATATTTCTCCAACTCTATCATCCAATCTATCCAATCTTCTAGATTCAAGCTTCTAAGTAGGTTGGTAGATCAAACCTCAGTTTGTTCCAAGATCTCAATATGGCTCTTGTGAACCTGTCTTCTGTAGTGACTTCCTAATCGAAGTCAAGGTCTTCTACTCCAGGTGCGTCAACATCCTTCCTCTCATCCTCACGAATGTCTTCTATCACAGCCACTCCTCTTCTCTACAAATTTTCTGTGACATCAAGCCTTGCCTGAAGGGATCTCATCATATCAACAAGGCCTACCACTCACAATCCTCTAGCCACTATGTTGTTTCCTACTCTTCTTCCTATGTGGTCCATAGCTCCTCTAATCCGCCTGTAATGCAACACATGCACAAATGTACCTCATTATGAAGTTGACATAGCTCCACTCACAGGGCTCAGGTCCTACTCTAACCGAACGATGCAAATCAATAAGTGGGTCAAATGAACAACCGACTCACAATTAAACAGAGTTTCACAATAGAAGCACAAAAGGAAGAACAACAACAAAGAATCTTGAAATAGCCTTTATTACATGCAAAAGAATTACATACCCTGTGGATCACTCTAGATTTCATGGAACCCAACCAATCCATGCTACCCAACACTAATTTTCAATGTACTTGGTTTGCGTCACAATATATCCCCTTTGTGTAAGCCCAACTATGCCTATGACTACCCTATTCAACGCTAACTTACCCACAACTCTAGCTACGACTTTAGCAACCCTTTTTAGAAGGAAAATATACATTTACGCTAACGCAGTGATGCTAGATCTACTCACATGTATAGAAACTAAAATGTCTATTTAGCACCTCTTGTTTGTTGTCAAAGCTTCAAGATCTCATGACACTTTAGCTACATCAATGTGTGCTAATTTCCTTGGTTGTTTCAAGAATGCCCTTGTATTGCACTCACGCACAACTGTCAACTTGAAAAATGTGACATAACTAACAAGGTGTTTGTCATTTTCCACCTATCATCCTTTGAGTGGCTTCTTTGCATGTCCATGTTCTAAGGTATGGACTAGATTCTACATGACTTCACTAAGCTTGCACGGCAACATGCAGCACCCAAGTGACATGCTCTCTATGTGGTTCCACGAGGGTCCATACTCTATTTTTGAAAGGCAATAGTATAGTTCAGCCTATGTGCCCATGTGGCATGGATATCTCAACCACTGGTCTTGGTGTTACCGCAATAGATTCTTTAGGTTCCCAAACACACATAAACAAACCGCAAAACCAAAACACTCAACACACACTTCACAAACACAAACATAGTAGCTGATCCAATGTGCAAGTGTAACTAAAATAGAACAAAGAAGACAATACTTTTGGGTGATGCAAGGTTTCTCAACTCCTAGGATGCTCTTGCATCACATTAATAGAATAGAGTAAATTTATTTGTCCTCCTAGCTCCCTAATTCTCCCTTTAGTCCTCTTCTTTTTCTTGTTTTGTCAATTTTCCACCTACATCAACCCCTCTAATGATGTCATCAACCAAGGCTTAAGTGGTTGCGCAAAACCCCTAATTTAGCTAACTTCATCATCTCTCTCTACACCCTCTTCTTCCCCTTGTGCTTGTTAGGATCTCCTCTCCTTTCTTCCTTATCTCTCCATTTCCTTCACTAAATTCATCCATCCATTCAACCCCTTGGTACCCTTCTCTTCCATCTACACTTAGGCCTTCACTTCCTTTTCAACACTTGACTTAAAGTTCAATTTAGGATTTCCTTAATCACAAACCTACAACCCACCAACTACTCTTCAAATTCTCCTCCTTATTACTTGTCCTTCACACTCTCTAATGCTAGTGCTCCACCATTCCCCTCCCATTCCTACATCTTCCTTCACCCACACAACCTTCTTCTTACATTCACTTTGATTAGGCATCTCGCTTCCTTCTTACTCATACCCCACCTGCACTCTTATCCCCCTTGCCACTACTACCATACTTCCTATTTACCTTCCTTCGTTGTGCCTTCCATTTCCTACTATCTTATTCCTTTTATAGCCCTTCTTCTCCGTATACATCCACCCTCTTGTTATACACACTTTAGTTCCAAATCCTTTTATCCTTCCTTCCATATTTCCACCACCTCTTTTTGTTTTTCACCCATCTATTCATTTCTTCTTCACACTATGGTTTCCCTTCACATTCCTACATTCACCACCTCTATCCTTTATGCTACCTTGCCCCTTTCCACCCACCCCTTATCTCCTTCTTCCTTTTCCCAATGGCTTGCACCATTTCTTTTACCCCCCTCCATGCAAAGTTAACCAATGCCCACTTTTGTTGCCAATTCTTCTCCACACATGACTTAAACAAATCCTCTTTATCCTGTAATAATCTCATGGAAATCCTAACCCATTACCATATGTTTGTTCACTTCCTTAGCACTTACCCCCATACCTTAGATATTCTCATGTTGTTCATTCCCACTTCTAGTCCACGTCATTCTACTCCTCTATCTCAAACTTCCCCCACATATTCAACACTCCTCTTCTTCAATTGCTCCTCCTCCCTTCACGGTTTACCATAATGCCTTATATGCAAATGATGATATGCATGTTTCTTTTCCTATTTGCTCTTTTCAGTATTCTAACTTACAACCATTTCATGGCATCAGCAATCGTAAGATTCATGTACAAAATTTTGTCTTCTAAGTATGAATTACATTATAATGAGGATGTTATTCTTTCTACGTTTCCCCTCACATTGCATGATGATGCGCTTAAATGGTTTAATTTGTATGACATGCATTGTACTTCTTTTTTCTAAGTTGATGATTGAATTTATAGATTATTTTTTGCCGTCACCTCAAAATTCTACTTCTTACACATTTCAACACGATGAAAACAACTCCTCTCCCCCCTCTTCTAGTCACATGATGCAACTTTCCATCCTTATTCCATTCCTTCTGTTAATAATTCTTTAACCTTATGGCTTCATTAGGAGATAGTCAAGCCTCTTCACCTTTCCCCATGACTAAACATAATCATCCTTTTGCTCCTGAAACTTCCTCTCCAAAAGGCTCATGTACTTCTATTGACAATTTCTCTTTCAATGCCTTTAGTGAGTCCTCCCTAAGTGATGATGAGGCTCATGCCCCTTATGATGAAGACTCTATCCTTGAGACTCATATCACTTTCACCAACTATCATGTCATACCTTACTCGTATACTTCTCCTGAACCTCTTTCTTCCATTGACAAGTTGGACCATATAGAGAACCTTGATCATGATAACATCGTCAACCATTTCTTACACATCACATTGGTTGCACTTCCTAATGCCTTGGGCATTAATGATTCTCCTTCTCCCCATTCTTTCCCTACTAATGTCAATGGCAACTACTATGAGCATGGATCCACTCCATTCTCTTTATTGACCTTCTCTTCCTCTCAATTTATCATTATCCACTTCCTCTTTGATACCTCCTCTTCAACCAGGGGCATCATTACCTATTTCTGGTGATCCACCTCCTCACTCCTCCCATACTACTATACAACTTCCCTCCCAAACATTTTGTCCTCTTCCCCTTCATTTGCTCCTAGATTGGCTTATGTGAATCACAAACTCAAGAGCTAGAAATGCAATTAAATTCCCTCTCATTCTCCCACCACATAATGTCCCCAACAATTGCTACATCATCCCTTCTTCTAATATCCTCCCATATCCTCTCCCACCAACCTCGGAACCCTGTGCTTTGACAAGTGTAATGGTCGAGGGGATTCCTCGCATCACGCACAAAATTTTTACACTATGTTTAACTCATACATGTGATGATCCAATCTTGGCCAAGTTATTTCCTAGTACTTTATTAGATTATGCTTTGGATTAGTTCTGCACCTTAGCTCATAGTTCATCATATTCCTTCTCTGACATAGTGCAAGCATTCATCCACCATTTTCAATTCAACATTGACCCTACTATTCATCTTACACAATTGGTGCAATGCACACAAACTCCCATTGTATGTGTTAGAGAGTATACATTTAGTTTTCTTCCATTGGTTGTTAATGGGTTTTACACTTCCTAATAACCATCTCCCAAATATTTTTCCAGTAAATCCCCTGCCAAGTATCCAAGAGAAAGTCATGCTTCAACCGTCTCATTCTTTCTCTAAATTATCTCATGTCGCCATCCAAGTTGAACACAAGTTGTTGGAATTTCATCCCCTCCCCTCCACAAACCTTCCTTTCCACATGCGTCCTCTACTTAAACCAGCTCCTACACCTCCTCCTTCCTCACTTCCTCCACTTTTTCCTATTCCTAACATTCCTCCAAAACCATATCTATTTTCTAACCTTCCAACTATCAACCAACACTAAATGCTCATGCCTCAATAGTCATCTCTCTTTCTCTCTCCTAGTTTCTATTGTTTTGCTTTCCCCTTTGTATATTTCTATGTAATGTCCCCTTCCTAATCAGTTCAGTTTGGTGGACAGTTAGCCTATTCAGTGGGTTCCCATAGGCTAATGAGTTAGGGTTAGGGAATCCTTGGAGTCGGTTTATCCAATAGGATGGCAGTATCAGATGTGTTTTTTAGCTCTGATGGTTATGATGTCTACAACAACCTTTTCTGAGGTAATTTTGGGTGAGTTCTCCAATACTTACTATTTTTAGTAAGTTTCGGGCACCGACAGGGTCAGTTGTCGGATTTGCTATTTTTAGCTATGTCGGTGGAGGCATTTAATGGCGATATCCAAATATTTCATATAGTCCAAGTATTTTAATTTAAATAACGATACTTTATAAAGTTAAATTAAATATCTAAGTTGCCGAATCGGGTACGGGCACGGGTACGGGTATGTGATTCCGGTACGTGGGTACGGATATTTTTTTGAAGGGGGTTTGGGTACGTTTTGGGTACGTTAGTACAAAATACATATAAAAAATTAAAAATATATATATTTGCAGCCTAGAAACAGAATTAGCTTCAGAATCTAAGAATATCAATACCTATTACCACATGCTAAACAAAACTATTACAAGTTTTAAAATTCGAAATATAATATACTAATTCGATATCAAAGTTCAAACTTGAATGTCATGATAGATAATCATTGTTCAAAATTAAAATGATACAATTATTAGTCACTGATCAGCATCATCAAAATCATCATCATCATCATTAACATCATGTGATGATGTATGTAGATTACGAGAACCACGTGGAATCCCACTACTTGCACTAAAAGTATGCTGACTGGACTCCTCAAAAGCTGCAGCTTGTGCAATAGAAGAAAGATCCAAGTCAGTTCCCTCTGGATCTACATCCCACAACTTCGCTGCCCCTTCCTTGTAGTCATCAACTTTGTAACTTAGAAGTCGCAAGTTCGAATGCACATAAACTAGCTCCTCTGCTTTACTTGATGCCAATCGATTGCGCTTCACTGAGTGGATGAAGGAGTATGTACTCCAATTCCGTTCAGATGAAGAAGAGCTAGCAACCTATTGAAGCAAAGGGAGATCTTGTTAGAGACTAGAGTCTTTAAATTTGAAATGGAAATTTTTAAAATGAAAAAATAAAAGTTTGAAGGTGGGTAAAAATTGATAAACTTACTTGTGATAAAAGCCTGATTGCAAGTAATTGAAGGTGTGGCATTTTATTGGCATGGACGTACCACCAAGAGTGAGGATCCTTCTTATACCTGTTGCAGAGACCAGAAACAGTTAGCCCATTGGAGGCTGCAAACTTAGCAAACTCAGTTGTAACTATATCCTCTAATTCAGGTTCAGGATAGAGTTTAACAAGTGCTTTATTTAACCCCTCGTTGACTTCTGAATCACGGTATGGTGGCACCCTTGTTGGCATAGAAAGGATCTCATCGCTGTAATATTTGGGAGTCAACGCAAAGGCAAGAAGATGGAGTGGGGTGGTCATTTTGTTCCACCGTTCAACACAAACTGATTGCACCTGTTTGAAGAAAGTCTCTTCAGGATCTTGCTCTTTTGCATTTATGATGGATCTCATTTGCTCAATCATTGAGTCAATGCCATCATAAACCTCTCCCAAGCATGGCTTATCCATGTTAGTAAAGCGGAGCATACTCATGATGGGCTCAGTGAAACTAAGAAGATATTGCACTCAATCCCACCAAGTGTCAGTTAGAATCATTTGCTTTACATTAGCTGCCCTCTCAGTGTTGGATTGCCTCCATATGAACCATGAATCACTGATGACCATGTCAGCAAATGCTTTTCGCACCTTCACAAGTCGTCTCAAGACGATTGTGTTGGATGCAAATCTAGTTTCAGCAACCTATTTGAAAACAAAAAATTAAAAAATTAAAGACAGAAGAATGCAAACTTAATTTTTTTAAACACAAATGATAAAATTAAAACTTTGCATTGTTTGAATAATGAATTACCTTCAGCAACTCTAATCGTAAGAATGATCTAAAAATGGCCTGTGACATGTGGTGGTTTGTAATGAACATTTGGATCTCTTCAGCTTCAGCATAGACTTGTTTGATCCAATCTATTTTCTTACCCAGCTTTTGTAGCATGAGGTTGAGTGAGTGGACAACACAAGGTGTCCAAAATATATGTGAGAACCGTTGCTCAACCAACATACCAGCTGCTTTGCAATTCTTTGCATTGTCCGTTACAACTTGGACAACATATTGAGGACCCACTTCCTGAATGCACTGTATAAGGATTTCAGCAATAAATGATGCATCCTTCACTTGCCCCTCACAATCCACAGCTTTCAAAAACATTGGCCCTTTAGGGCACACTGCAATCACATTGATTAATGGCCTATTTTTTGCATCCCTCCATCCATCGGAAACGATGGACACCCCTATTTCTTTCCATGAGCCTCTAATGGGAGACAATGAAGATTCTATATGTTTGACCTCCTTTGACAATAAGGTGGTACGCACCTTCTCATAACTTGGACTTGTGTACCCTTTTGGAGCTTCACTTATTTTTCTTACCATGTCTTGCCAATACGGAGATCGAACAACATTGAAGGCCAAACCATTTGCATAGAGACATCTTGCAATGGCTTGATCAGCAATCTCTCTTGCATCATTTTGAAATGCCCTCTCTAATGGTCCCCTTGCTCTCTTCACATTTTCGGGCTCAAGTTCATTGACATCTCTACCCAAAAATGGGTGGCTCTCAAATACAACTTCAGAGGCAACACCACGAGTATCAGATGAAGAAGCAAGTGGCATTCGTGAGCCCCCTCCTCTCCTCAAAGGATGCCCTCCTCTATTCAGAACTCTTGCATCTGCGTCCTCTTGCTCTTTGATATATGCTGTGATTTGATGAGCTGGGATAGGTGTTCTATTCTTTCCTGGACAAGCTCTGATTCCCAATCCAGGAATGGCACACAAATGGCCTTTGACCCGACTATATGAGCTTGTATATTGCTTGTCACACCCATTGCATTTCCAAACAAATGTTCTGCCACCTGGAACCTGTTGTAACATCTCTACATGCCTCCACAAAGGTGAATTTGGATCAGTATTGAAGGTAGGTTTGTCGACGGAGTTAGAGCAACTGGCTGCCATAGTAACAAACTAGAATCCCTACCTGCAAGCTTGCATCGACAAGATTGAGAAACAAATATTTTATTATTTTATATTTAAAAAATTCAAAATTAAAATTATAAAATATGAACAATTTTGTCAATTTATTAACAAATAAATTATAAATTTGAAATAGAAATAAAAATAAAAATTTAAAAATTAAATGATTCTAAATTTACTTTTAAATTTTAAATTTTTAAACTCTAAAGACTTTTAAATTTTAAATATTAATGATAAATATAATTATATAATTATTATAAAAACAAAAATAAATTATAATAATTGAATCTTCAAAGAATGAAACCAAAAATTAAACCTATGTATTTAAATTAAATTGTTAATACTTAATAAATATTAAATATATTATATTATAATTAAATATTTATATTATTAATATTAATATTTACTATAGTCTATTCTTAATAAAATAATAATTAATAATTATTATAAATTTATAAACTAGTTACTATACCAAAAAAACTATACAATATTATTATATTTATAAATTAATATTATTCATTGAAAGTTGAAACTATATGTAAATTTGTAATGATTAAATAAATTAATAGTATAAAAAAAAATTTTAAAAACTATACAAAAACTATACGAACAAAGTTAAAACTACCTGGAAGCGGCGAAAAATCCAGACAAGCGCGTGGAAAATGCAGAGGGGCGATAAAAATGCAGAGGACGCCGTCGAAACTGCAGAGGGCGTCGTCTAAAACGCAAGGGGTGTCATCCAAAAAGCAGGGGTGACAAATCCAGGGGTGTCGTCGAAAATACAAGGGTCGTGTGGAAAATACAGGGGTGTCGTGTGGAAAATGCAGGCGGCAGTCATCACACAAAAGGGCGTCGACGTCAACGGAATGCGAAATGAGGAGAAAAAATCCTCAAAAAAAGTTAATAAAACACTTTTTAGGTTTTCCTCGCCGGTTAGAAGTCAACGAAACCCTGCAATCGGTCCAGAATCTCCACGTCACCCCTCAAATCGCCCGGAAACGAAATAGAAAACCGGAACCGTTTTTGCACCAAAAAATCCGATTCGTGTTCAAACCCACAAGCGATTCGACCCAGTACCCGATTCCGGGACGTTTCGTACCTGGAATAGAGCTGCCCCCCTGTGCGATTCGGCAACTTAGTTAAATATTTAACTTTATCGTTATTTAACATCGTTAAGTGACTTTATGAAGGGGTACTTTGGGAGACATAAGAGTTAATTAAATTTAATAAAGTTGCCTAAGTTGGATGCCTCATGTGGGAGATATAAGGGGTTATGTTTTATTTATTAAAAAATGTTTTTAACCCTAACTTGGGTGTGGCAGCTTGAGGAAAGATTAAAAGAAGTTTGGAAGCTCATTTTGCTATATTATGCTATGTTTTTGATATATGATATTGTCGTGCTTTTGGAGGAGCTTGTTCTTCTCAGGTTTGTGAGGACGAAATCGCTTACAGACAACATTCTCTACGTTGTTGAAAGACACAATCTAGAGGATTTCTTGGTGGTTTCACTACAGAGATCACAGTTGGGCTTATTTGTGAAGATTCATTTCAGTTTGGAGGAGGATTGCATATCTGATTTTGTTGTGACAGATTGGAGGAGAAATGGCAGAAATTTGTTGGGGTTTTTGACTTCAAATGTTGGCCGTACCTCTCCCTATGCTGGTCGTACCATATTGACAAGGGCGTGGGGTTTTGGAAAGCTGGACGCCTAGGTTTTGGGGCAGTTTTTGCTGTGTTTGAGGGAGCCTAGGGTTGGAGAACAGACTTCAATCTTTTGTGAGCATTTTTACTCAGTTTTGGAGGTGTGGCATTCATATCTAGGAGCTTGCAGGCGCTGGTTGCAAGTACAGAAATTTATCAAAGTCCATTAAATTTTCTAGGTATGTTTGATTTAGATATGTAATGTTATTTGATGAACTGGGTTGCCTTTACATTTGAGAAAAAATGCATTTTCAGATCAGAAATTAAATCTGGAATTTTCAGCTACATGTATTTCTGAATATTGCCATATTTCTAAATTATTTAATGTTGCAAGTTACTTTATTTTTGATATCTGTAATGTTCGAAATTTTTATAATGTTCGATAAATTTGCCGAGTTATTGCCGAGTTTTTCCTCGAGTTTTGCCGAGTCCCGAGATATTAAAAAAATTGGGTCTGCTGAGTAATTGCTGAGTCTGAGTTTTTCAACTATGCTTTAGATAACATAAAGTTACTAAGTTGGCTGCACTAGAAGTAGAAAATGAAATAGAAAAGAGTTAGAGAGAGCATGTATGTTTGTTTAAGTGGTTGTAGGAGGTTGGAGATATCTAAAAAGTTGACTAGAGCAGGTCCTATAGATTTGTAGACAGATTCTGGAAGTGTTTGTTGGACAATAGTTACTCATGTCCTGATTTGTGTGCTTGTGTCCCAAGGTCCAATGCACACATCCCTTTGGGACTCCACAAACTCGGCGTACTAGGGTTTCGATTTGTACTTTGATTGCTTTCTGGCTTTTCGTCCAACTTCCAACTCACAAAATAAAATGAAATGGAGTCGATTTTTTTTATATTGTTTTGTTGGGCGCATTTTTCCTCTGCGGGTGAGTCGGGGCGAGTTTCAAGGAAAATGTGCGAGTTTTTCATCCTAAAATCGCGGCGACTTTTAGTAAAACTCGGCCACGAGTTATACTCTTGAAAACTCGCAGGCATTGTAAACGCGTGCGTAATCGCGAGTTTAGCGAGTTTTCAGCGATTTCTTCAACTATGATCTAAAGTCTGAAAAGAAATACAAAATGGTTGTATTGTTGTCATTCCATTAGATTTTAGATAAACAAAGAAAATTACATTGTGGTTAGAAGTATATACACACTAAGATTAGTTAAACATCTATTTCTATACTACACCTATTTCAAGGAACATCATATTATATAAACCTATTTTAAACCCAATAGAGGCCACTCAAACTAAAAGTTTAGTTGGAAGTTCTTTACTTTTTTAGTTCCCATCAAAATGTTGGACTAATGTGTCAAGGGTTCATTCAACAAGAGAAATCATTTATAGCAGTTTACAATAACTACTGACACAAACAAGGTAGATAATTCGGGGTGGCATGCAATTGGAAGTGTAATATTTGCAACCTTGAACTGAAGGGCAGCAAGACTCGATTTAATGTGCACATATATACATATATATGGTCAAGGGGTTGATCTTTGTAATAAACTCACACTTGAGGCTTGAAATGATTAGGTTGTATAATGGAGAGATAGCCACACTATTTGCTATAGGCCCTTCATCTAGGTCTTCCAGCCATGTTCCCACAACTCCTACAAATCGACTTTTTGATATGCACGCAATGGCATCTAAGGGGAAAAGAAATGCCACAGGTTCAGCTTCAAACCAAGTTACAAATATGTTAGATGTGCAAATTTGAGAGGAGATGGATGATGTCATTGTTGAACTGCACTGGACAACTGATAGGGGGGAGGGGTGAATCAGTTGTCCTAAAACTTTTAACCAACTATGAACATCAACTTATTAATTGCTTATATTCTAATATAACCATGAAAGCATAAAATGAGAAGCTCAACACAATAACATAATCAACACAGATGACACCAAATTTTTACGTGGAAAACCCTAAGAGGGAAAAGCCACGATGGGTGTTAGCCCACAGAAATATATAAGTTATATCAATACTGAAAAACAGAGGCTCACTGCCTACAGGGCTCACTGCCCAAATTGCTCACTGCCAAAGGGTGGCTCACTGCCAAAATGGTGAACTGATTAATTAGCATCTACTCCATGCCTGGGTTCAGTTCCTTTGAAGCACAATAAAACTTCTTTGCTCTGCTCTTTCACACCTTCGCACTTATCTCATCATATTCGCACATTCATACCTCTTTTCGCAATTCATTACCAGTCTTTATACAAGTCATAAACCTTGGAATGTTCATCAAGGTCGGCAATACATTCATCAACCGTTGGAACAATCTCCAAGGTCGGCATTACAAACATACATAGAATAGGTCTGGACCTAATACAAAAATCAACTAAGGAAAATATGTAAAGATCTATGCAGATCACATTGCTCCTTAGATGGGACTCAAATGCAATCTTCCACGTCATGTCACGCCTCTACAATCTTCAATGCTTCTCCACAATTAATGAAATCAACCAAGTTGGCCAAGACTGGTGAGCACATTAGGTCTTCTAAGAGCATTCTTCAACCACGATCCAAATTTCTCTCCGCGGACCAATCTGAAGGTAGGAACACGATCAGGACACATCCACAAGGACATTATAATCATCAGAAACATCCACACAATACCCAAACACTTTACCCATCAGATTCTCCAAACCGGAGCACAAGAACAACACTGTCAGCCACTGTCATAAAGAAAAGATAGCTTGCGGACCATCACGAACCATTGGAGTTGAAGGTTCTTAACATTATCTCAGACTTATCTCTAGAACTGCAAATCAAAATACTTCAATGCGGAGGAATGTGGAGCATAACACTTTCTCCCTGTCATTTCCAAACATACAGAAAAAGTTGTTTTCACTCTGGTGAACATAACTCACTCAATTCTTCATGCCAAAGACTCAATCTCGGAACATAGCATCTTCAGATGGACTTCTAAATAACTTCCAATCCACAGACAAAGATATGCATTCTACAAAAAACGCGGAGCATTCTTCTCGAGTGTTTTTCTATATGCAATACACTGTTTCCACTGCAACTCACTGTTTCTAACAAAGAGGCTAATTTTCTCAATATCCTCAACATCAAGGTTGCTTAGATAAGTAAACACAAAGCATCTTACTCATTACAAACAGACAACAAGATAGGAGCACAGTTGACACCAATGACAACAGAGATATGTTGACATCAATGACAACACCGTTTAGGCACATACTTGCAACAATCTCCCCCTTTGTCATTGATGGCAGCATATGATGTGAAAAACTGAAAAGACCATCAAGACAAGATTCTCCCCCTTTCTCTTTACACATCTACATTCTTTCTCGCCTTGAGTTTTTCACATGATTTTTCTCCCCCTTTGACATCAATGGCAAAGGGCACATACTTGCATGCTGTTGCTCTGATCCACTGAACTTCCTCTGTTTTTGAACACTTCCTTCAACAGAAATATCTAGCTACTCCCCCTGAGGGATAGCCCTTAAAACATCAATCCAAATCAAAAATGAGGCTTTGGATACCACTGTATTGATGCATTCTTATGCATCTTAGTTTAGAGCAGGAGGGGTAATGACCCTAGCTTTTTTCTGAGATACTCAAAAGTATCTTTGGGCAGAAGCTTAGTAAAAATGTCTGCAATCTAATCCTTTGTGGATACATACTCCATCTTTACTTCATTTTCATTTATCTTTTCTCTCAAAAAATGATACCTTATAGAGATATGCTTTGTTCTTGAGTGCATCACTGGATTCTTCGAGATGTTTATAGCACTTGTATTATCATAGAAGATTGCAACTGGATTTTCATACACAACTCTTATGTCCCTCAATGTCTGCTTCATCCATAATACTTGAGTGCTGCAATATACTATGCTTCTGCTGTTGATAAAGAAATTGAATCTTGCTTCTTGCTCAGCCATGAAACCAGTCTGTTTCCCAAAAAGAAAGCACCTCCACTTGTACTTTTTATGTCATCAACATCTCTTGCCCAATCAGCGTCTGTATAAGCACTGAGAGTGAAATCATTATCTTTTGGATACCATAGGCCATGATCCGGTGTGCTTTTTAAATACCTTAAGATTCTCTTAACTGCCATCACATGTAATTCTCTTGGATCAGCTTGAAATCTTGTAACAAGACAAACTGCATGCATAATATCAGGTCTGGTTTGAGTTAGATAAAGCAATCCTCCAATCATGGATATGTACCTTTTCTGATCAGTCTTGGGTGAATCATCAGTTTTGCTCAACTTGCAGCCAATCACCATAGGAGTATATACTGGTTTAGAGTCCTCCATCCCAAACTTCTTCAACAGTTCTCTCACATACTTAGACTGAGATATGAAGATTCCTTTATCTGATTGATTAATTTGCAGACCCAAAAAGAAATTCATTTCACCAAACATGGACATTTCAAATTCACTTTTCATCTCACCGGCAAACTTTATGCACATACCTTCATTTCCTACAAAGATAATGTCATCAACAAAGACTTCAACAATCAAGATCTAATTATCATTGATTTTGAAATACAGATTGCTATCTGCAGTACCTTTACTAAATCCCAATTGCAATAAATACCTGTCTAACTTTGCATACCAGGCTCTAGGAGCTTGTTTGAGTCCATACAATGCTTTCTTCAACATGCATACCATATCACCTTGATTTGACAATTGGAATCCCTCCGGTTGCTCAATGTATACTTTCTCTTCAAACTCACCATTCAGGAATGCAGACTTCACATCCATCTGATATACCTTAAAATCTTTGTGAGCTACAAATGCCAGAAACATTCTGATTGCTTCAATCCGAGCTACTGGGGCAAAAGTTTCTTCAAAATCTATCCCTTCAATTTGAGAATATCCTTTGCACACAAGTCTTGCTTTATTCCTTACAACTTCTCCATTTTCATTCAGCTTGTTCCTGAAGACCCATTTAGTTCCAATAACATATTTGTCAGCAGGTCTAGGAACTAGTTCCCAAGTTTCATTCTTCTCTATCTGCAATAGTTCTTCCTCCATTGCCTTTACCCAATTTTCATCATTGCAGGCTTCATTCATAGTTTTTGGTTCAACTGTCGAGAGCAAACAATAGTTTACTTTTTCTTTAGCAGCTTTTCTTCTTGTCAGTACACCTTTGCTTTTATCTCCAATAATTTGATCTTCAGAGTAATTGATTCTTACATACCTGGGGGTTTTAGCAACACTTTCCAGAGCCTCTTCTTCTTCATCTTGACTATCTTCTTGTTCAACTTTATCTTCATAAGTTGTAGCAAAAGGTTCATCTGATTCATAGCCATTCTGATCTGATGTTATTCCTCTATCTTCATTCACCTTCACATTTGCACTTTCAACAATCTTTTTCAGTCTTTTATTGTAACACCGGTAAGCCTTACTCTTTGTAGAGTACCCAAGAAAGATTCCTTCATCACATCTTGCATCAAATTTTCCTAGATCTTCATCTCTTCTGATATAGCATTTGCTTCCAAAGACTTTGAAATATCTTACTGTAGGAATTCTTCCATACCACAGTTCATAGGGAGTTTTAGTACCATTACCTTTCACTTGAACCCTATTCTGAATGTAGACAGCAGTGTGTATAGCTTCTTTCCAAAAGACTTCCGGCAGACCTCCTTCCTTCATCATTGTCCTAGCAGCCTCCTGAACAGTCCTGTTCTTTCTTTCTACAACTCCATTCTGCTAGGGAATTCTAGGTGCAGACAATTACCTCTTAATCCCTTGCTCTTCACACAAAATGTTGAACTCATTTGAAGTGAACTCACCTCCTCTGTCAAACCTCAAACACTTGATTTTCAGTTCTAACTCATTCTCAACCATTGCCTTGAAGGATTTGAACTTTTCTAGGGCTTCAGATTTGTCTCTTAAGAAAGTAACCCAAGTCATTCTAGAGTAATCAGCAATAAGCAACATGAAGTACCTGTCACTTTGCAGACTTCTTACCCTTGTAGGACCACATAGGTCTGTATGCACTAGATCCAGCAAACCGGCAGAAAATTGCTCTTTGCTCTTGAAACTTGTCCTAGTCTACTTCCCAAACTAACATTCTTTGCAGATGGCATTGATGAGTTTCACAAGCTTTGGTAGATCTCTCACAGTTTGACTTGAACTTATCTTTACCAGATTGTCAAAGTTCATATGACACATCCTTCTGTGCCACAGCCAACTCTCATCTGCTTGGGCCAATAAACAGTAGTCACTAGTTCCTCTTAATTGATAAATGTTACCTCTGGTCTTCTTACCGGTAGCAATTACAATTCCAGAGCTTTCCATGATCTTGCACCCATTGTCTTTGAATCTCAGATCATAACCTTTGTCACACATCTGACCAACACTCAAAAGATTATGCTTCAAACCCTTCACATACAGGACATTCTCAGTATTATGCTTACCATCAAATGAGATAGATCATTTTCTACAAATCTTACTAGCTGCATTGTCTCCAAACCTAACCAGTCCTCCATCATACTTTTCCAAACTCACAAACTTACTTTTATCACCGGTCATATGATGTGAGCATCCACTATCAATAATCCATTCATCCTTATCTTTCTCAACCTGAACTGCCAAAGCACTTTCTTCCACTGGTTTCTATTCCTTCACATAGCTAGCAGGATTAGTAGACATAATTTCTTCCTTGATGGCAATAAACAAACATTCATTTGCACTAGTACTAGCATCATCAGATTCATTATCAGTCACACCTTCATCATCAAAATCTCTAACATAGTAGCATTTCTTTGGAGCTCTAGGCCTGTTCTCAAATCTTTTTCTATTCCTTTCAATTCTTTCAAGACATTTGGAAGCATAATGACCTACTTTACCACAAGAAAAACAATTGAAAGGTAATTTGCCTTTAAACTTACCGGAACCTCTTTGCAATCTGTCAACAAAATTAGCTTCAAGTTCATCAAAATCATCAAGTTCCACCTTATATTTCTCAGCTCTGGAGATCTTTTCTGAAGTAGTGGCTTTGAAGGTAGTCTCAACTTTTGGCAATGCATCACCAAACTCTCTCCTCTCAAACGTTGTAAGTTTTCCAAGTAATTGATCTCTGTCAATAGCTTTTACAGTCATTACTTCTTCAATTGCAGCTACCTTGTGACTGTAGGACTTTGGTAGTGATCTGAAAATTTTCATCACAACTTCCTTATTACTGAGAGTTCCTCCCATACCTTTTATTCCAGTGACAAGTTCATCAACTCTTTGCATAAAGGTTGTTATGTTTTCATCTTCACTCATCTTCAAACCCTCATATTTTACTTTCAAGTTTTGTAGCTTGGCTTCTCTTACAGAATCATCTCCTTCATACAGATTTTTCAGCGTCTCCCATACCTCATTTGCAGATTCAAGATCCACAACTTTTGTCAACACTGTGTCACTTAAGGAACTTAACAGGGCATCCTTAGCTTTGACATCCAACTCATATTAAATGATATCATCTTCAGTTGTCAAACCATCTTCAGGCATGACAAATTGTGACTGTGTAGCTAGCCATACTTTATAGCCAAGACAAAGGAGATGGCTTTTCATTCGTACCTTCCAAAGAGCATAATTTGTCCCATCAAATTGTGGAACTTCCCTTTTATAAGACATCCTGGATCTTCCTCAAGCTGTTAGGCCTTTTTCTAAGGAACCTTGCTCTGATACCAATTGTTGAACTGCACCGGACAACTGAGAGGGGGGGTGAATCAGTTGTCCTAAAACTTTTAACCAACTATGAACATCAACTTATTAATTGCTTATATTCTAATTTAACCATGAAAGCATAAAATGAGAAGCTCAACACAGATGACACCAGATTTTTACGTGGAAAACCCTACGAGGGAAAAACCGCGGTGGGTGTTAGCCCACAAAAATATATAAGTTATATCAATACCGAAAAACAGAGGCTCACTGCCTACAGGGCTCACTACCCAAATTGCTCACTGCAAAGAATGGCTCACTGCCAAAGGGTGGCTCACTGTCAAAATGGTAAACTGATTAATTAGCATCTACTCCATGTCTAGGTTCAGTTCCTTTGAAGCACAATAAAACTTCTCTGCTCTGCTCTTTCACACCTTCGCACTTATCTCATCATATTCGCACATTCATACTTCTTTTTCGCAATTCATTACAAGTCTTTCTACAAGTCATAAACCTTGGAATGTTCATCAAGGTTGGCAATACATTCATCAACCGTTGGAACAATCTCCAAAGTCGGCATTACAAACATACATAGAATAGGTCTGGACCTAATACAAAAATCAACTAAGGAAAATATGTAAAGATGTATGCCGATCACATTGCGCCTTAGCTGGGACTCAAATGCAATCTTCCACGTCATGTCACGCCTCTACAATCTTCAATGCTTCTCCGCAATTAATGAAATCAACCACGTCGGCCAAGACTAGTGAGCACATTAGGTCTTCTAAGAGCATTCTTCAACCACGATCCAAATTTCTCTCCGCGAACCAATCCGAAGGTAGGAACACGATCAAGAGACATCCACAAGCACATTATAATCATCAGAAACATCCGCACAATACCCAAACACTTTACCCATCAGATTCTCCAAACTGGAGCACAAGAACAACACTGTCAGCCACTGTCATAAAGAAAAGATAGCTTGCGGACCGCCAAATCATGAACCATTGGAGTTGAAGGTTCTTAACATTATCTCAAACTTATCTCTAGAACCACGGATCAAAATACTTCAATGCGGAGGAATGCAAAGCATAACACTTTCTCCCTGTCATTTCCAAACATACAGAAAAAGTTGTTTTCACTCTGGTGAACATAACTCACTCAATTCTTCATGTTGGAGGCTCAATCTCGGAACATAGCATCTTCAGATGGACTTCTAAATAACTTCCAATCCGCAGACAAAGATATGCATTCTACAAAAAATGCAGAGCATTCTTCTGGACTGTTTTTCTATATGCAATACATTGTTTCCACTACAACTCACTGTTTCTACTGGAGAGGCTAATTTTCTCAATATCCTCAACATCAAGGTTGCTTAGATAAGTAAACACAAAGCATCTTACTCATTACAAACAGACAACAAGATAGGAGCATAGTTGACACCAATGACAACACAGATATGTTGACATCAATGACAACACCGTTTAGGCACATACTTGCAACAGTCGTTGGCAAATTCTTCATTGGCAATGGTATTCCATTTCATGTTACTCGATCTCCTAATTTCAAAGAGACTTTCGCTAAGGCATGCAAAGCAAGTCCACCTTATGTGCCTCATAACAAAACCAATTTGAGAACCACTATCTTGCAAAATAAATATTGCAAAGTTAGATGAAAGTCACATGGGTGACATGTGGGTACCCTATCATCATGGATGAGTGAACGAACATTAGACACCGCCTACTACTTAATGTAAGTCACGTGTATAAGAAGTCCTTACTTCCTTACAACTTTTGATTGTTCTAGAAAGCCCAAGGAGCCCAAGTTTCAATTCTAGATTTTGAGAGATGCTATTAGGGAGGTTGGCCCTTCCAATGTTGTGCAAGTGGTTAATGATGAATTTGTGTGGATAGGAGCAAGTGAAATAGTTAAGGCTAGTTAGAGGTACATCTACTAGATCCCATGTGTGCATGCAATGAAAATGCACTAAAGCACATTAGGAAAATTGAGTGGGCCAAATATGTCATGGTGAACATTACGAAAATTGAGTGGGTCAAATAGGTCATGCTGAATGCAAGGAAAGTGCAGATGTTCATATGCAACCACCACAACTCATTGGCATTGTTTCGATCCTTCTCGAACAAGGAAGACCTCAACTTAGTTGAGACTCAATTTACATCATATTTCGTTTTATTATAGAACATGCTTGAGTTGTGAGAGCCCTTGCAACTAATGATCATGACACAGAAGTGAACTAGGTGGGTGGAGTCCAAGATATCTAGTGTTCCACAAGGACACATTCCCTCAATCTGAGTGATGTCCCAAACATCGTAAGGACTCAAGGACTTGGAAAGGATGTCCCCTTCCCATCCCCCTTTTATTCAAAAGTTTTGGAGACATCCCCTTTTTTGGGTCCTTTTGGAAGCTTCCTGGTGTCCCCTAGCCATCCCCTGGACGTCCCTACATTCCTTGGTCACCCCCAAGACTTTAGGGCTCCCCCACATCAAACACATAAAAACATCAAAACAATAATTTTAAACATTTTAAAACAAATAAAACCTTAAAAGGGGGGCCCAAAAAAAGTTAAAACCTATAAAACCCATGCCGGTCGCAATTATACATTCACCAAAAGAGAAGAGTAAGAGAAGCAATTTCTTAAATATCGATCAGATGATGACTCCGATTTCAGCGCTTGTTTCAAAATGTACCTATGTACTATGCATAATGCAACATTTCTTTTTTTGGCATCTCTTAACATAAATCATGTTTCATATTATGTCTCTGATTATTGGTCTATCAAATGAGTAATGAAATCAGTGAAGTGCTATTGTACTTTCCCTTTAGAATTTCAGCTTCTTTTGGTTTGTTTATGTTTTTTTAGTTATTTTTTATCTATTTGTATTTTAAAAGTTCAAATATTGATTTTATATATTATTTTAATAGTTGTCCCCCCCGCAGTACCCCCGCATCCCCAAAATCAAAAAAATAAATCGCCATCCGTGAAACCTGTCCCCACATTCCCTATCCCCAAAACTTGGAGGAACATTAAAGGTATCTAATGATCATGAGTCATGAAACAAGGGTGACTAGGTGGAGGGAGTCCAAGATAGATCAGAGGAAGAGAGTGGAGGATGTCATGGTGAGCAATTCTTTTGGGTCAGATGTGAAATAAATAACATCCATTAATATCTATTATCCAATGTTTCTACCAACATAAGATATAGGAGCCCTATCAAACCCAAATTTGAAGAGATTTGTGAGTGCATAGATAGCATGCTTATCCAGATGATGGACACAATTTGTCATATATACCCCATGTTGCAATTCTGTTACAAGCATAGTAAGCCATCATTTTGTGGAGGTAGGAAAAGCTGAACACCCCTTTGGACATGGCCAAATATGCAGTAAATCCTAAATGGTTTGTGGAGAGGCAGCGAAGGAGGGCGTCTTGAAGGCCCTAAAGATAATGTATAGTGTGGAGGATGCTGTAATAATCAGGGATCAATCAATCAAATTTGCTGAATTCGATGGCTATAAGAGTTTGGTTAAGATAGATAAGCAAACAATGACACAAAAAGGTCAATATGTTTAAAGGCACATGTAGTGACAAAAATAATTATTCACAAAACCTGTCATGTCAAACAACTACATCTATTCTTGAGTGAAGCAACTGTCCTTGAAGACATACAACTCCCAATAGGCAAAACTTCAACAAGTTTCTCAAATCCCAAGTGACCATGGTTTTCAAAGATTAATCTTCCAAACTAGTTTATTTGCTCATTAACATTCCAAGTGCAAAATCTGACCATACTTAGTTTATTTATTGACCCTTAAAAGAAGTTTGGAAAAATTAATAATGCTGTGTTTGTCCTAGCTCGCTACTGCTTCATGAAATGGAGATAAATCCTCTTATACCTCTATTAAACATGTTGACTTTTCACAGTGAATCTCCTCCTGTTACAGCTAAAGTGATACACTCTTTGCATGAATGGACCCAAACCAAACAAAAAAGCATTGTGGTTTTATCACCTAATCTCTCTACTTGGTATCTTCAAACAGTGGAAAAAGATATACCTCTAAATCTTTGAGGTAGATGACAGGCAATCTTTCTCCAAATCACTCTCTTAAAATGAGTGATGCTTTGAAGTCCCCCAACTAAGAAGAACTGCAGATTGAGGCTTGATTTGGCTTGCTTTCTGGAAAGAGAGAATTGATGTAAGGCACTTCTTGGTATATAAATCTGTCAGGCCAGATTTGGACTCTGCCCTTCAAATAAATGTAGCCAGAGACTATAAGAGAGACCAAATGAAGTGAGAATGCTACACCAAGCATACATAATCACGGAAATATTCCCTGTACAGAAAAAAAATGAAGTTCATACATGCAGAGAATGATTTGAAAGGTCTCAGTATTCCTTAATGAAGGCTTTCAAAGTTCAAACTATCTATGCAGTCAGGAATGCAACTCAAAAAATAATATAGAATAATGATTGCCATTTCCAATGTATAAGAATAAAATTATTTTTTATTTTTTTAATAAGTCTCTTCTTACAAGCCACTAAGTATAGTGCCCTTAGCTCAATGGGTTAAAAAATTTCCTATCTTTCTCATAATTGGATGAAAAACTCTGCACTTAAAAAAAATTAAAAGAATAGTGCCCTTATAAATTCTTTTCTAATAAAATTATCTTGTCGTTTTATTTTTCTTAAATACAGACGATATATTTTGCTACCAAGAGATTTAAACTGGACATAACAATGCCTTGCCAGACATTGATAACACATTCAATTGGGAATTCAGAAGCATATCAATGTGTTCATCAATAATATTTCCTTCACTACACACATAAACAACATTTCTTAAAATATACCCTTAACACAATAGGGTGAACCATAACCCCAGCAGGAATGTGCAAGGATGTGATCAAATGAACATGGGTACATTCAAGACCTAAAAAACAATACTTTTCACTGGAAGGCAAGCCTCAAATAGTCACTGCAAATTTGGAAACTTATATAAAATAGTCAAAGGCAGTGGACATGAAACTTAAATAAAATATTGCAAATTTGGGCGCTCCACTTGAAGGTTATAAAAGGAGTTTGGGAGGTCATTTCATCATTGTGAATTTTGTTATTGGCATATTGGATATTTTCCTTGAGCTGCAACATCGGTTCAACCATTTTCTGAGGACGAAAACCCTTGGAAATTCGTGGATTGGACGAAAACCCAATACCACTTTGAGAGGTGAATCCATACGGGGTTTACTATTGAGCTTATTGCAGGTTTTTGGCATGGATTTGGAGCTTCAATCGACATATTATTTGCAGGGTTATATCAGCTAGGGTTTGAAGACCAAATCGATGCAAATTTGTTCAAATATCAATTTGGATGGAGTCGATTTGGAGAGATATTGGCTATAGGGTTTGAAATGGCATCATCATTCACGCTAGGGTTTGATATTGGCGCTAGGGTTTGATTTAGATATGCAGATCGTGGGCATTTCATGGTGAAATTGCCAACTATTTACCATCACCTAGGTTTGGAGGAGCTAGTGCTTCATTTGGGGAAAATCATCAAATTACAATCAGATTTTGATTCAGATTTCATCAGACATTTCAGACTTGCAGATCTAGGGTTTTGAAGGCAGAATTTTCATCTATTTGGCATCTATAATCATCTAGGGTTTTAGCGCTCACTTTGGAGGACTAGCGCTACCATATTGAAGGTGAATCCGTGGCCAATAAGGGGCTGTTACATCAGTGTCTACGTCAGCAGATTTCATATCAGACTTCCATTTGTGAAAAGCAGCACTATTCCATTCTAAATCAGTCATCTATTTGCTTTGTATGGTTTCATATTGTGCCTAGAAGAAGTGCTATTCAACCAGGTATGTTGTAAACGAATTCAATATTCAAATCTTTAATTTGAATAGGCTTTGCAAACACTTTTTATAGGTTTAATCAATCTGATATACTCTGTATCAGACCTAATTATCAATGTAATCAGACCTGTAACAGCAATTAATAAAGCATGATTGGGTGTTGAATCATTGATATTTGTTTATGCAAGTATTTGGTTATCTTTTCTATATATTTGCATATGTATTGGCATTGAAAATCATTCAAACAAACAACACAAAACAAACAAACACTCAGAAAGCAGAACTCAGTCATCTTGCATGACAAGTGTTTGACAAAATGTCAAACCACTCAAACTGAAAATTCAGGGCAGAACTACTGAGGGTTCTTACAACTCTTATCTCGCCCTTGAAAGCTGCATGGGTATGGATGGGGTCAATTATCCCTTGAGGCAATTCCAGTAATAGATTAAGAATCCCTCGACCCAGTAGACTCGCACTTCAACCCTCCAAGGATGTCGCGCCTTCAAATACACCCACGCATCCTACTCATGCCTCCTTCGTTTATTAGCGATAAATGCACGAGTCTAGTGGTGCCTCCAGCTAATAGGAATCCTTGAAACCACTAGCGAATTCCTGGCGATGTCTGATGGTGGCACTCCAAGAAATCAAGTCGGCTTTATTTTGAAAATGGGACATTATAGTCCACCCTACCCAAGATTGCTTGTCCTCAAGCAATCACAAGCTATGATGCTCCTGGAGTTACTAGGATCCCAAATCTACAAGTCCTAAACATTGATCGTCCTTGTGATGCAATTAGCTTATGTTGTGACACTTTGATATAATTAGGCATTGAAAACTCTAGACCAAGTGACGCTTCTTTCCTTGTCTTGGCTATGTCTAACTCTGTACTACAATGATGTCCTTGGAGAGTTGTTGTTAGTATACTTGCCTCAACCAGACTGCCCATATAGTCCTTTAATGTCATAAGGTCGATACCATCCTCTAAAGTATGAGGACAATTTATGGTCCAATATTCTTTTGGCTCAGGTACTTGTATTTCCCAATAGCTCTCAACAACAAAACCAAGAGTTGGAAACTGGTAAGGTCCATAATCTAAGATAAGTTTTCTCTCATCCTCAGAGAGAAGAAACAAAAAGACATCTTGCAATAGCATGCTTTGAAACCAAGTAAAGGAAGCATCAATCTGAAGATCAATTTCCTTTTTGGCATCCATTGCATCTACAAAGAACCGCTTTGGTTGGCCCAACCTTCGCATAGTGTCATGGATATCTCTTTGACTCAAAGCAGAAAAGTGAGCTTTCCATATATTAAGATAAGAATTAGAAGCATGACACTCATCTATGACCTCAAATGCAATGTTCTTTTCTGAAATGATTTTATATCTTTTTGGTCCACTTTCGAGGTTCTCACATTCTGTAACTAATCCAATCAGAGAGTTTCCAGAAATATCACAAAATTCTTCTTTCCTTTCATATATAGGTTCACTGCATTCTAGACTTGAACATCCTCTAAGTTGTCAATTGGTTCCCTCTTATTGTTAGAGAGAGGAAGTCCCCATTGAGAAAAGGCATTAATGCAAACAATACTTTCTTGTTCCTAAAGACCCTCGGTTTACCACAATCAAAATTTATGGTAATCTCCTAGCAAGAACTCTTCATCAATTCTCCTTTATTAGAATTCTCATCCACGCTACTTAACTTGTTGTGCGGCTCAGGGGAAAAATATGAGCTTTGTGCAAACAAAAATTGTGGATCCAGATCTTTTACTTTAGTTAGTTCACTAGCTTTTAAGTTATCATATTTAGCATTGTCTCCTTCAGTTCTGTTGTCATGTCCCCATATTAAGGCATTGTTTAAATTAAAGGATTTAAACGTCGTGATAAAGACGGAGGAATCGCCTTCATCAAGTATAGTGTTTATCATCGTCGATTTAGATGATAATCATGTACATAATAATATTTAATAAACATATATGATATTATTAATATGTAATAATATTAATTAATATTATTTTATGAATATTTTTATATAATTAAAATACAATATATTTATTGTATTATCAATTTAAGTATTATTATAATTATAATAGTTATAATATAATTATACTATTAAATATAATATTATATAATTTATAATATATATATAAATAGGATAGAATGAAAATGCACATAGAATAAAATGAGAATACTATCATAGAATGAGGATATCATACATGACAGGATAAGAATAGTTAAAATCAAATAGCATAAGAATATGTGTAATGATAGAATAAGAATATTTATAATAGAATGAAAGGTCATCATAGAATAAAATGTTAAGAATGTTATCATCAAGAATATCTATAACATGTTAGCATAAGGATGCTCATAACATAAGAATGTTTATTTGATGAAAGTTATATGATGCATAGTGAATGGCAATCAATGAGATAGTAAAGAATAATCTCTTATAAGACATGATATATGACTCTAAATATAAATACCCGGGAAGAGAAAGAGCCTCATCATTAATCTCTCTACACACCCTATAAGTATGAGACTGGTGGTTAGGGTAGGCGGTTAGGATCTAGCACCTAGGTGACTCTCGAGCTGGTGATGTATCACCCCTCCGAGCCAAGGGTGAAGTATCGCCGGGTGAATAGCGCGAAGCCCTTGGGCCTATGGTTGCGTAGACCTAGATGTTATTAATGACCTAACGGTGGGTGACCCTTGAGCTGGTGAAGTACCACCCCTCTGAGCCAAGGGTGAAGTATCGCCGGGTGAATAGCGTGAAGCCCTTGGGCCCATGGCAATGGGTCTTGTATACCAGCGCCTTAACGAACCCTCTCATGTTGGATGCGTGGCATAGAGTAGATTAACGCTCAAGCTCATAGATGTCTCTCCTGAGGTAAACCATGAACATATATAATAGATATGAGGAAATGTGAAATGCATATTGAATTATGATTATAAGGTTACTAATCCTAAGAGAGAATGTGAATGGTATATGAACTTTGATATTGATAATTTCATGTGGATATCAACTCTAATGAAGATATGTTGATATGAATTGGTTATTAATGTTCTCTTTTACAAGTTGAAATTGTGTGCAAGGTTGAGAAAATTTTGACTTGCTAGAAGGGGACATTACATCTGTCCATCAATGAGTATTTGGTATGATTCTTTCCAAACACCTTACCAATTGAGTCGTTTAATTTATTTGAACAAACAGAAGCAACCCCATTTTCACTGTCAACTATTTTACCCTCCCCTTGCAATTCTTCTCTCCAATAGCCTACTTTATCTGCATCTTGAGTGTAAGGCTCTGATGGATCAGGTGAACTTTCACATGTCGGTTTATCAAATCTCACATAAGTATGCAAAGTAGCAGATTCATTGATATATTTGATAATAGGGGTAACATCTACTGAATCAGATTTGGATAAATTCAATGCCTTTATAAATTCTTCAACTTCCTCAATATCACCCTTTCTTGCCCTTTGTTCACGAGGAGTTGAAACTAGAGAATCTTCAAATGACTTTCCTTTTGAAAGGCATGGAGAAGGAACCCCTAATGTGGCGGTGGTAGCAGCAGCAAAATCAACAGAATCTTCTTCAGCAACTCTAGTGTTCAACTCATCTGTTTTTCTCTCATTCAAAGCTACAAGCTTTTCCTGAAGAGTATTGTATGAGCTTGATCCTATTAATTTGGTTGTGTCTTCATCCTCAGGACCTGTTACCATCTTGGAACTAGCTGCCACAGAAGAATTTCTCACACGTCGTTGCTGCTGCATATGTTTCTCCTGTTGCTGTTGCTGTTGAAATTCTTGCTGCTGAAATGCAATTGCAAGTTAAACATTGGAATTAAACGTTGAATCTAACTGCTATGTACTTGTCACAGAGGCAATATAATTTGTTGTGCTAGTAGATGGTACTAGCTGCCTTGGAATAGTGGTGAGGATAAATTCCTCTTCTCCATTACTAGTGATAACAAAAAGATCTTCAGTCTGCAAAAGAGTCCCCTCACAGATAGGTGGTAGGAATATGTTCTTATTATAATCCAATAAACTAATTTCCCTCTTCTGTATGAGCTTACGTGCACTAGTGTGAGTTTTGTGGGGCAATGTTACAAAGGTTCCATCCAATGAATACCATAATAAGAAGATGGGAAATTCTATATCATTGCCTTTTCCCATGGCAGATAGGGAGCTTTCACAAGTTACTCCTTGCTTACAAAAATCCATTCTCACACGCCATCCTCTCTTAGGTGGTTGATGTATGTTATGAAACAATATACTCTGCTTAACCCAAGTACTATAAAAATTCTGCTCATTCATATCTCTGGCATTATGTATGTCTTTCAATGATCCTTGGGAAACACCTATATTAGCAAGTGCATATTTATTCTCCTCAGTAGATTTTGGCCTCGAAAAAGAACAAAAAAGATTGGTTTGATCACATTGAATGAGATCATACGCTGTCATGATCTTCTGCTCTCATTTCATTTCCACCAAATATCCTAGGCAATGAATACAAACTCTTGATTGTCATTGCTGACATCCAAAATGACAGCAAAATGTCGCATCCTCTACCATGATGAATTACGGAAGTGTTGTGAATACCAGGATCCCACTCCTTTGTGCAAAGCCAATTTTGTATTTGAGTAAAAGGACCCAGGTGTCCTTTACTGCAAGTCGTATCTTTCACTTTTTTCCCATGCTTAGAGTACTTTCCATGATGACAAAAATATTGAAAGGATAGTGTAAAGTAAATCTATACTATTATCGTCTTTTTCATGTTTTGAATTGTACTCGTAGGAATGATTGGAATGCTTACCTTCATCAAGCATCAAACACCTCGAGGTAACTATCTCCATTTGGTCTTCAAGCATGGTGAAGTGACAACTTGGTGAATGCGTCCATCGTCCTTCAATGTCCAAGTTGGTCTCTCCTAGACCCATCATGCGCAAGTAAAATTCTCCGTCTCATGACTACGAACTAACCCATCAACGAGCTCATCGATCTTGGAACCAAAGAGTTCGAATGTTTCATGGTCAACCTTCATGTAGTCAATGTGTATCATCATGGAATTTTCTTGATAAACTTGCAATTCCTCCTCATGGGGGTCAATCTTAGACAATTCATTCTTCACAACAACATCACATGGTCCAATCATTTCCATACATTGCAAATCATTATTTCCATACCAGAAAATTGGGTGGATGTTTCTTGGGCATCATCTGCAATTAGGGACACATCTTCACCACACAATATCGGCTCTTCTTCTTCCTTGGGTTTAGCAACTTCTTGTGATTTTGATTTTGACTTCTCTTTTGCTATCATTAATGATTCTTTTGGATCTTGCTCCTTGATCTCCTCCTTAGCCATTTTTCTTATGTATTCATATAGACCTCTTTTGTGTTGGGATATTGGTACTCGAGTGCCTCCAAGTACTCATCAAAGGGAACACAAGCTTTTGCATGATCTGACGAACTTTGATACTGGTCAACAATTTTGGGGGCCTCAAGTTTGTACAATAAGCCTTGAATAAGATCCATGTCCTCTTCCTTTCGTAGACCTTCAAGTCTCTCTGATGGAAAGACATCCAGAATGTTAGCTTTACCCTGCAAGCTAGCAAGATCAAAGCTCTGATACCAATTGTAATATCTCGTTCTAGAATTTCCTTATTGCTTAAAATATAATAACCCTAGCTTACAATAATAATTGCAAAATAAATTGTAAACACGAAATCAGTCTGAAAATGGTAGTTGCAATAGTTCAATGTAATTCAAAATTAATATTCAAAATGTATTTCTTTTGTAGAAATAAACTTACCCTTATATATGTTGTTTATCTCCTCCAAACTACAATGATTTTCTCTTTGTATGCATGTTTTGAAGTGCTTTTACTACTTTTTACTTCTGCTTAAATCATGGGTTTTCGTCCCTAACTCGGCAATGACAATTAAGGGTTTTCGTCCTTAATTGTAGAATCATGAGGGGTTTCGTCCTCAAGTTTCTAAATCAAGTTTCATGCTCCTACAAGGAGTAAATAAAGATATAAATTGTCTTCTCAATCCTCCCCTTCCTCTTCTTGTTTGATCTTCCTTTTATGTATTATCTCATCATGAGACGCACCCCTTCATATGCCCTTTGACTAACTTTAATTTAATTTCAATTTAATAATATTGATTAACTTCTCCCTCAAGCGCTTTCTTTATTACCCTGCGGTTTAATTATTTATTTATTGTTATAGAGGTGGCTTTTGCAAATAATACGATCTGCCCCTTTTTATTATTAGCGACCCCTTTGTTGTGTGATTTTTGTCTTGGGCGGTTTAATTTGAAGGCACCATTATTTGCAACTCTTATGTTGTCGCCTCCTATCCAATATCTACAGAGTTTGAGTGTTGCGGATCTGCTTCAAAGGTAATTTGAGGACACCTAGAGCCAACTCGGCCTTGACTGGAATGGAGTGGTGTCAAAGACACCTTAATTGTTCCTGCTCAATGTAATTGGCCGCACAGGTAAGCTCTTATCTCGCCCTTGAAAGCCGCATGGGTATGGATGGGGTCAGTTATGCCCTGAGGCGATTCTAGTAATAGATTAAGAATCCCTCGACCCAGTAGACTTGCACTTCAACCCTCCAAGGATGTCGTGCCTTCAAATACACCCACACATCCTACTCCTGCCTCCTTCGTTTATTAGTGATAAATGCACGAGCCTGGTGATGCCTTCGGCTAATAGAAATCCTTGAAACCACTTGTGAATGCCTCCTTCATTTATTAGTGATAAATGCACGAGTCTGGTGGTGCCTCCGGCTAATAGAAATCCTTGAAACCACTAGCAAATTCCTAGCGATGTCTAATGATGGCACTCCAAGAAATCAAGTCAGCTTTGTTTTGAAAATGGGACATTACAATTTATGTTATGAAAACACCCAACTGATTTTGAAAAAGATATCCTACAAATCTTGACTCTTCTCTTCACTTACATTGCCTTCTAAAGCAATTAAATAGCATTGTATAGGATATCAAAGATCCAGAGCAACTCCCATCTTTACATCCACAACATTTTTATGTAAAAACACATACATTCTAGTGAGGAAAGTGTTTCTACATGGCAGCTTGAAAACAACATCCTCCATTACAAAATTACAGAACTCTGCTGAAACTCAACCCATGCATTCACAAAATTATAAAATGGTTCACCTATTGTACTATAGAACAAAGCTAAGAAAAGGAAAAAGGAAACAAAGAAAACACAACATGCGTCCCTTATATTCCAAATAGTAGAAATATTAATATATGGAAAGTCAAGTAAGAAAGATTAAATAGATGTAGGCATCTACAGGTTGTGATGTTGCTCACAATCAGAACTATTAGTGAATGCCAATAAGTATAACTCAAAGAAAATTTACATTATTGAGAAAAAAAAGTGATGGAGGAAGTTGCCATCTCTGCTGTTTGTCCTAAAACCCTCGATGCTTCAGCAGATGTTTTGACCTACCCGCTGGGTGAAGTGCTTGTATCTGTGGCCCCTGTTACCCCGTGTAAGCTAGGTTGTGTGGTTGCAATTAGTTCAAGTGGCAATGCGCACTCCCTTGTGGTATTGTCTCTGGCAACCCTATATCTACTTCAGGACCTACTTTGAATATTGAGTCAAGTGTGTTTGAAGAGGGGAAGAAACCTGTGGAGCCAGGTTGCTCATCTAAGTAGCACTCTTTTGTTGTGGTTGTTGCTTTGGTGAAGGAGGATTTTGCTCTTCACTCTGCTTCTATTGAGTATGCCATTGCTGTGGGTAGATCTGGTAAACACTCCTATACTATTTCCTACTCCAAAGAAACCCCTTTGCTAGTTCTTGGTGATGATGTCCTTAATGAAGAAGTGAGTTATGCTCAGAAAAATCTGATATGCAGATTTAATAATCTTTGGCCAGGCCTTCCTAATCTACATTCTTGGGTGTCTCAAAACTAGAAGCTTTTTCTATTAAAGTCTGGTGAGATTTATCCCTCTGTCCAAGTTTTTTGTGTTATTTTTTGTGAATCTGCTTTTGAAAGGGCAAGTATTCTTGAGAATGGCTCGTGATTTCAGGGGAAGGTGTTGTTCTGCTCCAGAAACCTCAATATCCTACTTTTAATCCTATTACTACGTCCTTCTCAGTGCTTCCAGTCTGGGTTAGACTTCCTTATCTTCCTTTACAGTTTTGGGTTGATTCATGTTTAAAGGCCATTGGTAATACTCTTGGTTCCTTTTTGGATCAATCTCCAAAGGAAAATGCTCTTTCCCATCCTACCTTCCTTATCTTCCTTTATAATTTTCAGTTGATTTATGTTTAAAGGCCATTGGTAATACTCTTGTTTCCTTTTTGGCTCTATCTCCAAAGACAGATGCTCATTCCCATCCCACCTATACCCAAATTCAAGTACAGTTGGATATCTGATATCTCAAAAGGTTACCTACAAAAATATGGTTGAAAGTGGAGTATCACATTTGTAAACAATAGCTTGCTTATGAAAAGATGGCTTTTCAGTGTCAGAGTTGTTTCCAATTGGAGCATATGGCCGATGCTTGCCCAAAGGGTAAGCCAAAATATTCTAGCCTAGCTTCATGGTTGCAGGATGCTTGGCTTCATCATTTGAAGGTTTGCGGATCTGCTCGGGGGGTTTCTCATCATCCCTATCCTTCTCCTGGTCTCCCTTCCTTTGGGACTATTGCTAGGGGATCTATAAAGCCCCCTTTGTACCCTCCTTAAGTTAGGCCCTCTTTTGAGGTGGTCGCACCAATTGCTCTTCTAGTTACCCACACTTCAAGGGTGGCTAAGCTAACTCTAATGGGCTTGTCCTATTCAAAGATTTTAGGTTCTTCCTCTTCGAGTCCCAAGTAATCTCCTTTCCCTTTGGCTGGCTCTAAGTGTCTAGGCTCTTCATTGCCAGTGCCAACTTTGCCTAATTCTCCTATTTTGCCTCCTACATCTTCTTTATTTGTTTCTTCTTCTCCTCCTCTTCCACTATCAGTCTTGAGTCCCTTGGTGCCTTGCTCTGTCGTTGGGTTAAGAAATTATCAAAGTGTCCTTGAATCCCTAGAAGATGATGCTCTAGGGAATGAAGTTTGGACTTCGATTTCCTCAAAAAAAAAAAGAACGAAGGAATCCTCTCTAATGGTTATGCATTCTCAATCAAAGCATCAGTAGACTTTCCTTCTTATTGTGACGATTTGCATTGTTAGTTGGGTTGCATTTGCTGAGAGCTTGGCTCTTTGTATTGAGCAATTGTTGCTCCTTTTTGTTGTATTTGGTTTCCCATTGCTTTGGGTGAGGACCCCTATGCATCCCTCTCTACAATTATTGAAAAAAAAGTATAACACAAACTATGCTAATAAAATCTAGAAAAGGGCCTCAAGATATTTTTTAAAGGACAATGGAAAAAAGGCCAATGCTCATAAGTTCATAATGACTTGGGAATTGAATTTAATTAGAACCATTTTGAAGAGATTGTTCACGGGGTTGAAAGTGTAATTTAGCTTCAAAAAGAAATCCAAAGATGTTGAATTTTGGATACCAAACTTCTATCATCAAAAGTGAGTGTTTAGCAAAAGAATGTCAAAGAATGTCTAGAAGTGCATAACAGGTTGCATGATACAAAATCCATTGGTTGTCTATATTGAGATATATTAGAATGTAAATATCCACATAATACTAGAGAATATGTACTGACAGAGCATACTTTTCCAAATAAATAGGGAAGGTTCTCACTAGCTGAATTCACAACCAAAGTCTATCTCATAAAAAGTCTCCAACCACACCCACCCATGTGGCATCAACGCATTTGGTTCTCATAGGCGTTTACTAAGAGCAAATGAAAGAAACATCTAAACTCTTGGATGCATTCACTCACTCCATGCATACAAGAATGACAATGTTTTGTTTATAACTTTTGTTCAGTGGGTATATATAAAAGGATTTTCTTACCTAAACAAACATATGCCTTTTAGGCCATCTGTAATTCACCAAAGTTATTGTTGGAAGGTTGGCACTATATTGAAAAGTCAAATATCTACAAATGACTTGATCCTATCCCTGGCTTTGTTGGAAGGTTGCAACTATATTGAAAAGTCAAATATCTACAAATGACAAAGTTGGAACAAAAAACTCATAAGGCTCTTATAAGCATGTAGCCAGATCAAATGAAAGAAAAAACTAGCTTCTCCACTTGTAATGTCCCCATTTCCGTAATGGTCATATTTGATTTGGGTGTTTAGCCTTTTCATTATTCCCATGGCTAAATCGCATTCTAAGTGAATGATTGGTTGAAACAAGGAGTAAAAAGTAACTTAAGTGGTTCTATTCTTAAGTTGAATTTATAAAGTGTTCTAATTTTGAATTACTTTATAAAAGTATTTTATAAAAGTCACTTAAGTCGGCCAAAAACACTTTATGTCAAAAAGTGAAATTGTCTACATAAAAACTCCATTTAATAAAGTACAAGTGGGCCCCATTTGGAGCGCTCCACTTGAGGGCTTTAAAAAGAGCATTTGGAAATCATTTTACATCATTGAGTTATGTTATTTTGATTTGGAGATATTTCTTCTTGGCTGCAACTTGTTTCAGCTTGAATTCAAGAACAAAAACCCTTGTAATTCCTAGTGGGTTGGACGAAAACCTAGCTCGCTTTGAGGAGGCTTCATGACGGAGGTCTATTTGTACTTCATTGCATGAATTTGATATTTTGGAGGAGCTGGAAATTGAGTTTATTTGCAAGTTACAGCTGCTAGGGTTTTGAGTTTACAAATTGATAGATTTGTCACCAAATATCAATTTGCTATGGTACGATTTGCTCCAAGGAAGGCACTTATTTTTATTGCAGGATTTTGAAGATTATTTTGGCATCCATGGAGAAGGGTTTGAATGCATGATTGGCTGGAATTTCATATCAGACCTAGCCGTACCATTTTGTGTTCAGTTTGGAGGCATTTTGTGGCATATTTGGTGTCATAGGTGGAATCGCTATACCTAGAGGAGGTGCGCCAGCCTAGGAGGGTTTATAAAAGGTGTTTGGCATCAACTGAAAGGGTTTGGAAGCTGATTGACAACAAAATCAGATCAATTTCAGTCATCTCCATTAATTACAATTGGTCACTTTGATGGGTCGATCCCTTTGGGAGCTAGCGTTTCACTTGGGAATGCCAATATTCCATTTTTGAAGGATTTTCACATCATTTTGAGAAGGGTTTTAAGATCAGCATTCCATATTTCAATTATCAGCATTCTATACCAGCCAACAAACAATGTTAGAGTCATCCACTTGTGGTGCGCCATCATCCTAGGGAGTTTCGGGTGAAGTTTGAAGGCATAACAGTCATAAACAGCTCTCTAATAGAGTTTATCAGACATATTCCAAGAATAATCAGACCTGTAGCAGCTTATATCAGTAGGGTCTGGCATACATATGTTGGTGGATTTATACCTAGAAGGGTAAATAACCCTAGGGATACTCATCTCTGCCTTTGGAGATCATTATATGGAGCATTGAAGGAACAATCAGCTACATCAGGGTGTCAAACAGCTACAGCAGTGGTGACAGCAGTGCCTTCGATCATATCAGTCATCAATTTGACCCCAGGAGACATTTAGAAGTCATTTTAAAGCTAGTTTTCCAATCGGGTATGTCCCATTAATTGTGTTCTTCATTTATATCATAGGGAAGGGTTTCAAATTGTTTTTGGAAGGGTTTAAGTGGCTGTTATAAGTCTGATAATAGTTATATCAGACCTGTTTATCTCTGTATCAGACCTGATATTGAATAAAAAAATTAATTCTATCGGAGTGAAATCATTGTTAATTGTTTATGAAATCATTGTTTCCATTCCTATGCAATTGTTCATGATTTGGTGATAAAAATTATGCAAGACAACCGTTAGAATACTCAGAAAATCATATCAGACATTCAAAATCAGAATTCAGAGACATTTCATGCCAACCATTTGACAAAATGTCAAGAGGCCAAAATTGAGTTTTTGGGTTATATCTAGCAAAGGATATTACAGTGGTATCAGAGCTTGGATCTTGCCAATGGGTATAATTCAGACTTCATTTCAGTCACTCACAACGGGTACAACAATGGTTAGAATTATGGATGGAAGAATATTACCTACTTTCCTTCCTGCCTCACCAACAAAAGAAAAGATGCCTAGGATGGAAAAACTACTGGAGGACCTTGTTAGACACAACAACGGATAGAAAGACTTCTTGCTAAGCACAAACGAAACTCACAGCAGTTTACAGATTCTCTATCAAGACATTCCATATTTACATCACAGAAGAAGAAAGAAAATCATTTGATGTATCTACAAGTGAAGTTTCTAGAAGTCTCTATGGTGAGTTTGATAAGTATACAGGTGATTTACTTCCAAGTGATTTGCAGCCTATAAGTGATCATAAGAAGAGCAAAAATCATTTGAGAAAAGAACAACTTTGCTTCACATGCCTTGAAACTTGGACACCTACTCATACATGTGGATGCCCTAAAGAAGAAGAAGCCACAAGTTCACTTCAAAGGTTTGATTTAGAGGAATCACCTATAACATCTACAAAGGAAGAGCACATGACACTTCATGATGACTACAAGATTGAAGAAGTCACCTATTGAAGCCCAAGATGAAGAGCACGTGAAGGTTGAAGACAAACCAGCCATGTTAAATCAGCTACATGAAGGTATGGGTTCTTGTGATGAGACTAATACTGCTTCATCACCTTTTCATCATGTTGATAAGAAGTCAATTTGTGATGTGAGTGGTTTGGAAAGTGGCATTGTTCATACATATGAGAGCAAATCAGCAATTTCAGTTTGTAGTGAGCAAGATGAATGGCATAAGGGTACTATTGTTGATCCTAATGAAGAGAAATCAGAAAAAATCCTTAGGTAGCAGCCCAAGTCACTTAAATGAATTTGATCATGAGCTTATGGCATTACAAGGTATTGAGAATCAATGTGTGGTTTCAAATGACAAGGTTGTACAAGCATTGACAAGAATTGATAGCACTCACATAGCCAATTGAAGACTTCATAGGGAGGGCCCAAATGGAGGAAAAACAAAAGGGTATTCAAGGTGGAATCTCTCATATACAATTGCACCTATCAAAGAGGCAATTGAAATGATAAAAGATAGAGATCAAGCTACCAAGATGGTTGAAGAGAAGGATAAGGACATTAGTGATCTTTTTTTACAATTGAGTTTGGCACGTTGTTCATCACCCAAGTTAGACACTCCATCATCTATTGCAGCCACTCCTATGAAAAAAAAAAAATCAACACTTGTTGATGGTCAATCACACATGGAAGGAGAGGACATGTTAGCCACAAGGATCAGCCTTGAGATGTGTGATTCTCATGGAGAGACTCATGTTGGATCAGCATTTGATGGAGAGCATGCAACAAGAAAGAAGAAAATGTTTGAGATGGATGAAAACACTATGGAGTGATATGATATCATTCCTGATTTGTTTAACATCAGTCCTACATCTTTGCATTTTCATGAGGTAGACACTTTAACGCCTATGGATGATAGTCATTTGAAGTCTACTAATGATAACATACAAAATTGGAGTGTTGAATATGCTGATTATGTTGAAAAACCTCGCACTACACATTCTGATTTTGTATATCAGACTTTAGAAGATGTGGAAAGGACACAAGAAAAGTGTAAAAATTGGCTAGAAAGGGCAAGGAAAGCCAAGTTGATTGCTGCTCAAGCAAAACAACACCTTGAAATGATCAAAAATAAGAGGCAATCAGCTTTGTATATTCATCATGGGCCAGCCAATGATGATATGCATGTATGTGAGAATGAAGATGAAGGAAAATCAGACATGCGTGATGCATTAGTCTCTATTGGAGAGCTAGATTAGCATACTATTGATTTGACACAACATTATTTTGATGAGGCTTTCATATTGGAGCATGTGAATAATAATAATTCCATTCTAACCCATTGTTTGATAGTTCATTCTTCGTGGTTAGATGGCTGTCTTTCATTGTTGGGTATTGAATTATCTGATTTCACTTTAGTTACAGCAGTGTTTGGGGCAGTTTGGTATGGTGGAGATCACTATATTCTTGTTGAGGATTGGTATAATGATGGTCTCCTATCATCATGTGTTATGGATGGCACTTTTTGCATCATTATAATGATATTTTCAGTTTGTATGTTGTTGTTCTGATTTATGACAGCGATATAACAAGGTCGGATACACTTTTATTTGCACTTGTGTTTGACATCCATCACTTGTCCATGCTACTATTCAATGATAGAGGGGCATGGGATCTAGGTGGTAGCATGATTGGCATGTTTTGTGATGTGTTGCTTCACAAGTTTTGTGTAATGTCCCTCTTCACTTAATGTTATTTATGAAGAAAATTTCTAATCTTTTGGCTCCCGGAGATTAGAAATAAATATAAATATAAGGGAATAATTGAATAAAGGTGGGGGCCACTTTAAGTAATAACTTCCTTCACTAAGCAATTCATCTTGGTAATTGCTAAATCAAATATATGCTAAAATCTTTGGGATAAGATCGTTGATTTTGTTGAAAATGAAAATAAGGCCTTCATTGGAAGATGGACTGCTTTTTGGAAGTTAGATTTGGCAACTCAGTGTTATTAAAAGGCTCGAGCTGGGAGGAGATTGGCATTCATAAAACTATTTTGATTTTTTTATTTTCTACCAAAACTATGAGGAAGATCTTCTCCAGGACGTAACCCCTGGTCTTGAGGTGAATGGGACGGAAACCCCAGTTCATCTGATGATTGCAACATTTACAGTGCAGAATACAGATTTAAGGCATCTGAATATCATCTGAAAGGCAGCAACTGAATTGAATTAGAGGATTCCATTCCAGTTTGTGAAGGACGGCATCACTGAAGGAGATTCACGATACAAATCATATCTATCTAGTGTTGACAATGGATGTCTAAAGTTGCAGAACTCCTATAAGGATGGTATGTCTACATTGTGCATATCTCTGATCGGAGTAACTGTAGAAAGATTGATATCATAGACTCCAAACAGTTGTATCTGAGATAATTATTGTCATTACATCGCCTATTGGTATATCTACTAGAATTTTGTATCTAATTCTTACAACAACAGATCATATTTGTAGCTGTCATAAGATTGTTGATCTAATAAATTGATTTCCTATCATTGAAATGAGAATATGATCAAGCTATATCATTCAGTATCTTAGCTATATCCAAAAAAGGATATTTCATTTTGGTGTGATATTGTTTATATCAGAGTGGAGCAACGGAGGTATTGGTACAAGTGGATATGTTTCAGAGGTTATTTATTTTGTCACCTGTCATTATATTTGTCTCACTACATGGTCTTGGTATGGTACATTATTAATGTGGTTGAGAGATATGCGATCATTTGGTATTCGATTGGATGGAGATACTTGTCATATGATGGTATTTCACAGGATGCAAGTTTGCCATTGCTTGAGGACAAGCAATGCTAGGAAGGGAGGACTGTAATGTCCCCATTTCCGTAATGGTCACATTTGATTT
The DNA here is from genome assembly GCA_027924645.1 of Cunninghamia lanceolata. NCBI lineage: Eukaryota > Viridiplantae > Streptophyta > Pinopsida > Cupressales > Cupressaceae > Cunninghamia > Cunninghamia lanceolata. Next base: position 24,573,931 of record BSBN01000213.1, on the reverse strand, counting down.
GGGTATTCAGCCTTTTCACTATTCCCAGAATCCCATGGGCTAAATCGCATTCTAAGGGAATGATTGGTTGAAACTGGTGGAAACAAGGAGTAAAAAGTAACTTAAGTGGTTCTATTCTTAAGTTGACTTTATAAAGTGTTCTAATTTTGAATTACTTTATAAAAGTATTTTATAAAAGTCACTTAAGTCAGCCAAAAACACTTTGTCATAAAATGGCATTGTGTACATAAAAACTCCATTTAATAAAGTACAAGTGGGCCCCATTTGGAGCGCTCCACTTGAGGGCTTTAAAAGGAGCATTTGGAAATCATTTTACATCATTGAGTTATGTTATTTTGATTTGGAGATATTTTTTCTTGGCTGCAACTTGTTTCAGCTTGAATTCAAGAACAGAAACCCTTGTAATTCCTAGTGGGTTGGACGAAAACCTAGCTCGCTTTGAGGAGGCTTCATGACGGAGGTCTATTTGTACTTCATTGCATGAATTTGATATTTTGGAGGAGCTGGAAATTGAGTTTATTTGCAAGTTACAGCTGCTAGGGTTTTGAGTTTACAAATTGATAGATTTGTCACCAAATATCAATTTGCTATGGTACGATTTGCTCCAAGGAAGGCACTTATTTTTATTGCAGGATTTTGAAGATTATTTTGGCATCCATGGAGAAGGGTTTGAATGCATGATTGGCTGGAATTTCATATCAGACCTAGCCGTACCATTTTGTGTTCAGTTTGGAGGCATTTTGTGGCATATTTGGTGTCATAAGTGGAATCGCTATACCTAGAGGAGGTGCGCCAGCCTAGGAGGGTTTATAAAAGGTGTTTGGCATCAACTGAAAGGGTTTGGAAGCTGATTGACAACAAAATCAGATCAATTTCAGTCATCTCCATTAATTACAATTGGTCACTTTGATGGGTCGATCCCTTTGGGAGCTAGCATTTCACTTGGGAATGCCAATATTCCATTTTTTAAGGATTTTCACATCATTTTGAGAAGGGTTTTAAGATCAGCATTCCATATTTCAATTATCAGCATTCTATACCAGCCAACAAACAATGTTAGAGTCATCCACTTGTGGTGCGCCATCATCCTAGGGAGTTTCGGGTGAAGTTTGAAGGCATAACAGTCATAAACAGCTATCTAATAGAGTTTATCAGACATATTCCAAGAATAATCAGACCTGTAGCAGCTTATATCAGTAGGGTCTGGCATACATATGTTGGTGGATTTATACCTAGAAGGGTAAATAAAGCTAGGGATACTCATCTCTGCCTTTGGAGATCATCATATGGAGCATTGAAGGAACAATCAGCTACATCAGGGTGTCAAACAGCTACAGCAGTGGTGACAGCAGTGCCTTTGATCATATCAGTCATCAATTTAACCCCAGGAGACATTTAGAAGTCATTTTAAAGCTAGTTTTCCAATCAGGTATGTCCCATTAATTGTGTACTTCATTTATATGATAGGGAAGGGTTTCAAATTGTTTTTGGAAGGGTTTAAGTGGCTGTTATAAGTCTGATAATAGTTATATCAGACCTGTTTATCTCTGTATCAGACCTGATATTGATTAAATAAAGTTATTCTATCGGAGTGAAATCATTGTTAATTGTTTATGAAATCACTGTTTCCATTCCTATGCAATTGTTCATGATTTGGTGATAAAAATTATGCAAGACAACCGTTAGAATACTCAGAAAATCATATCAGACATTCAAAATCAGAATTCAGAGACATTTCATGCCAACCATTTAACAAAATGTCAAGAGGCCAAAATTGAGTTTTCTTAAAGCATAGGTGTAGGAAAGTAGAAGAAACAGTTCCAGAGGATGCAGGGCATAGAAAAACATAGTATCTAATACCACTGAGTAATACAGCTCATAGAGTTGTTTAATGCTCAGTACAAATATTTCGGACTCTAGAAGATGTTTTGTTCTCACTATGAACTAGAGCAAACCAGGGTGTGTGACAATAAAATCTGTATTGTGCTTACAATTTCGTATGCCACATGATGTATCATGATTTTCCTTGGGCATACAAACATCATTCAATACAAAAAGAGAGTAAATTTTGTAAGGAAAAAATTTCCTAATTAAAACAAATAGAAAAGAATCACAAAAGCCGTCAAGGTTTAGAGTTTGCCAGACCTGGAGAATGCAAGGATACATAGAATTAGCGCATACTGGACATTACAGTAGTTCATTTACACTACTCGCAGCAGTGATTTAAGGCGGATGGAATTTTTCATTTGACAGTTAAAACAAGCGCTAAAATACCTCATCATAATAGAAATAACCTATCATGAAAGAATACCAAATCTACTACAACACGATAAAGCCAATTCTTAAAATAGCAAACAAATATAGCAATCTACTATAACGAAATAATAAATTCAGATTTATCATACCAAAAACTAACAGAAAATTGTACAGCAGTACACAATAATAATAAAATTCACTGAAAAATTAACCAGAAATGAATAACTTCCATTCTATTGATCGAACTGAGATAAACCCAACACAATAATAGCAATTGGGTACGAAACTAGTATTACATACCTGCAATATGAATCCGAATTGGACTTCTAGTAAAAAAGCTTCCTCAACCCAAAGCTTAATCCTTTGCAACAGGACTACAAGTACGGTCTTCACAGACTTCTGAAGCATACATTTCCCAAAATGCAAGCCTTAAATACAGAAAAATTATCATCCAGCTGGATCCTTAAACCCCATTCCTAGCCAATCCAAAGTCCCTAGAACAGTACAAAAACTGGGCCAAGCTGGATGAAAAAACTATTGACATATCACAACTACAAAATCAATGCTTCTGAGCACAAAAATTAAGAAACCCACCAGCCAAGTTAACATCGGACATCCCTTCCCCTGTTGCCGTATTTTAACTCACTCTGTTTTTAATTGTTTTGCTAACTATTCTCTGGTTTAGTTTGAACTGGCCTTTTTTTTTCAAATGTAAAAGAACGATTTAAGGTGGAAATCGGCACGCCGGCCTAAGCATTTGCTGCGACTGTGTACACAGTAAGCGACTTGACGTGGACACAGTGTAAGCCCTGCTCCGACTGCTACATGCGGCCCAGCCCTATATACGAACCTTCTCACTCCTACTCTTACGCTGAACTCGCCTCCACACCGGGGTAGATTTTTTAAAATATCGATCATAATAAGGTTGTTGCATACCCAGGCCCTTTAACTTCATGTTTTGTGCCTGTTTCGATTAGAGTGTATTAAATGTAACTAGCAATCGCACCTAGTGTGTCGAAATTGAAAGAGTAGAGTATTGGAATGGTTGACTGTGTCTCAAGTCTATCATGCAATGGAACATTTTTTGTCACTATGTTTATGTAGTAAAACTTAGTTTTGTAATCTTATGATGAGTAATGATTTTGAGTTTTAGGAAATATCTCTTCAATTGTGATGGGTGGTAAAGGTAAAATTTTGAAATAATTATTGATAGGAAGGTTATGTATGTAGCCATGTTCTCTACTTGAAATTAAAAGGTACTCTCTCTCTCTCTCTCTATCTCTCTCTATCTCTATTTCTCTATCACACACTTTCTCTCTAAGATTTCTCTCCCTATATTTCTCTCTCTCCTCTCTAATATTTCTCACTCTGCCTCTCCCTTTTTTCTCTATCTCTCTCTCATTCTCTCTCTTCTCTCTATCCATGTACCTCTCTCTTTCTCTATCTCTATATCTCTCCCTTTCTATATCTCTATCTCTCCCTCTGTATTTGTCTCTCTTACACTTCGTGTGTCTCTCAGTCTCTATCTTCCTCTATCTCTTTCTCTTTGTCTCTTTATATCACTTATCTCTCTATCTCTTGTGTCTATTTTAAAATAGTCTCTAATTCTCTCTCTATTCACCCCTCTATATCTCTCACTTTTATCTCTTCCGCCCTCTCCCTTTATCTATCTCTCTCTCATGCACCATATCTCTTTCTATTTCTATCTTCCTCTCTTTGTCACTTGCATTCCATTAGTCATGACCTAGGTATACTATATAAAAGATAGATTTAAGTGGAGCGATCTAAATGTATGTTACTAATTATCCCATGTATTTGATTCCAAAAGCATTTGATCAAGTCATACATGACAAACAAGATAAGCTTAAAACAACAATATATTTGGCTTGGGAATTATGAAAAGAATAACCATGCCCCATTTTACATGAGTACAAACTCAATATCTATTTTACGTAGGATGGATGTCTAGCAAAGCATTTGATGGATAACAAAATGGAGTGCTCTATTAATTGTCCTATAAGAGAAGCAATAAGGACTACATAGGGAATTGAAAAGAATCTCTCTCTCTCTCTCTCTCTCTCTCTCTCTCTCTCTCTCTCTCTCTCTCTCTCTCTCTCTCGTATAACTATAATATAGATTTTATATAAAAATAAATATATAATTCAATCATTACAAGTTACCACTTGGACAATAAGCATGAAGACCTAATTTCTATGAATGGAATTGTTATATGCCTTATTAATTATAGCACTTCATAAGAAATCAAATTTAATTTAATCTTAAATATTTCTAATGTGGATAATGTCTTACCTGGTTTCCTTTACATGTGTAGGGCTTATAAATTGTGTTGATGAAGGTATTCATAGTAAAATGTACTATATCTCTTTCTCCCTCTCTATCTCTCTATTTATCTTTGTCGAGCCCTCTCCACCTCTCTCCCTTTATCCTCTCTCTTTCTCTTCATCTCTCCCCTTCTCTCTTCATCTCTATTTCAATCTTCAACCCCTCTCTCTCCCCCTTTTATCTCTTATCTCTATCTCTCTTTCTCTATTCCTCTCTCTAGGTCAATATCCCTCTCTTTATATCTTTATCTCCCCCTCTCTCCCTCTTTATCTCTATATCACTCTACCTCTCTATATCTCTTTGTCTCATCTCCATCTCTCCCCCTTTGTGCCCCTCTTTCCCTCCCTATCTTTGCATCATTCTCTCTTTGTCTCTTTCTATATCTCTATGTTTCTCTATCTTCCTCTTTATCTCTTTCTCCTTATCTCCATCTGAGCTCTCTATCTCTATCTCTATTTCTCTCTTTCTCTTCTATATCTCTCTTCCTCTCTTCCCCTCTCTATATCAATCTTCCTTTCTATTATTCTCTCTTCCTCTATCATAGTATCTCTCTTCTCTAGGATTTTTTCCCTCCCTCTCTTTGTCCCTCTCTTTCCCTCTCACCATCTCTCTCTATCCCTCTCTATCTCTACACCCCTCTATCCCTCTCTATCCCTATACCCATCTCTCTCTCTTACTTTCTCTATCTGTCTTTCCCTCTATATATCTTATCTCCATAGTTCTTTCCTACTCTATCTCTCTTTCTCTGTGATGTTCATTCAATGTTAAAAATTTCACTAAAGGGATTCAAATTTTCACAGCCTAAATTTAAAAGTTGACCTTGCCTATGAAGCAAATTTTCTATGATAGTTATCAAGTTTTTCTCCCTCCCTCTCTTTCTCTCTCACCATTTCTCTATATCCCTCTCTATCTCTATACCTCTCTCCCTCTCTATCTCTATACCCATCTCTATATAAATCTCCCTCTCTTTATCTTCTCTTCCTCTCTTCCCCTCTCTATATCAATCTCCCTCTCTATTATTCTCTCTTCCTCTATCACACTCTCTCTTCTCTAGTTTTTTCCTCCCTCTCTTTGTCCCTCTCTCTCTCTCTCACCATCTCTCTCTATCCCTCTCTATCTCTATACCTCTCTCTCCCTCTCTCTCCCTTTATCATTTTTTTACATTATAAAAGTACCGTAGCCTAATCTTTAATGTAGGGTTTTCCATTAGAATGTTTGACCATAGCCCTAAGTTTATCACAATGAAATTCTATCTTTCCCTCTCCCTATCTCTCCTCTTTCCATCTCTTCCTATCTCTATTTCTCCCTCTTTCTTTCTCTCCCCCTCTCCTTCCTTCATCTTCCTTAAAGTTCAAATCTAAGTTACGTAAATGTGAACCCAAAACCCTAAATATTGACACTAAGGCAGTAAACACAAATTAGTAAATCTTAACATTAAACATTACCAAAAAAAAATAGAAATGGTAGACGGACCATCAGAAATCTCTCTCTCTCTCTCTCTCTCTCTCTCTCTCTCTCTCTCTCTCTCTCTATATATATATATATATATATATATATATATATATATATATATATATATATCTTTTCCTCTTTTTGTTTGTCTCACTCTATCTCACATTGTCTCCCTCGCTTTGTCTCTTCCTCTCTTTGTGTATTCTAAATTTAATATAATATTATTCAAATATAATTATGTATGAGGAAGACAAAGAGTGGAGAAGAAGATAATGTAATCTGCAAATGATAACCTATGTATCTAGTTCCTCCATTTACAATCAATTGCCCATAGATTTTCCTTTCTTGTTGGTGGAAAGCTCTATAGAAGTGTTTTTCCATGAAAATAAGTAGTTAGGAACTGAGGTGATCTCCTTGCCTCTCTCTCTCTCTAATAAACATAGAAATATATAAAATCTATAATATATATATATAATATTTAATTTTTAATATTCAATATTTATATACATTAATTAAATATTTTATATATAAGATTTATATATATTTGTTATTTAATTTAAGATAATATTTAATTTACATATTTATAAAGAAAATATTTAATATTTATATACATTTATAATATTTAATATAATAGTTAATTAAACATTTATAATATTTATAATATTATTATAATTGTTATTTAATTTTTAAACATACAATTCATAATTATTCTATAATTATCGATATAATATTATATTATAAAATTATATATTTGTATTTAATATATTTTAAATTTAATATCTATATATATTATCTAATTATATATTTATTTTATATAGTAAAATCTCTATTATAATAATTCCTCTTGGTGAGTTTTTTTTTAAGAGTTTAGGACAAATGTTATTGTGAAGGGCAAATGTTTTTCCTTTTTCTGTGACACAATAAAATTTTCACTTTATTAACCATTAGTTCCTCTTTTCTCTTCCCAAATGCTTATCTCTAAAGGAAGCGGTGACTCAAAAAATGGCAAATGAAAAAAGGTCAGAAAAAGCGACAAGGAAACCGACAAACAGAAAAACTGTGAAACAAAATGAATAGCCACGATGATTTTCATCATCTCGCACTCCTTCTCCACCATTCTCAACTGTTGATTTTATACACCACATCGGTTCACCTCATAGAAAGAACACCTTCAGCATAATTATTAGCACATGCATTTTTATGGATGGAATGGGTAAGTAAATAGGGAAATATAAAGACTAGCACTTATACTAAAGGAGGTCTAACATGAAGGCGACTGTAATTTATATAGAATGTCCTATAAATTTAAAAGTAGCATTGGGTCAATAGGGAAGCCTAACATTTTATAAGAGGTGTTAAGTTCCAATCATAAGTAATCTATAAAAAATCAAGACAACATCAAAAGTAGTTTCTAATCAGTCTTTGAAAAAGTTTAGACTTGCTTATGTGAGATAAAGTCTCAAAATTAAATAATTATATTTGAAAAACTATTGGACAAGGGTGCTTAGTAGAGCATACATGTCATCTATCATGTTCTTTATGATTGAGACATGATGCAAATCCCTTGATGCTTATCTCAAAAAAGGTGGTAATCTAAATTAGGGCCATATGTTAGTCAAATTCATTGAAATGTGAGAAAAATGATACGGTAAACACTATGCGGACTTCAAAATTAGCTTCATTTCCAATGAATATCTAAAATGTTATCTCGGGACTATACAATTCTATTGGTTAGTCATGTGGTGGATCATCAGCTAGCATACTTGCAAGTCAAATTACCCCAAATAAAACTCAAGTTTGCACGAAATGAAATAATACCTACAAAGTATACTCATAACAAAATTAAAATTGAAATAATAAAGTCTAAATGTCGTCAAGTTATTCCAAAATAAATTTAAACCAAGAACAATGACAAACACAAATGACATGAGTACTAAACCACATTCGTAAAATTTGAGTCTATTATTTTTTCCCCAATTTCTAGCATGTTCCTCTCCACATAAACTAAATGTAATACAAAATGGCAAAAAAAATAGAGTGGATCCTAGGATAACAGAATAAAATTTGCCTCTACAAAATAAAAGTCACATGATTAGGCATTATACCACAATTCACATTAACTCAAAGAGTTTAATGGTCTTCTAGCCTCTACCATGCTGAGCAAATCCTACAATAATTGCAATCTAGGATATCACATATTGTTTAGTCATTTCATCAAAGACATGATATGTAGTGTCTATATTCCCACATTTGGAGTATAACATAACAAGGGTATTTCCCACAAAGACATCACAATTATACTCTATTTTGATAGTATTGCCATGGATTTATTTCCCCTATTACAACACAAGAAGATTGGAACACAAATTAAGAATGCTCAAGAGGGTGGCCCGGTTCAGCCTCATGCCTACACTTTTCATTTTAGAAAATAATTTATCTGACTTCTTACAATGACCATTCTAACAGTATCCATCAATTATCACAATCCATGAGATCACATCCTTTTGAGGCATTCTATCAAACAAGTAGTGTGCATCAAGCAACCTCCCATCCTTGGTATAACTTGCCATCATTGTATTCCAAGAAATAACATCTCTCTCATGCGTCATGTCAAAAGCCTTTCTTGTATCATCAACATTGAATTTTTCATACATGGTACGAAGGGCATTCTCAACATAAACATCCAATGCAAATCCTATTTTGATGATATTTATTGTTGCATATTGTAATGGAGGAGTTATCTAGGGGTGTATGCACAAAGATGGGGGACCAAAAAGTTGCCACCATGGGACTTTTTGGTCCAAAATAGAGCAAAACGCGAGTGCGTTATAACGTGTTCACATTTTGTTTGCTTTAAAAGTGCCAAAAACATGCATTTCTACCATTGTCTGCGGCCAAAGGAGTTTGTATGCAGAAAAAATAGGGATCAAAGCATGAGTGTGTTCAAGGAAAGTCTCTCCAAGCAAGTGCAAGAGAGAAATCAACATTTTCACGATGCCACCTCGCTGAACCCGCTCCCAAAGACGTCGTGAAGTGAATTTGGAGGGTCTAACAGTAGGAAGGTAGGGTTTGATTAATTTTTGTTAGTTTGAGAAGAATTTTTGACTTTTACAATGTTTGATTAGTTTTTTATATTGCATTTGCAGTCAATGAGGCAAGAGAAAACACAAATCTAGCTGAGGAGGGTCAAAACAACTCCCAAAACTCTCCAAACCCTCAAAACCCACCTTCATGTCCTCACAATGTAAGGGATACTCAAGAAAACTACTTAGGGAAAATAGAAGAAAACAAAAGACATCTTCAAACTCTTATTGAAATGCTAAACAATCCAAGTGCAAGCATCGATCATAGGAGAGCACTTGCGAAGTCATTAAAGGAGAATGTTTCCCACACCGAATCGGTGACAAAACAAATCACCAAATTTTAAGACTATAGGGAGAGGTGTCAGCAATACTATGCCGACAAATTATCATATGAACAAGTGAAGAATGAAAAAATTACAAAATCTCAATTATGTGCACACTTTATTAATCCTAAAACTGGCCAAAGATTAGAAGAAACTTGCAAACGGTTCCCTATTCATTGGTGTAGGAATCAAGATATATCCCAAAACTTTTGGGATAGATGGTACATGGTCTTCGATGAGCACCCATGCAACAACAATGAAGTGCCACAATATTTCTTGAGGAAACTCCATTGCAAGTTCGTCTTCAAGAAGATTCCCAATTATTTTGATATTCGAGAGTTCCAGGGCAGAGGTGGTGGCTCTGACCAAGATAGAGAGGGGGCTTAGCGAGATGAAAACCGTGTACCTAGACCCCTTTTGAGGCTAGAACATGTGTCACTCCCTTTGACTTTGAAGGTGAGTGTTGAGGTGGAGACATTACATTCATTGACTACTCTCACGCAGTCTCTAGCACAACATGCCAATGATTACCTAGGCCGATGAGGGTGAGAGTAGTAGGTGTCATTTGTCCCCACATTTATGCAGTTCATGTGGGAACCTGTGTGATTATGGGACGCAGGACTCTCAGCAGGATGCTGCAATGCAGGGGCAACGTCCAATGATGGAGACATCCATATTGGATGAGATTGTTCTCACCGATGATCTCTTACAGAGTACATTTTGTATTGATTCTTGGGTAATTTTTTACAAGTTTCATCTTGATTTAATATATTCTTATTTAAAATTTGTAATTAATTTTATATGACTATCTATATTATAAGTCAAAAATAATGTATGTAATTGTTTGCACAATGAAATTCTAGGGTCAGAGTCTTCATCCTACCTCTGTTAGCTGTCCATTGACGGGTTATGAGAGGAGGTCAAGTTAGCAGGTATGTAATTTATCACATGATCATAATTATTGTACATATATCAATGGGAATATTATTTTGTGACAATTTGATGATTTCAACAGGGAGCTTCACCAACACCTCCATGGTTTCCTTGGTCCCCTAGATGCAAAACCACCACTTATACGGAGGTAAATTTAACCATTTCTAATCATTATGCATTTAAATAATGTTATATATTTATTTTGGTCGAATAATCTTGAACTCTATTTTCAGATGTTGAATATGGAGACTTCTCCTCATCTTCGTGAGTCAGCGCAGGTAGGCATTGCTACAGCCACATGTCTTCAAATCCTTTGACTAAGGTATGAGCCAATAACATGAAAATGTCATAATTTTGTATTTCTTGTTTTATCTCATATCATTTGATGTACATAAATGATATTTATGTTTAGTCAATTTTGCTTCTTGATGCTTGTCACAGGAGGTCACAACTCCAGCCCGTCCAACTATGAATGAAGAGAGAGAAAAGATGATTGAGAGTGATCATCGGATTCTGTCAAGGAGGTCTACTCGATGGTGCCAAAGAGAGGATGAGTCACTAATTGGCTCTCCATCTTCACGGTCAAGCAAGGGTCGTTGATTATTTGATGAAAGTCCATAGGAAACTAGTTTTTGGGACATTTTTTGTATGCCTAGATGGCTTTGTATACATACTTTTGTATGTTACCGATGTATATTTTTTGTATATGCCTGTATGGCTTTGTTTGGACATGCATATATGGCTTTGTATATAAAATAGATGTTATGTTCATGACATTATGTATATGATAGTTTATATTAAATATTGAATATGATGATCAATTATCGTTACAGGAATTTGGTTTTACATGTCCCAATTACATTTGCTTGAAAGTTTATAAATCATTTTCAAATAATACATTTTGTGCATATCTTGCAATCATTGCATTCCATGAGATTGTGCATTTCTTTGAGGCATCATGTCAAACAGTTCACTCACCTTGTCTATGCTTCCACACTTTCCATACATGTCTACAAGGGTAGTTGCAAATACAATATGTGACAAAATTCCTATATCCTTTATACTTTGATGGTTGTCCACACCATGTTCCCCAGATCCCATTTTCGCATAGGCAAGGAGGATGTTGGATAAGGTTGTGCAATTTGGTTTAGACTTGCAAATTGCATTTGGTTGAAATTTTCTTTTGTGCATTTGTGAAAGTTTTTAAAGCCTTATGAAAACTCCATTTTGTGCATATCTTGCAATCATTGCATTCCATGAGACAACATTTCTTTGAGGCATCGTTTCAAACAGTTCACATTCCTTGTATATGCTTCCACACTTTGCATACATGTCTCGCAGGGTAGTTGCAACTACAACATTTGACAAAATTCCCATATCCTTTATGCTTTGATGGATGTCTATACCGTGTTCCAAAGATACCATTTCTAAGGTTTGGGAATTTGGCTTTAAACCCGCCAATTGCATTTGATTGAAAGTTTCTAAAGCCTTATCAAAAAATCCATTTTGTTCATATCTTGCAATCATTGCATTCCATGAGGTGACATTTCTTTGAGGCATCATGCCAAACCGTACACGTGCCTTGTCTATGCTTCCACACTTTGCATACATGTCTTCGAGGGAAGTTGCAACTACAACATCTAACAAAATTCCCATATCTTTTATCCTTTGATGGATGTCCATTTTGGCATAGGCAAGGAGGATATTGGCTAAGGTTGTGGAATTTGTCTTTACACTGGCCAATTGTATTTTCTTGAAAGTTTATAAAGTCTTATCAAAAAATCCATTTTTTGCATATCTTGCAATCATTGCATTCCATGAAATGGCATTTCATTTCAAGGCATCATGTCAAACAGTTCATGTACCTTGTATATGCTTCCACACTTTGCATACATGTCTAGAAGGGCAGCTACATTTTGGTAGAGATAGGGAGGATGCTGGCAAAGATTGTGGAATTTGGCTTTACACGTGCCAATTGCATTTTCTTGAAAGTTTCTAAAGTCTTTTTAACAAATCCATTTTTTGCATATCTTGCAATCATTGCATTCCATGAGAGGACATCTCTTTGTGGTGTTGTATCAAACAGTCCATGTGCCTTGTCTATGCTTCCACACTTTGCATACATGTCTACAAGGGCAGTTGCAATTACAACATGTCACAAAGTTCCTATATCCTTTATGCTTTGATGGTTATCCATACATTGTTCCAAAGATCCTATTTTGGTAGAGATAGGGAGGATGCTGGCAAAGGTTGTGGAATTTGGCTTTACATGTGCCAATTGCATTTACTTGAAAGTTTCTGAAGTCTTTTCAACAAATCCATTTTTTGCATATCTTGCAATCATTGCATCCCATGAGAGGACATCTTGTGGTGTTGTATCAAATAGTCCACGTGCCTTGTCTATGCTTCCACACTTTGCATGCATGTCTACAAGGGCAACTGCAATTACAACATGTGACAAAATTCCTATATCCTTTATGTTTTGATGGTTGTCCACACGCCATTCCAAAGATCCTATTTGACAAGTTCTTTTCATGCAATGATGATAACCTCCCAAGCCTAAGTGACAAGTTCATACAACATTATGATCAAGTGGGTCACTTCTGATAAAATGAAGTGTAAGGTGACTAATCCTAACCTTCACTATCTTGACAAACATGAATTACTAGACAACAATCTTAGAAATTGCCATTATGACCCTGGATGCTTAAATCTTGATAATAACTATGTCCCAACCCTCAACATGATAACATGGATCCATGGAAATATCCTAAGCAAAAAGATTGTGACAGGGCAGACCTTCCACAAAATGTTGTTCCTCTTAATGAAAAAACTACCCTTCACCCTAGACCCATGACAACATTGTATAGAAAGGCATCGCTTGGGATGTCTAAATAGTCAAGTTTTAAAGAAAGAATTAGGTGGCAACAAAACATGGGGCTTATGTGTTATATGATAGTCAGGTTTGCCCTTCGTGGTTTTGAATGGGCCCTTTGCTTCCCAAGATGAGGGTTAGAATATCTTCATTTGCATTCTGGCTCAGGAAGATAGAAGCCTGATTTCCACCATCCTCTCCATGAGGAAGATCTTGTAAATCTTGAATAGTACAAGTAAACATTATGACTTTCATGCAGCTATGAAAGTCCAATACCTCATAAAAACCTATTTCCTTAATATCCAACTGTTATGTCAGAAAATGTCCCCTTGGGGGCTTTTCCCTCTTAAGGTTTAGCTCTCGGGTCCTTAGAATTCATTATAAGCATCTTGCATGTTAATCTTGAATAGTGTTGAGAAAACCCCAAAGTCTTGTGGCAAATAGGACCTAAGGGGTGCTATTCTAATAGTCCCTAGCTCAAAATGGGGGGGTGGACTTAGGCGCTAGCGCCCTAGTCCTGCCCCATTTTTGGTCAGTCCTAATTTGAAATGTCGGTTTGGTGATTGTTAATTAGGTCCCATGCTGACATCTTAAGTTTGAATTATGAAATTCTTAGTGAGAATGTGTGTAGTTGCATATATAAGCATGTTTAGGACTTCATTTGAAAACTAGATGGACATTGCGAACTTGTGATCTTATGCTAAAGTGATTCAAGGCTTTCATTGTGTTGTAGAGCAGTATTGTGTTGTTATTGTGTTTGTTTGTTGCAGATTTAGCTCCATCTCCTCATGGCATGAAAGAGCTTCTTCCTTCCATGAGATCTACACCTCCAAGGTGATATCTATTTGTGTTTCAATCATTTATCATTTGGATTTTGCCTCTATCTCATAGGGATACACACTCTTTATCTAACAACGGTGCTCAGAAGACTTGAATGTCTCTCCGGGGCTTAACTGAGGCAAGCCTCTAAACACCACAACCCCCAACCACTCTCCTTGTGATTGCAGATTACATGTTTCACATCTTGACGAAGTGGAGTTACAGGGAATAGTAAGACAGTGTACAGATTCCAAATCCCTGAAGAAAAAGACTACTTGGATTAGGCACCAATGCCATTGTCCTCCGAAGTTGAAAACACAGAAACAATTTGGATAGTGACAATCAACATCTGAAGAGCTTTAAGCATCCTAAAAATAACCCTGCCTTGGACTCGGGCACTAGTGCCAGTGTCCTCCGCATCTCACAGGACAAAAATGGAAAGTACAGTGAACATCAGTGTCAGAAGGAGATTAGGATTCTACAAAGAAAACACTACCTTGGACAGAGGCGTTAGTGCCAGTGTCCCTGAATATTCCACATTCCAAACTTTGAAAAATGGCCAGTTATCAATCTTTGCCTACTACCTTAGTCTGTAAGGATTTGTCGTAATTCATCAATTTGCTTATTATTTTGCATAATTAGGGTTTTAAGGGTATTTGAGCATTAAATTGATACATTAGTTGATAATGTCTGAGATTCCACATCGTTCCAAGTGACAACCTAACCTGTAGGTGAATCCTCTTGCAAAAGTGTGATTCAACTCAGTTGATATGTCCTTGAATGTTTGTTGAGAAAGGAGGATTTAACCCATACATCCATTGAAACCAATCAACCCCCCCTCCTTTTTCATCCAAAATACCAACTATTTCACAACTCCAATGGTGGTGCTTGGACCACTTTATCACCTTCATTCCATTCATTTTAACAAGGCTTCAGGGATTATGAGTATAGGAATCTCCTGAGATGGTTGTTGGTCAACGCATATGGAGAAAAAGACTTCTTGTTATTGCTATAGTCCTGTGACTGTCAAATTTTTTATGTGCTTTTGGCAGATGTAGTGAAAGTTTTAGGTATCCCACCAATTTGCCATGACACACCCATAGTGTTTTGACATCCTTTCTCTTTACAATACACTGAATGGATTCAAGAAGCAAAGATAATTCTTAATACATAGTCACAAGTAATGAGCCCCAGTAGCCATGGTAGAAATACCCCTGCTACACAAATATTTGTCAAGTTCAAAAGAGGAAATCATGAGCTATCACTGCATGCATGGATTCAGGAACTCTGACCTAGAGGAGACAACCTATATCCCATTACTCTCATATCAATCTTCCTAACAATATTTGGGCCACATTGAAATTTAAAAGAGACAAGATGCTAATGTATTGTTATGACTATCTTCTTCATTTATATCCCCTAGAGATCCTCACACAGTTTTCACTTCTCATACCTAGGTGCATTTTTGGATAGTGTTCGAAATGCAAATGGAAAGGGAGGTTCATACTATATCTTTTATATCCTTATAAAATAAATGATCACACCTTCTCATGACTCATAAATACTTTAATAATTAGAACGAGAGCCCACTGTGACTGTCATGGTTTAAGTCCCTTACACTAACCCTCAAATATTCCAAATGACTGAGTAAAGATTCCATTGTCCACCTCTAGACTATCCCTTAACACATTTTAGTCTAGTGATTAGTTTTAGGATTGTGTTAGCAGTCAAAGGTCTACATAATGATATGATTTTATAACCTCACAACAATGGTTGATGATGATTTTCCTTCATTGATCAACTTCCAGGCACCTTGTATCAATCATTATTTCTTGCACAGAGGTAGTCCTAAACCATTCAACTTGACTATTCTTTTACAACCATGGTAGTCCTCTCAATGGGCTGAGTGTGTTTAGTATGCCCCCTTGATGCCCTAGATAGTCCTCTAATGGTGTTATAAGTATCCCTTACTATCATAACCCTTGGGAAGAGGACTATGGATTATTTCATTCAAGGTTTGTGGACCATAAATGCAATCACCTTTCAGATAAATCCCTGTAAAACTCATACATAGTTATGACATTGTTGGCAGGGATAACTTTAAGGAACCCGCCCCCCCTAAAAAAACCTATAAATCTTGGTGAATCCTAGCCCAAGGCCATAAAAATTTTGGCGAATCTATGCCTATTCTTTTTAAAAAAAATAATTTCATTGGCATTTTTTTTCAAATTTGTCGACGGTGGTTTTTTTGTTGTCGAATTGTATATAGATTTGAAAAAAAAAATTAATTTCCTTGGCGAATTATAGTTGTATTCCAAAAAATAAAATAAAATAGGTGGCAAATTATAGTTGTATTCCAAAAAATAAAATAAATTAGGTGGTGAATTATAAAGATATTCAAAAATGTAAAATAAATTATTTGGCGAATGTGCTGACAATTTTTTTGAAAAATCATGTGGCTGGCGAAAATATCAAATGCCAAATTATAATAACTAATTTACTTGGTGAATTTATAGCTTAAAAAATATTTACATTTAAATCGATGGATAGTCAATATCAGAGATCAACGACATTGGTTCTATTCTGGGTTGCAGTTCTGACACATCCATCTTTCTCCATAAAGTCTCTGAAATAGAGACAAGTGTCAATGAAAAAACAATTCAAATTAATGAAAATTGAAAATAATAATTCATATATTGAAAATAACTGAAATATAGAGTAACACAAAATTGCCCTATCAACAACACAAAGTTTGCCAAAAGATCATAAATGCATCAACAGGCTTAGTATATATAGCCTTGTCATAAAATAACTGTCTTTGAAATAATAACAGCTTCTTGGGGACAACCAATTTAAAACATAAAATAATAATAAGTCTTTTGCCACAAGAGTATCCAGAGCATGTTTAAATAAATAACATAAAAATAAGAAATGCCATCACGTGGCAGCAGTTTGGTCTTCGTCCCGAGCAGCAGTGGAGTCCACCTGAGCTGATGCTCTCAGTTTTGCCTTGTACCTCTTGTACCTAGTAATGATGGGATTTAAAATCTTGTCACTTGGCCCATAGGTAATGTTTTCTCGAAGTTTCCACTTATTTATCATTTTGTCCGCATCTGTTAGTCTCTTATAGACATCATCAATTTCATGCTTGAAAGGTCTGAGATACATTTCTATATGTCCAAGCTTCCCTAGTGATTCACCATTAACTGCGTCAGCACCAACAAACTCTTCAATAAGCATCTTCTTAAAATTTTGCTTTACTTCCTTAACATCAAGCAATTTCTCTCCACTTTCATATGAAATCTCTACATCTAAGATGGTACAATTGTTTTTAAGATCAACCATATTAGTGTGACATTGAGTCAAAATTCTTCTTATCTGTCCACTAAAATCCCCTAGCACAGACCTCTTCCACTCTAGTGCATCTAGCCAAGACACATAATCATTCTCATTTGGATCATTAAAAATTTTCTCAGCTATAAGATATTTGTATCAATTTCCATCATATCTTTTATCTCTATAGACACCGTGAGTAGATTATTGTCTTCCCTCTTTACATTTCGTAACTCTGCAACTAACCCTTTCGTTTTATCATAAATGAGGGTATATAGTTTCATGACCTCTTCGATGTACAACAAACCATCAACGATGAGTTGCTCTACCCATTGCTCGATGGCCTTACCTAGAGTTTAATATCTCATGATTTGTTGCAACATGCTAGGATCCATTCCATTTTGGAGTTGCATCGGAGGATTGAGAAGTACTATTCAAAATAGATTGAATGAAAGATGTCAGATAATTCACCCTGGCTTACAGCTTTGCATTCTCCTATTGCTTAGCTTTAACTCTCTTTGCTACCATGCCTACAGAGAATTTTGCATGATATATATCACCTTCCATGGTAGGAGGACCCATGTCAATCTTGGTCATAGTGAAATCTGCTTCTATGACTTCATTTTCATTTTTATCCCCGATGGGGTATGCAATCTCCAAAATCCTATGCCTTAAGAAAGAATCCATTATATCATCTAAGACATCCTCTTAGCCTTCTTAGGCTTAGGTGTAGGATGCAACAATTTAGCTACAGTGTCAACGTTTATGTCTGTCATTGGGGCATGTCTCTTGATCCTCTTTTTCTCAACAACTTTCTTTATCCAAGAAGGGGAAGACAAAACTGTACCACACTCACTTGCACCCAGGACAACTTTGTCTGGCCAATTAGGAGTATCTTGCACAAGAATTTCATTTGATACAGGGGAGGCTGGAATCTCTAACAAGGAACGAAAAAGTACTATCATCAGCAATCTATTGAAAAATGGAAGAATCATTACTAGGTGAAGGAGACATAGGAGAAGTCATGTGATCTGCCTACAATTGTTGTAAAGCATCCAACTTCTTTTTTCTCGTGGTTTCACAAATGCGGGTTGACCATCCTGTTCACATACACCTTTTAGTTTCCTATTATCTTCAGGCTGGTCTCCATCCCCACCACTACCATATTGTGAACCAACTCTGTGATGACTTCTCTCCACACCAGTTGAAGTTTTATGAATTTTGGAGGCTTGGGAGCTTCCTTGCTCTCTTGTTCCCGATTCTTTATGGACAGAAGAAGAACCAACGTGCTCTCAAAATTTCCCCTTAAGCCACCTCTTAGTCTTCTCCAAAATAAAGGATGACCGGACCTTAATATCAAGATAATAGTTCTTTGCACATGCAACAACTAGGTCTAGACATGGTACAACAAGTGGGAAACCCCCAACAGGAGCTAACCCGCTTGTTAGGATTTTCTCGGCTATAGGTGACTTGGGGTTTTGCTCTAATCGAGCCTAGAAATCCTCCAAGTCAAAATCTATATATCTAAGCTCAATATCCTTCACCTTAGCTAAACTATTCTCAATAAACAAAAGCTTTATCTTTACTTGTTTGAGAAACCAGTAAACAAAGCTTCTATAACTGCTAAGGGTGCCAAATAAATCTCCAGAAGATTTGGGGTAAACAAACAGTTTGGACTCATGAAAAAATAATTGTTCTTCCCATGCAGTTGACTTAAAGAATTCATATTTATCACTATAAGAAATATGCAAGAAAGAGCACCAATTAACTAACCTGGTTGCCAATGCCTGTGTTCAACACCTGTAGATGACGTAGTCTAGAGTTCCTCCAATGTACACCATTGAAAATGTAGAATAAGGTATGTGCGAGGGTTACAAACCTAATAAAATGTTTCCATAAATTGCATTGATTTCAGCGGCATGTACTGTTGTACGATTCATAAATGAGCTACGTAAATTGCCTTCCAAAAAATGTGTAATTACGCTTCTCATGACATTCCTTACTTATTACGAAAGAACATATGTCACTTCCACCGTGCATGTCAATAAATGGAAAATATTCTAAATTTCTAATAGTTTTTGATCGTTAGATGATCGCAGATTGATGACACAAGTTTTATTTCAGGCCAAAGTACACACCCAAAATTCTACTTAAAGTCTCTGGAATAGAGACAAGTGGACTATGTTGTATGCCATGTGGCTCATCATGATTGCATCGTGATGTTTCATGTACATCGCAAAATTAAGAGGTAGGCCCATCTTCACAGTTGAGGGCTTGCACTTTGTCGCCACCTTGACCTTTATAAAATAATCAATATAAATATATGTATACTTTATATATATCTCAACCATTGATCTAATAATATCTAACAACTCCTAGTTGATTCCGAAGGATTTTGTTGGCAATGTGTAGCGTTGGAGATCTACCTTCCGGAATTGAACTATAACCGTTCATCATTTGTTCATCAAATGATGGAACAAGTTACAAGTGGAACAATTTGCTCTGATGGTTGACGTTTTGGTGGTCACATTAGTCACCCAAGGTGATCAAGTGGATGCAAAATTAAAGCTTTGTAAAGGGAGCCAAGGTACTTTTCAATGTGAGATGTCAAGTCCATACGAGTAAGATGACAAGTCCATAGGAGGATTTCTTGAATTGGATGCCCAAATGCTCTCAGAGCATGATATGAAGTGACATTTTGGTGTCTGGAGATTTATTTGCAGGGTTGGTAAGATAGACTGATGGATAGGTAATGATATTTTGGATTCCCAATTTCCCAGCAGTCATGGCTATAAAGGGATAGAGAAAGTTGCTTTCAACAATCAATTTCAACTATTGGTTGTTCCTTGTTAGCTAATTTTGGGAATTATTCAGTTAGAATGCAGTCTTTTTTGGCAAAGGAAAGGGTTAGAATGGTTACACAGTTGTGTTGTTATCCTTACCTTGAAGGACCTAGTTCTTGTAAGATGATAAAAAATGAGTCATGAGAACTCCATGTATGACATGGGAGGATCTGGAAAGATAACAACCATCTACGCAGGAAATTTAAAGAGGAAGGAGAATGGTGCCTTCTAGCATCATTCTTCTTTGAGTGCAACTGGAAAGTGCCTTGGCTCCTTAGGCAAATGCATATGGCAACATTGTATGCTAGATGGTCTTGCATCTATCTGATGGGTTGTGGTTAGTGTTCTCTCCCAATCCATTGATGCACCTTCTTAGTAGCCTAGTGATGGATTATGGACAGTGGTCTCTCCCAATCCATTCATTCATGTGTCTGGTATCTAGCTTGGTATGATGATTCTTCTGGATTCCTTTTAGACAGTCTAGACTGCAGAAGGATTCTTCTTTCACCATGTTATCTTTTCTTCTTAAATTTGCACGAAAGCCCTAGCTTTATTCCCAATTTCATTCACATATTCTTCCCGGTCCAGCGGCCAGGGCTCAAGCGAAGGTTTCTTCTTCATTGTGTTGTAAGGAAAATATGAGGGAATTATACAGTGTTCAGTCTGTCAACTAGAAATATTTATCCAACGAGGGGTCGAAGGCTTCTTTCACTATGTAACCTTTATTATAAAGGGATGCCATCTTTGTGTTGGCATCTTTCTGTAATAGTTGTTTAAGTTTTTTGACTTAATAAAATGAGAGATGATTGAGATTCTAATTCTAATTTGCTAATTTCATTAATTACACACATTGTTAATCTCTTTTCTGAAGGATTCAAGGAATGATTTTGATTAAACTTATTTTTTACATATATTCTAAATTTTAATACTTCCAGAATCAACCAATTGATCTAACCATAAAATAATAAAACTTAAAAGTTCCAGAATTATGTTATTATCTAAAAATAATAGATGATAAGACAAAAGAATTAAAATGTTGTCAACAATTGTAATCTATATCAATAACCCATATTAATATATTATATTAAACAAAAGAGTTTAAGACATTCCTTATTTATTATGAAAGGACAGATTTCACTTCCACCGCGTATGTCAATGAGGCATAAGTTTTATTTCGGGCCAAAGTACTGACACACCCAAATTTCTAATTTTCTACAGTTGAGGGCTTGCGCTGTACTGCCACCTTGACCTTTATACAATAATCAATATAAATATATTATATATTTTATATATATCTCAACCTTTGATCTATTGATATCTAACGACTCCTAGTTGATTCTGGAGGATTTTGTTGGCATTGTGTACCATTGGAGATCTACCTTCAGGTATTCAACTACAATCATTCATCATTTGTTCAATGGTTCACCAAATGGTGGAACAATTTGCTTTATCATTAATTAGAGTTATACTATTGATTTCATTGAAAGCACTTAACCGGCTAGATTAGCCAATGCCAATTGAGTTCATTAATGGCAAGTGACATACCGCATAGATTAGCCAATGTGAGTTTCTAGGGTACGACATAGTCAATTAAATGGAGTTGCTTGTTATTTATTACCCATTTATCACGGCAGTACATGTCATGTATAAATGATAGTGTTTATTGTTTCAACCTTATATTGCATTACTAAGTTTCAAATAGTAGAAGAATCAATAAACTGTAAAAGTTTAAAGTAATGGCTTTCACTACAGCATATGTGTGAAGAAAGTAAGTTACCAAGTACTTATTTTGTGATCATTCATGAATTTGAATTTAACTATGTGATAGATTTCTTAGTTCACAGATGTAGAATAGTAATAAGAATGATGGAAAATTTTGTTTATGTGTGGCTATGCAGGATGTTATTGCTTTGCATGTCTCGAAATGAAGAAATACAAGCATTCATCAAGTGGAATAAATCATGTCAAGAATCGACACTTTTAACATTTGCAAATGATGCATTCTATTCTGGGTGGTGGGTTGAATCTCCCACACATGCATGCATGTATGAGAAACTGGAAATTCAAATTGACGTGTGGAATTGGTATTGCAACTCAATTGCCAGCTCGAGAAAGTCAAATTAATTCTCCTTTACTAGCCTTATTGTTACCCATACCTAGTGATTTCTTGTAAATATAAATCAAGGTTCTATAGTAAATCATTTATTGTCATTGTGAATGAGGACATAATTAAATTTGTAACAGAGCCATTGCCTGTTAATAGGATAATTATGGACTACAGTGAAATATTCATTAAGCATCGTTGAAAAGAGGAACCAAAAAGATTTTGGAGGATCAAAGCAAGGTTTGAAGGTCGAATGATAGGAGTTTTGTTTGGAACTTTGAGGTTGGTTAGATGGTAAGCATTAGTTTTCCACATTCCTAATATTATTGTGTGAAGAGCTTCTGGATTCAACAGTTTGTGTGTGTTTTTTGCATTTGTTAGATGTTGGTTAGATGTTCATGTACGATTTAATTCCCCAATCTTTTTTAAAGGGTGATGTTAAATTTTAATAAAAATTATAGAAGTAATTACGGTTTGAAATTGACATGAGTTTAATGGCAAATTGCAATGTAGACAGATCATAGATGGTTCAAATTTTTAATATTAAATAGCATTCATCACATGGAAAAAAGAAACAAGTTCAATGGCAATGTATAGCGATGTATAAAAAGGGCAAAGATAAATGGATGTGTTATGTCAATTGAAAATTTTATGGTTTTTATGTTATTATGATTCACTCTGCAAATCTCCAAGTAAAAACACTATAGTTGGTGTTGTATAAGGCATTTAGGGTTTATCCTTCTAATTGATCGTTGACCTGTGTAGCCAGTTTCCCCAACTTAAGTTGTTATTTTATCCCCTTGGTGATTGTCGAGTTACTGGTCCCTTTGCTCTAAGTTACCGGCCCCGAGCCCCTTTATTTTATTATAACTTTGATTTCGTCATGGGCGTCGTAACCTCCATTTAAGCCTATATTTTTGAAGATGTGATGGTGCACGAAGACACCATGTATTCCCTGTGGGTCCTTGTTTTTAATCGCCCTAATCTATTTTAATATTATTTTGATATATTTTTAATATTTATCAAGGCCTCGGGCGTATCCACTCTGAGCCTCTGACATGTGGCGGTCTCTATTGTCTAGTTGCAAGGATTTGCCTCATCGCAACCTTGCTTTAAGATGAAAACTTAAAGCTACGACGGTGCGATAAGGCACCATGTTTATATATTATTATTGAATGCCAGCAGTTGAAAAATTATTATATACTATAATATATTTATTATTGTATCAATATAATACAATATATGATAATAATAATTATTAATTATATTAGATGATTAACATCATATATTATATTAATATCAATACTAATACTAATACTAATACTAATACAATATATGATATAAATTAATAAGATATGATGAACTAATCATATTATATAATACAATATATAATATAATAATAGTTATATATTATTAATAATTATTATATAATTATTGAAGCAACAATACTTTTCTGAGGCATTAAATGGCTCTCCCGCGAGAGCATTTGACAACCCTGCCATCGCGAGGAATAATGAATTATAATTATTAATGACAACACGAACTGAAGATTGATGCTACAAAAATCTAGAGATAACGAATAAATGCATGTTTCAACTGAGGTGTTTGTTCATTAATGAACTTCCTTTAAATCTTGGAGGTCTCCAACAAAATGATACTCATCTGTCTTGTTCAAAACATAGGATGGAGACTCCCATATGGCTCCACTGCAATAAGCGCCAGGTCACCTTTCTGGGATATATCACAAATTACAGACTAATGATCATTTGTAAGTAGCAGAACGAACTCTTCCTTGAGGTAGTGAAGATGGTCCTGGGTAAAGACTTCTTGGTCTCGGGGGACAGATACAGGGTAAATATAGACATTTCCTCGTGCTTTCTAGCTTCTTTGTTTGACCTGGGAGAGGCAAAGGTGGATGCATTGGTGATTCTACCGGAGGTATTCACTCCAGATATTCTTCTAGAGGACGTAAATGTCGTAGTTGTTACAGAATTGGGGGTCGAGATCCCATGGCCGAGAGACCTAGAGAAGCTACAAGAGGAAGAGGAGGGCGTATCTAGGCAGCCATTCCTGCTAAACATGAATGAGCAACAATTGGGAAGGCACAAGATTTGGGCGGCTCATGGGAGAGACTTTCTTTGGTGGGTAATTGGAATGGACAGAGAGAAGACTCCGATATGGATTGATCAGTTCGCAGCCACTGTGAGTGCGGGGGAATTCTACTAGTCGTAGGAGTGGTTAGGCTCCCAATCTCAGGGCCACTTTTTTGGTAATTGTCACGCTGGGGATCGGGGTGGTAGGGTGGCAAGTTTTCGAGCTGGTGGCTGGTGTTGTGTGTTTTTGGAGCCTGGGCTAGTATATTAGAGGGCTAATTTTGGGAATTTTCTTGGCACTATATTTATTTTTTGGCATAGTGAGTGCTCTTGTATTAGTCTGCAAAGAGCCCTCTAGGCTTGAACTGAATGTAAATATTTTTGTATTAATATAATTTCCTACACATGGTGCAGTTTACCGATCAAAAAATGTGTTTCTATCCTATTATTATAATTATTCGATGATTAATTACTTTCTACATTATTATTGATGTGTTTAATTTATTCTATTAGTTATTATTCAATTAACATATGAAGTTGTAGAATTGTGTTTCTATCATATTTTTGTTATTACTTTTGGATGATTAATTACTCCATACATTGCTATTGATGTGTGCGCTTTATTTTGTTAACTATTGAATTTAATCTTCAAGGATAATATATTTTAATCTTGGCGTATTGCTTCTTTTGTTTTCAACATTCATTTTAGTTGTTGCTACCTCTTTTCTCTAGACAAGGTTAGATTAAGCCATTTAACAAGGAACTAACCTTTAGAATCTATTATTATTATATATTTATTATATAATTATTATCATATATTACATTATTATCAAATAATAAGATAATATATGATAAAGCTAATAATGTTTAGAACAAGGTTTTAAATTTTAATCTAATAAGGTTTAGAATAATTTATCCCCTCTGAGCCTCTATCATGTGGCATTCCAATGTCTCACCAAAGGTACTTTCTTGACATGTGGCATTTTATCATAATTTTATCAGATGGACGGAGTTGGTGTTCCCTACTGATGGTCTGAGTTTCCCTAAAAAGTTGCCATCTTTTATGCTCAGGATTCTCAGGTCAGTGGCTAGCGAACATGAGACAATTGCTTGTTCTCCTCTGCACTTCAGGCTCTGCTAAACCTAGGGGGTATTCCCTTAATTCAATATCAATATCACAAACCTTTATTTCAACTAGATATTGACACTTAAAGCAGATATGTTCTCTTGGATGCAGTCCAAAACTGTATAATTGTTTCAAAGTTGGCTAGCTTTGGACATTACTTCATTAATTGGCTCAGAGAACATATAACTAAACCCTACTAAAAACTGATAAGTTGATTTGTTCTTCTTTTTTTATGTATGTGATTGTTTGATTATGGGTGATTTGTGAAAATAAGCCTAACTATGATTGGTGACAATCCCAGGGTTTGGAGTCAATTCCCTGCATACAGATTACTTCTCATAAACAAAACAAACATTTAGATTCAGAGTATTTAGTGTGTCCTTGTCTTACAGATAATAATCCAATAATGGGTATTTCCAACAACTCTTCTTATAAATATCCCTATTGCAAAACACATCTCCCCATATCTGACTCAGAGCATTTTAATATATTCCTTGAATAGAAGCAATAAACTAGACATGCAATATAGCAAATGTATATTCAAGAACTCAGAAACCCTTAGTATGCTCATTCAAAAGAGAAATGCAAACAACACAGGAGACAATTGATGGAAACACATGCTCAAAGGCATTTTTCATATATTACAATCTAAAACTGATAAAATGTTTAGAGAGAAAGTACATTCAACATGTGAGAAATTGAAACTTACTACTCAGAATATGGACAACTTCTCAGAAATTGCTTTGTATTTCATTATCAAAGTTTCCCAAATCTTCCAATCTCTTTACAAAGTGGAACAACATGTTCTTTTATAGACACAACAACATGTTGCCCTAAAACTCATTACCAACTACCGGTTACAAATCTTACACTACAAGCCACCGCCATAGGCATTGGGAAGCTAATTCAAATTACATATGAAAGAGAAAAAGACAAAATACAATTCAACTTGGAGATGCCAAAAAACCGTTAGAAGTGGTTTATCCCAATGATGAAGAAGACATATCACATGATTAGATCTTTGTTCACCGTAGACACATTTATCCATACTTCTCCACCAAAGTTGCACATGCTTTCTCTGATGGCCATTGGAAAGGAATCAATTTTGCTATTTTTTCATTATGCCTTGCATACCTAGCATCCAATAAGATTTTTGACTCCTTACAAAATATCTCAAAAGTCAACTCCAATGCATGTAGCTTATCAAGTGTAGAACTTAAAATTTTCATATTTGGATCACCATCTACACAACTTGAAGATACGAGCTGGTCGGCTATATCTTCAAAATCAACCTTCCATTTGTTCAAACTCTTTATTTGTCCATTATTTTCCAATATGCTTGGCATAATCTTTTTATCTATCTTCTCAATTGATTGTCTTTTCTCCTTCAAAACTTTATCCAATTTTAGCTGGAAAGCCACTACCTCTTCTAACAAAAGCAACATGTCAAGGGTTAATTTTATTTTTGTTGGAGCATCAAGGGCAAACCTTGAACATCTATGAATTTCCCTTATTTCTCCAGTTCTAGGTAGCCATACCCTAGTCATGTCCTTCAAGCTTTCCTTATCCTTCTCATGTTTGTCTTGGGCTGTCCTCAAACCTGAATAAGATTTCCATGTATCATCAACCCTGGCTGTAATCTTGGATAGCCTATGGTTAATCAAATTTGTAACCATTTCCTTAAAAGTGGTCTTCTTCTCATCTTTCAAACTTTTTGCTTCTTCCTTCAACTCTTTAATCTATGAGAACAATGTCTCTTTGTATGTTGGGAAAGCTTCTGTAGCACCCACAGGGACTGAAACATTCTGAATTGAAGTACCTGGTGATAACAACATTTGCCCCTTGTACTTATTCAATTCTGCCATTGCTTGTCCATATTTCAATAAAAGCTCATCACAGTCCTTCTGCAGTTTATTGGTGATAGCCTCAGCAAATTGAGTTGTGTGAACACTCAAGCTTGCAACTTGAGGAGCTGGAGTATCTGATACTCTTTTTATTATCACATCTCCTATTAATTCACCTAAACCCATCCATGGCTTTTTATTGTTTGGGGCCAATGCCCATATTGCCAAGGTCTCAAATTCGGGATTGAACCCTGCACCAGAGAGTGCTTTATCTACCTGATCATCAGAGATATCTGTGCCCATCCTTGTGATAGTATCAAATGCAATTGCATCTACCAAAGTCCAATGAGGAAGTAACAATAGACCACTCTTTTCCACCAAAGCTCTCCCTTTATCAGGGGTCATCTTGCTAATATCTTGGCTCAATTCATTGAGCACCCTTTATGTTATTCTTCATACTTCTCAGGATCAACTCCTCTTTTTGCTTCTTCCACTTTCTTCTAAAATTCTTCATTTCTTACTTTCAACACATACTGCTTAAATTCAGGGGTATTGACAAAGGCATCATCTTCTAAAAATTGTGCACAAGTGAGCACTCTGATGTCCTCTATATCTATCTGGTCACTAGAAAGTGACCTTGCCAACCTGTTATTTGGAGAGGCATAAGGCCTTATCTCTCAGGTGAATTCACATGTTGAGAAATTTCTTATTCTTGTTCATTAATTTTCTCCTCCAAGTCCACAAACTCTATTTCTTCTTCATGCTCCAAGTCAATGATTTTCAATTTTTTGGTTGGAGGTGAATCAGGAGACTCATTTCTTCTGCTATATGGCTTGACTATACTCCTTGGATCATATGTAGGTCTCTCTTCACCTGTAGGGGCACTTTCAATCAGAGTCTTTGCATTGGCAAGAATTTTCTGAATCCTTATTATTGGGTCATTTTCCTCTACAAAAGCCCCAGGATATGCATAATTCAATTTTTTTCTCATTCTTTCCCCTTCCATCATTGCTCTCCACTTTTCCCTTAGTAAATGAATTTCCTCCATGGTACCACAGTTTCTCACTACATCTTCATCATACAGGACCTGATGGGTGAATTGTGGCCTTTTGACATTAAGTCTCACCATGTTGATGAAACCTTCTGGATCAAATACCCTTGGGTCTTCGAACCCCATCTTGTAACCTTCCAAAATTGAATGAATTTGATCCAGAGCATCTTTATTTGTAGCCCAGAAGTCACAAAAATTGGTGGCAGTAGGGAAAAATGACCCTTTCTTCTGCAATCTTAGGTGTTCTTTATCTAATTCATTCAATTTCCAAATATGCAATCCTCCTTGGCACATACTTTGGCATTATATGTGGGGCAACCTTGCTCCCATAAACTCTAATGCAAGTAGTGCGGGTGTGCAGGAACCAATCTCCCCAATTATGTTGAATTCCTAGTTCAGGGGTTCTATCCAGTGGCCTCAGAAAATCTAATACATCCCTTGGAACCCTTTCACCTTCAGGCTCCATAAACTTTAGCAACCTTCTCACAAAAATGTTCTTCAAAAATCACATAGTCTGAACTTTCATAGTGCATATCTAACAAATGAGTCCATAATTAGACAGGGAGAAGAGTACCATCCTATTCTAATTCTCTGACATGCAAAGCCTGATGCCACACCCCTATTCCAACATATAAAAATATCTGGCACATAATTGAATACCATTTAAATTCTACCTTTGCATCTACAACATACAGATTGTTCTTAATCTTCAATAACTGCTCATGCATCTTGTTTGCTATATATGTTGCATAATCAAATGCTTCAGTAGTTGAAATATCTTGTAAATTTGCAACTAACATCATCATAGGAACTGGGATCTTATCCAATGCATCTCTTCCTAGTACATGGCACAAAGTGTGGTAAGTCTTTACAAAGTAATGCATGAATTGTGAAACATCAAAAGACTTTTCTTCACTATCTGATATTCTAATTAACTTTCCATCAATCCCCCTTGCTTTGTGCTCAGGCAATTGAATATTTTGTATGCATGCCAAGCTCTTTTGTATTCATCTTTTAGGATGTTGAAATAAATCTTTTTGTTTGCAGCAGGGTTGAGGCCAAATACCTTTGTGATGAATGCCTTTGTTTTACTAATCATGACTTCATTATTCCCTATCCTAACAGTCCTAGAAGCAGGATCATATCTCTGTGCAACAACCCTTACCAAGTTGGGATTTACAAATACATTAGGGCACATCAACTTCGCCACATATAAATTCCAGGCATTACAAATAGGGGCTTTGTACTCCTTCCTATCATGCCAGTGCTTAAACAGAGTCCACCCATGCACAAACAATTTAGCATCCCGACACCCATAACACAAATCTAACAGTCTATCATTAGGTCCACCTGGACCGTATGTATTCACTGGCCTTCTTGAAGACCCAGGCAATAGTTTCATTAAATCCTCATCCAAACTCCTCTTAGAAGTCAAAGGCTGACTTATTTGAATCATTTTTTGAAATAACACTTCACCAGACTAGGGTTTTCTCTTCTAAGAATGCTCAAAATATCCTCTACCAGGCAGCAATTCACCTTCAAACAGACACAGCAGGCAAGAATAACTTAAATGTTTTAGTTGCAGAATCTTGAAATCACAATATTTTCTCATCCAATTGCCTGTTGCACATAAATCCTCTTCATGTTTATGAAAACGCTGTGAAAAACCCTTACCTTCAACTTTAATCGAGCTTATAGATTAGGGCTCAATGCATAAATGCATGTCTTTTCAGCCATCATTGCGAATTCATGATACATCCACACAGAAAATTTAAATTCCAACTATTGATGCAGAATTCATATTGTGAGATCGATGGTCATGAATCAACCACTAGATTTGGAAATCTAGGCCTTTACGTGAAAAGTAGCTAGCTCGGTGGCCAATCAAATTACTCCATCTCAGACGCGCCTTCTTGCTGACTTTTCAACTTTTTTGTCCTACATGGCCATGTGGCATCATTTCACAGCGGCACAATAGAAAATAGATCACCCCCTTTTGGCTCCGCGGGTGCGCGCTAAGGCTTCCACATGGACATCCATTATGCAAACCTTATTCTTCTTTCCAGGAGTTAGCTAGGTGTCAAAATCTCGCAGTAGCGCGAAGAATCTTCCCCGCAGACAAGATTCTCCTGTGAGGATGCGCTACCATTGGATCTTCAATATCTGCAGCCCCACTACTTCACTCAATCCTTCGACACTTGGCACCATATCCTTCATTCAACTGAATCGTCGATATTATGGCCATAGGCCACAATGTCCTTGACACCTGTCTTCACCTCGCAGCCCCCCAGTGCAAACATGACATCACCTTTAGCATTGTGCGGGCTTGCGATATCCTACCAAGTGGCACTTTCAAACCCTTACACGGATATAAGACTAAGACTTTGCAATGCATATGACTTGACGAGATAGAACAGGTAACTCAAGACTTAGGGGCTGGTTAACTCACGACATAAAAGACATACGGTTATAACTTAGCTAACTGGGAACCTAGGCTAGATGGTCAATAACAAAATAGAACATAAAGTAAACTCTCGACTATAAGACTTAGGGTTTTAAGGAAAATAAGTAAAACACTTGCATGAATGTTTTGATGCTAGATGGATCGCTGTAGTTGAATTCTAGAATGAAATGTCCAGAGCGCTAGACTGGCGAACTCATACCTCTGGAATCAATCTAGAGCCGTTAGATTTACAAAGATCAATGGATGAATAATTATTATATATATTAATATAATATATTATAATTATTATATAATAAAATATATAATTCTAATTATTATATAATATATTATAATAATATATCTAACCTTAAACCTATATTATAATATTTTATATAATATTAATTATAATTATTAAATATAATATATCTAACCTATATTATATTAGACTTTAGCGCCATGTATTACTGTTTGATAAATGTTTTGATGCCAGATGGATAGCTGTAGTTGAATTCCGGAATGAAAGTCTAGAGCACTAGACTTGGGAACTCAAACCTTCGGAATCAATCAAGAGCCGTTAGATTTATAAAGATCAACGGTTGAGATTATATGATAGTTTTCAATTCCATGGCTTGATGTACCTGCTGTATAAGTATTAAATTATTAATTCAGGCTGTAGACTTGCATGTCATCCTTAATTTTCATTTGAAGTGGGAGTACTCAGTAGTAGTACAACTACAACTACAAACTTGTGCAAAAAGTGAAGAATATAATATAATATAATAACTTTTTTAAAAAATTAACTTCCTCTAGAATAAAATAAAATTTATAACTTTAATAAAAGAATGTAACACGTTTCACTCTCTTTACTTCACAGTTGGCACTTAGAATTTAGCAATTTTAATTGATTCTATTTGGAAGCGAGAGGGTCAAGGACTCAAGGAGATTGCAGTGCACTAGAAATTTTAATATCGACTATGCGATGCCACGGAGTCACTCAGTGCCAGTCTTTGTATTCATCTTTTTCAGGTAAGTGAAATATAGAAATACTTCATTCCTATTACTATTCTCCTTGAAACTTCAGTTTTTTCAATCTTGGGGACCATGGTTTAAGGTTGAGTGTTTACAAGCATGTCTACCAGCACAACCATACCAAAAATTGGGAAAACCAAAGAAAGAGATAAAACAGACTACGTTAGACTACTTAAAACCCTAGGTTTTACAGATGAATACCATGATATTTATGACCATATAATCTTTGGAAGGTTTACCTCAACACTCAGATTTTCATTGGAGAATAAGGTACGTCAAGCACAAACTGACCCCAAAAAGCCAATACCAAATAGCAGGTTGATTGCACCATGGGTGGTTGGATTGGGATGCCTAATGTTCCTTGAGGTTTTCCCTTGCCCTAAATTTATCATGGTTTGTGCTCAAAATTATGATGAAAATAGAAAAGCAATAGTTATAAAAGATAGCCAAGAAGTAATGCTTCCCATTGATGGAGAATATTTTGGCAAATTATTGGGTTTTACCATTGAAGAATGCGGAAAAGTGCACATAAACCTAGAAAAACTTGCTAGTACTTATGAAGTAGTTAGTGAAAATGATAATTTTTTTTTAATCAAATCTCTAACATTGGATAGCGCCCTACTCAACCAGAATCATAAGCCTCCTTATAAAATTGATATTTTTAAACCATGGGTTCAGGATACTATTTCCATGCTAGTGTTTTGCCTTGGATTGGATAATAATAGTCAATTGGATGCAAGCCTCCTTGAAATGGTATACGATATCCATCAATGCAATCCACCTGCTAAATACAGATTTCTTGAGCACATTGCAAGATCCATGCAAGATCAGTTTTTAATGATTAAACGAAGTCAAAGTGAAGCTCCCACTCCCAGTTCCAACAGAAAGATAGTTAGGTTCACAACCTACTTGTGCTATTTTTTTCTAGTTCAGTTTGTTGCGATGTTTCAGGACAACAAGCTTCAAATTCAGCGTCAGCAAGATAAAAATGGACTATTGGATTGGACCCATAAGATAAAGATGTATCATAATCAAAAGAACTACAATCATTTTGTGGACTATTTTTTGGCTCCATTGTATCAAGCCATTACAAATACTCCAATGCCTAGATTGCCCGAGTCTTGTAGAAATTGCATTCAATTGGGTAAAGAAATACAATTGGCTGACTGGTACTTCATGGAGGAATATATTATCCTAAGATTTTATGGATCGGGAGTAAAGCCCCACAAACTTCTAATACATGTGACATAGAGGATTTTTGCATTGGAATACATATGACAAATGGAGAGTATAGATTAACTGCACTTTGTTAGTTAGCAAAAGAAGAGCATATTTCCTTCCTTACCTTTTTCATGTGGAGGGTTCACATTCGAGAGAAAAGCATTCACCGTGGCACATGAAATTTTACAACTTTTTAAATTTGATGTTGACTCTCATTGGCAGTATGACCTATGTGATCTGATTAAAATAAGGCTTGTGGCCAATAAGAACGCTCCAAGTAGAATTCAACATGAAAGTAAAACCCTGCTAGAAATGTTGAGAAACAAGTATTCTTGGGATGAGGTCAGAAAAGTCATTGAAGAAACTGTTGCTCAAAGAGGTATTTCTTTTGAAATATTGTCATTAGAAATAAAGGGATTGCATCCAATTCCACAAACACAGAGAGATGCAGAGGTGGCACTGGCAAACAAGAGATATGACAGTTTCTATAGAAAAGGTGCTATAAAATCTATGTTACAAAAATTCCACAAACTCTAAAAGAGGCCTGTACAAAGGAACACTGGTCACACTAAAAAATTAGTGCCTTTTGGTCTATGAGGAAGGATCTCGGTGATCCAAAAGATACTGCAGATTTTGAAGAAAATTCAGAAGATGAAGAGTTCAACAAATTGTGGGATATAGAGCATCCCACTGTCAATGAAGCATCTAATGTTGAAAGTGATGATGAGGATGAAGAACAACCCACAGATCTTAGTGCATATGCATTCATACCTCATATGAGTGAGAACACGAGAAACATATACTACAGGGGCATCAATAGCCCAAAAATTGGGTTATGAAGGTGGTGGTTTAGGGCCCACAAGACAAGGCATTTGGATTGTACCAGATGTATACCCTAGAAAACCTAATGATCTTCGACTTGGCATTGGAGAAGATGAACAAGCCAAAGGGCATACACATACAGATCAAGAGATTAGATTTATTCTAGCTTTAAATCATCAGAGTGAGATCCAATCACTAAAAAGTACAACAAGGGTCTTCTGATATGCATGTTTCTCATTCTTTTCCTACAAGAGATGGTGGACATTCTAGTGCTACTGGTGGCAAATCTGGCAATGGTATAGGTAGTAGTAGTAGTAGTACTGGTTAGCAAGAGCCACAACAACAAACTCACAAGAGGCCATCAATAAAATTAGATGATACTGTAGACAAACTTAGAGAACAAGACCTTTTGAATACTAAGAAGCAAAAGATTATGACAAGTTTTGATTCCACATCCACATCAAAGCAATTGTTTCTAGAAGGCACTCCCCTCCTATCGTTAGTGTGATTGGGACAAGAACGGCTAATCCTCAGCCTCAATTAATTAGAGATGTCGCCAACACTACAACTACTCCTTCACCATTCAAAGTTATCTCAAGTGTCATAGATTCTCCAAAATATCTAAAACACACAAGAAAAAAGTGCTAGAGATAGAGACTACTACAACTTCAGAGCTTGCAATAACCAAGGTATTGACTACATTTGACCCAAAAATCAAAAAAATGTATTACATGATTATTGTGCCCAAAGTTCAAAATAAACCAGAGGACCAAATGCAACACTCTGACTATGAGGTGAGCACCATCCAAGTGGATTTTTTTGGAATGAAATTTTTTGACAAAATTAATGTATCAAAAAAGAACAATGAAGTGGTGTACACATCATTGCTAAAGCAAGAGAGAGAACAAAAAAGGTATGGTTGTTTTTTAATTTCCTGGTAACTTTGTTGAATATATTGTCTAAAAATTAGAGTTGTAATATAGACAGGTCATAGGTTCTAGTAATTGAGTTACAACAGAAGAAACATATATTCAGTGATGTTAATTCCATTCAAATTGCTCAATTTCATTTGACTTTGTGATTTACGTAACAGGTTGTAGACTCAAATAGAAAAGTTATAGGGAGACATAGCAAATGAAAAGGCCAAGAGGAAAGCATCAAAGAACAAGACCAAGAATTAGAGAAAAGGATAAAAAACTCTAACTCTACATCTACAAGTGAAGTGAATAAACAAACAGAGGTGGAAGTGAATAAACTGTAGAAAATGTTAAGCGAAAGTAAAAAAATATGATATTGAAAAAGCCAATTCAGAAAAATTAGAACAATCCTTGAATCAAGCCAAAGATAAATTGCAGGTAGTAGAAAAAGTAGGACATTTGTGGGAAGATAATGTGGAGAAAGAGAGAAAAAACTTTGAAAATTTGCAGATAAAACTGAAGAATGTAGAAAATGAAATAAAATCCTCCCAAAAGAAAGTATCTGAATTTTATAGAAACACAATGGTTTATATAAAACATAACATGTGGGAGAAAATTACGAAGAGGAATGATGATATGTCTAAAATGTTTGAATTCATTGATGATCTACTATTATGTAGTAATACACTTAAAAAATACATCGCTGAAAATGGATACATGACAACTTAAAAACTGTCAGATGTAAACAACATTTTGGAATCAATCTACAATGCTACTTGTGAAGAATTGGAATCGAAAGGGATTGAGAACCATATTGATGCTATAATAAAGGCCTCATTTATCATTGAAAAATGTGAGAAGATGGAATAAGCACGACATCTTTTGGAACAAGCTGCAGTATTGACAAAGAGGATGCAAACAAAGGAAGAATACTTCAGAAAGCTTGGTTTGTCATGGGCTTTTGACCCATCATGCCGATACATTGGAAAGGCTGCTTTCAAAAAAAATGAGGATAAAATTAAGTTGGATAAGGACCAGTTTCCTCAAAATCTTGATGAGGCAAACTTTTTGGATTCCATCTCACCACTAATAACCTTGAATGGAACTTTTAGTGAAACACTGAAGCCAAGTAAATATATGAATTATAAACTTTTATCACACTTACAACTCACTCAAATTGGGTTAAGAAAAGTTACACTTCCATCAGATGAAGAGTGGAGCACTCTACAAAAGTTGATAAAATGATTTAGTAATATGTGTTTCCAACAGAGCATTATGCAGAGTTGGTTTTGAGCAAGTTATTGTACATTGTGAATGTAATACTTCAATGTATTCCTTTGTACCTTCATTTGAAAATCTATATAACACTGAAATCCATTTATGTGCTCATTGTTTAAATTATTTGTACTATTTAATTGCCTACTTCAGGAAAACTTTGGTTTCTACATACACATTAAAAATTTGCTAATGTTGTATATTAATATGCTACTATTGTTGATTACTATGCAATGCAATATAGGAAAACAAATGAAACACTATTGTGGTTATAGAGAAGAAAAATTACTTTGCCATTTAGTTGAATGCTTGTAAAACTTATCAGTATCACACAATAATAATATGAAAATATTAATTTTTTATATCGAAAATGAAGAATGTACATCACTGATACACAAATAAAATGTCATCAACAAAAATTTGGAGTTTGAAACATGAAATACAGTATAAATACCTACTAACTGCTAATTCCCTTCAACTTGCCAAATCATCTTGTCATCCTCATTCTCCTCTCTCTGACCATGATATCTAGTGTCATCCTGATCATGTTCTTCATTTTCTTCTATCTCCATATCTCCACTTAAGAGTGTCTCATCAACAACACTACAACTACATGTGGTTCTAGTATTCATTGTGTCACTGCCATTTGTGCTATTATTGTTTGAAGTGTTGCACAACCCTCTTCTTTCACATAAGGACCTCTAGATTGCGAGTGCCCTATCAAAAGGAAAACTCTGGATATCATGTCTAGTTGTATACATTCTCAAGAAGTTTTCCAAATTCTTGTCAAGTTTATTTCTTATCTTTGATTTCAAGAATACCAATGTAATGAAAATTCTCTCATCCTCCACTGACCCCAATATCATGATTTGACATAAATCAACAAGTTTGAAATTTTTTGATAATGCATCACGCAATATTTCACTTTGACTTAAGGTTGCCTAAAGCTTTGTTATCGATCCCTCTTGGTGGGGAGCCTCCATGAGTTTAAACTATTGCATCATTGAAGTTGCAAATCGACCTGATTGCTCTCTAAGCTTAGTTTGATTTAAAATTCCTTCTATTTGTTGTCCATCGAGTTCTGTACTTCTGCAAAAATGATCTGTTAAGGTCTTTATCTTGTTTTTATAATCACTTGGCTCACAGTTGACCCAATATTGAGGATACACTATAGACATGGCTTCAAGCAGTTCATCATGAGGGAATCGATCTCTAATCTCTAAGGAAAGAGATTTTGCAATATTCTTTAAAGTAGTACTTACAAAAATAACAATCTTGTCAAAAGCTTCCCTTGAAACAAGTTCTTCTTTGATAGTATGCTTGACCTTGTTAAAACAGTGCATTGGTATCTCAAATCCCTTTACAGAGACACATAACTCCCCGCTATCATTAAACTATAAAAAATTAGCAGGATTGGTCACATTTGTTATCAAGTGCCAGCTGCTAAATTTTGGACTTGTGAAGGACTTGTCTGATAGATATAGATTATCGAGGATCATGCATATTATTTGACACAGTTTAGTATATTCAGAAATATACATAGTTCTTTCTTGGGCTTTTTTTCACAAGCACATTCATTTCCTCCAGCATGGGAAGAATACCAGCTAAAACGAGGAGTGTCTCTATGTCACTTAACCTATGTAAGAGGTTAGGATCCCTATCAACTGAGAAACGATGGCCGTACATTATACCAATCAAGGATTGATATTCTACAAAAACTCTTTTCGCTGGTTCATGCAAGGAGATCCATCTGGTATCAACATCCTTAAGAAGCTTGTTTCCTATAGTTACTCCCTTAACAAAATGTTGAAATTCCAAAAACTGTTTGGGACTTTGGCAGAAGTATGAGTAGAGCTCACAGACTAGATCTTCAACTTTTGATACTGTAGGAAACTTGCTCACCATTTTAAATGCTAAATTTATTTTGTGGGCCATGCAATGGATGTCAATCATGTATGGTGAAATAGAAGTTTGTAGCTTTACACATAGACCATTCCTATGATCTTGCATTACTGAAGCTCCATTCGCCCCTACACACACCAACTTTCTGGCAATTATGCAATCATCCATACCTCCAATTTCAATCAAAGATTTATTAACTATCTCAAATAGATTTTGTGATGTTACATTCTCCTTCATTTTATAAATAGACAATAGATGAGGTTGGCAGACATGATTTGCCATAGTATACACATGCATACATACCCAAGAAGTATTATCTATTGTTGTAACTTCATCTAGAGATAATGCAATAAAAGTTGACTCTTTTATTTTTTTCCTGTAAATGATATTTTTCCACATCAACAAGATAACTTGCCCATTCCCCTCCACTATTTATTGACCAATGTGTGTTAGGAAAATTAGGAATGCCCATAAAATATAATAAACTATTATATTATGGGTAGTCTATCATAGGACACCCTCTGGTCAAAATATGAAAAACAACACCCAACTAAATAGTTTTTCCATTTGTGCTTCTCCCATCATCTTTCCAAATTGAGATTCAATTGAACCTCCACCTGCATGAATCTTCACCTTTCTTTGCATATGCGCATCATATTCAAGGGCATTCTTTATATGAAGACATTCGTCCTTCATTTTCCATCTTATCACTGATTTTTTCCTGTCCATCTATGATTTGTTTTTCATAAACTTTGCCAATATGTTTTTCTATGCTGTCAAGTTTTAGCTGCAATCTCTTGTCCCTACGATATTTCCAACTGCAAATCTTACACTTGCATTCTATGGGAGGTTCATCTTTGTTTGCATTCTCCATCGGTTCAATGAATGGGAATTTTGACACCCAATCAATATGAAAACTCCTTGACATTTCCCACTCACGCCCCTTTTTTGATTTGGCTTTTCTTTTCCCCTTGCATGTACTTGTAGGATCTTCATCTTCATTGATTTCTATAACTTCATTAACTTCATTATCATTTGTTAAGTTTGATTTATTCATATTA
Source organism: Cunninghamia lanceolata (assembly GCA_027924645.1). Lineage (NCBI taxonomy): Eukaryota > Viridiplantae > Streptophyta > Pinopsida > Cupressales > Cupressaceae > Cunninghamia > Cunninghamia lanceolata. The sequence continues at coordinate 24,534,783 of BSBN01000213.1, read as the reverse complement.
TCATCCATGCTACCTTGGGTATTCCCTGGAACATCAATATCATCTGTGGCATTATCATCATTCCCATTACCTGGGGTATTCCCTCGAACATCATCTGTGGCATTCTCATCATTCCCGGTACATTGGGTATTCCCTGCCCTTGGAACATCATCTGTGGCATTGTCATCATTCTTGCTACCTTGGGTATTCCCTGGGATATCATCCGTAGAATTGTCATCCAAGTCAATAGATGGTACAAGTTCTGATGTTGTAGCTCCATCAGATGGACCGCCAACATTGCCAAAGTACGACTTTATGTTTCTCCATTTTAATGACCTTGACCTCCCTTCACCACCCTCAGACAACTTCTTCTTTCTCAACATCTCTCATGAATTAAAGGCTACAGAAAAAATGTCATTTTGTTCAAGAAGGAATCATAGATGATAGAATATAGATCCCTAATTCCCTGGGTCCTAGATTAAGATATCTACCTATTCCTAGACTCCTAAATACTACTCAATCAATATCATCTATAACAAATTACAATGAAACCAAACAAAGACATAAATAATCAACATGAATCTTATATTATTACATAGTAAATAAATGATCACTTACCTTTATGTGACTCACCAATGCCTGTTGTTACATCCCCAATTTACAAATTAGACTTAACCAATAACTTGGCATGATAATTAGGAGGATTAGTCATAGTTAATTGATTTGATATTGTGGAAATATCTAATTTAACATTTGATTATGAAGTAGAAACAAATCTTAAATAGTTTAAATGATTTTCAATTACGAGATTTGATTATGATGCATTGATTGCAATCTTGTGGTCCTGAGTGTGACAGGAGAGCTGAACGTCCTTCGAAGAAGGAAGGAGAGTATCATCCTGGAGGAAGGAGTTAGACATTGCGATAATATAAGTTAACTAGCCATCTGAGTAATCAACTCCTATGTCCTTCTCAACCATTTGTAAGTTGACATGTGTCATGTCTCTTGACTTATGTTTCTGTGTTCTTGGTTTTTTCTTAGTCAATGAAGTTATCTCGTCAAGTCGTGATGACCGGATAATGTTTTGGGAAAATCATCCCTAGATGAGAGATAATAATATTTTAAGACAAAGAGGTCTCTCTTAATTATTGTTCTCAAGGTCATTATGTTATTCTTAGTCTTTCAACTAATGGGAATAGTCAATTTCGGGGGAGTATCACTCAACCCTAACAATTGACGTAAATATTGTGAATTCTTTTTAAGTATTCTAAACCTTATGATAATAATTATCAAGGATGAAACCTCTTAATTGGTTGTTACCCATAATGATATTATTGCTATTATCTTATTTTGATAAAAATAGTTGGTGGAATATTCTTAAGTGGTTAGTCGATCATGAAGATGGAAGGGAGCTTCGAGCTCAACCATCCCATCATGTGCTTGGATTGGGCCACCTTTTTAGGGGCATTGTCGAGTGTAAGGGAGTTGTTAGCCTTTATTGGCATGTAGGAATCAGTTATCCTGTTGAAGGGGAACTAGTCTCTCCTTATCAAAGGAGAGAAAAAGAAGAAAAGAGACATGGAAGAGAGGAGAAATAGAGGTTGGCTTTCTAGGAAGTATCGAGTGGTATAACTGTTCAAGGGAGAACAGTGTCAAATAATACGGGAAGTGGCGGAAAGAATCGCAGAACTCGGTCTGCATTCGGCCTTTCACTCAACATAGGGAATTGAGATTCATGAAGTCTCTTGTTACTCAATGGAAATATGAGGCATGCATACTACAAGGCGACACCATGCATGTTGATTATTTTCTTGAGTCGTGGCACTAGGCCAGTCGGTTGAGCCATTCCTGTATTTCTTTTTAAATGACTCTTATGATGTGGTTTGGGGTGCCGTTTGGCTGAACCTGTTAAAGATAATCATTGAGTTGCATTTGTACTTGAAGCCTCTCAGCTGAGTTTGTTAGTCATAATAACTGTTAAGACTATGCTCAAGGCGGGGAGCCGAGCTGAAATCATATTTAACTTCTTGAAACTTGCATACAGCTGAGAGCCGAGCTAGGAAACCAAATATATATTCTTGAATATACGCTCAGTCGAGCCTTGTAAAGATTGACTCTTTCTTGTTGAGCCTTGAGTCTTTTGACTCGGTTGCTTTGTAATGCATAATGTATTATGATAACTGGAGCTCAAAGCCACAGTGGATGAGCATGTAATCTTTTCATTTGTGTTTAACCCATGTCATATGATGACAAGGGTCAAGCTTATGAGCGCTCGAAGAGAGTTAAATATGACTCCACGTGTTTTTGATAATGTATACAATCTTACGACTATGTTGATGGCTGCATAGGCATCATTTCTTGTAGACAATCTTATGACTGTATTGATGGCTGCATAGGCATCATTTTTTTGTATACAATCTTACAACTGTATTGATGGCCGTATAGGTATCATTACTTAGTAAATAGTCTTACGACTATATTGATAGCCATTTGGGCATCATTGCTTGGCATACAGTCTCTCGACTGTTATAATCATTGTGAAAACTTTTGATATCTTGAAACACAATCCATCAACTGTAAGGATTGCCGGGAAGGCAAATATATATTTCAATGTACATTTATCACCCAAATAAAACCCAGTCAGGCTTACTGGAGTAGTCGACAATGAATTACATGTAGTACTACTAATACTATTATGTATGTTAAATGAACCTTCGAATATGAAGGAATATGATCATAGTCTCTATATGAGACAGTTGTGAATAAGTTTATAATAGATTATAAACTAAATCCATTTGGGACTGAATTATGACTTAACAAATAATGTTAAGAGTTATAAATTCTTTTACTATAGGGTTAGAGAATAACCCATGAGCTCAATTGATAATAAAAGAGCTACTGATCCATAAGGAACTAATACATTTACTAAGGCAAGGTATGCCTTAAGTATCATGAAACTGACTTCATCATATGTGATGAATGTTATTGTTATATAAACACATGAGACCAAGACAGTCATGAAGTTTGAAATTGAAATGAATTGAACAAAATGAGGTGACGTGGAGTCACTAGTTGCACTTTTCTTAAGTAACCTATTTGGTTATATTTAACTTTGATGGGAGTCGAATGTTCAAAGTTTGGACTATGATTCGAATGGATCCCACATTCATATTAGACCTATAGGACAAGGTCATTAAGAACTGACTATAGGACATGACAGCTTATAAGTTGAGTTAGGGTGGTGGGCATATGACAACGTTCATTGTGTAACGTCTTGTATTAAAACTTTGGCCAAGGTAATGCATCCATCTCTACATGCATTGTCGGTCCACAATGATCCAGATGACCTAGTGTCTCCAGTAGTGTCATACTAGTTAGAGTGGATCTATAGTGTATGACCATGAGACATTAGGAAGGACACAACACCAGTTACTCAGATGGCTAACCAATTGGTTCCAATGTCTAACCTTTTTGTGAAGGGTGGGGCCTCTTCTAGTTAGGAAGATGAGTGGGGGACCGCAGGTCCGTGGTTGGAGGAAAAGCACCAGGATGATGCTCTCCTTCCCAAGCATGAGACAAGCCGAGGCTTATGAAGACAGATGTCATTGGTTCTAGATATAGTGTTTGTACTTTGACCAGTTGGTCTATTGTAATGTAAAGATTTGATTAAGATGCCTAGAGCATATAATGTAATTGATTAGTGATGGTTATTCACTAAAGATTGTAATGATTTAATAGATCGTAAGCTTTGTTATATCCTAATTTGATTAACATGCTTAAATGATGGAAAATAATATATTTCTTTTATTTCAAAATTTTGAATATCTCTATCAATTCTTAATTAATGACTTGATTAAGTTACATCTTTAAGTTAAATCTTGATGATTATGGAAAGTGATGTTACACCTATTTCTATAACTTCTCTATGACCTGAAATGAATCGAGGATTCAAGAGCTCAAAGCTGAACAAAATGTCTAAAGGATTAATTAGAGTTTCAAATGCATTTATATCAATGCATATTTGGCGAATACTGCGGGATTTTCAAATGGTAGTATAATAATTTGGTGAATCTTGCGTACTATTAATAGGACACTTGTAAATGTTAGGCAAAATGGACCTCCATCAAACACATATGTTGTAATTTTCTAGGCTGACCCTCGGATTAGCATGGAGTTATAATGGTATTGGCAAAATTGGTCTTCATACATGTGAACTATTTAATTATACTGGTGAAATTGGTCCTCGTGCATGTTAACTATTTAATGATGTTGGTGAAATGGGTGCTCATGCGTGTCAACCATTTAATGATATTGGCGAATATGTGGGTGAATTAAAACATGCCTTTGAAATTCCAGGTGAATCAACGTTAGAACCACAGAATACCGTGGCAAAAATACTAACTATAAATGACTAAAAAATTAATAGGGTAGCGAATTGAAATGCATTGGACTGAAAATCCAAAAAACTGAGCGAATTGGCCCCTCGCCGATGGGAATGTATTCACCAATTCCCAATTCGTGAATATGAACTATTCACCAATTGGTGAAGATTTTCCACTAAAATAATATCTGATTATTAGTTTTCCTTATGTGGAGACTCAAACATGTAAACACTTCCTCATAATGGAACAAGTCATTTTCTCATGAAGACTAACAGTTTTTGCCCATAAGGTTTAACTTACTGGCCCAAATAGTATGATAGTCAACCATGCCCTATTTTAGTAGCCTATCAAGGGATTGAGAATCCACCATAATGCTTGGGTATTAAGCAATCATGTTAAAGATATCTTATGAGTGATGAATAACCCTATGAGGCAAATGACAACTTAATGAAACCATGACAACCCTTCTACTGACCAAGACAATGATCTACGGACTGGGGTAACTTTGTGCATCATAATAGTCTCAAAGTGGCTTTAGTTCTAACTTTGAAGTTTATAACAATAAGAACATCATAAACTTAACAAACTTTCTCATAAAACCTTATACAACTTCTTTCTTTGTGACCAAAATCCTTTCATGAAATGTACCTAGTATATTGTGATTGTCACAACAACCAGCCCTTGAAACCCTTATGAAAACTCATTGATGGCTTTGGAGCTTCATGACTTTAGACTTGCAACCACTAGCACATGAATTAATCATGCATCAGAAGACATATAAAGAAATCCATTTCAACAGAAGGGACACTAGGGTTTGTTGAATTTCCATTGGCAACAAAACCCTAGGTCCTCTATATCTCATTTTGGAAGCAAAACCTACACAAAAACATTAGTAAAATACCATATTATTTTAGTTCAAGCCCACAAATAGGTTAATCACCATGTAAATAGCATGAAATTATGTAAATGCAATGTATTTTGACCTCTAATCATGGTTGTCATAGTCAAGACAACAATGGATCAGTCCATTATCTCTTTGTATTTTGCCCCGAAAACCTTATGAAATATGGGCTCGAGTCAGGTAGAATGAATAACATACATCTCTAAATGTTGTTCACACATGTGTAGGCATAGATTAAGGTTTTAGGCTTTGAAATGTGTCCTCCACATGTGGCAATGTATTCATAAACTAGTCATGAATGGAAAAAAAACCCACCACTTTCCTTAAACTCTTTCATGTCTGTATACACATGGCATGTAGGCCCTTTATAGATAACACCAAACCAAATAATCACCTTTCTCATATTTAGAAACACCCCCAAATCCATAAATCAGTGATAAGTGGGATATATGCTAAGGCTAAGGTTTAGGCTTTATGTTATAGCCTTCACATTAAGGGTGGAAGGTAATGAAGAATTAGAATTTTAAACGCTTTTTCTTCCTTGTCAAATTTAAATTTGGGTGCCAAATCATTTGAATGGCCCTTTCAAAGGTTTCAAAGCTTATTCCAAATAACCTAGGATTAACTTTAAGACCTTTATGATTGGTAAAGAGTCTTGGGGTAGATCTAGGGGACCTTTAGGATGACTGAATGGTTTGAATAGTCCTAACTTGACTAGAAGATGCCTCTAAATGGGAAACATACCTCCTTTAAAAACATTCATAGTCACTTCAAAAGGAATTCAATAACATAACAAAATCAACCCTCATGCACATACTCAGGCATTAAATACCTCATAAACTAATACTCACCAAAATACACATCATAGGACCTCAAAGTCATGTAGGAATCCACATAGAAAAAATCAAATAAATTTAGATAGGACGCATGGTAATGACCATGAACTTGCTTTTATTATATGAGATGCTTAGAGGTACTACAAGTAGCTAGAATTAATTAGGTGTTTGTCATACAAAGATCAAAGACAACCTTAGGTTAACTATCATGTATCAAAGGCATTATTGTCTTCCTAGAGGATACTTATACCCTGACATTACTGTAGACACCCAAAATTGACCTAGTTATCATTAGTATCAAATATTGCATTTGCATTTGTCTAACACACTTGAGTAATTTCTCTATTTTCTCTAAATCACTTATTTCTTCTATTAATTAAATAAATTTATATTTATTTAATTAATTCATTATCTATTTCTTCTAATCTATAATTAAATAATATTTAATTGTTTAATTATCTCTTCATTCTATCTATTTTAATTAAATAAATCTTATTTATTTAATTAAAATCCTTTCATAACCCCACTTTCCAATTAATTAAATGAATTTTATTTATTTAATTAATTTCTCTTATCATTTATCTTCACAAGTTGACATGTGTGCCTCTTAATTAAAACTTGTGTGGTACTACATCTTTTATTTAATATCTTTCACATGTAGTACTTTTTATGTACACGATCACACATGAGCCTTATCTTCCCTCCACTTGTCATCTACACATTCACCTATGACTATCATTTCATCTCAGCCATTCACATAGCCATCAAATTCCTACCGTTGATTGATTTTGGTTGAGTTCTATATAAATAGCCTCTCATTCCATACTACATCTATCCATCATTTTCATATAGCATCTACATTATCATCTTGAGCATATTGAGCATTTTAGCATCCATCTAGCATATTATCATTATCATCCATCCATCATGGCAGCTTTGATCTTCATAATTGTTCATTGTTGAAGAAACAATCCACATCAGAAACAAGGAATCATACAATCTAGGTGATTTTGTTCTTGAATTGCATGCTTTTGATTTCACTTGGATTCGATTCTTTGATGGTGGTAGGATTAGGTTTTCATTTATATGCTTGATCTTATTAACCTAATTTTTACCTATCACATTTTGGCACGCCTGGTGGGACTCACGTCCTTGATTAACTTTCTTGTTTGAAGTTGTTTTTTGTGAAGATCAGATTTTCTGAGTGCTTACAACAAATCGCGGTCGCTTTTAAGCGAAAACCAATCACCTTCGAAACATTTGCATTGCTTTTAAGCTACCAGTCATCACTTTCAGTATTTTTGGGATTGCTTTTAAGCCAACAATGGTTGCATCTATCATTATTTGCATTGTTTTTAATCTGAAACTAATCTCTTTCAGCTGTCTGGGTCGCTTCTTGTAATTTAGGGTTTTTCTGCTAACATCTGATTCTTGCAGGGAATTTTACGCATTTGGCAGAAATAGGTCACTTTTGAGCATTAACAGTTTGCATCTAGATTTTTGCCATCGCTTTTGAGCAGTAACAGTTTGCTTTTAGCAGAATTTAGATCACTTTTGAGCAGTAGTCAGTCACCTCTGGTAACTGTGTGTCGCTTTCAGTTTTATCATTCATAGTTGGGTTTTCTTGGTTATTAATCATCTCTTTGTGTAACATCTTATCGATTGTCCAAGAAAAGGAGGTTGTGAAACTACTAACATATCTGTTGCAACTCTGATCGGTCCAAGACATTGGATTTTATCACTAATTTAGGAACATTTGGGCTTGATGCTTAAAAAGAATCCTTGTTTGCTCTGTGCTTGATTTATCTTTTTTAGATTGCTTGTTGTGCATGTTTGTAACCCAAATTTAATAGCAAAAGTATCCTCTCCCCTTGCCTATCAAATGGATCTTGGGTGCATGAGAACTTGTTATTATCTTTAGAGGGCCTGCCTTCCCAGTGTGAGAAGGGGTACGACTTAAGCAGTAACGGGCTAAAGCCAAGTCCTTCCAAGCTACTATATAAGAAAAGTGTTTGTGTCGAAAGCCACAAACAACGGGTGTCATTGTGTTACACTGACGAATGTTTCCCCCAAAACCCCTTAGAGCGTAACCTTTTTGGGTTGGGAAGCCTCCATTAACGGAGCGAATCACCGCACGTGTAGCCACCCGAACGGATGCCCTTACTAGAAACCTTGTGTAGTAGCCAAAATCCTTTTATTTTTTGACGCAAAAGGTGGGACCTTTGAAGCTACCCTGATTCTCATGGTTCTTAGTAGAGATAGCAGGGACAATCCTAAGGTTTGGTGGGGGGACAAGCCTTGGGAAACCTAGATCTTGGTATGCATGAGAAGTGAGTGCCCTAGAGGGGAGTTGGTGCTACCAAGATCCTGAAGCTATCCGGTTTGAATAGGCATGGTAAGGGGACTTAACAAATACAGTCCTTTTCCTAGCCTAGGTTGTACAAGTTTGTGATTGTTGTGAGTGTGAGTGACTAAAATTATTGTTTTCTTGTCAAAAACATCATTCAAACACACCCTCTGTCAAACATAGATCACCTCTGAACAATAACTGCTCGCTTTTAGAAACCCAGATCATTTTTAAACAATAGCTACTCGCCTTTAGGCAAACTAGATCACCTTTAAACATCAATTATTCACTTTTAGCAGAATTTGTATCGCTTATCAATGATAGTCCTTCGATTTTGTCAAAATCTGTGTCACTTTTAACCTGAAACTGATCACCTCTAGCAAACCTAGTCGCCTCTGGTTAACACTATAGCTGTCACCTGTAACAAAACCAGATCGCTTTTGAGCTATTAGGAATCATTTTTGGCATCTTTTGAATCACTTCTGAGCTATTACTTGTTGCTTCTAGTTAGATATCAGCAATCAGTATCAACTCAGCCAAATCAGTTGCATTTTCAGACTTTCTTAGCTCTGTCATTAGCTTTTAGATAGTCCTCCGAGCATCTACAGTCACTTGAGCATTATCTCCTATCTTGAGCATATCAAATCATTGGACTTTTTGATCTTTCCATCCTTTTGAGACCCCAAAACAACCAACAAGCAAAACCAACAACCAAATATTATCCTTTTGGCTTTACTTAGCCCTAGCAATACCAGTAAACAACATCAACAACCAGCTTTTCCTTTGAGTGTGTGAGCTATCCTCTAGGGAAGTTTATTCAATAACAACCCAACAACAACAACCAACAACCAACAAAACAACCCAACAATAATAACCAACAACCCATTAGCAAACCAAGCAACCAGCAAACTAGCAAAACAAACCAACACCAAACAATCAGCTAACCATCACCTTTTGGATCTCAACCCTGACAAGCTAAGTCCAATTCAAAACATCAAACATCATGCCTCAAACTAGGAGCCAATATAGAGCTGAAATGGAAGCAAAATTGTGAGTTGAGATGGAAGCCAAAATGCAACAATCTCGATCAATGCCCCTTAGAGACGCAACTCAATTCACAATCAGTATGCCTTCTTATATGTCTGTGCCTAAAGGATACACCGTTGGACCATCATCTTCACAACAAGTGCAACCTCAAACATTTTCAGAGACCTATGAAGAGCAATCCCAAGATGACTTATCAGAATTTCAAGACACACACGTATGGGACCAAGTTGAGAAGCTTGTTTTATCTAATCCTAATCGCTACTTCTTGTAATTAGCCCGTATGGGAGCCAAATTACCAAGTGACTTTGAAATATCCGCTATTCAAAAACATGATCCAAACACTCCTGTTGTTGTCGCAAAGGGACCATCCACTATAGCCACACCATCTCACACCATATCCATCCTACAAAATCCACCTTCCAACCCATCTCTTTCATTGCCTATTGCTACCCCATCAAACCCACCACACTCGGAGTACACTCTAGAACCTTTGATAACTCCAACTGAGGTACTTCCTTTCCTTTCACAAAATTTGGGCTTTCCACCTTTTCATGTTCCACAACATACTCTTCCTACCATGACTGTATCTCGACCTCAAGTATCACAAGCTATCCATGTTTTACAAGTGCCAACTCCCCAAATATCACAAGCTATCCCAATATCGCAAACTCTGAAAGTTTCACAAGCTATCCAAACACCACAAGCCATACAAGTCTCGCAGCCATTGCAAACCCCTACTCCTATTGCATCACATATGGAAACCACACCCCACACTCATATTCCTATCACCTCTAATATGGTCTCCACGATTTCCACGAATCCATCCAACACACCATATAACCCCAATGTTAATCTCATTGACATGAGTGACCTGCCTATTGTATCACAAGCCAATCCTAGCACCATTGTCTCTTATGTTGATCAACTTACATCACTTCCTCCACCTCCATATAATCCTTCACAAACCATCAATCCATCTTATGCAACCCAAGGATTACCCATCGTCACCCAACACATGATGTATACCAATCCTCATGTTGTCCAAAACACAAACCCAAACGTCTACCCTTCTTCCTCATCCACCAATCCTTCCATCGCTTACCATATTACAAATCCAACTCCAAATCCACAACCATTGACCAATGTCAATCCATCCCCTACTTCCCATGTGATGCAAAATCTTGGAGCTAATCCATTGCAATATACCCAACCACCACTTGTGCCTCAAGGATAGCAATCCTCAAACACATATGTGTCACATACCAATTCTTTGACATATAATGTGAGCACGCAACCTCAACAAACGGTCATACCCTCATGCATTCTGCAACAGTAACCACAATATACACCATATTACATTTCACCTTCGAATGATCAACCCCCTTTGCAACAACATCAACTCTCTCAAGTGGATGTTGAACAAATGATTAACAAGGTGATAGGACAAAACAAGAAGACATTTTCCTTAGGAGATATATGCGCTTATCCATTTGACAAGTCACTTCATATGACACCTTTTCTGCCACATTTCGAAATTCCACAATTTCAAAAATACAAAGGGAAAGGAAATCTGGATGACCATCTTAGAGCATTCTATGTTGCATGTCTCGATGTCACCTAAGATGATACATATCTCTTGAGACTATCCCCCCGAAGCTTAGTGGGACAAGCTCTTGAATGGTTCTCACTTACCTCCGGGAATTAAGACTTTTGCAGACTTAGCGAAAAAATTTTGATCCCATTTCACTTTTAACATTGAACATGAGGTGAACATGAATGATCTTGTTAACAATAAACAACGCAATGGTAAAGTTTTCTCCTCATTCACTCAATGATGGTGTAACATGGCTAGCAAACTATCATGGCAAATACCCGAGAAACAACAACTTGATATCTTTGTCCAAAATCTTCATCTCGAGCTTTCATTCCAACTACAATTGTAAAGTGCTAGCACCTTTGATGAACTTATCTCCAAAGGAACCACCATTGAACGAGCTTTAATTGCTAAGGCCACTATCAAGATTTTCAGAGATAACAAAGACAATCCTTAATCGTCAAATGATAAATTCTGCTTTTGGAACAAAAACAAAAATGTCGTTAATGACGGTATTGTGGATGCAAAGAACATACAAATAGTGAAAGCTCCTATTAACATCCAAGCCGCATCTACAACAAATCAACCTTTTCAGCGAAACTGACCAAGAATAAATCCAACGCCTCGACGACAATTTACTCCCTTAGGGGAACCCATGGAGGTAATCTTTTGTAAGCTTCTCCAAGATGTCATATTACCTGAAGCACCACCCAATGGCGAACCGGTCTTCAAATCTCTTTGGTATAAAGAGAATTAATATTGTGAATACCATAGAGTCAAAGTACATAAAACAAATGGTTGTATGCGCTTAAAACATGTCATTCAAGATTGCATCAATCAAGGTCTAATTAAAATCACACCGCCAACATCACAACCCGCACATCAACCAACATCGAACTATGACCTAGATGCTTTCAAGAATCCACTTCCACTTCATGACAAGACAAGTAACCCTCATACTAGGAATGCTATCCATTACAACTATGAATGATCCACGATTAGCCACATCGACCACGCTTGCATTTCTACCATTACAATCCAAGGCAAAGCACCCGATTGCACTGTAACTACTAGAAGAGGCTATGTTACCATTCAAGGAGCACTTGTCAATCCTCCTTGACCATCTTCTAGCTATAATATCCTTGATCACCTTGACAAAACACCTGCACACATTTCTATCCTAGAATTGCTTTGCATATCCCCCGCCCATAAAGCTAGCCTTGACAAAGCATTGCAAGAATCTTCGGTGCCCAATGATATCAATACCACACAATTTCAATCTATGGTAGCTGGAATTGTAGCCCCTTGCCATCTTACCTTCTCTAACAAAGATCTTCGACCATCCATCAACCCATCACATAACGAATCCCTCCACATAGAAGTGTTTGTAAACCAACGTTGTATCAAACGAATCTTAGTGGATGATGGAGCTAGTCTTAATATATGTTCTTTAAAGCTAATAAAACAATTGGGATATTCTGAGAAAGACGTTGACACTTCCAAGGTCATTACTATCAAAGCATATGATGATGATGAGAGAGATACTGAAGGAATTATCCATTTGCCTATCCAAGTGGGTCATGTCACTACTGACACCCATTATCAAGTTCTTGATATTGACCTTCCTTATAACATTATCCTTGGTCATCCATGGATCCATGCCCTCAAAGTAGTTCCTTCCACATACCATCAATGTCTCAAATTTCCACATAACGGTGTTGAAGTTACTATCCATGCCGATCCCAATCCATTTGAGTTTTGTCATGCTTTTCAAGCTAAATATCAAAGCCCTAACTATATTCCTATCAACACCAAAGTATATCCATCATCCTATGTGGACCCATCCACCCTACTCAAGCCATCATCTAGCAAAGCCACTCCAAATCTCTATATCACGTACATCGAACACGGTCTGGGTGAGTACACATTGCAAGAATCTTGTTGTGTTGGAACTCTTCACTTATCTCCCAAATCTCATGGCAAACCTTCTACATCCAAGGCATCTTCATTCGCAGCTGTCATAAAAGCTCCACCAACAGTATTCATCAAAGGTGAATTCCTTGATGATGAAGACATTGATGACATTAACTCTTGGATATTCTATGATGAGAACGGCCAAGTACAACTTGAAGTGGAGAGATATAACAATGGGTTCCACATCATTAAGAACATGGGTTAAAAAGGACATGGTGGATTGGGATCACAGGAACAAGGACCTATTGAACCCATTGTTGTGTCTAAGAAGTTTAATAAGTAAGGCCTTGGCTATCAGCCAGAGGTATCGCCTTCCAAAGACATTAAGTGCATTTTCAATATGGAAGCCAGACCTTCTTCGGTAGGAGAGACTTCTAATTCGGATACCATCGATGACTCCTCCCTCCATATCACTGGCCTTTTTCAAGAAACCTCCATTTTCACGATCTCTACCATTTCCTCTAGCTGAAACCCTTCATCCATTACCCTTTCACTCGTATATCTTGACCTCGTCGATTGGGACCAATAAGGGGCACCTATATTGGACACATTTGAAAATGATGAAGCTATTGCTGAATTCATGGGATTACTACAAGGCATTCCATTGAGTGATCACAAAGTAGGTTTCATGATGGACCTCCCTAAACTAGCATATTTTGGCGGAAGTATCAAAAATTTTAGTCGCAAAAGTGAAATAAATAGAATAAAAAAAGATAGGTCACTAGGTGAAAATCGAAAGGTGCCTTTTGACCATGCAAAAGTAAAAATAAAGGACGTATCCGAGGGTGAAAACCTCTCTGAGGTGCCCGAGGATGGGGGATTTGATCTTCCAGTCACCACTAATTATCATGAATAATCAATAGTGCTATTTGAAAAATGTCAAGACATGAACTTAGGCACAGAGCAAAATCTAAAGATCACATTTTTGGCAACATCACTATCAGAGCAGGAAAGAAGAAATTTCATAGCATTCTTCATAAAGAGAGCTATCAATTTCGCATGGACTTATGCCGACATGCCGGGTCTAGATCCATCACTTGTGGTACATCACCTAGCAATATCTCCTAATGCAAAACCCGTCAAACAAAAATTACGCAAAATGCACCCGTAAATAGCTCTTTTGGTTAAGGCAGAGATTCAGAAGCTATTAGAAGCAAAGTTCATAAAGCTTATTGATTATCCAGAATGGGTTTCAAACTTGGTACTGGTAGCAAAACCTGATGGACGAGTTCGTTGTTGCACATATTTTAGAGATCTCAACAAAGCATGCCCTAAAGATGAATTTCCATTACCAAGCATAGACAACATTGTAGATCTCACAGCTGGACATGAAATGCTATCCTTGATGGATGGATTCTCAAGATATAACCAAATCAGAATAGCAGAGGAAGATCAAGACAAAACATCATTCAGTTGTCCATGGAGTACATACTACTGGGTTGTAATGCCTTTTGGTCTCAAGAATGCTGGAGCCACTTATCAACGAGCCATGACAGTTATTTTCCATGACCTTTTCCACACTATCATGGAAGATTATGTTGATGATATTATAGGAAAATCCAAGACAAGAGAAGAACATCTACATGTACTAGCACAGATCTTTGATCGACTAGAGAAGTATCAAGTTAGGCCGAACCCAAAGAAATGTGTATTTGGTATAACATCTGGTAAATTGCTGGGGTACATTGTGTCTTGATGAGGAATAGAAGTAGACCCTGACAAAGTAAGAGCCATCATGGAAATGCCTCCACCATTAAATCTGAAGCAGCTTTCTAGTCTACAAGGAAGGTTACAATCCATTCACAGGTTTATCTCACAACTGGCAGACAAGTGTCATCCTTTTCAACATCTCCTTCGCAAGGGTGAACCTTTTAAGTGGGATGAAAAATGTCAACATGCCTTTGCCAACATAAAAGAATATTTGGCAACACCTCTTGTACTTGATCGACCACTATTACTCTACATATCTTCAACAACAGCAGAATTGGGTGCCCTTTTAGCTCAGCATGATGATTCAGGAAAAGAACAAGCTATTTACTATATCAGCAGAACTCTTGTGGGATATGAAAGTTCTTAACTATTCACCTATGGAAAAAGCATGTTTAGCATTGGTGTTTGCTTCCCAAAAGTTGCGACATTACATGTTGAACCAAACAAAAAAGCTCATATCTAACATTGATCCACTCAAATATCTTCTTTCCAAAGCAATCCTTACGGGAAGACTAGCAAAATGGGTTATGATCTTAAGTGAATTTGACATACAATATGTGGATTGAAAGGCCATAAAAGGACAAGTTATCACTGATTAGTTAGCCGCAGCACCTGTCACAGATATTCATCCAATACGTCCAGAGTTCCCTGATGAAGAATTGTTCAATCTAACTTTACCAACATTGTGGCAACCATATTTTGATGGATCTTACACACAACATGGATCAGGAGCAGGGATATTGTTTGTCACCCCTCAAGGAGATTATATCCCGAAGTCATACAGAATTACATTTCCATGTACCAATAAAATAGCAAAATATGAAGCTTTAATCACAGGATTACACATGGCAGTACAGTGGGCTATTAAATAGTTATAGGTCTTTGGTGATTCCCAATTAGTCATCAAACAGGTCTTAGACGAGTATCAAACAAAAGATGAGAAGCTCCTTCTATACAAGGTAATGGTTGGCGATTTCAAGAAGTACTTTGATAGTATCACCTTTGAATAGATCCCAAGGATACAAAATAAAGAAGCAGATGCCATGGCTATGATTGGATCTCTTCTAGACATGTCGTCCAATGCACATAAGTGTGAGTTTTTAGTTGAACAACTTCTAATTCCAACATTTGAAGTACTGCAATCTGAGCTTATATGTGAGATTGTTGGTTCCAATTCACCTTGGTATGAGGACATATACGAGTATCTTCGCAATAAAACCTTACCATTTCAACTATCTAATACCCAACGAAAAACCTTTATCCACCGAACCTCTAACTACACTATCCTAGGAGACACCTTATATCACTGGAGTCTTGATGGTATCCTTCTTCGATGTCTTGATTCTGAGGAAGCAAAGGTTGCCTTGCGTGAAATACATGAAGGTGTCTGTGGATCGCATTCCGCTGGCCCTGGTCTTGTTAAGAAACTTCTACGAGCTGGATACTATTGGCCAACTATGGAGAAAGATGCACAACAATTTGCAAAGAGATGTGTACAATGTCAGAAACATGGAGATCTAATACATGCACCAACACAGGAACTTCAACCTATCACTACTCCTTGGCCCTTCTCGCAGTGGGGACTTGATCTCATAGGTAAAATCAATCCTACCTCGTCAAATGGTCATAAGTTCATTATTACTGCCACTGAGTACTTCACAAAGTGGGTGGAAGCAATACCAATGACTTACATTACTGGCAAGCAAATATCCAAGTTTATCTTACATTATATCATTTGCCGATATGGAGTTCCTCAAGCTATTGTCATTGATAATGGTCATCCTTTTAAGAACTAAGAGGTTAGAGATCTTTGCAATAAGTTCCATATCCAACATAGATTCTCTACACATTACTATCCTCAAAGTAATGGCCAAGCTAAGGCTTCTAACAAAACAATCATCAAGATCCTTAAAAAGACAGTCAATGAAGCTGGTCATGATTGGCATTTACAACTTAATCCTGCATTATGGGCTTATAGAACAAGTGTCAGAACTCCCACTGGTGCTACACCTTATGCTCTTGTGTATGGCACTGAAGCTATTTTACCTATTGAGGTTGAGATCCCCTCACTGCGAGTATCCCTACAACATACTATCTCAGATGAAGAATATAGAGTATCCAGATTCCATGATCTTGAGCTATTAGATGAATGGAGTCTTACATCACTCAATCATCTCCAAGTCTATCAAAATCATCTATGCTGAAGCTACAACAAAAAGATCAGAGAACGAAGATTTCAAGTTGGAGATCTTGTCCTTAAAGAAAATCAAAGGAATCAACAACATCGTGCGAAACAAGGCAAGTTTGAACCTAATTGGCTTGGTCCTTTTGTCATCACATTAGTTTATGGATCATGAGCATACACTCTTTCAACACTTGAAGGTATTCCCTTAGATGAACCAGTCAACAACATTCATCTCAAGAGTTCTACCCATGAGTCTCAATGTATTTCAAACTAAAAAAAATCCATCCAATAGTGAAAACCACCTTGTGGCACTTTGGATGACAAAAAAATAGTACAAGATAAATAATCCATCCTCTGTTGAAAACTTGGTAAACAGGCGCCTTGGATAAGTACCATGGTGAAAACGTGGCAAACAGGCGCTATGTGTAGAGACCAACCTCCATCATTTACTTAGTTTGTTTGATCATAGCTTTCCATAACATCCATCTACTATCTTGCCTTCATAATCCATATCATAATCCACTATTGTCCCTATCTAAACATCGCAAACTATTATCCCTTATACATCCATAATAAAAGTCTTTTCACCCTTACCTCTGCCAGGCTAGTTCTCGTAGTTTGGACTTTGTTGGGGTTAAGATATCATTTGGCACCTTAGTACACTATTCACAAGAACACGTTCATCGTAGCATCTTCCTAATAAACTTCATCCCACACTGGGGGCACTTGTTGAACCTTATTTCTAAGTGGATACCCACAGCTCTAGCTCATATCATTTCAGCAAAAATCCAAACCAAAACACAGCAAACATCCAAACCAAAACACAACGATCTTCCTAAAACACAACCAAACATGTCAAAAATCCAAAAAAATCAAAACATGTCAAAAATCCAAAAAAAAATCAAAACATCACAAAATCCAAGCAATAAAGTTGATCCTTTGACATCAACCATCAACATAATAAACAAGAACTACATCTCATCTCTATCGTTAAATGACTTGATCCCGTGGATACAGGGTATGTAGCCAATCTGAGATGCGAAGGAAGCACTCTGATTCAGGCAAAGATGATAGCCCCTCTCTCATCATCTATCTTTCATCTTTCTTCTAATCATCCTCTAATCTTTCGTCTCACTTTCTTCTATGTTTCATCAATTACATCATCAATAAACCTAGAACTACATATTCATCATGTCTCATCACCATCGTAATGTGCTTTGATCCTATGGATACAAGGTATGTAGGTAGTTTGGAATACGAAGGAAGTATCTAGTATGCAAGCACAGACGATCCACCGCATCTTCATCTTGTTTCATCTCCATCTTCTTCTCTTTCACTAGGTCAAGCAAGAAGCAGACTATGTGTACTAGCGAAAGCTCAAGCACTTTAACAAATCAAGGATAAGCCAAAAGCTATTTGTTTGTATGCCTTAAAACCAACATTTGCTATAGCATTTTATCAACATCTTTAGCCTTCAACAGGATACAACTTTCCTCTCAACAAGGCGCCAACTTAATCCATCCAAGAGCACTTTAATTTGGCAAGAGAACATGATGACATTATCTTTTGTTTTATCTTTGGTCCCTCTCCTATGCCTAGTCAAGACTACCTTGATCTATCATAACTTGGTACTTTGCGATGAAGAACAAAATGGGGCATGGTCATATTGCTTTCGTATGTTGTCTATGGGATGATCTTATTCTCTTCCTATTCGTATTGGTAACTTGTACGTGTTGGGATTAGCATCTTGCATATCAATATCTTTTGCATATAACAAGCTAAATAGTCTCTTATGCATTTGAGACTATTCTATGCTAAGACTAGCTCCATACATATAACCAACAAGGTGTCATTATGTGTAGTGGAGATAAGACTCAAACCATTGCTTGTAGCGTCAAAGTCCATCTCGGAACATTAGCTGCTATTCATATCTTGTGTAGGTTGGTTCAACATCTTGACCTCATGCGTTTAGACAAGATTGTAGTATGCTCGTTATGCATTGGATACCTCGACACCTTGGTCTTTTATATCCTGGTGCATAACATGCATATGCTATATCAAACATAAGGATTGCATTTCTTTACTTTTGAGAAATTACTTTAAAAGATGTCATACCATCTATCCATTCCATCATATTCCTATATAGTCCTCAACCAAGATCAATCTTTCCCTCCATCTTCCTTTTTCACATTCCTCGTCCTGCAAAACAAGTGTGTTAGGCATGCATAGGTCCATATCATTATCATTATCATCTATATATTTGCATTATCATAACCTCATTATCATACATTACCATTATATTGCATTTTTATTATCATAATACCATTAGCGTGATACATTTCCATTATTACCATTTGCATATTCATATCTTTTGCATAAACATTCATATAGATCATCAAATGCGTAACATCATAATATAAGTGCATTCATAATCATTACAACATCCCATAGATAATCAAAGCCATCGTATATATATATATATATATATATATATATATATATATATATATCATCAAACAAGTCAATATACAAGTGTCTACACATACAACATGAGCTATCCATGAGCCATCAAAACTGTATGTATAATCAGCTCATAAGCCTCATCACAATATACAATATACAAGGAAGCCCTAGTGACTACTGGCGGCTCCCTCACCCTGTCTACCACCACTGGGTCCTGCACCTGGTCTACCATCTCTAGGAGGCCCCATCATTGAAGCTATAGACCGTGATCCTCCTATCCTCCGTGAAGATGAAGCCCCCAACCTGCTCCTATAGCTAGGCTGCCTCTGCTCTGCCAGAACTGCTCCATGATACAAGCCTCTATAATACTTAGCCTCACCCTAGGCTCTCCTCATCTCTCCTTGTGCTTGTGTCAACTGCGTAGCTAGATACATAGTGGCCCCATCTATCCCCAAGGCAGCTACTGCTCTATCTCTCTCCACTTTCATCACATGTACCTGCTGCACAACCATATCCCTCTTAGCCCTCACCACCTGCACCTGTTGTACAGCTACATCCCTCTCGACCCTCATAGCCTGCATCTGCTGCAAAGCTATATCTCTCTCTGCTGTAACTATCTACACCTATTGCACAGTTGCATCTCTCTCTCCTATCACCCTCACCAGAGTACCATCATCCTGCCCATCACCTCCCTGCACTCTAGCCTGTAGCTACGCCTGGTAAGCCTGAGCCTGTGCTCTAGCATGCCTCAATCCCACGACCACACGGTGTTAATCTATCTCCACCTTCCTCAACCTCATCTGAGCCCATTGCCTCCATCTCCTCTCCTCTCTAATCATCTGCCTTAGCTGTTGAATCCCAACATCATCACCTCCTAGCACCTGTGCCTGTGGCTGTGCAAGTACCTGAGCCTGTCCCTGTCCCTATCCCTGAATCTCTGGCACTGCTGGTACTACTGCCTATACTGGTGGATCTCGTTGCCACCTCCTCTTAACCGGCCTCTCCATCCTAATCTCCCCTATCTCCCCAGGCCTCGTCAACCGAGTCGGCCTAGCTGTAGCCTAGTATGCATCATAATTTGGTAAAGTCCTTGGATCTGCAAGACCCTGTCTCCACTGCCACATAACTGGCTATAGTCCCTCTCTCTGCCAAAGATGTATCCACCACTATCTCTGGACCCAATCAAAAACCTCTTATCGAGTCCTCCAAAAATGGCATCACCTACTGGTACTGCCTGTGGTACTCTAAACTTCCTCAACACCCTCTCGAGCAAATAGCGCTCTATAATATATCCTGCAACCAAAAATGTATCTAGCCTGCCTAGCATAGACAAGCTCTGCATCCTCCTCCCATCTCTCGCATCCCAGCCATGGTCTCCATATAAATCTATCCACCTCATCCAATGTCCGCCTCTAGTATACTATACCCCTACGTTGTCGATAGGTAAGAGCTCCCCTGTACATCCTCGCATATGGCTCTCTTGCTACCCTAGCCACCCATCCATCTGGTCTCGTCACTGGAATATGCTCAAATGCCCATACGTGCAACGCTGTGACTCCCGCAGACATGCTAGCTCCAAACATATATGCACAATCATGTAGATAATGATATAGCTACCATAGTACACACTTATCCCATGCATATCTTGTCCCATATGAAAACATCCCCTCCATCACAGTCCCCCATCCGACTGGAAATTCTCTCGCCTGTCTATCTCCCACTAGCCATCTGATAATAGCTACCACTACTTGCTGCAACCTATCGCAAAGATCCTCCATCCTCGCCATCAGAATCTCTGATCCCTTGGTGCTAATGTCTGGAGTCTCGAATAATTGCCTAAATGCAGCTGGACCCAAGTCAGGATCATAATCTACTCTATCTCCATCAATCAGGATGTACAGAATCCGGAACACATCCTCTAGTGTAATTGTCGCCTCTCCCGTCGGCAACAAGAATGAATTGTGCTCCCTCCTCCACCACTCAACCATCAATGTCATTAGTCCTTGATGTGCCTGCACTGGCTCTAATCTCGACACGTGCTCTAAACCAATGATATCTAAAAACAACCGCTCCTCTACATCCAACGCTCTGACCAATCGCAAATCCCTAGGATGTGGCTCTCATGACAACAATGATGGTAGTATGTCCTGCATCATTCCGCTCACCATATCAGTCTCTTCTGCTAAAAATTAACTTTTGACTGCTAAAATTGCCTATCTTTACTCAAAGCGGCCCACTTTTCTACATGCACTACCTTTTTGACCATAAGCGAGCCATTTTCCTACAAGCACACACTTTTTTCTTATAAGCGACTCATTTACTATATGCGCGCTACTGCTAGTTAAAAGCAACCTGAAATATAATACGCGCTCACTTTTTGCCTATAAGCGACCTGCATTTACCATATGTGCATTTCACTTCTCTACTTGACCTAGCCGACCAGAAGCGATCTCATTTTACCCTAAGCGATCAGTTTGCGCCTATAAGCGACCTATATTACCATAAGCGACTACTTTTCCTATACAAGCGACCTAAATTTCCTATCTTAAAACTGCTCACTTTTGGTGACGTGTGTGCATTTATTACACTTTTAACATTAAAAAATCATGCATTTAGCAAAAGTTTCAGTACATATTGGTACGCGTACTCCTGCTGGTCACCCATGTGTCCTCACTCGTTTGACCTGATGATCACTGCGTGGAATCACCATCTTGATAGATCTCTAACACTCGAAGCACCAACACTCTAGGGAGCTCTAGATTTTCTAAAGACAACAAGCACAAATGAGCCTATTTGCCCTTGAAGGACTACTTATAGCCCCTTTCCAAACCCTAATTCTTCTATACCACAGCCTATTTTCTTCTATACCATCCCAATTCACCCCACCCAACCCCCATTTTCTTCATGCCAGCCTTGTTTCTAGCCTTTCACCTTATCGCGAGTCAACCTAGCCCTTCCTGGTTAGCCTGGCTTACCTTTCGAGGGGGCATCACTTGCCAGTTACATTGGGGCATAACCTTGTTTATTGAGCGAATCATTGTATCTTCTTTGACACAACAATCTATCAAACATTGTATCAACGAGGGGTAAAATGTAGACACCCAAAATTGACCTAGTTATCATTAGTATCAAATATCGCATCTGCATTTGTCTAACACACTTGAGCAATTTCTCTATTTTCTCTAAATCACTTATTTCTTCTATTAATTAAATAAATTTATATTTATTTAATTAATTCATTATCTATTTCTTCTAATCTATAATTAAAAAATCTTTAATTGTTTAATTATCTCTTCATTCTATCTATTTTAATTAAATAAATCTTATTTATTTAATTAAAATCCTTTCATAATCCCACTTTCCAATTAATTAAATGAATTTTATTTATTTAATTAATTTCTCTTATCATTTATCTTCACAAGCCGACATGTGTGCCTCTTAATTAAAACTTGTGTGGTACTACATCTTTTATTTAATATCTTTCACATGTAGTACTTTTTATGTACACGGTCACACATGAGCCTTATCTTCCCTCCACTTGTCATCTACACATTCACCTATGACTATCATTTCATCTCAACCATTCGCATAGCCACCAAATCCCTACCGTTGATTGATTTTAGTTGAGTTCTATATAAATACCCTCTCATTCCATACTACATCTATCCATCATTTTCATATAGCATCTACATTATCATCTTGAGCATATTGAGCATTTTAGCATCCATCTAGCATATTATCATTATCATCCATCCATTATGGCAGCTTTGATCTTCATAATTGTTCATTGTTGAAGAAGCAATCCACATCACAAACAAGGAATCATACAATCTAGGTGATTTTTTTCTTGAATTGCATGCTTTTGATTTCACTTGGATTCGATTCTTTGATGGTGGTAGGATTAGTTTTTCATTTATATGTTTTATCTTATTAGCCTGATTTTTACCTATCACAGTTACAAATGTGAAGTCTATAAGTAGGGAGTGTAGAAGAGAGAAAGAAGAGGACTGTCATAATGAAGAGACAGTTGTGTTGGTAATAAGAGAGTAGAAATCCTAAATTAAGAAGGGAAGATAGCCCCATCAAGTCAAGCATGTCATTCCCACATAAAGACAACCCTAGCAAGGCCAATAGACCAACTATGACACAGTACACTTATGGACAAGCATGCAATCATGAATTAGTCTTAAAGTCAAGAATGTGACAGTCATCAGCAAGAAGGCAATCACTTAGCTTTGGGACTATTATCACGACATTAAAGTCTTCTCCCAAACCTAGTCACTTGTTCATCAAGAAAAAGGTATTCATGATAATCAGAACTCACTCACATATCATGTAAGGTAACAACCATAGGACAGTGTGGACTGTAATGGGGAGCCAAATCACATGTCAATTTAGTCCTAGGTACAGAAAACTATCCTTATTAGAAAAGATTATATTGTTTTGTATCTCAGACCAAGGGTCTGTACAAAGGAATGATGCAAGTTTACATTAGTAATGCACTATCAACACTTATTATGATAGTGTTGTCCCACATATTAGGATAGTGTTGTCCCAGCAAAACAAAGAAGGGTGTTATAAAGATCTTAGAATACTCATTTTATAAATGTACAGTTATATTGGTAGCAGTCATATGTCAAGCTTAGAATGGTCATATCAACCTAAGGATTACTTGATTGAATCCTCAGGGCAATGAGAACACCATATATAATTCTGTCGTTCTGTTATGGTTTCAGTTATCTGGAAAAATGTCCAACCCAAAACACTTCTAAGGCTTCATTAAATGGTCTAATATCTATAGAAAGATATGCATGAGCAATGGTGGTGGAAAATAAGGAACTAGTATAGTTAGAGTTGAAATCTTCAAATCAAATGCATTCTTGCAAAATGCTTCAGTTTCATGCAGTGGAAAGGTGCTAGGAGTGACATTTTGCATTCCATAGCTTGTGGGGTGAAACGAACTTCGCCAATGCATCAAGGTGGGTAGGTAAATGCCAGGGGAGGTCTTGTTTCATGTGCCAAGCGCCCCAGTCTTTCAGGGTAGCAGGCTACCGACAAAGTCCCTTAAGATCCCTAAGACCAAAAACTGCCAAACTTTGACGAAGCAGTTCTCAAAATTTGAGGTAGCTGGGAACATTTTGTTTGGACCTCTAGGTGCATGTGGGGTTAGTCCACAATAACCTCTCTCAGTTTTGGTCAACTCCAGTTTATTTGACCATGTCGAAATCAAATGCATTCTTGCAAAATGCTTCAGTTTCATGCAGTGGAAAGGTGCTAGGAGTGACATTTTCTTATTCCATAGCTCATGGGGCTAAACAGACTTCACCAACACGTCAGGATGGGTGGTTAAATGCTAGGGGAGGTCTCGTTTCATGTGCCAAGGGTCCCAATCATTCGGGGCAACAGGCTACCGACAAAGTCACTTAAGATCCTAAGACCAAAAACTACCAAACTTTGATGGAGCAGTTCTCAAAATTTGTGGCAGATGGAAACATTTTGTTTGGATGTATAGGTGTATGTGGGGTCTATCCACAATAACCTCTCTTAGTTTTGGTCAACTCTAGTTCGTTTGATTGTGCCGAAATCAAATGCAATCTTGCAAAATGCTTCAGTTTCATGCAATACAACATTGCTAGGTGCCATATTTTTTGTTCTTCTTGTCGTGGGATTGAACCAACTATGCCAACACATTGGGGTGCATGGGAAAATGTTATGGGAGGTCTCCTTTCATGTGCCAAGTGTCCCAGTCGTTCCGAGATGTAAGCTACCGATAAAGTAGAAAGTTGCTAAGACTAAAATTTTGCATTCCATAGCTCGTGGGGTCGAACCAACTATGCCAACATGTTTGGGTGGGTGGGTAAATGCTAGGGGAGGTCTCATTTCATGTGTCAAGTGTCTTAGTCATTTCAAACTACAAGCTACCGACAAAGTCAAAAGGTGCTAGGAGTGACATTTTGCATTCCATAGCTCGTGGGGCCGAACGGACTTCACCAACACATCAGGGTGGGTAGGTAAATGTTTGGGGAGGTCTCGTTTTGTGTGCCAAGCATCCCAGTCATTTTGGCCTACAAGCTACCAGCAAAGCCTTACAGGTTAGAACGACTGGGATGGTTGTCACAAGAAACGAGACCTCCCCTGACATTTACCCACCCACCCCAATGTGTTGGCGCAATCGGTTCGGCCTCACGATGAGAAGATAAAATAATATAGCACATGGCAAGGTTGTGCTACATGAAATTGAAGCATTTTGCAAGAATGCATTTGATTTCGACACGATCAAATGGATTTGAGTTGACTAAAACTGAGAGAGGTTATTTTGGAAGGACATCATGTGCACCTATAGGTCCAAATGAAACATTCCCATCTACTACAAATTTTGAGAACTACTCCATCAAAGTTTGACAATTTTTGGTCTTAAGATCTTAAGTGACTTTGCCGGTAGCTTGCTGCCCCGAACAATTGAGACCCTTGGCACATGAAATGAGACCTCCCCTAGCATTTACCCACCCACCCCAACGTGTTGGTGAAGTCTGTTTGACTCCACGAGCTATGTAATGCAAAATGTCACTACTAGCACCTTTCCACTGCATGAAACTGAAGCATTTTGCAAGAATGCATTTGATTTTGTCATGGTCAAACAGACTGGAGTTGATCAAAATTGAGAGAGGTTATTATGGACAGACCCCACGTGCACCTGTAGGTCTAAACAAAACTCTCCCAGCTGCTCTAAATTTTGAGAACTGCTCCGTCAAAGTTTGGCAGTTTTTTGGTCTTAGGGATCTTAAGGGACTTTGTCGGTAGCCTGCTGCCCCAAACGACTGGGGCACTTGGCACACGGAAAAGACCTCCCTTGACATTTACTTGCCCACCCTAATGCATTGGCAAAGTCTGTTTAGCTTCACGAGCTGTGGAATGCAAAATGCCACTCCTAGCACCTTTCGACTTTACTGGTAGCTTGCAGCTCGGAATGACTGAGACACTTGGCACACGAAATGAGACCTCCCCTAGCATTTACCCACCCACCCAAATGTGTTGGCATAGTTGGTTCGACCTCGCTTGCAAGATTGCATTTGATTTTGACACGGTCAAATAGACAAGTGTTGACCAAAACTGAGCGAGGCTATTGTGGACGAACCCCACATGCACATATAGGTCCAAACAAAACATTCCCAGCTACCACAAATTCTAAGAACTGCTCCGTCAAATTTTGGCAGTTTTTGGTCTTAGGATCTTAAGTGACTTTGCCAATAGCCTGCTGCCCTGAACGAGTAGGGTGCTTGGCACATGAAACGAGACCTCCCCTGGTATTGACTTATCCACCTTGATGTGTTGGCGAAGTCCGTTCGGCCCCACGAGCTATGGAATGTAAAATGTCACTCCTAGCACCTTTCCACTGCATGAAACTGAAGCATTTTGTAAGAATGCATTTGATTTCTGCACGATCAAATAGACTGGAGTTGACCAAAACCAAGAGAGGTTATTGTGGATGGACCCCATGTGCACCTGTAGGTCCAAACAAAATGTTCCCAGCTATCATGAATTTTGAGAACTGCTCTATCAAAGTTTGGTAGTTTTTTGTTCTTAGGGATCTTAAGGGACTTTACCGGTAGCCTACTGCCCCGAACGACTAGGGCACTTGGCACATGAAACATGACCTCCCCTAGCATTTAATCACCCACCTCGATGTGTTGGCGAAGTTTGTTTGGCCCCACAAGCTATGGAATGCAAAATGTCACTCCTAGCACCTTTCCACTGCATGGAAATGAATCATTTTGGAACAATGTGTTCCTTGCCACCATAGGGAAACAAAATTGATTTAGCAAAAATTGAGGTAGGTGTTTGTAGGTGGACCTGACATCCACCTATACATGCAAAGAAGATGTTCCTAGGTGTCATAGTTTGATGGAATAGTCGATCCAAAGTTTGTCACATTTTTTTTTTCTTAGGGCTCTTGAGAGATTGTTTGCATTCGATATAGCCAAGAATGACCATGAGGCTTTGCCACCAAAAAGACATCCCCCTAGCATTTACCCATCCACTCGGATGCGTTGGCACCATTCGTTTGCCCCCAAGAGATGCCGAATGTAAAAATTCAGTCATAATACCTTTCTGGTAGATGAAAATTCAATACTATAAAGGTGTTCTCACTTAATCCAATGTCTTGCAGGGCATCAATTGAGGCTTCCTTACCACTGCTATCAATTGTTTGTCATTAAAACTCATTAAGACTCATTATGAAATAGTAACATCATTAAAACGAATTAGAACTCATAGTAACATCGTTAAAACTCATTAAAACACATTATGAAACAGAATGTAAAGGACATATCATCATGAAATAATCATGAAAACCTACCTTACTTTCCTTCCAAAGGCAACTTCATAAGGATTATGCCTACCTCCATCATACTAAAATCCTGCATGTAAATGCAAGTGCACTATTTAGCTAAAATGAGTAGCTAAAATATACAAGGTGAAATCAGGATAGCAAAGAAAAATAACATACCTTTCTGTCATTCCACTAATTCAATCCAATGAACCATCATGGTCTGCTCTACTCTTTATTGTGTCAAGTATTGCCTCGTGATAAGACTCACAAACCTTCCACATCCTGTTCAATGGTCTACCCCCATATTTGATCAAATGAACGTTTGAAGCCACAACAAGGTTAGAATAATGAAGAATCTTCCTATGTGGGTCAAAGTCCTTGAACACCCACACATCAGACTTCTTCAGTAGGTACCTTCTAAGCCATGTTCCAGTAACAACCACTGATCCTATAGGGTACTCGATGTTTTCTCCATCTATAACATGGGAATCTAATTTCTTTTTTGCCTCAACACAATGACACAAATAATAATATGTTCCTTCTTCATTGTTTTCAGCTTCAATAACTGCATAAACATGCCCTACATGATATGTGCATTCAATTTGATGAATATAGTCAAAAATACAAGAAAAAATATAAAATAAGATGGCATATTGAATTTTTTTAAATTTGAATGATGATAATACATAGTTGAACTAGATTTGAAACATGGTCAAAATTAATCGATGATTCAATCTCTGTCATTTGTAGTGCTGTCGGTAGTCAATACATGTCAATCAGGCTTAGGCCTCTTGTACACCAATCATCAACCCACTCTTTTGACTCACAATCATACCAAGCTTCATATGTACATGAAGAACAAAAGCATGCCATATGCCGCGTATGAATACTCCATGAACCTGCATTAGAGCTTCTAAAAGAGTGTAGCTCACTCGATCCTGTCAATGTACAATAATCCTCATATTTTGCAATGTTAGTACCATCAACCAACCAAAAATATCTACAAACTATAGACTTACCTTCATTACCTGGACCCATTGTAGTGTTACACCATTTGACAATAGATCTCGCATCTATCAACTTTGCATTGTCTTTGTACTTCAACTCTTCTCGTGCCAATGCTCTTTTGATACATGCTCCTACACCATCATGCTCCCCATTTCCATGCCCATTCTCACAAAAATTCTACATATGTTGAACACCATTCGCTGTATGCATCCTGCTTAACCAATAGAATATCCATGCGTTCTTGAATTATGATGCACAATTATCTGACCATATGATATACCGATGAAATGATATGTTCCTGCTGGCCAAATCATGATAGAACATCTGGAAGAAACCTTGCACAAACTCCATAGAATGTGTGTGATCATCACTAATATAAAAATGATATTTCCTCAAGATCTTCTTGTCGTCCTCTATACTATCTTCTGCATAAATGAATGTTATTTGCACAAATATAGCAACCTGCGTATAGTTGTAATATTGTGATTGCACCTCATTCTATGGCTGTAGTGTGTAGTTCTCTACAAAGTCAACAACTAAAATGAAGGTACTAAGTGGAAACGTGTACTTGCATAACTTGAATTACAAGTCTAACCATCGAGCTCTATGGGTATGCCTTGCATACTCGTACACTATACTGTCACGAAATGTAGACATAAACTGATACACTGGAATCTTTTGAATAACTAAATCACACCTCTTTGCTTCTTTACCATCTTTTGTATTGTATGCCACTGTTTTATACTTTCCAAACTCTACTAGTTTGTTTCCAACCACATGTGTGCTTTGCATATGTTCACATATTGGCATACGTTGCAAGCCACCACAATGCTAACATGTGCCTTCCAAGCATAATTTCCTGTAGAATATTTGACCTTCCTCTCTTTCACATAAAATTGTTGATATGAAGTCTCTTGAAGTAGTTGGAAGGGCACGTATGCCACAATCCTACAAAACATTGTTAGTATGCAAATCTAAACATATAGACTAATAAACATCAAAATGGTTAGAAAATTCAATATGTAATCTACAACAAGTAGTGTGTGTGTGATTTATTTGGACATAGAAAGGTTTTAGCATTTCAAAATATCTTTGACAAATTTTAATTTGAGGATACATCTCTTGAAATTTCTTGAAAATTTGTGTTTGGGTCACATCTAAAAAATGCTTTAGATGTGGCTCACAGTTTTGACAACCAATTCTCCTTCTCACAACATCTCTTGCATTAGGAGATACCCTTGTGTTATTTTTCCAAAATTCTTCAATGATGGATCTCAAGGCTTCAACAACAACTTTGTCTTTCCGTGGGAGTCTCCCAGAGAATGCCCACAATTCATTGGTGTTTGGGTCCTCAACTTTTTCACATCTTCCAATGGCTCTTGTATATGCCTAAAAATGACACGATTCACATTCTTCTAAGTTAATTAAATATCAAGATATTTAATTATCTCTTCTAAAGTCAACAATTAAATAAATCCTTTATTTAATTAAATTCTTCCAAACAATTAAATAATTCTTAATTATTTAATTAAATCAAATCATTCTTCCAAATTTGAATAAATCAAATCAAATTTATTTAAATCCTTTCAATCTCCAAAAATAAAATACAATCAAATATTTTATTTATTCTTCCAAAATCATGCACAACAATTAAATAAATTTATTTATTTAATTTGCTTTCTTATCTTCAAATTCTTCAAATATTCTTCCAAATCTTCTAAAAATAAATCTTCTTCTCTATGCACACACAATTAAATAATTTATTATTTAATTTCTCTCAAATCATGCAAAAGTAAATCTCAAGTTGAGTTATCTATTCAATCAATCTTATTTTTATCAATATCTCTCAAACTAGAAAAAAAACTTTCTAATTTATGAAAAGCATGTCTTATTTTTAGAAAAGAAAGTAGTTAACTCAAATAAAACAACTTTTGTGTGACACTTGTCTTCTTCTTATTCGTTGCACGTTCCTCATCTATTCTCAACCATTGATCTTCTCATAATCTCTATACTGTTGATCTTCATTCTTTCGAGTCTATAAATTAAACCCTATTACCTCCAAGGCAATGGTCAAGTTGAAGCATCCAACAAGACCATCTTGAAACTCCTCAAGAAGATAGTCAACGATGTTGGCCGTGATTGGCACATCCAACTCAATCCCACTCTGTGGGCCTACAGAACCAGTATACGCACTCCCACAGGTGCTACCCCTTACGCCCTTGTCTATGGCTTAGAATCTATCCTTCCCATTGAGGTTGAGTTACCATCTCTCAGGGTGTCATTGAAAGGTCTCATATCAGATGAAGAATACAGAGTCTCCAGATTGCAAGAACTAGAGGTTCTAGAGGAAAGGAGACAGAAAACCTTTGACCATCTCAAAGCATATCAACAGATGATGTCACGAAGCTATAACCACAAAGTTCGCCCAAGAATCTTCAAGGTTGGAGATCTAGTACTTAAAGAGAATCCCTGCAATCAACAGGATAGGGAAAAGAAAGGCAAGCTTGAACCCAACTGGCTTGGGCCTTATGTGATCGTAGCTGCTTATGGATCGGGGTCATATCATTTATCAACATCAGAAGGTGAGCTGTTGGATGACCCAATCAACAACATGCATTTTCACCAGTTCTATACCTAAGAGAACCCCAATGTAAGGGGGGCATAAAATGCAAAAAAAGTAAAAAAACCAGAAAAATACAAAAAAAAAGAAGAAAAGTACAAAAAATTGCCATTTGGTGAAAACTTGGCAAATAGGCACCTTGGATAGGTATCATGATGAAAACCTAGCAAACAGGTGTCATGTTTACTTTCTAGCTTTCATGCAAATAAAAGCAAGTGGTGAAAACCTGGTAAACAGGCATTGCTTGTGATAAACCACTTCCTCCATCTTTGGGAAACCAATCATCTTGTGTCCATTCTTCCTTGTGTCCCATTCGATCCATATCCATTCCATCATAAAAAACCCATCGGTAACCTATCATGGCTTGATACTCTTTCTCTTTGATGCCTTGTCAACCAAGGTTTTATCCAATATCCTATCCATAGTGTCAGCCTAGCATAGTGTCTCTCATTGGTCTCCATGGTCTAAGTCAATGAACTACATTGCCTCTACGTTGTCACGTAGGCAAGGCCATTTCTCAAATGCGCCCCCGAGGCTCCCACGGTCCCATCCGTCCTATTTCTTTTAGTCCATCCATGGTCCATTAGGGTTTACCCCGAACTACGTTGCCTCTGCGTCGTCACGTAGGCAAGGCCATTTAGAAATGAGCCCCTGAGGTACTAGGTCAGTCCCTTAGGCTTTGTCTCACCAATAAGGATTATGAAATCTTCTCACCAGGCAAGCAAGCACAAGCAAAAACCTGCTCTCAAGCAGAAATTCTGATGCAAGATATTAACCTATCCAAAGCAAAGCAAACAAACTCCTAAGGCCTTCTAAATGATTTTACCCAAATTATGGAAAGAAACAAACACATCTAAATGCAAAAATGTTTTGTGGATTGGAAACATGGTTAAAGTACAGAGTCTTGATTTTTGCTATCATGCCTTTCTATGCTACTCAAGGATGCCAAAAGCTAGAGATGCTATGATGGGGGCATAATTATTTTCTTTGTTTGTTGTTTGTGGATTAAACTTTAGTAATGTGAAACCTTGTCTAAGGACATGATCGGCAAAAGATCATCGAGGACACCAAAGGTCTAACATGAACGGGGGCAATACTTGACTATTGAAACACAAGAAATACTCAGGTCATCTCGGTTCAATTATACCTTGATGCTTGTATTAACTTGCTAAAAAAATCCATGTAACCAATGCTCAGGTCATCTCAGTTCAATTATACCTAGATGCTTGTATTAACTTACAACATTTCAAAAAAGTACCAACAAAAAATTGCCCAATGATGAAATAAGCACTTCAAAATACTTGCATCGTCAAGATGTCAAAACACCATTCGCATCCACTGTACATCCATAAAAGCATCCATACCATATCCCATGCAATAAAAAATCAAAGCAACACAGAGTAACAATACAAAGTCAAGCTTGTGAGTCTTTCTATCAAGTCATTCTTCTATTCAATCAATCTTCTATCTATCATTCTGTCATTTCTACGTCGATAGCGTACATTTGGACATCAAAAAAACATAGCATATAGCTGCATATCATATCACATGAGATAGTCATTTACATGATTAAATCAGTTGCATACATAGTAATTGCATCAGGTCATCCATATACAATCATCATATAGTGTCAAAAATAGAAAATGTCAAAAACATAGATAAGTGCATCACATAAGTTGCATAATCATATAGATATCATTTATACTCACACACATTACAAGTGGTGGTGCCTGCATAAGCAATTAGGTTTTAAGCATTTAAATATGCAGGCTCCTTCCCAAAAGTCCAAAAAATTCTAACACTTTCAGCTTCTGCAGTTGTAAAAAATGTAAAAAATCAGTTATATGCATCTATCTATGTATATACAAGGCTACTTGTATATACATGCCGGTCAAAAATATGCATTGGCGGGTTAGAAAACTCTATCACCCTTTGAAAAAGTGAGTTGTATGCATTTTACTTGCATATCGGGCTTGAAATGATGCATATACAAAGGGGGAATCTTTCGCAGATTCTTGGGAATATTCCCGCTTTGTATATTGGGTTGCATGTGGAGGTGCAAAGCAAAATATACAAGGGCGTGCTAATCTACAATTGCTACAGTGGCGAGCCGAAGATACATTCCCAGAATATTCTGTTGAAGATACTGCAGTTGTATATGAGGGTTTGTATATTTGTGTTTGTATATTAGCAGATACAAGGTTTGGGGCCCACCAGTTGTATATGTATTTGCTTGTATGTTTGCACATACAAGCCGATATACAAGAAAAGACATACAACCCCGACGCGATGGAAGGATGAAGTGCAGTGAATAAAATTTGAGGTCCAGCTTGTATATAAGGTGCTTGTATATGTTTTTGCATATACAAAGCGACAAGTGCAATGAAACATATGCATTTCGAACCCGATGGGAAAATCAAATGCGGCAGGTAAGTGTTTGAGGTCTGGCTTGTATATCAGATGATTGTATATGCATATGTTTTTTGCATATACAAGGGCGAAAGTGGCAAAATGGTGAGTGGAAAAGCCATCGATGGCAAAAGGTGCCTACGTGGCTCAATCTAACTGGCTGGTGACCTGGTCAACGTGATTTTGAGGTCATTTGATCTCAGTGATTGGGAGACAGATCGACGGCCAAGTTTTAAGTTGCAGCGTAGGTTTTATTTGCATCCACAGGCATTGTTTTGAGCGGGAAAACTCCGTGGACACGCTGCTGTTGCATTTTCTGAGGCTGCGGGTAGCTGAAGCTTTAATGGCAGATTGTGTAGGGAGGTATGGGTCGAGTTGACAAGTCAACCACCCGAATTGAAGATGAAAGTCTTGGAGCGGCGGTGCAGATCCCAATTCCACCTGCTCTCTTCCTTTGCTTCCCGGCTGCATTTAATTTTGAGCACCACTTCTCACGATGCACTATATCTAGCAGATTTTTGATTAGCCTTGTAATTAATTTTACTGAGTTCACGATTTTGCTATAAAAAGAAAACTGTGTTACTCTTTTGAGGTTGTTGAAGACTTGGGCATTTTTGTGTAAATAATGAAGAACCGGGCATGATCCTGGGTTGTTTTATCTCATTTTGGAGTTTATGAGTTGCATCATGAATGTATTTTGCACGTATGTTCAGTTTCATGTTGATATAGATGAAAAGTGCTCTTATGCATGTGTTTATCTGTTTGTCTCCTTCGCTGCATGCATTTCCTTCTTTTGAATCTGGCTGCTAAGGGTTTCTCAGATTCTAGGGTATAAGTTTTTGTATCACATGCTTCATCTCTAACTTCCATTCAAGGAGTGGATTAAATTGTTTTAGGTTAAGCATGGAGAAGGTTGTTTGTCAGCAGGGATTGTTGTAATTAGAGGCAGCTAAATACCCATTCTTGGGTGATGTTTGTAAGGCAAGCATCAATCCAACCCCTTGAAACTTGAATGCTAGTTGTAAACCATCTGTTGCATACGTCTAGTTGACTCATTGCCCTGAGATAGGCACCAGTCTGCTGGGTTAGTAATTATGATCCAAAGCCCCTGTCTTGCATCTAAATCATCATATCCACCCTTTCATAACCATCCAAAACCTATTAGTTGTAGGAGTAGGATTAGGAACCACTGCATACTCTCATACCTGACCAGACAAATATGTCCAAGAACATTGCCAACCTTATGATTTATCACACAAATCTTGGTCCACACATGAGAGTATTCTGCCTGTTGCTGTCAAGATAAATCTTCCTGTCATTGAGCTAGTCAATGTTACACCTTTAGTTATAGGGATACCCCCCTTGGTGCGGTAGAACTAGAAGTGAAGGGGAGGCAGCTCACGCAACCTCCCATAGTCTGTTGGCCGAATCTGCCCGTGCATAGGAATTGGCAAACCCTCTACCGATTCAGAGAAAATAACCAACAGATTTTGGTGACTCTACTGGGGAGAGAAAGAGAGCCAAGTGATTTGAAGGTTAGAAAATCTAGTTTCCAGTGAAGTTGTTGCAGCAGGATCCAAAAATGACCATGTGGTGCTCTGCTAGCGTGGTGAATCTAGAAAATAAAATGGCCTTGTTGATATATTGTCCTCTCTGTGAGAGGTGGCGACTCTGTTGATTGAACCTATCAAAGCTGCAACATATTTCCAGGTATTCCATCCTTTTAAAATGATGAGTTTAGAGCAGCAATCCTGGTTGTGCTCTCAAACAAGACCATTTGTTATTGAAAGATATAAAGCCCTAAATTTTAAAGGAATAAGTGGTTACCCAAATGCTATTCCAAATAAAATTAGAAAATGTTTGCCAAAATATAGTGGATCAGATTCTGAATCGGCAAACAAACATCTGCAAAAATTTTGTAATTTAATAGAAGATTATGAGGTAGAGGATGAAGATGTTAATGAGACTCTTTGTTCAGTCATTAGAAGATGATGCTAGAGTTTGGTTTTCAGACCTACCTGTGTGCTCAGTTTCTTCATGGATAGATTTAAAAATTGCATTCCTAGAGCAGTTTGGTGAAAGATTTGATGTGGCCTCATTGATCATACATTTTATGAATATTCAAAAGGAAGATGAGGAGCTGGTTCCAGCCTTTAACCTTAGATTTATTAAGTTGCTTAAGCAAATCCCTGAATACATGAGACCGAATAATGCATTGTGCTTAGCAATTTATTTGGCTGCATTTGATGAAGAAATGAGTTATCTATTAAGAGATAAAGAAAGTCACACTTCACCAAGCTTTCCAATTTGCTATGGATATAGAAAACAATGAGAAATATGGAATGCCAGTAGGTTTCATGGCCGCAAGTTGTAAAAACAATTATCAAACTGAATATATTTCTGCTGTTCCAGTGTGTTCATTGATAAATGACCGTGTAGAGGGAAATATATTTCAGAATAATGTGTGTAGTCATGATGTGATGCATGAAGAAAATGTTATAGAAGATGTAGGCACATTTTGTAATGATGAAAACGAAGACTGTTATCAGCCTCTAGAAGAGAAGCCTGCAGACACAAAATGTCCTTCAACTGATCAAACAAAAGATATACATGAAGTTGTGTCTTGTAGTGATAGGCATATCCCAGATATTCCTGAATGTTTATACGAGGTGGATATGCAGAGCTTCACTCTGAATACAGGAGATACAGTTTCAAGGGATGGCAGTGAATACATTGGTGATTGTCAGCGTTCAGATGCATATGTGAGCCTTTTAGATGATGAAATATATATGGATGCTGAATATGAGTGTTTCCTTGAAGATTCTGACCACCTTCACAGTGCAGAGGTTGAAAAATTTGATTTTGAGTATCAAGGCATTGGTGAAGAGGAAAAACAGGGTCACTATTCAGAGGTGAATGGACAGATTGCAGATGTGTGTGCTCATACAGTTGGGGATAGCGTTGGTTGCAGGGGTGACTATGAAGCTTTCAGTGTAGGGCTGCATTCTGAGTTATTTCTACCTTCTTTTGAGACATTCCAGGTGGACATAAATGACAAAATTGCTGAGCACATTGATGATGAATGTCTGTATACTTATAAAGATAAATTTGATTATGAGATGTTGCTTGTGTCTAAATATTGCATGTTTGATATAGATGAGCTCTTATTTTTTGAAGAAGGGCAAAATTTTGATGTGGATTCATTTGTTTCATGTGAGTCTGTCATTTTCCCAAGCAACATCAATGACTCATATGATGATGACATTCTACAACTCATGATAATGTACGCTGATGAGGCTCGCTGTAGATTTGTCAATGAAAAAGAAAGGAGCAGCAGCACAAACAATTG
Organism: Cunninghamia lanceolata; assembly: GCA_027924645.1. Taxonomy (NCBI): domain Eukaryota; kingdom Viridiplantae; phylum Streptophyta; class Pinopsida; order Cupressales; family Cupressaceae; genus Cunninghamia; species Cunninghamia lanceolata. The sequence goes on along the minus strand of BSBN01000213.1, from coordinate 24,497,650 downwards.
CAATGCTGAGTGCTGCAAGTGGTTAAATGCTTTCAGGCTTCATTTGAAGAAATCAAAACAGAATCAAGTGTTTGACAAAGGAAAACTTTGGTTTTTCCTTTTTGGTGGCCCTGGGCCACCAAGTAATTTTAATAAATGTGTTTTGTGATGCAGGTTAGTATAGTTTTGACTCTGTGCCCAATGGATAAGGCCTAATCTGTGAAACCAGAGATTCTGAGGTTCTCGCCATGCCTGCAAGAGGCATGCATCCCTAGATAGAGCCATTGGTGGTGCCTACATAAGCAATCAGGTTTTAAGCATTTAAATATGTAGGCTCCTTCCCAAAAGTCCAAAAAATTCTAACACTTTCGGCCTTTGCAGTTGTAAAAAATGCAAAAAATCAGTTATATGCATGTGTCTATGTATATACAAGGCTGCTTGTATATACATGCCGGTCAAAAATATGCATTGGCGGGTTAGAAAACTCTATCGCCCTTTGAAAAAGTGAGTTGTATGCATTTTACATGCATATCGGGCTTGAAATGATGCATATACAAAGGGGGAATCTTTCACAGATTCTTGGGAATATTCCCGCTTTGTATATCGGGTTGCATGTGGAGGTGCAAAGCAAAATATACAAGGGCATGCTAATATACAATTGCTATAGTGGTGAGTGGAAGATACATTCCTAGAATATTCTGTTGAAGATACTGCAATTGTATATGAGGGTTTGTATATTTGTGTTTGTATATTGGCACATACAAGGGTGCAAATATACATTTGCTACAGTGCCGCAGGGGAGATACAAGGTTTGGGGCCCACCAGTTGTATATGTATTTGCTTGTATGTTTGCACATACAAGCCGATATACAAGAAAAGACATACAACCTGGACGCGATGGAAGGATGAAGTGCAGTGAATAAAATTTGAGGTCCAGCCTGTATATAAGGTGCTTGTATATGTTTTTGCATATACAAAGCGACAGGTGCAATGAAACATATGCATTTCAGACCCGATGGGAAAATCAAATGCGGCAGGTAAGTGTTTGAGGTCCGGGTTCTATATCAGACGATTGTATATGCATATGTTTTTTGCATATACAAGGGCGAAAGTGGCAAAATGGTGAGTGGAAAAGCCAACAATAGTAAAAGGTGCCTACGTGGCTTGATCTAACTGGCTGGTGACCTGGTCAATGTGATTTTGAGGCCGTTTGATCTCAGCAATTGGGAGACAGATCGACGGCCAAGTTTTAAGTTGCAGCATAGGTTTTATTTGCATCCACAGGCATTGTTTTGAGCGGGAAAACTCCGTGGACACGCTGCTCTTGTGTTTTCTGAGGCTGCGGGTAGCTGAAGCTTTAATGGCATATTGTACAGGGAGGTATGGGTCGAGTTGACAAGTCAACCACCTGAATTGAAGATGAAAGTCCTGGAGCGGCGGTGCAGATCCTGATTCCACCTACTCTCTTCCTTTGCTTCCCAGCTGCATTCAATTTTGAGTGCCATTTCTCACGATGCATTGTATCTGGCAGATTTTTGATTAGCCTTGTAATTAATTTTGCTGAGTTCATGGTTTTGCTATAAAAAACAAACTGTGTTACTATTTTGAGGTTGTTGAAGACCTGGGCATTTTTGTGTAAATAATGAAGAACCGGGCATGATCCTGGGTTGTTTTATCTCATTCTGGAGTTTATGAGTTGCATCATGAATGTATTTTGCATGTATGTTCAGTTTCATGTTGATATAGATGAAAAATGCTCTTATGCATGTGTCTATCTGTTTGTCTCCTTCGCTGCATGCATTTCCTTCTTTTGAATTTGGCTGCTAAGGGTTTCTCAGATTCTAGGGTATAAGTTTCTATATCACATGCTTCATCTCTAACTTCCATTCAAGGAGTGGATTAAATTGTTTTAGGTTAAGCATGGAGAAGGTTGTTTGTCAGCAGGGATATCTGTAAGTAGAGGCAGCTAAATACTCATTTTTGGGTGATGTTTGTAAGGCAAGCATCAATCCAACCCCTTGAAACTTGAATGCTAGTTGTAAACCATCTGTTGCATACATCTAGTTGACTCCTTGCCTTGAGATAGGCACGGTCTACTCCTGGGTTAGTAATTATGATCCAAAGCCCCTGTCTTGCATCCAAATCATCATATCCACCCTTTCATAACCATCCAAAACCCGTTAGTTGTAGGAGTAGGATTAGGAACCCCTGCATACTCTCATACCTAACCAGACAAATATGTCCAAGAACGTTGCCAACCTTGTGATTTATCACACAATTCTTGGTCAAGACATGAGAGTATTCTACCTGTTGCTGTCAAGCTAAATCTTCCTATCATTGAACTAGTCAATGTTACACCTTTAGTTATAGGGATACCCCCCTTGGTGCGGCAGAACCAAAAGTGAAGGGGAGGCAACTCACGCAACCTCCCGTAGTCTGTTGGCCAAATCTGCCCGTGCATAGGAACTGGCAAACCCTCTGCCGATTCAGAGAAAATAACCAACAACAAGCATATCAAGTAAAAGCATCTAAGTTTGCATTAGGTCATATAGCATCACATAAACATCATATCAAAAAGCTGCATCTAGATAAACATCTCATAGCATCAAGTAAAAGCATCTAAGTTTGCATTAGGTCATATAGCATCACATAATATCATATCAAAAAGATGCATTAGATAACTACATACATCGTATCATACAATAGAAATGCATCGTAAACTCATACATATAGAGAGAATCACATAGCTGCATCGTCATATAAATATCATGAAAATGTGTCCAAATGTACAATATTAGAATCTCTGTCTCTGAATTAGTGTCATATACAAAAAATGCATCCTAATGGATGATGGTACATGTCTCAAAATACAAAAATGGTACAAGTCTATCTGGCTATCTGAGACATCAAAAAGGTACATGGATCAAGTCTTTTCTACCCCTACTGATGTGGACCACCACTGCCAGTAGTGTCTCTTCCTCCTCTACTAGCCCCTGACTGCTGTGGACCCATCACAGAAGCTCTTGATCTTGATGGACCTGCTCTCTGGGAGGCCACAGACTGGCTCTTGTAGCTCGAAGCCCTCTGATTCGCTGGCACGGCACCATGATATAAACCTCGATAGTGCTGAGCCTGAGCCTGCGCTCTAGCAAGCTCACCCTGCACTTGTGCTAGCTGTGTCTAGGTCTATGCCAACTGTGCCTGTGCCTGGTGCACCTGCCCAACCAAGAAACTGGTCGCTGCATTTGTCCCCAGGACTGCCAATGCGGTATCTCGCTCTACACGGATAATGCATATCCGTGCGTTTGCCATGTCTCTCTTTGGTCAGTCCTGCAATCACCTCTGCATCTGTCTCTCGCCGGGTGTCGGCTCTCCTGAGCTATGCCCTCAGCTGCCTAATCTCTCCCCTTAGGGTGGCTATAGTCCTCTCCTGCACATCTGACTGTACTGGACCCTGAGTTTCCTCTACCTGTCTCTGCCCCTGTGGCTGAGGTCCCTGCTGTTGTGCCACCTGCTGGGATGGTGACATCTGTGCTTGCTATGCAACCTATGATAGCATTGCTTGCTCAGCATGGGTTGGTCCCTCCCCACCTCTCCTCCTCTGTCTGGGTCGGCCTCTGTCATCTCCGTTGTCTCCCCCATCTCGATCACCTCCTCGTCCTCCTCTACCTCTCCCCCTCCTCCTCCTCTGGCCAACCTGACCCTAATCATCTGAGTTTGCCTCATCTATCTGAGGCATCAACACCCTAGGCCCTGAATATCTTAGAAATGGGTGTGCAGTGAACCAATCCTTATAGTCCTGTGTCATCCCTGCATCTGTAATCCCCCTCCTCATATCCCAGGTGACATATGGTGTCTGCCAAAACTCAGCCAGTGCCTCCTCATAGGATGCCATCAGCCCCCATCTGTACCTCTCTGCGTGTGTCTTGGCAAACCGAGCCTGCCGCTGTGGCATGCCCTGCCTCCTCCCAAACTATCTCTGTACCCGACTGACTATCTGCCTCTTTAGGATAAAGCGTGTCTGTCCTATCAGCCACCGCAACTGATAGCAGTAAGGTAGCTCATCTGCCTCGTCATCCCACGGCTCACAGTCTAGATATGGCCACCACTTGACCACATCCACTCCATCCAATGCGTGTCACCAGTACTCCAGATTCCCCAGCCTGTGTTGGGAAATCACTCCTGCGTAGCCATAGCTGTATGGCTCTCCTCTCTGTCTCTCAAACACATGGATCGGTCTCGTGATCACTATGTGCTCCCATAGCCAAAACTGTAGAAGTGACACACCTGCAGATAGACTTGTACTCCTGTGATATACCACCTGGTGCATATCGTGGTATAACTGAGCAAGTATGTAAACCCCCCATGCATACTGAGTACCCTCTGTAATCATCCTCTGCATGATCCTACCCCATCCAATGGGGAACCTGTGTGATCTCCTGTCGGGGCATACCACACCTCCGATCAGTCCTTCTACAATACCTGGGAAGTAGTCGTAACACTCGTAGATATCCTACCATGAGATAACCTGCCCGACTAGCTCAGGGTTGTCAAACACTCGCCTGCACTCAACGAGTCCCGTGTCTCTCTGTGGATCATACTCCACCAAGTCACCCTGAATAGGCAAGTGAAGAATCCTGTAAACATCCTCCAATGTGATGGTCATCTCACCCATAGGGAGGTGGAAGGTCCTGTCCTCACTGTGGAACCTCTCCACTGCAGCAGTCAGCAAACCACGGTTTGCCCAAACCTCAGGCATGAAACATACGTAATCAAGTCCCATAGCGCTCAGCGCCTCTCTATCTATCTCTGTCAGCATGTATCTTTGTAGCATAAGCATAGGGAACCGCTCCCTAGATTGCAAAGTATCTCGTATATCCTCCTACAAGCATGCAAAGCAAGGCGTCAATCCAAAACTGCACGTACCATACTCAACATATCTATAGAAACCTATCAACTAACTTAGCATTTTAAATTGATCAAAATAGTACACTACATCTCTTGACTAGATTCCTGCAATCTCAGAGATAGCTTATCGATTGACGTGTTGAACAAGACACCAATTGAGTCAATTTGCTAAGTCGTTTGCTTATCTATATCATATGTGCCATAACAGGTGGTAAATGCATCGTTTCTCAATGAAAGCACTATTTATTGACCTATGCACCACTTCTGGAAAAAGTTCCGCAAAAACACATGCATGCGCCGTCCTATGCTATACATGCACTACTTCTACGCATGCGCTGCAACATACCGTATATGCATCGCAGGATTATGTATGCGCCGTCATTTCCTATGAATGCATGAATTTCATACATGCACCGCAAAAATACACATGCGCCGTTTCGTGCAACATGCGCCATTCTGTATTTCGGCGCATCTGTCTAACCTACTTTTCCCCTAGCATTTATGACACTCAAACGCGACCCTAGGGAAAGTTTTTTGAGATACATACCGGGGGTCCTGCCTCTGCTGGCCGGTCGAATCAACTAATGTGCTCGAATCGATGCTCCTGGCGTGGAATGTCCATCCTCGTGCTGACTGCTCTAAGCTCTCCAATGCGAATCAAACCAAGACAAGTGTGCAAATGAATTGTCTTGTGGACCCAGCTTCTATATATAGCGTGCAAACCCTAATCTGGCTAGGTGGTGACTACGACTACTTCCCATGCCTGTTTCTTCCAGTTTTCTTCCCATTTCTCAGAAACACGTTCTATTCTCTCCAAACCCAACCTAGTTTTCCCTTCGTCATCGTGAGATTGTCCATCTCTTATCTTTCTGCCTTCTTCCCATCCAATCTCCTGAGGGGGCATCCTATCGTCATAACCTGTATCAGGGGCAAACTGGGGCATGTATCATTGTCAAACTATCTATTCTTTGAAGCAACGCCGTAAACAACATTGCATCAAAGAGGGGTAAAATGTATACGCCTAAAAATGACATGATTCACATTCTTCTAAGTTAATTAAATATCAAGATATTTAATTATCTCTTCTAAAGTCAACAATTAAATAAATCCTTTATTTAATTAAATTCTTCCAAACAATTAAATAATTCTTAATTATTTAATTAAATCAAATCATTCTTCCAAATTTGAATAAATCAAATCAAATTTATTTAAATCCTTTCAATCTCCAAAAATAAAATACAATCAAATATTTTATTTATTCTTCCAAAATCATGCACAACAATTAAATAAATTTATTTATTTAATTTGCTTTCTTATCTTCAAATTCTTCAAATATTCTTCCAAATCTTCTAAAAATAAATCTTCTTCTCCATGCACACACAATTAAATAATTTATTATTTAATTTCTCTCAAATCATGCAAAAACAAATCTCAAGTTGAGTTATCTATTCAATCAATCTTGTTTTTATCAATATCTCTCAAATTAAAAAAAAACTTTCTAATTTATGAAAAGCATGTCTTATCTTTAGAAAAGAAAGTAGTTAACTCAAATAAAATGGCTTTTGTGTGACACTTGTCTTCTTCTTATTCGTTGCACGTTCCTCATCTATTATCAACCATTGATCTTCTCATTCTCTCTATACCGTTGATCTTCATTCTTCCGAGTCTATAAATTGAACCCTCTTCTTCCATTTCTATCATCCAAACTTTAAGTATTGTTACTCTGTAAGAATTATAGCGTGCCTTTGGCACCCACGTTATTCCTTCATTGCTTGTGATCACATTCGTTACCATGCACTACGCACTATTCATCATTGTGAAGCTTCTCTTCATGGCGGTATTAAAATAGCCATTCATAATCGACATTCTTGAACAAAGCAAAGAAGTGGTCTCTGAGGGCACCATTTATACATGCAAGAACAACTGTGATAGGCAATCAATGGAAGCTTTGGTTTGAGAAAGGTTTGCTTTATGGTTTATTGCTTTATTTCATTGAATCTCCTTAGTTCTCTATTTCATTGAAGTTTGGGTATCTGATATTGTTATATTACTGCATATTCATATTTGATCCAATTTACCCTTACAGCTCTCATTAGAGTTTTTTTACTTATTTTTAATGCTTGACCTGTCTTTCTAATGAGGCAAGCTTTCTTGGTTTGTTGGCTTACTATTGTCGATGTAATGACATGTCGTGTGACATTACTATCCTTGGTGTGTGAGGTGGAACCCACACTCTCATATGCACTCATTAGATTCTTGACAATTGATTTTTCACTCGAGGCATCCGATGTTCTTAGGCCAAGAATCTTCATAGTGGGCTTAAACTTTAGATTTCTCATCAATTCAACAAATAGTTGACATCTCCAGTTTCATTTAAATTCTCAAAGAATAATTTCCATATCTTTGGCAAGTGTGCTTGGGAATCTTATCCTGCATGGGCTTTAACACATTCTCATCGATATCGATTAGAAACTTAGGCTTCCTATGCAAAATTCTAGAAGGCGTTTTAATTGGTAAAGTTACTCAACATTAGGAATTTCTTCAATATTTACTTGAGATGGGATAGATGATGTACCTTCAATTGGAGATGAAAAAGATGAAAATGATTGAAGTTGAGATGGAGAATATGGTGTACCTTCAACTTGATGTGTGAATGATGGCATGCCACCAACTTCAGAAGAAAATGAAGATGTACCTTCTCCTTCACCTATGAAAGATGGAGTATCTCCAATTCGAGAAGATAATGATGGTGTTCCTTTAACTTGACCTGTGGACGATGGAGTGCCTCCAACTTGGAAGTCACTTTCCTCATTGAATGGAGGTTTTGCATTCATTCCCTTTGTGCCGCCAATTCCATCTCTCTCTTAGCTTCATTAGATGTGTCATGTTCCTTTTTAATTGGCAATGGTGGAATGTCTTCTTGTATGGTTGACAATTTCCTACTTTCATGACTTCGCCTCAATCTTTCTCTTTTCCTCTCATTCTCAGCTTCACTCTCTTCTAGTGTTAGAGTCTTTGCTCGTTTCCTCGGCATGATGATGATTTCTACAAGAATGATGAATAAGACAATGATAATTAGAACTTTGATAATGACAATGAATAACAACTGACAATGAATAACAACTGATTCATAACAACAGAGCCTATCCTTTACCAACAATTGATAGTGACAATGAATAACAGCTGATTCATGACAACAGAGCCTATCCTTTATCAACAACTAATTATGACAATGAATAACAATTGATTCATGACAACAGAGCCTATCCTTTATCAACAACTAATAATGACAATGAATAACAACTGATTCATGACAACAGAGCCTATCCTTTATCAACTATCCTGGTATGGTTCTACAATTCTGATTTTTAGCAGAGTTAGGGTTAGGGCATAATAACAAGGTGTAGAAATTCAAGGCAGAGTTTTGTTTCATGATGACCTACTTGTAAAGGAGAATCTTTTGTGAGTTTTAGCACTATCTTATCAACCATGACTGTCATGAAGCTGTTTATAATGCCTTGTCCAAATATCTTTGATATTTTTCCATAGGTATCAATAAGGTGAAGGTAGATCATTAGTGCAAGGTTTCCAAGATAAATGATCACAAGTAATACATAACCATCACCCTAAGATGCAAAGGTATTGTCCCATGATGAAAAGATAGCCGCCAGTATCATAAAAATTATTGGAGATATTTAGGATTATCATGATATACTTGACTGAAGATTATCATTTCATGTAAAACAGGTTGTCCTAAACTATATTTTGAGTATATCCCATATGTGAACATTATCATATGCAATGATAGACAAATTGCTTATGGAGGTGATGTTGAGGGAAAAGACTATCAAATTGCACTATGAATATTACAAACAACCACATAGACTGTCACATCATAAACATAGAAGACTATCATGAAACTCTAGATCACTATTAAGGTCAGCTATTCAAAATATGCAATAGGCTCTCACTACCCTATTCACATGAAAGATTACTATATCAAATGAAAGATTATGAGGATATCGATATGTTGTATGGTACTCCTTAGGACTACAAGATAAGAGATGACAATGATAAAAGGACTGATAGTTAGCATGCATATAGAACTAGTCAAATTTGGAGAAGAAAGAGAACTTGCAGCTACTATAGGTATTTTTACATACAACCATTGGCAAGGGAGTCAGCATAGTGAAAATACACTTGTAGGAAAGATGGCTACTTGCAGCCATAGGAATTGCAACAAAAGGAGAGTGTGAGCATTACTTCACTTGCAACAGTTGGGAGATAAAGTAGAAGGTGGCTACTTATACCCATAGGACTTGTAGCAAAAGAGAGAGTGAGTAATGTCTCACTTGCAACAACAAGAAGTTATAGTAAAGTAGAGGCTACTTGAAACAACTTGAGGTGTACCCATGGAGTGATGGGCACTTGCAACAAAAGGAATGAGGTGCTTGGGGTAGGCACACTTGCTAAAATAGGGAGATTGCTGAGGTTTGAGGGTAGCATAAGAGGCAATGTTGCAAGGTGGCCAAGGGGTCATGAAGAGGAGTGATGGTGTTGCACACACACATGCAAAAAAGGTAGCATAATGAGAGTTCTCATGTGCGGAAAGAGAGGCTGCAAGATCAACAATGAGGAGTTTGGTATTTTATGCTTGAAAAGTACATGCTTGCTAGTAGAGTAGAAGCAAACAAATAAGAATGGGTCATGAAGATGAAGAGGTGGTAGTGGAAGTTTTGGTTGCTGATGTGGTTGCATTAGTTGTGTAATGAAGGTACAAGTTGGTTTCATGGTTGTGAGGTGCACAAAAGATCTAAGGAGGAGATCAAGAGGCTACATGAAGGCAGCAAAATAGTAGAAAGGGTGGCAATAAGGAGCCGTGATTATGGAAGGACATTGCAAGTAGTTTGATTTATGAAAAAGAGATTTGAAGGGCTATTTGGAGGCCATGATTGGGTGGCAAAGGAAGTTGCAACATTGAAGGAATCCTTTCAAGGAAGGATTGAAAAAAGGATAGTTGAGTAGATGTTGGTAGCAAAATAATCAGCTGCAAAGGATGAAGGTAGGAATTTAATGCCTATTATGAGTGGTAGGTAGTGGTGGCTTCAAAGAGGTTCTAGAATGCATATACTATATAAAATGCAAAGGTATTGGCACTTTGGGAGAAGACAATCATAGTTTGTAAGTTGAACAAATGCACACTATCAATAACAGTCATGTTTCAAGTTCTGCTCATTTCATATTGTTTGTTATGTATCATGAAAAGATAACCCTATGAATAAAACCCTCATAGATTATATCAAATCCTAAGAACATTACCAATTATATGCAAAATAACTAGTGACCTAAAAACACCTAGAAACAAACTACTTGCTAGTCTATCATGCCTAGGTTTATGGATAGTTTTTTTTCCACTAATTTTGGATGATTATGAGAATATGAATGCATGGTCACCTATATTGTATGGTACTCCTTAGGATTACAAGGTAAGAGATGACAATGATGAAAAGGACTGATTATATATAGATTAGAATTGTCAAGCACCTTAAATGGATTATCAACACAACTAGGACTATCATGACAATCAATAGGAACATCAAACCCTATGTAGATAATTTCATATCTTGTCAAGGTGTAAAGGAGGGGTTTTCTAGGAATCATAAATGTATAGGATAGTCATTGTAACCTTAGGAATATCACATGACATTGTTCAAACAATGGTCCAAAATAAGAATGATCAAACCCTAGGGCTTTCATAAGCAAATTGGTGCATTACAAGGGCAATCACAAGACCATTGAAGGATATATGGTGAGATAGGTTATTAAAGAAGAATATAATGATGAGAAGATGAGAAGGAAGAAGATCTAATGAATATCTAAGGAAGAAGTTCTCATGACAACAAATAGAAGATCTAAGGAAGAAGTTCTCATGACAATGTAAATAGATTGTTTCTATCAAGCAAATGTGTTTATTAAAAATAGATCTGCTCTATAAGCAGCTCTTGAGGATACAAAATGGTTATGTCATGTGGTTAGTATGGTCAATTGACCTTTAAGGACTTGAAATTGTTACATACTAAGAAATTTGTGGATTATTCAAGATCTTGTTGAAGAGTTTGATCATAAATTGATAAGATAGTGATAGAAGCCTATGTGGTAACCATGCATTAAGAGTCAAATTGCGCTATGACTATTACAAACAACCACATAGACTATCACATCATGAACATAGAAGACTATCATGAAACTCTAGATCACTATTAAGGTTAGATATTCAAAATATGCAATAGGCTCTCACTACCTTATTCACATGAAAGATTACTACATCATAGTTTGTAAGTTGAATGGCCAAGATGATGATAGTGACAACTCATTACTATATGAGAACCAAATATATATTAGATTTGCAGCATCAATAGCACTATATTTTAAATGTTAATACAATTGGTTACATTAGTGATTGTGAGTGTTCTAAAGAACATAAAGTCAATTAAATTGGACATAAAGAACATATCTTAGAATTTGATATTCAAGTTGACCAATCCTCCAAACTTTGGCTTCAAAATCCTCAAATTATTCTTTTTCGCAAGTTTGACTATGAATTCTATATAACTCTAGAATAGGATTAGTGAAATTTATGGAAAAAACAAACATATATCATCAAATTCAATCTATATCAATGGTAATTAGCTTTGAAACAATATGAAACATGAAACTTTCAGTTTAAATAATCAAATTTTGTCCAAAAACATGCAAAATCAGTTCTTCTACATTGAAAAAACAAAAAAGGAGGTGGATTGATAAAAAAATGATTCTTAATATGTCAAACAACATGAAAAAGTGTTTTCTTGTTCGATAGCACACATGAAAAGCAAGGAATAAAAGACATGTGGGGTCTCAATCGTAGATCCCACATGGTTTTTTCCTATTTTTTTGCTTCCCATAACGCTAGCACATTATAACACGCTCGCATTATAACACGAGCAAGTTTTGGGAAGCATGAAAACATTAAGCTTTCATGCATGTAAACAAGTAAATTTAGTGTTTTCTCTCTATATGTATAAGTATATATCTATAACTATATATCATCTCTATCATCCCTTTACTTCTCAATCTCTCTGCTTATGTCTCTGGCCATGTCCCTCACACTCTATCTCCCTATATCTCCCTCTCTAAAATCCTAACCCCTAAACCCTAAACCTAATCAACCCTAAACCCCTATCTCCTTGTCTCCATCATCCCTCTACCTCTCAATCTCTCTACCTATGTCTCTGGCCATGTCCCTCACCCTCTATCTCCCTATCTCTCATCTCTAAACTCCTAACCCCTAAACCCTAAACCTGATCAACCCTTAACTCGATCAACCCTTAACCTGATCAACCCTAAACCCCTATTCTCTTGTCTCTATCATCCCTCTACCTCTCAATCTCTCTGCCTATGTCTCTGGCCATGTCCCTCACCCTCTATCTCCCTATCTCTCCCTCTCTAAACTCCTAACCCCTAAACCCTAAACTGGATCAACCCTAAATCCCTATCTCCTTGTCTCTATCATCCCTCTACCTCTCAATCTCTTTGCCTATGTCTCTGTCCAGTCCCTCACCCTCTATCTCCCTATCTCTCCCTCTCTAAACTTCTAACCCTTAAACCCTAAACCTGATAAACTCTAAATCATATCTCCTTGTCTCTATCATCCCTCTACCTCTCAATCTCTCTGCCTATGTCTCTGGCCATGTCCCTCACCCTTTATCTCCCTATCTCTCCCTCTCTAAGCTCCTAACCCCTAAACCCTAAACCCCTGTTTCCTTCTCCCTATCATCCCTCTACCTCTCAATCTCTCTGCCTATGTCTTTAGCCATGCCCATCACCCTCTATCTCCCTATCTCCCCATCTCTAAACTCCTAACCCCTAAACCCTAAACCCGATCAACCCTAAACCCCTATCTCCTTGTGTCTATCATCCCTCTACCTCTCAATCTCTCTGCCTATGTCTCTAGCCATATCCCTCACCCTCTATCTCCCTATCTCTCCCTCTCTAAACTCCTAACCCCTAAACCCTAAACCCAAACAACCCTAAACCCATATCTCCTTGTTTCTATCATCCCTCTACCTCTCAATCCCTCTGCCTATGTCTCAGGCCATGTCCCTCACCCTCTATCTCTCTATCTCTCCCTCTCTAAACTTCTAACCCTTAAACCCTAAACCCGATCAACCCTAAACCCTATCTCCTTGTCTTTATCATCCCTCTACCTCTCAATATCTCTGCCTATGTCTTTGGCCATGTTCTCTCCCTCTCTAAACTTCTAACTCTTAAACCCTAAACCCGATCAACCCTAAACCCTATCTCCTTGTCTCTATCATCCTTCTACCTCTTAATATCTCTACCTATGTCTCTGGCCATGTTCCTCACCCTTTATCTCCATATCTATCCCTCTCTAAGCTCCTAACCCCTAAACCCTAAACCTGATCATCCCTAAACCTGATCAACCCTAAACCCATGTCTCCTTGTCCCTATCATCCCTCTACCTCTCAATTTCTCTACTTATGTCTCTCGCCATGTCCCTCACCCTCTATCTCCCTATCTCTCCCTCTCTAAACTCCTAACCCCTAAACCCTAAACCTGATCAACCCTAACCCCTATCTCCTTGTCTCTATCATCCCTCTACCTCTCAATCTCTCTACCTATGTCTCTAGCCATGTCCCTCACCCTCTATCTCCCTATATCTCCCTCTCTAAACTCCTAACCCCTAAACCCTAAACTCGATCAACCCTAAACCCGATCAACCCTAAACTCTATTGCCTTGTCTCTATCATCCCTCTAACTCTCAATCTCTCTACCTATGTCTCTGGCCATGTCCCTCACCCTAAACTTGATAAACTCTAAACCCTAAATAATTCCCCTAAACCCTAACCCCTAAACTCTAAACCCTAAACTCGAGCAACCCTAAACTCATAAACCTCAAATAATGCCCTTGACCCCTAAACCCTAAACTTGAGAAACCACACTAAACCCATAAACCATAACTAATTCCCCTTTAAACCTAACCCGTAAACCCTAAACTTGAGCAACCCTAAACTCATAAACCCTAAATAATGCCACCTAAAGGTCTGAGCAACCCTAAACTCATAAACCCTAAATAATGCTCCTAAACCTGAGCAACCCTAAACCTCTCTCTCTCTCTCTCTCCCAAAACCCCTAAACCCTAAATAATGCCCCTAAATCCTAACCCCTAAACCCTAAACCCCTAAACCCTAAATAATTCCCCTAAACCATAAACTTAAGCAACCCTAAACTCATAAACCTGACCAACCCTCTCTCTCTTGATCTCCAAAATAAGAAAACTAGGACTCTCTCTCTCTCCCTTGTCGACAAAGAACATGGAAACAAGAAAACTAGACATGCAAAGAGGGATGGGGATATAAATTGGGATGATGAAATGGAAACAAGATAATTTATGAAATTTCATTGGATGGGAAGAATTATGAGTAGAGGTAGAGAGGGGAGGGAAGTAGAGAGTGAGAGAGAGAGAAGGTAGGAGGTGGAGATAGGAGGGAAGTAGAGAGTGAGAGAGGGTAGGAGGTAGATAGAGGAAGGAAGAAGAGAGTGAGAGAGAGGGTAGGAGGTAGAGAGGGGAGGGAAGTAGAGAGTGAGAAAGGGTATGAGGTAGAGAGGGGAGGGAAGTAGAGAGTGGGAGAGAGGGTAGGAGGTAGAGAGGGGAGGGAAGAAGAGAGTGAGAGAGAGGGTAGGAGGTAGAGAGGGGAGGGAAGTAGAGAGTGGGAGAAAGGGTAGGAGGTAGAGAGGGGAGGGAAGTAGAGAGTGAGAGAGGGTAGGAGGTAGAGAGGGGAGGGAAGAAGAGAGTGAGAGAGGGAAGGAGGTAGAGAGGGGAGGGAAGTAGAGAGTGAGAGAGGGTAGGTGGTAGAGAGGGGAGAGAAGTAAAGAGTGTGAGAGAGGGTAGGAGGTAGAGAGGGGAGGGAAGCAGAGAGTGCTCCAAGAGAGAAGGTATGAGGTAGAGACAGGAGGGAAGTAGAGAATCAGAGAGAGGGTAGGAGGTAGAGAGGGGAGGGAAGTAGAGAGTGAGAGAGAGGGTAGGAGGTAGAGAGTGGAGGGAAGAAGAGAGTAAGAGAGAGGGTGGGGGGTAGAGAGGGGAGGGAAGTAGAGAGTGCGAGAAAGCATAGGAGGTAGAGAGGGGAGGGAAGAAGATAGTGAGAAAGAGGGTAGGAGGTAGAGAGGGGAGGGAAGTGTTGGAAAGAGACAGTACTTTGATGGTTAAGACAAAATTATTGTATGTTGTCATTGATGGCAACAAGACATGGCAAAGAGACTTTACTCTGGAAGATTAACTTAGTGTGGCAGCAAGGCATTGTAAAGGGACTTTGGTCTGGAAGACTAACGTAGTCAGAATAACTAAGTATGGACAGTATATAGGGCAAGGAGTGAGTGATGGTATGCCTCCGTAGTTGAAGATCACAATATGTGATTCTGGTATGTTTTTCATAGCTATCTGATGATGTTATGTTCCAGTGTTCAAGTCCTGACTTCCTCTGGAAGTCATACTATGATTTGTCTAAGTCCGGGTGAACAGAGATGAGTTAGAAACAATGCAAAGTATATGAGTAAATTGGTCCGCATTCCTCCGCTGGTGAATATTTTTATTTGTGGTTTTGAGGAAATGTAGATACATGGCTTAAGCATATAAATCCAGAGTTGTAGAGCTTGAAGTTCATCAGATCACATTTTACAAGTTCTCCAGTATCGACTTTCAAGTTGACAATATTTCTCTATGATAGAACAACAGTTCTGAGATCTGCATTTTCTATGAAAGATTATTATGCTCTGCAGTTCTAAAGGTATGATAAGAAGTCAATAATGAATGTTAGGTATGAATCTTAGAGTCTTATATGGTTCGCATTGAAAGTTATGATATGATAGTCAAGCTAGTTGAGTATGCACTTAAAGTTGAAGCTGGCACTCGTGTGAAATCAATATGCGGTGAAGACATAATGTTTGAATTGTCATTCTAAGTGGCTCTACTATTGGTCTTGACCTATATGAAGATTCCTAAATGTTTGTTTGAGTCCGCATTACTATTTGTACATAAGATCAAGCTGATCGGGTATAATATTTGTGTACACGTTTCATGCTTGGCATGTCGACCTAGTTGTAAGATAAATCATATTACAGATATATATACTCGATGGATTTCGGTATTGGGGATAGAGAGTGATGCGAATATAGTGTGAATTTGAATCTTGTGATCAGAAATGAATAGTAAGGGCAGAAGAACAGAGTATATGTGAAGCAGAGCAGAAAAGTAGGGCAGATATAATGAAGACTTTTGAATCTTTGTATTGAGCTATCAATGGAACTGCACCTTAGCATTTTGTAGATGCATTTGTAGCAGTCATCTCTTGGCAGTGAACCAATCCTTCTTCTATCTTCTCTTCTATTTTATTGGCAGTGAGCCTATTGTAGTGAGCACCTCTTTAGACAATGAATCCTTGGGAAGTGAGCCCTAAGGCAATGAGCCTTCATGTAATTCAATTTTGATATCATAATATATTGTGAGCTAACACTCATTGTGGTTTTTCCCTTTTTGGGTTTTCCACGTAAAATTCCTGGTGTCTATGTGTTATGACTTTGTGGCTGCTCTTCTTATGTTTATTCTGCTTTCATGTTATTGAATTTGGTAAATGGATAAATGAATATGTGAAAGAAAAGTTTTACAAAATACTGATTCACCCCCCCTCTTAGTATTCTTTGTGTTTAACAATTGGTATCAGAGCAAGGTTCCTTGGAAGAAGTTTAGTAGCTTGAGGAAGATCTAGGAAAGAGTACTCATGGTAGCCAGAAGGTATCCTGATCCAGGCAGTGTCACAATTGATCAAGAATTAAAAACTGCTCTTGAAGATCTTGATAAGTATGAAGCAGATATTCAAGATTTAAAGGAAAATGTCAAAGAAGCTGGTGAATCCATCCTGAAGCTAAGAGAGCAAGTTAAGAGATCAAAGTATAGGAGTAGAGAACTAAGTGAACAGTTGATTGCAACAAATGAAACCCTAAATAAGTTATCAAGGTCAGTTGAAGATAAAGAAAAAGCTGAGGAACATCTGAATCAAATTTTGAAAGACAAGTCTGAAGAATGTGAAAAGTTGGCAAAAGATTTGGAGGTGGCAAACAGTTACAAAGAAAATTTCAAAATAAGCTCTGCAAAGCTTGATGAGTTGCTTAACAGTAAGAAAAATCCAAATGACAAGAAAGGTTTAGGATTTGAAAGAGGAGAAAGTTCTAAATCAGGTCATGAAAACATTGAGATGAGGAAAAACAAAGGCAACTAGTTCCATAATCAGAGAAGAAGACCTAGAAGACCTTCGGTCAGGTAGCCAAATGCTCAAAGGTACCCATCTTTCAATGGCTATTGTTTTAAATGCATTAAGTATGGTCATAGGGCTAATCAGTGCAGGAGAAGAATGAATCAAAATATTTCATATTTTTCTAGTTAGTGTTTTAATTACAAGAAAATTGGTCATAAAGCAAATGAGTGTAGAAGTATGATAAGGAATGGTCCCAACAATGCAAGAAATACTCAATCTTTCAATAGAAAGTGCTTTTCTTGCAATAGATTGGGCATATGGCTAACCAATGCAGATCAAGAATAAGTCAAACAAATGGACGGAATCAAGGATAGAGGAATAGGGTATGCTACAATTGTAATAAGTTTGGACATGCTGCAAGATTTTCAGAAGCAAGAATGACAAAAGAGACTATCCTACAGAGAAGAGGAAAATAGAGCAAAGAGAAGATAAAGGTAAGAAAAAGGTTGATCCGGTAGAAATCAAGAATGAAATGAGCAAGGTCTGGATTAAGAAGGATGTGAATGAGGTCAAGGATGGATCCACACCAGCTTCTGGTGCAAATACTTTCTCTAGGAAGTAAATTGGGAACTCTGGCTCAGGGGGAGCTTTCGATGAATATTTTAATCCTCTAGCCAGATAGTAGGTACTGAGATCTAGCACTAAGGTATAAGCTAAATCAATATTGAAGGGATCATTTGGAGAAGAAACTGGTAGAAAAATACTTGATGCGGCACATTGCGGAGCAATCTTAATCGACTGTGGTTATCAGTGAAGTGTTTAATAGCTTTTTGAAAACAACATTTATGACGACTAGGTTTTTGAATAACAAGGGTTAAAAAGGGTTGCATTTGAAAGATTAATCATTTTGCATTCAAGCTATCAAGTGTCTAAGGAGAACTAAGGTAGAATTCCAAGCAACTTCAATGATTTCCAGTAATCCAAAGCAACTCAGAGCAATTTCAAGTGAAGAAAATCCTAATTCGGCAAAAGAGGTATTTACAGTTCAAAACCCTGCCATAAACTTGTTTGAATTTTTGATGAAATGGCAACACCACAAGTTATTGATATCACTAAGAGGGCACGACCAAAATTTAAGAAACACCCCTTCAAATCAATGGAAGTCGATCCAAATGGTGCGTTTTCAGAAGTACCCCATGGAGTGATGTATGTAGAGGATATTAGGGCTTACATCCATGTTGCCCTAGAAGAATAGGGGAATAACCAACTTATAAACCTATATCTAAAACATGTAACCAGTGATAATTTTGATCTGAAGGAAGAATATAAGTTATTGGAAGAGAAGAAATTCATTGAGTATATAGATTTCCCAACTTTTGTGAAGGATGAATGGGTCCAGTATGTACTAAGCCGAATTCATGATGAGTTTATGTGGCTTAACACTCCATTTATGATCACAAAAGATGACATAAGGGTCGTCACATGGTTAAACTCTACTGGTACAATGCCTAAATTGAAGGCCATGAAAAACAATACAGTGACGGAAGCCACAAGAGCCAAATTTGATAAAAGGGTATTGACAATCAGCGACATTGAAGATCACGCAGTTAGGTTTTCACTATGGTGATCGGCTACAAGATCTACTTCACAAACTGAGAGAACTCTATCTCTGGTACTGCCATATACATAGCATATGAGATGGTGAAGAAGAATGTAGAGTATGATCTGTGTGAATTACTCTAGCATCAATTAATGGAGAGTCTAAAGAAGACAAAAGAAAACAAGTATCCATTCAGGTATGGTACATTGATTATCTACTTATTCTTCTATTTTATGCAAGAATTACTAGGGATGAAGAACTTGTTCTAGTTTGACAACAAACCTGTTGCCATACAAATTAGGAATCACTTAAATAGCATAGGAAGCAATGATGCACACAATACAGCCCTATGGGGCTATTTCAAATTTTTTAAAAAGGTCGTGCAGTCTAGCCAAAGGATTCCTAGGTCAATTGTGGAAAAATACAAAAATGATATATGTTTTATTGTTAACAAAGACCAATGTATGATGGAGGCGATTGAGCCCAAGATAGTCTGGGTCCTCCCAATGGGGTATGAAGTGGCAGGAAACATATTGGATGGTTATGCTGACCTTATGTTGAAGAAACCCAGGGATCCCAATGAGCCAAGATTTGGCACTTATGAGGAGTAAATTGTGAAGGTGCATGTTGAACTGAGAAAACTAGAAACTCAGAAAAAGATGAAGAAATTGGTAGAGGAGTATGCCCAGAAAATAGGACTTACCAAAGAGGAGATTGCCAAATCAAGAGCAAAGGTTGAAGCAGCTAGGGCAGCTGAAAGAGTGAATGAAAGTGAGCCTGAAAAGACTCTAGAGGAGTCTAAGAGGAAAGAAAAAGACCCTGCAATAACAAAGAAAAGAACAAGAGATTCTACTTCACAAACTACATTTGCATCCTCTAGTCCCACACCCTCTGTGGAAGCACCTGCTAAGAAACCTAATGAAAAAGGACACAAAAGAGTGAAAACCAAAGCTAAAAAGATGAGCATAAGTGTTGATGATGAAGAAACAAAATCAGATGAAGAGGTTAAAAAGATGAAAGAAAAATCTACTGTAGCCTCTGGTACCAAGAAAGACAAGCCCTCTAGAAAGGAAAAAGGAAGGAAGAGGGAGAAGAAAGTAGAGCCCAAAGAAGCAGAGGCTACAATAAGTCTTGAAGATGTACTGAAGGCTATAACAGTTGATGGAAATTTAAAACCTATAGCTCAACTGTATGATGAGTATGATGATGCAGAAAAAAAACATCATTGAGACTGCTGTCATTCAATACTTGGAGATATATAATAGAGCTCTTATTGAGGTAGCCAGTGACCTCCCCGATAGCTTTGCAAGCATTATGTCTGCCAAGAAGGAAGCAACCATGGCCAAAAATGTGGAGGTAAGAGAAAACTCATTGCTAAAATTTTGTCCAGATGTGACTCCAGAGGAAAGAACCAAGGTCTTCAAGATCCTTGGAAATAAAATTGAAGTAAAAAGGAGAGTCAACACTCTGATGGTAGGGAACACAGAGAAATTTATAAAGGACATAGAGAAAACAATTCTTGAGATCCTAAAAGATCTTAACATCCCAACTATAGGTGATAAAGAAGATACAAATATTGGTGATAACACTTCTATACCTAAAGTCAGCATGGATCAAGGCTTGGAGAAAACTAAGACAAATTCTCTGGTGAACCCTAGAAAAGACAAAGTGGAAGAACAAGAGGAAGAGAAAAGTCTTGAGAAAACTAAGGAGGATCTTGAGGAAGAAGCCCCAGAAAAGAAAGAATCTGATCAAGCCCCTATCATTGATGATCAAGACAAAGCTAACAAGGACCAAACAGGGACAAGTCCTCCTCCTGATCAACAAATTGATGATCAAGAAAACAAGGAGAAGATAACAAAGCAAAATAAAGCTAATGATAAAGAGGATGAACAAGCTGACAAGAGCCCTCCTTCAGAACAAAACATTGATGAACAAGAGGTTATGGATCTTGATCCACTGGAGCAGAATCAAGAAAAAGAAGTGTCTGATACGGCAAGAGACACTGCTACCTCACAGGATCCAGTTGATTATGTCAAAGAATTTTTGGAAAAATAAGAAACACAAGTTTTGGATGAGTCTGAGTTTCTGTAAAGACTAATAAATTTGGCCTCAATGTCTCCTGTGCAAAAATTTAAATTGGTATCAATTGTTCAAGCAAAGGCATAGGAAGAAATGCTAAATTCACATATACAGGACAATGAACTCATTGGTGAAGCATTCAGTATCCTGGAGAAGTTGATAGCTTCACACCAAAAGGACACATCATTGCCACTAATTGATCAACTCAAAGGCTTGATAAAATCAGTAAGTACTCATTTTGAGTCTTTTGAGAAGTCTACTAATAGAAAGGTTAGAAAAAAATTTGATGATAAAAGATTAGCAGAGTTGAAAACTAAGTTAGACAGTGACAAAATTTTGTTAGATAATAGCATCAAGAATATAAAGAGTGCTATTAAGGAAGCATGTGACATATACAAATTTTGTTTGTCATGGCTTGAGACTACTAAGGAAATAGAAGAAAAGGTCAAAGCTATGGAGCTTCAAATAGCAAATATTTCTAAATCCTATGATCCAACAGTTGACTCCATAAGCATTATGGAAATACAAGTTGAAAATATTCATATTAACATAAGAAGTCTGCTGAGGAACAAGGAAGAAATGAAAAATAGAATGTGCCAGTTGAGAAGGTTCATAAGCCCTAAAATTGATTCAATGACAAGTCTGGTTGCTGAAGCCACAAAAGTTAAGGCAATCACTGATATACCTGCTGATGTAGAGAGGGCATAAGACTTAGTTTTTTAGATAAATGGCAACATTAAAATTTTGGAAAGAGCAAAAAATAGATGGGATGGAGAATTAACACAATTAAAGATTGTCTACGATGATATCCTTTCTCCCACAACTAATTGACTTGAAAGATTGTATTTGTACATAAGCGGTAGAGTATGATAGTTTTTTTAGTAGTTTTGACACAATTTTGACTCTTGAACATACACCTTTGCCATTGATGTCAAAGGGGGAGAAGAATAACCAGTGAAAAATGTCCAAACATCTAAAGAAGAAGAAAATCAGAGTAAGGGGGAGCAACGCAATCATTTTTCAATAAGTGTTGCCATCAATGCCAAAGGGGGAGATTGTTGGCAAGAGACACTGATCTGATGGTTAAGACAAAATTATTTTATGTTGTCGTTGATGGAAAGAAGACATGGAAAAGAGACTTTACTATGGAAGATTAACTTAGTGCGTCAGCAAGGTATTGTAAAGGGACTTTGGTCTAGAAGACTAACCTAGTCAGAATAACTAAGTATGGACATCATATAGGGCAAGGAGTGAGTGATGGTATACCTCCATAGTTGAAGATCATAGTTTGTGGTTCTAGTATGTTATTCACATCTATTTGATGATGTTATGTTCTAGTGTTCAAGTCCTGACCTCCTCTAGAAGTCATACTATGATTTGTCTAAGTTTGGGTGAACAGAGATGAGTTAGAAATAATGAATAGTATATGAGTAAATTGGTCTGCATTCCTCCGCTGGTGAATATTTTGATTTGTGGTTTTGAGGAAATGTAGATACATGGATTAAGCATCTAAATCGAGAGTTGTAGAGCTTGAAGTTCATCGGATCACATTTTACAAGTTCTCTAGTATCGGCTTTCAGGTTGACAGTATTTCTCTGTGATAGAACAACAGTTCTGAGATCCGCATTTTTCTATGAAAGATTATTATGCTCTATGGTTCTGAAGGTATGATAAGAAGTCAAGAATGAATGTTAGGTATGAATCTTAGAGTCTCATATGGTTTGCATTGAAATTTATGATATGACAGTCAAGCTAGTTGAGTATGCACTTACAGTTGAAGCCGACACTCATGTAAAATCAATATGCGGTGAAGACATAATGTTTGAATTGTCATTCTAAGTGGCTCTACTATAGGTCCTGAACTATATGAAGATTCCTGAATGTTTGTTTGAGTTCGCATTACTGTTTGTGCATAAGATCAAGCCGACCAAGTATAATATTTGTGTACACATTTCATGCTTGGGCTGCCGACCTAGTTGTAAGATAAATCATATTGCAGATATATATACTCGATGGATTTCAGTATTGGGGATAAAGAGATGCAAATATAGTGAGAATTCAAATCTTGTGATCAAAAAGGGATAGTAAGGGCAGAAGAATAGAGTATATGTGAAGCAGAGTAGAAAGCAGGGCAGATATAATGAAGACTTTTGAATCTGTGTATTGACCTATCCATGGAACTGCACCTCAACATTCTGTAGATGCATTTGTAGTAGTCATCTCTTGGTAGTGAGCCAATCCTTCTTCTATCTTCTCTTCTATTTTCTTGGCAGTGAGCCTATTGTAGTGAACACCTCTTTGGATAGTGAGTCCTTGGGCAATGAGCCCTAAGGTAGTGAGCCTTCATGTAATTTAGTTTTGATATCATAATATATTGTGAGCTAACACTCACCATGGTTTTTCCCTTTTTGGGTTTTCCATGGAAAAATCCTGGTGTCTATGTGTTATGACTTTGTGGCTGCTCTTCTTATGTTTATTCTACTTTCATGTTATTGAATTTGGTAAATGGAAACATGAATATGTGAAAGAAAAGTTCTACAAAATACTCATTCACCCCCCCCTTAGTATTCTTTGTGTTCAACAGGAAGTAGAGAGTGAGAGAGGGTAGGAGGTAGAGAGGGAGGGAAGTAGAGAGTGAGAGAGAGGGTAGGAGGTAGAGAGGGAGGAGAAGAGAGTGAGAGAGAAGGTAGCAGGTAGAGAGACAAGGGAAACAGAGACTTAGAAAGAGGGTAGGAGGTAGAGAGGGGAGGGAAGTAGAGAGTGAGAGAGAGGGTAGGAGGTAGAGAGGGGAGGGTCGAAGAAGAGAGTGAGAGAGAAGGTAGGAGGTAGAGAGGGGAGGGTCAAAGAAGAGAGTGAGAGAGAAGGTAGGAGGTAGAGAGGGGAGGGAAGCAGAGACTCAGAGAGAGGGTAGGAGGTAGAGAGGGGAGGTAAGTAGAGAGTGAGAGAGAGGGTAGGAGGTAGAGAGGGGGGAGAAGAGAGTGAGAGAGAAGGTAGGAGGTAGAGAGGCAAGGGAAGTAGAGACTTAGAAAGAGGGTAGGAGGTAGATAGGGGAGGGAAGTAGAGAGTGAGAGAGAGGGTAGGAGGTAGAGAGGGGAGGGAAGAAGAGAGTGAGAGAGAATGTAGGAGGTAGAGAGGGAAGGGAAGCAGAGACTCAGAGAGAGGGTAGGAGGTAGAGAGGGGAGGGAAGTAGAGAATGAGAGAGATGGTAGGAAGTGCAGTTGCCCTTGTAGACATGTATGTAAAGTGTGGAAGCATAGACAAGGCATGCCAATTGTTTGACCTAACACCTTAAAGAGATGTTCTATAATGGAATGCAATGATTGCAAGATATGTAAAAAATGGATTTGTTGAAAAGGCTTTAGAAACTTTCAAGCAAATGTAATTGGCATGTGTAAAGCCAAATTAGTTCAGCATAACACGAGCGTGTTATAATGCGCTCGCATTATGTTGAGCTAATTTGGTTGTGTGTTTCTAATTTCTAACCAAATTTTTAGATAATCTGGAGTGTGCTCCCCATCAAAATTACACTTTTTTCAATGAAAAGTAAAAAAAATACCACCATAATCTTAATCTCTCTGTTAGCTATCTAACCATATATTTTTTTTCACATTTTGAGTACGTTTTGGTTTTCATCAGGAATTTATTTTGTTAGTGTATCCATTTTTTGTCAAAAACCAGTGTCTAGTATTTTTGACTTTTTTTTAACCATTCATTGAAATTTGAAATAAGTCACATTTTTAGAAACTAGACTCCATTCTACATGTCTTTAAATTTTTTTTTGATTTTCGATTAGTTTTAAAAAAATTTAGGGGGAGCACGCTCAATTTTTTGTTTTTCAAGATGTGTCCACTTTGAAAATTACTAAAAAATCAATTATTCATGAAAAAATTATCAGAAAAATCAAGGATAAACTACATGGTGTTAGCTAATTTATCACTGAAGCAATTTTTGAAATACTAAAAAAAGTTAACATTTTATGGGGAGCACACTAGACACTATGTTATGCTTTTTTGAGAAAAAATGACCAATTTGTGTGCTCCCCCTTTATGAACCCCTTAATCTCAACCATTTTTGAAAAAAATAGTAGTTTAGAAACTAGATTAAGAGAACTACGACTCTTGTTTTGGTTGCATCTTCAAATTTTGAGTGTAACTATCTTCAATTTCTCATCCAACATCAATGTTTCCTGATTTCAAGAAAAAAGTGGCATCTTAAGACCCCCTTTTGGTTCCCCATCTTCGTGCACTTACCCCTAGGTGAAAGAATTGAACATGTGGCACAAATTATTATGAAGTGATGTTATTAGAAGTTTGGGGATCTTTTGCATAATTTATTCAACACTATAGGTATTAAATCAGGTCTCTTCCACACTGTCAATTAACAAAATGTCTAGATATGTGCAAGAAAAACTATTGGGATTCATTTCAAATTTGCCTATAAGAGTGAAAGCAAGGACTTGGTTAAGTACTTGATTGATTATAAGCTCCTCTTGGGCTTGCAAAATTTCCTCTAAAGCAGATGACTCAACCTTTTTTGGATTCTCATTCTTGGTTTCTTCATACTCATCCTAGATAGCTTCCCTCTCTCTTTGCATTGCTTTCTACAATTACTCAAACTAATTATTTCCACAAATTTACACTTTTAATACATATATTTGTATATTTCTAGACATAAACACCCTATATATTTAAAATAACCAAGACTCCAAGGAATATCTAATATTTAAAATCTAGTGATGATAGGTAGAATGTGACTAGAAAGACATTGCAGGTTCCCCATAAACACATTATAATTGTCATCTTCCATGAATGCTAAGTTTCAACAAGGAAAAACATTACTCTTGTTGAACCATGGGACAATTGATGGAAAAATTCATTGGGATAAAGTTAAATATTTAAAAGACATAAATATTTAGTCAAAAAATAAACATAAATGGGCTCTGAGAAAAACTAGGGTTTTCAGGAACCCTCCATTGTTTTTTTTCTCTTGCTGCCTGCTCACCTTCCCTATCCTAGGATAAGGACTCTGTATTCGCTTCTTCCTTCCCTTGTGCAAACCTATTTTTAGTAGTTGGTCTGAAAAGTCTTGCATTTTTGGTGATTCTTTTAAATTTAGAAGTTTTAGTTTCTGACTATTTTTTCCTTTTTGAAGTTTGTTTTATTTTTGGGCAGGAGTATTCCCACCCAAGTTAACCCGTTGACGTCTCCATCGATGGTTGTGCACATTTAATGTGGGGAGAGGTCGGTGATTAGTGGATTTATGGCTTCGTCTGATGGTGAGGATGGGCTATTGAATGACAGCCTGGACGGAGTTAATGCTTCGATTAATGAAGTAGTTGGGCAGGCTAGTGAGAGTCTTGACAATAGAGAAATCTGCAGAGAAGCAAGATCCTTCAGAGACGTGGTTGGGTTGGAGGATGTCTTGCCTTCGATAAAAGATGGGTGCTTTAAGGTTGTTGGTAGACTGCAAGGAAGTGGAGACACCAGAGGAGCCCTCGCCAGAAGAAGCAGTGGAGAAGCAAGAAGAGACAAGGAATTGGGTAAGCAACCTATCCCTCAGTCTGGTCTATCTTTGATGCCAAATGATGAAATGATGTGTGCTATTAAACAAGAAGAGTTAAGACTCAGTAACATTGCAATCTTTTTGGTTTTTTTGGATATTGAGAAAATACCCTCGTGAGCTTTCTTTGATAGATGGCTAGCTATGGTATGGGTCAAGAAAATGGGGATTCACATTAATTTTTGTAGAATGATTAAAAAAGGCTTATTTGTTGTCTTACTCAAAACCCACAAAATGCAGATGAAAGTCTTACGGAGAAGGACTGGAATATTGGGCAGTCCTTGTTTAAAGCCCATCCATGGAGCCCAAGTATTTCCAAAGATGAAATTGTTTTCTGTTATGTCCCTAGGTGGGTTGAAGTCAAAAGTCTCCCTGAATAGTTATGGTTATTTTTGCCACAATTATTAAGTAATCTGGGGAAGTTCTGAGAGTTGAAGAGGTGAGGGTCACATTGCCTCACTTAGACGCAAGGGTCTTGGTGTCTTTAAAGCCCAGAGTTTTTATTCCTGAATGGTTAGAAATTAGAGGGTTGGAAAAACCAGTGAGGTGTGAGTTCGAAGGTCTGGGTGGAATTAATTCCTGCTTTCTGTGTAAATGGGATGGTCATCATAGAAAAACTTGTCCCACCCACTCTAGAAAAATGAGACGCCTATTGAAATGTAGTCTGCCTCGACCCCTTTGAGTGGTGGTATCCCTGCTGGTTCAGGGGGTCTATTGGGTTCAAAGGGTCAGGCACTTGGGATTATTAGCTTGAAATGTGGTAAAGGCCAAGTGATGGTTGATAACAAGGCAACCAACGCAAGTGTAGAAGGAGAGTTTGATGTCTCTTCTGTATCTAGAAAGCTCATTGAGATCAGCTTAGAAGAAGGAGAGATTTCGAGCAAGCTTAAGTGGAGTGAATTTGTGAGGGAAGATGTTGTTCTCTCTTCCTCCTCTTCGGTGGAAGCTCGGGAGTGTCCCTCAGACTCTAGCAGGCCTCCGGTCGAGGGGGTGGATGAGAGTACCCAAAACTTGGAAAATGTCTCTAAATTAGTCCTAGGCTCTTGCGGGGAGAAAAGCATTTTATGTGACGTCTCTCCCTCTTCCTCTGAGCTTCTGTTAGCGGGGCTGCTTGATGCTAGAAGTGAGAGTCCCCCTATGGCCCATGGGGCTATGCATGTGGGTCCTGAGGGTTAGAACACTGAGCAATCTGTAACCCAGGAGAAAAAAATGCTCAACAATTGGCATTAGAAAAAATTAGAAACCAAATTAAGGAATGCAAAGATGAAATTAGAAATGAAAGGGTTGAAATGAAGGTTGGGAAAAAATCCTATACAACTGGCCTTGCTGGTGCTGCTGGCAATGAAGAGCCTATAGCAAATTCTAATGTTTCCAGCTTGACCAACCTAGATAGGAATGAGCAAAGCCTAAAAGGGCTGATTTCTTCCATTCTGCAAAATAAAGTAGAGGATAAGAAAAAGAGAAAATATGTTAAAAAAAACTCTAAAATAGAAGTTAAAAAGGTGAGAAAGTCTTGGATTGCTTTAAGAAGATGTACAAAAAGGGGAAGATGGAAACACTAGAACATATGAATTATGAATTGCTGTAGTTGGAACATAAGGGGAATTGAATCCCCTGATAGGAAATACCTAATTAGAGAGTTCTATAATAAAAGAAAGAATCTGGACCTCCTCATGCTTCAAGAGGTGAAAGCCACAGGATTTACTCTGGAGAATAACTTGAGGTTTATATGGAAGGATGCAGAGCATATTTTTACTAATCATGAAAGGGGCAGAGGTGGTATTGCCCTGCTTATTGACATAAAATGGGTTAGACTGATCACTCAAAAAGGGCATTCACCCTGCAATAGATGTTTATGGGTTGTCTTTGAGAAATATGAGTTGATTTTTGGGGTTTTCTCAGTGTATGCTCCAAATGATTATCTTGACAAAGCTGAGCTTTAGAAATGGATGAACAATAATCTTATTCATATCCCTTGGATTGTGGGTGGGGATTTTAACATGACCGAGGGAAAAGAGGATAAGTTGGGGGGGCTCAAATGGGGCTAGAAAGGCAATGAGTCTTTGTTTTGGCATAAATTCAAAAAGTCCTCCAATCTGTTTGACCCTTTAGAGGGTAACAAGGTTGACAATAATGGCATTTGGTATACTTGGTGTAACAGCCAAGTAGGGAAAAATAGAATTTACGCAAGGCTGGATAGGTTTTATGCAAATGAAGACAACTTCTATTTTCAGAGTAAAAGAGACAACAACTATGTAGAGGTTATTCCTTCTACCCTGTCAGACCATCATCCCATAGAGGCTTGCATTAGGTGGAAAGGGTAGCGGAATAGAACAAGATCTAAAAAAGATAGCTTGTTTAAGCTCAATTGTGAGTTTCTTTTAGACAAGGACTGTTGTGAAGGAATTGTCAGTCTTAGGAATATCACAAAGGCCCTATACTCCAAGTATTCTAAATGTCATTACTGGAATGCTTTAATCCAAAATTGTAAAGTCCTTTTTCAGACAGTAGGGAAAAAATATGCCAAAGACAGAAGAAGAGAAGAACGTTTGCTTCAAGCAAAATTCTTAGCCTGTGAAAAGAAACTGCAAGAGAACCCGAAAGATGGTGAGCTTGCTAGAGACTTGGGTGCAACAAAGCATAGGCTAAGGAAGTTCCAGACATTTAGAAATCAAGGATTAAGGGTGAGGGCCCGCTTAAACTGGTTGGCTGAGGGAGATAGGGGCACAAACTACTTCTTTAACATACTGAAAGCCAAAAATAGAAGAGAAGATATAGGTCCTATTGTTGAAGATAATACTTGCTTCAAGGAAAATGAAGAAATGAAAGGGTTTTATAGGGCCTTCTATCAGAAATTGTTTACAACAGAAGATGATTCAAATGAATGTAAACAAGCACAAGGTCTGTGTAGGAAGATCTGCCCCAAAAAAATCACTGATGGAATGAAGGATTTGCTAGAGAAAAAATTAGCTAAGGATGAAATAATTAAAGCCATTAGAACAATGGAAAGTGGCAAAGCACCAGGTGTTGATGGTATGCCGGTGAAATTCTATAAAAGCAATGAGAGTTGGATAGCAGATGATTTGCTGGAAGTCTATTAAGAGGCCATAGATAAAGGATCTTTAGGACAAGAGATTAATAGAGGTGTAATCAAACTGTTACCCAAAGATGGGGACAAATCTAATATTAGGAATTGGAGGCCTATAATCTTGTTAAATGTCTCCTATAAAATTATAGCTAAAATGCTAGCTATTAGACTTGTGGATATCCTGCTAGCCATAATAAGTGCCACACAAATTGGATTCATAAAAGGGAAATATATCTTAGAGAACCTCATTACAAGCTAGGAAGCATTGGATTGGGCTAAAAAGTCAAGTCAAAATGTAGGGATCTTGCTATTGGACTTTGAAAAGGCTTATGACAGAATTGAGTGGTCCTTTGTATTAATGATGCTTAAAGCTTTGGGTTTCTTGGAATATTATTGTAATATGGTAAAAATGTTGTTCAGAGATGCTACTATTCAGATAGATGTCAATGGCTCACTTTCAAATAGCTTCAAATTAGAGAGGTCTATTAGGCAAGGGTACCCTTTAGCCCCTGCACTCTTTATAATAGCCTCTGAAGCCTTATACTATTTTCTAAGGACAAATCAAATAAGAGGAACTTTGAAAGGAATAACTTTGTCAAACAATGAACCACTATTGAATGTTCAATTTGCTGACGATACTACACTATTTTTGGCCCTAGAGGAAGAGAACTTCCTAATTTTTGAAGAAAGATTATCCTTGTTCTACAAAGCTGCAAGTGTTAAAATATCCCATTCCAAATCCTCTCTACTTGGCTAGGATGTTTCTCCTCCTTTGTGGCTTGATGATGCCAAATGGCATTGGGGGGACTCATCTAAGTTGGTTAGATTCCTTGGAATCGCCTTTTCTGTTAGCCCTTCCTTGAGGGAGATGTGGGATTGGATATTTGGGAAGATTAGCAAGAAGCTTAATATGTGGAATAGACAGTATCTGTCCCTAGCTGGTAGGCTCCAGGTTTGCCAAAAGATTTTATTATCTTACTCCATCTACTATGCTTCATCTTGGTTTTTTGCAAGTTATTAGGTGAACATTATTCATAAAAAGATCAGAGACATTCTCTGGTTAGATGGGAAAGGGAACAAAAAGAAGCATAAAGTTTCATGGGATTGGTGTTGCTTAAGTGAAAGCCTAGGGGGTTTGGGGCTGAAGGACTTAAAAATTCAAGGTGCCACCTATTGATTACAAGGAATACTGAGAGGGGGGGGGTGAATAAGTATTCCACAAAACCACTTTTTAACATGTTCATTAATCCAAATACCAAAATCAATAACATGAAAGCAGAATAAACATGAGAACAACAACCATAAAGACATAACACATGGACATTAGGATTTTTACATGGAAAACCCAAAAAGGGAAAAACCACGGTGAGTGTTAGATCACAATATATTATGATAGTAATACCAAATTACATGAAGGCTCACTACCTTAGGGATCATTTTCTAGGACTCACTATCCAAAGAAGTGCTCACTGCCAAGAAAATAGAAGAAGGATTGGATCACTGCCAAGAGATGACTGCTCCAAATGCATCTATAGAATGCTGAATTGTAGTTCCATTGATGGCTTAGTACACAGATTCAAAAGTCTTCATTATGTCTGCTCTGCTCTTTCTTCTCTGCTTCACATATACTCTGTTCTTCTTCCCTTGCCATCCTTTTCTAATCTCAATACTGCCTTAGATCACACACACATTGAACTCGCACATTATCCACATCAATCCACACCTCCAATACCGAAATCTCTGAGTATATATATCCGCAATATGAATTATCCCAAAACAATGTCAGCATGTAAAGTATGAGACTTGTATGACAAAGTTCTACCTTGTCAGCTTAATCATGTGCACCAACAACAATGCGGACCCATACAATCATTTAGGAATCTTCATATAGGTTTGGACCTATTATAGAACAACTTAAGATGATGATCTAAACATTATCTCCTTACCACACACTGATCCAACTGTGTGTCGACCTTATACTTAAGTATGCACTTGAACTTTATTATCTGTCATACCATAACTTCTAGTGTGGACCACATGTGACTCCAAAATTCACATCAAACATTCATTTGGCATTACCAGTCATACTTTCACAACCACAGGTCATAATGTTCTTGAGTGGCAATATGCGGAACTCTAATCTGTTACCTCTGTCTTGGAGAAACAATGTCAAACTGATTGTCGAAACTTGGAACCTTGTAGATGATCTTCCGGAGGGCTTCAAACCTAGCAATTCTGGAATTAGATAGTTCTTCATATGTGTTTACAACACCTTCAAACTGTAGGTTGAAATCTTCAATACCGGAGGAATGCAGAGTGAATTACTTAGGTGTTCTGCATTGTTTCTGACTGAATCCTGCTTATCCAGACTTAGGTAATTTGCAATATGACTTCTGGAGATTATCAAGTCATGAAACTTAGGATATGACATTGTATAACATCTAAGTATAACATACCAGAACTGCATGGAGAGATCTTCATTTGCGAAGGCATACTATCTCAATCACTGTCACTTACTCTGTATACTGCCCATACTTAGTCTTTTGACCTTCCAGACCAGAGATCCTTTTACTAGTCTTAACTCAAGAGAAGACTTAACTACTTTCATAACATTCCTGTCAGTTATCAATCCTTGTTGCCATCAATGACAATATTCTACCTTAACCATCACAACAGTGTCTCTTGCCAACACCACCTTGGTGGCAAAATGGATTGTTAAGGATTTTGATAGCACTGAACCTTGGAAAGTCTTGATCTTAAATAATTTAAGGAGGTATGTGCCCAAAAAGTCTAAGGACTGGTCAGGCTTGAGTCTTCAGGACATTGTTATAGGAGACTTCAGTGTCAAACCAGCAGGGTCAGTTGTGTTTGGGTCAATTTGGAAAGCATGGGAATCTGTTAAGCCCTTCATAGATAATAGAGAAGCATTTGATCTTAATAATAAGGAGATAACTCAATCTAGGTCTCTATGGTGGAATTTGAAAATAAATGGAAAAACTCTGGTCCTGTTACAAGGGTGTTCCTCTAAGAAATGGCATACACAAGGTATTAATTCTTTCAGTGACTTCATTTCTAACATTGGCATCAAAGTCTGGGTCCAAATGAAAACTGATTTTAATCTACCAAAATCTTAAAGGACATACACAGTCCTTACCAAATCTCTATAGGTGATTATAGACAATGGGGCCAAACTAAAAACAAAAGATTGGAGCAAGATCAAGTGGAAAGATGGAACATAATTTGGGAAAGTTACACCATTATGGCTATATAAATTGGTCATTGGAAAACCTGATGTTTTTGTGCACATAAACCAGGTGTGGAATGTCAATCTTGATCTCAAAACATTGTCTAAATCTCTATCCTATGTTTGGTCCAATGCTTTAGAACCTAAGAAGTCTTGCTTTAGGTGGTTGTTGCTTCTTGACAGGTTGGCTGTGGGTTAGGGTGTCTTGTGTCAGTTTTGCAATTGTCTTGAAAGCAGTGACCATTTATTTTTTGAGTGTCTATTTGCAAAATCTGTATGGTCTATCTTTTTAAATTCTTTAAAAGGAAAGCTTTCAAATGTTTGTGTTTCCAAAGCCAATATATTATGTGGTTTCATTTGTAATATGGGTAAAATTGAAAGTTTGTTTTGGCTTATATTCTCTACTAAAGTTTTGTGGGCTTTGTGGAAGGCAAGAAATGAGGACCTATTCTAGGATAGGGAAAGGTTGCTTATAGGGTCATTTCGTGGACTCACTTTTTGTTCAATTTGTGAACAGGCAGTTGCACTTATGAAGTTACCAACTGAGAGATTTATGCAAATTTGGGATGAAGGTTGAGGTATTGTGTACAGGGAAGACATAAAGAGGGATTAATTTTGGCCTCATGACTATAGAGAAGAAAAGATCAGGAGCCAAGAGAACCTCACAGGTGATCCAAACAACCATCAAGGAAGTGTGCCTGATAATGATTGTAGAAATTAGGGGTTACAGGTAGTTGATGATTCAGGCCAGCTTGAGGATAATGTTGAGTGCTAGGTTAGAAGCTCTCCAAGGAAGAATATAAACATGGTAGGAAACCTTGCTGGAAACATTGAGAACGCTGATGCTGATGGATCTCCAGGCCAGATAGAGGAGAGTCAGACTGGACAGGATTCACAGGTGGTGTAGGTAGAGCTTGGCAATGAGTTTTGAAGATCTTTCAGGG
This sequence comes from Cunninghamia lanceolata, assembly GCA_027924645.1. NCBI lineage: Eukaryota > Viridiplantae > Streptophyta > Pinopsida > Cupressales > Cupressaceae > Cunninghamia > Cunninghamia lanceolata. The sequence goes on along the minus strand of BSBN01000213.1, from coordinate 24,463,938 downwards.
GCAAAAAGAAAAGAAAAGTGAATCAATCATTTTGAGTTGTGTGAAATACATAGTTATAAATAGATGATGTATAATGTATAAAACTTAACTTGCAGTATCTTAAAGTGGACATATGATATAATCAGATCTTAATGTGGCCTCCTTGGCCACCAATTGTACTCTTTCCCTTATATTAATAATCTATATGCAAGTTTAAAAAAAAAACATAAACAATCCCTTGGAATTATCAAATGTTTCAATGTTCGTAGTCCAAAAATTCATTTTATGATGCAAGTTATATGATATAAACATTACCCACCATGTCTCTATTGTTAGAAATGAAGGTGAACAACTATAGAATGGAAATTTGATTACAATTGTAACTATTAATCTAGTGTAGAACCGAATGGAGATTATAGGAAATCAAATCAACAGTACAAAGTAATAAAGGAACAAAAGAATTGAACACATAACACAGTGTTTACATGGGGAAAGCCTTTCAGGAAAAAACTCCACAGAAGAAGAGATGCACCAATCTGTATTAACTTCAATAGAATTTACAATACATCACTAACAACCTCCTCTTTAGTCTTCAATCCGGCAACACCTATTTTTTGGTCAACTGTCTACCTCTCATACACAGCCGTAATACAATATCCTTATAAAGGGGTTGTCGTCTAGGGCAAGAAAAGCCAACATAACCTCTATCGTCAGATATGCGACCTAATGATGAATGGTATAGATTTACAATGAGAAAATATATATAAAATGTGGCTTTCATGGGCATTGCCCCCGAACCCCTGCCGGTGCGTATGACCCCCAGACCCTACATGGCGGTACTCCCTGTACCCCCCAGATAACCATCATTTGTCAGGTACTAGGATCAAACATGAGGCTGAAACAAGATCACTACTTGATGAATACTTTGAATCCCTTATGAATGATTTAAAAACAATATTAGGAGTAATTAAACATATAGGATTTACAAGGTTGATGGCACCTTAATCCTAACATATATTGCTCTATGTAATACAAATATTTTCTAGTGAAAGGCTAATTCAATGGAATTCCAAGCTAAAAATAGAGAAGAAATTAAACATAGAAAACTACTTTCAACACAAATAAAACTATAAACTATGATGGAGAGAGCAAATAGAATGGCATTTGGACTTGACAAGATGGACAACAGACTTAAGCATTTAAATGGAGGAATTTCTACAACTGCTATGGCAGTGGCTTCTTTGCAGTTTATAGTAATGGTGGCCAAAGCTCTTGATAATCGCATAGAAAGAGCCATAGTTCCTACTCCAAGTTTTGAAAAAAATTGGCCAACTCTAAGAGATTCAAAAAAACAATTCAAAATATGCTTCTACAACAACAAAGCCAAGGTAGTACATGCTTTGCTTCTAGAGTAGACCAAGTCCAAGACTTGGTTCAATCATTTGAGAATTAGGAATTATTAGTCAAGTTGTTAAGAAATGATTATGAATGAGCCATTCAAAGGCTATGGATTTTTTTTAATAAAAGGGGTAAAAATTTATTCAATCAATGAAGACCCAAGAATACAAGGAGCAAGACCAGAAACAAGCAAGGCCCAAAAGGTGAACAACCAACACAGAGCAACAAGTCCTCAAAACCAAAAAACTAGGATCCTGATCAAGGACCATGAATATCCTCATGAATCAGCATCTTCAAATTCTGAGCACAATCACTAGAAAGATGCTCCTAATCATCAACCTTCTAATCACCCTTAAACTCAGAGGCCCATTTAGATAAACAATCAGCAACATTGTTCCACTCCCTAAGGATATGAACAAAGGACACCACCTCCAACGAAATTCTTAACTGATGAATCTGCTACACAATTGAAATCAATTACCAATTCACCCCATCAAGACTCTGCTTATTCAACAAATTAATCACAACCTGAGAATCCAATTCACAATTAATCTTGCGCCAACCAAGGGCACACACCTTTTCTAAGGCAATAAGAATAGCAAGGGCCTCCATGAGATTATTAGTTTGGTGGCCTTGATATTTGGAGAAGAAAAAGAGGATAGCCCCAAAGCTATCTCTCACCACACCTCCCACACCAGCGTAACCTGAATTACCCCTGGAAGAACCATTAGTATTAATTTTCAATATCCCATCAAGAGGCGGAGACCACCTGCCATCGCCTTGGATTTTCCTGCTGGGGTTTCCCCTCCCATTTGAATAAGTACTTTTGGAGCTCAATCCATTCAGACCAAGCCTTGCACCAACACAATCTCCCCAGTATCTAGAAGAGCCCAAACCTCACATTTAGCTGAAATAGTCTCATGAAGCATACCTAATACCTATTGCCAAACTTACAACTTCGTTAACTTTTTATCCTAAAAAATCCTACGATTCCTCTCTAGCCAAATCTGCTAGAGGATACATGAAGGCCCAATAGTCCATGCCATCTAGAGAGGGAAAAAGTGAGTAGGGGGCCTTCCCAAGGTTCTCCAAAATTCTGTGAGGGATATAGAATACACACAAGAGTGCCTCCACACCGCCCACCAAAAATACTAAATAGATTTAGAGAAGGCACATTGAAAGAACAAATGTGAAGAGGACTCTTTGCTACTACCACAGAGATAGCAAATTGAGGGACCCTGGATGTTGGGAATTAAGGTGTCTCAACCTTGGTAATTCTTTGCATTTGTAATGTTTGTATTTATTATTCAATTTCCTATGTTGTAAATATTTGGAAAATCCATATTGTCATATTGTGGGATGTGGCACGGTGATGTGTCAATCCTACATGGATTATGACAACTTGTAATTTTTGTCTTCACATGAGGAGATAGGCGTCCCACTTAGTGGTAGGAATATTTTGCCATGTGTCAGCATCCTCCATGTTGTGTAAGGAATGTTTGACTGAAACGGTTATGACGGATTCCTATGACGAATCTATGACATGTAAGAGTCAGAAATAGAAGGTTATAAGACAGGTGACGACATGTGTCATGAAGCATCTTTGAATAAGGCATATTTGGGCACCCCAAGATGGAATATGACATATTATAAGAGAATATACTATTTATAGCATGTGTATGATAGATTCTCTTACAACTGTAAGTTGTAACCGTTGTGACAAATTCTATGATGGTCGTAAGTGTCGTAAGAACATCTGTCATAGCCCATTTTGGAAATAGGCGACCCCTTTGGGATGTGAGCTATGGACAAGTGTCAGACACATTCTACAATGTTGACCAAGTGTCCTTGGGTGTGGGTTTTGGTCCATAAGCCATGTTGGACGCCCATTCCAAGAAAGGTCCAATATTGCCTTGTATTTCCTATTTATACAGGTGCTTGGAGATGGAGTTTGTATCACAGGTTTACAGGTACTATTATGCTGCTAGATTGACTCCAGAAATGAGTGTTGAAGACCATTGAAGCTTGCATTGCAAGTGTATTGTAAACAACTTTTAGATTTGTTAATACATTGTGCAGGTTTTTGAGTGTGGGGTTTTTCACCTGATAAGGGTTTTCCCCACCGTAAATCTTTGTCTCTCTTCTTTTGTCTACTTTCTGGTTCTTGTGTTTTCCTACAATATCTCATGTTAATGGGTTAACATTGCTGTAATAGTTAGGATAAAGTTGAATTTGCATAGCCCTCTCCTCAATAGATTAGTGTAGGAAGCGATTTTCGCACACCTAGCTTCCTTTCAGTTGGTATTAGAGCTTGATCACCTTTGGTCCTAGTTGTTGGGTAGGGGTTTTTTGAGCTAATCTTAGGTTGAGTGGGAGTCTATGTAGAGCATTCTATATCTTATTGCAGCAAGGAGATGGCAGGCACATCAGGAAGGTTTGAAGTAGAGAAGTTCAATGGCAGTAATTTCGAGTTGTGGAAGCTCAAAATAGAAGACATGTTAGTTGACCGAGACCTTTGGGATAGTGTGAATAGAACTAAACCAGCTGCAATGCCACAAGCTGATTGGGATCTCAAGGATCAGAAGGCTAAGGGTCTCATAAGACTTAGTCTTGCCGATTCTGTGTTGTTAAATGTCCATGAGGAGACTACTGCAAAACTCCTTTGGAAGAAGTTGGGGGATGTGTATCAAGCCAAATCCCTAGTTAATAAACTTTTTCTGAGAAAGAAGTTGTATTCTCTTCAAATGGAGGACGGAGGATCCGTTACTGAGCATATGAATGCCTTTAACATGCTGGTTGCACAATTGACATCTATTGGTGTAAAGATAGAGGAGGAGGATCGGTGTATGACCCTGCTTTGTTCTCTGCCAGACTCATGGGATCATCTTGTCATGGCAATTGGAAGCACCACATCCACATTCAAAATAGAAGAAGTGGTTTCTTCACTGTTGTCTGAAGAGATGCGGAGAAAGTCTTCTGAGGCAGCCAAAGAGGCCCTTGCAGTTCGTGGAAGACCCAAGGAGAAAGGGAAGAAGAAGGACAAGAAAGCGGAGAAGGGTAGATCCAAATCCTGTGGGAGATCCAAATCTCCTGGAAAGTCCAAGGCTCTTTGTTGGAACTATGGCAAGTCTGAGCATTTCTAAAAGGAATGCAAAGAGGAGAAGAAGAAAAAGAAGAAAGCTCCTGATTCAGTTTCTGATAAATCACAAGATGACGGTGATGCTTTTATCGTAGCGCTGGCAACCCATGCATCTGATGATGTGTGGCTAATCGACTCTGGTGCATCATTCCACATGACTTCGCATCGAGATTGGTTCACTAAGTATGAGGAGTTCGATGGTGGGAAGGTGTATCTGGGTGACGACTCTCATTTGAAGATTGTTGGTCGTGGAAGAGTCTCTATCTGATTCCCTGATGGTCGAGTGAAGGGTATCTCTGGGGTTCTGCACATCCTAGGCTTAGCATGGAACTTGCTTTCTATAAATATGTTGAATGATGCAGGTGTGCAGGTTGTCTTTTCAAAAGGATGCAAGATGACTAGAGGAGCTATGGTGTTTGCTAAGGGTACTAAGAGAGGTACTCTGTTTCAGCTGGAGGCATGCATTTCACAATGCAATAGTTCTTCTGACTCAAGGAAGAGGGCAGCAGTCACTTCATCCCCACCATCTGAATGAGCAGTGAAGAAATCTGTTGTTTCTAGTCTTGATGGTTGTAATCGTGCATTGGAAGTTAAACTTCCTGCAGAAAAGATAATGTTATGGCATAAGAGATTTGGCCACATTGGTGAGAAGGGTTTGCGTACCCTAAAAAATAAGAACCTTGTTGAGGGGTTAGATGATTGTAATCTTGATTTTGACTTTTGTGAACATTGCATTTATGGAAAACAAAACCATGTTCAGTTTTACTCAAGTTCTCATAAGTCTTCTGGTGTGTTTGACCTCATTCATTCTGATGTGTTTGGTCCTGTTAATGTTCCTTCGTTATCAAAATCTGTATACTTTGTATCTTTTATAGATGATTACAGTAGAAGGACATGGATTTATTTTATCAGAAGCAAATATGAAGTCTATAGCAAGTTTAAGGAGTTTAAAGCCTTTGCTAAAAATTAGGCTGGTAAAAAGATTAAATGTTTGAGAACTGACAATGGTGGTGAGTTCTGTTCTACAGAATTCGATAAGTATTGCAAGGAACTTGGGATTGAAAGACACAAGACAACTCCATACACCCCGCAGGAAAATAGAGTTGCAGAGAGGATGAACATGACACTGATGGAGAAGGCTAGGAGTATGCTTAGTGGAGCTAACCTAGAACAAAAGTTTTGGGCTGAAGCTGTTGCCACTGCTTGCTATCTGGTAAACAGATCTCCTACATCAGCTCTTGTTGGAAAGACACCCATGGAGGTGTGGTCTGGTAGAAAGCTTTCAATAAGGCATCTTCATGTTTTTGGTTGTGAGGCATATGCACATGTGCCTAGGGAGAAGCGGTCAAAGTTGGAGAACAAAGCTGTTAAGTGTATCTTCATTGGCTATGGTGTTGGTGTGAAAGGATACAAGATTTGAGACCCCATGGCTGAAAAAGTGTTGTATAGTAGAAGTGTCATCTTCAAAGAGCTTACACCTTCTTCCACTGTTTTGCAGCCAGAAGAAAGAGAAAAGAAAGAGGATGTTGTTCAGTTTCCTCTCACCCCTGAGAAGATTGAACAAAAAGACAATGTTGGACCTGATGATGAGGAGAGCTCTAGCAGCTCTGAAAGCTCAGATGAAGAAGCTAAACCTCAACCTTAGCTCTTAAGGAGGTCTACATGGATAAGAAAGCAACTTGAAAGGTTTGGTTTTGCATTTCTTGATTCTAGTTGTGCTTATGCTTTGCTTACTAATAGTGATGAACCTAGAACTGTATCAGAGGCTTTGGATATGAAGGATGTAGGTTCCTGGAAGGAGGCCATGGAGGAAGAAATGGCTTCTTTGGAAAAGAATCAAACTTGGGACTTGGTGCCTTTGCCTCCTGGATGGAAACCCGTTAGATGTAAATGGGTGTTCAAGAAGAAAATTGGTGCATATGACAATGTTGAGAAGTATAAGGCCAGATTGGTTGGGAAGGGGTATTCACAAGTGGAGGGTATAGATTATGGTGAGATCTTCTCTCCTATTGCAAAGATGACATCTATTCGATTCCTGTTGTCACTCGCAGTAGCTTATGACTTGGAGGTAGAACAGATGGATGTGAAGACAACTTTCCTTCATGGTGACTTGGAGGAAGAAATCTACATGTCACAGCCAGAGCATTACATGGTGAAAGGTAAAGAAAATTTAGTTTGCAAACTTAAAAAGTCTTTGTATGGTTTGAAGCAATCCCCTAGGAGATGGTACTTGAAGTTTGATGCCTTTGTGTTGTCAATTAGATTTGTGAGATCGAAATCGGATCACTGTGTGTATTATAAATTTGATGGTGATCGTATTCTCATTGTTGCACTGTATGTTGATGATATGCTGCTCATTGGGAAGGGTAAGAATATGATTTCTGATTTTAAATCTCAGTTGTCAACTCAGTTTGAAATGAAAGATTTAGGGGCAGCCAGGTACATTCTAGGAATGGAAATCAGAAGAGACAGAACCAACAGAAAACTTTGGTTAAGCCAGAGTAAGTATGTGAAGACCGTGTTGGATAGATTCAGCATGGCAGATTGTAGACTATTGTGTGTTCCTGTTTCTTTGGGGACAAAGTTGTTTGTTGAGGATTGTCCAAAATCTCCTAGTGAGGTGGAGGACATGAGTAGAGTACCTTATGCTAGTGTTGTTGGCAATTTGATGTATGCTATGGTCTGCACAAGACCAGACATTGCCCACACAGTGGGAGTCCTTAGTCAATTTTTGGCTAATCCTGGATGGGTTCATTGGGATGCAGTTAAGCGAGTGTTTAGATATTTGAGGGGTACTTCTGAGTACTCCATTTGCTATCATGGTAATGTTTTAGGACCTCCGCATTCTGTTGATATTCATGGATTTGTGGATTCAGATTGGGTAGGTGACATTGACAGCAGGAGATCCATCAGTGCTTATGTGTTTACACTGTTTGGTGGTGCTATTAGTTGGATGAGTAAGTGACAACTTGTTGTTTCTTTGTCCACGAAAGAAGCTGAGTACATGGAAGCAACTCATGCTTGTAAGGAATCCATTTGGCTTAAGAGATTGTGTTCCAATATTGGTATTGATGCAGGTCAGATCTCGATCAGTTGTGACAGTCAGAGTGCAATTTGCCTTGCAAAGAATCCAACTTTCCATACTAGAACCAAGCACATTGATGTGCAGTTTCACTTCTTGCGAGACATGGTTGAGGATGGAAAGGTAAATTTGGAGAAGGTACATAATTTGAAGAATGTTGCAGATGCATTGATGAAACCGGTGAGCACAGAGAAGTTCAGAGTCTATGGGCCTCTCGGCCTATAGTCATTAAATCCTATTTTTCTATTGGCTCTTACAAGGTGTTTGACAAGTGGGAGAATGTTGGGAATTAAGGTGTCTCAACCTTGTTAATTCTCTGCATTTGTAATGTTTGTATTTATTATTTAATTGCCTATGTTGTAAATATTTGGAAAATCCATATTGTCATATTGTGGGATGTGGCACGGTGATGTGTCAATCCTACATGGATTATGACAACTTGTATTTTTGTCCTCACATGAGGAGATAGGCATCCCACTTAGTGGTAGGAATATTCTACCATGTGTCGGCATCCTCCATGTTGTGTAAGGAATGTTTGACCAAAACGGTTATGATGGATTCCTATGACGAATCTATGACATGTAAGAGTCAGAAATAGAAGGTTATAAGATAGGTGACGACATGTGTCATGAAGCATCTTTGAATAAGGCATATTTGGGTGCCCCAAGGTGGAATATGACATGTTGTAAGAGAATATTCTATTTATAGCATGTGTATGATAGATTCTCTTACATCTGTAAGTTGTAACCGCTATGACAGATTCTATGACGGTCATTATTGTCATAAGAGCATCTGTCATAGCCCATTTTGGAAATAGGTGACCCCTTTGGGATGGGAGCTATGGACAAGTGTCAGGCACATTCTACAATGTTGACCAAGTGTCCTTGGGCATGGGTTTTGGTCCATGAAGCCATGTTGGACGCCCATTCCAAGAAAGGTCCAATATTGCCTTGTATTTCCTATTTATACAGGTGCTTGGAGATGGAGTTTGTATCATAGGTTTACAGGTACTGTTATGCTGCTAGATTAATTCTAGACATGAGTGTCGAAGACCATTGAAGCTTGCATTGCAAGTGTATTGTAAACAACTTTCAGATTTGTTAATACATTGTGCAGGTTTCTGAGTGTGGGGTTTTTCACCCGATAAGGGTTTTCCCCACCGTAAATCTTTGTCTTTCTTCTTCTGTCTACTTTTTGGTTCTTGTGTTTTGCTGCAATATCTCATGTTAATGGTTTAACATTGCTGTAATAGTTAGGATAAAGTTGAATTTACATAGCCCTCTCCTCAATAAGTTAGTGTAGGAAGCGATTTCTGCACACCTAGCTTCCTTTCACTGGAAGCCTCACTTCAAAATATTATCCCAAGTAAGACACCTATTACGAGCAACTAACCACAGGAAAAAATCACACTTAGGCCAAGCGAGCTTATTCCAAACATGTTTCCACCAAGGGACTTCATCCTCCCCATATTTCCTTCTATCCAACTCCTGATATCCAACTGCCATTGAGAAAGCCCCTTTCAGATCAGGAGCCCAAGCCAGGATATCCCTCCTATGCAAGGAGTTGCAAGCCCTACTAGCTAAAATCTGAGACAACTCAGCATGATCCACTTCCAAGCCCCCTAGAGGCCACAAGTGGGCTCTTTCCACTCAAGAACTTCCACTTGACCCAAACGCTTTGCAACCTTGAAATCACTCACCTTCATCCATCCAGCCTCCTAAAACCACAAGCCAAGATTTTAGAGATGAGGAAAGGTGGTCATGATAGGGGGTGACCATCCCAAGAGTCAAGCCAAAAAAGAGCATTGTTGCCCTTGTAACAAATCTAGAACAGACCCTGCTTAAATAAGCTAGCACCTCTTTTCAGCGTGTCCCATATCGTAGACCCCTTACCATCCAGGGAATATCTAGGAACATCTTCACCTGCAACCCCCCTCAACTATTTGGCCCTGAGGATTTTGAACCAATGTTGATCCTAATTAGTACATCATCTCCAGTATAGCTTGGCAGCCAAAGCCTGACCAGTAATAGCAGCCCAACGAAGACCCAGATCACCCTACTAAAAAGGCCTACAGATGGAATCCCACTTGACTAGACTCCATATCTTGGACTCCAAACTGCCTGCCCATAAGAATGGCCTAGAGAGAGCATCAAGCTCTCCAAGAAAGCCTGCAGGCGCAATTTGAACCATACACCTATAGAGAGGAAGTGCTTGAACCACAGCTTTCAAAAGCATAATCCTCCCAGCAAAAGACAACCACTTGCAAGTCCAATGATTGACATAACCCTTGAACTTATCCAAAACACTCTGCCAGGATCCTCTTGGCAAAGGGTCCACAGAAAGGGGAACTCCCAAATACACAAAAGGGAGAGAACCTATCTGAAATCTCAGAATACGAGCAATCCTAGATTGAATGGGAGGAGTGTGGAAGAAGAAGATAAAGGACTTCCCTTCATTAATCCACTGACCATAAGATGCCAGATAAATATCAAGAACTCATCTGAAGTTGTTTGCTTCTCTGGTTCTGGGAACATCGAAGAGCGCAGTATCATCCACAAACTGTAAATGAGACTGAGAAGGCAATCCTTTGCCCCAATGCCACCCTTGAATAAGCCCTTGACTCAGGTGGGCTTTAACAAGTCTTCCCAAACCTTTATCCATAATAATGAAAAGATAAGGTGACAAGGGGTCACCTTGATGAAGACCCCTAGATGCACCAAATAGAGAGGTGGGCCCACCATTAATTAATATAGAGTAAGACACCGATGTGACATAGCTCATCACCCAATTATCCCAACCCTCATCAAACCTAAAAGCATAGAGAACCTTGTGAAGAAATGACCATTTGACTCGGTCATAAGCCTTAGCCATGTCCAATTTTACAAACATGGCCTTCTCTTTGAAAATATCCATGGAGTGAATCACCTCTACAGCAATAACAATGCCATCTTGGATATGTCTTCTAGCAACAAAACCCCCTGCTCCTCCAACATAACTTTGACTAACTAGGGCTTCAAGCTCTCAACAATTAGCTTAGAGATGATCTTATAAGTCACATTACATAGGGCAATAGGCCTAAAAAGATCAAGGGAATTTGTACCTTCCCTCTTAGGAATAAGGGCCAGAAATGTAGAATTCACGGCTTTCAACATTTTTTTGCTATTTTGAGATTCCTGCACAACCTACAGAAGATCCCACTTAATAATCTCCCAAATTTCCTAAAAACATTCAGCTGGGAACCCATCTAGACTAGGGGCCTTACCTTTTTCATATTGAAAACAATCACCTCCAACTCATCTAGGGAAATAGGCCGATTGAGTGCCACATTGGCTTCAACGGGAACAACATCTAAGGGAATAGAAGCCAAAACTTGGTTCACATCCCTGCCCAATTCCTTAGGAGAGTCCTTTGTGAATAAGGAAGAGAAATATAGAGTAGCTTCCTGAGAGATATCCTGGAAAGAGGATAACTGAGCACCTTGGGAGGAAGCAATTGAACAAATTAAGTTTCCATGACCCCTGGCTTTAACAAAGTTGAAGAAGAAGGCATAATTCCTATCACCTTCCTAAAGCCAATCTATTCTCAACTTTTGTTTCTAGAACAATTCCTCTCGCAACTCCCATTTAGATAACTCCTTTTGCACATTTGCTTCCTCTATGAGGGACTCCTGGGTAATCCCAAAATCTCTGTTCTACTTAGAGATGGAATCCAAATGGTTCTGAGCTGCTAATTTCTCCTTAAAGACATTCCTAAAACATTCTCTATTCCACTTCTTTAACTAAAATTTCACAAATTGAAGCCTCTTGACGAAGGTATACATTACAGTTCCATACGAAGGCAAACCTCTAAGCCACCAATCTTTCATAAGGTCCTACAAGGAAGGCTCACGCAACCACAGGAGTTGGAATTTGAATGAGGGATTCTTAGAACTAGCCCTCCCATGTGCGGATTATTTTATAGGCCAACGATCTGAACCCCTCCAATCAAGAATTTCTGAATTGGAAATCCACTGATTGCCAATCCAAAAACTAGAAACCAGGAACCTGTCCAACTACTTAGAGATAGAATCCTCTCCACATCTCCTATTACTCCAAGTAAACAAACCATTGAGTGGCTTAATATCAATCAAGTTCAACAAGGTTATATTATCTCTAAACACTAATGAGGAAGACTCCAGACGATCCAATCCACCTCTCTTTTCATCCAGACTGAGAAAAACATTAAAGTCACTAGCCACAACCCAGTGAACCAAGTGAGCAAGGGATCACACATACCTTATATGATCCCACAAATTAAGTTTACTAGCTAGATCAATCGGAGCATAGACATTAGAAAATGATAGGATTTTGCCAGAGTCAAAACTTGACGCAACCATGGACAAGGAGTGTCTACCTGAAATCCACCACAAAGGGGAAATATTTCTCTTGTCCTAAAGACATGCAATCCCACCAGCACTGCCAAGTGCTCCAATGCACTGACACTGCCCTTGCCACCAAATCTTGGAGGTGAGCTTGACCATACCCTCCATTGACAACTTAGTCTCCTAAATAAAAAGAACATCAGGGGAATGAACCTTGATCATTTCCCAAACAACTTTTGTTTAGGGATGTTGTTCAACTCCCTCACATTCCAAGAGAGAACAATCATTTTTGGGGGTTAGAAAAATGAGAGTCAATATTCTTAATTGACCCTGACTCCACCAAATTCTCACCCATTGCTTTAATTTTGTCTTGATCCTTCTTTCTGCCCACCTTTGACAATTTTTCTAAGTTTCTTTTTTTAAGGTTCTACAAACCCAAAGTAGGAACAATTTTATTACTTTTATTAGGTTTCAGAGAACTAGCCTCAGGCCCTAAACCCTGCAAAGCCAGCACCAACCCATCACCCACAACCTTGTCTCTAGGCATAGTCACCTCCCCAGTACATTGCAGAATTTGGTCAGTATCCATTTGAGAATCCAACCTAACATCCTCCAAACTCAAATTCTTCCCACTGGGTTCCAAATGTACCTCACACCCAATATTTGAGCTAGGCATTAGATTCCCTTTCAGCTGATCCATGTCATTTAGAACCTCAAAATGGTTGACTGACACATCCGCTTGCCTATCCTTTAAGGTTCTCTTCAAACCTCTACCTATGTTACAATGCTTGATAGGAAAAAAACCCTCCTTATTAGCCTCCTCCCTAGAAACATGGGCTTTTCCTTTATCTAAAGAAGGAGGAGGGTGAGAAGGCAATTTGGAAGAAGTTGCACCCACAAAGCCCCTATATGAATTGAGTTTAGGACATTTCTTCTGAAGGTGCCCATATTCATGGAAAATCTAGCAACAAAAAGGAAGAGCCTCATAATCCAATTGTTAGATCTAGGAAGTGGACCCAACCTTAATTTCCATCGAATCTGGAAAAGGGTTAGAGAGATCAATTTCAACATAGAGGTGAGCATATGAAATTACCTTCTTATCCAATGTCTATTGAGATGGTCCCACCGGTTTGCCTAGAAGGAGAGCAATCATGTGCATGATGTCATTCCTCCAAAACTCTAGGGGAAGCTATGGGAGTCTCACCCAAACCGAAACCCTTGATGGATGTTCTTCAGTTTGATTAAACCCTATATGCTAGAGTTTAATAGATAATCCAACCTAATTGTAGAAGTATGGACCCCCTTCAAAAGCCTTATTCTGATCCATCATGCTGAAGAACACCATAAAATAGTTATTAGCAGCCTGCATAATCTCCATGTTCCCATCAAGATTCCATGTCTTATGGGCCCATGATTTCAGGAATGGGAGGGAGACACGAATACCCATAAAATTACAAATCAAAGCATGGTTGATCAAATAATTAAAATCCTCAACCACTGAATCTGGTTCATTTACCAGAACAAGTCAAGACGAACTCCTCTCCAGACACCCATTATTTTTTGGTGTGTGCAAAGGCTTGCCCTGCGAAGGCCCCCCACCATTTAAAGCATTATTTAAAAAGCTCATAGGATTGACATGATCAGAGGGAGAAGAAACAACTCTTGCAACCATTTTTGAAAATGAAAGGCCAACATGCTCGCCCGAACCAGCACCTGAATCCATGCAAGCTAAGCCTGAAAAAAGAAAGAAAAGAAGGACAAGAACCCACAAAACTGCATAACCCAGCCCCACAACCAGCAAAAGAAACTCCCTCTCTGAATGTTGCACACAACCCCCCAAACTTGTCACACCTACGCCACCTCCAACACGCACCAAACTCAGACACACACACACATGCATGGAAAGAAAAAGGCAAACATGTTGTGACCTATTAGAGGCCACATGCTCTCAGCACCCAGCTTCCTGTTCGTGCCATTAAGGCTATGGAATTTTTGTTTTCAACTAAAGTTATTGATTATTTAGAGATCATAGGCTCAATGCGAGCTTGAGTACATTGAGAACATTGCATGAGAATGACATGGAGGATATGATTGATGTGCTACTTATGGAAAAAGCCATGTCAAGGCTTGAATTTGAGTCTACAAGAATGTTGTAGTATATAGGTAGAAGGGTGCTTAAGAAAACATTTTAGGAGATTTTTAATTTTAGAGATAGACATAATGATGACATGGGTTGTTTAGATCTTGCATCCAAGCAAGAGATTGAGGTTTTAAGGAGAATCATTTAGGTGATGCATGGATATGATAGGATTGAAGGGTGTATTGATAGTTATGTTTAGGTTAGGTGAAGAAGGTCTACTAAGTTTATAATGAGATTGACACTTGATTATCTATTGAATTTTGGAAATATTGATGAGATGGAATGGGAAGTATCAGAATCTTCCATTGGTCTTTGGATTGAGAATTTCAAAATTGTTGTTAAGATTGTCCTTGCATCTAAGAAGGAATTGTGCAATTAGATCTTTTGAGATGAGTGATGAGGGTCACTGTAGTCCTCATCATTTAATTTAATGAATCTCAATCTAGGGTGGTGTCCATGGATATATGCAAGAGGGAAAAGAGATAATTTGCATGACAATCCTTTCTAAAAATGGAATTGATAACAATGCATGAAACAAACTAAGGTTTAACTATGTTGCAATCAAATTTATCCTAAGAAATCTTGCAAATGGAAATTCTAGAAATACAACTAAAAACAAGGGAATGGAAAAACTATTGGAAAGAAAACTAAGAAATGAAACTACAAATAATTAACCGTCTTCCTCAAACTGAGTGGGCCCTTACTCCCCTTTGCAATTTAAGGTGAAACAAATTACATGATGGATGCTAAAATGTTGAACTATATTATTTCATAAACAATATCTAACAAATACAAAAAAAAATCTCTTTTTTTTTTTTTCCTTTTTTTTATTCCTCTTTTTTTTACCATGTATTCATAGAATACTTATTCCTAATGTACTAAATCAATCCACCAAAAAATGTGGACATGAGATCCTATTTTTGGGGAGAAAACTACAGTTGTTTCCTTCAATCTTGGCCACATTTCTGTCATTCATTTTCTGTCATTAATAGCTCACTCATTGTAGTGAATTTCCTCAAACAGTTTCTGGGTTTTGTTCCTCTCATTTTTAGATTTCTAGATCATTTTGAATTTTTTAATTTCATTGAGAAATGAGAGATATATTGATGTTTTACTGAAACTATGTTTTTGACTTTTTTCTGTTCTCTTCATCCTATTTTTTAGGAAATCCTCTAGCACTCCAACTTGTCATAAAATGAACTTATTATTCAATTTACTAATTACATAACTGCTGATCTAAATGTGAACATGCGATATCTAAAGAAACTCATGCATGGCACTGATTGTGCCATTTTAAACAGGGAGTTTATTTGAGTTTTAGCTAAAAATATTTCAAACTATACTCAAATCCACTCCAAAATTGATTTTTTAAGAAGAAAAAGATGAGAAGATTTATGGTCTCACCAATGAGGACTTGTTTTTCTTTTTTGAATGTGTGGGGAAAGTGGGTCATAAGGTAATGGCTACTTTTTAAAGATTTGGTGATGGGGTTGCTAGGAGAAAGAAGCAAGCCCAAAAGCTTTTCAAACTCTTGAAAATGTTTGAATCCATGGAGGGTCTCAAGCCCTAGTTCTATGAGATTTTAGGAGGAGATGATGGGAAAGAAATATGTTTGGAGTTTAAGGAATTGCAGAAGCAGGTAGGCAGTGTAGCATGCAAGGTGTCTTGGGAATTTGGGCT
Organism: Cunninghamia lanceolata; assembly: GCA_027924645.1. Classification (NCBI taxonomy): domain Eukaryota; kingdom Viridiplantae; phylum Streptophyta; class Pinopsida; order Cupressales; family Cupressaceae; genus Cunninghamia; species Cunninghamia lanceolata. The sequence goes on along the minus strand of BSBN01000213.1, from coordinate 24,448,160 downwards.
CTTGGTTGAGGGTTAGTAAGAAAGGGTGTTGTAGACTTTTTGCAAGAGGCATTTCTTTTATTCCTTAGAACTCAAATTTCTATTATTTGTTGAAATTTTTTTGAATCTCTAACTCACTGACCACCTTATGACTCTTCAAGTAACATCTAGAAAAGATCAAGCACAATATTGTGCAAACAAAAATCAACCATATTGCTATTTTCCAGTCAAAGAATTTAGAGAATCCTTCAATGTTTTTAATGTAGACCAACAACTTGTAGACGAGTTGGTAGTTCCATTTGAAGAGATATGACTCAATCATCAAACAACTTTGATCCCAAAAAAATATGGTCTCACTAAAAAGGATCTATTCAAAGTATGCTTATCCAGAGAATGACTACTAATTAAAAGAAAATAACTATGATATAAAACTAAGAATAAATATCCAAAATGTATTTTAGTCACACAAAATTAAAATTATAGTCAATTTTTGATGGAGACAAACAAAGCCATATTTATGAATATGAATAGCGCTAAATACAAATTAGACATTACTGTTGAATTTGGATAGCAAGCGAATTCCAAACTATCCATAACACTTGCACCCATGGAACTATTACCTACTAATATCCTTTTGTAACATATCATTTGCTTCTTCATATACAATCTTCAACTTTCAATTTCAATATACCCACCATAGTTTAGCTAGTGTGAAATTTAAATTCACTAAAAAATAATGTAAATAGGCAAGCTATTTTATAGACCTCGCCTAATAGATATGTCACAAATGACATGCTTAGCAAGTGCATTTAAGGATCTTAAGGTGGTGGTAGAGGAAATATTAAATGAAAGGGCAAAGTAGAGAATATTTTTGCCTTTCACCCAAATATAGACAAGAGAAAGAGAGTAGCTACAATGACTGGGTGATAAAAAGAACTAGACATCACCTCACTAATGTCGAGATTTGGAACCCAAAACTCTAATTTGGATCCACAATATATTCAAATTTGAGTACAAATAGGATTTCAAAAGTCTAGAAGAAGTTGGCCTGGAAACTTGACCTAGGTAATTTGCCATCCCAGACATGATTTCTAGATTAGGATGACTATTATAGATAAAATGCATTAATCAACAAAAGAACATTTGAATTCTAAATGCAACCAATGCCAACTACCTTCATTCTTATTTCTACAACAATAATCTTCAATTTTGATATCATTGTTTACTCTCAACTTTGTTAAACATAAAATTGATAACTATGGTGTGACTTACTTGAAAATATCTCAGTGGAGAGAGTCAGGAAAATGTAATCAACTACTCTTCAATAGTAATACATATTTCTATGGCACTATTTTGACAACTCAATTTAGAAATCTTCTTTGGTCATGCATGGATAATTAACTTGTCATCACGAACATTTTTCTAGATCTAGATAGCTAAAGATTACTTTGCATCAATCAACTAATTCACCTTCAAAGCCCTAATAAATTTAATGTAATTTTTTTTGATTGCATCAACAATAATATTCAATTTTAGCAATCAAGTTGAATTCATCTTTAATATGGGCTAATGACTCTGCTTTCCATTTTTGTCATTTCTCTACTACAAAATGTGTTTTGCACAATGTACATTAAATTAACCCCCCATTTTTTTGCTACATGCCTCATGTAGAGGCTCGAATGACTACCATTTAAAAAATAAGATTTTAGACATATTTAGCTTCTATAAGAGCTATCAATAGGTATTGATCAATTCCATAAAAGAATTTGGAAGACAACAATCCTTGTCCATCTGTCATTTAAAAATCATTAATCCTAAAAATTAAAAAATCTTGTAATTTATGTTTTAGAATACAATCTCAGTAAGCTATTCACCTTAATATCAGAATTCAAAACAAAGAATCATTTATGTTGTGTCTAAAACTAGTAGTTTGTTGCCCATGATGTTGCCAAGACACAAACCTGTTGACCTTTGCATTTGGCAAGGAAGGCTAAAAAGGAAGTGAGTTTAAGTCAATCTAAGACTAGGAATATAAAACATCTTAATTTTCAACTTCATCATAAGATAAATACACCCACTTTCTATTTAAAATAACTCATATTTCTAACATTCAAAAGGGAGGCCCCCTCAAGGTAATCCTTGTACCCCTAGTGGATGAACAAGTAACAATAGGAAGATCACTTGAAGAGTTACACATAGTTGAGTTTGTTTGAACTTTGAATATTGAAATCACTTGAGAAGGATCTTCTCTTTCACAAAAAAATGCAATATAGATCAAATTTTGATTTGGGAAAATGAGTTCTTACATGTTTCTTTGATAGGGAGTATCTAAAAGACTACTTTACCAAATAGGTTGAATTGTGTGAGGCTACAAAATGTAATGTACAATATTTTCACATTGTTGGAAAAAACACAAATTACACAAAAAACCAAACTAGGGGAAAGGACCCAATACCCGCCCATGTTCTAATAGTCGCCATGGTGCGGCACACCTCACCCCCCAATTAAATCTATGAAAATAATAGTAGTTAAGAAATAATATACTACTAAAAATTTAATAAGGAGCCAATGCATGTGCACATATACATGTGTAATATTACACTTCACATGTCACATCAAAGAAACAACCAATCATATCGTGACACATAAGGCAATTATAATGGGATTGGTAATAGGTGCCTTGGTGCACATGTTTCAGTCTAATTTTTTTTGGAGTGTTTTTGGACAACTTGACGATGATATAGCTAATTAGGCTACACCACTGATACCTAGAACCCTAAACAATACCTTTAAGCTCTTAAGTCACATACAAAGAAACACATTTTTTTTCCAAAATCTAATGTATTGTTTAGGAGCTTAGGATGTGTGAAGTTAAGGTGGGCAGGTACTGGGTCCTTTCCCCTAAATCCTATTAGTTTTCAATTCTAAATTTGGCTCAAAAAATTTAATTCACAAGCTTCTTCAGATTGTCATGGCTTCTGCATAGTTGTTGGCACAAATACCCAAAAATTCTTTAGTTTTTCACAATAAAATCCTCCATTGGCTTCTAAAGGGATCTCAACACTCATGGAAAGTGACATCACAAGTTCCTTCTTGGTGCTACCTCTCAAACTATTAGCAATGGTTATGTTAGGAAAATGCATTAATTTCATCTAGCTAAATGCATAGATGGAGCAAGAACAATGAATTTGTTACATAGGCACTACACCTAAGTTATCATCGATTTGGCTTTAGCATGTTCAAATCGACAAATCAATAGTTGAAAAACACTATGAATTTGTAGTTGAGGGAGGTGTGGATGAGACACAACTAGGAAGAAAGGTGGAGGTGTTTGCGAGCATATTTGGGTAGTTGAAGGAGGGATTGGTAGCAGGGGAGGTGAAGAACCATTTTTGGATGACTCAGAAGTGCAAACAATAATGATATTTACAATACTCCCTCTGACTAGAAAAAAATGGCAATTGAAAACCATTTTTGGCATGAGAAATACTTATATTCAGGCAAATGTCCACATATAAAAGCCTATCGACTAAATATTTTGATTGATAAAAAAATTGTATTTGAGTTTTCCACTTCAGATTTGGTTAAATTGGAAGATAAAAAGTGCAACTTAACCATATTGAAAATTAAGGGGATTTTACTTTTCAAGTTAAATCAAACTCCCTACTCTTATTTTAGACACGTAGAATCTTCACATGTTGACAATAACCCATCCTAGGAGAATGTGGATTTTGTAACTAAAAACTTCAACCCATTGCTTTTAACAAAATATTGATCTATAATTCTCAAAAATATCATGATGATTTCCTTGTATCTTTTTAGAGAAGTGTTAACAAGGCATGTGCATATGAATACATGTATTGATAAAAAAATTTGGCTCGCTTTTCAAAGTTTTCTACAATCTTATCACAATGCAACATTTGAAGCTAGAACTTAGATAATATGGACCTAACCATTATATGAAAAACATATAATCTTCATGCAACCGTGAATAAGAGGCAGTGGCTTCGAATTGGTCTATTGTTGCTCATAGTCAATGTATTGTTGCTCATTCAAATTATTTGTTTTGGTTCTATGTTAACATCTCTTTACATTTAGATTCATAATCTAATATGATGTTCCTTATCTCCTAATCAAAAGAATAATCCATGAACACATGGATGCAAAAGGAGAAAATATTAAGCTAATAGAAGACAAAACAATTAAATCCATATTTTCCTAGAGATATTGCCATAAAAAAAGAATAAATATAATGGTAATTAATTAAGTATAGATATATAGGTCCTTGTGTTCCCCCACAAGGGGCTACCAGTTGTTCAAGAATTTACACAATCTAATGTTATTTTCTTTGATACTTATTTATAATCTTATATGTAGGAGTTAGGGTAGTTAATAAATATTACCTACCTAAAGAATGTTTGAAGAAACATTGCATTGTTATTCTCTGCTTTCTATGCATTATCAAACAAAAAATCGCTTTTCATGGTGTTGACATTTACACAATCATTGTTTACTTAATCCACCACCTTTTTTTGGTTGTTCAATGTAGAGGAAGTAAATTGGATGTTTTTAGACAGAATTTGATTATTTGAACTAATATTTTCATGTTTCATATTGTTTGAATGCTAATTTTCATGTATTTAGAGTGAATTTGATGATATAGATTTTTTTTTTCATAAATTTGACTAATCCTATTAGAGTTATATAGAATTCAACATTGAATACGAAGGAACTTGCCAAAAAGCTTAGAATTTTTGAGGATTTTGAAGCCAAAAAATGAAGTAGACATATTTGTGCAATTGGACAACTCAAATCTTGAAATCTAAGGTATGTTCTTTATGTATTCGTTTACTTCACTTTATGATTATGTTAGCATGAACTCCTATTAAATATGTCAATGATATGTGGACACCTAATTTATCTTCAAATTCATCTATATATTGTGAGGATAATAATGCAAGTTTTCTTAACACAAAATGATCTTTTATGGTTTTGAGCTTCAACAAAATGATCCTATTATGGCACACCCCCCCAAAAAAAAAGATCCTATTGAAATTTCTCACTAAAGCCCTAGGCATGGAAAGCCTATTGCATTAACAATGCATTAAAACCCTATGACATTAAATCTAGTTTATCCATTTATTAGATGTATTTCATCAATTTAGGAAAAAAATTATGTTAGTTTTATTGGATGTACATTTCATCATCCATTTATTGGATGTATTTCATCATCTAAGAAAAGCAAAGTACTCTTCTTTCTCAAGAGTTAACTGCAAAGATGAACAACAAAGATGTGGGGACCAATAACACCTACTGCTCTCACCCTCATCAGCTTGGGTATGATCATCGCCATGCTATGCTAGAGACTGGGTGAGAGAATTTAATGAATGCAGTGTCTCCACCTCAACACTCTCCTTCAAAGTTGAAGGGAATGAGATATGTGCTAGACTCATGAGGGGTCTAGGTACATGGTTCTGGTCTCGATGTGCCCCCTGTCTATCTTGGGAAGAGCCATCACCTCTACGTTGGAACTCTTGAATGTCGAAGTAATTAGGAATTTGGTTGAGGATGAACTCACAATATAGTTTCCTTAGGAAATATTGCGGCACCTCATTGTTATTACAAGGATGCTCATCAAAGATCATGTACTGGTATCTATCCCAAAAGTTTTGGGATATACCACACACCAATGAATCAGGGGTCATTTGCAACTCTCTTCTAATGTTTGGCTAGTTTTAGGATTGATAAAATGTGCACATAATTAAGATTTTGTAATTTTTTTGTCCTTAACTTGTAAGGCAATTTATCAGCATAGTATTGCCGACTCCTCTCCCTATAGTTATTCCATTCAGTGATTTGGTTTGTCACTGATTCGATATGAGAAATAATGACCTCTAATGACTTGGCAAGGGCTCTCCTACAATCAGTGCTAGCAATTGGAGTATTTAATGTTTCAATTAGGGTTTTAAGTTGTTTTTTGTTTTCTTCAATCCGCCCTAAATAATTTTCTTATGTCTCTTTGATGTTGAGGACTTGACTTGGTGGGGGGTTGTGAGGGTTCTCCTTAGTTTGAGGGGGGTTGTTGTGAGCCTCCTTTGCTGGATTAGGGTTTTGTGGTGCCTCATTGGCTAAAAATTCAAGATAAAAATGTAATCAAAACATTGCAAAATTAACAATTTCTTTTCAAATTCATAAAAAAACTAACAAACCCTACCTTGTTCAACTGCTACACTCTCTACACCTCATGCACGATGTCCTCGGGAGTGGGATTGGTGAGGTGGCATGGTGAAATTATTAATCTCCCTTCAAATTTTTTGAATCCCTTTTGTTATAACACACTCGTAGTAGCAGAGGTGAAACCTACAACCAAATTTTGTAAATGAGCTGTGAGTTTCACTTTTTCTTATTTTATTTGGATAGCCTAAAACTTGTGCGTGTTATATAACGTTCTCACATTTTAGGCTCGGTAATACTGAGCCTAATGCGAGCATGTTATAATGTGCTCACATTTTAGGCTCGGTAATACTGAGCCATAATGTGAGCACGTTATAACGCACTCGCCTTATGGCTCCTATGGGACCAAAAAGTGGTTGTGGCCACTTTTTGGTCCCCCATCTTTGTGCATTGACCCATGGTGAGAATGTAAAAGGTTATAAGCTTTGGGGTCCTCTAACCACTAACCAGAAAAGTTTTCTTTTCTAGAGATGTGATTTTCAGGGAACTTAGAGCTATTTATGATCCTATACAACCAGAAGAAAAAGAAAGGAAGAGGATAGTGCATTTTGATTTACAACAAGAAAATGCACATCGGGAAGAACAAAATGATGGATTAGGGGATGGAGAAGAAGAAGAAGATTCAAGTGAAAGTTTAGATGAGGAAGACTCTATTGTTATAGAAGTTGTTGAGCATACAGAAGAACATTAGGAAAAATCTTTTACTCCACACCCTTGAGAAGATCCACAAGACAACAAAACCTAGTTGATAGGTATAGTCCACCAGATTTCTGTTGTGTATAAATGCTTTATTGAGTATTGACAATGAACCTAGATCCTATAGGGAATCTATTCATGCAGATGATAATGAGTCTTGGTAGCTAGCCATGCAAGAGGAGATGATGGCTTTAGAATCGTGTGACACATGGGATCTTATATGTTTTCCCAAGGGAAGAAAGGCCATAGGATGTAAATGGGTCTTCAAGAAGAAGTTTGGAGCAAATAGTTCATTACAAAAGTACAAGGCTAGACTAGTAGCCAAGGGCTACCCCCAGAGAGAGGGAGTCGATTTCATTGAAATTTTCTCTCCTTTTGCTAAATTATCTTCTATTAGATTTATTTTATCCATTGCTACTGCTTATGATTTTGAAATTGAGCAAATGGATGTTAAGAATGCATTTTTGCATGGAGATCTAGAAGAAGAAATTTATATGCAACAACCTATAGGTTTTGAGGTAAAAGGGAAAGAACACTGGGTATGCAAGTTAAAAAGATCCCTTTATGGTTTAAAATAGTCCTCAGAATGTGGTACCAGAAGTTTGATTCATTTGTTTTGAAATTGGGTTTTGTTAGAAGTGAAGAGGATCGCCATGTCTACATTTGATGTATTGATGATCATATTCTGATTATTGCCTTGTATGTGGATGATATGTTATTTTTAGTAACATAAAAGGTATGATCAATGAGCTGAAAGCTCAAATTTTAGATGCATTTGACATGAAGGATTTAGGGGCAGGTAGGTATATTCTGGGAATTGAGATCAAAAGGGATCGAGGTAACATAAAGCTTTGGTTATCACAAAGTAAGTATGTGAATACTATTTTGCATAGATTTAGCATGCAAGATTACAATCCAGTCAGAATTCCTTTATTGATTGGTTCTAAGCTTTCATTAGATATGTGTTCTAATAATGAAGATGATTTAGAGGATATGTCTGATATGCCATATGCTAGTGTTGTAGGAAGTTTGATGTATGCAATGGTTTGCACTAGACCAGATATTGCCCAAGTAGTGAAAGTTTTGAGCAGGTTTATGTCTAACCTTGGTAGAAAACATTAGAATTATTCAAAGAGGGTGTTAAGATATTTTCATGGTACTTCTGATTACTATTTGGTTTATTCTAGTACTAACAATGTGGATAAGACATTAGACATACAGGGTTTTGTTGAGGTAGATTGGGCAGGTGACTTGGACAGTCGAAGGTCCACTAGTGGCTATGTGTGTACTTTGTTTGGAGGAGCTGTGAGTTGGATGAGTAAAAAGCAGCCCATTGTTGCTTTATCCACCACTGAAGTAGAGTATATGGATGTTACTCATGTCTCTAAGGAGGTATTTTGGTTATGGAGATTGTGTATAGGTATTGGTTTATATTGTAGGATTATTCAGATTGGTTGTGATAGCTAGAGTGCAATATGTTTGGCCAAGAACCCCATGTATCATGCATAGACTAAACATGTGCATGTCCAATACCATTTTGTTCGTGAAATGATTGCTAATGGTCACATTGAGAGATTCACTTACTAAACCTATGAGCACAGAAAAGTTTACATGGTGTTCCTAGTGCTTAGTTGTTTTATGTTTTCCTATGGATGAATTTAGAATGTATCATGTCAAGTGGGAGAATGTTAGGACTAAGGTGCCATCAACCTTGTAAATCCTATGTAATTAATTACTCCTAATATTGTTTGTAAATTTCCATAAGGGAAGAAGTATTCACCAAGTAGTGATCTTGTTTCAACTGCATGTTTGATCCTAGTACCTGATGAATGTAGGTTATTCGGGGGGTGCAGGGGGTACCCTTGTGGAGTCTGAGGGCTCATCACCCTGATGGGGGGTCTGCCACGCGTCCCAGAAGCCACATTTTATATATAACTTACCATTGTAAATCTGGACCATTCATTATTAGGTCACATATCTGATGGTAGAGGTTATGTTGGATTTTCTTACCATAGTAGGCAACCCCTTTATGAGGCTATTGTATTACGGCTATGTTGTAGTAGAGAGATGAGATTGGAAAAATAGGCACTGTTGGATTGAAGACAAAAGTGGAGATTGATAGTGATGTATTGTAAACTCTATTGAAGTTAATACAGATTGGTGCATCTCTTCTTGTGTGGAGTTTTTTTCGAAAGGGTTTCTCCATGTAAACACTGTTATGTGTTTGATTTTCTATTCCATTATTTCTTTGTGGTTATTTCATACTATCTCCATTTTGTTCTTGCATAGTTATAGTTGTAATCATTTTTTCATTAATAGTTGTTTACCTTCATTTCTAACAATTTTATGTCTTGATTATTTTCTTCTTTAATTAAAATGAGAAAATTGAAAATTATTTCAAATTAGATTTGTTATTGTATTATTTCAATTGAAAATATGTGTTAAATTCAAACTTAGATTTTAGATCTTAAACCAAAATCTTAATTTAATTTGTGAAATTTATAATTGTATTAGATTTATTGAAATTAAACAAAATAGTTCACATTAAACATAGAGTAGAAAACAAAATTACATAAACATTATACCTTGAACCCATTTGGAAGTGGGTATGTAGGCAGTCTGGGGAACGAAGGATGTTCTCAGTACTCAGGTTTTTAGGCACGGGGTTGGGGAGTATTTCAAGTATTGATTTATCAACCCAACAATCAACTTAGATTATTCACCATGATAATTCACTCAACTAAATCTAAGGATAAATCTTCAAATATTAAGATAAGATAAATACATGTTCAATGTATACTCAGAAGAATCCCATATGGATTACTTGACTCCCCGAGGCTTTAGGCTAAATTTCGAGGCGAGACTCAATCCTATTATTTTATGAATTTATATATAATATATTCCTGAATGACAATGAGCTCAGTGCACTCTCAATACCTAGAGGTGTAATCTTTAGTGAGTGACTCAGGATCCTTCAAATCCTGATGAGTCTAAGTTTCTAGCTAGAGCATGTACCTATCCTATATGAATAGATTCTTATCCTGTTTGGATAGATGCCCATCCCAAATAGATGGAGGAATACCTGTCCCATTTGGACATATGCCTATTTCGTATGAATATATACTTGTCTTGTATGGACAAATGCCTATCCCATATAGATAGAAGTACCTGAGTATACAGTTGAATTAAACACCTAGTAAGCTTGATTAGAAAAAATGGTGCTAAATTTGGGTAGTAATGATTGGGTCGCTACATGTTTTATTTTAACATCACATTCTACATTCTATCATGAAAAAGCAAATGTTAACATGGCCCAACTATTTCGTAGCTCTTTCTAAATTATATTTATTTCATGATAAACAATACATTATATCTATACTTTATTTTACAATAAGGAGAAATCCAATTTATCAAATAAAATGTAATGACTAGCACTTGCATCTTTAAGAGGTGAAAGAGTTTCCTTGATAGAAAAATAATGATATGAGTAACTTAGATACATTGATTATGATTTGATAGATTTGATTTGGGAAGATATGGTTTTTTACATTATTGATTTCTAGTGAAGTGATCACAAAAATTTGATTTGTTGAAAGATTTGATTTTTCACATTATTGATTTTCGGTGATATGAAAATGGTTTAATGACGAGTTAGAAAGCTATTTTGCAATGTTTGACAAATTTATGACATAAGGCTAACAATAATAGAACCTATCGACCAGGGTTGGAATTTGATGGTCTATTTGACCATTTTTAGCATTTTAGACTGTATTTTACAACTTTAAAATTTATTAGACCATATAACTTGACTTGCTAAAATTTTACATAATCATATATATGACACTTTAAATTATTTGTAAATCCTAAAATTTTATTAAGGGTAATATAATATAATATTCTTATTCATAATATATATTATTTTATAATAGTTTGTTATAAAAATATAAATGATGTTTTCTTTTACAATGTTTATCTTGAACTTTTAAAAAAATTGATATAGAAATATATATTAAATTAGAATATTTTGAAATAATGTTTATCTTCAATAAATTTTAAAAATCAATTTAGAAACAAATCCTTGCTTTGTCTATACGTGTTATTTATTGTTTTTTATTTTTAAAAATCAATTTAGAAACAGATATTTGCTTTGTCTATACTTGTTAATATGTTATTCATTGTTTATTATATACGAAATAAGTACAACTTTGCAAATTAACAATTACAAAGATAAAAAATAATTGCTGCTACTTCATCCATTGTCATTCAATTCGCTAAGGTCACCCTTCTATTAGTGCACAAGATGCCTACGTTAGAGCCAAATTGGAAATATTCTCAGTAGTGATACAAATGGACAAGTCAAGTCCTAAGCATAGTGTGGTGATTGAAAGTTCTCTCAGAGTTCAAAAGGAGGGCAAGTTGGTTTGTGGAGTGGATGAGCTGGTCTAAGTTACGACCAATATGTTGTGAAACTTATTGCTTTCTATCATTTTGAAATTTCCTTTGAATGATTGCAATTTACAAGTGGGAATTGTATTGGAGTGTTTGGTTCAAGAAAAAAGATATCCTTCGTGTTTCTTTTCAATTTATACTTACTAATTTTTTTAGGACTTCAATTTACACAATAGAAATGAATTTATATGCTTTTATGTCCCTTTTGATAGTATTCAATGTCCACAAAAAAACAGATATTCTACCTTGAAATGACACTAGGTGGTTGTAATTTTTTTTTTTTTTTCAGATGTTGAAATGGTTGGGACTCTGGGAGTTGTTGTTCTTGCTGTTTATAGTTATGTTTGTGACTATGTTGTTGATTGCTGCTCTTTTTTGCAGTTTTTAGACTGCTTTTTTGTAACCTGCATTCTATCAATATAAAAAAAATTCACTCAACATTTTTTTGACAACTTATAATTTTCTTAAAACGTCAATTGAAAGATAGTTAAATGACCAAACCATCATAACTTTTTTATATGATAGGTAGGGGTGACCGTCAAATTCCAAGCCTGTTATCGAAAAAAATTGTACACCAAATCTGAACCGAATCCGAGTATAACGCATGAATTCTCACACTTTTTAACAGTTGAAATGCGGGTGCTTTGTGGAAGTGTTAATTCAAATTTAAGACACATGGACTGCTACGGAAATAGAAACGTGGAGTGACTTTCAGCGCAAAGAAGAAGAAGATTGATCGACAGAGCAATGGACATCTTTTTATGATCCAGATAAGCTAAAAGCTTGTTTTCCAACGAAAGCAGTCAATCCGAAAGCTACTTCAATGAGAGATCTGGTGAGCAGCTGGAGGTGGGGAGCATTTTGGTAAGACGTTGCAGTCTTAATAGCGATGAGCTGGCGTTTTCTTTAAAGCTTCTTAATCAAAAAGTTTTGAATAGCCTCTTCATCAGATTGCAATGTACCATAACTGCAGCAGAATCCAAATCATAGACAAATTGAAAAGAACTCATATATAAGTTACAAAAATGTCAACAGTGCTGTATCCATGCGTCGATCATCCGTCCTATTCAATTATTAAGGATTCTCTACCTACTAGTTTATCATCCTGTTAATATGTCAAGAGTAGGAGATGACAATGGTGCTAGTTTGCAGGAGCCTATTAGAAAGTTCATCTTCAAGGTAACGTTTTCAAATCACACTCTATTTAAATATTCCACTCTTCAACAGTCAAATAATCAATAGTTAATTGTTGTCCTAAAAAGTGGTAAATAGTTGTCTTCAATAGTGAAACAATCAATAGCCCATTGTTGTCCTAAAAAGTGGTAAATAGTTGTCTTCAATAGTGAAACAATCAATAGCCCATTGTTGTCCTAAAAAGTGGTAAATAGTTGTCCTACTTTTATTGGCCAAAATTTACCTTTGATCATTCAACTTAGTGTGGTTTAGAATAGCCCTCAAATTGATTGAAACTATTCATGAATAGCCTTCAAATCAATTGGAACTATAGGTGCTCATTATTTTCTCAAATTGAAATCTCTATGCTGCATAATGAAATTGGAATAATAGTTAATAATAGAATTGTACGAAACAAAACAAACTTTACAAATATATTTAGGTATACTAAATTAACTATAATTCAAATCCATATAAATATAAAGAGTTAAGTATGATAAAAAGACTCAATTAAAATATTTGAGATTGTAATTGGATATATATATTGTATTTATGTAAATGAGATGGATTAGGGTTGCATACTTTAAAATTAGTGAAAGGCGGACTTTAACCAATATAGTGCTGGGATAGAGAAACACAAACTAAAATTTGATAATCGATAGGAGGTAAGAGAGTTGAGATTACTTAAATTTGAGAGGTTGAGCATCTGGTACATGATCACACTGTGATATTGTTGGGGTCGTGATTCTATCTAGATGGCACGTTTCCATTATAAGTAGAATTAGACCTTCAATACCTACATAACATATTCACTTGATGTATATTTGAAATATAGAAATCCTGGAAGTGCTAAGGAGCACCATTAGGATATGCAAATGAGGGAGGTGGCAATAGATGTCACTGAGATGACTAGTGAATTTTCCTAAAAACCAATGTAAATTGATGAGTGGCTATGCCCAAATATATCTTTGGAGCATGCCTTGACAATGACTGTCAACTATTTGATTATTGTTTATTATTAATGCCCAATGCTAGTAGATGAAGTCTGATGACTGATTTGTACAAAAGGAGCAAAGATTTTGTATTCTTTTGATACCTTTCAATGTGTAATTTGATGATGTGAAAGCGCACTAGGATGAAATTTTATATACATAACCTAGGTAGACACACAATTCAAAATTTTGTCACCCATGCTGATGAGTAACAATCAAATCTTTGGATTGTTGTTTGTGGAATATCAAGAATTTAAGTTTTGGAAAAGGGGAATGCATTCATGCCCATGATCTAGTCTAGAATAAGAAAACTAATGGGAACAACGTTAGGTAATTCTAAATAGAGGGAGCTATTGCATATCTAAGTGTTAGATTCAAACTTGAGGTTAGTGCACACACCAAAAAAGTCAAATTATGTGCTAGAATCATGCATCAAAGACATCCACATAAAGTGTCATAAACATACAAGTGAAAATAGTGAAGTATGCACTTTTCTTCTCTATATTTCACCCCCACGTTGGTGTGCATGCAAAACTAAATGTGCAAGTAAGACAAAGTAGAAATAGAGAAGATAAACTATGATAACAAGGATATCCAAATTTTGAATATGAAGAAGTGTGAACAGTTGAAGTAAATGTGTGCCAACTGTGAGATTACACATTAATTGAAAATAGAATTAGTAGACAATATGACTCCTCAAATTGTGTGTACTATGAAGGAGTGCACATAAATTTAGGACATGAGAGAAAAATTGTGTTTAAAAACTAATTAATAAATGTAAAGATGAAATTGAAATTTGAAAAACTGAGTTTATGGTTACGATTGTTTCCTTTTTAAGATAATGTGCTACTTGTTTCCAGGGCTTCACCTAGTTTTGCATGGATTTAGGATGTGATTCTATTCCATCCACTTTTATGAGGATAGGTTGTATTTATTTTCTTTTAAAGTAATATATATATTTCATAAAAAGGCATGAAAAGTGAACATGATATGTAAATGCAATGCATACCTAAAATGTACTTACTAGTGCGTGATCAATATGAATGAAGGTTGTTGATGAAAATATGCCCCCAATGAGAAATCATGAAGACATTAACTTGTAGAAAGGTAACACCTACCCCCAAGTGACAAGATTAAGTGAAAGCATGCAACATAACATAACATTCACCACCCCATGGGAACCTTTTGTTGCATTGTGATGTCATTTGGATTGAAAAACATAGGGGCCACCTATCATATGTCCATGACAAATATCTTTCATGATCCAATTGTAATGTCCCCTTTCTAATAATTTAATTTGGGGACCCAAAAGCCCATTCCATATTTCCTGTAGGCTTACGGAAAGTGATAGGGTAACAATTTCAATTTTTTGATATTTTTTGTATTTTCATAAATTGCATTTGTGAAGGTCTTCGAATCATTTCTAGGGATCGGTTTATCTAAAAATATTATATTTTTATTTTTTTATGTAGATCTTTTAGATATATTTCCAACGCACCAAAGAAGTTTGATTTTTGCCCACTAGGCTAGGAGTAAGGACCTCACCAAGTTAGGGTACCTAAAATAAATAATTTTGAACATCTTATTTAATTTTGTAGCCAACATGTCCTCATCTAGTTATCCATTTCAACTTCCAATGAGGTATGGGATTCTTCATGGGCCTTGTGCAACTCTTGCTAATTTTAGTATATTCTATGACACTCTTTTATGGAGGAGTTACCATATAATTTTAGCTAGGTATAAAATGGAGGATATGACTTATATTTTGGTGGAAATGTTTGGAGGGAGAATATTAAAGATAATATTAATAATTATTTTTTGGAAAAGATGGACATTGGAACTTGGGCACCCAAGTTGGGTCTTCATCATCTATAAAATGAAAGTAGTTTCATCATTTTAGTATCTCATTTTTATCATACCAAAACTCAGTTATGTTCATTCATCAATCTAAGGACAAAATTCCTTGGATGATGAAATTAGAGGATGAAACCCCTTTGTTTTCTTGAGGACAATCTCACATAAAGGTTGTAATCTACACTTCAATGATTATTTGGATACTAGCATAGTTTTCAATAGTTACTTTGTACGATTTTTGAAGGAAGGAGCTCCAACACAAAAAGTTTTGTTTGCAGATCTAAATATTAGTTGTATTTTTTATTATTTTTTAATTTATGATAGCATTTTTCTATGCATTCTATCAATATAAATCAGCTCCAATGTTTTCATGAAGTTTGTTTTGTGTGTGCAAACATTGAGTGCTTCTATGACATACTTTATTGTAGAATCAACATTTTATGTTATAATCTTTAATATGCCAATTGGATGGAGGTTATTTCAATACATTTCATGTTATATTTGTTGTGTATACTTCATATTTGATATTATTTACAAAAATATATGATTGGGCCATTACACTCATCCACCACATAGTAGAGTCTTATATGTATGACTTGTTGGCAAAGTCTAATGAAAGGGGGGATCACATTTAGGATCTATGTGTTCTTTTTACTAGATTTTATGAGTATAAGTTCAAGCTCAATCCCAAAAATTGTGTTTGGATTCATAGGGCCAGAAAGTTATTAGGCTTCATTATTTATTGTTGAGGGATAGATGTTGACCCTACTAAAGTTAAGGAAATCATAGAAACAACCCTACCAACCACCAAATCCACAATAAGGACCTTTCTAGGCCACCAAGGATCCATACACCACTTTATAGTAGACCTCATGTTTAAAATACACCCCATTAAAAATCTATTGAAGAAGGATATCTGAATAATGTGGACAATATCTTGCTAAATTATCTTTGATCAAGTCAAGAAGTTTCTTCTTGCTCCTTCAACACTCATGCCACCTAAATAGGACTACCCTTTCATTTTATATTTGAGGACAACTAAAGTTTCTATTGTATACATGTTGGCACAAGAAGACAATGATGAAAAGGAAAGGGTCATATATTTTATCAACTACACCTTGCTTGATTATGAAAAGAATTACACCCAAGTGGAGAAAGAATGTTTGGCTATAGTTTTCATGATGTGGTGCCTCTACCATTACATGTTGGACCAAGAGACATGGATATCAAGAAGGGATGAATGTTTCCTAACCCTAATTAATAAATTCAAGCTAACATATGTCAATTATAAATCCATTAAAGGATAAGCAATTATTGATTGGCTAGACAATAATCCCATCCCCAAGAGGAGCTAATAAATCAAGACTTCCTTAATAAGGGACATGTCTTGTAGAGCTCACAAATATACTTCCTTTTTGTGGTATGAGGACATCATTAGATAGTATAGATGATACTTTTCTTGAAAGACCATACTCCCCTTAAAAAGAGGCAAATACATGTCCTAACTTCAAAAAATGTGATGATCAATAATACTTAGTATTGAATGGGCCATGATGGGATTCTACTTCGATGCATGGACAAGGAAGAAGAAAAATGAATCTTAGAGGAGTGTCATAGTGGTATCTATGGATGACACTTCCATAAACATGCTAAGGCAAGGAAAACTCACCATTTAGGCTACTTTTGGCCCAATATACATTTAAGTTCATGAAAAAAGTCTAAAATGCCAAATGTATGCACACGTCCACCACATCCTTGTAGCATCGTAAATTATGCTTGCTCACAATTTCACGCTTTATTTGGCACTCACTTTAGTGTCTACTCCCCTAGTGTGTTTTTAGGATCACTTGCCAGCCTTAGCCTTACCTCCAACCCACAAAGATACCTTCTAAATGTTTCCTTGACCCTTTCTGCTTATCCTATCAAAAAAATGTAAAAGTATTAACCTTGGCAATGCCCCAAGTCATCTATCTAGACTTTCTAAGAAATGAAGTTGCATGGACAAAAGCGCTAGGCGTGGACATCTGCGTGACGTGCTGACATCCCAAAAGCGTCTTTCTATTTGTCAACCATTTTTAGAAGGTGCATTTTTACTTGCGTGGCATTCTAAGATTTTCTTGATGTCTATTCTCATCCAAACAACTCCTTTCCTAGATTTTTGCCTCTTGTCTCTTCTATAAAACCCTTTGAAAAGATTGATCTCACACGCTAGAGAAGCTCTACCAAAATTATTGCTCACTCTTATTTTACTTGTGCTATTGCTATTCTATGCTCATTGTTTATTATAGATTATTGAGAGTATTTAGTTAATGTGATTTACTTTGGTTTCTTTGCACTCTTTGAAAGGTTCTTGTTCGAGATCGATATCCTTCCAAACAAAGCTTTATTTTATTCTTTGATGCGACGGTCTTCCAGTGAGATCCTCATAACTTCTATCCTTACCTTTGTCAATCCATTTAGATTGAAATTTATCTTTGTGGGTTATATATCATTTCCTTACTTGTTCATATTCATAAATCATTTCATAAATCTACTCTTAAGTCATTGAGTAGGTTTTTATTTTGTCAATATCGCATTATTATTTTGTCACTGCTCATTACAATTCTAGACACACTTAGAATAAAGAGTACACACTGTTTTATCAAATCCATATCTTTGGCTATCATTGAGGTGTAAACACCAAATTCAGGGTTTGACTAAGGCAAACTCCTAAATGGCCCAACCCTTCTTCTTTGTTTGAGCGATTGTAGGTTGCACAAGGAAAGATTTCGAGTGCACAAGCATTTGCATTTTCCTTTTCCCTTTATCGTTGTTTCTCTTATTTCATTCTCATAGTATCATTTTTATCTATTTCTCTCATTTGTAGATTTCTGTGTAATAATTATTGTGTTTGTTGTCAATAGAAAATTCTTTTAATCCATGTGAAGCCATACATGTTTGGGATTTTGATTTTCTACATCATACAAACTATAGTGTGAGGCATAGAAGTCCACGTGGTGCATTGCCATCCTAGACAGCGAGGCTATCTACCTGGTACCAGGTTCCTTGTGATCTAATATTTCTATTTCTACATTTATTTCTATAAATCATTTTGTCAACCTCTATATTTTCCCCATTTTCTCCTATCTTTGTTAGTTTTAATCAATAGTATTAATCATTTCATTTTCCATTGTAACAAAGGGATATAGCTCTAACATTCTTGTTCTTCTATATTGGATAGTAGTGAGATACACATCTTCGTTGGCTAGTATCCTAATGTGTGACGAGAAATTTTTCTGATTAGATAGAGTTTAGTTAGAGTTAATTTTCCCATATCACAATCCCAATCTTAGATCTCTAGCCTATCATCACAGTATGACCATTCTCTACATGGGGCTTAGATATCATGGGGAAAATCTCCTCACCATCAATTGATGACCACACTTTCATTATAATAGGAATCAAATATTTCATAAAGTGGGTAGAGGTTATGGTTCTAAGTACCATTTCAAGGATTATCACAAAATTTGTTCTAAATCAAACCATTTGTAGATTCAGAATCCCATAGGTCATAGTTATGGACAATGCTTCATTATTTAAAAATCCTCAAATTTGGGAGTTGTGTGAGCAATTTAATATCAACCACAACTTTGCATTATTCTATTACCCTCAAGGGAATGGAGAGGTAGAAGTCATGAATAAAAAATTAAAGTCTATATTGGTTAAATTTATCAAGCATTCAAAGTGAGATTGACAGCTATAATTATACCTTATTTTTTTGGGCTTAAGGTCTATCATTTGGATTCCTCCCAGAACAACCCCATATGTACTTTTATTTGAGTCAAAAGAAATTTTACCCTTGGAAGTCAAAATATGTAGTCTTCAACTGTCTTTGCAAGGACTCCTTGATCACAAAGAATATATAGTCATCAATATGGAAAAACTTGACATGCTAGATGAGAAGCAATATAGAGACATGAGGCATATATAACTTGAGTAAGAAAATAATATAACAAAAATTAATTCCTATACCTTTCGAGGTTAGAGATCCTGTACTCAAAATTGATAAGATTATTGACAAAAGAGTTGGTGAAGGTCAAAAGTTCAAACCAAATTAGGTTGGTCCATATCTAGTTAAGGAAGATTTCGACAACAATTCTTATATCTTGTGCACCATGGAAGGTGATAAGTTTGGTGAAACTATCAACACCTTTCACTTTAAGAAATATTATATCTAAATAAAAACAAAGTTAAAATAGATATGCATTGCATTTTTTTCACTTCACTTTGTTGTGGTTTTTGATTACTCTTTCAATTTTTATCTTAGTAGGTGTCTTAAATTTTTAGTATATAGGTTGTCTTTGCTAAGTCATGTGATCCCCAAATCATAACGCACCATTTATTATCCTACATTCCTAATAATTTGAATGAGTCAACCTAAAGCCTTAAATTGATTCTAGTCTTAACTATCATTATTTCATAGTCCTATGCACATCAAGTACACAAGCCCACAATACCTCCTAGAAGCTAACATGCAAGTTTACCTAATTCTCCTTAGCAAGGGGAAGTCTCAGAAGCTAGTTTGTACCCATTTGGTTACATATAACCCCTTAATTGCCTTACCTAACCTTTGGTCATGAGTCCTCCCTTCTTTCTAGTAGTGTGGGGTTACATTAAGGGGGATTAATACTCCAATAAAAAATATATATAAAAAAGAGAAATGAGAGACTAAAAACTATCACACAGTGTCCATACTCTAGTGTGTAGATCCCAATTGAAGCTATGAGGGTGACATTCATTAGAAATAGAGTAAATAAGAAAAACACACACACACAATTTATGTGAAACAACCAAGAGTCTTTCTTGCCTTCAAAAGGTCATCCTTTATGAGGAGGCTCTCCTTTACCCCAAACTTGTTGTCCATCTTTGATCTAAGTCTAGGAGATACCTATAAAACTTGTTGCTTGTTAACATCTAGTGTTAGCATTTAATGGTTGGTCTAGACTAGGATCAATCTTTGGTTCTTAGGAATTTATTTTCTTCCTTTTCATTTTCCCATACTCACTTGATCCCTTGGTTCCTACATCTTAGAAGCTTAGCAAGTAGTCTCATGCTAGTCAACCTACAATCAACTAAGCCAAAAATCCCATAAAGAGAAATCATAATGTCTACATCATATCTATACTATGCAACAAATAAAGTCACAAAAAAACCCATATATGTGAAAGTAATAACCATGTAAATCCATCATATGTGTATAATGAATCAATTATATCTATCATTCATATGTGCCCATCATGCGTACACCATAGAACTAGAAAATATAAGAATAGTACATATATACATACACCCACATCCATACACAATCAAGACTAAAGAATTTTAACCATCCATCATCCATGTGCACAAGAGAGAAGCAACATGTATATGATATCAACTAAATTAAAATATGACATCATGCTAATCATAAGAATTCAGACATTACATATATCACATAATTGTGTCAATGTCTAAGTATAAAAGGATATATCATGGGAGACATAAATCCAATGAGTAAACATCTGGGTGATCCAATAGTAGTGTGTCCCACTTTTTGACATAAGTGGGACATTGAAATCAACATTTTAAACTAAATTTTTAGTTTTTGTCACTTATAGCAACTAAACCATTAAGAATTTGAAGATGATGTGAACTAGTGATTTTTGAGATTTTATGTATAGATTCTAAATATATATTTTAAAATTTTAAAAAATAATTGTGTCATTTTTTATGTAATTTTTAATAACTTATTTTTTATAGTTAACAATATTTTTAAAAAGTGTCATTTATTCCATAATGCATAACATATTTTACAAAAAGAATAAAATTATAAATTATTAAACATAGATTTGTAACACTAATATCTAGTGCACACATAGTTTTTCATAATTTTTTGTTGGATATTTTATTTATTATTAATTTTGATGTGAGATTAATTATAATTTAGACATAGTTTTATTCCATAAATCTTAACTTTTTTCTATATATCCAAATTCCTTTTTTTGTTAAAACAAGGACATCAATAAGCAGTGTGCAAATACTTTTTAAAATTCTTTTGCTCTATTTTAAAAAAAAGTTTCCACATGTGTGGAACAAAGACCTTGATGTTTGGTGAAAAACCTACGTTCACTAGAAAAAGAAAATACATATAATAGTAAATTAAATATATTTGAAATCATTCTTTTTGGAAAGCTTACTCTGAGTGCTACGATCCTGCAAATTATTCTATCATGTTGAATCCATTTTCTAGCCCAACCTAAGGTTTGAAACATAAATTTTTGAGGAAAATCAGGTGAACTAGGGAGAATGGCCTATCTAAGCACCTTCATTCGAAGGGACCTTCATCCAAAGGTACTTGGATGACTTTAGAAAATATTTAAACAGTCATATATAAATAGAACATCAAATATTAGTTTATATATAAAAAGAATTGTTCTCACATATTTTATATTTTTAGGATTTTTTTGAAGGGAAGAATATTTTCTAAGAGAATTTTCTCTCATTCTAGGCATTTTTTGAAGGGAAATTCAAAAGAGAAGATTATTTTTTGATATGGAACAACTCTCCTTGAACATGTTTTGTAAGTAACCTACATTTCCCTTTTGTGAACACTTATAATTTGTTATGTTCCTGACGAAATGTGATAGATGATTAATAAATAATTGATAGTAGATCTAAATAATTTGTAAGTTATATATGATAGGGATAGAAGGGCTGGAAATGATTATGGATTTGAAATGTTCACCTTTTTAGATGTGAATGAGCAGGTTAATTAGACATTAGAGCTACCTCAGTTCCAATGAACACTTTAGTTTTCCTAAGGCTTAGTCATGCAAATGTGAGACTTTTTCATGCTTCATTTGATAAGGCTTTTAGGCTTTATAAATTCCTTGGGTAGTGTAAATGTTGGAATATGGATGAAATGGTCATGTTAGATAATACCTTACAAAATCCTTAGGTCCATACATTTATGTTAGATTTGTAGTTTTATTTTAAAATATAGATGCAAGCAAATAGGTTAATCAGAATATATAAGGTCTCTCGGTTTAGTAATGCCTTGGATGTGAAAAAATTAAAACATCCTGGACATGAGACTCTCTATGAATTTTAGTTTATAATAGGCTTGGGTCTACTAACTTTTTCTTTGCACAAGGGTTCATGATCAAGGATATATTTATATTCATTGTGGACCTGAACCAATAGGGAAATATTACTACATTGTCATGAAATAACTTGCACAAAAAGGAATATAATAGGAAATATGCTATAAATACTTGATAATAACTAAAAATAACTGAAAATAACAAGCCACTTCGAGGGGGAAAAGCTCCAAATATCTCCAATGAGAACACAATTCACAATATGTTTCTCACAAACTTATCACTAGCTCGTATATATACCTAATTAGGCCTTGGTTGCTACCTAGGCCGACTTACATACTTAAATATAACCCCTAGACTAAACTAATAACCTATAATTGACTATAGTAATGATCATAATTAAGAGTTAAAGTATCCACAAGCCAACTAATCATAATCCTATACACACTATAGGATTAAGGGAATAGCATGCTGCCCTCTTTAGATAAGCATTGTCCTCAGCGTTGACCAAATGTGGATGCTTTTGTACAAAATCCTCATTCTCCCATGTAGCTTCTTCAACTGGAGGATTCTTCCATTTTATTAGATATTCTATGATTGTCCTTTTCCTGAGCTTCTTGGTGCATGTTTGAATATTTTTCTCAAGATCTAAAACTATTCTTCCCTCATCATCAAGCTCATGTAACTCAGTTTGTGCTACAAATTTTTTCCCAATAACCTTCTTCAAGCATGAAACATGGAAAACCAGATGAAATTTTGTTGACATTGGGAGCTCCAATTTATATGCTACACTACCAATCTTATACAACACCTTATAAGGACCATAGTACTTGGGTGCAAGCTTGTTATATTTCTGTTGTTGTTTTAGAGACATTTGCTTATATGGTTATAATCACACAAAGACCTAGTCTCCCACTTCAAAAGTCTTTTCATTGTGGTGTTGATTAGCTTATTGCTTCATTATGTTTTGTGCCATTACCACTTGTTCTTTCAAAGACTAGCTAGTACCTCTTGTTGATGATGAATGTGTTCTTCAACTGTGTGAACCTTTGGTTGTGCCCACAATGAAGAGGTGATTGATGGTGGATGGTACCCATATAGTGGGCCAAAAATGGAGACATCTTGGAAGAAGTATGGAAGTGTTATACCACCATTCTGCTAGTGGTAGCCATTGCACTCATCTCTCTTGTTTATTTGAAGCAAAAAATTGGAGATAGCCTTCCAAGAATTTGTTGACCACTTCTGTCTTTCCATCTGATTGGGGATGATATGATGAGCTATGAGCCAACTGAGAGCCCAAGTATGAAAATAAGTCAGTCCAAAAATTACTTGTAAATATAGGATCATGATCACTTACTATAAATTTTGGAGTCCCATGTAGTTTATGAATAGTATTCATAAAGGCTATTGCTACAGTGCTTATTTCCAATGGGTGTGCCAAAGAACAAAAGTGTGCATATTTGGTGAGATGATCCACAACAACTATGCTAACATTTTTTCCTTCAAATCTGGGCAAACCTATGATGAAATCCATAGATACCTCCTCCCACCTTCAACTTGGGATACACAAGGGTTGTAGAAGACCTGGAGTCTTAATTGTCTCCCCTTTGTGTTGTTGACACACCATGCATTCAACTACAAATTTCTAAACATCCCATTTCAGTCCCTCCCAAAAGAAATCTTGCTTGATTCTATGATAAGTTTTTAGGAATCCTAAGTGCCCACCTACTGGAGAAGCATGTAGTTCTTCCAACACCTTAAACTTAAGGGTTGAATTTTTGCAAAGGTATAACCTATTCTTGTACCATAAAACATTTCCTTTCCATGAAAATTTGTTAGACACACTTGAATTCTATTGGAGTTTCTCAATG
Source organism: Cunninghamia lanceolata (assembly GCA_027924645.1). NCBI lineage: Eukaryota > Viridiplantae > Streptophyta > Pinopsida > Cupressales > Cupressaceae > Cunninghamia > Cunninghamia lanceolata. Next base: position 24,423,794 of record BSBN01000213.1, on the reverse strand, counting down.
AGAGTTTGAGTATCTATGTCCTTCTCCCATTCTTCTCTTGCCTCATTTACCTAGTCTGCTTGTAATGTGGAAATAGCATACAAAAGTGACTCTGTGGGTTCATCTTGCCTTGATAGAGCATCAACCACAACATTCTCTTTTCCTTTCTTATATATGATCTCAATGTCATATCCCAACATATTTGTGACCCATTTTGTTGTTCTTCAGATGATAACCTTTGTTCCAAGAAATGTTTGAGACTATCATGACCTGTCTTGACCTTACAGTGTCTTCCCATTAGATAAGGTCTCATTATTTTACTGCATGCAAGATAGCCAACATTTCCTTCTCATAAATTGGCTTTAAAAAATTCTTACCTTTGTTTTGGCGACTCTCAAATGCTACGAGTCTTCCTTCTTGCATGAGTAATTCTCCTATGCCATGAATTGAAGCATCACATTCGATAATGAATGTTTTAGAAAAATTTGGGTGGCTAGGACTGGAGCTGTGCACATGGCTTCCTTTAGTTTCTCAAATGCCCTTGTTGCTGCTTCATTCCATTGGAAATAATCCTTTAACAAATTTGTGAGAGGAGATGCTATGCTACCATAATTCTTTACAAATCAGTGATAATAACCTATGAGCCCTAAGAAACCTTGTAATTTATTAAGGGTCTAAGGAATTTTCCATTCTACAATTGCCCGAATCTTATGAGGGTCCACCTTGACTCCCTCATGTGGCACAATGTGACCTAGGTACTCCACTTCTTTGACACCAAAGATACACTTGGATGGTTTAGCATACAACTAATTCTGCTCCAAAATCTCTAACACTTGATTTACAACTTCAAGTGTTCCTCCCATGATTTACTCTATATTAAGATGTCATCAAAAAATACCAAAACAAATTTCCTCAAAAATGGCCTGAAAATAGAGTTCATCAAACTTTGAAATGTCAATGGTGCATTTGTGAGACCAAAATGCATTACCAAAAATTCATAATGGGTTCTAATAGTTGTCTTATGTACATCCTCATCTCTAATTATGATTTGGTGATAACCCGAATGAAGATTAAGTTTTTAAAATTAAACAACACCATTAAGATCATCTAACAAATCATCAGTTACTGGTATAAGAACTTATGATCTTTTATTGTGAACTTGTTAATCTCCGTGTAATCTAGACATATCCTCCAAGTTTCATCCCTCTTGCACACCATTACCACAGGAGATGAGTAAGCACTTTGACTATGCTTGATAATGTCTGTCATCTCCTAAACTATCTTCTCAATCTCATTTTTTGTGCATATGGATATCTATAGGGCCTGATATTGGATGGTTGGCTCCCTGGTACTAGTTGAATGGCATGATCATGATCTCTCTTAAGAGGCAATCCTTTTGGCATCTCCCCAAAACTATTGAGTGCTTATCTACAATTGCTTGTAGATCCAGTGGTGTAGAAGCCTTTGAGTGATATGCTTCTAATGAAAATAATTGGGCCACAAACCCATCTGCCCCTTTCTTAAGCATCTTTTTCATTTGGTAAGATCTTACAATCTATGAAGATTTTGCATGCAACCCTCTTAGTTCTATTGTCCTTCCTCCTGATTGAAAGTGCATGAATAGTTCTTGGAAGTTCAACTCAATTGTTCCCAAAGTAGCAAGCCACTGAACTCCTGAAACAATATCTGTAGCACCCATGGAGATATCATACATTGGGAAATCAAGATGATAATCTCCCATGGATAATTTAATGCTATGGAATTTACGTGAACAACTAATAGTACCACCATTTGCAATCAAGACATGAAATTCTAGAGCTGGATATATAAAACAATTTAGACAAGTAGCCAACTTTTTGTTGATGAAGTTATGAGTGCTACACGAGTCTATCAACATTGTTACTCTTTATTTATTTAAGAAACCCACTACCTTGAGAGTTTGTGGGGTGATAAAACCTAAAAGTGCATGACAAGAAATTATTTATGTAAAAAGAAGGTATCTAGTCTAATATACCCAAAACTAGATCTAACCTCCTTATACATGAACATTGGGATGCAAATTGAGCTTGGCTACAGTACTAACAAGAGAGCCAAGCTACAGGGGTTCTATCCCTTTGTTATATTTCTAAAATATTGAAATAAAATGACTTAGATCTAGGGTTTTAACAATGAAATATACCAAAACAGTGATATTGTACCTTACAAAACTAAAAATCTAGAAAATAGAGGTTGGAATAAGCAAATCAAAGCTGTTAGATGTCACTACTGGAATTTAGGACAAATATGGGAGGACAAAGTTGACCAAGCATAGGCATCCCAGGGTTTCAGGCCCTCCAAAAGGGGTTTCTGAGAGTCAGGGCTTATATTTGTCAATTTGCTCCTAGATCCTATGTACCTATTCCTGATCTTCCAAAATCTGCAAAATAACAAGAGATGGAAGGGTTGTAACTATATAGGAGTTTGCCTTAGTCAAACCCCCATTTTGATATTTCTACCTCACGGATAGCTAGATTAGAGAAGATCAAATAGTGTGTTCTCCTAATCTTGTGTGCATCTAAGATTGTAATGAGCAACAAACCAAAGGATTTATCACAAAACCCTAACCCTATATGACTCAAACATATATAATGATCTACTCAAGAGAAGTGCTTCACGTAAGGAAACTCTAACCTTAAACTCAAGGAAGGTGGGCTAATTCGAATTCTGTAGAATAAGAAGGTGTTACAACCATACCCAATCATGATGATGTAGGTACTCAAGCCAAACTCAAGTTGGTGGCTTCAACCCTTCTATCAAACATGCAAAGAGGAACAAGATAGACTCAAGATCTTACTTCCAAATCTACCACAATCCTTTTCAAGAACACCAATATTCCAACAATAATAAAACCTGTAATAATTTAGAAGTCTACCATAATATTCAGATAGCTCAATAATTCTCTAGATCTCTTTAGGTATTTTCAAAGTCTTGTTAAGTATGAAGCCCAAGGAGGGTCCAAAAATATTTGAATTTTAGAGGCTGAAAGAGCATGGGACCCAAAATGTCAAAATCGAGATCACATCACACAAGACAAAGCCGACACCATCAGGGGATTTAAATCTCCACAAAATATGGGAGGACACTAGCACTTGGGCACTAGTGTCTTGGTCAAATCACCCATGCAAGTTAGCATTGCCTTGGGACATTTCCTGGACCTTAACACAACCCTATGTTTCAGTATTTGATCAATGGAAATGGTTTAGTGAAGTTAAGGAAGATTTAGGAAGGTTTAGGAAAGTGAAGCACCCCTCTCGATTCGAGGGTAAAGCCAAGAATAGAAAGTGGTCCTAAAAGTGGACTAATGAAATGAATGCTAAGGCAGGTGCTAAATATAATGTGAAATTGTGCTTGCACTATCAAGGAGCACAATTTACAACATAACATTTAGCCCCTACTTTAGCAGACGTATGACACTGTTGCAAGTATGTGCCTAATCGGTGTTGTCATTGATGTCAACATATCCTTGTTGTCATTAGTGTCAACTATATATTATTCTATTACTTGTTTAGAAGACTTGTATGTTGAGGATATTGAGAAAATTAGCCTCTCCGGAAGAAACAAGTGAGTTACAAAGAAGTGCAGTACAGATAGTGAGTTGTATGCTGAAGATCAATCTGGGAAACTACTCCGCATTTATTTCTGCTTAAAGATAGTGGTTTGTGGATTGGAAGTAAGTTAGAGGTATGTCTAAGGATGCTACATTTTAGGTCTGAGCCACCCGCATGAAGATCTGAGTGAGTTGTGTTCACCAGAGTGAAACCTATTTTTTTTGTAAGTTCAGTTGAGACAGGAAGATAGTATTTGACTCTGCATTCCTCCGCAATAAAGTATTTTGCTCTGCGGCTCTAGAGGGAAGTCTGGGATGATGATAATTTCCTACAATTGCAATGGTTCATGGTTTGGTGGTCCGCAAGCTATCTTTCTTTTATGATAGTTGAAGACAATAAAGTTTATGTGTTCTGGTGAGAAGATTCCTATGGATAAAGTGGTTAAGGTTCGTGCGGTTTCTCTTGATGATTATAGCGTGCTTATGGATGTCTTCTAATCATGTTCCTATCTGGACTTTGGTCCGCATTAAGAAATTGAGATGGTGTGTGAAGATTGTTCCCAGATAACATAGCGTGTAACCAGTCTTGGCCGACCTAGTTGATCCCATTGATTGTGAAGATCTCTGGAAGATTTTGGAAGTGTGTTGTGGCATGGAAGATCATGTTTGAGTCCTAGTTAAGGCATGGTGTGATCCACATTTCATTCCCTTTGCATGATATTGTAATAGGTCAGGACCTATTTTGTAAATGTTTGTAATACCGACCTTGGAGATTGTTCCAATGGTTGATGATTGTGATGCCGACCTTGATGATCATTCCAAGGTTGATGTAGTATATAAAGACTTGTAGTTGAGTCATGGAAAAGGTGTCCTTGAGTGGAAATGATAAGATATTAAGAAAGGTCCAAAGGCAGAATAGAGAAGAGGCAAAGGAAAGAAGAGGAAGAGCAGAGCAGAGGAATTGTTATTCACAATATGGAAAGGTGTCGATCGTGGCAGCGAGTCTGGCAGTAAGCCACTAGTAGGGTTTAACAACCCTCAGGATTTAACAACCCTTATTGTAATCTTGCTAGGTTTAGGGTTGAGGCAGTGAGCCTGCTAGACCTAGTTGTTCTTCATGGAAGTAAGCCAATATGTTTAGGCTCATGGAGTGACCAAGTCTGAACATCATTATTTCAAGATTGTAATATATATTGAGAGTTAATCCTCTTTGTGGTTTTTCCCCACCTTGGGGTTTTCCACGTAAATCTGGTGTCTCTTGTGTTTGATGTTGTATTTGTGGTTAAGTTTCTGATTTCATGCACTCATGGTTAAATCATAATAATTGTGGATAAGTGATGAATGTTTAAATTGTAGAAAGTGTTTTGTGACAACTGATTTACCCCCCCTCTCAGTTGTTTGGCGCATATCAACAATTGGTATCAAAGCCAAGTTCCTCTGAAGAAAGTTTAACAGCTTGAGGAAGATCCAAAATGTCTTACAAGAATGAAGCGTCGCATTTTGATGGAACTAATTATGTTCTCTGGAAGGCTCAGATGAAAAGCCATCTTCTTTCTCTTGGTCACAAAGTTTGGAAAGCTACAGAAACAGAATACACCATACCTCAAAATGGTCTGACGACTAAAGATGAAATCAAAGAATATGAGATAGATATCAAGGCAAAGGATGCTGTGCTAAGCTCATTAACTGACTCAATATTGACGAAAGTGGTGGATCTTGAAATTGCAAATAAGGTATGGGAAAAGTTGAAAAATCTATATGAAGGAGATGATTCTATGAAGGAAGCCAAGTTACAAAGTCTGAAAGTGAAATATGAAAGTTTGAAGATGAATAATGATGAAAACATATCAACTTTTATGCAAAGAGTTGATCAACTTGTTACAGGGATAAAAGCCATAGGCGGAACCCTCAAAGAAAAGGAAATTGTTATGAAAATTCTCAGATCTCTGCCCAAGTCCTACTGTCACAAGGTAGCCACGATTGAAGAATTCATGCAAGTAAAAACTATTTTAACAGGGATCAGTTGCTTGGTAAGCTTACTGCTTTTGAAATGAGGGAGTTAAATGATGCTCTGTTGAAAGTTGAGACGGCCTTCAAAGCCAGTACTCTTGGAAGTACTTCCAGATCAGAAAAGTATAAGGTAGAATCTGATGATGAGTTAGATGAAGCTGAAGCCAACTTTATGGACAGACTACAATGAGGACCTGGTAAGTATAAAGGCAAACTTCCTTTCAAATGCTTTTCTTGTGGTAAAGTAGGTCATTTTGCTTCCAGATGTCCTAAAAGAATTGAAAGAAATAGAAGAAGATATGAGAAAATGCCTAGGGATGATGAAGTAGTATCAGATAATGGTGAACCAGATAATACTAGTTCCTCTGTAAATGAATGCTTGTTCATTGCTATTAAGGAAGATCTTGTGTCTACTAATTCTCCTAGTTGTGTGAAGGAAGAAAAACTAGTGGAAAGTGCTTTGGCTGCTCAGGTCATTAAGGACAAGGACAAATGGGTTATTGATAGTGGTTGCTCTCACCACATGACTGGTGAGAAAAGTAAGTTCGTAAGTTTGGAAAGATATGATAGTGGACTGGTTAGGTTTGGAGATGAGACAATTGGTAGGATTTGTGGAAAAGGATCTGTTGCTTTTGATGGCAAACATAATACTGAAGATGTCTTGTATGTGAAATGACTAAAGCACAATCTTCTGAGTGTGGCTTAGATGTGTGACAAGGGCTATGACTTAAGCTTCAAGGACAATGGATGCAAGATCAGGTAAATCTTTGAAATAGTCATTGTAACTAGTAAAAAGACCAGAGGTAATATCTATCACTTGAAAGGAACTGAGAACTATTGTTTGTTGACTTAGATTGATGAGAGTTGGTTATGGCATAGAAGGTTGTGTCACATAAATTTTGATAATATTATGAAGATAAGTATTGCACAGATTGTTAGAGATTTGCCTAATCTTGTGAAGCCTGCTAATTTGGTTTGCAAGGAGTGTCAATTTGGGAAATAGACAAGAATAAGTTTCAAAAGCAAGGACTAATCAGTTGGAGGACTAAGTTTGAGCTAGTACATACGGATTTATGTGGACCTGCTAGAGTAAGAAGTTTGCAAGGAGATAGGTATTTCATGCTGCTCATTGATGATTATTCTAGAATGACTTGGGTCACCTTTTTGAAAGAGAAAGCTGAAGCTCTAGATAAATTCAAGGCATTTAAGGCAATGGTTGAAAAAGAGAAGGATTTGAAAATTAAATGCTTGAGGTTTGATAGAGGAGGAGAGTTCACATCAAATGAATTCAATTTCTTTTGTGAAGAACATGGAATAAAGAGACATTTATCTGCGCCTAGAACTCCACAACAAAATGGAGTTGTTGAAAGTAAAAACAGAACAGTTCAAGAAGCTGCTAGAACCATGATGAAGGAAGCTCATCTTTCAGAAGCATATTGGAGAGAGGCAATTCACATCGCAGTATATATCCTAAATAGAGTTCAAGTAAAAGGTAACTGACAAGGTGTCATTGTACCTCATCATTTAATCATATTTCGGATGTCAAAAATCTAGGGGCTGTGTCCTCGGCTGTCTGCAATTAAGGATTCTACAGTTACTAGTTTTCCTAGCTAATCTTAATAACTTCTACTAATTTGAAGAAATTGATCTATCTACTTACTGAATGAATTTAAGGAATGATGAAAACATAATTAAACAGGAAGTTACTTAAAGCAATCTTAAAAATAGTAACTGTTAGATTCAAGGAAGACAACTAAGAGGGGGGGTGAATCAGTTGTCAAAAACTTTCTTTCAATTAAACACTTAAATCCACTTTGTGATTTAGTAGCATATCAATTAATCAATCATGGAGAACATAAAGCATTGAATTAAGAGAAGAAACACATTCACACATAAGACACCAAGATTTTGACATGGAAAACCCGGTTAAGGGAAAAACTACAGGGTGATTAACCCAAGATTGTATTCTCTGTTAGAAGAATAGAAAGAACAAATGGCACATGCCAGTTAGGGCTCACTGCCTGAGCACACTTCTCACAAGAGGCTCACTACCTACAAGAGACACACTATCTACAAGATAATAAGTATCACATACTTGAATTGGAGAATAGCATCTTCACCATGCTTGAATCAGTTCCCTTTAAGCCCATAAACTTTTGCTCTGCCTTTCACTCTCTTTCTCGCTACCACACTCACATCTCCACAAGACACTGTTTGAAATGACTTCACAATCCCTTATTTATACAAGGTATTGATTTAGGAATAATCATCTAAGTCAGCAAACATCTACAAGAACATCCGCAAGATGTGTAATACATCTAGTCAGCCAGTCTCTGGAAGAACACCATCATCCAGAAGATATTCTTCAATTACAAACTCCAACTCCAATGTGGACCACCAACATGAATTGGACATGATCCAAATACCTTCACAAGATTGCCTGAATCACCGAGAACATCCACACTTCATCTACTTACTGAAATCCTTCTCTTCTTCATCCGGAACCTCAAGAACACAGTCTGTCATCACTGTCACAAAGGAATAGATGCTTGTGGACCTGCAAACCACAAACCAATTGAGTTGACACTTCACAAAGACTTTCTTAACACTCCCTTAAATCTGCAGAATCGGATAATGCATTTCTGGGTCTCACTGGACCTATCTGTGTCACTCTGTCACCTTTGAACACCTGCCGGAACTAGTTCTACTTGAGCGGCCATAACTTCTTCAGAACTTCATGGGGACCTCTGAAATCTTGACTGGATCATATTAAGACTCACATCTACAAACCCTTTGAACTGCAACCTCTGATAGTCATCTTATCTTGGATCTTTACCTTATTGTCTTCACTGTTCTTCTCTGTTCCTGATATGACTAATTTTCTCAATATCCTCAGCACATAGCTCATCCAATCCTTGTCATTACTACAACAGGAGTATGTTGACATCAATGACAACACCGGTTAGACCCATAATTGCAACAATCTCCCCCTTTGTCATTGATGGCAACATATGATGTGAAAACCGTCAAGACAAGAACTTCTCCTTATAGTCACAACTCCCCTTATCAGCAACAACCATTCACATGTCTTCTCTTCCTTTACTGCTCCTCCTTTGATCATCAACCACTTGTTTTTCACATGTCTTCTCTCCCCCTTTGACATCAATGGCAAAGGGCTCATACTTTCAACCCCAACACTTCATAATCATACTGGCTGCTCCCTATTATCAATCTGGACCACAAGATATGACTGTGATATCTACCGGACTGATGCACTCTAGTGCACCTTAATTTATCACCAAAGGGGCAATAACCCCTAATTTCTCCCTGAGATACTCAAAAGAGTCCTTAGGTAGAGGTTTAGTAAAGATGTCTGCAATTTGATCCTTGGAAGGCACAAACTCCAATTTGACTTCATTCTTGTTCACTTGCTCTCTCAGAAAGTGAAACTTGATAGATATATGCTTAGTCTTTGAATGCAACACCAGATTCTTAGATATATTTATTGCCCTTGAATTCTCACAAAAGATTGTGATAGGCTCCTCATATTCCACTCTTATGTCTCTTAGCATTTGCTTCATCCACAAAACTTGAGTGCAACTACCTGCTGCTGCAATATATTCTACTTCTGCAGTGGACAGAGATATTGCCTCTTGTTTCTTGCTCAGCCAAGAAACCAATCTCTTCCCCAAAAGAATGCTCCACCACTGGTACTCTTCCGGTCATCCACATCTCCTGCCCAATCCGCATCTGTATATGCATGAAGAGAGAAATTATGATCTCTGGTATACCACAATCCATACTCAACTGTTCCTTTTAGATATCTAAAAATCCTCTTGATTTCCATGACATGAGATTCTCTAGGATCAGCTTGAAATCTAGCAACAAGACCCACAACGTTCATAATGTCAGGTCTAGTTTGAGTGAGATACAACAATCCTCCAATCATTGACCTATACTTTTTCTGATCAGCCTTAGGAGAGTCATCATCTTTGCCCAATTTACATTCAGTTTCCATGGGAGTATTCATTGGTTTTGAGTCTTCCATCCCAAATTTCTTCAACAATTCTTTCACATATTTGGTTTGAGAAATGAAGATTCCTTTCTTTGTTTGAGTGATTTGTAGAACCAAGAAGAAATTCATTTCCCCAAGCATGGACATCTCAAATTCACTTTTCATTTGATTTGCAAAAGTTTTACACATACTATCTCTTCCTCCAAAAATGATATCATCAACAAACACTTCAACAATCAAGATGTTTTCATGATCAATTTTGAAATACAAATTACTATCAGCAGTACCTTTGTTGAAACCAATATTCAAAAGATGCTTATCCAATCTTTCATACTAGGCTCTTGGGGCTTGCTTTAGTCCATACAGTGCTTTCTTCAACTTGCAGACTATATCACCATGATCAGACAATTGAAATCCATCCGGTTGCTCAATGTAAACTTCTTCTTCCAGGTCACCATTCAGAAAGGTAGATTTGACATCCATCTGATATACTTTAAAATCCTTGAAGGCAGCAAAAGCAAGAAATAATCTGACTGCTTCAATTCTTGCCAGAGCAAAAGTTTCTTTAAAATCAACTCCTTCTATTTGAGAGTAACCCTTGCAGACCAATCTGGCTTTATTTCTGATTACTTCACCAACTTCATTCAATTTGTTCTGGAAGACCCATTTGGTTCCAATCACATTCTTGTTTCTAGGTTTGGGAACAAGATCCCAAGTGTGATTTTTCTCAATCTGCATTAGCTCTTCCTCCATTACTTTAGTCTAGTTTTCATCATTGCAGGCTTCATTCACTGTCTTAGGTTCAATCTTTGAAATCAGACAATATTCATCTAAATCTTGAGCAATCCTTCTTCTTGTTTGTACACCTTTGCTTTTATCACCTATGATCTGATCTTTAGAGTAGTTCAGTCTTACATACCTAGGAATTTTGGGAGTTTCTTGCACTTCTAATTCTTGATCAGGCTCATTATGGCTCATTTCTTCTTCCTGATTTACCGGATCAGTTTAAATCTAAATTTCAAAAGGGGCTTGGGCTCCTTGAATCAGAACATCATTCTGATCATCTTCATCATATTTATAAAACCTTGAAGGTTTTTCAATTCCTTCATCAACCTTCACATTTGTACTTTCTATAATCTTTCTCAGTCTCTTGTTATAACACTGGTATGCTTTGCTTTGAGTAGAGTAACCCAAGAATATTCTTTCATTACTTCTAGCATCAAATTTGCCTAGATCTCTTTTAATGTAACATTTGCTACCAAAGACTCTAAAATACCTCACAGTAGGAGTGATGCAAAACCAAAGTTCATAAGGAGTCTTACCGATATTGCTTCTGATTTAAACTTGATTGAGAGTATGGACTACAGTGCTAACAACTTCTCTCCAATAGAACTGAGGAACATTTGCTTCCATCATCATGGTCCTAGATGCTTCTTGGATGGTCCGGTTCTTTCTCTCCACTACTCCATTCTGTTGTGGAGTCCTAGGAGCAGACAATTGTCTCTTTATTCCATGTTTCTCATAGAATTCTATGAACTCACCGGATGTGAATTCACCACCTCTATCAGACCTCAGACACTTTAATTTCAATCCGGTTTCATTCTCTACCATAGCCTTGAATATTTTGAATTTCTCAAAGGCTTCTGATTTCTCTTTTAGAAAAGTTACCCACATCATCCGGGAGTAGTCATCAATTAGTAACACGAAGTATCTATCACCTTGCACACTCCCGATTCTTGCCGGACCACATAGATCAGTATGAACTAAGTCCAATATTCCGGTAGAAGATTGTTCTTTGCTTTTAAATAAGACTCTACTTTGTTTTCCCAACTGACATTCTTTGCACAAACTATTTGTAGGTTTCATCAGTTTTGGAAGATCTCTTACAGCCTGAGTGTTGCTTATCTTGATGATATTATCAAAATTCACATGACACATCCTCCTATGCCATAGCCAACTCTGATCAATTTGCACAAATAGACAACTTTTACCAGTACCAACTAGATGGAAGATATTACCTTTTGTCTGAGTACCGAATGCAATCTCTATTCCAGAACTTTCAAAGATCTTGCATTTTCCATTCTTGAATTGGAGATCATAGCCTTTGTCCACCAACTGTCCAACACTGAGAAGATTGTGCTTCAATCCTTCAACATATAGTACATTACCGGTTTTGTTATTTCTATCAAAAGAAATAGTTCCCCTACCTCTGATTCTACCAGTAGAATTATCACCAAACTTTACCACTCCTCCTTCATACCTTTCCAAATCTAAGAACTTATTTTTGTCACCTGTCATATGGTGAGAGCATCCACTGTCAATGACCCAATCATCCTTTTCTTCAACTTGGGCAGCCATAGCTCTTTCTACAACTTTATGATTGACAGATTCAGAGGGCATTGGATCTTCTTCCTTGATGACAATAAACACCCAATCACTTCCGAATTTGTTTCCTGTTTCTGATTCATCATCTGTTACTACTTCATCATCATCCTCTTCATGAACATAGTAACAATTCTTTTGGAACCTTGATCTGTTAGGATTTGGCCTTGAAAATCTTTCCAGACATTTTGAGGCAAAGTGACCAATCTTATTGCAGTTAAAACACTTAAATGGCAATTTCCCTTCATACTTACTGGATCCTCTTGGCAGTCTTTTTGCAATAAGGGCTTCAAGCTGAGTAGTTTCTACTTCTTCTTCCTCCATGTCTTTTCTTGCTTTTTCATACTATGATAGTTTCCTTGATGAGTTCTCACCCAGATCAAACCTTTGTTTTCCTTTTACTGAGGCACTAGCTTTGAATGCAGATTTAATCTTGGGGGGAACATCTCCAAACTCAATCATTTCAAATGCAACCAATTTACCAGCCAGTTGATCTCTTGTGACAGTTAAATAGGCTCTAAATTCTTCAATGGTAGCAACCTTGATTTTATAAGAAGTAGGAAGAGATCTGAGAATTCTGCCAACAATTTCATCTTCATCCAAGACTCCACCAGCACATCTAATTCCACAAACAAGCTCATTTACTCTTGGCATAAAAGTAGTGATATTTTCATCTTCTCTCATCTTCAGATTTTCAAATTTCCCTTTCAGACTCTGTAGTCTAGCACATTTAACATGCTTGTCACCTTCATGCAGAAGTTCCAGTTTTTGCCAAATCTCAAAAGCAGTGGGTAGGTCAACAACATTTGAAAGCTCTGAATCAGATAATGCACTTAGAAGAGCTTCTATAGTCCGTAGATTGTTTTCAGCATCTGTGATTTCATTTGGGGCTTTCGGGCCACCCTGTGGAGGAGTATACTTCGTTGAAGCCATGGTCCAGTACTGCATTCCCATACATTGCAAGTGACATTTCATGCGACTTTTCCAAAGATTAAAATTGGTTCCATCAAAATTTAGACTATCCTTCTTGTAGGACGACATCCTGGATCTCCTCAAGCGGTTAAGCTCTTTTTAGAGGAAATTAGCTTTGATACCAATTGTTAGATTCAAGGCAGACAACTGAGAGTGGGGGTGAATCAGTTGTCAAAAACTTTCTTTCAATTAAACACTTAAATCCACTTTGTGATTTAGCAGCATATCAATTAATCAATCATGGAAAACATAAAGCATTGAATTAAGAGCAGAAACACATTCACACATAAGACACCAAGATTTTGACATGGAATACCCGGTTAAGGGAAAAACCACGGGGTGATTAACCCAAGATTGTATTCTCTGTTAGAAGAATAGAAAGAACAAATGACACATGCCAATTAGGGCTCACTACCTGAGCACACTGCTCACAAGAGGCTTACTACCTACAAGAGATACACTGTCTACAAGATAATAAGTATCACATACTTGAACTAGAGGATAGCATCTTCACCATGCTTGAATCAGTTCCGTTTAAGCCCATAAACTTCTGCTCTGCCTTTCACTCTCTTCCTCGCTACCACACTCACATCTCCACAAGATACCATTTGAAATGACTTCACAATCCCTTATTTATACAAGACATTGACTTAGGAATAATCATCTAAGTCGGCAAACATCTACAAGAACATCCGCAAGATGTGTAATACATCCGGTCAGCCAGTCTCTGGAAGAACACCATCATCTGGAAGATATTCTTCAATTGCAAGCTCCAACTCCAATACAGACCACCAACACGAACTGGATACAATCCAAATACCTTCACAAGATTGCTTGAATCACTGAGAACATCCACACTTCATCTGCTTACTGAAATCCTTCTCTTCTTCATCTGGAACCTCAAGAACATAGTCTGTCATCACTGTCACAAAGGAATAGATGCTTGCGAACCTGCAAACCATGAACCAATCGAGTTGACACTTCACAAAGACTTCCTCAACACTCCCTTAAATCCATAGAATAGGATAATGCATTTTCAGATCTCACTGGACCTATCTGTGTCACTCTATCACCTCTGAACACCTACCAGAACCGATTCTACTTGAGCGGCCATAACTTCTTCAGAACTTCATGTGGACCTCTAAAATCTTGACTGGATCATCTTAAGACTCATATCTATAAACCCTTTGAACCGCAACCTCTGATAGTCATATTATCTTGGATCTTTACCTTACTGTCTTCACTGTTCTTCTCTGTTCCTGATATGACTAATTTTCTTAATATCCTTAGCACATAGCTCATCCAATCCTTGTCATTATTGCAACAAGAGTATGTTGACATCAATGACAACACCGGTTAGACCCATACTTGCAATAGTAACATGCATCTATCTAACAAAATTAGTAAATACTTTTCATAGCAAAATCTGAAATAACAGAATAATGGTACTAGCCTTCTGCCTTGGTGGTGAGAGTGGGCCCTTGCTCCACACCCTTGGGGCTAAAGGCTACAGTAGGGAATCAGCACAAAAGAATAAGATCACAACTAAATTCAGTCTAATTCCGTTCACTTCTCATTCATGAAAAATATTGATATCAAAGAAAAACTGAGATTACCGAGAATCAGAATAATCCAATCATTGTATATCTTTTCTGTTGTTTTTGTAAGTATATATAAAATGAGTGATGACATATCACTTCTCTGTATCTACCAGTCCTTCTATGAGATGACATCCATCTCTTTATTATACTAGACATCTAACTATGGAAAAATAACCATGCAATAAAAGTAGATTGAGTGGAACAGAAGTCCACTCAGAATTCTAAGTTTGAGTCTTAATACATTTGGGCAGCAAGGCCCTAAAAATATGGATATTGAATCAGTTTTATTCGTAACTCATACAAAAAACCTTAAAAAGATAAAAACTCCAGCAGTTAACTAAAGATGACCCTTCATCACTCAAGTGATGATTTGAGTGAAATGAGGGGTATTATGATCATTGCTGAAAGTGCCTGATCGACAGCTTATGCTGGAAATATGCCCTGCTCTCAGGAGGCACCGGAGATATCTGTCCCTGTCTGTAGCTCTAGAGATATGTCTATAGCTTCAGAGATACCATTGTGACCTTTTTGTTCAGCTCTGGAGATGCTCCAGACTCCCGTCTAGCTCCGGAGAGGCTTTTCTCTTTACTGCAAAACTTCTGGTGTCGTGGTATTCTGGTATTATCTCTGGAGATCATTGAAGACTACCTCCAGAGATGCACAAAATTGCCATTCTGAGCATCTACACCTGTTGATTCAAAAAGAGAGAAGTTTTCTGTATTTTTCTATCAATTCCATGCACATTAGTCCTTAATCAGAAATTATGATCTTAAGTAATTTATCTCAATTAATCATTAACTAGAATGATTTTGCTAGCCTATTCGGGTGCAAACATTAGGAAAGATGGAATCAAGAAGGAGAAAAAGAGAGGTAAAAAGATGTATTTCATGGGTGCTACTTGGCACTCATCATCCCCCCATACCTAAGGTTTGGCAGGTCCTCCTGCTTCTCACAATCTAGATTTATTCTGGTGAAGTAGCCTGTCAGTCAAGCTATAATCCTTTGCATAGGTAGACCAAGTGGTATGGTTGGTATTACCATTGCCTCTGTATTGATCAACCTTCTTCAACCAGGCTTGGAATTTCTTATCTTCCATCTGCTCAGCCCAGACAGGGAGTGGTTCAATTATGAGAGGGGGCCTGAACCGTCCACCTATCCATTCCTGCTTATGCTGATCCATCATTTTGGCTATTAACTTTGCTTTTCTCATAAATAATCTTAAGTTTGTAGGGGTGACCACCTCTCTCATTTTCTACTCAGAGGTCAAAACATTCCATCTTTTCTTTGCTATGGCAAGTACTGGATTTGCTGAACTATTCATGAAAATACCAAAATCGATGGAGCACTCTTGCAAACTTTTTAGGTATAATGGCAAAATTTTGTTCTTACTCTGAGGGTGATAGATATAGGACCTGAATTGGGTCTTAAAAGCATTGGGATTGGGACTTTCCTTCCTGATGAAGAGATCCGTTTCTATATCTTTCTTGAGATGATCTTCCATTCATTCATTCCAGATCTGATGATTCCTCATTGGGGACATAAATGCTTTAAGCTGGCATTCCCCCACAAAATAATTAAGAATGAAAGTTATATCATTAACACAAAAACCATGCAGATATAATTCACATAGGAAATTCTTGTCTTCATCATTACTCCTTGTATATGCTGTCATGAATCCTTCTACTGTCTCTGTATTCTCAACCAGGTCAGACATGACTAAAGAGAATTTCCTTTGCAGGACTCTTTCTTGTAAGAAAATAGAATAGCTGGCACTTGGAGGCCTGCAAGATAGAATGTCAGAAGAAAGAGAGGCCATCTCAATGATTTTGCCATCTAGAGTTTCTATTCTTTTTGTCTTGGCAGTGATTGCCCTTTGTAATTGTAGCATAGGATTTGAAGCCTCATATTCTCTACATTTCTTCTCCCAATGGAATAGGGCCTTAGGAATGTCAATGGGGATTGGACCCACATATGGATCTATTTTTATCTCCTACTCATTGGTTGCCCTTGGGCCAGCCAACTCTTGAATATATTCCTCCTGATCATCTAGTTTGTTGTTGGCCCAAGTTAATTGTCTATCCTGGCTATGTATTTTCTCAATTAATGCTGCCATTATTATGAGGCCATTGTCTCTAGCCATGGTGAGCTCAGAAACACTCTGTGCTGCCTATATCTCCTTTTCTTCCAAAAGTTTGATTGCCTTAGTTTTCTGGGCCTCCAATTCTGCTTCTATCTCCTGGATGATCTTGTTTTTGCTTTGGAGTTCTGTTTGTAGATTTTCAATGACTTGTTTTTGCTCCATTTCTACCTCTATTCTGACCTTCTTAAGGTCAGTAATAATCTGATTCTTTCCCTAGAGTAGTCTCTTTAGGTTGTCAATTTCTTCTAACATTTGCTGTTCTTTTGGAATCTCAACATCCTCTTGATCAGAGGGGTGAGAGAAAGTTTCTGCTTCTACTTTTGTTTGTTGAACATCAGGGTTTTCCATGGCCATCTGCCTGCACTATCAACCGTACCCATTTGCCCTGTTTCAACTTTTTCTGTAGACTCCTTGTCCTGAGGGTCCTCTTGGGGTTCCTCTACTTCTGTTGGCACCGATGAAGGCCCAACCTTCTCCTCATATGTTCTAAATCCTAGGAGTACCTCAGCTAGGAGGGCAGTATCTTTCTTAGCCTGTGAGAGCTGTCTTTTCCTTTTGCTTCTCCATAGCAGAGGTGGGGCAGGTGCCTCTGGAGCAGGTCTCTCATCCTCAGAATCTGAGGAAATAGTAAGAGTTTGTCTGTGTTCTGTCTCCGGAGAATGTGATGGTTCTGAAATTGGACTTGACCCCAGATGGACAAATGGCACTGGAGAAACTTCTCTTTGTTTTCTCTTCCTGACTAGAGGGATCTCATCTAAATCATGAGATATTTCTTCAGCCCAGGTAGCTACAGATTGCCAAGGGTTTGGAAGTGTGGACCTAAGAATTCCTTTTACTTCATTTTTATTTGAATGTAGTTGTATTACAGGTTCACCTTGAAAAGAGAAATTCTTAATCAAATCAGTATATAAGGTTTTCAGATGATAAAACCTCTCACCTTGTTCAGGCAGCCCAGAAATGTGACTGATAGCGGTTGAGGAGAGATTGATTCAGAATCCTCTGATAGCTGTTTGATTGTCCCTTAGATTTTGTAGGAATTCATCCATGACATCTTCTTGAAACCCTTCAAATTTTTCTAGAAAGTCCAACCATCCCGGAGTTCTCAAAATGTTTGTTGCAGCTTCATCTTGCAACAGACCCACAACACTCTTTGGTTCAGATTTCTTCTTTACCCCCATTGCTAAATTGGTTCTACCTTCTGTGCTTAATTCCTCACTCTTCTATCTGTAGTTTGTCCCTTCTTAACTCTGTAGGCTCCGGAGGACTGTTCAATTTACTCTATTCTTCAGGGTATTCCAGAAGTTCGAATGAGGATTATTATTTCTCTCAGCTTAGGCTTATGGAAGATTTGTAGATTAGTTAGAGTACCTAGGCGGTCATAAATGCAATAGAGTGATAGGACACTCTGGAGGCAAGGTGACAGTACATGATAGATGGTGACATGCGTGAATTTGGAAAAGAAAATGATAGCAGGAGGACGTGTCATAGTGACGGCACCCAAAAATAGAAAGACAAGACAGTTGCTATTTAATGCTTAATTTAAGATAGAATTACCTGGATCATTTTTAATGATGAGGAGTGATGTACTTGGCAAAGATGCTGCGTCATTTTATGAGACTGCACACGTCGTGGCACATGAGCAGCTTTTGGTGGCTTGAGATGATGCCCACTACTCCATTGGTTCGCGATCTGCAATCATTTTGCTGAGTGGTTCGAGAATCCATGTTCTTTGGGTGACGTCAGCGCCGTCTTTGTAAATACCCTTGCAAATGATATGCATGCTGATTTTATTTTATTCCTGTCATAAAGTAGAGGATGAGTCATGATGACCTCATCATATGATGTTTCCACTTTATTGCCTGGAGAGGTGGATCCTCTCCCCCAATGTTTGTAAATGACTCTTTATTGATGGAGCATCGGAGGTGCTCCTAGTTTGTGAAGCGCCGGAGGTGCATTTGACTAACTCTCGGCACCTGATCACCTCCATAGCTTGATTATTTTCAATTGTCCTAAAGAAGGGAACCGCCATTTTCTTGTTTTCAACTCCCTTGGTCGAGAAGGATAGCCATTTACTAGTTTTCCATCTTTCTCTCTCTTTTTTTTAGAAGACCGCCATTTGCTGGTTTTCAACCTTCTTTTTTTTCTTTTTTTTTAGAAGGCCACCATTTGCTGGTTTTCGACCTTCCTTTTTTTTTTTAGTCCAACATTGTGATAGAGGAGGTATCCCCTATATCAAAACACAAATCATTAAGAAACTCTTCTTTAGTAGATGGTCTTTTATAGAGTCTGATTCAGTGACCATTTTCTAAGAATGTGTCTGTGCTTCCATCAATAGGTTCTAATAATACTGTTCCATTTTCAAAGACTTCCTTTATTTGATAAGGACCCATCTAATGAGTTTGTAATTTCCCCTTGAACTCTTTGAATTTAGAATCATAAAGAAGAACCCAATCACCTTGCTGAAATGTCCTCCTTTTGATGTGTTGGTCATGCCATTGCTTCCTTTGATACTGAACCAGTTCTGTTTGCTGAATGGCCTTTGTCTGAATTTCATCCAACTCATTGAGTTGAAGAATTCTGTTCTGTTGAGTTATAGACAATGGTAGACCAATATCCAATATAGTTTTAAGTGTTTGGAGTTCAAATTCTATAGACAAAATAGGCTTTTTCCCATAAACCAATTCATATGGTGAGAACTTTGTTGTGGACTTCCAAGTGGTATTGTAAGCCCAAACTGCTTCAGGTAATCTTTTAGCCCAATCTTTTCTGTTCATTGCTACTGTCCTTGTCAGAATATTTTCAAGTTCCCTATTAGTTACTTCTACCTGTCCATTGGCTTGAGGATGGTAAGGTGAAGATTTTCTGTGTTTGACTTGATATAAATCTGTGAATGCTCTGATTACCTATGAAGTAAACTGAGGTCCTCTATCTGAAACTATTGATCTTGGAGCTCCAAACCTTAAGAAAATCTTATTATAAAGGAAATCAACAACTTTTTCTTCTCTTGCAAATTGTAATGCTTGAACCTCAGCCCATTTAGTAACATAGTCTGTGCATACTAGAATGTACTCCTTGCCAGATGATGGTGGAGAAATTGGTCCCAGAAAGTCTAAACCCCACTGCTCAAAT
Source organism: Cunninghamia lanceolata (assembly GCA_027924645.1). NCBI lineage: Eukaryota > Viridiplantae > Streptophyta > Pinopsida > Cupressales > Cupressaceae > Cunninghamia > Cunninghamia lanceolata. The sequence goes on along the minus strand of BSBN01000213.1, from coordinate 24,403,980 downwards.
GGTTCCATAATGACATGAGTGTTGGCAAGAGACACTATATGGATTCATGGTTGTTGTCATTGATGGCAACAAAGGTCATTCCACATATCCGCAAGTCATGATATATCTCTACCGGAAGTCAGATTGAAGATTGTTGTGGTCCGGTGAACAAGAACAGAGCATGTGGCAAGGTCCGACAGATTGGTCCGGATCTCTCAGAGGAAGTGTCTTGGCACAGTGCGGATCTGGGGAAGTCAAGAGGACTATCTTGAGTAGTATATTCCAAGGATTTAGCCTCCGGAGATGGACAAGGAAAAAGATATGAATAGTTGAGTACCGGATTCCTGAGAGACAGTGAAAACAGAGGAAGAACTGACTGACTGAGTATCAAACTACCTTCCGGATGTGTTACAGATGATGATAAAGGTTGTGGAGGCATGAATCATGTTTGGCCGACATAATTGATGATATCTACAAGTATATGCTTGATCCGCATTGCTTGGTGAGCAAGGATTCAGCCGACAGAACTAAGTTTGTAAGAAACTAGACTGTTCCGGATGCCGACTAGAAAGATGATGAAATTACTTGTGCGGATATATATAGAGGATGGATTTAGTGGTAAAGTGTGCGAATGTGTGTGTGGATATGCGAACAAGTCCAGAGTAGAGCAGAAGTAACAAGAAAGATCCGGTATGTGAAAGGACAGCAGACTAAAGAACAGAGGAAAGATGAAGTGCAGCAGATCAGTATACTGAACCTAACCGGAACTGAACTCCAGCATATGCAGATGCCTCCAATCAGTTCAAGACTGTGATTCTAATCACTTTGTAAGACAGTGTGTCTTCTTGTAGGCAGTGAGCCTCTTGTGAGCAGTGTGCTCGGGCAGTGAGCCCTAATTGGCAAGTGCCATTTTTGTAATTTCCTATTCTTCTAACAGAGAATAATTCTTGGGTTAATCACCCCGTGGTTTTCTCCCTTAACAGGGTTTCCACGTCAAAAATACTGTGTCATGTGTTTCTTACTTCATGGTTTATGTTTTGTGTTTGATTTTATGCTGCTTCAATTAAGAGGAAAGTTTAATAAGGAAAACAATTAGGATAACTGATTCACCCCCCCCCCCCCTCTCAGTTATCAACAATTGGTATCAGAGCCAAGTTCCTCCTAATAGAGCCTAACAGCTTGAGGAAGATCTGGGATTTCAAATGGATGCATATGGTTTAAAGGAGCAACTCAAGACTGCCCTTGAGGATCTTGAACAGTCAAATTCTGAAGTCAGTGAATTAAGAGAAAGACTCAAACAGGCTGATGAATTCATGAGGGAATTAAAAGACAAATTAAGTCTCTCTATGAAAAAGAGAAAGGAGCTGCTCCAACAGTTGGCAAGACAAAGTGAAGAAAGCAATACAAATGAAGAATTGACTGAGCAAACCAAGTTATGTGAAAAGTTATCAAAAGAAGTCATCATGTTAAGACATGAAATGGAATCAGGAACTATAAAGTTCACTCAAGAGATTGAAGAAAAAAGAAAGGCTGAAGACAATCTAAAACAATCTCTTAAGGAAAAATCAGAAGAATGCCACCAGATGGACAGGATTATCAGACACCTTGAATCTGATCTTGAAGATTCCAAAGATAATGAAGGAAAACTTGAGGATCAAATTGCCTCTCTCAAAAGAGACCTTCAAACAGCAAATGAATATAAAGAGAAATTCAAGATAAGTTCTGCTCAACTTGAAGTTCTTCTTGGAAGTCAAAAAAGGACAGATGACAAGTATGGCTTGGGATATGAGAAAGGAGAAAGCTCCGGATCCGGTCAGAAGAATCTTGGATCAGAAAATCCAAGGAGCAGGCCTAGAAGACCTCCGGTAAGACAGCCAAATGCTCAAAAATATCCATCCTTCAATGGATACTGCCACAGCTGCAACCATTTTGGTCACAAAGCTAATCAATGCAGAATGAGAATGAATCAGATTAATTCATCCTTCTCCGGACAATGCTTCAACTGCAAAAGGTATGGACACAAATCCCATGAATGCAGAATTATGCAAGTAAACAAATCATTCAAAGGTAGATGCTTTACATGCAATAGAGTAGGTCATATGGCTAATCAATGCAGATCAAGGGGATATCAGTTAAATATGCAAAGAAATGTTATTTGCCAAATCTGCAATAGGTCCGGTCATAATGCTAAAGTCTGCAGAAACAAGAATCAGGACAAAAGAGGTCCGGTGTATAATCAGAATCAAGACAAGGGTAAACAAAAGATGAATGCGGATGAAGTTAGGAATCAGATGAGCAAGATTTGGGTGAAGAAAAACTCAGAGAATGTAGAGGTTGGATCCGCACCAGATTCTGGTGCTGATATTTCTTCCGGAAATTAAAAGGTGAGCTCAGGCTCAGGGGGAGACTCAAAGAAGATTCTGTTCCCCCAGCCAAACAAGTTGTGCCGGATGTGGCACAAGATGCGGATTAAAGGGTTTGTAGATATAACTCCTGAGATGCTTCAGTCAAGTTTTTAGAGGTCCGCATGGAGTTATGAAGAATCTGTGTTCGATTAAGTTAGACCTGTTCAGGGAGGTGCTCCGGTATGATAAAGGATTACAAAAGGTCCGGAGAGATCCGGAAGTGCACGATCTTGTCTTGCGGATTGGACAGAGTATTTGGGATGTTCTTGTAATATGTTACCTAGATTTATTCATGATTTAAAGATCCGGATGATATTCAGTGATCAGGACTAATCCGGGATACTCCAAGCTGTCCAGACATGGTAAACCGGAATAATGCAGGTGAAGCATTTATTGCAGACAGATATTAGGGTTTGCGGAGCAATATAAGGGATTTCTCAAAAGTTATCTGCTCATTCTACACTTGAGAAGAAGCGAATAGTGGAGCTCTGCAACAAGGTTCATCAAGCACACCAAGGATCTCCTGCCGAAGCTATTGCATAAAGAAATCAATCCAACCACTCCGTGCAAACCGAAGGCGCTTAAGGTATTCTTCGTTTTTCATTGCCTCACTGCAAATCCTTGAAGAATGGCTACTCCAAACATAGTTAAGATCTCTGATAGACCTCGCCCCTCATTCAAGAAACATCCCTACAAATCATTGGAGGTAGATCCACTAGGAGCCTTCTCTAGTGTTCCCCACGGAGTCTTACATACTGAAGATATTAGGGTTTACATACACGCAAACATTGAGGAATTTGGGGAATTCAAATTAAGAGACCTCTATCACAAGCAACTGATAGACAATGCTTTTGAGCTCAAACCAGAGTATAAGGGTATCCAGAAGAAACAATTTGAGCAATTCATTCATTTCCCTAGCTTTGAAGAAGATGAATGGGTCCGGTATGTACTGAGCAGGATGCATGACAACTTCCTTTGGCTAGATAGACCCTGTAAGATCACAAAAGAAGCAATTAGAGCAGTAACTGGTCTATACTCTTCCGGGGGGGTACCTATCCTCAAATCTGTCAAGAACAACGTTGTAACTGAGGCCACCGGATCCAAATATGATAAGAGGGCAATGACCATTGAAGATATTTCGGATCCGGATATCAAATATGCATCAATGATAATAGGATACAAGATCTATCACTCCAGCAGGGAGAATTCTGTATCCGGAACTGCAATATACACAGCATATGAAATGCTAAGAAAGAATGCAGATTATGATCTTTGTGAACTACTACTAAGCCAATTGATGGAAAATGTACAGAAAATCAAGAAAGACAAGAAGAACTCCTTTAAGTATGGTACTCTCATTGTATGTCTATTCTTTTACTTCATGAATGAGCTACCCGGAACAAGTGGATGGATATGGCAGAATGACAAACCTGTTGCAGTCCAGATAAGAGACTATTTGCATGGACTTGGGGATGCAAAAGCGAGAAATACAGCTCTATGGGGATACTTCAAAAACTTTCAGAGCATGATGCAAGCAAGAGAGAGAATTCCCCAGTCTCTCATTGAGAAATACAAGGACTCAGTATGTTTTATGGTTGACACTGATCAGTGCCTAATGGAGGCAGTGGAGCCAAGGACTGTCTGGATCATGCCCATGGGGTATGAAGTTGATGAACAGATAGTAGAGCTGCATGTTCAACACATGCTAAGTCAGCCCAAAGATCCTAAGGCAGAAAGGTTTGGAACCTTTGAGGAGCTGAGCGTGAAATTACATGTAGAACTCAGGGAACCTGAGATTAAGAGAAAAGTGAGAAAAGAAGTAGAGCACATTGCTCAAGGCCTAGGCATCTCAAAAGAGGCACTTGATGCCAGCCGGGAAAAGAGGAGAAAGGCTGAGGAAGAAGAGAAAAGCACAGAAAGTGTTCCGGTTGAAACCCCCACCCGGACCAGATCATCAAAGAGATCTGCACCTTCCACAACCAAAAGCTCAAAACCGGAAGTCCAGGCATCCGGTAAAAGATCCAAGACAAAAGCATCAAGGGCTTATGAAAGCCAAAAGGATGAAGAGGAAACAGAATCAGATAAGGAAGTTAGAGAAGTAAAGAAACAGAAGAAGAAAGGATCCGGTAAGCCCTCCACAGGCCAAGACAAGGATGAAATGGCAGAGGTAACTGTTGAAAAGCCCACTCTGTCACTAGAGAGCATAATCAAGTCGGTCACGGTGGATGGAAACCTTCAACCAATGACTGAATCCTATGATGACTTCAGTGAGGCAGACCAAAAGACTCTGCAGGAGGCCACAGTGAAATATCTCAACATATATAATAAGGCTTTCATTGAAATAATATCTCTTATTCCTAAAAGCCTAGAAAAGGAAATGGAAGTGAGGAAAAATAATGCTCATGCTAAAGATCTTGAGATCCGGGAGCAGATAGCTATTCAGCTATATCCTCAAATTGATCCCAAGACAATGAACATGATCTTCAAGGACTACAAAGATGAGTTCAGAAGTAAAGCCAGGATGAATCAGCTCATGCTTGGTGAGACTGACAAAGTGGCACAAGAGACAGAAGAGATCCTCCGGAAGGCCTTCAAAAGGTTCAATCTTCCTGTTGTAGAGGACTTAGGTGCAGAAACAGCTGCTGACTTGGAATCTTCTGTTCCGGAAGAAGTGAGCCCTGAACAGACAAGTGAGGACTTGGGACCCTCTGCTCCAGAAGAAGTGACCCATGAACAAGCAAGCATCTCTCCTCCGGTTTCCCCTACAGTCTCCGGATCCAAAGAAGAAGAGCAATTGCAGGAGAAGGAAGCAGTGGTGACAGACAAAGAGGTTGACAGTTCTAAGACTGCAGAAGAAAAGAAACATCTGTCTCCGGCAAGAGACACTGCACAAACTGTTCAACAATTTTTGAGCAAAGAAACTCTAGAGATTGATGAACCGGAGCTTCTAAAAGGTCCATTTGATTTTGACTCTCTCTCTCCGGTACAAACAATGAAGATAGCTTCATTTGCAAATGCCAAGGCAAATGAAAAGCTCCTGAAGTCTCATATGGAAGACTGTGAGTTGATAGAGGCTGCTTCCGGAGTACTTGTAAAGATCATGCCATCAATCCAAATAGATCCGACTGCCTCCACTTCCGGTAATCTAAAAACCTTAGTCAGCAGTATTGATACACATTTTAATTCTCTAGAAAAATCAGCTGAAGACAAGGTCCGGAAGGAATTTTTGGATAAGAGATTTTCTGAAATATTAGAACTAATCTCTAAGGATAGGAAGATTGTAAGCATTGGAATAAAGAGCTTAGAAAATGCTCTTAAGGATGGCGGTGACATCTACAAATTTTGTATATCTTGGTCAAAGGCAACAACAGCAATTGACAAGAAAATAAAAGAAGAACAGGACAAGCTTCAAAGCTTATCTCAAAGTTTTGATCCTCTCTCTTCCTCTATAATAAATCAAGAATGTCAGACTATTGCAGTCTTGAATGAAATAAAGAATCTTGAGAAGGAGAGGAAGAACATTACCAACCGGATGGGAGAACTTAGAAGGATTATAGTCCCTAAGTTGGAAACGATGCATGAGGCCATCAGTGATGCCCAGACCACCGCCCATACAAAAGATCCGACAGATCTCAGGCGGGCAGAAGCTTTTGCATTTTTGTTGAGTGGTCACATTTCAATCCTGGACAGAATGAAGCTTAGTTGGGCTACTGAAATGGTTCAACTGCAGACATCCTTTGCAGACATTCTGCAGTATATGTGAGTATGTAAATATGCGGCTATATATAGAAAATTTTTGAAAATTTTGGTGTGCGGACCCTACCCTTTGCCATTGATGTCAAAGGGGGAGTGAGGAGCAGTGAAAAATGAGGAATCCAACTCAGGGGGAGTTCCGGAAATTGTATATAAAGACAGAGAAGACAGAGCATCAGCAAAGGGGGAGCATAGTGTAAACACTTAGTCATTTTTCACTAAGTGTTGCCATCAATGCCAAAGGGGGAGATTGTTGGCAAGAGACACTATATGGATTCATGGTTGTTGTCATTGATGGCAACAAAGGTCATTCCACATATCCGCAAGTCATGATATATCTCTACCGGAAGTCAGATTGAAGATTGTTGTGGTCCGGTGAACAAGAACAGAGCATGTGGCAAGGTCCGACAGATTGGTCCGGATCTCTCAGAGGAAGTGTCTTGGCACAGTGCGGATCTGGGGAAGTCAAGAGGACTATCTTGAGTAGTATATTCCAAGGATTTAGCCTCCGGAGATGGACAAGGAAAAAGATATGAATAGTTGAGTACCGGATTCCTGAGAGACAGTGAAAACAGAGGAAGAACTGACTGACTGAGTATCAAACTACCTTCCGGATGTGTTACAGATGATGATAAAGGTTGCGGAGGCATGAATCATGTTTGGCCGACATAATTGATGATATCTACAAGTATATGCTTGATCCGCATTGCTTGGTGAGCAAGGATTCAGCCGACAGAACTAAGTTTGTAAGAAACTAGACTGTTCCGGATGCCGACTAGAAAGATGATGAAATTACTTGTGCGGATATATATAGAGGATGGATTTAGTGGTAAAGTGTGCGAATGTGTGTGTGGATATGCGAACAAGTCCAGAGTAGAGCAGAAGTAACAAGAAAGATCCGGTATGTGAAAGGACAGCAGACTAAAGAACAGAGGAAAGATGAAGTGCAGCAGATCAGTATACTGAACCTAACCGGAACTGAACTCCAGCATATGCAGATGCCTCCAATCAGTTCAAGACTGTGATTCTAATCACTTTGTAAGACAGTGTGTCTTCTTGTAGGCAGTGAGCCTCTTGTGAGCAGTGTGCTCGGGCAGTGAGCCCTAATTGGCAAGTGCCATTTTTGTAATTTCCTATTCTTCTAACAGAGAATAATTCTTGGGTTAATCACCCCGTGGTTTTCTCCCTTAACAGGGTTTCCACGTCAAAAATACTGTGTCATGTGTTTCTTACTTCATGGTTTATGTTTTGTGTTTGATTTTATGCTGCTTCAATTAAGAGGAAAGTTTAATAAGGAAAACAATTAGGATAACTGATTCACCCCCCCCCCCTCTCAGTTATCAACAATGAGGATGTAATAACATCTCCTAGGTAAAGGTTCGCTGTCCCATCCTTTGGCATTGGTCACAGTGCTGCACATACTTCTTTGTATCTTTATGAAGAGAGGGCTAGTAGTAACTAGCTCTGAGGATCTTGTGGATTGTGGTGGAAGGAGTATTGGCCACCAGATGGTTCATCATGACATGCTCTCAACACATCAAAAATCTCATCAGCTTTTAAACACCTGCGTAGAATGAAATCAGGACCACATTTAAATAGTAAACCATTCAACCATTTGTAAGATAAACTTTCTTTAACTAAACATTTTTTTTTTGTTTTGAGGTAAAATGGGATGAATACAAGCCTATAGCTAAAAGATTAGCTATGTCAGCAAACCAAGGTACAGTAGAGGAGATAGCAAAAAGATGTTCATCTGGGAACTTGTCCTCCATTGGTTGGTTTTCTCCTCCTGTATGCAATCTTGACAAAAAATCAACAACAAATTAAACTTACCTGGATTATCAACTATGGTAATATCAAATTTCTGCAATAGCAATAACCACCTGATGATCCTTGCACCCACTACTGGTTTATTCATTAGGTACTTGATGGCTACATGATCAGTGTGTACAAATATTTCATATCCAGTGATGTAATGCCTGAATTTATTTATAGCATAGATGACTACCAAGAATTCTTTTTCAGTTGTGGTGTAATTTCTTTCTGCAAAGGTAAGGTTTTTTCTAATGTAATAAATGGCATGCATGCTCTCTCCTTCCTCCTTTTGTCCTAAAACTACCCCAATAGACTCATTTGGAGCATCAGTCTGTAGGTGAAATGGTAAAGTCCAATTAGGTCCTCTCAAAATTGGTGTGACAGTAAGCTTCTCTTTCAAGGTTTCAATGCTGATTGATAGTCTTTTGTCCATAGAAATTCTGTCTTTGTTAAGTAGGGTAAATAGGGGGGCAGCGATTCTGCTGAAATTTTCTATGAATCTCCTATAGTAGCCTGCATGACCCAGAAAACTTCTAACATCTGTTTGATTTTTGGGTGAAGGCAACTGTGTGTGTGATCACTTCTATTTTGTTTTGATCCACTTTGATCCCCTTTTCTGAAATGTAGTGTCCCAAAACAATTCCTTCCTCCACCATCATGAAGCACTTTTCATGGCTAAGGGATAATTGATTTTTCTCACAGCATTTCAGTACTTTCTCAAGGTTTGTGAGAGCTTCTTCAAAATTATCCCCATACACAGTAAAGTCATTCATATAGACCTCCATGCATTCATTAGCTGGTTCAGCGAAAATAGCTAAAACAAGTCTCTAAAATGTAGCTGGGGCATTGCATAGTCCAAAGGGAAGAAATTTGTAAGAAAAAGTTCCCCAAGAGAAAGTGAAGGTGGTTTTGTCCTGGTCTTCAGGTGCTACTTAAATTTGATTATACCCACTAAATCCATCTAGAAAAGAAAAATACTTTCTCCCAGCAAGGTTGTCCAATACTTGGTCAATGAATGGTAAGGGAAAGTAGTCATTTTTTGTGGCCTTGTTTAGTTCTCTATAATCAATACACACCCTCCATTTCCTATTCTTTTTAGGCACTATGACAAGGGGTGAGACCCATTGACTGTTTGAGATTGGATATATAAACCCTGCTTGAAGTAATTTTTCTATTTCAGTTTTGACAATGTCCTTTAAAGTAGGATTCAATCTTCTCTAGGGTTGTCTGACAGGTTTAATATCCTTAGTGTATATATGATGGGTACAGATCTCAAGAGGTATGCCTTTCATATCTTGGTATTCCCAAGCAAAAGTTGCTGAATGGGAAATTAGAAGTTGGATAAGTTTTTCTTCTTGATTTGCTGTTAACTGAGTATTGATATTAAGTGTTTTCCCTGGTAAAATCATGACCTGTTTTGTGATTTGATCCATAGATGTAGTTAATCCGTACATTGGAGTCATGGCATTGAGAGGAAAAGAATGTGGAAGCAACATGTGGAAAGTGGCTAAGTCTCTGTAAAAGGTTTCTCCACAAGGAATGATGTTGGCAAGGGTACAATGAGAAGAAGTAAGAAGTTCTCTCCTAGAATCTTGGGCGAGCTCCATCACATCCTTATTGATTAGGATGTGAGTAATGTCTTCTGTTGTATCATAGTATATTTCTTCTTCTAACTCTCCCATATGTTCCTTGATGGTTACCATAGCTACTGAGGCACTATTGTCATTGTTCTCTGGTTCATCCATCCATACTCTATCTGTATAATGTATTGATGGTTTAGTTGGAGGATACAAAGATATTTTCTTCACATCTATCCCATTAGAAATGACCATATCCCCAGTTTGACAATCAATAGATGTTGCTGCTATAGTCAGCCATGGTCTTCCTAAAATTAGTGGATAAGCATTTCTCTGGTTTCTAGGTTCTAATATCAGGAAGTCCACTGGAAATTTCCATGAATCTATCAAAACTGGTACATCAGTAATTACTCCTTTTGGAACAACTACTGACTGGTCAGCAAGTTGAAGAATTGTAGTTGTGGATTGGATACCGGATAGAGCTAATTTGTCCATTGTGTGAACTGTCATCACATTAATTGCTGCTCCCAAATCAACTAGAACATTTGAAATTTCTACCCCTGAGATGAAAATAGTTATGACAGGATTTTTAGGGTCTCCATATTTTGGGAGGATCATTTCTCCCATCAACAGATCTACTACTTTTCCTTCCACCTGTATTATGGAAGGAAAGTTTTTCTTCCTACCCTGAGTTTTTATACAATACTATTTAATGAACTGATTTAGTTCTGGTACATCTCTGATTGCTTGGAGAAGAGGAATTTTGATGTTTAGTTGCTCGATTTCTTGTAAAAGTTTTGATTCCGGGTTGGTTTGGACTTGTTTTTGTAAGATCTTTTTCTGGGGAACATACTGTTGAAGCCATTCTGGGTATGGTGCTAGTTTTTCCATCTCCGGAGCATCTCCGGAGCTCTTGTCAGAATTGTGTTTAGGAATGTTCTCCGGAGTCGGTCTTTTAGGAGCAACTCCGGAGTTGTCCAAGGATGATTCTTTTAGCACTTTTTCGTTAGTAATCGCCTCTGGGAGTTGAGTGGATTAATTTTTAGATTCCTCATCATTGGTTACTTCAACTATAGTTGGAGGAGATGGTCTTGGGAATGCTTTCCCAGAACGTAGCTGGAGATTATTTAAATATATAGCATTAATTCTAGCCAGATTTTCTTGCTCTGTCATGTAAACATCTGCTCCCTGCTTATTCCGTGGGTTTGGTATAGGCTGAGTTGGTAAAGGTGGTTGGCTAACTGATTCATTTTGTGATTGACCTTGTATGTTGGAGGGTCTAGTTAGTAAAGCTTATTGTTGAGGTTGGAAACGTTTAGGTTGTCCCTGGTATTGTTGTTTATATCCCTGTTGAGAACCCCATTGAGGTTGCATGTTTTGTGATCCAAACCATGGTGGCCACTGTTGATTTCCCCAGGGCTGACTTTGCCAATTTTAGTTTTGCCAATGATGATTTTGCCAATCTTGCTGTCCCCAAGGGGGATTATTCTAAGGCCCATGCCAAGTTGGATTCCATTGATTATTTTCCCAATTAGAAGGACCCCTATAAGAAGGTTGGTTTGGATACTGATCATAAGGGAAATTCCCAGCTTGTTTTTGTCCCACATAGTTCAATTCTTCTTCCATTATGGCATTCTTCTTACTCAATCTTTTCAAGGCTGGAAGTTGACTACATTGACTGGTAGGATGTTCCCTATCACAGATCTAACAAATCTCTGATTTGTGCAAAGGGCATTCTCTCAACAGATGCTTGTTTCTACACCTAGGACAATAGATGGAGAGTGGTTTAGTTGTTCTATTTTGATCAGCTATTCTAGTTTTTACTTGAATCCCATCCAATGTGGTATTTAATTGGACCAAAATATCTATTTTTAGATTTGCAATCTCTTCCATTAACTGTCCTATTTCATTCTTCCCTTTAAAAGTTCTGAATGACCTCACTCCATCTTGGGTTCTAGAATAGTTCCTCCAGAGTTCTTCTATAGCAGGTATATCCATTTTGTTGATATTTGCTTTTCCCATTAGATCCAGTGCCTGTTTTGATTCTTTATCCAATCCTTTTACAAATAGGGTTCTAGCCAAGGAGTGATCTACTGGGTTGCCATACCTTCTCAAGGAGAAATTAAACCTATCCACATAGTCCTCTAAGGTCTCTTCCTCCCCCTGCCCTATTTTAAACAATTCTTCATTTTTATTACTAGATCTACAGTAATCTTGATACTTTCCCAAAAATTCTGTTTCCATTTGATCCCAAGAATGGATAGAATTCTAGGGTAAACCCATAAACTATCTCATCGCAGAATCTTTCAGAGTTGAAGGGAATAGTTTGAGTTTTTGGTTATCTGATCCATAATCATAAGTTTGGCAGACTACTTTGAATTCAAACAAAAATTGATCTAGATCCTCAGAAGAAAGTCTCTAAAATTTGGCAAGTGTGCTGGATAGATATTCTTCGTAGGAGCATTGTCTCCAGCAGCCAAAACAATAGGATATGAGAAGGTTCTTGGAGCCTGATTTTCCTCTTCTCCTTGAGGTTCGAGGAAATTAGGTTCTATCAAAGGATCTACCTGAAACTTTTGTTGTAATTCCTGGATATAATCAGCGAGTGGAAAATTTGGAGGATCTAAGGGATTATTGATTTGAGGTGCAGCTTCCAAAGTAGGTTCTAGGTTTCTCTCTTCAACAAGATCTTGTGCCACCCCATTGCTTTCCCCTATGGTTTGTTGATGGGGTGTCTATTTTATATATCTTCCTTTTGAATCTCTAGCTCTAACCATACAGATCTATCCTAAAAATTGTTTTAGCTAAGTTTCCCTAATTAACACAATATTATCCCCGACAACGGCGCCAAAAATGACAAGGTGTCATTGTACCTCATCATTTAATCATATTTCAGATGTCAAAAATCCAAGGGCTATGTCCTCGGCTGTCTGCAATTAGGGATTCTACAGTTACCAGTTTTCCTAGCTAATCTTAATAACTTCTACTAATTTGAAGAAATTGATCTATCTACTTACTGAATGAATTTATGGAATGCTGAAAACATAATTAAACAAGAAGTTACTTAAAGAAATCTTAAAAATAGTAACATGCATCTATCTATCAAAATTAGTAAATACTTTTCACAGCAAAATCTGAAATAATAGAATAGTGGTACTAGCCTTCTGCCTTGGTGGTGAGAGTGGGCCCTTGCTCCACACCCTTGGGGTTGAAGGCTACAGTAGGGAATCAACACAAAAAAATAAGATCACAACTAAATTTGGTCCAATTCCATTCACTTCTTATTCATGATAAATATTGATATCAAAGAAAAACTGAGATTATCGAGAATCAGAATAATCCAATCATTGTATATCTTTTTTTCTGTTTCTGTAAGTATATATAAAATGAGTGATGACAAATCACTTCTCTTTATCTACCAGTTCTTCTATGAGATGACATCCATCTCTTTATTATACTAGACGTCTAACTATGGAAAAATAATCATGCAATAAAAGTAGATTGAGTGGAACATAAGTCCGCTTAGAATTCTAAGTTTGAGTCTTAATACATTTGGGCAGCGAGGCCCTAAAAATATGGATATTGAATCAGTTTTATCCGTAACTCATACAAAAAACTTTAAAAAGACAAAAAATCCAGCAGTTAACTAAAGATGACCCTTCACCACTCAGGTGATGATTTGAGTGAAATGAGGGGTATTATGATCACTGCTGAAAGTGCCTGATCGACAACTTATGCTAGAAATATGCCCTGCTCTCAGGAGGCACTGGAGATATCTGTCCCTGTCTATAGCTTCAGAGATATGTTTGTAGCTCTGCAGATACCATTGTGACCTTTTTGTTCAGCTCCGGAGATGCTCCAGACTCCTGTCCAGCTTCGGAGAGGCTTTTCTCTTTACAGCAAAACTTCTGGTGTCATGGTATTCTGGTATTGTCTCCAGAGATCATTGAAGACTACCTCCAGAGATGCACAAAATTGCCATTCTGAGCATCTACACCTGTTGATTCAAAAAGAGAGAAGTTTTCTACATTTTTCCATCAATTCCATGCACATTAGTCCTTAATCAGAAATTATGATCTTAAGTAATTTATCTCAATTAATCAGTAACTAGAACGATCTTGCTAGCCTATTCAGGTACAAACATTAGGAAAGATGGAATCAGGAAGGAGAAAAAGAGAGGTAAAAAGATGTATTTCATGGGTGCTACTTGGCACTCATCAGTAACAGTTCAAAAAATCCCTATGAATTGTGGCATGGTAGAGTTCCTACTATGAAATATTTCAAAGTTTTTGGTAGCAAATGTTATATCAAAAGAGAAGAAGATTTAGGCAAGTTTGATGCTAGATGTGATGAAGGAATCTTCCTTGGTTACTCCACCAAGAGTTGGGTAGGTGCAAGAAAATGAGTTCACTTTTTTGGCCAAAAAGTGGTAGTGTTTTTTCTGTTTTTAAAATTTTGTCATACTTGGAGTGACAATTTAAAGCACTTGCACATAAAATATTAAGATGATGTAAAAATAAGAAATGTAGGATTTTGTTTGTAGTTTTCAAATATATAATTTTTTCTAATACCCAGATGATGTAAGTTGGTTTTTTATTGGATGTACAAAAAGTGGCTTTTTAAATGTCCCTTATTTTTTGCAAAAGTGTGCATGTGTACGACCAACATAATTTGACCTAAATTAATGTATTTTTCTAATTCCTTTTGTGGAAAGATTCTTAGGATGTTGAATTTTGGTCAGGATATTTTTTTGTAATTTTTTGATAAATATTTTTTTTAATATTAATTTTTTAATGGCCCTAATTAGTGTTTTTTAAAACCCCTCGTGTACGACCAACATAATTTGAGCTAAACTAATCAATTCACCAATTTGTTTTTCCATCATGTAGAGAATGATGTCTAGTTTAGTCAGGCATAATTTTTTTTTCAAGAAACTTTCAAAATCAAAAGTTATTAAAAAAATAGTAACCTATGTTATTTCAAGTTTATGAGTTAGTTTGTTTGGAAAATAAATAATTAATAGAAATTTATGTTCAATAGTAGAAAAAATTTATATTTGAAAACTAGACTTTCAGATCTATAATGGGTTTTAATTTCGTTAAAATATTCTGAAAAAAAAGTCGTCAACTATAGTGGTGAAACTAGTTTTTTCTGTTGTTGTTTTCATGGTGTCCTAGTTGCAGGTCAAAAGCTAAGGCTTGGGTTTCCAAGCCTAAAACCAATGCAAATTGGTGGGTTTGAAATTTCAAAATTTTAGAAACGGGTACCCGTTTTAAAAATAATGGGTACCCATTTCTAAAAAATAAGAAAATTAGCCATAGGCATGTAAAAAAATAAAAAAATAGTTTTTGAAAACGGGTACCTATTTTTGCTTCGGGTGCTCGATCCTAAACAGGTACCCATTTTTTTCAAAACGGGTACCCATTCCAAGCGGCATTTTTCATCCGCGGGAGACTTCCGCGAAATGTATACTCAACTTCTTGCTTTAACCCAGTAGGGCCTACCGGTGCTATAATAAGAGGCTAAATAAGATCATTGAAAGTGCAAATGTTAAAGTTGATGAATGTAAAGAAAGGTCTTCAGAATCAAGTGGATATGAGTTAGATGATCCAGATGTTTCAGAAGTGGTGCAACATGAAGACAACATAGATGAAGAAGAACAAGCTCTAGTAAGTGCTACCAAAACTCGAAGATATGTAAGAATCAGTCATTCTGAAAATCAAATCATAGGAGATAAGAGCAAAGGGATCTTAACTAGAAGAAAAGCTGCAGAAGAACAAGTAAATTTCTTTTTGATCTCTAAGATTGAACCTAAAAATATGGATGAGGCTTGCAAATATGAGAATTGGATAAAGGCCATGGAAGAAGAATTGATGCAGATAGAGAAGAATCAGACTTGGGATCTTGTTCCTAGACCAGCAGACAAGAATGTAATTGGTACAGAGTGGGTCTTCAGAGACAAAATGAATGAGAATGGTGAAGTGGTAAGAAACAAAGCAAGATTGGTATGCAAAGGAGATGCTCAGGTTGAAGGAATAGACTTTGAAGAAACTTTTGCTCCAGTAGCAAGGATTGAAGCAATAAGGATGTTTCTGGCTTTTATAGCATACAAAGATTTCAAGGTTTATCAAATGGATGCGAAGTTTGCCTTCTTAAATGGAGAGTTGGAAGAGGAAGTCTATATTGAACAATCGAAAGGATTTCAGTCATCAAAACAAAGGGACATGGTATGTAGATTGAAGAAAGCATTGTATGGATTAAAACAAGCTCCTAGGGCATGGTATGCACAGTTGGACAAGTACCTGATATAGATAGGGTTCAGTAAAGGTACGACAGATAATAATCTCTACTTCAAGATCAATGATGAACAAACCCTGATTGTTGTAGTTTTTGTTGATGATATTATTTTTGGAGGCAATGAAGGTATGTGCTCAGTTTTTGCTAGAGAAATGCAAAGTGAATTTGAAATGTCTATGTTTGGAGAGATGAACTTCCTTTTAGGTCTACAAATGAGTCCATCAGATAAGGGTATCTTCATTTCTTAGTCTAAGTATGTGAAAGAGTTGTTAAAGAAATTTAGGATGGAAGACTCTAAACCAGTATGCACACCTATGATAATTCGTTGCAAGTTAAGCAAGATGATAACTCACCCATGGTAGACCAGAAAAAGTATAGATCTATGATTGGAGGATTACTTTATCTGACTCAAACTAGACTTGACATAATACATGCAGTGTGTCTTGTGGCAAGATTTCAGGCAGAACCCAAGGAATCACATGTGATGGCAGTCAAAAGAATTCTGAGATATTTAAAAGGCACAATAGATTATGGTTTGTGGTACCTTAAGGATTGTGACTTTACTCTCAGTGCATATACTGGTGTTGATTGGGCTAGAGATGTGGATGACAGAAAAAATACAAGTTGAGGTGCATTCTTCTTGGGAAAAAGATTAGTATCTTGGCTAAGCAAGAAATAGGATTCAATATCCCTGTCTACTGTAGAGGTAGAATACATTGCAACATCATGTAGTTGCACTCAAGTGTTATGGATGAAAAAGACTTTGAAGGACATCAAAATTGTGTATGAAGAACCTATTACAATCTTTTGTGACAACACAAGTGCCATAAACATATCAAAGAACCTAGTGATGCATTCAAGGACCAAGCACATATCCATTAGGTATCATTTCCTGAGACAAAAAGTGACAGAGAATGAAGTCAAGTTGAAGTATGTTTCTACCAAGGATCAGATTGTAGACATTTTCACCAAGCCTTTGCCCAAGGATACCTTTGAGTATCTTAGAGAAAAGTTAGGGGGCATCACCCCTCCTGCTCTAAACTAAGATGCATAATAGTGCATCAGTCTAGATGTGTTCAGAGGTCTGGATTGATGCTTTTTAGGGCTACTTCTAAGGGGGAGTAGTCAGAAAGTTCAGAAGAGAGATTAGATCAGAGCAGAAGAGTGCAAGTATGTGCCCTTTGCCATTGATTCAAAGGGGGAGAGAAGTCATGTGAAAAACTTAGAGTGTAGATGCATAAAAGAAAGGAGAATTTTGGAGAAAGAAAGAAGTGCAGGTGTGTAAAGAGAAAGGGGGAGAATCTTGTCTGGATGGCTGTTGCAGTTTTTCACATCATGTTTCCATCAATGACAAAGGGGGAGATTGTTGCAAGTATGTGCCTAATCGTTGTTGTCATTGATGTCAACATATCCTTGTTGTCATTAGTGTTAACTGTATCTTATTCTATTACTTGTTTAGAAGACTTGTATGTTGAGGATATTGAGAAAATTAGCTCTCCATAAGAAACAAGTGAGTTACAGAGAAGTGTAGTACAGACAGTGAGTTGTATGTTGAAGATCAGTCTGGTAAACTGCTCTACATTTATTTTTGCTTGAAGATAGTGGTCTGCGGATTGGAAGTAAGTTAGAGGTATGTCTGAGGATACTACATTTCAGGTCTGGGCCATCCACATGAAGATCTGAGTGAGTTGTGTTCACCATAGTGAAACCTGCTTTTTCTGTAAGTTCAGTTGAGACAAGAAGATAGTATTTGACTCTGCATTCCTTCGGAATAAAGTATTTTTCTCTACGGCTCTAAAGGGAAGTCTAGGATGATGATAAGTGCCTACAGTTGCAATGGTTCATGGTTTGGTGGTCCGCAAGCTATCTTTCTTTTATGACAGTTGAAGACAGTAAAGTTCATGTGTTTAGGCGAGAAGATTCCTATGGATAAAGTGGTTAAGGTTCGTGCGCTTGCTCCTAATGACTATAGCATGCTTGTGGATGTCTCCTAATCACATTCCTATTTAGACTTTGGTCTGTGTTAAGAAATTGAGATGGTGTGTGAAGATTGTTCCCAGATAACGTAGCGTGTAACCAGTCTTGACCGACCTGGTTGATCCCAGTGATTGCAGGGATCTCTGGAAGATTGTGGAAGCATGTTGTGGTGTGGAAGATCATATTTGAGTCCTAGCTAAGGCATGGTGTGATCCGCATTTCATTCTCTTTGCATGATATTGTAATAGGTCAGGACTATTTTGTAAATGTTTGTAATATCGACCTTGGAGATTTTTCCAATGGTTGATGATTGTGATGCTGACCTTGATGATCATTCCAAGGTTGATGTAGTGTATAAATACTTGTAGTTGAGTCATGGAAAAGGTGTCCTTGAGTGGAAATGATAAGATATTAAGAAAGGTCCAAAGGTAGAGCAGAGAAGAGGCAGAAGAAAGAAGAGGAAGAGCAGAGTAG
Organism: Cunninghamia lanceolata; assembly: GCA_027924645.1. Lineage (NCBI taxonomy): Eukaryota > Viridiplantae > Streptophyta > Pinopsida > Cupressales > Cupressaceae > Cunninghamia > Cunninghamia lanceolata. The sequence continues at coordinate 24,385,703 of BSBN01000213.1, read as the reverse complement.
AGGAAGAGCAAAGAAGAGGAAGAGCAGAGCAGAGGAAGAGAAGAGCAGAGTAGAGGAATTATTATTCACAATATGGAAAGGTGTTGATCATGCAGTGAGTCTAGCAGTAAGCCACCAGTAGGGTTTAACAGCCCTCACGGTTTAACATTCCTTATTGTAATCTTGCTAGGTTTAGGGTTGAGGCAGTGAGTCTACTAGACCTAGTTGTTCTTCATGGCAGTAAGCTAGTATGTTTAGGCTCATGGAGTGACCAATCTTGAACATCATTATTTCAAGATTACAATATATATTGAGAATTAATCCTCTTCGTGGTTTTTCCCCACCTTGGGGTTTTCCACGTAAATCTGGTGTCTCTTGTGTTTGATGTTGTATCTATGGTTAAGTTTATTATTTCATGCACTCACGGTTAAATCATAATAATTATGGATAAGTGATGAATGTTTAAATTGCATAAAGTGTTTAAGGTTTTGTGACAACTGATTCACCCCCCTCTCAGTTGTCTGACGCATATCAACAGACACTACATGCATATGCAAGATAAAGTACAGGAAAATAAATATTGAAATCATAAAAATGACACCCAAAAGGATATTGTAGAGGATGTGGATCATTGCCACATGAGAGGATGAAGCCCCCACTCTATGTTCCTACAAAACCATAGTATTATGGACCACATCCTACAATAACACCTTGTTAGAAAAGTGAAATTATCCTACAAACAAATAGGTTAAGGTGTGAGTTAAAAAAAATTTCTAGGAGAATGAGATGAGACATGATCAGAGTGAGAACTCAAGGGTAGATATATGCCCCATGTTTCTACTTGCTTTTTAGGATGTAGAAATAGGGTGGCAATCTTTCCACATCGATTTTATAGGAAAGCTTGATGAATATGCCTTTGGTAGGGCCATTTGATGAAGTAACTCTATGTGGTAAAGCATATGAGTGAAGAGAGAGCGAAACTAAAATTTTGATGCAACAAACGACACAAAATTCTGAGTTCACTAGCCTTATTTGTAAATCTTTGAATTAAGAGAGGTTGAGAATTTTGATTTTCAACCCTAAATAGAAAGACAAAATCTAATCATTTTACTCTAAGTAGTAAAAGGAATTCACTTTCTCACCATTCATTTCATCGTGTCGCTTTCAAAAAATCTTGGAGAATCTCAAGCGACTTATGTGAGTAGTCATGCGATGCCAATGGACATATCAACCACCAAGGCTGGCAGTGTTGAGGGATCGCGTAGCTTGTGGTGTGCAGGAGGATGAGGTGAGTATGAGATCCTTGCTTTCCATTTAATTTTTGATGATTTTTTTATTTTTTGTGTCAAACTAGGCCTTGTAGACTATGAATATCTACCTGGGGTGCTAGTGTTCCTCTTGGGTGCTAGTTTCCTTTCTGGGTACTAGTGTCTAGGGAAAACTAGATGATTTTTGATGTTGACATTTGACTTTGAATTTTTGATGATGTGACAGTAACATGATTTGATTATGTGTGATTTCAGGTGCCTGTAGTGACGAGTGAGCATGCAGGTGGGAATGTGTACACATTGCTACGTAGCCATGCCGAGACCACTATCTGCTATTGATGGGGTACTTCTCAAGGATATTGGTTTATGGTGGGTTTACACGATGCCTACCATTAGGTATAATTGTACAATGTTGATGGCTCTTATGGAGCAATGGGATGTGGACACCTCTACCTTTTGTCTTTAAATGGGAGAGATGACAGTCACATTGGAGGATTGTTGATGACGATGTTAGTCATACACAAACATAGAATAAAAGTTACACAACAACCCTTATTCATCTTGAAAGATACGATGAATTCAGAGAATTCATGATCCCAAGTCTCTGTTAATTAGTTCATAATCTACTAACGTTACTCATTGGTTGATGTGTGTTGCTATTTTCCGTTCAGGGGCCTTACGTATTTTGATTGTTCCTGTAAAGTTCTTCAATATTCCTCCATATCTCCTGTCCTTTATGTCTGCCCTGCATAAATCTCTAACAATTCTACCTTTGCACTATGAATTTACTCAAATAATGTGCCTACAGGCTGATATTTGCATGATATTTTCAATACTACATGCATTCAGCTCAAATATGCTAATGATTTTCAGTTACCTACGAGATGTCAGCATATTTTTCTGTTTTGCTCATTATTTACATGATTTGCAGTTATGGAAGTGAATTTATGAAATTAAAATGAGAAAAAGGGTGAAAGGATGAGATTCCCAAAATCACTTTACTGAGATCACTGATCCACATACATGTTCCCATACATGCAATGAAGAGAAGAAAACTAGAAATCATACTTCACCAGGACAATTCACAAATCCGCATGATCCAGTGCAAATCTTCAAAGGAAAAGTTGACAACAACATGTAATAAAATGAAAGCGCTTCTATTTGAACACAACATTCACTAGTACATATCCAAAAATCAAATTGAAGATTACGTAAAGTTTATAATCAGGATGTAATTTGAAGCTTCATCTCCATTCATCATGCTTTAGAACAGGTATATTTACAATGATTTGAAGAAAGAACCTTGACATTTCAACAATTCAGTCCTCATTAGTCTCAGTAATCTGATCTCTTCTTAATTCTATAGTAATTGGCCTTATTTTGCCAGATAGTTTTCCTCTATTATGATACTCCTTTTTATTTGGACAAGTTCTGGCCCTTATATAGAACAAAGGCCAGAAAACAGTTACATTGATCCAATGATCAGGATCATCCCATAACATTCAATGGTCCAAATGAACAACACGTGCCTTTCCAGTTGGCACTCATACAACTGGCGTAGAATATTCTAGCATCTTCAACTCAGTCCACCCTCCAGCTGGCAAACAATGCATTTGACAACATCCTCCTCAGCCTTGGCTCATGTTCCCTGCCAGTTGGCAATTTTCATCCACTTCATACAGCTCCAACATCCTGCAACAAAAAAACAAGAATTAAACATCATCATTTAATAACTAGCAGGAAAATAAACATTTATATTAAATTAGGCTCTGAATGTGCAAACCTATATATGTCGAGTTATGAATATTAAGCATCTGTGAAAATTCACGTATTTAAATGTGCATAGGTGGTCAAGAGGGTCTCGATGACTATCGTTGAATGGAAAACATGCTATCAGGCCCTAAAATGGCTTCAATATCTGATCAGGTCCAGGGTCATTTGAGTGATTTTTTGATAAAAATATCAAAAATGTAATTTTGTGTGTTTTCTACATCTTAGTAAATTGCATTTTCGGAGGCCTTAGGAGCGGAACTAGGCCTCAAGACCTTGTCGGTAACTTGGCATTAAGCCTAAGTAATCAAGAAACTCAAACTAGATAATTAGTTTATCTTTCCAATGAGTCCAAAAAGTTTAAATTCCGACACAATAGCTAGGAGTTATGACCCTGCCAAGGAGAAGATAAAAAATTTCCTAATTTTTTGAGTTTCTTTGAATTTTTGCAAATAGTTTCACCTTCCGGTAGCTCTTTTTGTATTCCAAGGGTAATGTGAGCCTTCATATGATATGTAAGCATTTCTAGTTTTGTATCTCTCTGTGTATATCGCATGCATAAGATCATGCATATCTAATATATGCACTTTTGTTCACTAAATTCCCTTGAATAACACTATCGGGTCCGGGTATGCACATTAGTTAATATGAGGGATATTAACTAATATGACTCTCTTCCTAGATTAGGATATGACGGTGATGATGATGTCAACATCATGGATGGGCTTCGTTAAAATGTGAAAGGCTGACGTCATGGTCATACTGAAGGAAATCAGGATGTTAAGAAATATGACCCTCATATTGAGGAATATCACCCTCCGAATAAGATGATGTCACGGTCATGTTGAGCTTTTTATATCGGGTCAGAATGACATCACCGGCATGTTAGGAAAGATTATTCATATTAGAAAAGATGACGGATGTTATAGAATAGATGACCTTCAGAGTTTAAGCTGATTGATGATGTCATCGTCATATCAGGTCCTTTGTGGAATGGGATAAGCTGACGTCATCATCATGTTAACGAAGATGAGTCATATTAACGAATGTGACCCCCTTTCGAAAGATCAGGATGATGTCACCATTATGTTATTTAAAAGGGTGATCATTGGATACGTACCTCCGCGAGGTAAAAAGGATGATGACGTCACCGTCAGGGTGATTTCCTTATTTCTTTGTTCATCGGGATTGGATGACGTCATCAGCATATTGGCACTGGAGTGATATTCTGCGGCAGGGTGATATTTGAAATATTGGGTGATATTCGCAAGATCAGGCGATATTTGAAATATGACCCCCGCAAAATATATGAAGCTGTTTGAAGGGCAAATACAATTATTACCTAAAATTGACGTCTGGAGTTCGCTGACCAAATGATTATCGGGTGATAAACTAGCATCGGGGTGATCTTAGCTAAGGTGAATGATATTAAGGAATGTGACCCCCCCAGAAATATCAGGTTTGACCAGGACTTTGACTTACCATAACTTTCATTCCCTAAGGAATTTCGGGGTGATCCAAAAGACAAACTTGCATGGAATTTTATGCACTTTCCAAATATGAGGTTATTGATATGAAATATTAACTTTGACAAACTGATCTCATCATGATGACTTGCCCAGCTCCCTTATGCAGGGTCACCTGCATGACTTTCTTTTACCAGACCGCCAAAAAGTAGGAAAACAACACAAGCCAAAGCAGCAAAAAGTTGGGTCCCTGTTTTGTCAAGTCAAAATGGGGCGTGTTGTGTAACCACACAACAACTTGCCACCAAAGAAAACAACCAAATTCCAACGATTCAAGTGAGGTGATCACATTCATATATAGTATTCTAACTCTTTCTAAGCATAAGCATTATAATCTTCCTGAATGATAAGGTTTTCATCATGGCAACAATGCTAACAAAGGATTAGGTGTGTGCAAATGATTAATTATCCTCTTCTTGAAATTAAGTTGAAAGCATCAGTAAGTGATGTTAAGCTACATAGTTTGGGAACACCCCTCATAGCCAACCTGGATAGAGCCTTGCTGCTAGCAGGTGTCCATAGCCCCAACAAGGTTATCTATACAATCCCCCTAAGCAGAGCCCCATTGTCAGCAGGCGTCTATAGCCCCGGTAGAGTTACTTAGATGGACTAATTTTATTATATATATATATTATTTTCAAAATTTCTATATATATGATGTCATCATGTCAACTTAGTGTGCAAGGTATGGTCACTTGCTGATTTAGCTTGGATATTGTATTGGTAGCAAGGGAGTCCCTTTAGATTTTTCACTTAACACCTATACTTGTGCGTTCAACAAACCCAAGGCTGTTAGGTGAGTCATTGTGAAAGAATCACTTTGGTCAAGAAAAGGCACCATGATGAAAAGATATCACAGACTTGATCATCAGTACTTCTCAAAATGAGTCATAACCTATATATGAATTTGTTCTCCTCACTTGAATCTTAACAATTTAGTTATTTTCTTAAGGTGATGAGCTGCATCATCTTGACTAACCAAAACATAACTCAACAAGCAAACAAACAAACAACAAAACACACTAAGCAAACTGTACAAACAACTAACTACAAAAGGACACAACAAAAAACAAAAACAAGAAAGCAAAGAAAGGAAACAAAACAACTACTCTACCAACCTATATACAAACCCTACAAGGCAAATAAAACCCATGAAAAGACCCAAAGACACTTGTATTTGCATATGTCCTTAGATTGTGTAGGAGCATCAGGGCACTAGTTATGGTTCTAATCCTAGCAAATTCATCTTTGTATTCTGAAAAATATTCTTGTATTCTAAATTCACTGTATTTAACAAAATAATATCTGATTATCAGCAATTGAGGAAGCTCATCATGCCCATGACTAATCCATATGCATGTCCTATCCCTTGAAGTTCCATAATCAAAATAATAAACCTCTTTTACTGTGGAAAGGAAAGATACAACCTGGTGTATCTCTGGTTCTGTTAGACATGCTAATTTGACAGCAGGTCTTTCATTTAACCCAACACTTTCATTATTTGGATCAATGTCTGTCTCACTTCAAATTGAAGGATGTATGGCTCTTGATGGATTATTCCTTCATCTTCATCCAGCTTTGTTCCTTCATTCTGTATGTATGGTTTATCCTCCAATTCAGGAAACATCTCAATGTTTTCTTTAATTCACTACATATCAACATCTAAATAAGTATCTTTATCATCATACCGTGATATACAAAAATTTATCATTTCTAAATCATTTGACTGTAAATGTGAATTAACATTCGACTGATGGGAATACTCCCTTGTTTCATTTTCAAAATGACATTGGACTGGCATCTGATCTTGCACAACAACTCCAAAGTTTTCTGCATCTTTAACTTTCATGGATTGTTCATCAAATAATTCACTTCTATCATCCAGTAGAGTGTTTGATTCCATTAACCCGCAACAATCTTGCATTTGATCATTCAATTCAAAGAAGTCAGATAATAAATCAGCATTTATTTCTTTTCCTGTGACTCCATTAGTTGCTATAATAGGAACTTCATCAGCAGCAGTGCATTTAAATTGTTGCACCACCTGTTTACACTTCTTTATCAACTCATTTATATCAAAACTGCTAAATTTAGATCAAGAAATATCATCCTGAGAAGTATTTAATAATTCAATATATTTGTCTAGTGTATCAAGATCAATTTCATATTTATCTTCCCCCTCATCAAATCTTTCTTGCTGATTGTCTGACAATATGAAACAAGAAGTACTTTCTTCTCTAAGATTGTCAAAAGATTCATACCTGCACTCTACCTCACCCTTATTACAAGGTAGAGAACTCCAATTCTCACCATAAAATGATTCAAGGAAAGATGTTTCCTCTTCTTTACCTTCTAGAACCGATTCAGCTATTGCATTTTCTAAACAACTCATGATTATAGGTGTTGCATCTTCTTGCTGATCCAAGATTTGAGTCTTTTCCAACATGACCAAGCAAGCGTCACAATCCCTTTCTGAATGCTCTTCATCATGTAATCTGCACCAACTTTCAATCAAGATATCATCAGTGGATAAACCTAATATTTGACTACACTATATATTTCTAGACAAATATAATTCAAAATCTTTAAAGTGTTCCACTTTAGTGTCTGAACAACTAATAATTTCTAGTGCTGTATCTACTTGTTGCTCCACAATCTCTTCATTTTCCTGCCGGACTTCAGCCCTGAATACATCTAGGAAAAATATCAGTCCCTTCAAATATAAATCCAACCTTGTAAGAAAAGTTAGACAATTAATTTCACTGTGCTCCACAGTTTGGTGTATTCTGCAACAACTGGATAAACCAAAGTTAGATACACTTTGAGGATAAAGCTGCATATTCAAAGCTTCCTGAAATATAGAAATGTTGACTTGACCATTGTCTTCATATGCATCCATTGAAACGAGACTCTATTTTCAAATTTTTAGGATTTTTGAAAATTTAGTGAGATCTATCATATCTCAGCACAAAACTTGAAAGTTCTAAAAATCAACTAATCTTTGAAGCTCTAAGCTAGGTCTTTGCAAAGATGCAACCAAGACCTGTCGGATAAGAGATATTTGTAGACATTTAACTCAAATGATGAAGTACTTATGTAACATTTACAGAAAAATAGAAATTTCTTGTTCAGGCCCTCCTTCTAGCACCAATTTATGTTAATGATGATGTTAGTCATACACAAACATAGAATAAAAGTTACACAACAACCCTTATTCATCTTGAAAGTGTAATCAATGAAATCAAAATGAAAGTTAATATGTAAATCAAATGCAAAAATACACAATTATACCTTCATAACGAACTCACTAATCCAGGAGGGAAGGAGTTGGCGCCTACGTAGCTCCTCAGATGTTACCAATGACTAGAACGAAGATGTGGATTGCTCAAGTGCTTTCAACACAATGTAGATGAATGATTAGGGATTAGATGATAGATTTGAGAGACTAGATGGAAATGAGAGATGATTTAGAGTGATTTGGACATTATGGTGGCATGATAAGGGGATTGTGAAATGATTTTGGCAGAGGTCTGATGCATGAAGAGGTCTCTCTAATGGCTTAGAGAGGGGTCCAATTTATAGAATTTTGGAGATGAGGATGGAGGGTGAGGATTCAGTTGATGGGATCAAGGGCTAGGAATAAAAGTGAATCTTTTATTCCTAGTGGATGAATTAATAATTCTCATTTTGGGAAGAGTGGAGGATAGTGGATGAATTAATAATTCATTTTTGGGAAGAGTGAAGGATAATGGGGGACAACTGAATTTTAAATTCAGTGAGTGGAGGATAGTGGTGGATAATTGAATTTTAAATTCAGTTAGTGGAGGATTGTGGAGGATGAGGTAAGCAAGGTTAATTAAGTGTTATCTTAATTAACCTAAGTCTAGGTTAATCAGATAAACATGATTTATCCTAATTAACAGGGATTAGGGAAATGGATAAATCAACTAAATAAATATTAGGAATATTCATTCAATTGATAGGATAGGGTTGTAAGATTAAATGGATTAATTAGGTGAATTAATTGATCACCAGGGATATGCAGATGGGGAGAGTGGATTAGTGTAGAGGTACAGGAAATTGGTTTGCAGAGCAATCCAATTTTCGGTGTCTACATTTGCCCCTCTTTGAGATGGTGTTGCGGCTAAGTAACATCATTTCAAAGAAGTTAGAACATAGAGTTGGATTGGATAAAAAAAGATTTTGGTTTGGAAGAATAGGGTAAGGTTTGGGGATAATTGGTAAGGGTGATGCCCCCTCGAGAGGATAGGCAAGTTGCGAGAACACGGTTGTGCTCTCGAAATGGATGGAACAGATTGGTAGATGTGGTTAGAGGATAAGTGGTGGGATGAGAGGATGATGATGTTCGGAGATGATTGGTGGATGATCATTATGCTGAAACTGATTTAGAGCAATCCTAGGTTTGATATAGCAAAGTGGATATGTTCACCAAGGTATAGAAGACCAGGGTGATGATGTTTATCCAACGTTTGCATGGACTAGACACGCAGACAAAGGGATGATCTCATGCATGCCCAAGATAGTACAACCTTGTCTAGATGAGGGAAGGGGACTCATAGCATAAGCCCTTAGTACACAAAAGGTATGATGAACCTTAGATGCATAAGGAGATCAATATGCTAGAACCAACCCTATGATCAATCAAGATATGAATACTAGCTTGGAGTAATGAGACCAACCCACAAGCACAGCATACAAAAGCAAGACTATGTCCCATTCTAGATGTTTTCACCACATACCATGATATAATAAGATCAAGGTAGCTTTGATGTGATCTTCGAATAGGACAAAAGATAAAAATCAAAAACCAAAAGACCAACGAACCAAACAAGTAACTATTGTATCTTTTGCCAAAATGGATGATGATTTGATAGATTCTGCCTATCGTAGGAAAGATATATCCTAAGGCAGGAATTGATAGATGATTGGATGATGTTTAGTTGATGTTGTAAAATTGGCTCAAGATATGATGTTGACAAAGTTGTGATTGATGTTGATTTGATAGTTGATGATTTTGATTAAGGGACAATGCTTTGATAGGTGATGCGAAGCTTGGATCTAGTGTAAGCTTATTGAGGATAGATGTGATGATGATGTGGGGTGATGATAAATGTGATGATGATGAGAGTGTGATGGAATTTGATTTTTGTGATGGATAGATTATTTTTGGAAGTTTGTGTGTTTCGATTGTTTTGGTATATTTTGATTTTTTGTGATGTTTTTGGATTTTTTGATGTTTTTGGATTTTGATTTTGTGATGTTTTTGTATTTTTTGATTTTGTGATGTTTTTGGATTTTTTGATTTTGGAAAAGGAATGGTTTATTATGAGATGGTTGCATTGGATTTCGTGTGGATAACCTTTATGCTAGATACCAATGACAAGGGAACACCAAGTCTAGAGGTGGAGGTGATGGGGTTGGATAGAGGGACTGGCGATGAAAGGATGATGGATAACTGGTTCATGATAGATGAATGGACAAGCGATAGGGATGTATGTTAGATATATGGAAGATAGGGACGAGGATTTTCTCCAAGATCTAGGTTGTAAGGAATCATATGCCCCTAATGCTTAAAGAATTTTGCATGATGGGCTCATGTTTGAATGGATGGACTTTGCAGTAGATGGATGGATGAAATACTTACAAAGGGAGTATGCCAAGAGGTCTTCAAAGCATGTTGTTCATATTTTGCCCCTTGTCTTTATCAAGATCTAAGGAGGAGGATATAGTGGATAGAATGGATGGGGAATGATAGGATGAATAGGGGATGGTAGATAGGAATATGATAAGATAAATAGGGGATAGTGGATAGGATATGCAAAAGGATGTTATAGATTTGGATGATTGGATGGTTTTGCCCCCAAGTGTAGGGATACAAAATGGATGGAGAAGGGATTACGCATGATGCCCACAAGGGGTTTTCATCAAGGTACTTGCCCAAGGCGCCACGAGGAGTGGTTTTCACCATTGGACGGATTTTTTTTTCTCTTTACTATTTTCTTGATTTTTTGATTTTTTTGCTTTTTTGATGGGATGAGGACTCTAGTGTCTGTTTCCATAGCAAGGAGAAGATGGTCCCATGTTGGATAGCATTATGGATTATGATCGCATAGATGTTGGTAGATAGGAGAAGATGGAATGGATGGTGGGTAATGGATTATGATGTGGATTATGCGGATTATGATGTGGATTATGCAAAAGCATGGACCATAGGAATGTGATGGGGAAGATATGTAGGATAATGAACGAAAGATGGAGAGATGGGGGTATGTGGGAATGTTAAGTGGTGGAGGGGAACCAAGACCAACGGCTGCACACACCGTGATGTATTTGGAAGCTTGTATTTTGGAAGTGGAGTTGGGAGTAATGGGGATCAGGATAGGAGATTTGTGGATGGTCGATTTGGGGGTTTAGGTACCCAAATGGACTTAGGAGTTATGGGATTTTTAGATGGGAAGCAGGATGTTTGGGATTTTGCAGTAGATTGGGAGGTGGATGCCTCATTAGAGTTGAGTGATCTTTGTTTGGGGACCCACACCATTTTTGTTTTTGCTTTTTCTTTTGGTGGTGTGGGATTTGATATCCTTTTGGATTTTTATTTTGATTGCAAGGGATAATATCTTTAGGATTTTATGCTTTATTCATTGAGGCATTCAAATTATTTCTTTTGAATCCCATGGATTTAGGGGAAGCTTCATATTTGAAAGATGTGTGCTTTTGTTGGTCTTGATTGGGAATTTTAGGAGATTTATGGGTGGAGGGGTAAAAAGTGGATTTATGGATAAATGGATAAGGGGATTTGAGGATGGGGATATTAGGAGTTGGGAGGATGGGAGGATAAGAGGATTTGTGGATAGGGATGTTTGGTGTTGGTAGGATAGGAGGTAGAGTGGATTTGATAGGGATCTTTGGAGTTGGAAGTAGTGGAGGTAAATTTGATGGAGGAAGATGGATGGTCACATGCTTTTGCAAATGATAGGATGATGGAGGAGGGATGGCAACATATGTTTTGGAAGTGCGATGAGATGCACCATGTGTGGGATTGGATGAATGGATTTTGGAAGGTGTGTGGGTGGTACCAACATGTTCGTTTTGTTTGTCTTGGGATGTATAGCCAAGGCCATGCGAAGATGGATGAAATGTGGTGTGGATGGGCTCCAAGATGCCTTGCTCATGAAGGCCTAAGCCTTTGCCTTGGTAATTCATGTGTTGGAGTATGTGACATGCAATGGGATGTTTGGTGCTTTGGAAACAAGACGCGAGTCTATTATTTGTTGGAGAAAGATAGGTGGTGGATGGAAGTTGTTCACCTCTTACAAGGGAGTCACCATGGATGAAAGTGCTTGTGCCAAGTGGATAAGGGGATGGATTTTGGATGGGATTGGTAGATGGAGGTGGAGGATTCATGGGGGATGGTGAAGGGGTGGTAGAAGATGGGGTGAGATCAATAAGTTGATCAATAGATAGGAGGGGATCATGGATGGGATTAGATGGGATGGTTAGATCTTGATTAGGAGAAGGGGTTGATGTTTGAACATGCTTTGGATTTGATTCTTGACATAACTCATGTGGTTTGATAGAAGTGGGAGTGACTTGGATAGATGTGATAGGTGCTTGGATGGATGTAATAGGTGTTTGACTTATGTTCTCTTGAACATGGCTACATGATGGTTCTTGACTTATGATAGGGGGTTGTTCAATAGATTTGATGGATGTTGGATTAGATGAGGGTGTTTGATTCCTTGCTAATAGCCAATGGATGGCATCCTTCATGAGTGTATGGGTTGAAGAGTAATATAATGGATGGATAATGATGGTGGTTGGTGTGGGATTAGGATTGGAATTGGATATGTGGGTGATGGGATTAGGTTGTCATGGTTCGTGGATGGGTTCAAGGATAGGTATTAGACTAGATGATGGTGTTGGAGGGGTGGGGGATTCCTTTGCTTTGCTTGGTGATGTTCTTTGGAAGAAATCCCACAAGGATTCTTTGGATGTGATAGTGTTGGGACTTGGAAGATTTGATGGTGGATTAGACAGTGGATGGGTGATAGGGATTGGTGGATTGGGAGATACATAAGGTGATGGATTAAGGTTGATAAGGTTGGAGGGATATGGTGATGGCGGGATTGGAGGATGGGGATTAGGAGATGGGGGATTTGGTTGTTGATATGAGGTTTTGATTTTGGATATAAGGTGTGCTAGATTGGTGTTCCTTGATCAAAGTTAGCATGACAAAGGTTGGGGGATTGATAAGGTGGAGGTATGAATTGATTGGATAAGTATGATGGCATGGATGTGTAAGGGGATGGTGATTGATATGAGGGTAAAGGTTGATATGATGGAAGTTGGTATGAGGTTGAAGGTTGATATGAGGATGATGGAGGTTGATATGATGGAAGTTGATATGATGAAGGTTGATGGGAGGTTGATGGTGTGGATATGTAAGATGTAGATTGGTATGAAGGTTGAAAGAATGACGATTGATACGATGTGGATGGGGATGATGTGTAGGGTGTTTGTTGATATGATGGAGGTTGGTGTGAGGTCCATGGTGTGGATATGTAAGATGTTGAAGGTTGATATGATGAGGGTTGATATGATGAAGATGGGGGAGGGGTTTGGGATTCTCCAATGATGAGGTGTGCTAAGGGGATATCTTTAAAGTCATTTTTGAATTGTTCCTTAGCATTAGGATCCATGTGCTCATAGACTTTTCTAATTCTTTGTACTTGTTGTATTGATTCATAAAGATCCATTTTCTGGGAGAGAGTATGGGATGATGGGGGATGATTGTGATGTTGAGGATCAAATTTCAAGACCTTAGGATGATTCAATTTGATTTGATGAATGGTTCTCTATGCTTAAGATAGACTAATGATCTTAAGCAAGAGGGTTGATTGGGTTGATTTGATTAGGTGATCAATTAAGGTCTTGATTTTTGATTGGGTTGATTTGGATTTGGATTTTGATAATGATGTTGGGGGATTTGGATAATGATTGGGATTGATGTTGATTTGATGGGATAATGACTTGTATATGGTTAGGATTTGGTATGGAGTGATTAGGGATGATTAGGATAATGATTGGAATAGTGTTGATAGGATGAGGATGAATGGTGGAGATGTGACTAGGATGTGCTTAGGGATGAATGGGGTTGAAGTTGATTCGTGAAGGATGGAGAGAATGATGTTGTTTGGATAATGATTTAGATAGAATGGTGATGATTGATGATGTAGAGTGACAAGGATGCGATTAGGATTGATTATGGATGACTTGGATGTGATTAGGACTGAGGTGGTTAAGAATGGGTGATTAGGATGAGTGTGATTGGATTTTGATGTGATGAATGACTTGTCTTATGTGCTTGATGTTTATCTTGATTTGGCAATGTTCAATGAAATGATCACACTTGTACAAACATGAATCACTCACACAAGACAAGCAATTTTGAATTTTGAATTGGAAGAATATGATGATGATTAGACAAGCACACATGCAAGACACATTAACACGCCCTAATGTCTAGTTTGATGGGGTATGGCCAATTAGGTTCGGGCAATGTTTACACAAGGTTGACTAAGAATTGAAAGTGAAATCCTGTCACACAGCCGAGAGAAGGGGGTAACCGACCCTTCACCTTCACTTCCCAAAGGTAGAAAGTTCTTTGGGGCTTAGCCAAGAGTGACAGGATTCTGATTTCAAAGAGGGTGTCTTTTGATTCATCCTCGGATGAGGTCGTCCCTAGGGGTGATGAAATCCCCTAGCAGGCCTCCTAGGAAAGGGGTTGACAAAAGTGAATCAAATGAGGTGTTTTTGATCTCCAAGGTCACCTTGCGGTGCGAGGAGAGAGCATACACACGCCACTTGATTCACACTTGCACTTGTAAATTATCCCTTAGAAAATCAAAATGTGAGGAAGACACGTCAAGCAATGATTCTTTTTAGCCCAATTTCCATGTGTGATTGAAGACACTGGTTAATTTTATGCCCAATTTCAATGATGTGTGATCAAACAATGATTCATTTTATGAGCCCAAATTGAAATGTGTGATGAAAACAAGATTATGAGATAAAGGATGAAATAAATGCACCTAATTAAATTACTATCCATATTGATGTAGATGCTGATCCTGATGTTTTTCCAACTCCGAATGATCACCTACAAGTCACAAGAATGAAAACGAAGCAAGTAGACTAGCCAAGGAGATTATGATGCGAAAATTGATAATATGATAAAATCTACTAAAAAATGAATTGATACAGCAAAATGGATTGCATGAACAGAAAATTCAAGAAATTCTATGTGATTTGAAAAAAAATTTCATTGAAAACCGATCAAATTTGCACAAGTTATGATGATTTGAAGATTTTAAGCATGTTTGACTTTGACTGATGAAAAAGGTAGGAAAAAGGTATAGTTTCCTGAAAATTTCCTCACAACTACGTAGTTCACTTCATCCTCTTTCCGATGAGTCCTTGTTTGCAAATTTTTGACTCTGTATGCAAAAGTTGTGTGAGTTTGAAAAAAATAGCCTATTTTGGCATGTAGGAGGCACAAAAGGTGAAGTTTGAGCGTTAACTGTTGGCGGTTTGGCGAAATCCGGTCACATGTAGCAGTTTTCTCCTGGCAGTTTATATCTTGTAGTTGAGGTTAAGATTGGCGAGATAGGCCCCTGGTCGCTAATATGACCAGGGGCTGAAAATATTGAAAAAAAATATATGTATAAAAGAAAAAGGGGAGCTAAGAGCCCCTCCCCGTGGCTAAGATAAGTCGATGCCCTAACTATTAGTGCTAACTGCTGAACCAAACATCTTGTGGGGTTAGGAATATCATCAGAGGAAGTTTGAAGAGTGGCAGTCACAGTTAGGGTTTGGAGGAGAGGCGGAGGTCAGGCGAGGAAGATTTGCAAACCCAGGGGTTGCGGGTGGTGGGAAGGGTATCGGGGGGTGGGGGAAGCAGCCAACGGCCGGCGAGGAAGATCTGCAGAGGTTGTGTGAATCGGGGAGGAGGAGACTCAGGTGGCAGGAGGATGGAGGGTGCTGCGGGGAGTGCAGAGAGGCAGAGTATGCAGAGGTGGGGGCGGCCGTGGGGTGCAGGGTGGTGGGTTTTGGATGGAGCGGTGGTGTGGGGAGTGTAGGAGGCGCGGGATGGAGAAATGGTGGTGGGGGGTTTGGGAGGATGGATGAGGGGAGTTGCAGGTGGCGGGAAGTGTATGCAGGGGCTGCGGGGAAGGGTTAGACGGAGGTGGCGGGAGAAGGGAGGAGTGGTGCAGGGGGGAAGCGGAGAGGTGGTCGCGGTGGAGGACGGGAGATATAAGGGTTTTCAAACCTTCCACAAACTAGTTTCCTTCAATGATAAACAATAAACCTACAAAATGTAAAAGTCCCACAGAGAAAACCAATGAAAATAGCAAACAGAGGATGCACAGAATAGTACGGCAGGGTACGATACCATACGGTATGGATTGTACCCTTAAAAATTTTCAAAAAAAATTTCACTGAACCTAGGCAAGTTTACTGTCAAAATTCACAGAAACAGCGTCTTGAGCACAATAATGCAGTTTGTTTTTGCCCAAGATGCAACCTGCAACACTTTACCTCCAAAACTTGACAAAACTGTTAGAAAAACAAAGATTTTGACAAGAAACCTTCACAAACTGACGATGAGATCCGAGACCGGGCGTGCCAATGTAATCAATGAAATCAAAATGAAGGTTAATATGTAAATCAAATGCAAAAATACACGATTATACCTTCATAACGAACTCACTAATCTAGGAGGGAAGGAGTTGGCACCTACGTAGCTCCTTAGATGTTACCCATGACTAGAACGAAGATGTGGATTGCTCAAGTGCCTTCAACACAATGTAGATGAATGATTAGGGAATAGATGATAGATTTGAGAGACTAGATGGAAATGAGAGATGATTTAGAGTGATTTGGACATTATGGTGGCATGATAAGGGGATTGTAAAATGATTTTGGCAGAGGTCTGATGCATGAAGAGGTCTCTCTAATGGCTTAGAGAGGGGTCCAATTTATAGAATTTTGGAGATGAGGATGGAGGGTGAGGATTCAGTTGATGGGATCAAGGGCTAGGAATAAAAGTGAATCTTTTATTCATAGTGGATGAATTAATAATTCTCATTTTGGGAAGAGTGGAGGATAGTGGATGAATTAATAATTCATTTTTTGGGAAGAGTGGAGGATAATGGGGGACAACTGAATTTTAAATTCAGTGAGTGGAGGATAGTGGGGGACAACTGAATTTTAAATTTAGTTAGTGGAGGATTGTGGAGGATGAGGTAAGCAAGGTTAATTAAGTGTTATCTTAATTAACCTAAGTCTAGGTTAATCAAATAAACATGATTTATCCTAATTAACAGGGATTAGGGAAATGGATAAATCAACTAAATAAATATTAGGAATATTCATTCAATTGATAGGATAGGGTTGTAAGATTAAATGGATTAATTAGGTGAATTAATTGATCACCAGGGATATGCAGATGGAGAGAGTGGATTAGTGTAGAGGTACGGGAAATTGGTTTGCAGAGCAATCCAATTTTTGGTGTCTACAAAAAGATATGATGAATTCAGAGAATTCATGATCCCAAGTCTCCGCTAATTAGTTCATAATCTACTGATGTTACCCAGTAGTTGATGTATGTTACTATTTTCCGTTCAGGGGCCTTACGTATTTTGATTGTTCCTGCAAAGTTCTTCAATATTCCTCCATATATCCCGTTCTTTATGTCCGCCCTGCATAAATCTCTAACAATTCTGCCTCTGCACTATGAATTTACTCAAATAATGTGCATACAGGCTGATATTTGCATGATATTTTCAATACTACATGCATTCAGCTCAAATATGCTAATGATTTTCAGTTACCTACGAGATGTCAGTATATTTCTCTGTTCTGCTCATTATTTATCATGATTTGCAGTTATGGAAGTGAATTTATGAAATTAAAATGAGAAAAAGGGTGAAAGGATGAGATTCCCAAAATCACTTGACTGAGATCACTGATCCACATACATGTTCCCATACATGCAATGAAGAGAAGAAAACTAGAAATCATACTTCACCAGGACAGTCCACAAATCCACATGATCCAGTGCAAATCTTCAAAGGAAAAGTTGACAACAACATGTAATAAAATGAAAGCACTTCTATTTGAACACAGCATTCACCAGTACATTACGTAAAGTTTACAATCAGGATGTAATCTGAAGCTTTATCTCCATTCAACATGCTTTAGAATAGGTATATTTACAATGATCTGAAGAAAGAACCTTGGCATTTCAACAATTCAGTCCTCATTAGTCTCAGTAATCCGATCTCTTCTTAATTCTACAGTAATTGGCCTTATTTTGCCAGATATTTTTCCTCTATTATGATCCTCCTTTTTATTTGGACAAGTTCTGGCCCTTATATAGAACAAAGGCTAGAAAACAGTTACATTGATTTAATGATCAGGATCATCCCATAACATTCAACGGTCCAGATGAACAACACGTGCCTTGCCAGTTGGTACTCATACAGATGGTTTAGAATATTCCAGCATCTTCAACTCAGTCCACCCTCCAGCTGGCAAACAATGCATTTGACAACATCCTCCTCAGCCCTGGCTCATGTTGCTTGCTAGTTGGCAATTTTTAGCCACTTCATACAACTCCAACATCCTGCAACAAACAGAAGAGAATTAAGCATCAACATTTAATAACTAGTAGGAAAATAAACATTTATATTAAATCAAGCTATGAATGTGCAAACCTATATATGTCGGGTTATGAATATTAAGCATCTATGAAAATTCGCGTATTTAAATGTCCATAGGTGGTCAAGAGGGTCCCGGTGACTATCGTTGACTAGAAAACATGCTATCAGGCCCTAAAATGGCTTCAATATCTGATCAGGTCCAAGGTCATTTGAGTGATTTTTTGATAAAAATATCAAAAATGTAATTTTGTGTGTTTTCTACATCTTAGTAAATTGCATTTTCGGAGGCCTTAGGAGCGGAATTAGGCCTCAAGACCTTGTCGGTAACTTGGCGTTAATCCAAAGTAACCAGGAAACTCAAACTAGATAATTAGTGTATCTTTCCAATGAGTCCAAAATGTTTAAATTCTAACATAATAGCTAGGAGTTATGACCCTGCCAAGGAGAAGATCAAAAATTTCCTAATTTTTTGAGTTTCTTTGAGTTTTTGCAAATAATTTCACCTTCTGGTAGCTCTTTTTGTATTCCAAGGGTAATGTGACCCTTCATATGATATGTAAACATTTCCAGTTTTGTATCTCTCTGTGTATATCGCATGCATAAGATCATGCATATCTAATATATGCACTTTTGTTCACTAAATTCCATTGAATAACACTATCGGGTCCGGGTATGCACATTAGTTAATATGAAGGATATTAACTAATATGACTCTCTTCCTAGATTAGGATATGATGATGATGATGATGTCATCATCATGGACGGGCTTCGTTAAAATGTGAAAGGCTGATGTCATGGTCATACTGAAGGAAATCGGGATGTTAAGAAATATGACCCTGATATTGAGGAATATCACCCTCCGAATAAGATGACATCACGGTCATGTTGAGCTTTTTATGTCAGGTCAGAAAGATGTCACCGTCGTGTTAGGAAAGATCAGTCATATTAGAAAAGATGACAGATGTTAGAGAATAGATGACCTTCGGAGTTCAAGCCGATTGATGATGTCATCATCATATCAGGTCCTTTGTGGAATGTGATAAGCTGACGTCATCATCATGCTAACGAAGATGAGTCATATTAACAAATGTGACCCCCTTTCGAAAGATCAAGATGACATCACCATCATGTTATTTAAACAGGTGATCATTAGATACGTACCTCCGCGAGGTAAACATGATGATGACGTCACCGTCAGGGTGATTTCCTGATTTCTTTGTTCATCGGGATTGGATGACATCATCAGCATATTAGCACTGGGGTGATATTCTACGGTAGGGTGATATTTGAAATATCAGGTGATATTCGCAAGATCGGGCGATATTTGAAATATGACCCCCGCAAAATATATGAAGCTATTTGACGGGAAAATACAGTTATTACCTAAAATTGACATTTGGAGTTCGCGGACCGAATGATTATCGGGTGATAAACTAGCATCAGGGTGATCTTAGCTAAGGTGACTGATATTAAGGAATGTGACCCCCCCAGAAATATTAGGTTTGACCAGGACTTTGACTTACCATAACTTTCATTCCCTAAGGAATTTTGAGGTGATCCAAAAGATAAACCTGCATGGAATTTTATGCACTTTCCAAATATGAGGTTAATGATATGAAATATTAAATTTGACAAACTAACCTCATCATGATGACTTGCCCAGCTCCCTTATGTAGGGTCACCTGCATGACTTACTTTTACCAGATTGCCAAAAAGTAGGAAAACAACACAAGCCAAAGCAACAAAAAGTTGGGTCCCTGTTTTATCAAGTCAAAATGGGGCATGTTGTGTAACCACACAACAAATTGCCACCAAAGAAAACAACTAAATTCCAACGATTCAAGTGAGGTGATCACATTCATATATAGTACTCTAACTCTTTCTAAGCATAAGCATTATAATCTTCCTAAATGATAAGGTTTTCATCATGGCAACAATGCTAACAAAGGATCAGGTGTGTGCAAATGATTAATTATCCTCATCTTGAAAGCAAGTTGAAAGCATGAGTAAGTGATGTTAAGCTACATAGTTTGGGAACACCCCTCATAGCCAACCTGGATAGAGCCTTGCTTCCAGCAGGCGTTCATAGCCCCGGCAAGGTTATCTATACAATCCCTCTAAGCAGAGCCCCACTGCCAGCAGGCGTCTCTAGCCATGGTAGAGTTACTTAGATGGCCTAATTTTATTATATATATATATTTTTTTATTTTCAAAATTTCTATATATATGATGTCATCATGTCAACTTAGTGTGCAAGGTATGGTCACTTGTTGATTTAGCTTGGAGATTGTATTGGTAGCAAGGGAGTCGCTTTAGATTTTTCACTTAACACCTATACTTGTGCGTTCAACAAACCCAAGGCTATTAGGTGAGTCATTGTGAAAGAATCACTTTGGTCAAGAAAAGGCACCTTGATGAAAAGATATCATAGACCTGATCATCAGTACTTCTCAAAATGAGTCATAACCCATATATGAATTTGTTCTCCTCACTTGAATCTTAACAATTTAGTTATTTTCTTAAGGTGATGAGCTGCATCATCTTGACTAACCAAAACAAAACTCAACAAGCAAACAAACAAACAACAAAACACACTAAGCAAACTGTACAAACAACTAACTACAAAAGGACACAACAGAAAACAAAAACAAGAAAGCAAAGAAAGGAAACAAAACAACTACTCTACCAAACTATAGACAAACCCTACAAGGCAAATAAAACCCATGAAAAGACCCAAAGACACCTGTATTTGCATACCTCCTTAGATTGTGTAGGAGCATCAGGGCACTAGTTATGGTTCTAATCCTAACAAATTCATCTTTGTATTCTAAAAAATATTCTTGTATTCTAAATTCACTGTATTTAACATAATAATCTTTGATTATCAGCAATTGAGGAAGCTCATCATGCCCATGACTAATCCATATGCATGTTCTATCCCTTGAATTTCCATGATCAAAATAATAAACCTCATTTACTGTGGAAAGGAAAGATACAACTTGATGTATCTCTGGTTCTGTTAGACATGCTGATTTGATAGCTGGTCTTTCATTTAACCCAACACTTTCATTATTTGGATCAATGTCTGGTCTCACTTCAAATTGAAGGATGTATGGTTCTTGATGGATTATTCTTTCATCTTCATCCAGCTTTGTTCCTTCATTATGTATGTATGGTTTATCCTCCAGTTCAGGAAACATCTCAATGTTTTCTTTAATTCTCTACATATCAGCATCTAAATAAGTATCTTTATCATCATATCGTGATATACAAAACTTTATCATTTCTAAATCATTTGACTGTAAATGTGAATTAACATTCGACTGATGGGACTACTGCCCTGTTTCATTTTCAAAATGACATTGGACTGGCATTTGATCATGCACAACTCCAAAGTTTTCTGCATCTTTAACTTTCATGGATTGCTGATCAAATAATTCACTTCTATCATCCAGTAGAGTGTTTGATTCCATTAACCCGCAACAATCTTGCATTTGATCATTCAATTCAAAGAAGTCAGATAATAAATCAGCATTTATTTCTTTTCCTGTGACTCCATTAGTTGCTATAATAGGAACTTCATCAGCAGCAGTGCATTTAAATTGTTGCACCACCTGTTTACACTTCTTTATCAACTCATTTCTATCAAAACTGCTAAATTCAGATCTAGAAATATCGTCATGAGAAGTATTTAATAATTCAATATATTTGTCTAGTGTATCAAGATCAATTTCATATTTATCTTCCCCCTCATCAAATCTTTCTTGCTGATTGTCTGATGATATGAAACAAGAAGTACTTTCTTCTCTAAGATTTTCAAAAGATTCATACCTGCACTCTGCCTCACCCTTATTACAAGGTAGAGAACTCCAATTTGCACCATAAAATGATTCAAGGAAAGATGTTTCCTCTTCTTTACCTTCTGGAACCGATTTAGCTATTGCATTTTCTAAACAACTCATGATTATAGGTGTTGCATCTTCTTGCTGAACCAAGATTTGAGTCTTTTCCAACATGACCAAGCAAGCGTCACAATCCCTTTCTGAATGCTCTTCATCATGTAATCTGCACCAACTTTCAATCAAGATATCATCAGTGGATAAACCTAATATTTGACTACACTGTATATTTCTAGACAAGTATAATTCAAAATCTTTAAAGCGTTCCACTTCAGTGTCTAAACAACTAATAATTTCTAGTGCTGTATCTACTTGTTGCTCCACAATCTCTTCATTTTCTTGCCAGACTTCAGCCCTGAACACATCTAGGAAAAATATCAGTCCCTTCAAATATAAATCCAACCTTGTAAGAAAAGTTAGACAATTAATTTCATTGTGCTCCACAGTTTGGTGTATTCTGCAACAACTGGATAATCCAAAGTTAGATACACTTTGAGGACAAAGCTGCATATTCAAAGCTTCCTGAAATACATAAATGTTGACTTGACCATTGTCTTCATATGCATCCATTGAAATGAGACTCTATTTTCAATTTTTTAGGATTTTTGAAAATTTAATGAGATCTATCATATCTCAGCATAAAACTTGAAAGTTCTGAAATTCAACTAATCTTTGAAGCTCTGAGCTAGGTCTTTGCAAAGATGCAACCAAGACCTCTCAAATAAGAGATATTTGCAGACATTTAACTCAAATGATGAAGTACTTATGTAACATTTACAGAAAAACAAAAATTTCTTGTTCGGGCCCTCCTTCTAATGCCAATTTATGTTGATGATGATGTTAGTCATACACAAACATAGAATAAAATTTACACAACAACCCTTATTCATCTCGAAAGATACGATGAATTCAGAGAATTCATGATCCCAAGTCTTCGTTAATTAGTTCATAATCTACTAACGTTACTCAGTGGTTGATGTGTGTTGTTGTTTTCCATTCAGGGGCCTTACGTATTTTGATTGTTCCTGCAAAGTTCTTCAATATTCCTCCATATATCCCATCCTTTATGTCTGCCCTACATAAATCTCTAACAATTCTGCCTCTGCACTATGAATTTACTCAAATAATGTGCGTACAGGCTGATATTTGCATGATATTTTCAATACTACATGCATTTAGCTCAAATATGCTAATGATTTTTAGTTACCTACGAGATGTCAGCATATTTATCTGTTCTTCTCATTATTTATCATGATTTGCAGTTATGGAAGTGAATTTATGAAATTAAAATGAGAAAAAGGGTGAAAGGATGAGATTCCCAAAATCGCTTGACTGAGATCACTGATCCACATACATGTTCCCATACATGCAATGAAGAGAAGAAAACTAGAAATCATACTTCACCAGGACAGTCCACAAATCTGCATGATCTAGTGCAAATCTTCAAAGGAAAAGTTGACAACAACATGTAATAAAATGAAAGCGCTTCTAGTTGAACACAACATTCACCAGTACATATCCAGAAATCAACTTGAAGATTACGTAAAGTTTACAATCAGGATGTAATCTGAAGCTTCATCTCCATTCAGTATGCTTTAGAACAGGTATATGTACAATGATCTGAAGAAAGAACCTTGACATTTCAACAATTCATTCCTCATTAGTCTCAGTAATCTGATCTCTTCTTAATTCTATAGTAATTGGCCTTATTTTGCCAGATATTTTTCCTCTATTATGATCCTCCTTTTTATTTGGACAAGTTTTGGCCCTTATATAGAACAAAGGCTAGAAAATAGTTACATTGATCCAATGATCAAGATCATCCCATAACATTCAACGGTCTAGATGAACAACATGTGCCTTGCCAGTTGGCACTCATACAGCTGGCATAGAATATTCTAGCATCTTCAACTCAGTCTACCCTCCAGCTGGCAAACAATGCATTTGACAACATCCTCCTCAGTCCTGGCTCATGTTGCCTGCCAGTTGGCAATTTTCAGCCACTTCATACAGCTCCAACATCCTGCAACAAATAGACAAGAATTAAGCATCATCATTTAATAACTAGCAGAAAAATAAACATTTATATTAAATCAGGCTCTGAATGTGCAAACCTATATATGTCGAGTTATGAATATTAAGCATCTATGAAAATTCGCGTATTTAAATGTCCATAGGTGGTCAAGAGGGTCCCGGTGACTATTGTTGACTGGAAAATATGCTATTAGTCCCTAAAATGGCTTCAATATCTGATCAGGTCCAAGGTCATTTGAGTGATTTTTTGATAAAAATATTGAAAATATAATTTTGTGTGTTTTCTACATCTTAGTAAATTGCATTTTCGGAGGCCTTAGGAGCGGAATTAGGCCTCAAGACCTTGTCGGTAACTTGGTGTTAAGCCTAAGTAATCGGGAAACTCAAACTAGATAATTAGTTTATCTTTCCAATGAGTCCAAAAAGTTTAAATTCTGACACAATAGCTAGGGGTTATGACCCTGCCAAGGAGAAGATAAAAAATTTCCTAATTTTTTGAGTTTCTTTGAATTTTTGCAAATAGTTTCACCTTCTGGTAGCTCTTTTTGTATTCCAAGGGTAATGTGACCCTTCATATGATATGTAAGCATTTCTAGTTTTGTATCTCTCTGTGTATATCGCATGCATAAGATCATGCATATCCAATATATGTGCTTTTGTTCACTAAATTCCCTTGAATAACACTATCGGGTCCGGGTATGCACATTAGTTAATATGAGGGATATTAACTAATATGACTCTCTTCCTAGATCACGATATGATGATGATGATGTCATCATCATGGACGGGCTTCGTTAAAATGTGAAAGGTTGACGTCATGGTAATACTGAAGGAAATCAGGATGTTAAGAAATATGACCTTGATATTGAGGAATATCACCCTTCGAATAAGATGACGTCATGGTCATGTCGAGATTTTTATATCGGGTCAGAATGATGTCACCATCATGTTAGGAAAGATCAGTCATATTAGAAAAGATGACGGATGTTAGAGAATAGATGACCTTCAGAGTTCAAGCTGATTGATGATGTCATCATCATATCAGGTCCTTTGTGGAATGTGATAAGCTGACGTCATCATCATGTTAATGAAGATGAGTCATATTAACGAATGTGACCCCCTTTCGAAAGATCAGGATGACATCACCATCATGTTATTTAAAAGGGTGATCATTGGATACGTACCTCCGTGAGGTAAAAAGGATGATGATGTCACCGTCAGGGTGATTTCTTGATTTCTTTGTTTATCAGGATTGGATGATGTCATCAACATATTGGCACTGGGGTGATATTCTGCGGTAGGGTGATATTCACAAGATCAGGCTATATTTGAAATATGACCCTCGCAAAATATATGAAGCTGTTTGACGGGCAAATACAGTTATTACCTAAAATTGACGTCTGGAGTTCGCAAACCAAATGATTATCAGGTGATAAACTGGCATCGGGGTGATCTTAGCTAAGGTGACTGATATTAAGGAATATGACCCCCCCAGAAATATCAGGTTTGACCAGGACTTTGACTTACCATAACTTTCATTCCCTAAGGAATTTTGGGCTGATCCAAAAGGCAAACCTGCATGGAATTTTATGCACTTTCCAAATATGAGGTTAATGATATGAAATATTCACTTTGACAAATTGACCTCATCATGATGACTTGCCCAGCTCCCTTATGCAGGGTCACCTGCATGACTTACTTTTACCAGACCGCTGAAAAGCAAGAAAAGAACACAAGCCAAAGGAACAAAAAGTTGGGTCCCTGTTTTGTCAAGTCAAAATGGGGTGTGTTGTGTAACCACACAACAAGGATGTGCACCAGATTCTATGACTGCCATTGCAAGGTGAGACCATGAGGTTCATTGAGCATCAATCCTATGAGTACATCGAGGCAGGCCGGGTATATTATCTCAGGCATAGCGTGCCCTCGAGTACTACCTAGCACATTAGTATGTCATGGTTAGAGAAGGGTTCCATCTCTCTATCAGTTGTTCATCATATCTTGATTGCTATCATCGCCCTTGTTACAAGGATGTGCAAGGCACACACCTTCATGGGAGCCTAGTGCATACCACCAGTGCGATGGAGGAGCATAGGACTGTATATTAATGGGGATGGAGTATGCTTGCCCATTTATACGATGATTTAGGGCGCTGTGTGCATCATGAGATGCATAGCCTATTTTCCTGCACACTTCTTTAGGTGTGGGAGTTTGAGCATACATGCATGCAGCCAGTGGGTTTCTCGACAAAGTCTACCTAGAAATATCCATGAGCACATGCCTATGCACTGAGGAAACCATGGCGATCTAGTGGTATACTATATTAGAGAATGAGATTTGACAGACTACAACCTATGAATATTTAGTGGAGACCATATAGGAGTTGTCGATCATGGGTTGGTATTTCTCACTAGTTGGTGAGGATGTAGAGGGATCAAAATTTAGTTGGTTGACTTGATCACATCCTCATGCCCTTATATTATGATAGATTAATGAGGCAGTTTAGTCGTGTACAAAGAGTTCCTGCACCTTGGCTGACCAATGTGTGCTCGGATCGTAGCATGGTGAGGCCAGGAGATGATGCTTGACCTACCATGATAGACATCACTTTGAGAGATCCTGATGATGATGAGGAGGATGTAGATCCTGTGTCTGATGTTGATGATGTTTCTATCAACATAACATACTTAACATGGTGGAGCACCGCTCGTCCTACCCCATATTTTTGACAGAATACCCCATAGGTGATCCCGAGCCGTGGAGGAATCAGGGAGATGATTCAGGAGAGGAGGAGATCAATGATGATGATGATGGTGGTGATTATGATGTATATGAGGAGGACCAACCAACATCAACAACAGGAGGGAGATGGCACTAGGGAGAGGTGAGTGGTGATGCCATGGAGGAGAGACTTAGGGATCAAACTTGTGCATTACGACCACTACCTACTACTTGTGGGGTACAAAGTCATTATAAGCATGGGGAGATGAGTGGGGGTGCCATGATGGTGCCCCCAATAGTGTAGGTGACCATAGACTCAGAGGAATTTATACCTCTCGTAGATCCTTGCTGGCGAGCTGGCGATCTAGGTGATGAATTTGTTTTATTGATTTGGTTAATGTATATATATGTTGAGCTTTGATTGATTTTGATCTATATGAATAGAGTTTTGACACCACATTTGTTTCTATTTTGTAGTTGATACACATGGATGGATTGACTTTATAGGTCGGGTCATATCAAAGATAGTTCTTACCATGTAGGTTGAGTGCAGCTAGCGCGGACTAGCTGTGGGTCACAACATAGTGCAGGATGACACACAAAGGTGTTTGAGCCTGTTGTACAACTAAGAGTGTCTTATGAGGAGAGAACCACTGAGAGAGATTAGGTGATCGAGAGAGAATCTAGTGCCGAGGTGGCATGAGAAGCTATTCAGAGACAACTAGATCAGGCTAGAGTTACATATGTGGAGGGGATGGTTAAGAGAGATCAAGCAATCGAGAGAGCATTTAGTGTTAAGGTAGTGTAGGAGGCTCTTCAAATACAACTAGATCAGGATAGAGGGGTATCAACAGCTAGGACAGTCTTGTTCTTATGGGTTATATTTAGGCAGAGATTGATAGGCTATGAGTTGAAAAGGGTCAACCATAGCAGATGTACACATATTTGAGGATAGAGGTGGGAGAGCTTAGGGGTGAGCTTAGCGGCTGGTAGGCACGGAGTGCTTTTAGGAGTCACTCATGATTTTCTGCCTCACATAGGCACCCATTTGTTACTTAGCGACCACCAAGTCCCAAGGGATCTGACTATCATGGTCCATGATCATGATTTTATTGTACTTATGATGCACCACATTTTGATGTAGTGGTGGATTTTCTCTTTATGTATTCACATTCTTATCTACTCTTATTTATGTATGTGATTTTTGATCGATGATTATTATGTTATGAGATGACTTGTTTAGATACCACATGTGGTTTATATTATGGTGATTACAACATGTATGCTACACTTAAATGATATTGTGAATTGACTAAACAACCTTACATGATTGTTTAATAAATACCACAATGATTTAATTGATACATGGATTGAGTTATCTAACTAAACACATATGTATGTAATTAGGCACAATTATCACACATGATGAATTAATGCAATTGTAATCTAACTAGACAACATTGTCACATTGTCTAATTAGCTAAAACAATGATTAATTACCATGGTGCACTTTTAATGAACTATATGCTAACATAAGTAATTCTCAAAAGTTAAGAAAACTACTTGTAAGAAATCAAGACAACTATATATTTTATCATGATCGAAGAAAACCATATAAAATACTTTCAACATAATTTGCTTTAAAAAAAGAATAATAGCATATAGATTAAAAGATGCAAGATAATTTGAAAGTAAAAGGAAAGTAATCTAAGCATAGTATTGATGCAAATGCATAGTATTAATAGGTTATTTGAGATGCGTATCATTCATGTCAGATAACCTATATGCACCCAATCCATAGACTTTAGTAATAATGTATGGTCCTAACTAGTTTGAGTTGCACTTTCCTTTTTCACATGGTGGTGCATTTACATTTCGTTGATTTTCGTAAAGTACCAAATCTCTAACTACAAATAAACAGTGGATAACATGTGTATTATAATAGTTTTGCGTATTCTTTTGATGGGCTTGGAGTTGTTTGAGAGCATTTATGCATTGTTCATTGAGAATCTCAAGTTGTTGAAGTCTTTGTTCTCTATGTGAATTTTCATCCAGGATGCCATGGAGAGAAACTCATAATGAAGGAATTTCTAACTCCAAAGGTACGATCGCATCAATACTATATACAAGGTTGTATGAGGTAGTAATCATAGCTATATGAAAACATGTTCGGTAAGCCCATAATGCATAAGAGAGTTGAGTATGCCAATCCTTCTTGAGTTTATTAATAATTTTTTGAAGGATTTGTCTAATTATTTTATTAGAAGTTTTTGCTTGGCTCTTTGATTGTGGTTAATATGGCATGGAGAAGTGATGTTGAATGCAGAATCTTTCAAGGAATTTCTTCACGTCTTTGTTCTTAAATGATGAACCATTGTTAGTAACCAAAGAAGAAGGAAGTCCAAATCGAGAGATAATATTATCAAGGATGAAGTGACATATTACTTCAGTAGTTGTGGATTAGAGAGGAATTGTTTCAACCCATTTCATGAAGTAATCGGTAGCTGTGAGAATGAAATTATGACCTTGTTAAGGAGGAGATATTTTTCCAATAAGATCCAATCCCCACATGAAAAATGACCCCAAGGGGATACCTAGGCACAAAGTTCTTGGGCAGGAGCTCGAATGAAGGCAAAAGAATCTTGTTCCATGCTTTTCCAATAGTAGCCCATGCAAGATAATTTTTGAACCAAAGATCTTCCACCTAAATTCCCTCTACAAGCACTTGAATGTGCTTCCTCTAAGACAACTAGGATCTTTGATTTGTTAAGACAATGAAGGAGTCCATTGTATCCTCTTTGATAAAGAACATTAGATAAAATGATGTAACATGTTGCGAGCTTGTGGATGTGAACTCAAGCATTTCTAGATGTTGGATTAGGAAAGGTACCATCACTTAAATATTGAAATATATGGGAGTACCATTTGTTTGAATCAGTGCTACACCAAAGGACTATATTAGGAGTTTTTTCAGAAATGGAGGGTGATGAAGTATTATGAATGATGAATAGACAGTCCTTGGATGAATTGTTAGGGGATATAAGGGAAGCAACACTTGCAATTGCATCCACATGTCGATTGCCTTTTCATGGGATTGTGTCAATTGTGAAAGAGGAGAAACACTTCAATAGTGATAAGGCTAAGTCACGATACTGAGAAAATTTATCTTGCTTTGCTTGATATGATCCAATGGCTTGCCTTATAATCAACTGAGAATCGTTGAATATGCGAAGATGTTTGATATTGAGCGACAAAGTGACACACAATCTAGCAATAAGGGCTTCGTACTCTGCAATGTTGTTTGTGCATGAAAAGTTGAGATGATAAGATAGAGGAACTAGCTTTCCTGAAGGAGATACTAGTATAATACCAGCATCGAAGCCAGTTTGACACCTGGAACCGTCAAAGAATAGATCCCATTGTTGATCAATGTCCAAAGAAAGGATTTGATTGTTAGGGAATGATTCTTGATTCAGAAGAGAAAATGGTGAAGGAGTTTCAGCTGAACAGTTGGTTAACACTTGACCCTTAATTACATTTTGAGAGACAAATTTCAGATCAAAATTTGTCAACAACATAACGCACTTAGCTAATTGCCTTGAGAGATCTGTTTTAGCAAAGAGGTGCTTCAAGGAATCAAAATTTATAATGACATTAGTTTTAACCTTTAGAAGATAGTGTCTTAACTTTTGTGTTACAAATACAAGACCGAGATATTGCTTTTCAATTGTAGAATATTAGACTTCGTAACCGTGCAAAGTTCAGATGATGTAATATACAACACATTCTTTTCCATCATCATCATGTTGTGCCAATAGAGCTACAAGAGAATTAGAATAACCTGAAGTGTAGAGAAGAAAGGGTCATCCAGAGATGACAGGGTGTAATACGAGAGGATTAGCTAGATAACTCTCTAGTTTATCAAAAACTTTTTGGCAATTCTTGTTCCAACTGAAATGAGAACCTTTCTTAAGAAGTGTGAAAGGGGGAGTTCTATATGTGAGTTGTAACACAAATCAGCGGATGACCTGTATCCTCCCTTGTAAACTATGAAGTTGTGAGATGTTTTTAGGAGGTGACATGTTGACAATAACATCAATCTTCTTTGTATCCACCTCAATACCATGATGCCAAATGATGAATCCCAATAGCTTATTACTATCAACACCAAAGATGCACTTACGAGGATTCAAGCGCATGTATTTTTGTATACGTTCAAAGATTTGATGGAGGATTTTGATGTGATCTTAACATAAGATGTACTTGGCTAGAATGTCATCTACATAGTCCTCTAAGATATTATGCATGAAATCATGAAAGATAAGGGTCATAGCACGTTGGTAAGTTGCACCAACGTTCTTCAATCCAAGCGACATGACAACCCAACAAAATGTTCCCCAAGGAGTTATAAAATCTATCTTATATTGATCCTAAGGATTGATGAAAATTTGGTTATATCCAGAGAAGCCATCCATGAATGAGAGTGATGCATGACTAGCAATGGAGTCAACAATCATATCAATGCTAGGAAGAGGAAAAACATCTTTTAGAGATGCTTTATTTAAATCATGAAATTCAATAAAAATTTGAATACAGTTGTTGAGTTTAGCGACAACCACAATATTCGAGATCCAAGTTGAATAGTCAATAGTGCGGATAAAGCCATCTTGTAAAAGCTTCTCAATCTTAGCTTTAACTAATAGTGCCACCTTAGGAATCATCTTTCGATTTTTTTACTAGCTCTGATTCAAGATGTAATACAATGTTGTGTGTTACAACATTTGAATTATTACCAAGCATATCAGAATATGTCCAAGCAAAAATCTTAGGTTAGTCATGTAATAGAGAAGTATGTTTGTGTTGTTCTGAATCTAGACATTTTTCAATTGGGATAACCTTTTCGGGGTTATTAGGGTCCATCGATACATCAACAATTTTCCCATTAATGAGAGTACCGTGGTTTAGGACATCAAGGGGATGAGGGGATTCCATAGGTGTCTCATGAGATGCCAAGGTATCATCAGATAAATTAGAATATTTCCTAATGTATGATTCCACATTTAAACAATAAGGAAATCCATGATCATGATGGTAACGAGGCAAATGATCATAGGCTCCTAAAAATTCACCTAGAGCCTCATCCATTGAGAAATTATCCAAAATAATGTCACTACAAATGTTACTTGTGTCAATTAACTTAGGATAGATTATATTAAGTGAGGAATTTACTACAATTGTGTTTACATTAAGAGAATGATGACGAGAAGATTTAGTGGGCTTCAAAGGGTGGTATCCAAGACCAAACAAAGAGCTATGTGGATTATCTTCTAAAGGAATCTTGATACCTTGTTCCTTTATACCACAACAATTGCCTCTATATCCTAATTGAGATAATATTTGAAATCCTCAACCATAAACGGAAGCCATTTCTATGGAAGAAGGTGGTTCACCATTAGTCACTTGGTCAATATTATAAGTATAATCATCACATTATGTTAAAGTAATTTTAGAAGGAGTGGATTGTGTGGAAGATATTGTTGATACTTATGAGTTGTCCGGTTTTGATGGTGAGACTTTATACTCACCCATGAAGGTAGGTGTAAAGTCTAACAAACCCCAATCATCACCGAAGAACTTGTTTGAAGATGATCCAGGGTCCTGCTCAACATTATCTGTGGCAAGAGGACTTGGTGAATCTATTGTTGATAGAGATGGAATTAGTATGTTTAGAGGTGTAGAATGAAGAGGTTGGTTTTCAACTTAAGCTTGTAAACAACTATCTGGATTAGGATCAACCTCTACTATATGGAGTTTGTTACCATAGACAAACTTTATTATGTGATGGAGGGTAGATGGGATTTCCCTTATTGCTTGAATCCATGGTCTACCTAGAAGAAGATTATATGTAAGAGAACTAGGCATGACATGAATAAGCATAGATAAAGTCACAGGTCCAATCGTCAAGGGTAGTGTGATTGTTCCTAGTGATTGTCTACCAACATTATCAAAGCCACGAATGTTAAGTGTATCAAGTTTTATAAGAGATGTATCTGCACCAATTTTATGTAATAAGTCTATGCCACAAACATTAAGACCTAATCCATTATCAATCATAGTTTATTTTACTCTAATTCTATTAATGACGACGAATATCATGAGAGGATCATTTTGGTTTTGAACTTCTATGGGAGGTAATTCATTTCATTGAAAGATAATGTCCAAATTTGTCACATGCATACAATCTAGTAGGGCCACCACATCATTCGGCTTGACAAAATGTGATACAATAACTTTATGTAGAGATTCTTGGAGCATCATGTGGTATGTAGGTGATGTTTGCATCAACTCCCATAGTGAGATCTTTGTTGGAGTAGTGCGAGGCTTCTCAAAAAGATCATATTCTTGACCAACCTATTGAGGAATACAAGGAGCTTGAGGAAGAATATGAGCAACGGATGGAAGAGAAGCTGGAATGAATGTTGTTTGTTTTCTTTGTTCATTGTTTCTAATGTCATACATGTGAGCAACCTCATGGTGAATGGGTTGCTGTGACACAATTTGATTGAATTGATTATTTTCAGTTATTTGTTTTGCAAAATTTAGAATGTATCTAGGAGGTCTAGATGGTTTTGTCACACCTCCTATAGTTAGCATAGGTTTAGACTGTGGTTGATGAATATCATAATGTAGATGTACAACAATTTTGGTTTTCTCAAGTTCTTTGTGGGAACTAGAAACATAAATTGTGTTGATTAATCTGTGAAATATAGATGGTTTAGGAGTCATAGATGATGATTCTATTGAGATGAAGTCAACAAGGGATTCATCTAACATATCAAAATCATCACTACTAAATGACTCATTAAATGCACTAAAATATTGAATAAAAAGATCCGACATTGTTGCATAACTTAGTTTTTTGTTACAAACATGTACAAGTACCTGATATGAAATAGATGATATAAAAAAAAACAATGTCTAAAATAATTAACCAATTAATCATATAATTAAACATAAATTAGATCATAAGCATTGTAAGCTCATCAGGTTCACCAAAATATTTATGTAAAAGGAAGGTATCTAGTCTAATATATTAAAAACTAGATCTAACCTTCTTCTACATGAACATTGGGACACAAGATGATCTTGGCTATAGCCCTAACAGGAGAGCCCATCTATAGGGGTTCTGTCACTTTGTTGTATTTCTGAAAGATTGAATTAAAATGACTTAGATCTAGGGTATTAACAATGAAATATACCAAAACAAATATATTGTACCTTGCAAAACTAAAAATCCAAGAAATAGAGGTTGTAATAAGCAGAGTAGAGATGTCAGATGTCACTGCCATAATTTAGGAAGAATTTGGGAGGAAAAATTTGACTAAGTTAGGCGTCCTAGGGTTTAGGCCCTTCGAAAGGGGTTTCCAAGAGTTGGGGCTTATATTCATCAATTTGCTCCTGGATCCTATGTTCCTGTTCCTAATCTTCCAGAATCTATAAAATAACAAGAGATGGAAGGGTTGTGTCTATATAGGAGTTTGCCTTAGTCAAACCCTTGTTTTGTTATTTCTACCTCACAAATAGCTAGATTAGAGAATATCAAATAGTGTGTGCTCATAATCTTGTGTGCATCTAAGATTGTAATGAGCAACAAACCAAAGGATTTATCACAAAACCCTAACCCTATATGACTCAAGCATATAGAATGATCTACTCAAGAGAAGTGCTTCATTCAAGGAAACACTAACCTTTAACTCAAGGAAGGTGGGCTGATTCGAAGTCTTCAAAATAAGAAGTTGCTATAACCATACCCAATCATGATGATGTAGGTACTCAAGCCAAACTCAAGTTGGTGGATCCAAGCATTCTCTCAAACATGTAAAGAGGAACAAGATAGACTCAAGATCTTGCTTCCAAATCCACCATAATCCTTTTCAAGAGCATCAATATTCCAACAACAATAAAACTTGCAATAATTAAGAAGTCTACCATAATATTCAAATAGCTCAATAATTCTCTAGATCTCTTTAGCTCTTTTCAAAGTCTTGTTTAAGTATGAAGCCCAAGGAGGGAAAAATATTTGAATTTTAGAGGCCAACGAAGCATGGGACCCAAAATGTCAAATCGAGATCATGTCACACAAGATAAAGCTGACACTATCAGGGGATTTAAATCTCCACAAAATATGGGAGGACACTAGTGCATTGCACTAGTGTCTTGGTCAACCTACTGTGGAAAGTTAGCATTGTCTCGGGAGATTTCCAAGACCTTAACACAAACCTATGTTCCAACATTTGATCAATAGAAATAGTTTAGTCAATTTTAGGAAGATTTAGGAAGGTTTAGGAAAGTTTAGGAAGGTGAAGCACCTCTCTCGAGTCGATGGTAAAGCTAAGGCCATAGGGTGGTCCTAAAAGGGGACTAATGAAACGGATGCTAAGGCAGGTGCTAAACAGATTGTGAAATTGTGATTGCACTATCAAGGAGCACAATTTACGACATAATAAAAATGATTGGTTGAGTATCTCTTGACTCATCTATCTCATTATCACCCTCTAATATTTGTTCCTCCTCTTCTTCCTCACTTGCCCCTTCAATCTAGAACATTTTTTTGGGTGCATTTATGTCCTCTTGTATATTTTTGATCACAACTAAAACATAATCCTTTTGCTATTTTCTCTTCAATTTGTTGTGGTGTCAATCTAGTAGGTTGAGGAAGTGACTATGTAGGAGTGCTTCTATCTCTTATGTTTACAAAACCTTGCTTTTTATTAACCATAAATTTTTCCTCTACTTGCCTTGCCATAATAATTGCTTGAGAGATAGAATTTGGATGGAACATGCATATCTCATATTGAATGTGATCTTTTAAGCCAGCAATGAATAACTCCAACACATTTTTTACTACCACATTTTCCACTCTAAAAGATAAAGTGTGAAATTGATGAATGTAATCCTTGACCATACCTATTTGCCTTAATTTAGTAATCTGGCCAAAGTAGCTATCCATAAG
This sequence comes from Cunninghamia lanceolata, assembly GCA_027924645.1. Taxonomy (NCBI): domain Eukaryota; kingdom Viridiplantae; phylum Streptophyta; class Pinopsida; order Cupressales; family Cupressaceae; genus Cunninghamia; species Cunninghamia lanceolata. The sequence continues at coordinate 24,349,745 of BSBN01000213.1, read as the reverse complement.
ATTATCACCATAATGTGTAACAAGTTCTTCTTGGAAAACAAACCAAGTGACAACAAATCCCTTTCTTTTCTTTTCTTTACATAGCCAACGATACCAAATGAATTGGTCAGGTTTCAAGTCTAAGGAAGCCATAGCCACCTTTTGCTGACACAAAACATGGTGAATATCAAAGAATTGCTCCATTTGACATAGCCAATTGGTAGGATCTTGACCATCAAACTTCCACATATCCAACTTTGGTGTGAAATTCCTAGCCATAGAATGAGTGGTGTGATGATCCATCTTGAGAGATGATTCAAACCCAAAAGCCCCCTTCCCTTTAGGAGACTTCTCTTCCTCCCAATACTAGTGGTGTGACTCCTTATGTTTGGAAACTCTAGTATGATTTCCATTCTGAAAGTGTCTCCATCATTGACTTAGCCAACCCTTTCATTTGTTTAGACATAATAGACAAGTTTTCCTCCTTCATCTTGTTGTTTTATTTCTGAGTGAGTTCAAGTATAAATTCATTTTCTTTTTGAACAACATCCTCATTTTCCACATCCTACTTGCCTAGAGTTTTTCTAAGCACGGTAACATTCTTTTTTCCTCTTGTTGAAGGACCCATCATGATAGGAAAAAATAAATTTAGAATAAATTACACAAAACAAATCTAATAAATTTGAAATTTTCACTATATCTTACTAGTGCCTAGATATCACTTTCGTAAAAGAATCTCTAATAAATTAGTTAATGTGAAAGCCCTAATTTCACAATAACCTTGTCAAGTCTAATCAAAATTTGCTCAAATATGGCCTAGAGAAGCTTAATATGCCCTTGAAAAACCCATCAAAAATCTTGGAAAGATTCACCAAAATAAGAGATAGATGCACTTTCCAAATTCATCTCCAAAATAAAAAAAAATTGCCTTGTTTTTGCCTTCATGGTGCCAAGATCATGCTTTGATACCACTTGTAATGAAATAAATTACAAAAAAAGGAATATAATAAGAAATATGCTGTAAATACTTGATAATAACTTAAAATAACAAGCCACTTCGAGGGGGTAAACCTCCAAATATATATCCTCGTAGTACTCGTATTCATACGAATACTTGTTCGGCAAGCCCATAATGCATAAGAGAGTTGAGTATGCTAATCCTTCCTGTGTTTATTAATAGTTTTTTGAAGGATTTATCCAATTATTTTATTAGAATCTTCTACTTGGCTATTTGATTGTGGATAATATTGCATGGAGAAGTGATGTTGAATGTGGAATCTTTCAAGGAATTTATTCACGACTTTGTTCTTAAATGATGGACCATTTACGGTAACCAAATCAGAAGGAAGTATAAATTGAGAGATAATATTATCAAGGATGAAGTGACAAATTACTTCAGTAGTCGTGTATCAGAGTGGAACTACTTCAACCCATTTCATGAAGTAGTCGGTAGTTGTGAGAATGAAATTATGACCTTGTGAAGAAGGAGGAGAGATTTTTCCAATAAGATCCAAGCCCCACATAGAAAATGGCCAAGGGGATACCTGGGCACAAAGTTCCTAGGTAGGAGCTTGAATGAGATTGGTATGTTGTTGATATTGCGAGCACTTTTTGACAAAGGCAAATTAATCTTGTTCCATGCTTTGCCAATAATAGCCCATGCGAAGTAATTTTTGAACCAAAGATCTTACATCGAAATGCCCTCTGTAAGCACCTAAATGTGCTTCCTCTAAGACAACTGGGATCTTTGATTTGTTAAGACAACAAAGAAGGATTCTATTGTATCCTCTTTGATAAATAACATTAGATAAAATGATTTAACATGTTGTGAGATTGTGGATTAGGAATGGTACTGTCACTCAAATATTGAAATATGTGGGAGTACCATTCGTTTGAGCCAATGTTACAAAAAAGGAATATAGTAGGAGTGTTTTCAGATATGGAGGGTGATATAGTATTATGAATGATGAATAGATAGTCCTTGGATGAATCGTCAGGGGATATAAGGGAAGCAACGCTTGTCATTGCATCCGCATGTTGATTGTCTTTTCGTGGGATTGTGTCAATTGTGAAAGAGGAGAAATGTTTCAACAGTGATAAGGCTAAGTCACGATACTGAGAAAAATTATCCTACTTTGCTTGATAAGATCCAATGACTTGCCTTATAATCAATTGAGAATCATCGAATATGTGAAGATGTTTGATATTAAGCAACAAAGTGGCATGCAAGCCAACAATAAGGGCTTTGTACTCTACAATGTTATTTGTACATGAAAATTTGAGATGATAAGATAGAGGAACTAGCTTTCCTAAATGAGATACTAGTATAATACTAGCACCAGAGTGAGTTCGACACCTAGAACCATCAAAGAATAGATCCCATTGTTGATCAGTGTTTGATTGTTAGGGAATGATTCTTGATTCAGAAAAGAAAATGGTGAAGGAGCTTCAACTAAATGGTTGTTCAACACTTGACCCTTAATTACCTTTTGAGAGATAAATTTTAGATCAAATTTCGTAACAACATAACCCACTCAGCTAAATGCCTTGAGAGATCTATTTTAGCAAAGAGGTGCTTCAAGGGATCAAAATTTATAATGACATTAGTTTTAATTTTTAGAAGATAGTGTCTTAACTTTTGTGTTACAAATACAAGAGTTAGACATTGCTTTTCAATTGTAAAATATTGGACTTCATAATTGAGCAAAGTTTAGTTGATGTAATATAAAACATGTTCTTTGCCATCATTATCATGTCATGCCAATAGAGCTACAAGAGCATTATAAGAAGTTGATGTGTAGAGAAGAAAGGGTCATCCAGAGACGACAGGGTGTAATACGAGAGGATAAGCCAGATAGCTCTTTAGGTTATCAAAATCTTTATGGCAATCCTCGTTCCAACTGAAATGAGAACCTTTCTTAAGAAGTTGTGTGAAAAGGAGAGTTCTATTTGTGAGTTGTGACATAAATCAACGGATGGCCTGTATCCTCCCTTGTAAACTATGAAGTTGTGAGATGTTTTTAGCAGGTGGCATGTTGACAATAGCATCAATCTTCTTTGTATCCACCTCAATACTGTGATGCAAAATGATGAATCCCAAAGCTTACCACTATTGACGCCAAAGATGCACTTACAGGGATTTAAGTGCATGTTGTATTTTCATATACATTTAAAGATTTGACGGAGGATTTTGATGCGATCCTAACACAAGATGGACTTGGCCAGAATGTCATCTACATAGTCCTCTAAGATATTATGCATGAAATCATGAAAGAAAAGGGTCATAGCATGTTGGTAAGTTACACCAGCGTTCTTCAATTCAAATGACATGACAAACCAAAAAAATGTTCCCTAAGGAATTATAAAAGCTATCTTATATTGATTATGAGGATTGATGAAGATTTAGTTATATCCAGAGAAGCCATCCATGAATGAGAGTAATGCATGGCCAACAGTGGAGTCAACAATCATATCAATGTTATGAAGAGGAATATTACCTTTTAGAGATGCTTTATTTAAATCATGAAAGTCAATACAAATTCAGATACATTTGTTGAGTTTAGCAATAACCACAATATTTGAGATCCAAGGTGAATAGTCAATAAGGCGGATAAAGCCATCTTGTAAAGGCTTCTCAATCTCATCTTTAACGAACAATGCCACCTTAGGATTCATCTTTCAATTTTTTTATTGGCTTGGCATTAGGATGTAATACAATGTTGTGTGTTACAAACTTTGAATTATTTCCAGGCATATCAGAATATTTCCAAGAAAAAAGCTAGGATAGTCATGTAATAGAGAAGTATGTTCACATTGTTCTTCTAAATCTAGATATTTTCCAATTGGGATAAACTTTTCAAGGTTATTAGGGTCCATCAAGACATCAACATTTTTCCCATTAATGAGAGTATTGTAGTCTAGGACATCAAGGGGATGAGGGGTTTCCATAGGTGTCTCATGAGATTCTAAGGTATCATCAGATAAATCAACATATTTCCCAAAGTATGCTTCCACATTTAAACAATAAGGAAATTCGCGATCATGATGGTAATGAGGCAAATGATCATAGGCTCCTAGAAATTCTGCTAGAGCCTCATCTATTGAGAAACTATCTAAAATAATGTCACTACAAGTGTTACTTGTGTCAATTAACTCAAGATAGATTATAATAAGTGTGGAATTCATTGTAATTGTGTTTACATTAAGAGAAGGACAACAAGAAGCTTTAGTGGGCTTCAAAGGGCGGTATCCAAGACCAAACACAGAGGTATGTGGATTATCTTCTAAAGGAATCTTGATACCTTGTTCCTTTATACCACAACAATTGCCTCTATATCATAATTGAGATAATATTTGAAAACCTCTACCATAAATGGAAGCCATTTCTGTGGAAGAACGTGGCTCACCATTAGTTTTGTAGTTAATATTATAAGTATAATCATCACATTATGTTAAAGTAATTTTAGGAGGAGTGGATTGAATAGAAGATATTGTAGATACTTTTGAGTCAAGTCCAGTTTTAATGGTGAGACTTTAGACTCACCCATGAAGGTAGGTATAAAGTCTAACAAACCCCAATCATCACCGGAGAGCTTGTTTGAAGATGATCCAGGCTCTTGTTCAACATTATCTGTGGCAAGAGGAATTGGTGAATCTATTTTTGATAGAGATGGAATTAGTATGTTTAGAGGTTGTTATGTTGGAAAATGTCCCCCTAGGACTTTTTCCCTCCTAAGTTTAGCTCCCAGGTCCTTTTAGTGTAATCATGCATGTTTATTTTAACTCCCGATGGAAAATCCCTGAAAACCCATGATAAATGCGGCCTAGGGGACTCTTGTGAGCTTAACCCTGACCTAAATAGGGGCTGAGGACTTGGGTGCCTGCGCCCTAGTACTCCTGCCCTATTTAGCAGGGTCCCAAATTTTAAATGTCGGTTATGTGACCGTTAGTTAGGTCCCATGCCAACATCTCAAGTTTGAATTACGAAATTAAAGTGTGAATGTTGTTTAGATGCATGGATAAGCATGTTTAGGGATTCATTTGAAAACTAGAAGATGATTATGAACTTTTGGTGCACTTATGGTTTGAGAGCATTCAAATTATACATTATTGCAAAGCAGACTTGTCTTGTTATTGTGTTTGTTATGCAGATTTGACTTCATCTTCTCATGTGTTGAAGGATTTTCATCTACATGTGAGCTACACCTCCGAGGTGACATTTATTTGTGTTTTCAATCATTTATCATTTGGTTTTTGTCTTTATCCGGTAGGGATACGTACTCTTTATCTAATAACGGTGTTCAGAAGGCTTGAATATCTCTCCGGGGCTTGACCGAGGCAAGCCTCTAAACACCACAACCCAACCCCCTTTTCTGTGATTGCAGGTTACAGGTGTAGAAGTGAAAGGAGTGGAGTTGTAGGGAGACATAATAGAGTGTCAAGATTGTAGATCAAAGAAGAAAAGTAGGACCTGGACTTGGGCACCCATTCATTAGTCCTTCGAATCTCAAAACATAGAAATCCCTGGAACAATAGAAATAGGTTACAGACAACTTTTAGAGATCTTGACAAAAACTATTACCTTGGACTTGGGCACCCGCTCATTACTCCCTGACTTTCCCACATTTGGAATCTTGAAGTTTGGTATGTATTTACTCTGAATATTCTATCTCTGTCTACAAGCATTGGTCGTGTTTCATCCGTTTGCTTACGATTTTATGAAATTAGGGTTTTAAGCATAATTGAGCTCTAATTAATCAATAGATCAGAAAATTCTAGGTTTCCTCTTCATTCTAAGGGACACTAAATTTGTAGCAGATCCCTCTTGCAAAATATTGTGGCTTAACTCGATTTATGTCCTTGAATGTAAGGTGTGAAAGGAGGATTTAACCTTGAAATTGAAAACCCCTCCTTTTCCACAAAACATTTTGGTGAACCCATGTTTATTTGAATTTTGCACCTTGCGAAGTGTTGTACTTTAGATTTGTAGTAATTTCATTCATTCATTTAATTTTTATCTTATTGCATTTGAAAATTTACAAAAGAATTGAAAAATTTAAATTTTTTTTAAAAAAATTGGCATTTTAGGCTTGCATTTCCAAATAATTTGAATTAATTTGCATTTAATTTCATTTAAATTTTTGTTATTTTCATTAGATCTGATTTACATTATAGAAATTCATCATTTATTATTCATTTGCATTGCATTTTCATGCCTAATTTGTTAAAATTTGCTTGAAATTGTGCATTTTTCATATAACCTAGTTAATGCATTAGCTAGGGTTTGTGGTTAAAATCTTGTTTCAGATTTTAATACTATTTTAGTCAGTCATTTAGGACTGATTTCTAACTGCAGTGTTTTATCATTGTGCATTTTTGCATTTAGATTTCATGTCTACGGTTTAAAATCTTGCATTTTCACTAGATTTTGATTTATTTTGCATATAGAATTGCATTAAAAGTGTGTTGTGAAGGATATTAGGGTTATTATTGGCTTCCCCTCATCAATTTCCTTACAACACCTCTTCTTTTACTCATTTGCATTGAAAAAAGTTGAAAAAAACAAGCATTTTAGGTCATAAACTTACATAACTTTGCACTTGTTCCTTGCATAAGTTTTGAAAATATTTTAAAATCTAATTTTACATTGATTTAAAAACATTTAAACATGGCTTCTAATCACAACAATAACACTAGGCTCCCTCCTAGGCCTTATATGAAAAGAAAGGTCCCTGAACCTGAAATTGTGTTTACACCTCATGATAGAACAATTGGAGAAATTGAAGGACCTCTTTATATCATTGTTAGGATTATGGAAAATCCTGTGGATGGAACACTTGTAGATCCTAATTGCATGACTAATGTAGCAACGGAGGAATTCTTTTACAAGACTTCTATGATCCTTCTGACATGATGATGAAGACACATAATGGAGATTTTATAAACACTTCTAGAAAGATATCTTTATTGGTCACAGTATTTGAAAATTTGTAGAACAACTATTTGATGTTGTCCTTCTATCTGACCTTTTTCGCATAAAGTTAGGACACCCATGGTTAAAAGCTATGAAAGTTGTCCCTTCAACGATTCATAACTGTGTAAAATTTCCTTTGAATGGACAAGTGCATACTATTCCTCGTAATAGATATAAACCTTTGGTTACAAAACAACACTTCAACCTTGATTACTTTTGGCCACAATCTAATCAAGAACCAGATCCATGAAAAATTTTAAACTTCTTGGGATATATAAAATATAAAGAAAAACTATTACATCAAGTGGCCGGTCCTTCTATGCAAGAAACAATAAGAGAAGAACAACCTGCATTAGAAGAACTTCCTAGAGCAAAAGGAAAAAGTTCGAATGAAATAAGAATAAACCAAGATTTTTATGACTACAATGAAATAATTGGTATGATAGAAGCGGATAAGGAAAAGTTTGATAACTCACCTCATCCACGAAGAAATGGTATTTATGCTGAGGTTCCTTCCCCGTCATCCTTACAAGGATCGATAGGCATTCGTCGAGAACAAGACACTTCATCAAGAGAAATGAGATTTGAATAAGCTTCCTCTTCTAACACAAAAAGACCAATAGAACAACATGACAATATTTTTGAAGATATAAGCAATAGGACAAGAAGAAACATACAAGCAAGAGAAAGAAGAAGAAAAAGACAAGCCTTTGCCCAACGAAATGCACATCTACAAGAAAATATTCCACCTAACATTGATTCAAACCAAGAAGACCTTAAAAATGAACAACCTAAAAACAAGAACAAAAGTTGGGCTATGGTGCCTTATGTACCTCTTTACTCTAATATTCGAGATTGGGAAGATGACAATGACCACTATTTCAATTGTCTCTATAGGTAAGTATTTCTAACCCTTTACCTCTATGTTTTGTTTCCCCGTGATGTGTTATGTGATGTTTAGGCCTCCTTGGATGACCCTTGATACTCTTATAAGGTCAAGGATACCAGGAGACCGCCTCTATTGTGACCCTTCTATTTGTATCATCATTCTTCTATATTGCTCCTCTCCTCTATTTTCATTATTGTGTGTTGTGTCTTAGGGGCATAGCATTGTGATTGGTGACTTGGGGGCACCTTCCTACGTGACGACCCTAAAGCACTTGCTCTCCTCTCTTGATTTATTGTTTACCTTCTTCTAGTGACTCTATCTAGCTGGTGGATGACGAAAAACAAATAAGACTGATACGGACCATGTGGCCCTTCAGCGAGTAAGCAAAAATGGACCTAGTCCATACATGACGACAGGGTTGATATATATTATCCAATGCTTGGCTAGTAGAATCACTTCATGTGATATTTTGGATGTTGTCTCAGTCTCCAAATCCGTAGTATAACCTTGGCTCTTGATGTGATTATATTTATGCATTGCTTTGATCATGTGATGTGGTTATTATCTTAGAAAAAGATTTCTAACCTCTCTTCTTGCAGGAAATTGTGTGTTTGTGGGAACATTCAGCAATCGTAAAGTACATGTCACCTATGGGGGCATGGGCTTTGCGAAAGCTCTTATTCCCTTGTGTATTTTCTTCCTACCTTAATGTGCTTGATATCAGTACACAATATCAACCACCTTAAGGTGGGGGAATATATAAGGTAAGCTGTCTGATGGTTTTGGTCTAACAAAGTGTGTTTGTAAGCCCTCTGCGGAGGTGGGATGTTGTATCTCCGTGTGAGTGTACATCTTTATTCTATATTGCAATCATTAATCCCTTTGCGGAGGTGCGATATCGTGCATATCCTTTTATTTTAAGCCCTCTGTGGAGGTGGGATATCGTGCATATCCTTTTATTCAAAGCTCTCTACGGAGGCGGGGATGGTGTATCTCTTGAGCTAGTGCACATCCTTTTTATTCTAAAAGTCCTTCGAGTAGGCAGGGTTGTGTATTCTCACTTAAGCATGTCTTTGGCAGTTGTTGTGGCATAATCCCAACCATCATGTGTGCATGTAATGTTCTTGAGATGGTGGTGAACCTAGCAATAGGCTCCTTCCATCGCTTGTTTGCTGTGTTTTAGACATATAGTATGTCTTTGGCATGCTATACGACGCTCATGTCTTCCATGTGTCTTTCGTGTATTTTTCCTCCTTGTGTAGTCTAAAGACATGTGGCGATGAGTCCCTCCTACACTCAGGTTTTGTATAACATGTTTGTTCCCAAGCATAGTCTAAAGACGTGTGGCAATGAGTCCCTCCTATGCTTTGGGATTTGTATGGCGTGTTTGTTCACAAGTGTAGTCTAAAGTCGTGTGGCGATGAGTCCCTCCTACACTCTAAGATTTGTATTGCATGTCTATTGCCCCATATGTTGTCTAATGACGTGTTACGATGAGTCCCTCCTACATTTTGGGTTGTGTGTTTACTTTCCATGTACTTACATTTGCATTCATATATGAAAATGAAAAAAGAAATAATCATTGCATTCACTGTATTCACTATGTTTTGCATGTCTTCAATGTTGTCTTCTCTATGCTTTGCATGACTGTTACTATCTTCTCTATCTTTTGCGTGCCTATTACTGTCTTCGTTGTGTTTGGCATGTCTGCGATGTGTCTTCTCTAATTTCTACCTAAGATTGGGGGCTAGAAATACTTCTCAATCTGTGTATATATTAGCTCTACATGCCTGGCGTGTTTGCTGTGTTTGTTGACCATCTTTTAATGCATGTATGGGCCTTGTGTTCATGCATACATTAAAGTGGGGGCTAAATGTTACGTCAGAAAATGTCTCCCGAGGACTTTTCCCTCCTAAGTTTAGCTCCTAGGTCCTTTTAGTATAATCATGCATGTTTATTTTAACTCCTGATGGAAAATCCCTGAAAACCCATGATAAATAGGGCCTAGGGGACTCTTGTGAGCTTAACCCTGACCTAAATAGGGGCTGAGAACTTGGGCGCCTGTGCTCTAGTCTTTCCCTATTTAGCGGGGTCCCAAATTTTAAATGTCGGTTATGTGACCATTAGTTAGGTCCCATGCCAACATCTCAAGTTTGAATTACAAAATTAAAGCGAGAATGTTGTTTAGATGCATATATAAGCATGTTTAGGGATTCATTTGAAAACTAGAAGATGATTATGAACTTTTGGTACACTTATGATTTGAGAGCATTCAAAGTATTCATTATTGCAGAGCAGACTTGTCTTGTTATTGTGTTTGTTATGCAGATTTGGCTTCATCTTCTCATGTGTTGAAGGATTTTCATCTACATGTGAGCTACACCTCTGAGGTGACATTTATTTGTGTTTTCAATCATTTATCAATTAGTTTTTGCCTCTATCCCGTAGGGATACACACTTTTATCTGACAATGGTGTTCAAAAGGCTTGAATGTCTCTCTGGGGCTTGACCGAGGCAACCCTCTAAACACCACAACCCCCAAACCCCTTTTCTATGATTGTAGGTTACAGGTACAGAAGCAAAAGGAGTGGAGTTGTAGGGAGACATAACAGAGTGTCAGGATTGCAGATCAAAGTAGAAAAGTAGGACCTGGACTTGGGCACCCGCTCATTAGTCCTTCGAATCCTAAAACACAAAAATCCCTGGAACAACAGAAATAGGTTACAGACAACTTTCAGAGATCTTGACAAAAACTGGTACCTTGGACTTGGGCACCCGCTCATTAGTCCCTAACTTTACTGCATCTAGAATCTCAAAGTTTGGTATGTATTTACTCTGAATATTCTATCTCTATTTGTGAGCATTTGTCATGTTTCATCCGTTTGCTTACGATTTTATGAAATTAGGGTTGTAAGCATAATCAGGGTTTAATTAATCAATAGATCAGCAAATTCCAAGTTTCCTCTTCATTCTAAGGGACACTAAATCTGTAGCAGAGCCCTATTGCAAAATATTGTGGCTTAACTCGATTTATGTCCTTGAATGTAAGGTGTAAAAGGAGGATTTAACCTTGAAATTGAAAACCCATCTTTTTCCACAAAACAGAGCTGTAGGAGGAAGAGGTTGGTTTCTGGCTTCAGCTTGTAAACAACTATCCAGATTAGGATCAGCCTCAACTGTATGGAGTTTGTTACCATAGACAAACTTTATTGAGTGATGGAGGGTAGACAAAATTTCCCTTATGGCATGAATCCACGGTCTACCTAGAAGAAGATTATATGTAAGAGAACCAAGCATGACATGGATAAGCGTAGATAAAGTCACAGGTCCAACTGCCATGGGGAGTGTGATTGTACCTAGTGATTGTATACCAACATTATCAAAGCCACGAATGTTAATATATTAGGTTTTATAAGAGATACATATTTGCACCAGTTTTATGTAATAGGTCTATGCCACAAACATTAAGACCCGATCCATTATCAATCATAGTTTGTTTTACTCTGATTCTATTAATGATGACAAATATCATGAGAGGATCATGTTGTTGAAAGATAATGTCCAAATTTATCACATGCATATAATCTAATAGGGTTGCCACATCATTCAGCTTGATAGAATGTGATACAATAACTTTCTATAGAGCTTCTTTGAGCATCATGTGGTATGTACATGTGATGTTTGGATCAACTCCTATAGTGAGATCTTTGCTGGAGTAGCGCAAAGCTACTCAACAAGATCATATTCTCGACCAACCTATTGAGGAATATAAGGATCTTGAGGAAGAATAGAAGCAGCAGATGGAAGAGAAGCTAGAACAAATGTTGTTTGTTTTCTTTGTTATTTCTAGTGTTAAATGTGTGAGCAACTTCATGGTGAATGGGTTGTTGTGACACATTTTGATTGAATTGATTATTTTCATTGATTTGTTTTGCAAAGTTTAGAATGTATCCAGGAGGTCTAGGTGGTTTTGTCACGCCTCCTATAGTTAGCATAGGTTTAGACTATGGTTGAGGAATATCATAATGTAGATGTACAACAATTTTGTGTTTCTTAGGTTCTTTGTGTGAACTGAATACATAAATTGTGTTGATTAATTTGTGAAATATAGATGGTTTAGGAGTCATAGTGGATGATTTTGTTGAGATGAAGTCATCAAGGGCTTCATCTAACATATCAAAATCATCACTACTAAATGACTCATTAAATGCACTAAAATCTTGAATAAAAAGATCCGACATTGTTGCATACCTTAGTTTTTTTACAAACACAAGTACCTGATATGAAATAGATGATATATAAAAACAACAATGTTTGAAATAATTAACCAATTAATCATCTAATTAAAAATAAATTAGATCATTAGCATTGTAATCTCATTAGGTTCACCAAAATGTTTATGTAAAAAGATGGTATCTAGTCTAATATACCCAAAACTAGATCTAACCTCCTTCTACATGAAAATTGGGATACAAGCCAAGCTTGGCTATAGTCCTAACAAGAGCGCCAAGATATAGGGGTTTTGTCCCTTTGTTGTATTTCTGAAAGATTGAAATAAAATGACTTAGATCTAGGGTTTTAACAATGAAATATACCAAAACAGAGATATTGTACCATATAGAACTAAAAATCCAAAAAATAGAGGTTAGAATAAGCAGAGTAGAGATGTCAGATATCACTACCAGAATTTAGGAAAAATTTGGGAGGACAAAGTTGACTAAGCATAGGCATCCTAGGGTTTCAGGCCCTCCAAAAGGGGCTTCCAAGAGTCAGGGCTTATATTTTTCAATATGCTCTTGGATCATGCGTACCTATCTCTGATCTTCCAGAATCTATAAAATAACAAGAGATGGAAGGGTTGTGGCTATATAGGTGTTTTCCTTAGTCAAACCCCTGTTTTGGTATTTCTACCTTATAGATAGCTAGATTAGAGAAGATCAAATAGTGTGTGCTCCTAATCTTGTGTACATCTAAGATTGTAATGAGCAACAAACCAAAGGATTTATCACAAAACCCTAACCCTATATGACTCAAGCATATAGAATGATCTACTCAAGAGAAGTGCTTCACTTAATGATACACTAACCTTTAACTCAAGGAAGGTGCGCTGATTCAAAGTTTGCAGAATAACAAGGTGTTGCAACCATACCCAATCATGATGATGTAGGTACTCAAGACAAACTCAGGTCGGTGATGCAGAGGTAGGAGGACCAAAACTATCCTCAATAACATTAACAAATAAAAGAACTAATCCAATTGCTTTGGTCAGGTTTAAGAGAACATTAATACATATTTTTCCTCCAATTTTCATGAAGATCCAATGGTAGGAGAGAAAGTTATGACTCTTTTCCTAAAACTACAAACCCTAGGGAGTGTTCAGACCTGCCCTCACCAAAATTGCAATATCTCTCACAAAACTTAATGAAATTATACCAAACCAAACTAATTGTAAACTAGAAACACATATCTTTCCATCCATCTATTATATGCATCAATGTGAGGCGGTACCAAGTCGTACCATGCATATTTTCATACTGCATTTTCAGAAAATTAAACTCTACAGACCTACCCTCAATAAAAATGTCATAACTTATTCAAATCTTAATGAAATTTGATAAAAAAAAAGAAATGGAAAGTAGACTCAATACTCTTTCCAACCATATATGTCTTTCTCCTGTATATGTCCGTACAGAACCGTACCAAATGCTGCAACAAGACTGTTGCAGGGAAAATTAGAAAATTACAGTCCATAAAACACTCATATCTTTCACAAAACTAAATAAAAACGCATGGGACAAGAAGAAAATAGAAGGTGGTTGAAGTATATAACATTTTAAATCCATTAGACATCTATTCAATTCCATACAGGGCCATACAATAGCAAAAGATAGCAAATTTCTGAAGGAAAATACAGGAAAACATTGTTTTTTCTCATTCCATGCTCAAATCTTCAACCACCCACGAATTCTTCATGGTTACAAGGCCTTTTAAAGGCATTAAAACATGTCTCTTCAGTTCATAACTGATTTGGAGCAAACCAAGAGCTAAATGACTCTTCACCTTCCAAGTTTGCATCTTTTTTCTAATTTTACATTGACAACCTTTACATGGTTTGCAATATTTTGCATTTTTGAAACTCCTAATGACCTAAACACATAAAAATGACTTGATAAACCTCATTACAATGTGGAAGCATACAAATTTAATCAAACTCAAAGATTTGTCCAGGGCAATATTAATTTGCCAAGGTGCTCCTGCACCATACAACCAACCAACAAAATTTCCAAGTCCCTTGGAAATGTATTTGCAACAAAAGTCTCTTTCCTCTGTCTTTATCTTCAATCTTCTTAGCTACAATCTTCCAATCTATAGAAATGGTGACCAACCAACCAACAAAACAAATTACCATCTTCACAGAGCATCCTCAGGCTCCTTCTACTCCCATCAGTGGAGTACTCTTCAGGCTGCAACCTCAAGTGCTTCTTCAGGTATCCATCTCTCTCACTGCTTCACAACAAACCAACTCACCCAACAGCAGATCCTGGTGATGCACCTACCACTCTCTCCTCAGTGGTTTCTCTATGCATCCTTCTCCAGCCAAATCTCTATTGGAGAATGGTCATGACAGACCTCATCTTGTCTGCCCACACATAATCTCAGAAAACATCCTTCTTGTAGCTAGATGGAACAAGCACCTGTAACCAAACAACTAAGCAACACAAAATCCAAAAGGTGTAGATTGCCTCCCTTGGCGATCTATCTACACAATCAAGATCTTCTTGCTCTTCACCTACCTTCTCAGTGACAGAAAAAAATACACACCACCCAAATCTTTCGCCAGCTCTGATACCAATATGATGCAGAGGTAGGAGGACCAAAACTATCCTCAATAACATTAAAAAATAAAAGAACTAATCCAATTGCTTTGGTCAGGTTTAAGAGAACATTAATACATATTTTTCCTCCAATTTTCATGAAGATCCAATGGTAGGAGAGAAAGTTATGACTCTTTTCCTAAAACTACAAACCCTAGGCAGCGTTCAGACCTGCCCTCACCAAAATTGCAATATCTCTCACAAAACTTAATGAAATTATACCAAACTAAAATAATTGTAAATTAGAAACACATATCTTTCCATCCATCTATTATATGCATCAATGTGAGGCCATACCAAGTCATACCATGCATATTTTCAGACTGCATTTTCAGAAAATTAAACTCTGCAGACCTACCCTCAATAAAAATGCCATAAATTATTGAAATATTAATAAAATTTAATGTAACAAAAAGAAATGGAAAGTAGACTCAATAATCTTTCCAACCATATATTGCTTTCTCCTATGTATGTTTGTACAGAACCGTACCAAATGCTGCAACATGACTATTGCAGGGAAAATCAGAAAATTACAGTCCATAAAACACTCATATCTTTCACAAAACTAAATAAAAATGCATGGGACAAGAAGAAAATGGAAGGTGGTTGAAGGATATAACATTTTAAATCTATTAGACATCCATTCAATTCCATACATGGCTGTACAATAGCAAAAGACAACAAATTTCTGAAGGAAAATATAGGAAAACATTATTTTTTCTCATTCCATGCTCAAATCTTCAACCACCCACGAATTCTTCATGGTTACAAGGCATTTTAAAGGCATTAGAATATTTCTCTTCAGTTCATAACCGATTGAGAGTGAACCAAGAGCTAAATGACTCTTCACCTTCCAAGTTTGCATCTTTTTTTCAATTTTACATTGACAACCTTTACATGGTTTGCAATATTTTACATTTTTGAAACTCCTAATGACCTAAACACATAAAAATGACTTGATAAACCTCATTACAATGTGGAAGCATACAAATTTAATCAAACTCAAAGATTTGTCCAGGGCAATATTAATTTGCCAAGGTGCTCCTGCACCAGTCGGTGGCTCCAACCCTTCTCTCAAACATGCAAAGAGGAACAAGATAGACTCAAGATCTTGCTTCCAAATCTGCCACAATCCTTTTTAAGAGCATAAATATTCTAATAACAATAAAACTTGCAATAATTCAAAAGTCTACGATAATATTTAGATAGCTCAATAATTATCTAGATCTCTTTAGCTCTTTTCAAAGTCTTGTTTAAGTATGAAGCCCGAGGAGGGAAAATATTTGAATTTTAGAGGCCGATAGAGCACAAAACTCAAAATGTCAAAATCAAGATCACATCACACAAGACAAAGCCGGCACCATTAGGGGATTTAAAATATGGGAGGACACTAGTGCTTGGGCGCTAGTGTCCTGGTCAAATCACCCTAGCAAGTTAGCATTGCCTTGGGACATTTCCAGGACCTTAACACAACCCTATGCTCCAGAATTTGATCAACAACAATAGTTTAGTGAAGTTTAGCAAGATTTAGGAAGGATCAGGAAAGGTTAGGAAAGTTTAGGAAGGTGAAGCACCTCTCTTGATTTGATGGTAAAGCTAAGGCTAGAAGGTGGTCCTAAAAGTGGAGTAATGAAATGGATGCTAAGGCAGGTGCTAAACAAAATGTGAAATTGTGCTCACACTATTAAGGAGCATAATTTCTGACATAATAGAAATGATTGGTTGAGTATCTCTTGAATCCTCATCTATCTCATTATCACCCTCTAATATTTGTTCCTCCTCTTCTTCCTGACTTGAGCCTTCAATATAAAACAATTTCTTTTCGGTGCATTTATGTCCTCTGTTATATTTTCTATCATAGTTAAAACATAATCCTTTTGCTCTCTTCTCTTCAATTTGTTGTGGTGTCAATATAGTAGGCTGAGGAAGTGACTGTGTAGGAGTGCTTTTATCTCTTATGTTTACAAAATCTTGGTTTTTATTAACCACAAATTTTTCCTCTACTTTCCTTGCCATAATCATTTCTTGAGAGATAGAATTTGTACGGAACATGTGTACCTCATATTTAATGTGATCTTTTAAGCCACCAATGAATAATTCCAACAAATTTTTTGCTGCCACATTTTCCACTTGTAAAGACAAAGTGTGAAATTGATGAATGCAATCCTTGGCCATACCTATTTGCCTTAATTTGGTAATCTGGCTGAAGAGCTATTCATAATATTATCACCATAATGTGTAACAAGTTCTTCTTGGAAAACAAACCAAGTGATAACACATCCATTTTCTTTCTTTTCTTCACATAGCCAATGATACCAAATGAATTGGTCAGGTTCCAAGTATAAGGAAGCCATGCCCACATTTTTTAACACAGAACATGGTGAATATTAAAGAATTACTCCATTTGACAGAGCCAATTGGTAGGATCTTAACCATCGAACTTTCACATATCCAACTTTGGTGTGAAACTCCTAGCCATAGAATGAGTGGTGTGATGATCCATCTTGAGAGATGATTCAAACCCAAAAACCCCCTTCCCTTTAGGAGGCTCCTCTTCCTCCCAATCTTCCTCCCAATCCTAGTGGTGTGACTCATGTTTGGAAACTCTAGGATGATTTCCAATCCGAAAGTGTCTCCATCATTGACTTAGCCAGCCCTTTCATTTGTTTGAACATAATGGACAAGATTTCCTCCTTCATATTGTTGTTTTATTTTTGAATGAGTTCAAGTATATTTTCATTTTCTTTTTGAACAACATCCTCATTTGCCACATTCTCCTTACCTGGAGCATTTCCAGGTGTGGCAACATTCTTTTTGCCTCTTGTTGAAGGACCCGTCATGATAGGAAAAAACAATTTTAGAATAAATCACACAAAACAAATCCAATTAGTTTGAAATTTTTACTCTATCTTACCAAGGCTTAGATCTCACTTCCTTGAAAAAATCTCCAATAAATTAGTTAATGTGCATCCTTGAGAGCGAAATTGGTGGGAACCCTAATTTCATAATAACCTTGTCAAATCTAATCGAAAGCTCAAATCTGTCTTGAAGAAGCTTCAATATGAGCTTGAAAAACCCACTAATTTTTTGAAAAGATTCATTGAAAATAAGAGAGATATGTACTTTCCAAATTGACCTCCAAAATTGAAAAAAATCGCCTTGTTTTTGCTTACACGGTGCCAAGATCATGCTATGATACCACTTGTAATGAAATAAATTGCAGAAAAAGGAACATAATAGGAAATATGTTGTAAATACTTAATAATAACTGAAATAACAAGCCACTTCAAGGGGGCAAACCTCCAAATATCTCTAATGAGAACACAATTCGTAATATGATGCTCACAAACTTACCACTAGCTCCTATATATACATAATTAGGCCTTGGATGCCACCTAGTCTGACTTACATATTTAAATATAACCCCTAGGCTGATCTAATAACCTATAATTGACTATAATAATGATTATATATCATAATTAAGAGTTAAGGTTGCCACAAGATGACTACTCATAACCCTATACACACTATAGGATTAAGGGCACAACATACATACCGCATAACTCTTTGGATTTGAAAGCTTTAGAATATTAGTCACAAGGCTACTCATGAATTTTAATTTATAATAAGCTTAGGTCCAATAGTTTTTCAAGGAGTTCTCATCTTACACATGCCTTGACTTGTTAGGGACTTGAACCTATGCGTAAATGATATTGTATATGGTACATCAGGTTTGACTGATGAATTAGGTTTAACATGTTTAGACTTTTAGACATGAGTAGCCTTTCAAGATTTAGTTTAATACAACTTCGAGTCTGGGAGGAAAAAACTGACTAAACAAAACTAAGTTGAATTAACACATGGGACTTGATGAAGCACAAAATATACATACTAAGGATAGAAGATGTGATTAAAATGACTAGATGGTACTGACTATGACTTGAGATCTATACAGAAAGCAAAAATGCATTAATAGTCAATGAAAATTGTAAAATATGGGGGGTCCCTATTTTAGAAAACTAGTGAGTTGTTCTAGGGACAACAAAATCAATCTGACTTAGGATAATGAGTTGGGATCGATGTCAAATGCTATAATACATGCTAATTTAATTATATGAATTAAATAAATTAAATACATGTATACTTAGCTCTAATTTTGATGAAGTGTTGTGGAGGTGCTAGAAATCCATTCGTCCAAATGCCATAAATTCTTTAAAACCCTTCAAATGATTATTATTGACCTATGCATTTGACGGTGTATTTTTGGGTTTGCTTTTGTGTGTGCATAAGCTATCTCCACATGTGTGGCCTTAAACTTGGTGTGTGGATATGAACCTTTAACTCATGGGCCTAATCTTATAGAGTTATGTAACTTATGTTGTTTGAAACTTGTTCACTTCTATGTCTATGCTCCAAGTCTTTGTAAGGACTCATGGTGTTTAGAGACACCTTCGAGGAATTGGGTGAATTGCAAGGGCCATGTTCTCCTTAGTCAAACCCTTGGACGAATTGATTCAATGACAATGAACTAAGATCAAGAATAATATGCAAGCATGTTGTATGCTCCCAGGATGATGATGCAATGGTGATGTAATAATAAGATTCTTTTTATTCCTTTCAATACTTTTTTTAATTCTCCTTGCTAGTTCCTAGACCAATCCTAGATGATTCATTTTAAAATAGGGTTGGTCTTTAATACACAATTCTAACATGCAATTTGGAATCATTCACATTTTAGTTGGTTTGAACAACAACCAGTGAAGATGGAGGGAAGGGGAATCAATTTGAAAATTTAAAATTTGCTATTGTGGAGATGATTTGGATCGATTTCACACTGCAAACTTGAAACAAGCCATCAAGGATAAACTATGTCAAATCAAAATTGAATAATATTATTTACCAACTTCCATACCAAATATACCACACTAATCAATATATTTAAAGACAACCTTATTAATGCAAACCTAAAATATAAAAGAAAAATATATAAATATACAATATATAGATATAGATACACACTAATATTTACCAACTTCTTACCAAATATACCACACTAATCAATATATTTAAAGACAACCTTATTAATGCAAACCTAAAATAAAAATAAAAATATATAAATATAGATATACACTAATATCTACCTCCATTAAACCTGCCACACCGTCACTCTCCTAACCCAACAAAAAAGTTTACCCTACCGCATTAAGCCTTGGCTCTAACATACGATGAGAACCTAAGAACGGTAAGGTGGCAAAGAGAAAAGGTTTTTGGTATAATTTATTCTATTTACCACAGAGCTAAACGGAATTTAGAATTGACGTTAATTGGCACAAAAGTACACGAAATGTTTCTTGGTCTATGGGCAATATGAGCCTCTGCCCCGGGAATTTAATACGCTTACGTTGAGGCCAATCGATGATGAAAATATTATTCTGTTTACGCTGTAGACCCCGTAGGACACGGAACAAGCAGTCTTCTGGAAAGCTACTTGCAGCGTAGCCATGGCAACAAGTTGGAGGAAGGTGAGATGTTTAGAAATTTAGAAAAAAAATTATTTTCTGCTAAAAATTGTGGAGAGATCTTTTTGCTAATATTTCGGTTCACACTTTATAATCTATCATCAAGATAAGAAGCAAGAAATTTAGATATCTATCATCAAAATGAGAAGAAATTTAGATATCTATCACCAAGATAAGAAGCAAGAAATTTAGATAAAGCTGAAGTATCCACTTGTGAGTTTTCATGTAAATTGAATGTGTTTGGTTTCTTTCAACATCCTAACAGATTGGCAGAGGTGGAGATCAAGTCAAATAGAAGAAAAAACATTCAGAGGGCCCCTCTTATTAAGGCGTGGATGAATATCATTTTCCTCCAGAGAAGGATCTTAAAGAAAGATGGAACACAGTTGGGATAATCTCCAACTCATACTATGATACAATTTAATTCCATCCCACCATCCTTAGGAGTCCATTATTGCACAGTACCGTCCAAAAATTGTTATCAGTCCCTGTCCTGGCAGGTAGCTATAGTGATTAATAAGCTGCAATTATTTTCATCGAAAGATCATTTATTGTATTTTTTTTAACTGAAGTTACACTATTGTAATAATGAAATTAATATATTGATTTTAGATTTATTTTAGATGGAATGATTTAGCATAATTTTATATTGACAAGTGGTAAATTTTTGTAGTAAGTTTGGCTTACAATTTGATACCTTTTCCTATTCCTTTCACATTTATTTGCATTTGTTTTTATGCTTTTAACTTTATCTTATTTTCCTTGTGCTTATTCCAATACATTCACCATTATTAGCCATTTATTCCACCTACACACATTGAAATTACACTTCACTATCCTAATCAATCTCGAGTGGTGTGGGATTGACCTCAAATTCAAATTTTAAAATTCAAGTTCTAACTTTCCCACCCCTTGTCACTAGCCCTTGTGCGCTGACTTGGTACATGTTTATGTGACTTACTGTTATGTCTTGGTATTTAAAGACATTCATTTGTGTAATTAATTCATATGAGATGACACGATCTGATATTTAGAGAATATCTAGAGAACATGAATCATTTATTCTAGGAACATTTTGATTTGGAGTTCTAAAAAGATCTTAGTTTGCATTAGAATAACACAAGCCAACTACAGGGCTGCACATTATGTCTAATTATTTCCTCAAAGCCATAAAATAAGTTCAAAAAGAGAGTTAACTTGGGAGAACTTGACCCTAGCGATTTGACAACATCCCCAAAGGTATTTTAAATACCTCAATCCTTACTCATCAATATCTATCAAAGATTACAACAAATAAGGTTTTAGAAGTCTACTATCTAAAACTTACAATGCCTATTTGATTGACCTTAGAATGAAAATGCCTTTTTGATTGAGCTAACCCTTACAATTAATTCATATGAAACATTATCCACTTCCATTAATCTATCATTAATGTTGTCATCTCTAAGAAAAATTAGAGGTGCTTGTAAATAAAAAACAAGGGCTATGTGGCAAACTAAATTTAATGCCTAGAACAAGGTAATGATAAATGGCAAAGGAAAGAAAGTTGTGTAGTGAATTCTTCACTACCTTTCCATTTTATTAAAATTCCATGGAGCATAACATGCACTATTATTATCTTTTTTTTTAAAAAATAATGCGCCTGGTAAACTTTTTAACGTGACCGGTGACGTTGGTGCAACACGCCCTCCGGCTCCATGATGCTTTTGCCTAGAGCTATGAACCGGTGAGGCCACAACACGGGGGACCTCATCCCCAAGAGAGAACACTTCCAACCTGCGAGATCATTGGCCCAACGAAGGCATAAAGCCTGCGAGCTCGTTGGCCCAACGGGGGTTTGAACTCTAGTGGCCACCACTACAACCAAGCGACTTAACCATCAAACCACACCCTTATCGGAAACATGCACTATTATTATCATTTGTTGTGGCTTCCATTATATATTTAATATAATACTCCCTCTATATAAGGAATAGGGTAAATTATCTAGAAATGAATGTTTATTTTTAGGTTAACACATTAGATATTTTGATCCATTGGATTACTCTAATTGACCAATGGTTAATAATGTCTTTCTCTTTTTGGCAATCTATAAGTAGGGTTTTCCTCTTTTGTAAAGGCATTTTGGATCTTGATCAATAGAAGTGTTGTTTTGGATTTGTTTATCATATATCAACCCAAAGAGTTTACTCTAGTTTTACTTTAATTTATCCTTGTTTTCTTGCTTGTGGCCCTCAAGTGGAAGCTATTTGAACTAGTCTCAGCCAGAGTCATTAATAGCTTCCTACTCATGGTCCTTCAGCGGAATTAGGGTGAGCTATTTTTAGCTATAATCTTTATATTTCAATGTTTAATAGATTGATTGAATGCTAAAGGGAGAGTTAATTGATCATAGTTCTTGGTGTGTTACCCATTTTTATTTTCTTTTTATGCACCCTTATCTATCTTTCTAACCCTTTTCTCTAAAAGCATTAGAATAATTTTTAGATTAGATAGGAATTGGTCTTCTTTTGAGGTTTCTTGCACATTTGAAGTTGTGTGTGTAGCCATCGAAGATTACTTCCCCCCCAAATAACATTTTTTCTGACATCTAAAGTTGGGTGTGTTGTTTTGGAGAAAAAAATATTTTTTGGCACATACAGTGGGACTTCATTCTTGAAGCTCTCATTGATGTTTGTTTGTTGGATCTTCTTTTTTAAACAAAGCTCTTTGAATAATACTTCAAGGTTTTGGATGGAAATCTTGAGAAATATGCTTTTTGAAATAAAGTTTTACACCTATTTCACTCACATTATGATTTTTGGTGAAGAAATCATACTTATTTGCTTTACTAGAATATTTTTATTCACCTAGAAACTCTATGTTGTTGAACCAAAAATTTTAGAAGGGTTGCTATCTTTATTTTTAATATTTTTTTTTGACTCATGTGTTGCAACAATGATTGCTTTTCATATGAATGTCCCCTACTATTTTAGTCAAATACATTAACCACCCATAATATCAAATGCCCCTATTTGTGCTGCCATGCTTGTCAAATGGAGCATTTGGCCATATCTTTCCCAAAGACATGTTGTAGGTGGTGTAACAAATGACATCTATAAAAAGACTACAAGATTAGAAAATCTCTTAGAAGAGGAATACATTAGAAGAACTCAGTTTAAAATTCTTATAGAGGTACAAAATATGAGTGATCCTTTGGATGTGATAAAAAGGAACTAAGAACATGATGCTACACTTGCAAAAACCCAAGAGCTAAGAAATGATTTAGAATGGAAGAATGAGGCCATACTTGTAGGAGAAATTCTTTGGGGCAAAAAATGAGATGATGTTCATAGAAGTACAAAGGTTGAGAAATGCCTTAGATCAAATAGAAAGAACATGAGCATTTAAGGCATATTACTTGGAGTATAGACACATAGATGAAATGGATAAAATGCTACTCTATATTTCAGAGCTACAATCTCAGTCACACACACCTCTTGTAGAAGAATATCTTGTTGCTTATCCCACCTTTCTCAAACAATTGTATATAAAGAGGATTTGGATTTCAAAGTAGAGATATCCAATGGACCTATGATTGCATCATTTGTTGATGTTGGAGATTCTTCTCCTTTCTCAGATTTGACAAGTGACAAGGATGAGCCCCAACCTCCTCCCATAAAGTTTTTGCATGCTCAAACATTTTTTAAGAGGCATCCATGGATGTCATTATTGAAGAATAAGAATGCACCCCTACAAAACTATGTTTGCAACTAGTGGCTCTCTCCTCAAATTTTGATAATAGAAGCATAAGTTCCAACCTCCCACTTAGGAGTTTTTTGATGGTTTTGGGGACCTACATGCATGTCAATCCATATCTGGGAGTTCCTCTATTCTTTCATATGAGAAGAAGCTAAAGAAGGTTGCATTCTATGGCTCAATTCCATTTCTAATATTTTGGATTCTTACTCACTCAAGGTTGATGAGGTCTAATGCATGATATTTGAATAGCATTTAAATTTAGATGATTTACATAGTTGGAGCATAGAGAGATTGAGATATTGAAGTGCTTCTTTTTTTTGGTGGAAACTACTTCTAGTTGTTCATTAGGGCCTCTAAGCTCATGTTGCATCATCCATTAAAAGATAACTACTTCTCTTTGCTTGTTAATGGTTTTGTTTATTGTGTTAGCTAGTAGCTTTTTCCCTTTTTGTAAATAATATGCATGTGCATCGTGTATATCATTGTTTGTTCATTTGGGATTTTTCCCTTTTGATCCACTAGATCTCTTCTGGGTGGACCATATTTTATTGGTTGGCAAATCCTTATTTTGGTCTCCTACCATTGGTAGATGAACATGATGCCTTGTGCTTCACTGTAGATTCATTGTTGCCTAGTGCATTTGTTCTTTCTTGGTGGAAGTCCTTTTGGTGTGTGCATGATGATTCTTATTGAAGATGGGAGTAGTTGAATATGACAGGTTTCTCTTGTGTATGTGTTTGTAGGTATAAGTGCATTTTGTTCTTTCCTTGTGGAAGTCCTTTTGGTGTGTGTGGGATGATTCTTATTAAAGATGGAAGTAGTTGAATATGATATGTATCTCTTGTGTATGTGTTTTTAGGTATATATATTTCCTTCATGGTAGATCTCTCTTGTGTGTTAGTCACACATCACATTTTTGTAAGAAAATTTTGAGTGTTGTGCATAGGCCTCAAATGTTTTGATGTTTCTACACTCTTCACTTTTACATTGATTTCCCATAGAAAAATACCAAGGGAAATAAATTATGAGACAAGACATAAGAAATGTCCTAATCAATTTAGCATAAAATAGAGAATCAACTAGCTTGTTGTCTATGTGCCTTGGACATTTACATTAAGGTGTGGTAGGTGAACATCATGATGACCATGGTAGAAATACAAATTGTTAACAAAGAACTCAAGAAGGTAAACAAGGCCTACAAATATATCCAAGAAAAAGTCCCTGAAATCACCACCTTTTTAGCCTTTCAAATGTTATAATCTAGAATTCCACCTCAAACTTTGATGATTTAAATGCCTAGGTTTTAGTCTCAAGAAATGACCCACGTGTAGTATTTTGAATAAATCTCCTCTTTTTCCTTGTTTGCCCCTTTGCATCACTAGGTGGATATGCTTTATTTTCTTTATCATTGAATAACCCTAGAATATAATCCCTTCAACATGGGCATATTGAAGGGCTATTATACATGCATTCATTTAAATAATTTAATTATGTTTTTAGATTCCATAAATTTTAAATCAAAATCCAATCATACAAAGTAGATGAATCCTTTCAATGTGGCAGTGAAGAGAACATAATTAGATATAAAAGAAGGTGTTTATTTAATCACTATTCAAATTGCCACTAGTAAATTGCATGGCATGTTACTACAGGGATCAAACAACAGATACTACCAATCAATGGGGGAAGATCTAGTCTTTGATTACCTATACATTGACCTTAATCACTTCTGTTGATGTGTGGTTTAGCACATACCAACTTAATAAAAGCACCAATTCACTTTACCTCTCCTAAACTTGGAAATTACATTTCCCCAAGGTCTATATCACTAGGTCATGGCCATGTAAGATAACTTAGTGAACTAAAAAAATGTTGTTCCAATTCAAGGGGCCTAAGAGCGATTCAAGAAAAATCAAACAATATATCAACTATTGCACAATAAAAAATGGCATTCTTAGATTTTAACATTTACAATTAACTAATTCTACTAATCCAAATCATTCATTGCATTCATTAGATATCGTGACATGTAAAACTATCAATAGAAAGCTATTTGTAATCATGAGAAATTTAGATGTGTTACTACATATCACAAGTATACTACTAAGATTAAATTCTAATATAAAATGGTGTAAAAAATTACAAAATATTTAAGGGTTAAGAGGAAGGAATGAAGCTATTTTTTAATTACCAATTTAGTTGAGAAGACTTTGTAAAACCAATCTTGCTTGATTAGTATGCACATAGTTAGGGACACAAGGAGGTGTAGATGTTTGAGGATAGCTTAACTATGAAGGAAGATACACAAGACCACCATATTCAAATGATTTTCATAGGACATAATTCTTCACAAATTTCAATTTGAATGATCTTGATTAATCATATAATAGGATTCATCAAAACCTTAGTTGAATTGTAGAAAATAGTTGTAGCAACATTGTTCATTGTTTAGAAAACTAGAAAAGGAAAGGTAAAATTGCTAAGAGAGTCTAAAAAGGCATGCAAGTAAAATCAAAGTTTTAGGAAAGACTTCCAAACCTTCCAAAGAGTTGCAACTATTTATATATAGATAATAGCCCTAAAATAAGGTGGTTTTTATATCAACCACTTGCTAACAAATAATAAATGTTAAATTACATCCAATGACTCAAATTTGAGCTTCCTTTTCATGATCTAAAGGTTCAAAATTAACCAAATTTAATGTTTTTGGAAATCAATTTCCCATGTAGCAATCCTCTTGCAAAAGTCAAATCTCCACATAACATAGGAGGTGGCACAAGTTCCAAGATAGATTCACCCCTTTTAGGAAATATTTTCATGTGACACAAGACACTTGGCACAAGTCCCTAGGTAATGGTCCACTTTCTATGTAGGATTTGTTGTAAGTTCCGTAACAATTTCCATGTTATGACACACCTTTTGTCAATGAACCACCTTTATGATTCATGAGACCAAAACCTATTTTTATTTCTTTTTTTTTTATGTGCCTGGTAAACTTTTTAATGTGACCGGTGACGTTGGCACAACACGTCCTCTGGCTCCATGTAGACGGGGGGGAGACTAGACCTCATGACCTCCTTACCTGCAACAGGAATACTTAGCCAATCGAGCCAGGGCCCTTGCCCAAAAACCTATTTTTCTTACTAGTTAACATAGTCATCAAATTCATCATCCTCATTGCATATGTTATGTTCATACAATTCTATCTCTTCTAGGCATATAAATGTATGCTTGCACGTCTTTGTTTACATTTATTTAGCAATATCATCACTCTTAGTTTGTGATCCTTTACTTAAAAAACAATCTTCACACCCATGAGACTTAAAACTTGCAAACACAAGTGACAAAACTATCATATTCCTTCATTAAAGTCATGATCATTGCGCACAAATTTTGAATCTGATACTAAATAATGAAACCCTTGACGATAATGATAATGTAAAATTTCTTAATAATTCCCAAATGTCCACTTAGAGCTACCTCAATATGATTAAACCTTGTTAACCCCATAATTTCAATGAAATCATGCAATTTGCAATTTTACAAGGATGTGACTTGGGTTTTAGAGTCCATTTGCAATTTATAACCAATCTAGACTTCCAAGATTTCAACGTAGTCATGCAATTTGTAGTTGTTAGAACTACAAACTTTGTAATATGCAAATGGGATGGTTTGAAATTCTAATGTTCTCATGCAGTTGGTGGTATTTTAGTGTTTTGGTGCAATAATCCAACAAGTTTAGGGTGGGTTGAAAACTCCACACAATTAAAGTATAGGAAATTGGGGTTCAGGGGAAAGCTTGTAACATTTCCAAACGTGCACAAAAGGTCGAAAACTCTAGTTTACCTAAGAATCACAAGATTTTAGGACAAAGATACAAGGTGAGAATGTTATTTTCAAGTGGGGGATAAAGTACACCTTATAAAGTCTTCATGGGGTTTTAGAGATTTATGGAAAATATTAAACCATTACAAAGGTACTTAAGAAGTTTGAAAGTCTACTAGAATAATAGTTGCAAATGTACAACAAAAGTGTGAATCTTTGTCAAAGAAAATAATGCATAGTTTTGGCTTAGGGATACAAATTCAAAATGCAATGATGATGAAGGGGCACAAGAAACATGATTCTTTATTGAAGAACAAAGAGGCAGGGTTCAAAGATCTACTACAAGTTTAGGAAACCATTGCAAAGTTACTTAAGAAGTTTTAAAGTCTACTTCTAGAATAATAGTTGCAAATGTACAAAAAAAGTTTGAATCTCTTCCAAAGAAAAGAATGCATAATTTTGTCTTGAGGATGCAAACTCAAAATGCAATGATAATGAAGAGGCACAAGAAACATTATTCTCTAGTGAAGAACAAAGAGGAAAGGTTTTAGAGATCTACTAGTTTCATAGGACTATGAATGTGCAAAAAAGTTTGAAATTTTGCTATGAATGGAAACAATGGGGTTTGAGGGCTTATTTCCAATATTGCACATATTTGTAAATGTGCAAGAAAAGTCCAAAACTCTACCTAAGACAAAATTTGAATCTCTAATTTAAATTTTTCAAAGGGTTAGCAGTCCTTAAGACCACCTAGGTACTCAAACAACTTGATACCTACAAACTTGATCCAATTCCCTAAAACACAAAATATGAACACTAGCATATTGTGCAAAGACACAAAAGCACTAGATATGAAGTTCTACATGGGAATTTTGATGGGGTCCATTTAAATAACTCTCAAATTGGATATCAATGATGAGCTACATGAGAAATCAAGGTGACATTGTAAACATGGAAAATGCAACCTTGGGGCATAACCAACAAAACATACACAAGGCCCACAAAACATGAAACTTCAAAAGAGGAGTTTCTTGTTTTCCTTAGGGAAAATAGGATGTGATTTGCAAGCAACAACAAATGAGAACTTTTCTAGGAACTACTCATGAGCATTTAAAAAAAAAAAGATCATGAATTATGAACCCTAGACCAATGAAAGAACAACAAATGTAGTATAATGAATTCATGAACAACAAAGTAAGGAATAACCATAATGTCAAAATTTGTTATTTTCCAACACAACATGTGTGCTAATTTGTTTCTTTCTTGAGATTTTCTAAGAATCATCATCCTAACCTAGGCATCAAGATACTATATAAATTTACCTTCAAGTGAATAGTGGTCTATTAGAATATGCAAGTATTTAAGTAGGAATACTCACTAATCACGTGGACATTTCTCCAATTACTTGAATCACCCAAATAATTGATATCTTTGTGATTATGTTACTTTATTCTCTCTTCTTTTCTTATGATTTTCTTTTCATTTTCCCTTTTCTTGCATTTGATCTTTCTTTTCTCAAAGCTATCCCAACTTACAAGTAATAAGGCTCATTTTTTTGTTGGGGACCATGATGGAAATCAAGAAGGTATAATTTAAATTTTTCCACTTGATAGGTTGACTATAATAACTTTTCTAGGCAAACCCAAAAATCATTAATGTGTAAGATTCAGAAAGAATGCCATCAAATGAGATATAGTGCATTCATACCCATTCATACTTCAAATATTCATGCATAAATTTATATTGAAAATGACTATTCCAAACATCAAATGTAGATTGAAAATAAAACTTTTATCCTAAAATTTCAAACATAGCCCCATCCAAAGACATTACAAGGTTGGTACTTACAAAACAACCTTCGTTGAATCTAATAGCTACCCATCATGCCAAAAATCAAAACTAAGTTGGAAACCATGATCAAGGACATAACAAATAATAATGATAGACTAATAGGAAAGAAAATAACTCACAAAAACAAAAATATTAACAAATTGAAAACAATAATCACAAAATTGTATGAGTAGGAATCCAAAATGATCTAGGCACAAGTTATGCTTGAGAAATAGTCCATTGATAGACAATGTAATAACCTTTCCTATTGAATTATATAGCCTAAAAGTGTTTTCTCCAATAACCTCAAAATATAAAAGGCACCTAACCAAACTTTGTCAAATTTACCATGGTCACCTTTCTTCTTGAGCACCTTATCCCATATTAAGATTAAATCAACAATCCTAAAGGCTTTTACTATTTCCTATTTGTTAGACCATCTCTTCTCTACTCTCTAATGTTTACTAAAGTGTTCAAGGTATGTGTCTCATTCCTCTTCCAATTGGATTAGATTCAAGAATCTAGCTTCAACTTTGATGGATTAGTTTCAAGGTAGTCTTTCATGAATTACAAGGTAGGAATTTTTAGATTTGTGGGAAATATTAGATCCTAACCATATACTAGGTGGTATAGAGATGTACTTAATGATGACTTGATTATCATCCTATTAGATGAAAGTGCAAATTTCAACACATTTTGTCAATTCCTAAGAATCTTGTCTATAACTTTATAAATGACATCTAGCAGTTCTTGTTTGTAGATTCAACAACACTATTACCTTGCAGATAGGAATTGGATGAAAACTTGAGAATTACCTTGTTATCATATTCCCTTGACAAATACTATTGAAATTAGTTCATTACACAGAAAGATGCATTGGAGCATTCTATCTAAAATTCTTCCTTACATTACTTGCATAACATCCAAAGATCTTGTAGTTGTTCCTCCATGACACAAAAACTAGAGACAAACCTTGAAAGATAGCTAACTAGATAAATTCTCTCACTCCACCACCTTACCATGGTAGAACATGAATTGCATAAACCATTCTTCAAAAGAACTCCTACACATCTCACCATAACCACACTAATATTCATTAATGCATTGTAACATGTTCAATCAACATGTGCCACCTCATAAGTATTTGATCACTTCTATTCTTCCAAATCATTATTAACCATGCCAAAAATCCTTCCAAAAATCCATGCTATGTATCCCTAGGGGAAGACAAAAAGAAGAATCGAAATACTTACCATAGCTTTGAAATTTTAAAATTTAAGGTGGTTTAAAGGTAAGAAAAGTTTCTAAGTTTTTCCAAGAGCTTGCTCTATGTCTATATAATTGTAATTAGTCCTTGGCTTATTCCTTCATTGGCCAAATAATTTACTACTATATTCAAATGTGTTTTGCAATGAGAGAACCAAGTCAAATTAAAAAAATATTTAGTACTTGAATCTTTTCTACATAATGACTCAGTTTCCAACTCAAATTTCTTCCCTTATTACTATCATTAATCATAGTCAGATTCACCTTGAAAGTAATAGCATATTTTGATTTTGTGAAGCCATAACTCCTAATTTGGCTTTAATAAGGCTTCCCATTCCACTTCATTGTTATTGTGCATATTGACAAAGAGAGAACCTCCACAAATCAAGTTCCCTCTTGAGTCTTGGATAACAAAACTTCCTTGTGCTATGTCAGGGTTGCCACTCATGGATCTATACAAACTTAATTTGGAGAAACCTTCCAGGGGAGGAGACCAATTTTATTCCTATTTCTCGTAGACTTCAAGTTACAATATGACCACTACTATATTTTTTGTGACTTAATCGTTGAATAGGAGGATATCATTATTCTCTTTACTAATAATATGAACATTTAAATACAAGTTAATTTATGCAAGCCAATGGTCAATTTTTTCTCTATCTACCTATCTTTAATTAAAAAACATTCTAATTTCATATTAAATTTAAATATTGGTTGAGTTGGGGTGATGAGATTCCATGAGTTTTCTCCTCATGTTTTTTTGGATATACTTTGCTTCCCTCTTCTCTTTCCTTGGGAATTTTTTAGGGTTCAAGCTCCCTATCTTCCAAGCATTATCTTATCCATCCTTATAAGATTTTCTTATTGAATGAAAAATTCTCGATAGATTTTATTTCAAGTTAAATAATCTCTCTTCTTCAAAATCCTTATAATCTTGAACTATCCTTTCCTCCTATTTTTCCATGCTTCCTCTCACTTATTTAGTCCACCTCCTTATGGATATCAAATCATCTCCTCCCTTTTCTCTATTTTGTATTGTCAGGAAAAGATATTTGTAGTATTAATTACACCATAAATTGTAATATCCAAGGAAAATCAAATGTGCTACTTGTAATATAATTATGTAATTAGAATAGGCATTCTATTCTTACTTCACAAATTTACAAATCTTAAAAGTATTAAAATCTAATATGTAATTGGTTTAGATTGTTGTCCCTTTAACTACTCTTGTTGGAAAAGATATTTATTCTTATAATTATGATTCTTTTTAAGTATTAAAATATATTTAAAGCAATTTCATAGAAAAACATTGTTTAACCTATTTTGGTGAAGCCAAAATCAAGGCCTTTTATTTTTTTTCTCAAAAATTGAGCTCGCACAAAAATAAAAATTAAAAAAAACTTAAACAAATATAAAAAGGAAAATATACACAAAATTTATCCATGCAAAAACATAATATAAGAAACCTCTATAAAAATGGAGTTGTGCTTCATCATTTCTACTACTATCATTGTCTAAAGTTTAGAAGGATTTTTTTCAGTTATGTCTCCAAGAACACTAAGATAGTGGTCCCATGGGAGGGGGCTTCCTAAATTATCTCAGTGGCACTGTTGAGATTTTTGAAGAGCATTTTACAGTGGGTGGTCCCATGAATTTTGTAGTTGTAGGTATGCTTAAAATTTTAAGCTCTGAATTTTATGGAGGCTGGTGGTCTCATGAAGTTTTTTAACAATATTTTATGCTAAATAATTTAACATAGATTTTTTAGGAAGCTGGGAAATAAAAACATAAACTATATAATTTCCCTCCAAATTTTCTCCTAAATATTAAGTGGTGGGAATAATTGGTAGTTAACTCCCTAAGCTGGTGGGGGGAAAGTTTCAACCCCACCCCATCTGCCCCTGTCAAAAATAACCTCCTAAACATTAGCTGCTCCTATTTTGGAGGAAAAGATTTTGATTTAAGCATTATCAATTTTTTTTGGGTTCCATGGGACCCTTTGCTCCACAAAAATAGATCCTCTAGGAGCTCCATGGGACCGCTTCCTAAAGGACTTTTGTAGTGTTGCTACAATATTCTAGCTTACATTACTCAAACAACCTAATTCATTGAGCTATACTTAGTTGTACATGCATACTATAACTCTAGAATAAGTAATACACTACTATATTTATATTTTAAAAAATATCTTCTTGTTTTGTTTGTGTTTTCTATAGCTTTTGTGATTTTCTCCAATTTCTTTTTTAATTTTAATTTTTATTTTCTCCACTTTTTTTTTTTAAAAAAATTTCTTTTTGGTTCCATAGTTTTTGTGATCTTTTCACCTTTTTTTTCCTTCAAGGTTTCCAATTTTTTTTTAGTTTTTAGTTTTTATTTTTTCCAATTTCTTTTTATTTTTTGTTTTTATTTTTTATTTATTCCAATTTCTTTTTTGGTTTTTTTTTAAAATTTTTTTTTACTATATATTTAGGTAGAAAAAATGAGTGCTCTCATCTCCACCCCGATATGACTGTAGAATGCCTCTTGGCATAATAACCTAAAAGAGTATGTTTATACTAGTACGTGAGAAATCAATGGGACTTTATGATTCAAAATTAGTTCACATAGAATTATTCTCATTGATTAGATGGTTTGAGTTGAATGCCCTCTATTTACTCTTTGTAATGTGTTGATCAATTGCAAGTGTTTTGATTCTTTAGATTTTGAGAGTGAAGTGTTGGTCACTTGTTTCATTTGGATTGCATGTAAAAGTAAATGTTTTTAGTATTTTGTTTGTTTTAGAATTTTTGGTTTTTTGAATACAATAAAATGAAACTAAATGAACTTCTTTTTGGTGCTTCATCTTTTTAAATAACTAAATTAATTAATCAAATTAACCAATAATAATCAAATAGTTGACTATCTTTTAACTTAGTAAATCAACTAAGTAATCAAAATCGATCAATGAATGCAAGTTTTAATTAATCTAAATACATTAATTTTTTTTTTTGTGTTTTTCACTCTTATGAAGTAGATGCAATTAATCATCTATGATCTAGAAACTAACATCAAAATCAAAATCCTTTTAAAAAATTGAATCTAATGAACAATGAACAATTCCCTCTTTTTTCCCTTTCAAAACAACAATGATAAAACTTTTCTCTTTTGCAAAAGGAAAAATAAGCAAATAGAGCTAAAATCCTTTTTTAGCTTTTTTTTTTTTGATGAAATGGGCAATTAGTATTAAATTTAGAAAAATATGTAAAAAATAAATTATATCACAAATAATTACAATGAAATAATAAAGATGAAGTTCTCTCTTCTTTTCCACACAACTTTCAACAATCATCAAGCAAAAGATGAAGAAGGGAGAATCAATTTTGAAATCAA
Source organism: Cunninghamia lanceolata (assembly GCA_027924645.1). NCBI lineage: Eukaryota > Viridiplantae > Streptophyta > Pinopsida > Cupressales > Cupressaceae > Cunninghamia > Cunninghamia lanceolata. Next base: position 24,315,479 of record BSBN01000213.1, on the reverse strand, counting down.
TTTCTCTCCTTCAATAAAATATGCAAGTAATAAAAGACTTTATTTTTTTATTTTTTAGATCTTTCTATGTGTTTAAATGTGTCTATTTGAATGCATAAATTGTTGATATATAAATTTGAAGCATTATCCTCTTTTTATAACAAAGTTGGAACAATTAATTCAATGATTTTTTAAAGAGATTTGAAATGAAAAAGAGAAGAAATATTTATATAGTATTTGAATATTCCTTGAAGTAATAACAATGGAAATCTCTTCTTAATTCAAATATTAATAAAAAATCCTAGAACATATGAATTACAACATGTAAAAAATGTTGGCTATGACTAAGTTAAACCGTAAAGTCATATCCTCCAAGGTCATGATGGCTAGGCTTGTTGGCACCATTGGTAATGTAGACCTAGTTACCCCTTGCAAGGAGAAGCTCATTTATAAGGGTTTTTTTTGTTCTCCTTCAGTGGAGGAAAAGTTGGTTGATGTTGGTGAATGGAGGAACCATGTAGTTAGGGCATTGGTAGGTTCTAGTTTCTAGAGAGGTGGCTCAAAGTGAATCTTTTAGAAGTTGTGGGTGGTTTAAATGCTACATATGGGGATAAAAAGTATGTGTCTCAAGAGGATGGTAAGATCCTCTCTCCTATCAACCCTTGAGGTAGAAAAGGGGGCTTAGGTTAGGTGTTAAATAATGTGGAGAAGATTCTACTACTTGAGTTGGCTAAATAAGTCATGGAGATAGTTGAGCATTATTCTAAAATGACACCAATTTGTAGGTTCAATACTCTCTAGCCTAGTCTACTTAACCTTCATTATTGGACATCTAATTCTTAGGAACCCTTTCTTATGAAACCTATTGTGATTTATCCTTACACCTTGGGTTTGATTATTATTATTTGTGAATCTATAGAAGATAGATACTATATTCTAAAAAGGGTCCATGGGCTTTGGAGAATGCATCTCTTTTTGTTAAACCCTAGCTCCTAGGTTTTAATATTTTAATATAAAATTTAAGGTTGCTCTAGTTTGGGTTAGAGTGCCCAATCCACCCTTATATTTCTAGCTTCTCTCCACCTTGGATAGAATTGGATGTAAGATTTGATGAGAATATAATTATAGGATCCTAGATCTAGGTGCATGAATAAAGTTGCAATAGCTACAAGCACAAAAAAAAAAACAATATGCAAGAACATAAACTATTCCAAAATAGAGGAAATCAATAATCAAATCAAATCAATCATCAAATGAATGGATGAAGTACATATAAATAGGCCACCTAGATGCATGGCTTGAGATGACATGTCTAGTGGTCATGAGTTTAATTTTCAATTATTGGATTAGGTAACTTAGTCTAACTATGAGGTAAAGAGTTGAATTCCAATTAGTGGATTAGTTCACTCAATTTGATACAAAGGTGACCTTGACTAGATAGAGGTGGCACCTAACTACCATCAATCAAGAGTTGATGGGATAGTGGTGGAACTTGTGTACCTCAAGTCAATGTGTACATATGTCATTATTAGCTACTTAGATAAGGAATTAATTATTCCTAATATCCTAAGTTACAAACTTATTAAATAGGTGCAATATCACACTTAGGATAGATGCATATCCAAGGTGAAGTAAATACTATACTAACATTAGAAAATCCTTAGGAAAATTTATTTATGTTCCATGTGAAACATTAAGGTGCACTCATTCAACTTATGCACATGTTTTGGTAGAAATGGATATTTCCTTGGACCTCAAATTGTTGAAATATGGTTGAAAGTTAGTGAAGTTATTTGGAAGAAATCCCTAGATTATGAGAAGTAGGATTTTAGATGTTGGAACTATGTTGGTCTCAAGTGGTCACTTGATGGGTGGGTGTTAAGAGAAAAATAAAACCTTGTAAGGTGACTTGGTGGTAAAATGCAAAGTCACAACATCAAGCAGTGGACCTTGCCCCTTGGATTCTACATCTCAGGTATGTGTAGGTCAATTTTTCCAATTGGTACTCTGAAGGCTTAGGTGCATGATAAGGTGAAGTTAGTTATTGATATTGCTATGCAAGTTCAAGAGATACCTAGAGTTATTTCTCTAGAAGTTGTAGAAATTGTGTTCACTATTCCTACTACATAGGATACATATATGCTATAGCTTGTGGAAGCAACTCTTAGAGGAAATAAGTTGGTTTGTTTTGATCTACCTTGGGAGGATATGTTGAATATTTTGATTGTCTCTTCAACCAAATATGTAGAATTTTTAATATTGTTTTAGGAGTTTGATATGCTTGATCCTCTTTCTTCAAAAGTGGACATCCCTTCAAATGAGGGGTTGGAGGAAGAGGAGTTCGATATAGTAGAGATTGTATCTCCCAAGAAAGGATGTTGGACTACAATTGGCAACAGGAAAGAAAAATCAAAGAAAAGAGCCTCATCCCAAATGATTTTAAGATCTCATGTGAAAAACAACTTGGAGATATTGTAAAGTTCTTGGTTTGATCTTCCATGGGTAAGGGCCTAAATAGAACCCCTAGTTCTAAGTAATCTGAAAAATAAAATAATTTTAAAACCTTACATCTAGATTTCTTAAAATTTAAAATTCACTATAATCTTTCACACCTATTTCACAAAAAACAAGCAATCTAATTAACCAAATAAATCTACTCTAAATAAAACTAAACTAAACTAAAACATCCAAATTTAGGTTTGAATTCATTTGAGGCATGAAGCAAATTCAATGGTTGATAATAGGTCCTTCGGAACCTAGTTGATGTTTTCTTTCCTCTTCCTTCAACTTATAAAACCCGTTGTTGGTGAAAGGGGTGGACAAAATTGACTAGAAACATTGAAATAAATGCTTACAAAGACTATATGGAGATGTACAAGAAGTAAAATGAAATCTTTAAAGATGTTGGTGGTTTCAAAATTGACTAAAGCTAGAGTTGTTCAATGCAAAAATTTGGACCCTTCTAATTATTGAAAATGAGGTATCTATTAGAATGCATGATTAAGTTTAGGTTTTGGGGATAGAAATAAGAAAACTTAAACTAACTAGCCTAAGAAGGGCACAAACTTGAGTTGAAATGACTGGAAGTTGGAAAAAAAACTCACTCATGCAAAGACTCATGCTAGAAATAACAATAGCTATTTGGACCTTTTAGAAAAATTTATTTTGAGATCATCAGCTTGCCATATATGCCTATACATTTTTAGGTATTTATAGGGACAAAAAATTGAAGTATTATCTCACACAAAGATATGGGAGACAAAAAATTGAAGTATTATCTCACACAAAGATATGGGAGCACGACAACATTCTACTTTTTGTTTTGGATATATATATATGGGTAAGATTGATGTGCTGATTTTGTTTACATAACCCTTAAGTGTAGACATAAACACATGACATACTCTTAATGTTTGTATATTTGGCATGTGCCTATATATCAAGCCATTGTTTTGACATTATGGTTCATAGATTGTTTGAATTAGGGTCTAAAATTTACATTCAACTTTGCTTGTCAAGCAATTATTTTATAATGATTTTTATTTAAATTTACCATTCAAATGTTAAGACATACTTTATTTAAAAAGAAAACAGTATAAGCTTGATTTATATACAACTATATTCCTTAGAAAAAATTTCATAGTCTACTTAAAATTTGCCCTTTCATGCCATACAATTGTTTAATATTTTTGATTATATTTTATAAGAAAAATACTATATAACCATTCAATTTGTGCTTTGGTTTGAATCGTTGTCTATATTTTTAGATTTATATTTAGCTTTTATTTTTATTTTTAAATTTCAGATTATATCATTTTATTTCATCGTATAATATGTGAATATGTCTTAAATTACTTATTAATCATATAATCTATAAGTGATAATGAAAATGTGATAAATTACTCATTAGTTAAATAATTTATAAAGTTGATTTTATTTCTTACACCCAATATAATTATACAATATATTTTTATGTTCCAATTTATATAATATTTATATAGCAACAATTAAAAAAATCTATTTAAAAAAGAAAATTGATTTTTAAAAAAAAAATCATTATTAAAATAAATAACAGAAAATAAACAATAAATAAAATTAAAATAACTAAATCATTATCTTTTAAACTATCTTTTAACTTCATAAAAATATAAAAAAACCCTTCTACTCTATTCAGTATTTATGTCATATTGACGAGTCTTAACAAAATGTTAAAGAACCTAAAGCTAAAAAGAAAATGCAAAGAAAATTGCATGATAATCTCCTTGTGAAAGATCCTAATTTAGAAGAATGAATGAAACAATTTAGGTATCATAACAACGTTAAAGAGGGGATTGGGCTTCTATTTCTACTGTAGGTGACAACATGAAAGATAAATTTATGCCTGAAAAATGAAAGTTTGAATAAATTTCTTCAAAAAACTTACTGAATTTTATTGTTCAACGTCAATTTGTAAAGTGGTAAGTATTTCTTTATTACAGAGCAGAAAATAAAGAAGTGAATGGTTTAGTGTGCAGACTATATCAAAATTTTATAAGCCGCAAATTCTGAATGGCCCCGCAGAGGTGAATGGACTACAGGCAGCCTGTTCACACATATTTTGTTCCGCAAAAGACGGTTCTCTTGATCCAGTTTTCAATTTTCAACCAAAATGGTTGACGGTGATTTTTTAATGGAAACAATTAGATTATGTAGGTAATGTGGATTACAATTTTATGAGGTATAATTTGAATTAGAAATTGTTTTTGGTTAAATTGTTATGAGTAGCAGATCTAATTCATCAAGTTGTTTTTAATTTACAATCAAAATATTGATAGTGATTTTGTTTATGGAAATAACTCAATTACATAGATATTGTGGATTACAATATTATAAGGAAGAATACATCTAAATTTGAAGTTGTCTTTGGCTAAGCTGTCTTGAGTAGGGGATCCAGTCCATCAAGCCAATTTCAATTTACAACTAAAATTACTGATAGTGATTTTTTTTATAGAAACATCTGGATTACACAAATGTCATAGATTACAACATTACGAGGGAACATAATCTAGACAAGAAGTTTTCCTTTAGCTGAATTGTTACATGTAAAGGGAACCAATTTATCAAAGCCCAATCTTCCGTTTACAACCAAAATTACTGATGGTGATTTTTCTACTGCAAATAACTGGATTATATAGATATCATGGATTACAACATTATGAGGAATCATACATCTAAATCAGAAGTTGTCTTTTGGCTAAGCTGTGACTAGTGGGGATTCAATTTGTCAAAATCACCCAAAGATTGAACCTGACCCAATCACACCTACAAAAAATTTAAACCTCAATAAATAGCGTGATCAAAAATCATACTATCATTCTCACCAAAAACATACTCTTGTTCTCATCAATTAAACTACAACCTTTAAATACTAATAATAATTTCTGTAAAATCCTATCTTATAACTTATAAAATATATGGAAATGTAGAATTTATTCTAAAAGGCTAGTCATTACTCAACTTGTTGGGTTCATTAAATTGCTGTTAAAACTTCTTGGCTATAACACGCGTTGACCCGAAATACTTGGTTGATTAGATTTAGTTTTAGTACAATATTAACCATTTAGGTGGTAGATTGGGTGGCAGTGAAAGTATTTTCAATTATTCATTTGATTAGGGCATCCACTCTGGTTTTATGAATACATTTTCGTTGAAGGCTCTAACATTTACCCATACAGAAATCTTAATTATTTCCATGATTTGACGAATCTCTGTCGCTATCAAAGAATCCAAGATACCTAAAAATCAAGTCGGTGATGGGTAAGTAATATAAACATCTTTTCTGACTTTATCAAAAACATAAACATCTTATCTCTGAATTTAATAAGGTGACGCTGCAATGGAAAATGATTTATTGACAGACAAATTCTATGGCCGCCTACGAGATCAGGTAAAAGTTGTCTTATTTTACAGTGACAACTGACAAGCATTCAAACTGAACTACGTCGCTTTTGCAACCAGCTGGAGGCAAGGCCTGCATCTCTCAGCGAATCTGATATGTAAAGTTTTAGTTCATATTGAATATAATTGTTACTGCATTCGTTATATGCGTCCATGATCCCACGTCTAGAGCTGGCTGTATTATTAAGACATTAAGGTCAAATTTGGAGAGCTACAGGGCCCTTGTTTGTGATGTGGACGCAGTTTATAGAAATGACTGACAACAAAGACGGATAAATAGGTCAACCCAGATGTCTGTAAATTCGTCCTTTCTTTTATTTTGGGTCCCTGGTATGGGAGATGGGACGAGTTTTACCTAATGATACCAACCAGGGCCCAAATTTGATGGTCGTATGGTTGTGTTTACTCATTTTAGTCCTAAAATTTAGGAGGATTTAGTTATTTGAAATGGAAGATTTCAATAGATTGGAAAAAAATTCATCTAATTATTCTTTTATATATGGGTTATATTTTTTTTTTCCTAAAATAGGTAGACCTTAAAATTTGAAGGGCAACTTCAGATAAATAACCATCATGAAAAAATTATGTCAAATTTAGGTGTCATACCAACTTGCTTAGTTTTTTTCTAATTTGGCTCTCCTAAATCTTTAGATTCTATCAAGAAAGATTTTTAAGTGATTAGAGTGTTTTTGTGTAATGGTGGAAATAGTATACCCATACCCTTTTCCTTTATGTTTTGGGCTTAGGGTGATTGGGTTGTTATTTATATATTGACTATTGTGTAAGATGACATATTTTTTTGTGAAAGTTGGCAAATAATTTTATCTTAATCTGTCCTCATCATCATTTGTCCTCAATATTTGGATATAACTCTACATTTTCACTATTCATTACCTTGGTTCATATTTGTGGGTGTAGAATTGACCCAAGGTATTTCCACAATTGCGGATTTGAACTTAAAAACTTTTAAATTTGAAATTCTTGATTTGGGCTCATGTTTCCCCTCTAACTAGCTATTATGAGTTGGCTAAAGTGCAACTTATTTCAAATTGCATGCTACGATTGTGTATTTAAGGCTACTCCCAATTCATTTAAATTATCAAGGATTATTGTGGGAACATTAATATGAGAGCATCATAGCCACATCATAGAGCATTGTAATTGCATTATTGGCTTCCATCATCACCCAAGGAAACTACATGCTTGTCTCTTATCTTCAATTTTGGTTCATCAACATTAAATTAGTTCACCTAGGGGTTTGAATTAGAAGAACTTGACCCATGCAATTCAACAAAATTGCCTATGGTGTTTGTGATGGGAAAAGTGTCTCAACCTTGGGATTACAAAAGGTGTGATTTTTCGAGTTATAAAAATGAATAAACTTAGTTTCTGGGCTATAGAGTTAGTTTTTGACCAAAATAATTGTTCTAGGTTACTCGACATTGTTTCTAGGGGTGCCCGGTGCATAGATCACTTTGAGCTCTACAATAAAAAAGGCTCAATCGGCCTCCTAGATCAAAAGTCATCGCTTTCGAATGTTGGACCTCTTGCATTGGAAAATGTTAAAATGTGTTGGACACATAAAAGAGTTGTAAGGGGGAGTTACACGTGTTGACCAACTTATGATGCATGTTATGACACTTCATAAAGCATCTTTGATTGGAAATAATGAAATCCTAAGGAATTGGGCACCACTTTTGGGTGGTTTTGGCTCATGGGTTTCTAATTATTGTTTGATGGTTTCAAGTATCGTATCTTCTATATATTAGATGCTTGAGATGGAGGTTGTGTGTGTAAGTCTTATAGATATTGTTAAGATGCCTCCAAATCTTTGGTTGGTGATACTTCTGTGAGGGCTTGCTTTGGAAGTATATTATAATCTTGTTAAGATTTTTGAATAATATATTGGGTTGTTTTTGGAGTGTGGGTTTTTTCTTCCAAAAGAGTTTTACCCACATAATCACTGTGTTGTGGTATGACTGCTATTTATGTTTAAATCTATATAATTTCTGTAATTGTTGTAAAGATTTGAAAATCTTTACATAATCCTTCTCTCAAGATTAGTGTAAGAAGTTATTTTGCTACCTTAGCTTCCTTATAGCTAGTAAATACTATCCTTTTTTACCATGATTCAAACATTAGAAGATTACGGAAATTGTTTTATGTCACCAACTTTCTACTAGTTCATTTTTGTGGGCATAGGTTTAGGTTCATGCATTAATTTGAGTTCTACTTTCATGGAGATCATTTTTTTAGGCATAGATTTGAACAAGAGTAAAGCATAGTTAGCTTTCTAGATTTTAAGACACTCATTCAAATAGAGACCTAATTTTTATTACATTAGAAAATACATTCTTAACATCTTCAAAAGTATATTTTTTCAATTTTTTTGAAATGGGCTCCCACTCTCCTCTCCCACTCACTCCTCCTAGCATGAATCTTCTAGTTGCTTTTGGTGACCCATCTTCCTTGCCTTCACAGAAGGTTTTTGATGTGGTTCCTCTTACTGATGGCATCATCTTTGATGGTTTGTAGGCCTTTGGCTCCCTTGCACATCCTCTTAGTGACCAAGGTAAGGTTTTTTCAATGGCCCTGGATCTATGCTCATATTCTCCCCATGACTATTTGGGACACGTGAGCTATTCCTCAATGGATCCTATTGGTCCACTGGGTTCGAGTGACGGTGTGCTAGACCCTACACCTTAGGCTACTATCTCCTTTGTAGATGTCCATGTTGGCACTAGGCTCTCATGCACCTCCCCTATGGTGGGGAAATCAATATTCTCAAGTACTCTATCTCTTCTAATGGTGGTGTTGGGTGAGGATATTTTAGAGAACAAGAGGTTTTTTCAGAAAGAAGATTGATTTGTAGGTTTGATAGTTTGTGGCCTATGCTCCAAGCTCTCAACTAGTGGATTTTGAAAATTTGTCACCCCCATACAACTGGGAAAATTGAGATCTACCCATGTTCTAAGGGTTGCTTTGTGGCTGTGTTTGATGCCATCTTTGATCAAAATTTTGTGGAAGAGCATTCATGGTTTTGGGGTGCAAGCATTCCCTCTTGGTTACACCTTGGTAACCATGTTTTAATCCTTTCATTGAATCCTTCCACACTAAGCTAGTTTGGGTCCATATCCTAAACCTTCCCTTCATTTTTGGTGCAGTTCCAACTATGAAGCAATTGGAAACTCTTTGGGTCAATTCAAAAGGGTGGATTTAGCTACATCTTTGTTCTCTCATGCCACTTATGCATGTATTCTAGTGGAAATGGATTTGTCCAAGACCCTTCCTATGGAGATTGTATTACAGGTGGTAGAATGGTCTTGGAGTCAAACTCTTAACTATGAAGGCATCTCCTTTTGATGCCATCAATGCTTCACTATAGAGCATTTGAATCAAATTTCCCACACCAAAAGGTCTCAAGATCTTTTTCATGGTGGAAGAATGTTGTTCCAAAACATCTAACCATAGATTTTCAATATTCTCTATCAGACTCTCTTGAGCCCCTATCTGGCATTAAGGAGGTGATCTCAAAGCCAGTTGCTCCTGTCAAGGACCCTAGTTTGGCATTAGTTCCAACTTTAGACCCCATCAGCTTCCTAGTGGGTGGTGTTGGTGGTCCTCATGTTATTAAGGTGGTTCTCATTTGGTGGTCATCCTCTCCACCTAGGTACTCTCATGTTTTCCCCTAGATAGGGCTTTGGAGCTAGATTGCCCTCCCCTCTCCCCTCACTTTATGGACCTAGACAATGATGTCTCTTGCATAATTATGCAACTAATAAAGAAGGGTTTTCTAAATTTAGTTTGTCAATCTCACACTTGGGTTAAGGGTGTGTGAATTTCTAGAACAAGATATGGCATTGTATAGTTTGCTAGCCCTTGTTGTGATTTGAAAAATTTACTGCAAGTGTGCTAGTGTTAGGGTACATTGTTAGTTTAAGGTTCTAGAACCTTTCAAAATCTAGCTTGTTTGTTTGGGTATCTAGGCTACATTTGTGTTGTTGTTCAACTATCCTCTTAGCTATTGTTCCATCTTTTGTAAAAGGTATCAACTTTCAAAATCCATTTTACTCTTGGGTGAGTGCAGGATCATCATGGGCCAAATAGTGGCAATAGGCAAAAAAATGTGTGTATACTTCTAGCCAAAATCCTAAAATGGATATTTGACTTTTGTTTGGGTCGGATAAAAGTTTGATTCTGCCTTGGTAATACCAAATGAAAATAGACATTCATTATGTTAAAACAGATATCTGTTATCTACTCCCCATTTCATAATAGTAAGATAACACCAATCTGTGGGTTTGTAAGATGCAAAATAGCTATCAAATATCAACTAAAAATGGATGTTAGATATCATCTAAAAACATATATCAGATATCAATAATCCAACATTCTCCTAGCGTTCAACAATTTAGAGGTAATTTTTTAGTTTTTAAAAAAATTAAATCAAAATTATTTATATCATTTATGGTATCCAATTTTCTTGATTCTAAACAAGTTTTTTTTATTCAATTATTTTTAGGCATTGATTTTAAATTCAATTTCAAATGTAATTTAGTAATTTTCATTATGTTTTAAATGTTTAATTTAAATTATATGTGGTTTAATAAAATGTTGTTTTAAATCCTGAATGTGTATGTTTTAAATTTGAAATAGGTAATATGGATGAGCAACCTCAAAACCCAAACCCTCTCCCATTGAACCCTCCTCCACCAAATCCTCCTCCACAAAACCCTCCATCAACAATTCAAGAACACATTTAAAAAATATTAATGAAATAAATAAGATTATAGAAATTTATTATCACTACCCTTGATTGACTTCAATGACATCCACATTAAAGAGAATTGTCAACCTTTTCGTACCCTCACAAGATAACATGACTCATTTCAACAATGGAAAGACGCCAAGAGGGTAGAATATTCCACTGGTTTATCATATGACCAAGTCAAAGAATTAGATATTACCAAAGCCATGTTGGTAGAACATTTGTCAACCTTAAAACTAGATTGCATGTTAGTGTACTTAAACCTAAATTTTCAATCAAGTGGTGCACAAAGCAGAGTATCACAAATAATTTTTGGGATTGTAGGTGGATGGTTTTTGATAAACCACCCGACAATGATCTTGATGTAGCTTTATATTTCCTTTGTAAACTATATGTAGAGTTCATATTAGGTCACCATGGGAACTATTTTGATTTTAGAGATTTCTAGGGAGTAGGTAGAGGAATGCCTCAAGATAGACCTAGAGCAGTGTGAGAGATGCAAGATCCATTAATTTCCCCCTCATCCTATCCCTTATCCACCTCATATTCAACACCTAGTCATTGTTGCAGATACAAGACATCAGAGCCTCTCTACCATACACTCTTTGATTAAGCATTTGATTACATAGAATTCTTAGCTAGGACAACCACATGATATTGATGTTCATAGTTGATCACTTGATATTATCAGAACCTCCTTGTCCATACATGTTTACATGTGCCTCATAATTGCATTATGTATAATTAGTTGTTCTTAGGTCCTCTTGGAGAGATGAGTGAGCCACCCCTGAACACATTAGAATATGATGCCCCTCATAGTTCACCTTCATGATCCGAGGCAATGGAGTCTAGAACACAAGTTGAGGCATCAGGGACTAAAGCACAAGAGAAGAAAGGCCAATATTTCTTTCAAGAAACATTTAAAGTTAACTCACATGATATATTCCATTTTAATTTAATATAAACAAAGATTAGTGCTAATGTATTGAAGTGTGATAATAGTTTATGATAGAGGAGGAGCTTACAAAAGTTCATCATGGTATGCTTTATGTCATTCAATGTGGCTTAGACTTGATGACATATATTTTTCTACACATCTAACCTTTCTTTATTATATGCATTTCATTTTTTGCCAGTAATTATATATTAATTTATGGGTACTTGTGTAGAAAGATGGGGGGCCAAAAAGGGGTATTAAGTGGCCACATTTTTTCTGAAATCAGGAAATATTGACCTTGGATGAGAAATTGAGCATAGTTACACTCAAAATTTTAAGATGCAACAAAAACAATGTTCATAGTGCTCTGAGTCTACTTTCTAAACTACTAATTTTTATTAAAAATGGTATAGATTAAGGGGATCAAAAAAAGGAGCCACATAAATTGGTGTTGTTTTTGTCAAAAAAACATAACATAGTGTGTTTTGTGGCTCCCTCAAAAGGTTAACTTTTTTTTGGTATTTTTAAAATCGCTTTAGTGAGAAATTAGCTAACAACATGTAGTTTATGCCTGGTTTTTCTGATAATTGTTTAATGAATATTTGATTTTTTACTAGTTTTTAAAGTGGACACATCTTGAAAAATAGAATTTTGGTCATGCTACCCCAATAAATTTTGAAAACTAATTGAAAATCATTTTTTTTAATATGTGTAGAATGGAGTCTAGTTTATAAAAATGTAATTTATTTGAAATTTGAATGAATGGTTAATTTATAAAGAAAAAATACCAAACACTGGTTTATGCCAAAAAATGGACACACAAACAAAAGAAATTAAAGATGAAAGGCTTAACATTGTCAAAATGTGAAAAAATTACATCGTTATTTATAGCTAAGAGACATCCTAACATTACCCAGGTGTTTAATTTGTTTGACCTTGAAACACATGCAAACTTGACGGTTAGCACTAATGGGATTATGTGAAATCCTGTAGAATATGCAAAAACACGTCTTTGGACATTGGGAAGACACTCCAAGCCTTTGGGTTGGAAATCCAAAGCAAATCCCAAGCCTAAGGCTTGGGGATTCCCAAAGCAACATATAACATGGGCGCATTATAATGCGCTCGCGTTATGTTTTGCTTTACATTTTTTTCTTTTTTGCAAATGTTTGCTCAATGTTTGTCAAGTTTGACATAATGCAAGTGCATTATAACGTGCTCGCGTTATGTCTTGCTTGGAATGTTTTATGTTCAAGTTCGTTAAGTATGTTTGATGTATGTATGTATGTATGCCAAATTGTATGTATGCTTGTATGTATGTTTGATGTATGTATGTATGTACGCCAAATTGTATGCATGCTTGTATGTCTATATGTATATATGTATGCCTATATGTATTAATGTATGTATGCATGCTTGTATGTATGAATGCTTGTATGTATGTATGTATGACTATATGTATGTATGTATGTATGTATGTATGTATGCTTATATGTATGTATGTATGTATGTATATATGTATGCTTGTATGTATGTATGGTTGTATGTATGTATATATGTATGATTGTATGTATGTATGTATGCATGCTTGTATGTATGTATATATGTATGCATGTTTGTATGTATGTATGTATGTATGTATGCCTATATGTATGTATGTATGTATGTATGTGTGTATGTTTATATGTATGTATGTACATACATACGTACGTATGTATATATGTATGCTTGTATGTATGCATGTATTCTTGTATGTATGTATGTGTGTATGCTTCTATGTATGTAAGGGTTTGGGGTTTAGGGTATATAAGGACCTGAGCTCGTATAGTTTTTAGGGTTAAGGGTTGAGGTTTTTGGGTTTTGGGTTTAAGGTATAGGGTTGAGGGTTGAGGGATTAGGGCTTAAGTAATAGGTTAAGGGTAGAGGGTTGAGGGTTACAGTTGAGGGATAATATTTATCTTGTTGAGTGTATAAAATTAAGTGTGCAAGGTATGGGGATTAGGGTTTAGGATATTGGGTTAAGGGTTTATGATATGGATTGAGGGTATATAAGGCATACGGTGACTTGGGTTGAGAGTGTATGGTTTAGGTTTTAAGTATAGGGTTGAGGCACACTATTCAAGGTTTAGGGTATAAGGGTGAGGTTATAAGGTATAGGGATGAGGGTTTGTGTGTGTAGGTTTCAGGGTTTAAGGTATAGGGTTGAGGATTGAGGGATTAGGGCTTAAGTAAATGGTTGAGGGTATAGGGTAGAAGGTTGAGAGTTTACAGTTGAGGGATAATGTTCAAGGTTGAGTGTCTAAGATATAGAGTTTATGGTTTAAGGTTGAGGGTATAAGGCATATGGATGAGGGTTGAGGGTTTAGGGCATAAGTATAGGGTTGAGGGTATAGGGTATAGGGTAGAGGTTTGAAGGTTGAGGGATAATGTTCAAGGTTGAGTGTCCAAGGTTAAGTGTATAGGGTATAGGGTTTAAGGGTTTAAGGGTATCTAGGGCTTGTGAGTTTAGGGTTTAAGGGTTTAAGGTTTGAGGGATTAAGGGTTTAAGGGTTGAGGCTTTAGGGATAGGGTTTAGGGTTGATGGTTAAGGGATTAGGGTTTAAGGGTTGAGGGTTTAAGGCTTAATGTTAAAGGGTCAAGGGTTTAGTGTTTAAGGGTTGAGGGCTTAAGGGATTATGGTTTAAGGGTTGAGCATTAAGAGATTAGGGTTTAATGTATAGGTTTGATGTATTAGGGTTAAGGGTTTAATGGATATGGTAGAGGGGTTGAGGGTTTAATGGTTGATAGTTTAAGGGTTGAGGGTTGAAGGATTAGGGTTGAGGGTTGAGGGTTAAGGATTTAAGGTATATGGTTGAGGGATTAGGGTAGAGGGTTGAGAGTTTATAGTTGAGGGATAATGTTCAAGGTTAAGTGTCTAAGATATAGGGTTTAGGGTTTAAGGTTGAGGGTATAAGGTATATGGATGAGGGTTGAGGGTTTAGGGAATAAGTATAGGGTTGAGGGCAAGGATAATTTTAAGGAAATCCCCCCCCAAAAAAACCTATAAAATCTTGGCAAATCCTAGCTAAGTGCCATAATTTTCCTAGTGAATCTTTCCTTTTTTTGAATTTTTTTTTCTTGGTGAATCTATGCACATTATTAAAAAAAATAAAAAATCCTGGTGAATCATAGCGAATAATAAACAAAAAAATTAATTACAATGGTGAATCCTTCCTTTAAAATTTTACATAGTGGGTCGGCGCAGTCTCCCCATATATTCTTTTATTTTTTATAATTCTAAAGCAGGGGCTCAGGGGCGGTAACCATCGACGGGGTCAAGGGGAAGTGCCCCTTGCGGGGGTTGAGGGGGTAGCACCCCTTGCCGCCAAGCATAAATCCATTATTGAGAAAGCATTGGAACACATAAAAATTAAATATTTTTAAAAATAAAACTTTAAAAACAAAAATAAATTCCACGGATCTAATCCCATGGCCCAAAATAATTCCTGGCTCCTTTAAGCATGTGCCTTTTTAAAGGCATGCTAAGCCTAGGATTGCTTTTGGGCCATGGGATTAGACCCTAATCCCATGGCCTAAAAGCAATCCTAAGCTCAGCATGCCTTTAAAAAGGCACATGCTTAAATGAGTTGCGAAACTTAATTACAACTGTTAGATTAAAATGGAAATCAATGGATATAAATAAAATACGGACCCCTATTCCATAATATAAGCATTAATTTAATACACTAGTGGCTAAATCGGTCCTCATACATGGTGAACAATTTAATGCTATTGGCAAATATGTAGGTGAATTAAAACATGCTTTCAAAATTTTAGGTGAATCACTGCTAGAACTGCATAGAATACTGTGGCAAAAATAATAATTTTAAATGCCTCATAAATAAATTGGTGGCGAATTGAAATGCATTTGACTAAAAATTTGAAAAATCTGGGCGAATTGGCACCCTGCTAGTTGCAATGTATTCGCCAAATCACAATTTGAAATTATAAACTATTCACCAATTGGCGAAGATTCACCACTAAAAAAATCCCTGGTTGAGGGTATAGGGTATAGAGTAGAGGTTTGAAGGTTGAGGGATAATGTTCAAGGTTGAGTGTCCAAGGTTAAGTGTATAGGGTATAGGGTTTAAGGGTTTAAGGTTTAAGGGTATCTAGGGGTTGAGAGTTTAGGGTTGAAGGGTTTAAGGTTTGAGGGATTAAGGGTTTAAGGGTTGATGGATTAGGGTTTAAGGCATAGTGTTGAGGGTAGAGGGTTTAGGGTTGAAGGTTTAAGGGTTGAGGGTTGAGGCTTTAGGGTTGAGGGTTAAGGGATTCGAGTTTAAGGGTTGAGGGTTTAATTCTTTAAGGTTAAAGGGTCAAGGGTTTAGGGTTTAAGGGTTGAGGGCTTAAGGGATTATCATTTAAGGGTTAAGTGTTAAGAGATTAGGGTTTAAGGTATATAGGGTTGATGTATTAGGGTTAAGGGTTTAATGTATATGGCAGAGGGGTTGAGGGTAGTGATTTTTTTAGTGGCTAATATTTGCCAATTGACTAATAGTTGAAATTGGGGATTCAAAATTTGGCTAATAGTACAAGCTATAAGGTGACCTGAATTGTCACATTTTTACAAAATTTTATTTTAGTCTTGGTTAAATCGCTAGAACATTTATTTTATGAAACCTTTAGACTCAAAAATTTGCCATAATATTCAATACTTGATTAGATAAGATTCGCCTAAATTTTATAAGTTATATTATAAAATGAAATTAATTTGCCAATAATATTATATGAGTATTGGTTACTTTAGGGCCATATCACAAATTTTTAATCACTACCATTGATTTTATTTATAATATAATGGTTGGGGTTGTATTCAATGGGTTAAAAAGTACATATAGAGCTCTAATGCCCATCAAGCCCAAAATTATATTTAGCTCGTTGATCTCAATTTATAATCTAACAACTAGGGTTAAATTTCATGGGCCAAAATGTACTCGCGAAGCTCGAATGCCCATTGGGCCTAAAATTGTATTTGGGTCGTTGATCTCAATGAAGATAAATGGCCCAGATACAATTTTTGTCCCATGGGCATTGGAACTCCATGGGTACATTTTGGCACGTGGAATAGAACCCAATCTATTAGATTATAAATAAAATCAATGTTATTGAAAAGGAATTTAGGGCTGATTTAAAATATTCAATGTTTGATTTAAAATATTAAGGAATTTGGGATTTATAGACATGAGCACTACACCTTAAACTAGTCAATCACTTCCATCCCCAGTCCCTTAATTTCACGTAGGAATTTAATTTTTTTAAAAGAAGGATTTGCCATGGTAATTAATGCATTTGCTTATTTTTCGTCCAGATTCACCAGGATTTTCTAAAAAATTTCTAGTGATGTAAGAAAATTCGCTAATAAAATTGATATTTTTTTTCAAAAAAGGAAAGATTTGCCAATAGAAATTAATATTTTTTTCCAAACAAATAAAAGATTCTCTAGGATTTTATATCTTTTTTCAAGGGGGATTTCTTAAAGTTATCATTGGTTGAGGGTTGAAGGATTAGGGTTGAGGGTTTAAGGTTTGAGGGATTAAGAGATTAAGGGTTGAGGGTTTAAGGGTTGAGGGATTAGGGTTTAAGGTATAGTGTCAAGGGTAGAGGGTTTACGGATAGGGTTTAGGGTTTAAGGTTTGAGGGTTGAGGGTTGAGGGTTGAGGGATATGGTTTAGGGTTCAGGGTTAAGGGATTAGGGTTTAAGGTATAGTGTTGAGGGTTGAGGGTTTAGGGATAGGGTTAGGATTTAAGGTTTAAGGGTTGAGGCTTTAGGGATAGGGTTTAGGGTTTAGGGTTAAGTGAGAGACCTAGATGGCTAAGGATGGATGGAGAGGCAGACAAGGAGTGACTGAGAGACCTAGATAGGGGAGAGGTAGAGAGGTGAGGGGAGAGATATAATAAAATGACAGATATACAAGTGAGAGGCCTACAGCCTAGGGAGAGAGGGGTGAGAGAGATAGGGGAGAGATGGGGGTGAGGTAGATAGGGGAGGAGAGGGGTGGATAAGGGTTGAGGGTTTAAGGCTTTAGGGTTTAAGGGTCAAGGGTTTAGGGTTTAAGGGTTGAGGGATTAGGGTTTAGGGTTGAGGGATTAGGGTTTAAGGTATATTGTTGAGGGTTGAGGGTTTAGGGATAGGGTTTAGGATTTAATGTTTAAGGGTTGAGGGTTGAGGCTTTGGGGATAGGGTTCAGGGTTAAGGTTTAAGGGATTAGGGTTTAAGGTATAGTGTCGAGGGTTGAGGGTTTAGGGATAGGGTTTAGGATTCAAGGTTTAAGGGTTGAGGGTTGAGGCTTTAGGGATAGGTTTGTGGGTTTAGGGTTAAGTGAGAGACCTAGATGGCTAAGGAGGGATGGAGAGGCAAACAAGGAGTGACTGAGAGACCTAGAGAGGGGAGAGGTAGAGAGGTGAGAGGGAGAAAAAGGTGAGAGATAGAGAGGTGAGGGGAGAGATAGAAGAAAATGAGAGAGTGAAGTTGACAACTTGAGGGAAAGATGGGTAAGGAGGAGGGAGAGAGGTGGAGAGGAAGGGAAATAACTAGAGATCCATTTGAGAGATATAGAGGTGAGAGACCTATAGCCTAGGGAGAGAGGGGTGAGATACATAGGGGAAAGATAGGCGTGAGAGAGATAGAGGGGGGAGAGGGGTGGGTAATGGCATACATACATACATGTAGACACCCTAAAATGACTGTGTCGTCGAATCACTTGCATTTCGTTATCTGTCTCATCACCTGCATTTCAACGTTAATTAAATAATCTAATTATTTAATTAATGTCATCAAATTCTTCTAAATCTCCTAAATTCAACATTAATTAAATAAATCCTCATTAATTAATTAATTAAATCAAATTCCTCTATATTCTTCCACAATTAAATAATTTTAATTATTTAATTATCCTCTTCCCAAAATTCACATCTACATTAATTAAATATATCCCTTTATTTAATTAATTCATCACAATTCTATCTTATCTACAATTAAATAATTTAAATTATTTAATTAAATCAAATTTATTCTTCCAAAATCATGCACAACAATTAAATAAATTTATTTATTTAATTTGCTTTTCAAATCTTCTAAATTAAATAATTCCAATTATTTAATTATTTCTTCCAAAATATCTTCCCTAAATTTAAATAAATCTTCCAAAATAACTGTGATACCTCTCCACGACTGCTGTCACTAGGGCGAGATTCACCCTAATGTGTGTCAAGTGTGCCACGTGCCACAGTCCCGCATGCTCCAGGAATGCGTCCTCCTCCCATGTAAGTTGAACCACCTTGTGCGCTATCGCGTGATGTCGCTCCCGCGACATCAGTGGGGGCAAAATCCTCTGCATCCATAGCAAATCACTTGTCAGTTTCTTTTCCAAATCCCTCAAAACCTATCTACCATCAGTCCCTAAAACCCCCAACTTGCCCTTTCCTCTTTGGCAGCCTCACTCTTCTACTTGCATCCTAGCTTTTCTTCTATTCAAACCAAAAGCGCTTTGTTTTATACAAACGCGCTGTCACTCCCCACCAACCGCGCCATACTGTTCAACCAGCCGCGCTGTAATTTTTGAACCAACTGCGCCATTCTGTCCTACCAACCGCACCACTCTGTCATACCAGACGCGACGCATTTTTTTCCCTTCTCGCCACTTGTGCTAACCTGCTTGGCCAAGCGCGCTACACTGCCTAACCAAGTGCGTTGCGGGATTTCCCAAGTGCGCTGCGGTGCGCACACCTAACACCAAAAGTGACGCGATTTTACCAAATGCGCTGCAGGCGACTACCAGCCGCGCTACAGCTCGCCAAAAGCGCTGCCATCCTATACCAAATGCGTTGCGGCTTCCTACAGCGCTTTTGCTTGACATAGCTGACCCTACCTAAACCTAGCCCTACACGCCCCTAAACGAGAAATGAAAAGGGGGTTTTCGATCACTTACCGCTGCCGGAGCTCCTGCTGGCCGTCTGTAGGTCCGCACCAACTCCACTCGATGACTGTGCGCTGGAATCGGCATCTCTCCTCGCTGGCTGCTCAACTCACTCCACCTAGGTTGGAATTTCTCTTCTCTCTAAATTTAGATTAGCCAAGGGTGCAAATGAGGATTGTGGTCCCCATGGGACCTATTTATAGTGTCCCCCCCTTAGTTTTTCTTTCCCCCCCTTCTTCTGCTTTTCTGTCTGCCTGGTCCCATCCTCTTCTGGTCGAGCGTCAACACCTTTCCTCTGTCGCTTCCCTGCCTTCCCACTCAAGGGGGCATACGCTGGGGCAACTACTCACACTGGGGCATCAAACAATTATATTACATCTTCAACAATCATTTTCTTTGACACAACGCTACATGCTGCATTGCATAAAAGAGGGGCAAAATGTAGACACCCTAAAATGACTGTGTCGTCGAATCACTTGCATTTCGTTATCTGTCTCATCACCTGCATTTCAACGTTAATTAAATAATCTAATTATTTAATTAATGTCATCAAATTCTTCTAAATCTCCTAAATTCAACATTAATTAAATAAATCCTCATTATTTAATTAATTAAATCAAATTCCTCTATATTCTTCCACAATTAAATAATTTTAATTATTTAATTATCCTCTTCCCAAAATTTACATCTACATTAATTAAATATATCCCATTATTTAATTAATTCATCACAATTCTATCTTATCTACAATTAAATAATTTAAATTATTTAATTAAATCAAATTTATTCTTCCAAAATCATGCACAACAATTAAATAAATTTATTTATTTAATTTGCTTTTCAAATCTTTTAAATTAAATAATTCCAATTATTTAATTATTTCTTCTAAAATATCTTCCCTAAATTTAAATAAATCAAATATTTATTTAAGTTGCTTTTTCATCTAAATTGAGTTATCTCTAAAATAACTCAAGCTTTCTTGCTCATCAATTAAATATTTCTATATTTAATAAAGCAAAATATCTTCTTTTCTCATGCAAATCTCTTCTTCTTGTTTTAAATCACTTAACTGATTGCTTTATTCTTTTAATTGATTTATCTCTTCAGTTAACTTATTCTTCTATTCTTGATAACTCCTCTCATGCAAAAGCAAGCAAGACACATGTCTTCTTCTCATTCGTTGCACATTCCTCAACTTATCTCCTCCGTCGATTCTTCTGAATTATTAGGACCGTTGATCAATCTCTGTTGAAATCTATATAAACCCCCCTCATCTCCTTCATTTAGCCTCTCTCTCTCTTCGATCGTATTCTCAGGCATACTTAACAGAGCTTCGAGCATACACAACGCGTCGATTAAGCACTATAACGATCTTTTGACATTGATCTCTTGAGCACTACTTGCTTGTTGCAGCCATGGCTTTGCAACTACATTGAGCAATCCACATATCTCCAAAAGGGAACAATACAGGTTTTGGTAAGAGCTTTCATTTGTCTTTGATTTGTGATAATGGCTTTTACTTAGATTCGTTTCCTTTATGTTATTGGGTTCTTTGGTTTTATTTAGTTTAGATTTAATCCATTTTTCCATATACACAATACATACATACATACATACATGCATGCATGCATGCATACATACATACATACATACATGCATGCATGCATGCATGCATACATACATACATACATACATAAAAACATTCATACACACATTCATACATATAGGCATACATACATACACACACACATACATACATACATACATACATACAAGCATACATACAATTTGGCATACATACATACATACATACATAAATACAAATATATATACAAACATACATACATCAAGCATACTTAACAAACTTGAACATAAAACATTCCAAGTGAGACATAATGCGAGCGCGTTATAATGCACTTGCATTATGTCAAACTTGACAAACATCGAGCAAACTTTTGTAAAAAAGAAAAAATGCAAAGAAAAACATAATATGAGTGCATTATGGCCTTGGTGCTACCAAGACTTAGGCTCAGCAACACCAAGCCATAATGCGAGTTCATTATAACATGAGTGTGTTATAATGCGCTCGCATTATGGATTTTTAAAAAAATTAAGAATTTTGGCCACTTTTTGGCCCCCCATCTTTTTGCACCCACCCTTATATCTTGATGTTATTTCACTTTTTGAGTCTATTAAAAATGTGAGTGATGTGGCACCTCTCCCAACATGCTTTAGTAGGATTCCTAATCATCCAAAAAGACCATCATTCAAAAATGAATCTATGAACATCAACAAAGATTCAAGGTAATTGAATTAAATTTTAATTTAATTAATAGTTTAGAGAACTTATAGTTGATTATAGTGATTTAGATGTTAATTTCAAAGTTATTATGATTATACATACATATAGTCTTACATTCTTATCATTTTCATACAAGAAATCTTAGCTGGTTCATCCTTGAAGAGTCCTTCTTAGTTAATGTGAGAGGCCTCGTTGGTGGTATGTGCTTGTTTTGTAGTAGATAAGTTTATGTCTTGTAGTATAAATTGTTTATTTACACATCTTACCTCTTTGTTTTGTATGCTTTTAATTTTTGTCAATAATTATATATTAATTTATATCAATGTTATTTTTCTTTTACAATCTATTCTAAATGTGGGTAATGTGGCACCTTTTTCGGTATTCTTTAGTAGGACACTTGACTATCCAAAAAGACCCTCATTTGCTAAATGCCTATCTAAACATCAACAACAAGTTGAGATAATTGAATTGAATTTTTATTTAATTGATAGTTTATAGTTGATTATAATGATTTAGATGTTGACTTAAAAGTTCTTATGATTATGTGCTCATAGTCTTACATTCTTGTCATTTTTCATACAGGAACTCTTAGTTGGTTCATCCATGATGAATCTTTCTCAGTCAATGCGAGAGGCATTATTGGTGGTATATGCTTGTTTGTAGTAGATAAATTTCTCTTTAGTAGTCTAAATTGTTTATTTACCATTGAACTTGTTGGAACATGCCTAAAAATTTTCAAAAAATCTCAAGTTCTATAACTCATTATTGTCTGGAAAGTTTTTCACCCATTACTGATAACTGATCTGAGAAATCTTCATTGGGTTTACCTTGGTCAAGTTTTTGTGTTGAGGTGACTATTTACCTTCCCCATGCCATGACCATGTCTTATTGTTGCCAAAAATCCCATAAAATTTCTAAGTTTATTTCTTTCCTTGTCTTTTTCTATTTTTTTGGGTGCAGGGTTCTAGGTTCCAAGTTCTGTTGGAACCTAGAACATTCTTGGTTCCAATGTCCTCTAGAACCCCCATTCCCCCATATTAAATTTGGAAGGCTTAAACATGGAAAATTTGGATGATATTGAATATTATGGATATTTGTGTCATCCAACATCAATTTGGCCTTTCGCTTGGGTGTTTTTGCTCACTTTGAGAATTTTGGGTTTTCCGTGGATCTTGGGACATTCTTAGTTCTAATGTCCTCCAGAACCCCCATTCTTCCATATTGAATTTGGAATACTAAAACATGGAATCTTGGGATGAGATCGAATATTATATCTATTTGTGTCATCCATCATCTATTTGGCCTTTCATTTGGATGTTTTTCTCACTTTGGGAATTTCAGGTTTTTTGTGGACCTCAGGACAATCCTAGTTCCAATATCCTCTAGAACGCCCATTCCCCCATATTGAATTTAGAAGAATAAAACTTGGAATTGTATGACGAGATTGAATGTTGGGGCTATGTATATCATCTAGCATCTATTTGTCTTTATGTTTGGGTGTTTTTCTCACTTTGAGAATTTCAAGTTTTTGTGGACCTTGAAACATTTTCCAAATGTCCCTATTCCTTCTGGGATCCACATTTCCCCAAGGCATTTTCCAAATGTCCCAAACCTGTCCTTATCCCTTTTGGGATCCTCATTCCCCTGGTGTTGGGCGTCCCATGTCCCCAGGTCTCTATTCCTTCCAGGATCCCCATTTTCCAAGTGTTGGGCATCCAATGTCCCTAGGTCCCTATTCCTTTCAAGATTTCCATTCCCCCAAGGCATTTTCCAAATATCCCTAGGTCCCTGTTCCTTCTAGATCCTCATTTCCCCAAGGCATTTTCCAAATGTCCCCATGTCCCTATTCCTTCCAAGATCCCCATTCTCTTAGTATTGGGAACTCGATGTCCCTAGGTCCCTATTCCTTCCAAGATTCCCATTCCCCCAAGGAATTTTTCAAATATCCCTAGGTCCTTGTTCCTTCTAGGATCCTCATTCACCCATGGCATTTTCCAAATGTCCCCAGGTCCCTATTCCTTCCGGGATTCCCATTCCCCTAAGGCATTTTCCAAATATCCCTAAGTCCTTGTTCCTTCCAAGATCCTCGTTCCCCCAAGGCATTTTCTAAATGTCCCCAGGTCCCTATTCCTTCTGGGATTCCCATTCCCCCAAGGCATTTTCTAAATATCCCTAGGTCCTCATTCCTTCTGGGATTCTCGTTCCCCCAAGGCATTTTCCAAATATCCCCAGGTCCTTATTCCTTCTAGGATCCTTATTCCCCCAAGGAATTTTCTAATTGTCTCCAAGTCCCTATTCCTTCTGGGATTCTCGTTCCCCCAAGGATTTTTCAAAATATCCCTAGGTCCTTGTTCCTTCTGGGATCCCCATTCCCCCTAGGCATTTTCCAAATGTCCCTAGGTTCCTGTTCCTTATGGGATCCCTATTCTTGGAAAAATACTCAAAATTTTCATGTTTTTCAAAGCGTGACAAGACACTCCAGTAACTCTTAAGACCACCATTAATTATCTTTTTGAGGCCTGATAGCATGGTAGGTGAGCTCCATATGCCTCGGGACTCCTTTAGACCGTTCAATGATGAAATCTTTGTACTAAAGCATGGCAAAAAATCTAAATATGTAGAGTTTTTTGGTACAAACCATGTGGTTCTGATGCAAGCAGGATGGTCACCCTTTTCATTTCCAAAAAACTTATCCCTCCTTCCAATGCTACTTGATGGATTTAAATGAGGTATATAATTTATTTTCATTCATATGCAAAGGGGTAGAATTTTGGTTGTTGAGTAGAAATAGAAGTAAACAAGATTGGATATCTAAGGTTTCTTCTAGTGGATATAAAAAGAGCATTTCCATTGTAATTTTTCTAGGTTTTCTCTCAAGGGTTACATGAGAGGGCATTGTAACATTCAGAGAATAAATTTAAAGTATAGATTCAACATCTTTTCAATTGTCTCCATGAACATTTTGTAATTTTATGGTATTCTATCAATTTACCCTAGTCACATTTACTGATTTTAGTATTGTTATTGATAAGTTGATAACCAAAAAATGTAAAACTCCTTGCAATGCTTTGATAGGTATCTTTTCATGATAACACATGAAATTTGTAGGTTGGTATAGATTATTAAAGAATGCTTGAATTGATGTTCTGCATTTCCTTCCAACTGCTTGTTTTTATTTGTAGAGCCTAGCTTATGCATTAAGCATGTAGATTTGGTCTTTGTTGGTATCTTGACCGCACTAGATTAAGGCACTGATCTACATTCTGTTCAACTCCTTTTTCCTCCACACTCAAAAAATAACAAAATCTTAATATTTCATTTTTTGTTGTTGTTTGTATTACCTACATCCATGTTTAGATGTGTGCTACTACATTAGGGGCTATCAAAACATCATTTTAGACTCTCTACATGATTGTATATCTACTATATGAAGGTGTAATACCCTTGAATTCCTTAAACTAGTAAATAGGCACTTAGTGATAGTTAAATTAGAGTTTTCTATGCATTGTGTATAGTTTTATTCAAGGTTTAACTTCACATTATTGTTAGTCATTGTCCTCATACACCTTAGGGAATTCCCCCCTTGGTCTAGAAGAGCCAAAAGAAGAAGAAGGTCTTACCCACCTTATACATTTTTTCCTTAGTTGTGTCATCTTGAATACAAGTTTGTAATCCTTATCTTGAGTTTGACACCCCCAACACTCAAGAACTAATTGGATTTAAGGATTTGAGGAATCTCAACTTTTAACACCAATAAAACTCACATCATTCTTGGGGAAGAATTAATTTATAGGTTGATATCTCGAGTCCTTTATTGATAAAGAAAAATTCTCTCTTCCCAAGTGAAGAGTAGCGAATCTATTTGGTTGAACCCATAAAAAATACAAAGGAGATAATCAAAGATGGAAAGAGGGAAGCATTCAAATATTTCACAACAACCTAATGATATTGTAACACACTCAGGGAGGCAGCGTAGTGCCTAGAAAGCTACAAACAAAGGTATGTCTACCAGATACACTTTTCAAAGGGATGATGTTGGTCCTTCTATTAGAGATGATGTGCATGTTGATCAATATCCCTATACTTTAGATGATTCTAGTGATTAAATGGTTATATCTGGTAGAAGAAACCATATACATGAATATGGCATGCCAAGAGATTCAATGAATATGACTGGAGGGGATAGAAACATATACTAAGAGACACAATATGAAGATTTGAATGCATCAAATCTTACAAACATAAGAACTACAAGAGTAGGATCACATCCTAATTCCCCTACCTCTACACATAGGACCAAACTCAAGAACAAGATGCTTCATTCCATGATGCCAATGCTGCTACATAATCAGGAAATGAGCATAGGGAAAGAGAAATAGATGAAAGGTTTGGATCTTCTTGATCACCTTTGGTTAAGAAAGAGAGAACTGCAATATCAAAATGATTTGCAACAATCCCAGCTTGTACAAAATTCTTAACAACAAAATCAGCCTCAACATCATAATATTCCTAATCAACTTGCAGTAAATCAAAACCTAATCAACAATAGCATAACCAATAGAATATGAGAGCCCATAATAGGAGGAAAGCACGTAGTGTCATAAATTCTCACCACTTACAATCTCACACTAGTTTTAGCACTCCATTTAGCATGTATGTTTTTCTCTGCCTGATGAATTATGATGTGTGCATATTTCTATACTTTTCTAAGAGGTAGGGTTAAGTCCTCTGATGCCTAACATTTCGGGAGCCCAAATCACCAGGACACTAGCACATAGTGCTAGAGTCCTGTTAGTTTGGCCTCGAAAGATATTATTTGACTGTTAGTCTTGTTGCCTTATGTAATGTATATCGTGTCGGCCTCAACTCAATTGGTCCTTCATAAAGTACTTGGGATTCATATATAAACAATCCTCTCTCTCTCATTTACACACATGTGACTTCTCTCTTACAAGCTCTCTCTCTCTATCTCTCTACAAGATTTCTATTTTTGAAGATTATTGTTGTATGCACTAACCCTTGCAGGTCTGCAAGGAATCATCTTCTTTCTCCAAAAACTCCTTGTAGGTGATTCATGTTGTGACATCACTCCAAGAAGGATTTCACACTCATGGTCACTCTATTTCATTATATTTGTTTATTGCAATATTTATCATTTGTTTTTCCTCTGTTCATTGCAAATACACACTCTCTATCATCATCAACACTACTATTGTGGAGGTGGGAACACCTACCCAGGGTTGAATGAAGCAAGCCCCTATACAACACAACCATTTTCCTTCTTTTGTGTGCATATCTGGATCAAGAATTTCTAACATTGACTAATGACAAGAAGAAGAAAGGTCTGTGATAGATATTGTTAGACAGAAGTTTAGACAAAACCCTAGGACCCTAGCACCCAATGCTAGTGTCCTCCTCCTTTGGCTCTTACTTCTAATATCAGCTTTGTCTCCCTTCTATCCTTCCAGATCTTCTTCTGGTTGCTGCACATTGGTCATGTAGCTCATGTATGCTCTTTCAGACACTAACGCCCAACACTAGTGTCCTCGACATTCTATCCTAGTTTTCAATGCCAGGTTCTTCTCTGTTATCTTGCCAGATCTACTTTCTATTTTTGTACATTTATTCTATAATATCTATATATACTTTTAACTTAGTCAAATTGATCACTTACATAACCCTAGATCTCGTTATTCTCAAATCAATCTCCACTATTACAACAAAGGAATAGAGCCCAGACAGTTTGGCTCTCCCTTGCAAATAGTAGCCAAGCATAAAAGTCTTCATCAACTTGTTTTCCAATAATTGATAGGAAGGATTGATCTAGTTAGTTCATAATTGATTAGGTCATCTTTTCCCATCCTACATGCACACAAAGATTCATTCCACCAAGACATTCCCTAGGAATGGAAAGATATAGATAGTTGGAATTCCATGGCATCCCAAATTATCCCACTCTAACACCAAATGAGATCAAAGGTAAGGTGTCTAAATTTCAAGGTAATAATGTTGTCACTAGTGAAGAACACCTTAGAAGATTCATCAATGTGACTAATGAGTATGAAATTGAATACAAGGATGTTATGATGAAGTTGCTTCTACAATCATTAGAGAAAAGTTTAAAAGAGTGGTATAGAATCTTCTAGATAGCAATATTGACTCATGGGAAGAAGTCATGAGAGTTTTTAGGTTGTAGTATGGAGATAGAATTGATCCTAAATTTGTGATCCGTGAGTTGACATCAATCAAAAAGGGTGTAAATGAGACTGTTGAAAAATTCAATAGTAGGTTTGTCATGAAAATGAGAAAGGTTCCTCTTACTCTAAGACCAAATGAATCCATGTGCTTGGTTCTTTATTGTGAAGCATTTGATGCAAAATTAATATATTGCCTTTGCAAGAAAAACCCTCAAACTTTAAGAGAGGCTTATACCATGGCAGTCAATATAGAAAGTAACATCAGGGAATCTAGAAAACATGTCAAGAGAGTTGATGCAAATATTTTAAAACTAGATGTTGCAACCTCAAGCATGCCTCTTACTACTGAAGACGAGTTAGATAAGTTGATGGGGAAATGAAAGATTTGTCATGCTGAGTTTCATAATATGAGAAGGGTTTTCCTTCTAATACTTCTTCTACTCACTTTAATGAGGGGCAGAGGTTACATAATCAGCCTTAAAATATTGATTGGTCAAAGAGACCATGGTAGAGTGATAAACAGGTTGTTCTAAGGAAAGGAAATCCAAATCCCTAAGACAAGGATACATCTGATCCTTTGAGGAAGGATCATGTGAATGTTCAAGATTATGCATTATGGTGTGAATCATGCCTCCTACCTCATGATCTAGAAAACTGTGTTGTTGTGGTTGAGATATTCAAAGTGTTATGTTGTAAAATGTCACCTTAGGACTTTTACCTCCTAAGTTTAGCTCTTGGGTCCCTTAGATTTAATCATGCATGTTAAATGAATCCTGGATCAAAATCCCCCAAAACCCATGTCAAATGGGACTTAGGGGACACTCTTGAGCTTAATCAAGTCCCAAAATAGGACCCTAGACATGGGCACCCGCACCCTAGTCTAGACCTATTTTCTCGAGATCCAAACTTTGAATGCCTGCAAAGTGATTGTTAAAAGGTTTCCCTTTGTCGGCCTATTCAATTTGAATTACAAATGTTTAGCGATAATGCATATATAAGCATGTTTAAGGCTTCATTTTACAACTAGATGGATAATGCAAACTTGTGATCTTGTGCTAAGGATATTCAAGGTTTTCATTGTGTTGCAGAGTAGCATTGTGTTGTGTTTGTACTTGTTTGTTGTCGATTTGTCTTCATCAATCCATCTCCTCATGGCGTGATAGATCTTCATCTCCTCGTGAGAGCTTCACCTCTGATGTGACATCTATTTCATGTTTCAATCAATTTATTATATCATTTGTTTTTTCCTATGTCCACCAAGGACACATACTCTATCTAACAATGGTGTTGGAAGGCTTGAATTCTATTTTTGAGGCTTGACAGAGGCAAGCTCCTAAACACCACAACCCCCAATCCCTCTCTTGTGATTGTAGGTTACAGGTGTCAGATCTTACAGAGAGGAGTTGTAGGAGATCAGAGTAGAATAGGAAGATTCCAGATCTAAAGAAAATGACAGAAATTATCTCTAATTGGACAAGGGTACCTGCTCTTTTGTCCCCCAATTTGGCATTGTCAGAAATCTCTGAGCAGGTTGTAGTCTAAAGCATATTTTACTCTGAAGCCCTCAGAAAAAGTACTACCTTGGACACTGGTGCCCGCTCTTTCATCGCCAAAGTTTTTGCTTTCTAAAATTCAAATTATGGTATGTTTCTAATATGTATTTAGTGCCTTCTTGTGTGAGCATTTGTTGGGATTCGTTTGTTTGCTTACGATTTTGCATAATTAGGGTTTTAGGCTTAATTGGACTAGGGTTTTGCATATTAATCAATAAATTCCAAATTTCCTTATCATTCCAAGTGACACCAGGCCTCTAGTTGAGTCCTCTTGCAAAATTTATGATTCAACTCAGTTTAATTTCCTTGAATGTATGTAGTGAAAGGAGGATCTAATTAACTATCAACCTCATCAACAATCCCTCTTTTTCTACATAACATTTTGGTGAACCCATGTTTCTGCTGAATTTTTCACCTTGCTGAGTGTTGTACATCAGATTTGCATTCATACATATCATTTTCATCATCATACATAAAAATTGAAAATTTTGAAAAAATAAGCATTTTTAGCTTGCATTTAGACATAATTTGCATTCTTTTCCTTCCATATTATTGAAAATATTTAATTTTATGATATTTACATCAGATCTAAGATAAATTTCAGCATTTCATATTTTCATGATCATTTACCTTGCATTTGCATCTCTCACTTGCTAGGGTTTTGCTTGAAATTTTGCATTTTTCATATAACCTAGTAATTTCAAAAGCTAGGGTTTGTAATTAAAATATTGTTTAAGATTTTATTACTCATTTTCACACTCATTCAAATCTGATTTTTGACTATAGTGTTTCATCATAGTGTGTTTTTGCATCTACATTTCAAATTTTGTATTTACACATTGTGTATTTCAACAAAAATAAGCATATCCATTCATCTTGTCTTAATTTTGACTTTGCATTGAGCATTGTAGCATTTTGGAGTCATTTTAAAATCTGATCTCAATTGTATTACACATTAAATCATATTACATTTCATTCATCCATCATTGTGCATAAATTTTATAACATTTTTGTGCATTTATATTGAAAAAGTAGAAAATTTGAGCATTTTAGGTGCATAAGCAAACATAGTTTTGCTTTGTTTCATTGCATTTGTCATTACCATCATTCATTTCAGATATTGCATTCATTTTCAAGCACATATTCATCTATAATTTGAAAATTTTGCATCAATTCATAGCATTTTATGAAAATTGGCATACTTTTAATTACACATTGTGTATTTCAACACTAGGTGTTCTTACACTCCGTTCACACTTTCTTGATCAAAACCTTTAAAAAAATTTAGTTTTCCTTGTTGTGTATTATCTCTTTCCTCAATCCATTGTGTTTGTTGTGGACTTTGTGTGTCTTTTAGTATCCATTTCCCTCAAACAAGTGTGTTAGTGTGAAATAGTCTCACATCTATGGCTTCTAATCATCAAAACAATGCTATGGTCTATCCCCAATTTGATAAGAAAAGGAAGACCCCTGAACCTGAAATAAAATTTGCACCAAGAGATAAAATATTGGTAGACATTGAAGGTCCTCTTTACATCATCGTAAACATAATGGGGACTCTGGTAAGAGGAGCCCTTATTGATCCAAATTGCATGACTAACAATGCTACGTAAGAGTTCCTATATTCACATAAATTAATAAAAGAAACTTATGAGCCTACAAACATGATGATAAAAACACATAATGGAGCTTTCCTCTTAGCCTTAGGGAAGATTTCTTTAATGATCCAACTGCTTGACAAAGCTTTAGAACAATCATTTGATATCATCCCTACATCTGACCTCTTCCGTCCTAAACTAGGCCACCCATGGCTCAAGGATATGAAAGCTATCCCTTCAACACTTCATCAATGCTTAAAATTTCCTCACCATGGGTTTATATGAACTATTCCTCATAGTCAATGGCAGCCTACGGTTATGAAGAAGAATGTCATCCTTGACTACTTTTGGCCTGAACCCACTGAAGAACTTGAACCATGCACATATAAAAATTTCTTGGGATATCTACGTTACAAAGCACAAGTACTATCAAAATTGGTTCGACCCCCTATTCAACAAACAACAAATAGAGAACAACCTACATTACACGAACCCCCTAGACCGAAAAGTAAGGGACTCTATGCTAAGGTTCCTCCTTTGTCATCCTTACATGGATTGGGAGATCCTTGTAGAAAACAAACCAATGCACCATTAAGAGATAATAATATGTTTGCTTTTTCTTCTAAAACATGAGATTCCTTTTGAAAAAATCACTAATAAACAACTAATAAATAGACAGGCGAGAGAAAGAAGGAAGAAAAGACAAGCCTTGGCTCAAAATAATACACCACCACAACAAGAGAACATTTCACCATCTAACATTGAATCAAACAAAGAAGAGCCTAAGTCTGAAGTAGTAAAGGAAGATAACTTTAGTCGGGAAATTGTACCTTATGTTCCCCTTTCATCGTGCATTTGAGATTAGGAGGAAGATGACTTGCTTGAAGACAACTGCTAGTTCAATTGTATACACAGGTAAGTATTTTCAACCCTGTTGGTCACCTTTGTTGTAGCATACCTTTGCTCACTTACGTGACCTCCTCTCATGTGTTGTGTTCCCCAATGAGGTGTTATGTTTTGTTTAGGTCTCCTTGGATGAGCCTTGATACTCTTGTAAGGTAAAGGATACCGAGAAACCACCTCTATTGTGACCATTCTTCTATTTTCATCATTCTTATATCTTGCCTCTCCTCTATTTTATTCTTGTGTGTCATGCCTTAGGGGCATATCGTTGCAGAGGGTGTTTTGGGGGCATCCTCCTACGTGGTGTTCCTAAGGCACTTGTTCTCCTCTCTCATATTTACTATTTACCTTCTTCTAGTGATTCTACCTAGTCAGTGGATGACGAAAACAAACAAATATTGATACGGACCATGCGTCCCTTTAGCAAGTAAGCAAAAATGGACCTAGTCCATACATGACGACGGGGTTAATCTATATCTATATTTGACACTTGACTAGTAGAATCACTCTATGTGATGTATCATCTTGTGGCATTTATTGTAACTAACACTTTGCACACTTTGCATTTATTGTACACTTTGATTGGTATCTCACCTTGTTGCTACACTCAGTTCTGAGGTACTTGTTGACAAGGATCATTGGACCTTGACATTTAATCATGTTTTTCATGCGTCAAATCTAGGGTTGTGTCCTAGGCTATCTGCAATAAAGGTTTCCATAGTTACCAATCCACTAACTACTTCTATTGATCTGATTGTTTTAAAGATTAATATTGCTAATTTGTTTGTTGTGAAAGGAAACTCTGAAAACACTAAAACAATGCTGAAACAATAAATTGCTGAAATTGACCTATTCTAATCCACACAACTAAAAATATGCATTCACTGGAAACAACTATTAAACAGAAATAAATCTATCTTTATGAAAGCAGTAAACTTATCTTCCTAATAGAATATGAAACAAGACAATGAAACAAAGATATACTAGCCTCCTATCTTGATGGCGAGTGGGCCCTTGCTCCTCACCTTCAAGGTTGAAGACTAAAGAAAAAACTCAGTACAAAAATATAATAATAGTCTTTCTTTAGTCTAAATCCATCAGTATGCTTGTATTCAAAAAGTATGTTGAATTTGGAAAATAGAAATTACAATAATCTAATAGTAATAATCTGTCTATCCTTCAATTGCTTCTACCTTAACATATATCAAATCAAGTGATGAGATATCTATCTATTCTAACTATCAGTTTATCTATGAGATATCATCAATCTCTTATTTTAAGAATTATTTAAATGTAGAATAAAATCATGCAAACTGAAATAGGTTTTAGTGGTACAGAAGTCCCACTAAATCTAGAGTCTTTAACTTAAATAACAACTGTGTAGCGAGGCCCTAAAATGTAGGTCTTTAACAAGTCTTTCATAACTCATGCAAAATCAATAAAAGAGGAATTAGATCCCTAGCAGTCAACTAGAGTCTTCATCGGACCATTCTGGTGCTGGCTGAGTAAACTCTAGAGCATTGTAGTTGCCTCTAGAAATGTAGAATGGTAGTGGTGTCAGAGACTTTGCACCATCACCAGGAGCTCCAGAGACTGTGTGCTGTCGCCAGGAGCTCCAGAGACACACCCATGACTCCTATATGGCTCCGAAGATGATCCACCCTTGGCTCCCCTTACTTCAAAATACCTCCAACACATTGGGAAAACATTGGAACGTGGTGTAGTATTCTTCATGTCAGCTCTGGAGATTATTAGGGCCATCTCCAGAGATGCTCAAAATTGCCTTTGCCCATTCAAATGCACCTATAGATGCAAAAAGAGAGAATTTTCTGCACATTTTCATTAGCTTGTTGCACATTAGTCCTTCAATCAAAAATCATGACCTTCAGGAATTCATCTCTCATTAATGTAATTAAAACAAATATTATCAGTCTATTATGGTGCAATTACCACGACAACAGAATAAAAGGGATGGAAAAAGGAAGTAAAAAGGTGTATTATTCTGGGTGCTACTTGACACTCATCATTCCCCCTGAACTTAAAGGTTAGCAGGTCCTCCTGCACTTCACAACTTGAACTTGTTGAGGTGGAATATTCTATCAGTCAAATTGAACTCTTTTTCATATGTGGACCAAGTAGTGTGGTTTGTGTTGCTATTCCCCCTGAACTACTCAACCTGTTTTAGCCATTCTTGAAATTTGGCATCTTCCATCTGTTCCGCCCATATGGGCAGTGGCTCAATAATGAGAGGAGGTTTGAAGTGGCCACTTATCCAATCTTGTTTATATTTTTCCATTGATTTGGATAGTGCTCTGGCTGTCCTCATAAATAACCCAAGGTTGGTAGGGGACACTATTTTCATCTTTTGCTCCATAGTCAGAGTATGCCACCTTTTCTTCGCTATTGGGAGCATCTGACTGGATGAGTTGTGCATGAGGAGACCAAATTCAATAGCACACTCTTGTAGGTGTTTCTGATATAGAGGAAAATTTTTTGTTCTACCTTCTGGGGAGTAAATTTTTACCCTGAAATGAATCTCAAAACCCATGGGGTTTGGGCATTCTCTCCTAAGGAAGAGGCTTGTTTCTGCATCTTTCTTTGTGTAAGCTTCTATCCTTTCATTCCAAATCTAATGATTTCTCATCAGTGACATAAATGCCCTAAGTTGGCATTCTCCCACGAAGTAGTTGATAAAGAAAGTATAATATTTAATGCAGAAACCATGCAAATACAGTTCACACAGGAAATCCTTATCTTCATCAGAACTTTTCATGTATACCTCCATGAAGTCTGCCTTTGTTTGTATATTCTCAGTTAAATTAGACAAGACCAATGATATCTTCCTCTAGAGGATTTGCTCTTGCAAAAATAGAGCATAACTACCACTGGAAGGTCTGCAAGATATGATCTCCACAGAGAGAGTGGCCACCTTGATGACCTTCTCCTTTAAGGCCTTTACTTTTTTTGACATGGTAGTAACTGCCCTTTGTAGCTGCAACATTGGCTTGGATTCCTCATATTCCTAACATCTCCTTCCCTAGTGAAACAAGGCCTTAGGAATGTCTATTGGAAGCACCACTAAGTATGCATCGGCTTGAATCCCTTGTTCTATGGTAGCAGCTAGGTTGGTTAGTTCATGAAGCAAATCTTCTTGATCATCCATTTTGTTGCTGGCCCATGTCAGCTGTTTAGCCTAACTCTGCACCTTTTCAATTAGTGTTGCAATTAATGTGAGACCATTATCTCTGACTTGAACAATATCAGAGGTATTCTGTGCTGCTTCCTCTTCCTTGTCTCTAATTTTAGCCTCTTTCTTTTGAATCATCCCCTCTTTCTCTTTAAGATCATTTTTCAGTTCCTCAATTACCTGCTTCTATTCCATTTATTTTTCTTTCATGACCTTCTTGAGGTTAGTGATGATTAGGTTCTTCCCCCACAATAGTCTCTTGAGATTATCAATTTCTTCTATCAACTGTTGTTTTCTTGGAACCTCTACATCCTCTTGATTAGAGGGGTGAGAGTAACTTCCTATTTCTCCCCCTTCTACTTTTTCTACATCAGGGGCCTTTGTGTCTTCCTGCCCCACATTGCCAGTTGCATCCCCCTACTCATCTGCTTCCCCTTGTTGATCCTCATTTTTCCTCTGGGTCTCCTTTTCCTGAGCTTCCTCTTGGCTTACTTCTGCAAATGTTGGGACTGATGAAGGTCCAGCTTCATCTATAGAAGTTTTAAAGCCCATGAGGACCTTAGCTAAGAGAGTAGTGTCATGTTCAACTTGAGTAGGTTGTCTCTTCCTCTTGCTTCTCTGGAGCACTGGTGGAGCTTGTGTCTCCAGAGCTGGTTCACTACCCTCAGAATATAAAGAAATGGTCTGGGTTTCTTTCTCTGTTGTCTCTGGAGCTATAGTGTGTTGTGGCTCTAGAGTCTGAGACCTTGGATGAGCAAGAGACTCTAGAATCAACTACTCTTTTTTGTATTCTTCTTTTAGTCAAAGGGACTTCATCTGACTCATCGGACTCTTCCTCAGCCCATTGATGCCTACTAGACTTAGGCATTTTTAGAGTTCTTTTTGTTTTCTCTTTTCACCCTATTTCTTTCCTATGCCTTTTGTGGCCAAAAGTCTAGGCAGAGGTCAGTGTTATTTCCTCTTCCATGATGACAACTCCCCTTGTTTTCTTGGTTGGAGTATACTCCTCAGCTAAGGTTATCTTTTGTTTTGTTGAGTGAGTCATATGGAAGTGTTGCTTTGTAATTGGTTCTTCCATCTATTTTATGGTAGCTGAGGCTTCTCCCAAAACTTCTTTCCCTTTCTTTTTCTTCTCAATAGCACAGGCAGAAGTTGGTGTTTCCTCCATTGTTTGTTTCTTTCCCTTGCCCTTCCCTGTGGTTGGGGAGGAAGTAGAAGGCACTGCTTCCTCATCCTGTTGAGTAGAGGAAGTCTCTTCTGTACCCTGTGCCCTACTTGGTGTCTTGGCCTGATATTTTCCATCTAAGAATGATTGCCATAAGGCCTCTCCATCAACTTGGGACAAGAAATGGTGTTTTACAATCAAGAAAATGAGGCCGCAGTGTTTCATGGGACCCTTCACCTGTTGATACTTATCTGTCGAGGCTATAATAGCATAGTGTAGAAAGTTTGGGAGGTTGATGCTAAATTCTGGATGGGCATGCCCATGCCTTAAGAAAATTAACATCTTCATGATGGGTCCTAAAACCAAAGAGAATTGCCCATCACATGTAAAATATTTCATTAACCACAAAGCTAGAGATTATCATGGTTGTGTGAGTGAGGTCCTAATAATTCCCTTGACTTCATTTTTACTTAAGTGCAACTAGATTTCAGGTTCATCTTCTACTAAGAAATTTTTAATTAAATCAGTGTACAAGGTTTTGAAATGATAGAATCTCTCACCTTGTTCTGGTAGCCCTAAAATATGGTTGATAATGGTGGTTGAGACATTGATTGGGACCCCTCATACTGTAGTTTGGTTATTCTTCAGGTGGCACAGGAAATCATCTACAATATCTTCTTGAAACCCCTCAAATTTCTCTAGAAATTCCAACCACCCAGCGTTCCTTAAGATATCTACTGCAGCTTGGTCTTGTAATTGTCCTGTTGCATTTTTAGGTTTTGATTTCTTTTTCACCCCCATCTTCCTGTATTATTTCACCCCTTATGAATGAACCTTCCCTTGGCCTTCTCTGTAGTTCTTTTTCTTTTATTTGTTCCTCTACTCTTTTGGAAGACCGTGGCTATAAGATCTTAAAGATTACCTCTGAGGTTTTGGAAAGCTCTGCAATTTCTAAAACTGGAGACTTGATATCCTTTAATGGAAGTTGCTTGGAGTACGGAGGGTTAATCGACTTCAATTAATTTGAATTAATGGCTTAGTCATAATCATAGGGATTGCTATGACACTTTGGAGTGAGGTTGATAGTGTGGCAATTAAGGCGACATGCATACGTTGAAAAGGAAAATAATGGTAGGGGCACGTGGCGAAGTAAATGCACCTAAAAATAGAAATGAAAAGAAAAGTAATAATTAACTAACTTGACCAAATTACCTAGATCAATTTTCATGATGATGGCCCGATGTACTTGGTTGCAATGTTGTGGCTTTGATAAGGTGTGGTATGACTTGGCATGTGTGCAGCCCCTGCGTTGCTTGGAATGGCGTCAGCATCATCAATGTCATGTGGTCTGAAATCTTTCCTCATGAGTAGATTTGAAAATGATGTGTTATTAGGTGACGTCATGAGGAGTAGCCGGGATGATGCGTGCAGGTAGCAGCAACTTCCTTTTTTCATTGTAAACGATGTGGCTAACCTCATCGCTTTCTCTTTTCAAAAGTGGAGGATGAGTCATGCTGACCTCATTATGTGGTGTCCCCACTTTGACGCCTGGAGAGGTTGGGCCCCCTCCCCATTCTATGAGATGGTTCCATTATTGGTGAAGTGTCGGAGGTGCTCCTAGACTACTCTAGAGATGTGTTTTAGTGGCTTATGGATGCCTAGTTAGCTCCAGAGATCATCTTTTGAAATCCTATAAGAAGAAGGGAACCAGCATTTACTAGTTTTCAGTCTCCCTTGGTAAGAAAGACAACCATTTACTAGTTTTCCATCTTTCTCTTTTTAAATTTTTTTTTTTTGTTTTGAGAAAGGCTGCTATTTGTTGGTTTTCAACCTTTCTAATTTTTTTTAATGTTGTCCTTGAATTTCTTCAACCTATGGCAGAG
The DNA here is from genome assembly GCA_027924645.1 of Cunninghamia lanceolata. Classification (NCBI taxonomy): domain Eukaryota; kingdom Viridiplantae; phylum Streptophyta; class Pinopsida; order Cupressales; family Cupressaceae; genus Cunninghamia; species Cunninghamia lanceolata. Next base: position 24,277,115 of record BSBN01000213.1, on the reverse strand, counting down.
GATGTGACCCCTATCACCAAGCACAAGTCCTTGGTAGAATCTTCCTTAGTAGTTGCCCTTGTATAGAGCCAAATTCTATGGCCATTTACTAAGAATGTGTCTTCACCTCCATCAATGGGTGCTAGCAAAACTAATCCATTCTCATAGACTTTCCTGATTTGGTAAGGGCTCATCCAATGAGTTTGTAACTTTTCCTTGAACTCCTTAAACTTAGAATCATATAAGAGAACCCAATCTCCTTGCTAAAATGTTCTCTTCTTGATGTGTTGGTCATGCCACTGTTTCCTTTGATATTGAACAAGTTTTGTTTGTTGTATGGCTTTTGTCTTGATTTCATCCAGCTCATTGAGTTGAAGAATCCTTTTATACTATGTTATAGACAATGGTAGGCCAATATCCAATGAGGTCTTCAGTGTTTACAATTCAAATTCTATGGATAGAATGGGTTTCTTTCCATAAATCAATTCACATGGTGAGAACTTGGTTGTGGACTTCTAGGTGGTATTGTAGGCCCAAACTACTTCAGGTAACCTGCTAGCCCAATCCTTTCTATTCATGGTCATTGTTCTTGTTAGGATATTTTCTAGCTCCCTATTAGTCACCTCTACCTATCCATTATCTTGGGGCTGGTAAGGTGAATACTTTCTGTGTTTGAATTGGTATAGATATGTGAAAGATTGAATTACCTGAGAAGTGAATTGCGGTCCTCTGTCTAAAACTATGGATCTCAGAGCTCCAAACCTCAAGAAGATTCTGTTATAGAGAAAATCAACTTTTTCTTCCCTTGCAAATTGCAATGTCTAAACTTCTGCCCATTTAGTTACATAGTCTGTATAGACCAAAATATATTCTTTGCCTGAAGATGGTGGAGAAATCAATCCCACAAAATCTAGACCCCATTGCTCAAATGGTTCCAACACTACTTGAGGGTGCAATAACATTTCTTGGATAAAGGTTGGCTGATCCACTCTTTGGCACTAACCACACTGCTGCACATACCTCTTGGTGTCCTTATGATGGGAGGGCCAATAGTAACTAGCTCCTAGAATTTTGTGAATGGTTCTTTGTGAGGAATAATGTCCACCAGAGGGTTCATCATGACATGCTCTCAAGACATCAAAAATTTCATCAACTCTCAAGTATCTGCACAAAGTAAAGTCAGGACCACACTTAAACAGTAAACCATTTAACCATTTGTAAGATAAGTTTTCTTTTACCAATTGCTTCTTTTGTTTTGAGGTGAAATGAGATGGAAACAAGCATGTAGCCAAGAAATTAGTTATGTCAGCAAACTAAGGTGTAGTAGAGGAAACAACAAAGAGATGTTCATTTGGGAATTTGTCCTCCATTGGTTGGTTTTCTCCACCTGTATGCAACCTTGATAGAAAGTCAGCAACCAAATTTAATTTCCCTGGGTTGTCAACAATGGTAATGTCAAATTCCTGCAATAGTAACATCCATCTAATTATCCTTGCACCCACTATAGGTTTGTTCATTAAGTATTTGATAGCTACATGATCAGTATGCACAAATATCTTGTATCTTGTGATATAATGCCTAAATTTGTTAATAGCATATATGATTGCCAAGAATTCTTTTTCAGTTGTGGTATAGTTTTTTCTGTTGGAGTAAGGTTCTTACTGATGTAGTAGATAGCATGCATACCTTCTTCCTATTCTTTCTATCCTAGGACTGCCCCAATGGACTCATTTGAAGTATCAGTTTGTATTGAAATGACAAAGTCCAATTGGGTCCCCTCAAAATAGGTGTGACAGTAAGTTTCTCTTTAATGGTTTCAAAAGTTGATTGGCAATCCTCTGTCCATGAGAAGTCATCATCTTTGGTAAGCAGGGAAACATAGGAGCAACTATTATGTTGAAATTCTCTATAAATCTCCTGTAGTATCTTGCATGACCTAGAAAGATTCTAACATCTATTTGGTTTTTAGGTGAGGGTAACTATTTTATCACTTCTATTTTATTCTAGTCTACTTTGATCCCTTTTACTGAGATGCGATGTCTAAGTACAATTCCCTCCTTTACCATCATAAAGCATTTTTCATGGCTCAGGGGCAATTGATTTTTTTCACAACATTGTAGCACCTTATCTAGGTTTGTGAGAGCTTCCTCAAAGGTGTCTCCATACACAGTAAAGTCATCCATATAAACTTCCATACACTTATTAGCCAATTCAGCAAAAATGGATAAACAACCCTCTAAAATGTAGCTGGAGCTTTACATAGTCCAAATGGAAGAACTCTATATGCAAAAGTTCCCCAAGAACAAGTGAAAGTGGTCTTGTCTTAGTCCTCAGGTGCTATTTGAATCTAATTATACCCACTAAATCCATCTAAAAATAAGTACTTTTTCCCTGCAAGGTTGTCTAGCACTTGGTCGATGAATGGTAAGGGAAAATAATCCTTCTTTGTGGCTTTGTTTAGTTCTCTATAGTCAATACACACTCTCCACTTCCCATTCATTTTAGGTACTATGACTAGGGGTGAGACCCATTGACTATATGAGATAGGATATATGAACCCTACTTGTAGCAATTTCTCTATCTCAATCTTAACAATATCTTTCAAGGCATGATTTAATCTCCTCTGGGGTTGTCTGACAGGTTTGACATCTTTAGTGTATATATGATGAGTGTAGATCTCAGGAGGGATGCCTTACATTGTTGGAAATAAGGCAAATAACTGAGAGGGGGGGTGAATCAGTTATTTTAACTTTCTTTTCTTCTTAAACAATAGTGTAGCATCAAAACATATAAGCATATATAATCATGAGAGTAGAAAGGAAATCAACACACATAACACAAGGATTTTTAAGTGGAAAACCCTGTTAAGGGAAAAACCACGGGGTGACTAACCCAAGATTGTATTCTCTGCTAAAAGAATAAGAAGTACAAAATGACACTTGCCAATTAGGGCTCACTACCCAAGCACACTGCTCACAAGAGGCACACTGCCTACAAGAGATTCACTGTCTACAAAGTTATAGAAGGTAACCAGATGTTTGAACTGAAGACAGGCATCCCCATATGCTGAGGTTTAGTTCTGGTTAGGCTCAATATTCTGATCTACTGCACTTCATTCTTCCTCTGCTTTAGTGCTGCTATTCTGTCACATACTAGATTTGTATTGCTGCTTCCGCACTTCTCTTTGCCTTTTCTTGCACACACTTTCACACCACACACACCTTCATACCAAAATCCATCTGGTATATATATCCGCACCAAGGATTTCAACATCTTTCTAGTCGGCAACCGAAATACTTAAGATATTTACTAAACACTGGTCTATCGGTTGAATCCATGATTAAGATGTGATGCATATCAAAAACATAGACATAGAAGTCATCAATCATGTCAGCCAACCATGTATGATCCTTCAAATAGCTTGATCACCATCAATTTCTCATCTGGATTAAAGTCTAATGCTCTACCAGTCAATTCTTTCTCAGTCTACTCTGCCTGTTAGGAACCCAACACTTAGATGCTCATATCTTTTCACTCATTCATCACCAGAGGCTCAATCTCTGGAATGTAGTAATCATGGTACTCCTCTTTACTTGTCCAAGTCTGCAACTTTCTAAGTTACACCATCTGAGAGATCCAGACCTAATTGTCAAACCTTGCTGCATGCTCTGTTCTTGTTAACTGGACCAAAACTTCTTCAATCTAACTTCTGGTATAGGCATACTAAGCTCTGTGGATGTGTGGGATAGACTTTGTTTCTATCAATGACAATAATGATGAAGCCACATAGTGTCTCTTTCCAACAATCTCCCCCTTTGGCATTGATGGCAAAACTTAGTGAAAAATGACTAAGTGTCGTAAGAAACTCCCCCTTGGCTGATGCTCTGTCTTAAGTACACTTTTACCAGAGCTCCCTCTTACCTAGATTCCACATTTTTCACTACTCCTCACTCCCCCTTTGACATCAATGGCAAAGGGTGGAATCCGCACACTAAAATTTTAAAATTTGTTTTCCTATACATAGCCGCATAAGTATATATACATGTTATACTTACATATACTTAAGTATATCCACAAAGGTGGCCTTCAACTGTACAAATTCTGTTGCCCAACTCTACTTCATGTTGTCCAAAATTGAAATGTGACCACTCAACAAAAATGCATAAGCTTCTCCCCTTCTTAATTTGTCGGATCACTGGTCCAGGCTGTGGTCTGAGCATCAGTTAGGGCCTCATGCATGGCCTCTAACTTAGGGATAATTATCCCTCTAAGTTCACTCATCCTACTTATTATATTCTTCCTCTCCTTTTCAAGCTTCTTGATTTCATTCAAAATGGCAATAGCCTGGCACTCTTGATTCATTATGGATGAGGTGAGAGGATCAAAATTTTGAGATAAACTTGACAGTTTATCTTCTTGTTCTTTTACTTTCTTTTCATTATCCTCAGTCACTTTAGACTAGGATAGACAAAATTTATACATTTCTCCACCATCTTTAAGAGCATTTCCTAGGATCTTTATCCCAATATCTAGGGTCCTCCTGTCATTAGCTATGAGTCCCTGCACTTCAGTGAATCTCTTGCCCAAAAATTCTTTCCGGACTTTCTCTTCTGTCGATTTCTCTAAAGAATCAAAATGGGTGCTAATAGAGTTGACAAGAGATTTCAAGTTACCAGATGGAGAGGCCAAAAGATCTTTTGGAAGGATGGCATGATCTTCTCCAACATCCCAGATGCAATTTCTATCAGCTCATAGTCTCCCATGTGAGACTTCAGAAGATTTTCTTTTGCTTTAGCTTGGGCAAAAGATGCTATCTTCATTGTCTGAACCAGAGAGAGGGAATCAAAATTGAGTGGTACTTGAAATAGTTCTAGTTCATCTATCTCCATCATTTCCTTGGTCAAGAAATTCTTCACTTCTTCTGTAGTGTCTCTTGCTGGAGACTTCTTTCCTTTTGCAGCCTCAGAACTATCATCAGAGATCTTCTCTGTTTGTTCTTCTTCTCTTCCCTTTTTCTCCTCTTCTTGACTTACTTTCTCCTCTTTTCTTCCTTCTCCTTCAGTTCTTGAATCTGCAGTGGCATCCAGAGGAGAGATGTTAACTTCTTCATGAATTTCCTCTTCCAGAACAAAGGAATCCAAGTCCTTGGTATTTTCCTCATCCATCTCTTTGGACTCTTCTACATTTCTCTCGGTAGATTCTTCTTTCGATGCATTTAATCCTTCGATATCCATGGTAGAAGGTTCTTCATCTATTTCCTCTATAACCAGAAGATTGAATCTCTTGAAGGTATTCCAGAGGATGTCTTAGTCTCTTTTGCCACCTGATTGGTCTCTCCCAGCATAAGTTTGTTCATTCTTGCTTTGCTTCAGAACTCATCCTTGCAGTCCTTGAAGATCATGGTCATTTGTTTTGGAGTAATGGAAGGATAGAGCTGAATTGCAATCTATTCCTGGATCTCTAGGTCCTTTGCCTTAGCATTCTCCTTTCTCAGTTCAAGTTCCTTCTCTAGACTTTTGGGAATTAGAGAGATGATTTCAATGAATGCTTTATTATAAATGTTTAGGTACCTGACTATAGCATCTTCCAAGATTTTCTTGTCAGTATCACTATATTCATCATAAAATTTAGTGACTGGTTGCAGGTTCCCAACCACTGTGACTGCCTTGATGATATCATCAATGGAGAGAGTAGGCCTTTCAACAAATTCTTCTGCCTCTTCTTTGTTTTTACCGATAGAGGATTCTCCTGATGTTTTCTTTTTCTTCTTCATTTTCTTAACCTCCTCATCAGTCTCTATCTCTTCATCATCCTTTTGGTATGTAGGATCTTGTAGCCTTGGTTTTTGTTCTCTTTTCTCCCTTTCCAGATGTCTTGGCTTCCAGTTTTAAGGCTTTTGGGCTCTTAGAGGTGGCAGGTGTAGAGCTCTTGGAGGATCTAGTCTAGGAGGAGGCTTGTACTGGAACACTTTCCTTTTCTGCTTCTTGTTTCTCTTTCTCATCTCTTTCTCATCTCTTTCTATTTTCTCTCTATTTGCATCAACTACCTCCTTTGATATGCCATATCTTTTGGCAACTTCCTCTACTTCCCTTCTCACCTTTCTTTTCATCTCTGGTTGCCTCAGTTCAACATGTATTTTCGCACTTAATTCTTCAAAGGTTCCAAACCTTTCTGTCTCAGGGTCCTTAGGCTGACTCAGCAAGTGTTGGACATGTAGCTCTAGGATTTTCTCATCTACCTCATAGCCCATTGGCATAATCCAAATTGTTTTGGGCTCCACTGCCTCCATTAGGCATTGATTAGTGTCTACCATGAAACACACCGTATCCTTGTATTTTTCAACTATAGATTGGGGGATTCTTTCTCTGGCCTGCATCATACTTTGGAAGTTCTTGAAGTGTCCCTAGAGTGCTGTACTTTGAGACTTGGCATCACCAAGATGATACATATAATCTTTGATTTGTATGGCAACCAGTCTATCATTTTACCATACCCAACCACTTGATCTGGGTAGCTCATTCATATAGTAAAAGAATAAACACAGTATTAGCCTACCATGCTTAAATGAGTTCTTCTTATCCTTCTTTATTTTCTGCAAGTTTTCTAATAGTTGGTTTAGAAGATCACATAGGTCATAGTCAGCATTTTCCCTTAGCATCTGATATGCAGTATAAATTGCAATTCCAGACATAGAATTCTCCCTGCTGGAATGCTATATTTTATAGCCAATTATCATAGAGGCAAATTTGATATCTGGATCTGTGATATCTTCTATTGTCATTGCTCTTTTGTCAAACTTTGATCCGATAGCCTCACTTACTATCTGTTCTTGACAGATTTGAGAGCAGGCAACCCACTGAATGAGTTCAATCTGGTTACTGCCCTAATGGTATCTTTTGTTATCTTGAATGGCTTCATCAACCACATGAAGTTGTCATGTATTCTGCTAAGAACATACCAGACCCATTCATCTTCTGCAAAATAGGGAAAGTGGATGCAATGTCCAAAATGCTTATCCTGGAGGGCCTTGTATTGAGGTTTAAGTTCAAATGTTTCATCTATTAGATGTTTGTGATAAATATCCATCAGCTTGGATTCCCCAAATTCCTCAATATTGGTGTGTATCTACACCCTAACATCTTCTATGTGTAGAACCTGACACGAAATGCTAGAGAATGTGCCTAAGGGATCAACTTCTAGGGATTTGTAGGGGTGTTTCTTGAACTTTGGGCGCGGACTATCAGTGATCCTAACAACATTTGGAGTAGCCATCTTGTAAAGAGATTCAAAGAGAGATATTCAAGAATGGAAATACCTTTTTACACTTCTAGGATTCACAATATGAGCCGAAAGGATCGCTGGTTGAATTAGATTTTGCGGTTGATATTTTAGAGGGTTGAAACAATCTTGTTGCAGAGCTCTTCCTTTCTTTTTCTCAAATACAGATGTGCAAATGATGAATAAAAGAACCCTTTTATCTCTCTGCAAACCCTAATTTCATATTGCAATAAATGCACACCTTAAGTCATTCTGGTTCCCTTGTTCTAACCTTGTTTTGGGAGAGATCGTTTCGAATCATTGAGATGCACTTAGAATTATTTTTGGTGATAATTGACAATGTATCTCCCTTCCTCCAATCATGCCATTTATCCGTAAATCAAGATATTTCAATTTTGAATCATACCGGATCTAACTGTGAAAATCCTGCTTTTACCAAATGACTATCAAACTAGATCAATCTTGGATGATTAAACTCTTCAAAACTCCTTGCAGATCTTTCATATTTTTACAGAGGGTTATTCAGATGTTTCTCTGAGAACCCTTTAATCTACAACATTCCATGTGCCAAATTTAGGCACTAATTAACTGGCTGGGGGATTTATTTTCCTTTGTGACTCCCCCTAAGCCAGAGCTCATTTATTTAGTTTTTGGAAGGAATATCAGCACTAGATTCTGGTGCAGATTCATCCCCAACATTTTCTATACTTCTCTTCACCCAAATCTTGTTCATCTCCCTTTGAACTTCATCCACATTCACTTTTCCTTTTCCTTTGTCTTGATTTTGATTATGATGCACCGGACCCCTTTTATCCTGATTCTTACTTCTGCAGAATTTGGTAATATGACCTAATCTATTGCAATTGAAGCAAACAACATTTCTTTGTAAATTTGATTGATATCCTCTTGATCTGCATTGATTAGCCATATGTCCCATTCTATTGCATGCAAAGCATCTACCATTAAATGAATTGTTAACTTACATATTTTTGCATTCATGAGATTTGTGACCATACCTTTTGTAGCTGAAACATTATCCGGAGAAGGATGAATTAGTCTAACTCATTCTTCTTCTACACTGATTTGCTTTATGACCGAAGTTGTTGCAATTATAGCAATATCCATTGAAGGTTGGATATCTTTGAGCATTTGGTTGCCTTATCGGAGGTCTTGTACGCCTGTTTCTTTGATTTCCTGAACTAGAGTTCTTCTGACCGGATTTGGAGCTTTCACCTTTCTCATAACCCAAACCACACTTGTCATCTACCCTCTTTTGGATTTCAAGAAGAACTTCAAGTTGAGCTGAGCTTATTTTGAATTTTTCTTTGTATTCATTTGATGTTTGAAGATCTTGTTTAAGAGTGTCTATCTAATTCTCAAGTTGTTCTTTATTATCTCTAGTTTCTTCAAGATCAGATTCTAGATGCCTAATTATTCTATCCATTTTGTGGCAGTCCTCTAACTTCTCCTTGATAGATTGTTTTAGATTATCTTCAAATTTTCTTTTCTCTTCAATTTCTTGGGTGAATCTCATAACTCCTGATTCCATTTCATGTCTTACCATAATGATCTCTTTTGATAGCTTCTCACATAGTTTTTTTTCTCATTCAGATCTTCATTAGTATCATTGGCTTCACTTTGGCTGGCTAATTGTTGAAGTAGTTCCTTTCTCTTTTTCATAGAGATACTCAGTTTTTCTTTTAGTTCATTTATGAAATCATCAGCTCATTTGAGTCTTTCCCTCAAGTTATTGACTTCAGAGTGAGATTGCTCAAGATTATCTAGGGCAGACTGAAGTTGTTCCCTCATACCATACATATCCATTGAGATTCCTAGATCTTCCTCAAGCTATTAGGCTCTGTTTAGAGGAACTTAGCTCTGATACCAATTGTTGGAAACAAGGAAAATAACTGAGAGGGGCGGTGAATCAGTTATTTTAAATATTTTAACTTTCTTTTCTTCTTAAACAATAGTGCAACATCAAAACATATAAGCATATATAATCATGAGAGCAGAAAGGAAATCAACACACATAACACAAGGATTTTTACGTGGAAAACCCTGTTAAGGGAAAAACCATGGGGTGACTAACCCAAGATTTTATTCTCTATTAAAAGAATAAGAAGTACAAAATGGTACTTGCCAATTAGGGCTCACTACCCGAGCACACTGCTCACAAGAGGCACACTGCCTACAAGAGACTCACTATCTACAAAGTTATAGAAGGTAACCAGATGTTTGAACTAAAGAGAAGCATCCACATATGTTGAGGTTCAGTTTTGGTATGGCTCAATATACTGATCTACTACACTTCATTCTTCCCCTGCTTTAGTGATGTTGTTCTGTCACATACTGGGTTTGTATTGTTGCTTCCACACTTCTCTATGCCTTTTCTCACACACCCTTTCACACCACACACACCTTCATACCAAAATCCATCTGGTATATATATCTGCACCAAGGATTTCAACATCTTTCTAGTCGGCAACCAGAATACTTAAGATATTTACTAAACACTGGTCTGTTGGTTGAATCCATGCTTAAGATGTGATGCGTATCAAAAACATAGACATAGAAGTCATCAATCATGTCGGCCAACTATGTATGATCCCTCAAATAGCTTGATCATCATCAATTTCTCATCTGGACTAAAGTCTGATGCTCTGCCAGTCAGTTCTTCCTCAGTCTACTTTGCATGTCAGGAACCCAACACTTAGATGATCATATATTTTCACTCATTCATCACCAGAGGCTCAATCTCTAGAATGTAGTAATCATGGTACTCCTCTTTACTTGTCCAAGTCCGTAACTTTTTGAGTTACATCATCTGAGAGATCTAGACCTAATTGTCAAACCTTGTTGCATGCTCTGTTCTTGTTCACTGAACCAGAACTTCTTTAATCTGACTTCCGGTATAGGCATACTAAGCTCTGTGGATGTGTGGGATAGACTTTGTTACCATCAATGACAACAATGATGAAGCCACATAGTGTCTCTTGCCAACATACATATCTTGGTATTCCTAAGAAAAAGCTGCTAAATGGGAGACCAGGAGTTTGAGAAGTGCTTCTTCCTATTTTTTTGCTAACCGGGTGTTGATATTCAATGTTTTCCCAAGTAAAATCATGACTTGCTTTGTAATCTGATCCATAGATGTCTCTACCCCATATCCTGGAGTCATAGTATTAAGAGGACAGGAATGTGGAAGTAGCATATGGAATGTGGCCAATTCTCTATAAAAGTTTTCTCCACAAGGAATAATGTTTGCAAGGGTACAATGGGTAGCAGTAAGGAATTCTCTTTTTGAGTCTTGGGCTAATTCCATTATATCCTTGTCAATAAGAATGTGGGTGATGTCTTCTGTTGTGTCACAGTTTATTTCTTCTTCTAACTCACCCAAATGCTCCTTGATGGTAACCATAGATATTGAGGCATTGTTTCCCATGTTATTAGGCTCATCTACCCACACTTTTCCTGAGTAATGTATTGATGGTTTAGCTAGAGGGTATAAAGAGATTTTCTTCAAATCTATCCCGTTGGAAATGACCATGTCTCCTATTCGATAATCAATAGATGTTGTTGTTGTAGCCAGCCATGGTCTTCTTAAGATCAAGGGGTAAGCATATCACTAGTTTCTGGGTTCTAATATCAAAAAATCTACTAGAAATTCCCATGATTCTACCATGAATGAGACATCAGTTAATACCCCCTTTGGAATAGCTACTGATTGGTCAACCAGTTGGAGAATTGTAGATGTGGCCTGGACACCAGTCAAAGCTAATTTGTCTAAGGTGTGCACTGTCATCACATTTATTGTTGCTCCCAAATCAACCAAAACATTAGATATTTGTACCCCTGAAATATAGACAGTTATGACAGGTTTCCCAAGGTCTCCATAATTTGGGAGAAGCATTTCTCCCACAAGAAGGTCCACTACTTTCCCTTCCACCTGAATGGTAGCAGGGAAGTTTTTCTTCCTATCCTGGGTTTTAGCACAATGTTGTTTGATGAATTGGTTTAGTTTAGGCACATCCCTGATTGCTTGTAAGAGTGGAATTTCAATGTTTAGTTGTTTGATTTCTTGTAGAAGTTTTGATTCCATGGTAGGTTGGACTTGTTTTTGTAGGACAGTTTTTTGAGGGACATGTTGTTTGAGCCGTTCTGGGTAAGGTGTTGGTTTTTCTATCTTCGGAGCAACGTCTGAGTTCTTTACTAAAGTGGCTCCAGAGTTTTTCTTCAGAGTTGTTCCTTTAGGAGGTAATCCAAAGTTACCTAAAGATTGATCTTCTAGCATAGTTTCAATAGTAATCTCTTCATGGTGTTGAGTGGATAGATTTGTAGGTTCCACATCATTAGTTACTTCAACTATAAGTGGGGGAGATGGTCTTGGAAGTGCTTTCCTAGAACGTAGCTAGAGATTGTTGAGATAAAAGCATTTACACTAGCCATATTTTCTTTCTCTGTCATGTAAACAACTACTTCCTGTTTATTTCATAGATTTACTACAGGTTGGGCTAGTAAAGGTGGTTGACTAACTGGCTCATTTTGTGACTATCCTTGTGTGTTGGGGGGTCCAGTTAGTAATGCTTGTTGTTGAGGTTGGAAACATCTAGGTTCTCCTTGGTATTGTTAACTATAACCCTGTTGAGGACCCCACTAAGGCTACATGTTTTGTGATCCAAATTATTGTGGGAACTATTGTGGCCATGGTTGATTTCCTCAGGGCTGGTTTTGCCAATGCTAGTTCTACCATTGTTGGTGTGACCAATCTTGTGGTCCCTAAGGGGAAATGTCATAAGGCCCCTGCCATGTTGGATTTCATTGATTGTTTCCCCAGTTTGAAGGGCCCCTATAGGAAGCTTGATTTGGGTACTAATTATAAGGGAAATTGCCAGTCTATTTTTGTCTTACATAATTCAACTCCTCCTCTACTATGACATTCTTCTTAGTCAGCCTTTTTAAGGTCGGGAGTTGATCACACTAACTGGTAGGGTGCTCCCTATCATAGATTTGACAGATTTTTGATTTGTCTAAAGGGCATTCTCTCAACAGGTGTTTGTTTTGACATCTAGGACAATATATGGAGAGAGGTTCAACTATTTTGCTTTGTCCAGTTGTTATAGTCTTTTCCTAAATCCCATCTAATGTGGTATTCAGTTGGACCAAAATATCAATTTTAGGATTTGCAATCTCTTCCACTAACTATCCTATCTCATTCTTCCCTTTAAAAGATCTAGGTGTTTCACTCCATCTTGGGTTCTAGAATAGTTTCTGCAGAGTTCTATAGCAGGGATGTTCATTTTGTTAATGTTCCCTCTCCCTATTAGATCTAGTGCATGTTTTGATTCTTTATCTAATCCTTTTACAAATAGTGTTCTAGTCAAGGGGTGAGCCATAGGATTGCCATACCTCCTCAAGGAGAAATTGAACCTATCCAGATAGTCCTCTAAGATTTCATCCTCTCTTTGTTTAATTTTGAACAACTCCTCATTTTTATCACTGAACCTATAGTAATCTTGGTATCATCCCAAGAATTTAGTTTCCATTTAATCCCAAGAGCGAATGGAGTCTGGGGTTAAGCCTATGAACCATCTCATCGTAGAATCTTTCAAGGTTGATGGGAAGAGTTTGAGTTTTTGATTATCTAATCCATAGTCATAGGTCTAGAATACAACTTTAAACTCAAACAAAAACTGATCTAGATCCTCAGAAGAAAGACCCCTGAAGTTTGGCAGGTTTGTAGGTGAGATGTTCTTCATAGGTGTATTATCTCCATGAGCAAGGAAAATAGGGTATGAGAAGGTCCTGGAGCTTGATTATCTTCCTCATCATGATATCATCCATGTTTGGTGTTTCTTCTCTTTGATATTTAGTGTGGGGTTCTAAGGAAGTGGATTCTAGTAATGGATCTGCCTAGTATCTTACTTGCAATTCTTGGATATACTCAGAGAGTGAAGGACTTTGAGGATTTGAGGGACTGTCAAGTTGGGGTGTAGCTTCCAAGGTAGGTTCTAAGTGTTCCTCTTCAACAAGATCTTGTGCCACCCTACCACTTTCTCCTATAGTTTGTTGTTGGGGTGTTCATTTTATGTATCTACCTTTCAGATCCCTAGGTCTAACCATACAGATTTAATTAAACCTAAAAAGGACTATTAACTAAGTTTTCCTCATTAACACAAGAATCCCTAGCAACAGCATCAAAAATGACAAGGGTCATTGGACCTTTCATTTAATCATGTTTTTCATGTGTCAAATCCAAGGTTGTGTCCTAAGCTATCTGTAATAAGGGGTTCCATAGTTACCAGTCCACTAATTACTTCTGCTGAAATGACTATTTCAAAGATTGATACTACTAATTTGTTTGCTATGAAAGGAAACTCTAAAAATACTAAAACAATGCTAAAATAGTAAATTGCTGAAATTGACCTATTCTAATCCACACAACTAAAAATATGCATTCACTAGAAACAACTATTAAACATAAATAAATCTATCTTTATGAAAGCAGTAAACTTATCTTCCTAATAGAATCTAAAACAAGACAATGAAACAAAGAGATACTAGCCTCCTGTCTTGATGGTAGGAGTGGGCTCTTGCTCCTCGCCTTTAGGATTGAAGACTAAAGCAAAAACTCAGTACAAAAATATAATAACATAGTCTTTCTTTAGTCTAATTCCATCAGTATGCTTATATTCAAAAAGTATGTTGAATCTGGAAAATGGAAATTACAATAATCTAATGTCAATAATCTGTCTATCCTTTTGCTGCTTCTACCTTAACATATATCAAATCAAGAGATGAGATATCTATCTATTCTAACTATTAGTTTATCTACGAGATATCATCAATCTCTTATTTTAACAATTGTTTAACTTTAGAGTAAAATCATGCAAATTGAAATAGGTTTTAGTGGTATAGAAGTCCCACTAAATCCAAAGTCTTTAACTTAAATAATAACTTGGCAGTGAGGCCCTGAAATGTAGGTCTTTAACAAGTCTTTTAGAACTCATGCAAAATCAATAAAAGAGGAATTAGATCCCTAGCAGTCAACTAGAGTCTTTGTCAGATTATTCTGGTGTTGGCTGAGTAAACTCTAGAGCACTGCAGTTGCCTCTGGAGATGTACTTTGCACCATCGCTAGGAGCTCCGGAGACTGTGTGATATCGCCAGGAGCTCCGAAGACATACCCATGACTCCTATATGGCTCTGGAGATGATCCACCCTTGGCTCCCCTTGCTTCAAAATACCTCCAACACATTGGGAAAACGTTGGAGTTTGGTGTAGTATACTTCATGTCAGCTCTGGAGATTATTAGGGCCATCTCTGGAGATGCTCAAAATTGCCTTTTCCCATACAACTGCACCTGTAGATGCAAAAAGAGACTTTTTTACACATTTTCATTAGTTTGTTGTACATTAGTCCTTCAATCAAAAATCATGACCTTCAACAATTCATCTCTCATTAATGTAATTAAAACAAATCTTATCAATCCATTATGGTGCAATTACCAGGACAAAAGAATAAAAGGGATGGAAAAAGCAATTAAAAAAGTGTATTATTCTAGGTGCTACCTGGCACTCATCACCTGCAGTATAGCCCAATGGTTATACTCAGCTCCAAACCCGTAGTATAGCCTTGGTCCTTGATGTGACTGTTTTCACTCATAGCTTTTATGATGTAATTGTTGGAATCATTTGCCGTTGCGCCAAAAGCTTGAGCTATCAACGCTCGCTACAAATGCTAGACTTAACCCAGATCCACGGGAGGCTCACTGCCATGTCATGAATCCTGAGGTCAGCATTGAATGCCTCACTGACAAGGGGGCAGCTCACTACCAACAATCACCCCTCAATGCAACCTGAGGGATTCGAACTCATGACCTAAGGCTCTGATACCAATTGTTGGAACCGTTTGTTGTTGCGCCAAAAGCTTGAGCTATCAACACTTGCTACAAATGCCAGACTTAACCCAAATCCACGGGAGGCTCACTACCATGTCACGAATCCTAAGGTTAGCATTGAATGCCTCACTGACAAGGGGGCAGCTCACTGCCAACAGTAATATGGTTGTTATCTTAGAGTAAGATTTTCTAACCATCTTGTTGTTTATCTTATCATATTTTATCAATGTGTTTGAGGGAACATTCGGCAATCGTGAGCACATGTCACCTTGGGGGCATGGGCTTTGCGAAGGCTCTTGCTCCCTTGCATGTCTTCTCTCTACCTTAATGTGCTTGATATCAGTACACGACATCAACCACCTTAAGGTGGGGTCATATATAATGATATTTGTCTGATGATTTTGGTACTAAAGAAGCGTGTTTGTAAGCCCTCTCCGCGAGGCGGGATGTTGTATCTGTGGACACTTAAAATTGTCCATGCCTTGCAACAACACCTTTTGCCCTAGGTCCTTGCATAATCCCACTTATAATTCAACTTAATCACCTAACCAATTAATTAAATAAACCCCTTTATTTAATTAATTCCCCCTCATTTGTCTCAAATAATTCAAATAAAATATTTGAATTAAATCCCTCATCTTTTACCACATTATGACATGTGTCACATGACTACAACTCTTCGCATGCACAAATAATTTAAATAATTTTATTATTTAAATTATGAGATTCCCACTCACGTCCTATTTTTAGCCCCACTTATTTGTGCGTCATAAGCATCTTTTCCTCCCACTTATTTCCTCTCATCCTGTTTTTAGCCTCATGTCATAACCCACTTAATGTGTGTCATAGGCACTAAAATCAACTTTTAATCCTAGCCATACACATCACACATTTGACTTTTAATCTTGGCCATCGAATCATATCAGTGCTTGCCTATAAATCTAGCCTCACACAAGCCATTTGGAGGCATCTTCTTCTAGTATCCTCACTCTGCCAAAATTCCTCTAATCTTCTCATCTCCATCTATCTATTTTCCTCTATCATCTTCATCTTATCATTATGATATGAAAATGAGCAATCAACAACCCTTCGACATCATGCATTCTCATGCAAGATTTTCTTTGTTTTTATTTTCATGCTAGTTTGTCCTTCATGGTGCATAGTTAGGGTTTAGTTAGTTTTCTATTTTTGACACTAAATCTTATTTTATCTAGCTACATTTTGGTGAACCCGACGTGAATCCTTCGATAGAGCTTGCTTTTTGCAGGTTTTATTAATTTTTTGTTGTAGGTTTATGTCATTTTTGGACAAAACCCTATGTTTTAAAGATTTCATCATATATTTCAAACGACTGTGAATTTTTCTACAAGATTTTCACAAAAGATTACGCATCATCTCAGGAGGCTACAGCAGAAAAACTATGTTTATCATGTTTTTGGTAGGAGTTATCACGATTTTATGTTTTTTCATAAAGTCATGTTTTTGGACTCAAATTAGTGAATTTTTTAGAAATTTTTACATTTATGGAAATATCTTGAAATTATAATGGGGGTCTATTCTTTACAGATTTAATTTTGAGTTCATATAATGTGCAAAACAATCAAATATTTGTTTGTTGTAGGTTTTCAATAAATCCACATTTCTGGGTGCAAAACAGGGAATATTTCTGACTTCTTTACATTTCTGGAAATCTCTCAAAAAATTAGTCTAGGTCTCTTCTTTGATTTTTTAGTTTTCAGATAAAAAATGTCTTCAAATAATCAAATCTAATTAGGCTATGTTAAAAACATGTATGAAATTGCAATTTTCTGATGAGCTTATTTTTTTATGGCTGGATTATAATATCATTTTTTGATCTTGTAGGTGATCATATGAATCTGGAACAATGTTTGCTTCAGCACATACAGTAGATTGGAAAGTGATTTTATCAGGCGCACTCCATTCATCTTTTACCTCTTTTCATTTCTTCATAATCATTGTTTGCAAAACACTTTGATTTTGGGCTTAAAATGAATCTTGTCTTCAATCACACATAAAAAATTAGGTCTAAAATGAACAAGTGTCTTCCTACACATTTTGATTTGGGATCCATAAAGAACAAGTGCTTGAACTATTTTCCTCACATCTCATTTCTCTAAGGGTTAATTAATAACTGCGGGTGTGAATCAAGTGACAACTCACTTGGTTTGCTTTTGTTTACCCTATCTTATGAGGCCTGCTTGGAGACACACCACTCCAAGGGATGACCTCAACCAAGGTTGAATCAAAAGATACCCTCATTGGGAGTTGTAAATCTTGTCATTCTTGGCTAAGCCACAAAGAACTTTATACCTTTGGGAAGTGAAGGTGAAGAGTGGGTTACCCCTTTCTCCTGGCTGTGTTGCAGGATTTCACTTTCAATCCATCTCCCTAGTCAACCTTGTGTAACCTAGCTTAAGACCTAATTGGCCATACCCCACTTGACTAATCATTAGATCTTGTTGATGTATCTTCAAGTGTTTGCTTAATAATAACATTTAATCTTGAAAGGAAAATTCATCATTGTGTTTGGTGTGAGTGTTCATGCATTTACATGTGAAATTTTGTGTTTCATATTGCCCAAGTCAAACTAGCAATAAACAATTTGCCACATCATCCAATCTTTCCAAACTAAATCATCCTGGTCATTCAAGCAATCACATCCTAATCATTGGAAATCATCATCTTAATCCTAGTCAACACTTGTCAAAATGGTCATAATCTTAAGCAAGCTTAATCCTAATCCAAAGCCCAAGGTCACACTTTGAGGATCCCATCCTCCTAATCGTAACGACAATCCAAAACCATATATGCTCTGAGGTGACCCAAAATTTGTTTCTAGTGATGATGAGAACTTTGTAGATCCTAGTGATGATGAGGATCTTGTAGATTTTGAGGCATACTTGGAGGAACAAAGTGAAATCCAAAAACTTCAATCTATGTGTAACTCCATCCCAACACAAGAGCAAAAGATCATAGCACAAGAACTCAAGACCTTATCCAAACATTTCACCAAATTCCTCAACCCATAGACTGACAAATCATACAAAGATTCTAATCCATCATTCAAAAGTTTTAACAAATCCAATCACCTCAAATACAACACCTCCTAGCCCAAGCCCAACAATTCATAGCTACTTGTCAAATCCAACCAAATCCACCCACCTATCAAGTCAATGCCACATCAGCCTATCCCACTTCTTTCCATGCCAACCAATTTTCATATCCATCTACATCACAACAAGCACATGTGAACCTAAACCACTCCTTGAAACAAGGTAAAATGCCCTAAAGCTTTAATGATACTTTTGACAAGGGAAATACCACCTTAAATTTGGAATCATACACCAATCCATCTACTAGTCCTCCATCATCATCCAAGATAATGCCTATACCAAAGCCTACTGGTCCTACACCAACATCACCATCAAACTTCCCAAGCTCTAATACATCAACCAACAAATACTCGAACGATTTTCTCGAAAGATTCTTTGCAAGATCTAAAAGTAAAAGAAAAGCTATGTAGTTATCCAAATTAACCAATTCATTAAATCCCTTTGACCCTCCATCCAACCAAAGTCCAAGCCCTAAGTCTAATCTATCTAACACTCCTCTTGTCCTTCCACCATGGGATCTATCTACTCCTAGTTCTAATCCAGCTAATCTAATTAGCCTTCCACCTAATCCCAATCATGAGCCTTCAACTTCCATCACCCCTCCACCTACAAAGGATGTGATTCAAGGACTAATAGCAAGGAATAAACCATCCCCATGTCAAGCACCCATTGATGAGCCTACCAAAGAACCTTTGAATGTCATGTCCACTTCTTCGACCCCATCATGTGGTCCACAACCCCTTGAGCCTATTGAAATTTTTCCTCCCATGAGTCCATCATGCCCTCATGTTGTTGGCCAAGAACCTATCCAAGAGTCATCCACTTCTATTCAAGAAAACCAAGAGCTATGTCAAGAGTTTAATCCTAAGCATGTGGAAACATCAAGCCCTAGTCCTACTCAAGATCAAATCACTTTCATCCAATCTATCCATAACCTATATATTTTCTATGATCAAGATATTACCCATGAAGAAGCTATCCATGAGAAACTTGATCATATACCTCTCCATGAGCAAGATATCCCAAATACGCCTCCACCTAGTCCTATCCATGATCCACCAACATCCACTTGTCATGATGAGACACATGCCTCCCAAGAACACATAAGCATAGAAGATCAAACAAATACCTTGGATCCTAATGAGCATGATCAAGATTCTAATGATCCTTCCACATCCATTATCCACCATCACATCCTATTGGTCTATCCACCTTCATTCATGAATGTTCCTTCCTAGGAACACAACAACCATTGTCTACCACTTCACTTTCTCCACCCAATAAGGAACTCATGTGTAATGTTCAAACTACACCTAGTCCCATAGTCCAACATATACTCCAAAACACGAACTATCAAGGCAAAGGCTTAGGCCTTCATGAACAAGGTGTTTTGGAGCCCATCTGTGTCAAAGTCCCTCCATGCTCATATAGCCTTGGATATAAACCCCAAGGTAAACAATTTAAAGATGTTGGTACTTCCTCCATTCATCCTAAGTCCACTTTCCATCATAAATCCTATCATACCCCTAAAACATATGTTGCCATTCCACCTCCATCATCTTACAAATGTCAAAATCATGTGACCATACACCTTCCACCATCTAATTTACCTCCACTCCTTCCAACTCCTAACATTCCTCCATCCACTTTACCTCCACTTCTCCCAATGCCTAATGCATCCATTTACACATTCCCTCACATTCCTAATCATGACCAATCAATGCATGCATCATCTAAACATAAATCTTCCACTCATTCCACCATACCCATGGGAATCAAAAGTAAAAAAATAGATGCCTCCTTCCATAAAGTCAAAAATCATAAAGATCCTAATGCCTTAGGGCACAAATGCAAAAAGTCAAAGAAAAATACATTCAAAAAGCTATCCAAGCCCATACCTCCAAAAGCAAAGTCAAAAACTAAAATGGTATGGGTACCTAAGCAAAAAGAAAGCAAGTCAAATGAGGCATCCACATCACAAAAATCCCAACCATCCTCTTCCATCCAAAAGTCCCACTCCATTCAAAAGTTTCAAATTCCAAAATCCCACAAGAAAAACAAAAATCATAAAAATACTAAGTCTATGTGGGTACCTAAAGCACTTCATCATCCATCTCCTAAGAAAACATCTTCATTGCTTCCTACACCACCTCCACATCAAAAGCTTCAATGTTTATCACGGTGTGTACAACTGTTGGTCATGGTTCCCTTCCATTCCACAACATTCCCACATACCTCCATCTCCCCATGTTTCATTCGTTATCCTACATATTTCCCACATCACTTTCCTATGGTCCATGCTTTTGGATAAACCTTTCATCCATCCTTGCATAAGTCATCCATAATCTACATCATAATCCACAATCCCCCATCCATCCTTGCATATACCTTTCATAACCCAAATCATAATCCATTATCCACCTACTCCATCTACCTCTTTCATGTCATCCCTTACCAACATCTATGAGCATAATGACATTTGACATGGTCCATGCGATGACATCCATCTAGCAGGACTATCACCTTTCATGGAACTAGACACTTGAGTCCCTCTTATCCACATGTCCCATCAAAAAATAAAAATAAAAAATCAATTTTTTTAAAAAAATAAAAAAAAGTAAAGAGAAATCCCTTCGTCCAACGGTGAAAACTTGGTAAATAGGTGCCTTGGATTAGTACCATGATGAAAACCTAGCAAACAGGCATCGTGTGTAGGTTGATCTTCTATGTCACTTACACTTGGGGGCATATTGTCTCATCCACACTATCTATCCTATCCTATCATACCATTTCCATCCTACCTACCATCTTTAGCTATCATACATACCTATCATATTGAGTCCACTTATCCATCCTTCTCCTTTTAATCTTGATGAAGACATAGGGGCAAAATGTTGAAATATGTTTTTGGGTATCTTTTGGCATACCTCATCCTTTCCAATCCATCCTATCATCATCCTATTGTCATAAGATTTGTCATGAAAAATCCTAAGTATTGCACTTAGAATTGGGCATGTTGTTCCTATGCGACATAGTGCTTGGAGATCATATCCTTGCTCCCTTATGATGCCTACATCCCTTCCACTATCGCCTATCCTTTTATCTATCCATTCATCATGAGCTTTTCATGGCCTATTATTTTATCCATTCACCTATCATGAGCCTTCTATCCCATAAACTATCACCTATTTGTTTATCTATCCATGTATCCAATCCTTCTTTCATCCTTGAGTTGCTTTTCCCTTGTCATTGGTATCTAGCACAAAGGCTATTCAAATTTTCATCCAATGCCATCCCAAAACAAAATCAAAACATTTTCAAAAACACAAAAAAATCAAAACATTCTAAAAATCCAAGCAATAAAATCAACCCAATCATCAAATCCATCCAATTCTTCTAATCAATCACATCATCAAAATCCAAATCATTCAATCAAATTCCTCAAAATCAAATCACTTCTTCTAATCATCCAAACCAAATCAAGTCAATCCTTAAAACCATACCAACCTAGTTAATCAATCTTGCCAAATTATCCAATTACATCCTTGGTTTTATTTTTATCTTGCTGTCAACCAAATCAATCGATCAATCATCATCATAATCAATGGGATTTATCATCCCCAATCCTAGTGTTGTTCTCAGGATATATCATTCCCATATCAACAACACAATCATCGCGTTGTTCTCAGGATAAATCATTCCCACATCAACAACATTATCATCATCAATCAATCAACTAATCATTGGTTTACAGCTTGATAGGGGCAATACCTTTTTTATTTTTGAATCATTTGTGCATGCTTTCTTTATTGTTTGTGTGTGTTATCATTTTTATCTTGCATTTGTATCAAGTCCAAATCACTCCTAGCTAATATTCATATATTGTATCTAGACAAGGTTGTATTATGCTAGGGCATGAGACACATCGTCACCTTGGTCCTTATACCTTGGTGCATAATGTCTAGTGCTATATCAAACATCATGGTGTGTCACCTTCATTGTAGCATAATGCATCCTTCCCTTTCTTCTATCGATTCCCTTACATTTCTTCTTTAACCAACCCCTTTCATTTCAAGAGTCTACCCGTGTTTGTCCAACCATCCTATCCTCTCGAGGGGGCATCATCATCCTATCCTCCCATCATTATCCTTTTCCTCTATCCATACCTCATCTTCTTTGAAATGATGTCACTTGACATAAATCTCATCATCTCAAACATCATCTCAAAGAGGGGGGGCAAAATGTAGACACTTAAAATTGTCCATGCCTTGCAACAACACCTTTTGTCCTAAGTCCTTGCATAATCCCACTTATAATCTAACTTAATCACCTAACCAATTAATTAAATAAACCCTTTTATTTAATTAATTCCCCCTCACTTGTCTCAAATAATTCAAATAAAATATTTGAATTAAATCCCTCATCTTTTACCACATTATAACATGTCACATGACTACAACTCTTCTAATGCACAAATAATTTAAATAATTTTATTATTTAAATTATGAGATTCCCACTCACATCCTATTTTAGCCCCACTTATTTGTGCGTCATAAGAATCTTTTCCTCCCACTTATTTCCTTTCATCCTATTTTTAGCCTCATGTCATAACCCACTTAATGCATGCCATAGGCACTAAAATCAACTTTCAATCCTAGCCATACACATCACACATTTGACTTTTAATCTTGGCCATTGAATCATATCAGCTCTTGCCTATAAATCTAGCCTCACACAAGCCATTTGGAGGCATCTTCTTCTAGTATCCTCACTCTGCCAAAATTCCTCTAATCTTGTCATCTCCATCTATCTATTTTCCTCTATCATCTTTATCTTATCGTTATGCTGCGAAAATAAGCAATCAACAACCCTTCAACATCATGCATTCTCATGCCAGATTGAGAAGAGCCATGGAGATCAATCAAGTCTAGTGTGGATTTGGTTTGCATTTGATTTTGTTTGTTTTTATTTTCATGGTAGTTTGTCCTTCATGGTGCATAGTTAGGGTTTAGTAAGTTTTCTATTTTTGACACTAAATCTAATTTTCCCTAGCTAAAGTATCTCCAGCGTGAGTACACATCTTTATTTATATTGCAATAAAAAAGCCCTCTTCGTGAGGTGGTATAGGATATCCTTTATCAAATAAGCCCTTTGCACGAGGTAGGATACCGCATCTCTTGAGCTAGTGCATATCCTTTTATTCAAAAGCCCTTCTGCAGAAAGTGATTTGGTGTATCTCTTGAGCTAGTGGACATCCTTTTATTACAAAAGTCCTTAGCGGAGGCAGCATTAGATCTTAAGACTATCCACCCTTAAGCATGTTTTTGGTGGTTGTTGTGGCATAAGCCCAACCATTAGGTGTGTTTACAGAGTGTTTGAGATGGAGGGACTTAGCAATAGGTTCCTTCCATTGCCCATGTTTGCCGTGTTTAAGACCTATAGTATGTCTATGGCATGTTATGTGCCACCCATGTATTCCATGTGTCTTCCGTGTTTCTTCCCCCATGTGTAGTGTAAAGGGTGTGGCGATGAGCCCCCCTACACTTGGGTTATGTATGGCGTGTTTTCCCCCTTGTGTAGTGTAAAGGGTGTGGTGATGAGTCCCCCCTACACTTGGGTTTTGTATAGTGTGTTTTCCCCCTTGTGTAGTGTAAAGGGTGTGGTGATGAGTCCCCCTGCACTTGGGTTTTGTATCATGTGTTGTCCCCTTGGTGTAGTGTAAAGGGTCTGGCGATGAGTCCCCCCTACATTTTGGGGTTTTGTGTTGCAATTTTATTTCCATGCATATATATATGGAAATTAAAATTTTATATCAAAGTATTCATCATGTTTTGCATGACTACTCTTATGTCTTCATCATGTTTTATGTGTCTTCAATATTGTCTTCTCCATGTCTTACATGCTTCCTACTATCTTCATTGTGTTTTGTGTGTCTGCGATGTGTCTTCTAGTGCTTACCTAAGACTGGGGGCTAGAAATAGTCCTCCAATCTTTGTGTATGCCTTAGCTTCAAGTGTTAGAATTAGGATAGACAACTGAGAGGGGGGGGTGAATCAGTTGTCCAAAACTTTCTTCAAATTAATCACTTAAATCCTTCCTTTAATTCAACAGCATAATAATAAATCAATCATGAAACATAATGCAACAATTCAAGAGCAGAAACACATTAACACGTATGACACCAAGATTTTTAACATGGAAAATTCGGTTAAGAGAAAAACCATGGGGTGACTAACCCAAGATTGTATTCTCTGTTAAAAAAATAATAAGAACAAATGGCACATGCCAATTAGGGCTCACTTCCTGAGCACACTGCTCACAAGAGGCCCACTACCTATAGGAGACACACTATCTATAGAATGATAAGTATTACATACTTGAACCGAAGAATAGCATCTTCACCATGCTTGAGTTAGTTCCATTTAAGTCCAATACTTCTACTCTGCCTTTCTCTTTGCTCCTCTCTACCACGCACTCATCTCCACAAGATGCCTTTGAAATGACTTCACAACTCCTTATTTATACAAGACATTGACTTAGGGATAATCATCCAAGTCGGCATACATTACAGAGCAAGTACATAAATACAACATGACTAATTACAAAAAGACTTCACATGGATCAACACACTGTCGGCCACATAGATCTAAGACTTCAATCTTCCTTTAGGAACATGCCATTCTTCACAAAACATCTTCAAGATCATTTGTAGGATGTGTAACTCATCCAGTCGGCCAGACTTAGGAAGAACATCATCATCTGGAAGTAATTCTTCAATTACGAGCTCAATCTTCAATGCGGACCACCAACACAAACTGGACACAATCTAGAGACCTCCACAAGCGTGCCTGAATCACCAAGAACATCCACACTACTTCTACTTGCTGAAATCATCCTCTCCTTCATCCAAAACCTTAAGAACATAGTCTATCATCACTGTCATATTGGAATAGATGCTTGCGGACCTCCAGACCACGAACCAATTGAGTTGTCAATTCACATTGACTTCCTAAACACTCCACCAAATTGGCAGAACAAGATATTGCATTTCTGGATCTCGCTGGACCTATCTGTGTCACTCTATCACCTCTGAACATCTGCCAGAAATGGTTTTACTTAAGTGGCCATAACTTCTTCAGATCTTCATGCAGACCTCTGAAATCTTTACTAGATCATCCTAAGACACATATCTACAAACCCTTTGATGCACATCCTCTGATCTTCATCTTAGCTGGGATCTTTATCTCATTGTCTTCATTGTTCTTTGTTCCTGATAGGAATAATTTTCTCAATATCCTTAGCATACAGCTCATCCAATCATTATCATCAATGCAACAGGAGTATGTTGACATCAATGACAACACCGGTTAAGCCCATACGTGCAACAATCTCCCCCTTTGTCATTGATGGTAATATATGATGTGAAAAACTGTT
Organism: Cunninghamia lanceolata; assembly: GCA_027924645.1. Classification (NCBI taxonomy): domain Eukaryota; kingdom Viridiplantae; phylum Streptophyta; class Pinopsida; order Cupressales; family Cupressaceae; genus Cunninghamia; species Cunninghamia lanceolata. The sequence continues at coordinate 24,251,390 of BSBN01000213.1, read as the reverse complement.
TTAACCATCAAGACAAGAACTTCTCCTCACTAACGTAACTCCCCCTATCAACAACAACCATTCACATGTCTTCTCTTCCTTTACTACTCCCCCTTTGATCAGTAACTACTTGTTTTTCACATGTCTTCTCTCCCTCTTTGACATCAATGGCAAAGGGCACATACTTGCATCACTTCAAAATCATACTAGTTGCTCCCCCTGAGTAGCAGCTTCCCAACATCAATCCGGACCACAAGATATGATTGTGAGATCCACCGGACTAATGCACATCAATGCACCTTAATTTAGAATTGGAGGGGTAATAACCCCTAACTTCTCCCTAAGATACTCAAAAGAGTCCTTAGGTAGAGGTTTAGTAAAAATATCTACAATATGATCCTTGGAGGGCACAAACTCTAGTTTGACTTCATTCTTGTTCACCTGCTCTATCAGAAAATGAAACTTGATGGATATATGTTTTGTCTTTGAATGCAACACTAGATTTTTTGATATATTTATTACACTTGAATTATCACAGAAGATTGTGATAGGTTCCTCATATTCCACTCTGATGTCTCTTAGCATTTGTTTCATCCACAAAACTTGAGTGCAACTACCTGCTGCTGCAATATATTCTTCTTCTGCAGTGGACAGATATATTGCCTCTTGTTTCTTGCTCAGCCAAGAAACCAATCTCTTCCCCAAAAAGAATGCTCCACCACTGGTACTCTTCTGGTCATCCACATCTCCTGCCCAATCCGCATCTATATATGCATGAAGAGAGAAATCATGATCTCTAGGATACCACAAACCATACTCAACTATCCCTTTTAGATATCTAAAAATCCTCTTGATTGCCATGATATGAGATTATCTAGGATCAGCTTGGAATCTAGCAACAAGACCAACAACATTCATAATGTCAGGTCTAGTTTGAGTGAGATACAATAATCCTCTAATCATTGACCTGTACTTTTTCTGATCAGCCTTAGGAGAGTCATCATCTTTGCTCAATTTACATCCGGTTGCCATGGGAGTACTCCTTGGTTTTGAGTCTTCCATCCCAAATTTCTTCAACAATTCTTTCACATATTTGGTATGAGAAATGAAGATTCCTTTCTTTCTTTGAATGATTTGCAGACCCAAGAAGAAATTTATTTCCCCAAACATGGACATCTCAAATTCACTTTTCATTTGATTTGCAAAAGTTTTGCACATACTATCTCTTCCTCCAAAAATGATATCATCAACAAACACTTCAACAATCAAGATATTTTTATGATCAATTTTGAAGTACAAGTTACTATCAGCAATACCTTTGTTGAAACCAATCTTCAAAAGATGCTTATCCAGTCTTTCATACCAGGCTCTTGGGGCTTGTTTAAGTCCATACAGTGCTTTCTTCAACTTGTAGACCATATCACCATGATCAGACAATTGAAATCCATCTGGTTGCTCAATGTATACTTCTTCTTCCAAGTCACCATTTAGGAAGGTAGACTTGACATCCATATAATATACTTTGAAGTCCTTGAAGGCAGCAAAGGAAAGAAATAACTTGACTACTTCAATTCTTGCCACCGGAGCAAAAGTTTCTTCAAAATCAACTCCTTCTTCTTGAGAGTAACCCTTGCAGACCAATCTGGCTTTGTTTTTGACTACTTCACCAACTTCATTTAGTTTGTTTCGGAAGACCCATTTGGTTCCAATCACATTCTTGTGTCTAGGTCTAGGAACAAGATCCCAAGTGTGGTTTTTCTCAATTTGCATCAGCTCTTCCTCCATTGCTTTAGTCCAACTTTCATCATTGCATGCTTCATTAACCATCTTTGGTTCAATCTTTAAAATCAGACAATACTTTTCTAAGTCTTGAGCAATCTTTCTTCTTGTTTGGACACCTTTGCTTTTATCACCTATGATCTGGTCTTCAGAGTGATTCAGTCTTACATACTTGGGAATTTTGGGACTTTCTTGCACTTCTATTTCTTGCACAGGTTCATTCAAACTTATCTCTTCTTCCTAATTCACTGGATTAGTCTGAATCTGAATTTCAGAAGGGGCTTGGACTCCTTGGATCAAAACATCATTCTGATCATCTTCATCATATTCATAAAACCTTGAGGGTTTTTCAATACCTTCATCAACCTTTACATTTGTACTTTCTATAATCTTTCTCAATCTCTTGTTATAACATCGATATGCTTTGCTTTGAGTAGAATAACCCAAGAATATTCCTTCATCACTTCTAGCATCAAATTTGCCTAGATCTTTGTCTCTTTTAATGTAACATTTTCTACCAAAGACTCTGAAATACTTCACAGTGGGAGTGATGCCAAACCAGAGTTCATAAGGATTCTTACCAGTATTGATTTTGATTTGTACTTGATTAAGAGTATAGAATGCAATGCTTAAATCTTCTCTCCAGTAAATTTGAGGAACATTTGCTTTCATCATCATGGTTCTAGATGCTTCCTGGATGGTTCGGTTCTTTCTCTCCACTACTCCATTCTGCTGTGGAGTCCTTGGAGTAGACAACTATCTTTTTATCCCATGTTTCTCACAGAATTCTATAAACTCACTGGATGTGAATTCTCCATCTCTATCACACCTCAAACATTTTATGTTCAATCCAATTTCATTCTCTACCATAGCCTTGAATATTTTTAATTTTTTAAGAGCCTCTGATTTCTCTTTCAGAAAAGTCACCCACATCATTTGGGAGTGGTCATCAATTAATAGCATGAAGTATCTATCACCTTACACACTCCTGATTCTTGCCAGACTACATAGATCAGTATGAACTAAGTCCAATAATCTGGTAGAAGATTGTTCCTTACTTTTGAATGTGACTCTACTCTGCTTACCCAACTGACATTCTTTGCACAAACTATTAGTATGTTTCACTAGTCTTGGAATATTTCTCACAGCCTGGGTGTTGGTTATCTTGATGATATTATCAAAATTCACATGACACATTCTCCTATGCCACAACCAACTTTGATCAGTTTGAACAAATAAATAACTTTTACCAGTACCAACCAAGTGGAAGATATTACCTTTTGTTTGAGTACTGGATGCAATCTCTATTCCAGAGCTTTCAAAGATCTTGCATTTTCTATTTTTGAATCAGAGATCATAGCCTTTGTCCACCAACTGTCCAACACTGAGAAGATTGTGCTTCAGACCTTCAACATACAGTACATTACTGGTTTTATTCTTTCCATAAAAAGAAATGGTTCCTCTACCTTTGATTCTGCTAGCAGAATTATCACCAAATTTTACCACTCCTCCTTCATATCTTTCCAAATTTGTGACCTTATTTTTGTCACCTGTCATATGGTGGGAGCATCCACTGTCAATGACCCAATCATCTTTTTCTTCAACTTGGGCAGCCAGAGCTCTTTCTACCATTTTATGATTGACAGATTCAGAAGGCATTGGATCTTCTTCCTTGGTGGCAATAAACACCTAGTCACTTTTGGATTTGTTTCATGTCTCTAATTCATCATCTATTACTCCATCATCATCATCTTCATGAACATAGTAACACTTCTTTTGGAATCTTGATATGTTAGGATTTGGTCTTGAAAATCTTTCCGGACACCTTGAGGCAAAGTGACCTATCTTATTGCAGTTAAAGTATTTAAAAGGCAATTTCCCTTCAAACTTACCGGATCCTCTTGGCAGTCTTTTTGCAATAAGGGCTTCAAGTTGAGCAGCTTTTGCTTCATCTTCTTCCAGATCTTTTCTTGCTTTTTCATACCATGATAGTTTCTTTGAAGAGTTCTCTCCTGAATCAAACTTTTGTTTCCCTTTTACAGAGGCACTAGCTTTAAATGCAGATTCAGTCTTGGGGGGTGCATCTCCAAACTCAGACAATTCAAATGCAGCGAATTTACCAACCAATTGATCTCTTGTGATATTTGAAAAAGATCTGAATTCTTCAATAGCAGCAACTTTGTACTTGTAATATTTAGGAAGGGATCTGAGAACTTTGGCAACAATCTCATCTTCATCCAAGATTCCACCAGCACATCTAATGCCACAAACAAGCTTATTTACTCTTGGCATAAATGTAGTGATATTTTTATCTTCTCTCATCTTCAGGTCTTCAAATTTTCCCTTCAGACTCTGCAGCTTGGCACATTTGACATACTTGTCTCCTTCATGTAGAAGTTCCATTTTTTCCCAAATCTCAAATGCAGTTGTTAGATCTATAACATTTGTCAGCTCTGAATCAGATAAGGCATTTATTAGAGCTTCTTTAGCCTAGAGATTGTTTTCAGCATCTCTGATTTCATTTATAGTTCTTAGACCATTCTATGGAGGAACATACTTCTTTGAAGTTATGATCCACTATTGCATTCCCATACATTGCAAGTGACATTCCATGCGGCTTTTCTAAAGAGTGTAATTAGTTCCATCAAACCTCGGACTATCCTTCTTATAGGACAACATCCTGGATCTCCTCGAGTGGTTAAGCTCTTTTAGAGGAACTTAGCTCTGATATCAATTATTAGATTTAGGATAGACAACTGAGAGGGGGGGTGAATCAGTTTTCCAAAACTTTCTTCCCATTAATCACTTAAATCCTTCCTTTAATTCAACAGCATAATAATAAATCAATCATGAAACATAATGCAACAATTCAAGAGTAGAAACACATTAGCACATATGACACCAAGATTTTTAACGTGGAAAACCTGGTTAAGGGAAAAACCATGGGGTGACTAACCCAAGATTGTATTCTCTATTAAAAGAATAAGAAGAACAAATGGCACATGCCAATTAGGGCTCACTGCTCACAAGAGGCCCACTGCCTACAAGAGACACACTGTCTACAGAATGATAAGTATTACATACTTGAACTGAAGAATAGCATCTTCACCATGCTTGACTTAGTTCCATTTAAGTCCAATACTTCTCCTCTGTCTTTCGCTCTGCTCCTCTCTATCATGCACTCATCTCCACAAGATGCCTTTGAAATGACTTCACAACTCCTTATTTATACAAGACATCGACTTAGGGATAATCATCCAAGTCAGCTTACATTACAGAGAAAGTACATAAATACAACATGACTAATTACAAAAAGACTTCGCATGGATCAACACGTGCTATCGGCCACACAAATTTGAGATTTCAATCTTCCTTTAGGAACATGCCATTCTTCACAAAACATCTTCAAGATCATCCATAGGATGTGTAACTCATCAGATCGGCTAGACTTAGGAATAACATCATCATCTGGAAGTAATTCTTCAATTATGAGCTCAATCTTCAGTGCAGACCACTAACATGAATTGGACACAATCCAAAGACCTCCACAAGATTGCCTGAATCACCACGAACATCCACACTACTTCTGCTTGTTGAAATCATCCTCTCCTTCATCTAGAACCATAAGAACATAGTCTGTCATCACTGTCATATTAGAATAGATGCTTGTGGACCTCCAAACCACGAACCAATTGAGTTGTCAATTCACATTGACTTCCTAAACACTCCACCAAATCTGCAGAACAAGATATTGCATTTTCAGATCTCACCGGACCTATCTGTGTCACTCTATCACCTCTAAACATCTACCAGAAATAGTTTTACTTAAGTGGCCATAACTTCTTTAGATCTTCATGCGGACCTTTGAAATCTTTACTAGATTATCTTAAGACACATATCTACAATCCCTTTGATGTGTATCCTCTGATCTTCATTTTAGCTGGGATCTTTATCTCATTGTCTTCACTGTTCTTCTTTGTTCTTGATAGGACTAATTTTCTCAATATCCTCAGCATACAACTCATCCAATCCTTATCATCAATGCAGCATGAGTATGTTGAGATCAGTGACAACATCGGTTAGGCCCATACTTGCAACATCAAGTGCCTGGTGTGTTTTTGACCATACTTTAATGCATGTATGGGTTATAAGATCATACATACATTAAGGTGGGGGCTAAATGTTATGTCATAAAATGTCCCCATAGGACTTTTACCTCCCAAGTTTAGCTCCCAGGTCCCTTAGATTTAATCATGCATGTTAAAAATGAATCCCGAAGCAAAATCCCCCAAAACCCATGTCAAATGGGACTTAGGGGACACTCTTGAGCTTAATCGAGTCCCAAAATAGGACCTTGGACATGGACGCCCATGCCCTAGTCTAGACCTATTATGTCAGGACCCAAACTTTAAATGTCCACAAAGTGATTGTTAAAAAGTTTCCCTTTGTCAGCCTATTCAATTTGAATTACAAATGTTTAGTGGGAATGCATACATAAGCATGTTTAAGGCTTCATTTTACAACTAGATGGATAATGCAAACTTGTGATCTTGTGCTAACGATATTCAAGGCTTGCATTGTGTTGCAGAGTAGTATTGTGTTGTGTTTGTACTTATTTATTGCAGATTTGTCTTCATCAATCCATCTCCTCGTGAGAGCTTCACCTCTGAGGTGACATTTATTTTGTGTTTCAATCAATTTATCATATCATTTGTTTTTGCCTCTATCAACCAAGGACATGCACTCTATCTAACAATGGTGTTGGAAGGCTTGAATGTTATTTTTGGGGCTTGATTGAGGCAAGCTCCTAAACACCACAACCCCCAACCCCTCTCTTGTGATTGCAGGTTACATGTGTCAGATCTTGTGGAGAGGAGTTGCAAGAGATCAGAGCAGAGTAGGGAGATTCCAGATCTAAATAAAATTTTAGAAATCATCCCTAATTGGACAAGGGTGCCCACTCTTTTGTCCCCCAATTTGGCATTGTCAGAAATCTCTGAGAAGGTTGCATTCTAAAGCATATTTTACTCTGAAGCCTTAAAAAAAGTACTACCTTGGACACCGATGCTTTCTCTTTCATCCCTGAAGTTTCCACTTTCTGAAATTCAAATTATGGTATGTTTCTAATCTGCATTTAGTGACTTCTTGTGCAAGCATTTGTCAGGATTCATCTATTTGCTTACGATTTTGCATAATTAGGATTTTAGGCTTAATCAAACTAGGGTTTGGCATATTAATCAATAAATTCTAAATTTCCTTATCATTCCAAGTGACACCAAACCTCTAGCTAAGTCCTCTTGAAAAATTTATCATTCAACTTGGTTTAATGTCCTTGAATGTATGTAGTGAAAAGAGGATCTAATTAACTATCAACCTCATCAACAATCCCTCTTTTTCTACATAACACAGAAAAAGAGTCCCCAAATGAAGAGGAAACCCTTGAATATTATGAAGATGTTGATGTAGATCAATTTGATAAGTATGAAGAAGATGAATTCTTCTAATATGACTCTAATGACCATCAAGTACAGTATGAACTGCTAGCCCATGATTTCTAACGTCTTAAAGAACTCATGCATCAAAGATACAAAAGAGAGAGACCCTTTGATGAAGACTTTAAGGCCTTTACTGATTATGTCCCTATTGACATGACTCTTAATTTGAGCCAAATGAATTTCCTAGTACTAGTCCAGGAGATGCTTAGAATCCCTGAACATAAAGACAAAGTCTTACAATATATCAATGCTCCAACCACATTTGAAGACCAAAAAAATGCTCTAGATGATTCTATAGAAGATACAGTTGTTGAAATGAGACCTCCCCTAGCATTTACCCTCCCACCCTAACGCATTGGCGCAATCAGTTTGGACCCACGAGCAATGGAATGGCAAATGTCACTCCTAGCATCTTTCCACTGCATGAACTAAAGCATTTTGCAAGAATGCATTTGATTTTGGCACAGTCAAACATACTAGAGTTGACCAAAAATGAGAGAGGTTATTGTGGACGGACCCTATGTGCACCTATAGGTCAAACAAAATGTTCCCATCTGTCATGAATTCTGAGAACTACTCCATCATAGTTTGGTAGTTTTTTAGTCTTAGGGATCCTAAGGGACTTTGTTGATAGCCTGTTGCCCTAAATGACTAGGATGCTTGACACAAGAAATTATACCTCCCCTAGAATTTACCCACCCACTCCGACATGTTGGCATGGTTGGTTCGGCCCCACGATGAGAAGAACAAAAAATATGGCACCTGGCAAGGTTGTGTTACATGAAACTGAAGCATTTTGCAAGAATGCATTTGATTTTGGCACAGTGAAATGGATTTTAGTTGACCAAAACTGAGAGAGGTTATTATGGAAGGACCCCACATGCACATGTAGGTCCAAACGAAACATTCCCAGCTGCCATGAATTCCAAGAATTGCTCTGTCATAGTTTGGTAGTTTTTGCTCTTAGGATCTTAAGTGACTTTGTTGGTAGCCTGCTGCCTTGAACGACTGGGACCCTTGGCACACAAAACGAGACCTTCCCTAGCATTTAATTACCCACCCCAATGTGTTGGCATAGTCAGTTTGGCCCCACGAGCAATGGAATGCAAAATCTCACTCCTAGCACCTTTCCACTGCATGAAACTGAAGCATTTTGCAAGAATTTATTTGATTTCGGCACAATCAAACGGACTGGAGTTGACCAAAACTGAGAGAGGTTATTGTGGACGGACCCCACATGTACCTATAGGTCCAAATAGAATGTTCCCATCTACCATGAATTTAGAGAACTACTCCATCATAGTTTGGCAATTTTTTGGTCTTAGGGATCTTAAGTGACTTTGCCGGTAGCCTACTGCCCCAAATGACTGGGATGCTTGGCACACAAAATGAGACCTCCCCTAGAATTTACCTACCCACTAGATGCATTGGTATAGTTGGTTGGGCCCCATGAGATATGGAATGCAAAATGTCACTCCTAGCACCTTTCCACTGCAGGAAACTAAAACATTTTGCAAGAATGCATTTGATTTTGACACAGTCAAACAGAGTGGAGTTGACCAAAACTGAGAGAGGCTATTGTGGATGGACCCCACGTGCACCTATAGGTCCAAATGGAATGTTCGTAGCTGCCATGAATTCTGAGAACTTCTCCATCATAGTTTGGCAATTTTTTAGTCTTAGGGATCCTAAGGGACTTTGTCGGTAGCTTGCTGCCCTGAATGACTGGGATGCTTGGCACACAAAATGAGACCTCCCTTGGCATTTACCCACCCACCCCAATGCATTGGCGTAGTCAATTTGGCCTCATGAGCTATGGAATGCTAAATGTCACTCCTAGCACCTTTCCACTGCATGAAACTGAAGCATTTTGTAAGAATGCATTTGATTTCGACACAGTCAAATGGATTTGAGTTGACCAAAACCAAGAGAGGTTATTATGGATGGACCCCACATTCACTTGTAGGTCCAAATAGAATGTTCCCAACTTCTATGAATTTTGAGAACTGCTATGTCATAGTTTGGTAGTTTTTGGGTTTTAGGGATCTTAAGGGACTTTACTGGTAGCTTACTGCCCTGAACGACTAGGATGCTTGGCACAAAAAAATGAGACTTCCCCTGGCATTTACCCACCCACCCCAATGCATTGGCATAGTCGGTTTGGCCCCACAAGCTATGGAATGCAAAATGTCACTCCTAGTACCTTTCCACTGCAATACACATGTAATGAAACTTCAATACACGTGTATGGACAAGGTGTTGAGGACACATATTGCATCCATTTACTTTATAAATGACAGCCGACTCACCCTTCAAAAGCTTGTGCATGGAGTTTTTGAATGTCATAAGCTTTTTGGCAAATTTTTGAGGGTTATGAGCATTGAAAAATGATATTTTTTTGCATTTTGAGCACCAACCTACCTTAATTACAAATACAAAGTCTTAAAATTTTCTTCTTTGATCAAAATGTAGTTGTTTTGCATATTGAAGGCATTTTTATAGAGAAAAATTAGAAATTCCTTGCCTGAATTAGCATTTTCAGCCTAGGGCTTGATAGTTTATGGTAGTGGAAAGAGTTTGGAGGCCCTCATGGTGTTGGATGTTCATCTTTTTGAGATCTTATATGATTTAAATGAAGAATTTCAATTGGAAGTTAGATCTAATTGCATAAACTAATGGCTAGGGATTTGATTTGATTCATTTGTATGAGTACAATTGAGTTTGATCATTGTACTTATGTAATAGGGCTGATATTTTGATCTTATTTGGGATGCAGGGATATGGAGATCAAGGTCTTATTGCATTCAAGGTGTTGACACTCATTTTGACCAGGGGTTGATTTATCATGATCAGGAGGTTTCTTCATTTGAAGCCTTTATCTTCTTGCCCATTTTTTCTAAGTGTTGGACCTCCTCAGTATTTTTCAGCTGCATCATCATATTTTCTTGAGGAGGAGGTCATCATCATCATGTTTGTTTCCATGATGGTCAGCATCATCATGTTCTCCTTCGACCGGTTTCTCATCGTCATCATCATATTTCACTGTCGGGTGATGTTCGGGTTTTATCCTGATGATGCTGACGAGCTACAGTGCGCCCTGATCTGCTTGCGAGGGTGATGTTTCAAAGTCTCCGGTGATCTTCCATTTATCACCTTGCGCGAGCATGATGATGATGTTGCTTATTCTTTGAATTGCTCGACCTAACTTGTTTTTTCCTAAGGGTCGTGTTCATCATCATCATATTTCCAGTTATCATCCTGCTGCTTGTGGAGGTCATCATATTTTCTGCCTTCATGATATTTCGCCGGGGTGATATTTTTATCATCGGGTGATCTTGGTTAACATCATCCTGATGATGTTGTTGAAAGAGTTGTAATTGCGACCCGATATTCACTAGGGTCATCATGTTTTGGAACGTCAGGATGATCTTAGTCAATATCATCCTGATGATGTTGTATCACTTCTTGTTCTTTGTTTCTCATCCTGATGATGATGACGTCATCAGGATGTTCATCGGCCAGATTTTTGTTATAAGCTCAGCAGGAGGATGTTCCTCCGAAGGATCAGGTTGTGCCGATTATCATGAAGGGTATATTTCAAATATCATGATGACGTCAGGGTGATATTTCGAACAACAGGATATCATGCTGCTGGAAGATGATGATGATGAAGTCTATACTAGTGTCGTCAGGAGCAAAAGTACCGACATGATATATGCTCACGACCTAGTATATAAGGTGTTATTGAGGTCATCGCGGGGTGCATGTGGGATATTGTTATCCTGCATTTTCAAATATCATGATGATGAATCTCGGCGGGAAATGCTTGCGATGGTCTGTATGATGTTCTTCCCGAGGCCGCGGGTTGGTGCGCCATTAATGGCGAAGGTTGCAGAGGTATGGGCGATGGCGTGGGTCGATCTTGTACCCGACTGGAGGTGTACATCAGCGGACAGGGGCGCAGGGCTCGAGAAATCTTCCTGTCTCCTCCCCCACCTGCTGCATTCAAGTTTGGGCGCCAATCCGGTTGTGTTTGAGCGCCATTTCCATGATACTGTGTATCTGGCGAAATTCTGGTCAACATTGTAATTAATTGCTGAGCACCTACCTGGCTGTTATAAGCAGGTGGTCTTGCTCATTTGAAAGGTTGTTGAAAGTTGATGATTTTGGCTCTGTAATGCATGACAAGCTGATCTGGTTGCTCTGTACAGCTTACCTGTGAGTTTATGTATCTCTTGTTGTTTGTTTTTGGCATGAACCCACTGATTTCATGATTAAACTTATATGAGAAATGTTGTTTGGCATGTGTTGTGTTAATTCTGTCTCCAGTATTGCATGTATCCTTCTTCTGAATCTGGATGTTTGGTAATGTTTAGATTCTAGAGCATAGAATTCCTGTGCTGAATGTCTGATCTTTTAACTTCTATTCAAGGGGTAGATTAAACTGTTTTCAGGTTGAACATTGGGAGGGATATACTGTAGTAGGGATACCATAAGTAGAGATAACCTAACACTTTGTATTGGGAGATGCCTGTAAGGCAGGTATCACATATATCCCCTTGAAATTCGGTTTTAGTTGTTTATGCTGATCATTCACAGGTGTATGTCTATTGACTCCAGGCCCTGGATAGGCACCAATCATGCTTTGTTTTGTGTTATAACCATATCCAGCTTTGCATCCACACTTAAACTCCAAAGCAAAATCTAAAACCAACATTAGGACATTAGAGTTAGTTTTAGGAACCTCAGTCCTCTGTCTACAACTGCAAATAGGCCCAAAGCTAGCCCCTTTGCCCTTATCTTTCAGTTTTGGTCTACTTACAGGAGGACTATCTGCTTTCTGTCAACATCCCAGCCTTGCATGCATATCCTCATGGATGTTGAGTAGGGAATATCCCCCTAGGTCTTGCAGAGCCTGAAGAAGAAGAGGAGATAAAATATAGAGTCTATCTCCTATACTGTTGACCCCCTGGCCCAGAGCTCCTGTTGATCACTGATGGCTACCTTGTAGGGACTCCGGGAATAAGCATCCAGTCTGGGAAAAAGTCAACAGAAATTGGTGACTCTGCTGGGGAGTGAGAAGTAAAAGACTATCTAATCATCTCCGGTGATATATATGTGACCCATCTGAGTCAGCAATAGAAATTGGCGACTCCGCTGGGGAATCTTGTGAAAGAACCCTGGTTTTCAGAAGAAAACAGTTCCTAGCAATAGGTGGCGACTCCGAAGTAATCTCCCAACCGGTCAAAGTAAATTTATATGCAGGGGAGAAGATCCCAACAAAATCCTCTATTTGAAGAGTTACCATTAACAAAAAGAATGATGTATAGAAGAAAGGGAACTGTCTCAGCTAGTCATGAGAGCTCCCCCAGAAAAAGTGATGAGATACAAGATAACCCTAGGCCATCAGGACAGCATGCTCCTTATTTTTCAAGTGCAGAAGCTGATATCCAAGGTGCATATGAGAGGCAACAGGGTGGTAGTATGAGAATGAGGTCAGAAGTGTTCCAAGAACGCCCCTTTCTAGACCCAAGTGAGAGGTTTGAAGAGGCAGAGTCCCTAAGGGATGATGAAGATGATGACCCAAATGGTATGAGACCATCTACCTCCAGACCTAAGGATGAACAATTGGCAGAAGAAATCAAAAGCCTAAGAGCAGAACTAGAATACCTACAAGCCATGAAAATCAAAGATGATATACAGCAGAAAGTGCAAGCCTTGAGAACTGCCCAAAATAATTCAGTTCCTACCTTAGAAAATGCAAATATGCAAAGACATCAGCAAAGATATGAAGTGCATCATCAGCATCATGATGACAGACAATATGTGAATGATGCTAGGATACCACTAAACAATGCAGGAAACCAAAATGCAAATAGAAATGTTAATGTTAATCAGCCAAACAGACAGCCTATGCAGCTAGATAGATTCAGGCAGCTGGTGTTTGATGGTATTCCTGGGTATCCTAACCCCATTGACAAGCATCTGAGGCTGCAAGTGCCTAAGTTTTCAGGAAACAATACAGTGTCAGGAGAAGATCATCTAAAGGCCTTCCAAAATGTCATGGACAATTTTGAGGTTGAGCATGAGGATGTTTTCATGAAGTCATTCATGCAATCCTTAATAGATGAGGCAAGAGAATGGTACAGGAATCTACCTGACCGGAGCATATCATCATGGGATGATTTTAAGAGGATGTTCAAGGAGCAATATGGTGATAAAACTGACCCTAGCTTCTTTGTAAACGAGTTCACCAGCATCACCAAAGGGTCAAATGAACAGGTTGCAGACTTTAATGCAAGATTTACTAAAGTGTTGAACAAATTGCCACATCATATGAGGCCAAATGAACCTATGTGCATAATTTTGTACATCAATGCCTTTGATGCAAAGACTGCATATGGACTGAGAGATAAAGGTCCTGCCACTCTCAGGGATGCTTTCAGGATTGCAGTAAATATTGAAAACAATAGGAAAGCATCAGGCAAGACAAATAGAAGGGATGATGTAAAAATTCTGCAGAATCCAAATAAGCCTCAGAACACTCAAGGTAGTACATCTGCTCCTGAAGATAAGATAGACAAACTGGCAAATGTTGTTAAGGACCTGAGCTATAGATTAGCTAGAAGTGAAAAAGGGATGGGTCCTGATAGGCAAGTCTATCAAAGACAGGAAAAGAGGCCATCATTACATGATATGCCTTATAACACCAATTGGCATGATGGTAAGCCTGTATTTTCACGTAACAACACAAATCAGAGGGCTCAACATGCCAAGGAAACTCCTGATCCCCTGAAGAAAACTATAAATATTGCTGATGATGCTCCGTGGTGTATAATCTGTCAGATGCCACATTCACAGTCACAGTGCATGATTGCCCAATCTTTGTATGATAATGCTACATCTTGTAATGAGTGCAATGAGCCACATCATGTGCAGGATGATGATGTTAACATGATGTCTATAGGTAATGGATATACTCTTTATGGTGCTGATGAGAAGACAGATGATCAGGTTCAGGCCTGCCAACAGTGCCCATATGATGAAGATCATGAGGATAATTATGTGTATGCTCAGAACTCACACAATTTTCTGAGTAGCTTACACCGACCTTCTGATGAGGAAATCAGAGCCTTCACAGCTACAGCAGTTGCTCAGGTCAAGAGCAACTACAATCTCAGAGGTAAAAATCAGGTTGGCAGCCCACATCAGCCAGAAGAAATTTCTGCAGGTCAGCAGATGCATGGTCATAAAGGAACTGAACCACAAAAAAGGCAGTGGGTAAGTAATAAACAGAACTTTAGATACAGAACAGGTCATGATTTCCAAGGACCAGAAAACAAAACCCCTCAGGCTGAAGATCAAAGTAGAGGTTCCCAAGACAAGAATGATGATCAGGGAACTATGAAAATGAAAGCTAAATCAGCTCAGGATAAAAGCAAGATTGTGGAGCAAGCTACAACTGCTGCACAAAACTGTGCTCCATTTGATATAGCCCAGATCCTCACTCAGGTAAAGGTCTCTGTTCCACTTATGGAACTCATGAAAGTGGAAGAGATCAAGAATAGGACAATATCCCTAATCTCAGGGGTACCTTTTCAAGCTAAGCAAAATGATCAGACCCAGGGTGAGAAACAGGTCATGTGCAATGAAGAAGATGAGACTCCTGAAGTCTATTTAGGAATGACCATGACAAAGTGTCCTTCACAGGTGGAACCATTTTATGTTTCCCTGGTTATAAATGGTAAAATAATTAGAAATTGTATGCTTGACTCTGGAGCATCCACAAATGTCATGCCTTTGGCTATCATGCAACAAACTGGATTAACGATTGACAAGGCATGTGGGAAATGTTATGCTATGGATGCCAGAGAGGTACCAGTTATTGGAATCATGAAGGATGTGGATTTCAGACTGGCAGCATTTCCTGAAAAAAGATACAAAATGAATATAACAGTGGTTGACATCAAGCCACAGTATGGTATGCTGCTGTCAAGAAGATGGGCAGCACTAATAGGTGGAAGTATGCAGCTGGACCTATCATATGCCATGATTCCAATGAATGGCAGGGATGTCAAGCTAAGCAGAGAGCAAAGATCATCAGAGACAGTGGAAGACCAAGAAGCAAATGAACAGATATGCTTTGTAGACACTGACTGTGATAACTTCAAGGTTGTCTCAGATGATACAGAAGATGAAAAGAAAAATGTCTGCACTAAAGAGCTGGATCAGCAAGGCTTATGGACCATGTTTTTTGATGGAGCTTGTGCAAAAGAAGGCTCTGGAGCTGGAGTTGTTTTCCTGTCTCCAACTGGTAAGCTCCTCAAATCCTCTTTCTTGCTGAGGTTTGATTGCACAAACAATATTGCAGAATATGAGGCTTTACTTTTAGGCCTGAATATTGCTCTCAAACATGGAATTAAAATGTTAAGAGTATTTGGAGACTCTGAGCTGATTGTATCCCAAATCAGAAATAAGTATGCTGCAAAGAATAAAAGACTGAAGCAATACAAGCATGCTGTTTGGGATACTATTGAACTTTTTGATGCATTTTCAATTGGCTGGGTAGAAAGGTCAAAAAATGTTATGGCTGATTTCTTAGCCAATGTTGCAATAAGGCCAGATGACATCACTCTGTCAGGTGTCACAGATATAGAAGTTAAAATTAGGCCTGCCATACCAGAAAACATATGCAGTTGGCAAGTTTTTAATGATGATAGGGATTTGCTGAAATTTTTGCACTGCATAGATGAGTATGAGAACCAACAGATTGATTTCCAAGCTTTTGTAGAGACTGTAGATGGAAAAGAGACTCTTGTAGGGAAGGAGATCATCCAGTTGAAGACTAACAAGATCCCTAGAGGGTTAGTGGCTTTGGAAAGAGCCTTTGACAGTAGAGACAAAATGGTCACAAAGACATCCCCCACAAATAAGGAGGATTTAGAAGAAATAAATTTGGGGACATCTCAGGCCCCTCAGAAAGTATATATTGGCAAACAGCTCAAACCACACATAAGAAGTATGCTGATTGCATTGCTAAAAAGGTATAAACATGTTTTTGCTTGGTCATATGAGGACCTAAAAGCTTATAGAGAAGACTTATTCCAGCATGAGATCCCACTGAAGCCTGAAGCTAAGCCATTTAGACAGAGGCAAAGGCCTATAAATCCTACCTTAGCTCCCAAGATGCAGGAAGAACTCAGAAGGCTCAGGGAAGCTGGAATAATTGTGCCCATCAGACATTCAACTTGGGTGTCTAATCTTGTCCCAGTCAGGAAAAAGAATGGTGATATTAGGCTTTGTGTGGATTTCAGGAACTTGAATGTATCCTCTTTGAAGGATAACTATCCATTGCCTAATATGGAAGCTATGTTGCAGAGAGTGACTGGTTGTGAACTCCTATCCATGATGGATGGATTTTCAGGATATAATCAGGTAAAGGTAAAGGAATCAGAACAATATAAGACTGCCTTTACCACTCCATGGGGAACGTATGTGTATGTTAGAATGCCATTTGGACTAACAAATGCAGGTGCTACATTTCAAAGAGCAATGGATGTTGCCTTTGCAGGGCTAATTGATTCAATCCTGGCAGTATATCAGGATGACCTGACTGCCTACTCAAAGAAAGAGGAGCAACATTGCATGCATCTGGAGCAGATCTTCATAAGAGCACTAGAATATGGTATTTCTCTAAACCCAAAGAAGTGTGCCTTTGGAGTAGTTGAAGGAAAACTTCTGGGACATATTGTTTCCAAGGATGGAGTCAGGATAGATCCAGACAGAGTGGCAGCCATTGACAGGATCCAAATGCCAAAAACTGTGAAAGGAGTTCAGTCCTTCTTTGGACAGGTAAACTTTGTCAGAAGATTTGTTCCCAACTTTGCAGAGATCACAAGGAACATTTCCAAGATGATGAAGAAGGATGCAACCGTCAACTGGGAAAGGGAAGCAACAGAATCATTTCAGAATATCAAAGAGGCAATAAAGATGGCCCCTGTTCTTAAATCTCCTGATTTTTCTAGGCCATTCCAGGTGTTCTCATTTGCTTCCTTTCATACTGTAGCTGCATGTTTGTTACAGAAAAATGAAGATGGTTTTGAACAGCCCATCGCCTTCTTCAGTATGTCCCTGCAGGCCTCTGAATTGAAGTATGATATTATGGAAAAGCAGGCATATGCACTTGTTAGAGCCATTAAAAGTTTCAGACCATACTTGGTAGGGTCACATATAATTGCATATGTACCTCATGCTGCAGTCAAAGACATATTCACTCAGCAGGAGGTGACTGGAAGAAGGTGCAGATGGATAAACAAACTGCAGGAATTCAACATAGACATACGAGTTACTAAATTGATAAGAGGACAAGGACTAGCCAAGATGATGGCACAGTCAAACTTGGAAGCATGCCAAGTTAATGCAGTCCAAGATGAGAATGTAAGTGCATCAGGATCTGAATGGTACAAGGATATTGTCTATTATTTGCAAAATCTGAATTGTCCTTCCCATTTCAGTGACAATCAAAAGAGGACTCTAAAGCTACATGCAATCAGGTATGTCATTGTTCAAGGTGAGCTGTACTGGAAAAATCCTGATGGTGTGCTGCTGAGATGTGTGGATAAGAACATGGCTAACAATATTTTGATTGACATGCATAAAGGATTGTGTGGTGGCCATTATACTGCCCAAACAACAGCTCATAAAATTCTCAGGGCAGGATATTGGTGGCCCACTCTCTTTTCAGATGCACAGAGGTTAGTAAGGAAATGTGACCCTTGCCAGAGATTCTCAGGAAAGCTGAAATATCATGGTGCTTTACCCCTCAGAGCTGCACCTGTGGATGCTCCATTCCAGCAATGGGGAATTGATTTTATAGGGGAAATTGCAGACAAATCAAGTGGGGGACACAGTTGGATTTTGGTGGCAACTGACTACTTTACCAAATGGATTGAGGCCATCCCAACTAGAAGAGCTACAAGTAAGGTGGTGACAGACTTCATACTAGAGAACATCATCATCAGGTTTGGAGTACCATCTAAAATAATCACTAATAATGCTATGTGCTTCAGATCAGGTGAGTTTGTTGATTTTTGCAACAGGTATGGGATAAGCCTGTCATATACATCACCATATCACCCACAAGGAAATGGTCAAGCAGAATCAAGCAATAGGAGCATCATGAAAATTGTCAAGAGGATACTGGACAAGAACAAGAGAGCTTGGGACTCAAAGTTGAATTTAGCAGTATGGGCTGACAGAGTGACTGTGAAAAGGGCTATTGGGAAGTCACCTTTTGAGCTAGTATATGGTGCATCAGCTAGACTGCCCATAAACAATCTCCTACCAGTTTACAGATTCATTCAAGAGTATGATGAGGAGATTGAAGATCCCATGACAGGAAGAGTGAATCAGCTGGTTGCATTGGATGAAGACAGGAGGAGAGCCCACCAGATCAATCTCAAAAGACAACAGGATATGAAATATCAGTTTGACAGGAGAGCTACAAAAAGGAAGTTTCAAGTAAATGATCTGGTGCTCATTTGGAATGCTAAAGATCAGGAAAAGGGTAAACATGGTAAGTTTCAACCCTTATGGATGGGCCCATATCAGGTTTGCAATACTCATGGGGAGGATTCTTATTTCCTCCAGGGCCTAGATGGTGAAATTCTGGAATTGCCTGTGCATGGCCAATTCCTTAAGTTCTATTTTGCATAATGACTGGTTGCTGTGCACATTTGTAAAATATGTATGTAGTGTAACTGCCTTGTACAGCTCGCGTTTTTTGGCTTTTTGTCAGGTCTGCCTGGAGATCTGGTTCTCGCTGCAGGTTTTCACCTGCACGTCCCCATTCGGAGCCACTGTTGACACTCATTTTGACCAGGGGTTGATTTATCATGATCAGGAGGTTTCTTCATTTGAAGCCTTTATCTTCTTGCCCATTTTTTCTAAGTGTTGGACCTCCTCAGTATTTTTTAGCTGCATCATCATATTTTCTTGAGGAGGAGGTCATCATCATCATGTTTGTTTCCATGATGGTCAGCATCATCATGTTCTCCTTCGACCGGTTTCTCATCGTCATCATCATATTTCGCTGTCGGGTGATGTTCGGGTTTTATCCTGATGATGCTGACGAGCTACAGTGCACCCTGATCTGCTTGCGAGGGTGATGTTTCAAAGTCTCTGGTGATCTTCCATTTATCACCTTGCGCGAGCATGATGATGATGTTGCTTATTCTTTGAATTGCTCGACCTAACTTGTTTTTTCCTAAGGGTCGTGTTCATCATCATCATATTTCCAGTTATCATCCTGCTGCTTGTGGAGGTCATCATATTTTCTGCCTTCATGATATTTCGCCGGGGTGATATTTTTATCATCGGGTGATCTTGGTTAACATCATCCTGATGATGTTGTTGAAAGAGTTGTAATTGCGACCCGATATTCACTAGGGTCATCATGTTTTGGAACGTCAGGATGATCTTAGTCAATATCATCCTGATGATGTTGTATCACTTCTTGTTCTTTGTTTCTCATCCTGATGATGATGACGTCATCAGGATGTTCATCGGCCAGATTTTTGTTATAAGCTCAGCAGGAGGATGTTCCTCCGAAGGATCAGGTTGTGCCGATTATCATGAAGGGTATATTTCAAATATCATGATGACGTCAGGGTGATATTTCGAACAACAGGATATCATGCTGCTGGAAGATGATGATGATGAAGTCTATACTAGTGTCGTTAGGAGCAAAAGTACCGACATGATATATGCTCATGACCTAGTATATAAGGTGTTATTGAGGTCATCGCGGGGTGCATGTGGGATATTGTTATCCTGCATTTTCAAATATCATGATGATGAATCTCGGCGGGAAATGCTTGCGATGGTCTGTATGATGTTCTTCCCGAGGCCGCGGGTTGGTGCGCCATTAATGGCGAAGGTTGCAGAGGTATGGGCGATGGCGTGGGTCGATCTTGTACCCGACTGGAGGTGTACATCAGCGGACAGGGGCGCAGGGCTCGAGAAATCTTCCTGTCTCCTCCCCCACCTGCTGCATTCAAGTTTGGGCGCCAATCCGGTTGTGTTTGAGCGCCATTTCCATGATACTGTGTATCTGGCGAAATTCTGGTCAACATTGTAATTAATTGCTGAGCACCTACCTGGCTGTTATAAGCAGGTGGTCTTGCTCATTTGAAAGGTTGTTGAAAGTTGATGATTTTGGCTCTGTAATGCATGACAAGCTGATCTGGTTGCTCTGTACAGCTTACCTGTGAGTTTATGTATCTCTTGTTGTTTGTTTTTGGCATGAACCCACTGATTTCATGATTAAACTTATATGAGAAATGCTGTTTGGCATGTGTTGTGTTAATTCTGTCTCCAGTATTGCATGTATCCTTCTTCTGAATCTGGATGTTTGGTAATGTTTAGATTCTAGAGCATAGAATTCCTGTGCTGAATGTCTGATCTTTTAACTTCTATTCAAGGGGTAGATTAAACTGTTTTCAGGTTGAACATTGGGAGGGATATACTGTAGTAGGGATACCATAAGTAGAGATAACCTAACACTTTGTATTGGGAGATGCCTGTAAGGCAGGTATCACATATATCCCCTTGAAATTCGGTTTTAGTTGTTTATGCTGATCATTCACAGGTGTATGTCTATTGACTCCAGGCCCTGGATAGGCACCAATCATGCTTTGTTTTGTGTTATAACCATATCCAGCTTTGCATCCACACTTAAACTCCAAAGCAAAATCTAAAACCAACATTAGGACATTAGAGTTAGTTTTAGGAACCTCAGTCCTCTGTCTACAACTGCAAATAGGCCCAAAGCTAGCCCCTTTGCCCTTATCTTTCAGTTTTGGTCTACTTACAGGAGGACTATCTGCTTTCTGTCAACATCCCAGCCTTGCATGCATATCCTCATGGATGTTGAGTAGGGAATACCCCCCTAGGTCTTGCAGAGCCTGAAGAAGAAGAGGAGATAAAATATAGAGTCTATCTCCTATACTGTTGACCCCCTGGCCCAGAGCTCCTGTTGATCACTGATGGCTACCTTGTAGGGACTCCGGGAATAAGCATCCAGTCTGGGAAAAAGTCAACACAAGGAATTGTCTACAGGGCTGTCTACAAGTTCATCACACATGATTCACATATCTAGAGTCATTATTGGCAATCAATTGTTCATATGCAAGGCATTATCTTTGACTGGACTGTCATATTCCCCTGCTATTACAACCTATTAAGACTATCACAAAACTCATTAGGAACCCAAAGAATTCACTATTCCATATAGAGTGATCATGGCTAAAATAGGGGTTGTAATTTTACATGAATAGTAGGTTAAGAAAAACCCATACATATTATATCAAAGGGAGAATGTTACAACAGTCTTGAATGCATAAATGTACTTATCTTGAGACAACCATCTCCTAACACTGTTGCAGCATGTTACAAAAGTGTTTAATTCATTAATTGTGTCTATTCTTTAATTCATTAAGTTTGTCTATTCTTTGTTGTGAAGCAAATACAATTGACACATGTAAAGACAAATTCCACAATCTTTGCCAACATCCTCCCTATCTCTACAAAAATAGGATCTTTGGAACAATGTATGGACAACCATCAAAGCTTAAAGGATATAGGAATTTCATCACATGTAATTGCAGTTGCCCTTGTAGACATGTATGCAAAGTGTGGAAGCATAGACAAGGCATGTGGACTGTTTGATAGAACACATGATTTTTGGCTTTCATTATGGTTTATCTTACTACTCATTCTTGGTGTGTACTTCACTTGAAGTTATCGTGAATATGTTTGAGGGCTTGTATTCTTCTTGGTGAAGGCTTGGTTGTGGTGAATTTTGTGTAATATTGAGTCTTCTAGTTGTTTCTTCTCTTTGGGTACTATGACCCTATTACATGGTTGAATTCAAGTGGGTTCTCAAGTGTCACTTATTTGGGTTGATTGTGTTTTACAATAGTGGTAGAGGTTTGTGAAGGTGTTTGTGAAGTTGACTATGATGAATATTATGTAGGTTTTATTTTGAATGGTGGAAAAGGGTTTGGTTTCTCAAGAAGTATTATACATTTGGACTTTATCTTATGAGCATTATGGTGAAGGTCAATGGCATTGTGTTAGTCATAGTGACAAATCCTAGAGGCTTGTGCAGTGTAATATACCTATACTCAACTTCTCTCTCTTGTGTGGAGTATAAAGTTGGAATAGAAATATAAAATGCCAATCTTGGGTTAAAAACCTCATGGTGGGATAAACATGTCCCTACACCCTTTTTTAAGTGCCCGGAATGAATTTGTAGATGATGGTAAAGAAAAAAGTAGAGTGCCTTCTAAAATGACTAGTTTTCTCTTGAATATTGTTGTGGTTGTTAGTTCCATGTGTATAGTCTCATTGATAAGATGTATTGTTATTATCCCTTAAGAACAAAGTAAAAATGCTTTACTTTGATTGAATATGTGGATAACAATTATGTATGTGCATATGAGAAAAATGTTACCTTAAAAGAATTTGAAATATTTGCAAGGGCTATAGGATAGACCTATGGCTTTATTGTAACTCTAAACTGATTTTTAATGAAACCCTTATTTATGGAATTGTTATTGTGTATATTTTTGAAATAATTATGCTCAAAGTATATATGTTGCAATAATTGCAAGATATGCACAAAATGGATTTGTTGATAAGGATTTACAAACTTTCAAGCAAATGTGATTGGCAGGTGTAAATCCAAATTCCAGAACCTTAACCAACATCCTCTCTACCTATGCCAAAATGGGATCTTTGGAACACGGTATCCATCAAAGCATAATGGATATGGGAATTTTGTCAAATATGTTGTAGTTGTAACTACCCTAGTAGACATGTTTGCAAAGTGTGGAAGCATAAACAAGGTAGGCAAACTGTTTGACAGAACACCTCAAAGAGTGCCATCTCATGGAATGCAATAATTGCAAGATATACACAAAATGGATTTGTTAATAAGGCTTTAGAAACTTTCAAGCAAATGCAATTGAGAGGTGTAAAGCCAAAATGCAATCTTTGGAACATGGTATAGACATCCATCGAAGCATAAAGGATATGGGAATTTTGTCAAATCTTGTAGTTGCAACTATCTTAGTAGACATGTATGCAATGTGTAGAAACATAGACAAGTTACGTGAACTGTTTGACATGATGCCTCAATGAAATGTCATCTCATGGAATGCAATGATTGCAAGATATGCAAAAAATGGATTTTTTGATAATGCTTTATAAACTTTCAAGAAAATACAATTGGCAGGTGTAAAGACAAATTCCATAACCTTAGCCAACATCCTCCCTTCATATGCCAAAATAGGATCTTTGGAACATGGTATGGGCATCCATCAAAGCATAAAGGATATGGGAATTTTGTCAGATCTTGTAGTTGCAACTACCCTAGTAGACATGTATGCAAAGTGTGGAAGCATAGACAAGGTACATGAACTATTTGACATGATGCCTCAATGAAATGTTGTCACACGGAATGCAATGATTGCAAGATATGAAAAAAATGGATTTTTTGATAAGGCTTTAGAAACTTTCAAGAAAATGCAATTGGTGGGTGTAAAGACAAATTCCACAACCTTAGCCAACATCCTCCCTTCATATGCCAAAATAAGATCTTTGGAACATGGTATGGACATCCATCAAAGCATAAAGGATATGGCAATTTTGTCAGATCTTGCAGTTGCAACTACCCTAGTAGACATGTATGCAAAGTGTGAAGCATAGACAAGGTACTAAACTATTTGACATGATGCCTAAATGAAATGCCATTTCATGGAATGCAATGATTTCAAGATATGTAAAAAATGGATTTTTTGGATAAGGCTTTATAAACTTTCAAGAAAATACAATTGGCAGGTGTAAAGCCACTCCACAACCTTAGCCAGTATCCTCCTTGCCTATGCCAAAATGGACATCCATCAAAGGATATAAGATATGGGAATTTTGTTAGATGTTGTAGTTGCAACTGCCCTTAGAGACATGTATGCAAAGCGTGGAAGCATAGACAAGGCACATGAACTATTTGGCATGATACCTCAAAGAAATGTTACCTCATGGAATGCAATGATTGCAAGATATGAACAAAGTAGATTTTTTTATAAGGCTTTAGAAACTTTCAAGAAAATGCAATTGGTAGATGTCCATTACAAAACCTTAGAAATGGTATCTTTGGAACATGGTATAGACATCCATCAAAGCATAAAGGATATAGGAATTTTGTCAAATGTTGTAGTTGCAACTACCCTGCGAGACATGTATGGAAAGTGTGGAAGCATATACAAGGAAAGTGAACTATTTGACACGATGCCTCAAAGAAATGTTGTCTCATGGAATGCAATGATTGCAAGATATGCATGAAATGAATTTTTCATAAGGCTTTAGAAACTTTCAAGAAAATGCACAAAACAAACTTTCAACCGAATGCAATTGGCACGTCAAAAACCAAATTGCACAACCTTATCCAACATCCTCCTTGCCTATGCCAAAATGGGATTTGGGGAACATGGTGTGGACAACCATTAAAGCATAAAGGATATAGGAATTTTGTCACATATTGTATTTGTAGCTACCCTTGTAGACATGTATGGAAAGTGTGGAAGCATAGACAAGGTGCATGAACTATTTGGCATGATGCCTCAAAGAAATGCACAGTCTCATGGAATGCAATGATTGCAAGATATGCACAAAATGGATTATTTGAAAATGATTTATAAACTTTCAAGCAAATGCAATTGGCACGTGTAAAACCAAATTCCTGTAATGATAATTGATCATCATATTAAATATTTAATATAAATTGTCATATACATAATGTCATGAACATAACATCTAGTCTATATATAAAGCCATATAGGCATGTTCAAACAAAGTCATACAGGCATATACAAAAATATACATCAGTAACATACAAAAAAGTCCCAAAATCTAGTTTCCTATGGAATTTCATCAGATAATCGACAACCCTTGCTTGGCCATGAAGATGGACAGCCAATCAGTGACTCATCCTCTCTCTCCCATCGAGTAGACCTCCTCAACAGAGCTTTTTGTAGCTCCACCTGTTCATACAATCAAACAATATGCACATTAATATATAAAACATGAAATATATAACATGACATATGTAATCGATCACTTACTGCTACCCAATGATCACTCTTGATCATCTTTTCTCTCTCTTTGTCCATAGTTGGACGGGTTGGAGTTGTGACCTCCTATGAGAAGAATCAAGAAGCAAAATTAACTTAACATAAATATCATTTATGTACATCAAATTACATGAGATAAAACAAGAAATAAAAAATGACATTTTTATGTTAATGGCTCATACCTCAGTCAAAGGATTTGAAGACAACATGGTTGTAGCAATGCCTACCTACATTGACTCACGAAGATGAGGAGGAGTCTCCATATTCAACATCTGAAAATAGAGTTCAAGGTTATTCGACCGAAATGGATACATGACATTATTTAAATGAATAATGATTACAAATGGTTAAATTTACCTCCGTATAAGTGGTTTTGCATCCAAGGGACCAAGGAAACTGTGGAGGTGCTGGTGAAGCTCCCTATTGAAATCATCAAATTGTCACTAAATAATATTACCATTGATATATGTACAATATTTATGATCATGTGATAAATTACATACCTGTTGACTTGACCTCCTTTCATAACCTACCAATGGATGGCTAACAGAGGTAGCATGAAGACTCTGACCCTAGAATTTCATTGCGTAAACATTTACATACATTAATTTTGACTTATAATATAGATAGTCATATAAAATTAATTACAAATTTCAAATAAGAATATATTAAATCAAGATGAAACTTGTCAAAAATTACCTAAGAGTCAATACCAAATGTACATTATAAGACATCATCTATGACAACAACATCATCCAATATGGATGTGTCCATCATTAGATGTTGCCCTTGCGTTGCAGCATCCTGTCGAGAGTCTTGTCGTGAGTCTTGTGTCCCATAATCGCACAGGTTCCCACATGAACTACACAAATGTGGGGACAAATGACACATGTTGCTCTCACCCTCATTGGCCTGGGCGAGATCATCGTCGTGCTATGCTAGAGATTGTGTGAGAGCACTCAATGAATGTAATGTCTCCACCTCAACACTCTCCTTCAAAGTCGAAGGGAGTGACACATGTTCTGGCCTTAACAGGGGTCTAGGTACATGATTTTGGTCTCGTTGAGCCCCCTCTCTATCTTGGGCAGAGCCACCACCTTTGCCATGGAACTCTTGAATGTCAAAATAATTAGTAAACTTCTTGAGGACAAACTTGCAATGGATTTTCCTCAAGAAATATTGTGGCACCTCATTGTTGTTGCATGGACGCTCATCAAACACCATGTACCATCTATCCCAAAAGTCTTGGGATATATCTTGATTCCTACACCAATGAATAGGGAAGTGTTTGCAAGTCTCTTCTAATCTTTGGCTAGTTTTAGGATTAATAAAATGTGAACATAATGCAAATTTTATAATTTTTTCATTCTTCACTTGTTCATAAGACAATTTGTTAGTATAGTATTGCCGACACCTCTCCCTATAGTCATGAAATTCAGTGATTTGTTTTGTCACCAATTCGGTGTGAGAAATAATCATCTCTAATGACTTCGCAAGCGCTCTCCTACGATCAGTGCTTGCACTTGGATTGTTTAACATTTCAATTAGGTTTTGAAGATTTTTTTTATTTCTTCTATTTGCCCTAAATAGTTTTCTTGAGTATATCTTTCATGGTGAGTACTTGAAGGTGGGGGGTTTTGAGGGTTTTTGGGGTTGTTTTTACCATCCTCAGCTAGATTTGTGTTTTGTCATGTCTCATTAATTGTAAATTCAATATAAAAAACTAATCAAACATTTCAAAAGTCAAAAATTCTTTTCAAACTCACAAAAATTAATCAAACCCTACCTTCTTCGGCTACTAGACCCTCTACATTTGCTTCATGACATCTTTGGGAGTGGGTTTGGCGAGGTGGCATCGTGAAAACATCAATCTCACTTTGCACTTGCTTGATTTGGCCTTCCTTGAACGTACTCGTGTTATGTCACTGGTTTTTTCTCTCCAAACTCTATTTTTGGCCGCGGGTATGAGGAAATGCCTATTTTTTTTTACTTTTTATGCAGAGCAAAATGTCAGCGCATTATAATGCACTCGTGTTTTCCTCTGCATGGGACCAAAAAGTCATGTGGCAACTTTTTGGCCCCACAACTCCATGCATACACCCATTTGCTTTTTGCTGAGCTTCGGGCCGATAAAGCGACATATTAAGGTTGTCTCCAATAGGACTTTAGATTCCTTTGTGCTTTCTTCTATGATATCAATCTGGGGAGTAGGCTTAGGAAAATCCTCGCATCTGCTCTCCATCCTTTTTCACCCTAGAAGCACACTTCAACTTTAACCCTATAATTTTATAATGCATATAATTATTTACATTAATTTTCATTCAAAATAGATTAATATAGTTAATTATAGATTTCAAAAGGAAATATAATAAATTATAGAACCTTACTAAAAATTACCTATTGGTCAATGCTAAAGGTCATATCCAGCAAGTCATCTATTATTACAATATTATCTAATATGTATGTATCATGGTCCTAGCCCTATGTAGTATAATCCTAAAATTATGGAGCATCCTCTCCAATGTGTGTATCATCATCATCCTTAGACCCATAATCAGAAAGAGCTCCATAGGCACAACAAATGTGTGGTGACTGTCAATACCTAGGAGGCTCACCCTTATCACCTTGTGAAAGGGTAAACGTTTAGAATTGTGTCACACTTTTATAAAGGAATCAACCAACACAAATATATATTTCCAACTTAAATGATGAAAAGGTCATATATATGTTTTGAATTTTAAAATGACATAACTAATGAAATGTAGAATTTTTAATATAGTTTATGCTTATAGTTGTTTAAATTTTCCATAATTAGTTAGATTTTTTTTGATGAATTTAATAGATGAATATTAATTATTGAAATTTTTTTAAGAAAGTGATGTCGATGGGATGTCAAGAAAAATATAGTATTTAATTAACTTTTTTTCTTTAATTTTTTTCCTACTTAGACAACTTAAATATTTAGTGCATGGAAAAAAATTCTAATTTTTGATG
This sequence comes from Cunninghamia lanceolata, assembly GCA_027924645.1. Lineage (NCBI taxonomy): Eukaryota > Viridiplantae > Streptophyta > Pinopsida > Cupressales > Cupressaceae > Cunninghamia > Cunninghamia lanceolata. The sequence goes on along the minus strand of BSBN01000213.1, from coordinate 24,222,952 downwards.
AATAATTATTTTTTAATAATTTTTAAAGTCAAATTTAATTAGAACATTATAGTTTTCATGGGATGTCAACTTTTGTAGAATTATTTATTTTATTTTAAAAAATACCCTCTTGGAGAAGATTCTCTCCTCTAGTGCGTCGTATATTCTTCAAAAAAAAAAATTACCTATTTATTTTTAATTTCTAATTAGTTGTATGTTTGATTATAATAACCTACTTGTAATAAATTTGAAAATAATGCTAATATAACTAATCAAAATATTAAAAAAATTCTATTTCTAAGTTCAAGACTCTAAGATCTACCAAAGGGTATTTTCAAATTTTCATGAAAATGCCTTTTAGTTGGAGAAATTTGGAGTTGAACTTGAAGTTTTGTTCAATTTTTTGAAAATGGGGTGTTGGCTACCACATGGGATGCCATAGACAATTTTGGGCAAGATGATATCACTCGAAAAAGTTTCAAGTGAAACTCTCTTGACCAAAACCTTCTATGCAAATAAATACTATTTTCAAAGTTGAAATCATATTTAATATATTTAATAATTTCAGGTGAAAAGGTTCCAGGTGAAACTCTTTATGCCACACAATGCCACATAAGTGCTATGTGGTTTCGAGTAGAACTATTCCTCCCAAAACTATTTAGTTGGTTGAAAGTGTGACTCATGTTTGAACTTTTACCCAAAAGAGGCCTATTATGTTGTTATAAGGTCTATGTGATAGAATTGATAAACTGTAGGGTTTCCACCTCAACACTCTCCATCATAGCTGAAGGAAATATGGCATGCTAAATAGATGGCCTAGCTAGGGGTCTCACTAGGTGGTCTTAGGCACAACATTCCCTCTCCCTATCTTGTGTAGAGTCTTTTCCTCTACCCTAAAATTTGTGCATATCAAAGTAAATTTAGAATATCATTGAGGATGAACTCACAATAGAGTTTCCTTAAGAAATATTGGGGAACCTCATTATTGTTGCATGGGAGATGGTAAAAAACCATCCACTACCTATCCCAAAAATTATCTGCTATTTCTTGGTGTCAGCACCAATAAATAAAGAATATTTTGTAAATTTGATGCATGGGCACATTAGTTCTTAGATCAATAAATAATGTGGATAAATCATATTTCAATATTTCCTTATCTTTGACTTATTTATATGACAATTTTGTAGAATAAAATTGTCGTGCATTCTCTTAATAATTTGACCATGTGGTTATTTGGCCACTAGAAAAATTTATATGAGAAATTATGGATTCCAAGGATGTCACAAGGGCTCTCCAATGTATGCTCATTGCATTTGAATTTTTTAATGTTTCAACCAATGTTTGGAGTTTTTTTTTGTTTTCTTTAATCTACCCTAATATATTGATCTGTGTTAGAAATGAAGGTAAACGACTATCAATGAAAATCTGATTACAACTATAATATAGATATTTAACTATGCAAAACCAAAATGGAGATAGTATGAAATCAACACAAAGAAATAATAGAACAGAAGATCAAACACATAACACAGTGTTTATATGGAGAAACCCTTTTGAGAAAAAAAATCCACACACAAAGAGATGCATTGGTTTGTATTAACTTGAAAAGAGTTTACAATACAACATTATCAATCTTCTCTTCAGTCTTCAATCTAGTAGCACCTATTTTTCAGTCCCACCTTTCTACTCTACTCATTCGTAACTTTGTAATACAATATCCTCATAAATGGGTTGCATTCTAGGAAAAGAAAATCCAACATTACCTCTACCGTCAGAATTGTGACCTAATGATGAATGGTCTAGATTTACAATATATATATAAATATATAATATGGCTTTTGGGGGTGCTGCCCCCAAACCCCCACTCGGGCATGTGGCCCCTAGACCCCCCACTAGGGGGGTCATCCCCCTGGACCTTGCAGGGGGGTACCCTTGCACCCCCCACCCCCCCAAAATGAAATGTGCTCCATAACCAACATCCATCAGGTACTGGGATCAAACATGCGGCTGAAACAAGATCGCTACTTGGTGAAACTTTTCATCACTTATGGGTGATTTAAAAACAATAATACGAATAATAAATTACATAGGATTTACAAGGTTGATGACACCTTAATCCTAACAATCTATGTCTCACAAGGGTGTCACAAAATGGATGGAGAAGTTTACGGAGGGTTAGGTTGTGCCTGCTCTTTAGCAAGGTTTTCCTCATGCACTCCATTTGGTGAATCAAGGTTTGGAGGCATTAAGGGGCTTTGATTTGCTAAAAACTAAAGAAAAATTAGAATAATTAAAAATAACTTTTTCATATTCAAATCAATAAAAATACTAAAATTTTACCTTGTGGAGCTTATAGACCTCATTGAACTCATGAACATCGTGGCAGCATGGTGTTGGTGTTAAATTTTCTTTAGCTAGCACAAAACGTGATTGTAGAAAAATCATGTCATGTTTTGAAAGCAATGGGTAGAAATGAGCCTGTGACCCTTTTTTTGCTTTTATTTTCACAAAATGTGCTTATGTTATAACACAACACATTTTGGCTTGGTAATGACTAAGTCTTATACTCATGACTACCAATCCATAACACTATTAGGCTTAGTAGTGTCATCAACCTTGTAAATTATATGTAATTTATTATTTCTATTATTGTTTGTAAATCACCCATAAGGGATGAAAGGTTTCACCAAGTAGCGATCTTGTTTCAGCTGCATGTTTAATCCTAATACCTAACTGATGTTGGTTATGGGGCCACATTTAATATATATTTTTCATTGTAAATCTGGACCATTCATCATTAGGTCACATAATTGATGGTAGAGGTTATGTTGGATTTTCTTCTCCTATAAGGCAAGCCCTTTATGAGGATATTATATTATGAATGTGAAGAGTAGAGTAGAAATTTAGGACTAGAAAAATAGGCGTTGCTGGATTGAAGACTGAAGAGAAGATTGATAGTGTTGTATTGTAAACTCTATTGAAGTTAATATAGACTAGTGCATCACTTCTTGTGTGGATTTTTTTTATCGAAAGGGTTTCTCCACGTAAACACTATGTTATGTGTTTGATCTTTTATTCTGTTATTTTTTTGTGTTGATTTTCTACTATCTCCATTTTGGTTCTGCACAGTTAAATATCTATATTATAATTGTAATCAAATTTTAGTTTTTTTCTTCATTTCTAACATTCAGTATCAGAGCCTGCCCAGTTATGTGTTTTTGGTGGAAGTGTGAGGTTTTTTGAGTTGTAGTGGGTGTTTTGGTTGAATTTGTTGTAGACACCTAAAATTGACCATGCCTTGTCGATACATCATTTGAAACACCTCATGAGACGTTTTTCCCTTTCCATCACCCAATTAGTTAAATAAATCATATTTATTTAATTAATCCAATTTAGTACCATCATAATCCCATTTTTAATCCCTCTAGCCAATTAATTAAATAAATTATATTTATTTAATTAATGTATTCCACATCATCCCTCATCCAAATTAATTAAATAAATTAAATATTTATTTAATTAATGCATTCCACATCATTACTTTCCAAAATTAAATAATTTTATTATTTAATTACACCTTTGTCTCTATCTCCACATTTGTCTCTATGTAAGGTGGAAACCATTTGACTTTAAATCCTCTCATTCAACCTTCATGAGACACTTGTCAAATGACTACAACTCCAACTATTATTTAATCCTAGCCATCCATCCCCAATCTAATCCAAGCCATCCAATCCTATCACTCATCTCCTATAAATCAAGTCTCGCTCAAAACATTTTGGACATCCACATTTCAAGTATCATTATGTTGTTGAAATCATTCTAGGTCTTCTCATCCATCATCTTCTCACTATTGTTATGCTACAGAAGTGAGCAACCAACATTCCTCCCATATTCAACCTTTGAAATTATGCATTCCTATGCAAGATTAAGAAGAGCAATGGAGATAAATCAAGCGTAGCGTGGAGATTGGTTTACATTTGCATTTGTTATTTTGATTTTCATGTTATCTTGTACTCTACTATGCTTGTTAAGGTTTTATTATTGTTGTTTATGCTTTTACCCTGATTTTTACCCTAACTACATTTGGCACACTCGGTGGGACTTTGTACTTAAATTTGTAGATCTACTAGCTTGTTTTTTGCAGGTTTTATTAACTTTTTGTTGCAGATCTGCCATTTTTTGGACAAAACCCTAGGTTTTAAAGATTTCATCATATCTTCCAAACGGCTGCAAATTTTTCTACAAGATTTTGACAAAAGTTTATCCATCATCTTAGGAAACTACAGCAGAAAATTGTGAGTTTATCGTCGTCTTTGTAGGAGTTATCATGATTTTATTTTTTTCTTCATAAAATCGACTTTCTAAGCATAAAATTTTACATTTATGGAAAGCTCTTGAAATTCTAATGGGGATCTATGCTTTACAGATTTAATTTGGAGGTCAAATACGATGCGAAAAAATTGGATCATTGTCTACTATAGGTTTTTCACAAATCCATATTTCTAGGCACCAATCAGGGAATTTTTTTGACTTCTTTACATTTCTGGAAAGCTCTCAGAAAATTAGTAGGGGTCTCTTCTTTGATTTTTTATTTTTCAGATCAATAATGTCTTGAAATAATCAAATCTAATTTGACTATGTATCTGAAATTACAATTTTCCTTATCTGATGAGCTTATTTTTTTATGGTTGCATTATAATATCATTTTCTAATTTTACAGGTGATCATATGGACCTGTAGCAGCATTTAGATCAGTCATACACAGATTGGAAAGCAAAAATATTCAGGTGCGCTCATTTCATCTATCATTTTTTTCATTTCAATTAATCATTGTTTGCAAACACACTTCAATTTAGGCATAAAAAGAACATCTTGTTTGCATACACATTTTGATTTGGGCTCTAAAACATACTCTTGTCTTAATTCACATCAAAAATTGAGCATAAAATGAGCAAGTGCCTTCTTTCACACATTTTGACTTGGGGTTAAAAGGAACAAGTGTCTTCATGTTTGGTGAATTTGCATGTGACTAGAGGTGTGTATGCTCTTCTCATGCGCTTTGTGTGATCTTGAGAATCAAAAACACCTCTCATCCATTCAATTTCACACCACACATTTCATCTTTAAAGAGGAAATTAACAAGTGCAAGTGTAAATCAAGTGCGCGTGTGTATGCTCTCTCCTCACACTGCAAGGTGATCTTGGAGATCAAAAACACCCACATGGTTTGCTTTTGTCATACCTTTCCTAGGAGGCCTGCTTGGAGACACACCACTCCAAGGGATGACCTCAACTCTAGCATTTCAGCGGAGTATAAATAGTGAGGTGTGAATCGAAAGACACCCTCTTTGGAAATCAAAGTCTTGTCACTCTTGGCTAAGCCCCAAATATCTTTATACCTTTGGGAAGTGAAGGTGAAGGGTGGGTTACCCGTTTCTCTCAAGTGTGTGGTACTATTTCACTTTCATTTCATGAAATTGGGCCCCCTGTACCTTGAGTATATTGGGGACATCTTTAGTCAACTTATGTAACCTAGAGTAAGACCTAATTGGCCATACCCCACTTAACTAGTCTTAGGGCTTGTTGATGTGTCTTCCACGTGTGCTTGCTTAATCAACACATTATTCAAATTTCAAAGTCAAATTTTCTTATATGTCTTGTGTGTGTGATTCATGTGTGTACATGTGTAATCATTTGTTTGCAAATTGCCAAATCAAGCTATAAACACAAACACATAAACACTTCTTCCTAAACATTCTTTCCATCACATTCACTCTAAGAAAAACCATCCTAATCATCATCATCCTCTTTCTAATTCAATCATTCATCATCCTACTCATTCCACATCATCATCCAAATCTTAGTCAAGCACTTGCCAAAAGGGTCTTAATCCTTAAACACATGTGTGACACCATGCCAACATTAGAAGACCTAGTACCATAATTCCAATACATCATTCAAACACTTTACCAAATGCCACAACCTCTAGACCAATGAATCATTCAAAAGGTCCATGTCATCATCCAACAACTCCAAACAAGCCAGTCACCTCAAATGCAACAACTCCTAGCACAAGCCCTACACTTCCTAGCCACTTGTCAAACCCAACAAGCACATCATCCTCTATCCATTCACTATCAACCAATGCCACCTCAACCCTATGTGTCATCCCCCTCCACTTCATATCAAAATAATCCATCCACATGCCAAATCAATTCCCCATTAACTTATCCCACTTCATACCAATATAATCCATCCACATGTCAAATCAATTCCACATCAACTTACCCCACTTCATACCAATCTGATCCATCCACATGTCAAGGGTTTGACTGAGGCAATTCCCTAAACACCATAACCCTCCAAACCCTCTCTTGTCATCTTGTGTGCAAGTTACAAGAGCAAGATCTAGAAGATACAGAGCTACAGGAAGACTGAGTGTAGATTAGGGTTTCAAGAATTGACAATAGTCAATTCCACATCAACTTATCCCACTTCATACCAATCTAATCCATCCATATATCAATTCAATTCCACATCAACTTATCCCACTTCATACCAATCTAATCCATCCACATGTCAAATAAATTCTACATCAACTTATCCCACTTCATACCAATCTAATCAATCCACATATCATATCAATTCTACATCAACTTATCCCACTTCATACCAATCTAATCCACCCACATGACAAATCAATTCCCCATCAACTTATCCCAATCTAATCAATCCACATATCATATCAATTCTACATCACCATACCCCACTTCTTCCAATATCAACCAAAATGCATATCAATCGATACCCCAAGATCTTTTATCTACATATCCCACCATTTCACCTAACCACCAAGACTATCAATGGCCTTCACAACAAGAACATGCAATCCTAAGTTACCCTATGCAGCAAGACCTAATATCCTTTGACAAGGGAGATACCAATCTAAATTATTTATCCTATGAGTACCCTCCATCATCATCCACCCAAATGCTAATCCAGATGCCTAATAGGCCTATCTTGATACCACCATGTGATCCCACTCCTAATCCATTGATCTACCAACCTTCTAATCCATCAAGCCCTCCATTACCTTCATCACGATGTTACTCTAATCCTCCACCAAGAGATAATGTTGAGATGATTCTACAATGGATTCTTGAAGAAAAACTCATTTAACTTTCTAAAATCAAACCATGTGAGGAAAGTGTATTTATTTCCCTTGGGTACAATGAATATGACTCTTGTGCATACCATATGATCAAAGGTCATAATACAAATGAATGCCCCATATTTATCTCAATCCTCTGCAAGATGTACACACATAACACCCTTAAGCATGCTAAATCATTCCAATCCCATGTGTCAACCCCATCTAGCCCAAGTCCTAATCCATCCAATCCTCCTATCCTTCCATCCAATCAAAATCCTAATTCTAATTCTACACTATCCACCATCATTATTCACCCATACACTTGCAAAGGATGTGACCCAATAGCTATTAGCAAGGAATAAACTATCTCCATGTCAAACACCTATCCTCGATTTTATCAAAGAATCTCCCAACACCTTGACTATTCCTACAATCCCATCATGTGGTCAACAACCCATAGAGCCTATTGAAGAGTCTCCAACTATAAGTCCAAGTCAAGATCCATCATGCCCTCATGTCGATAATCCTCAAGAGCATGTCAAGACTACCCAAGATCCTTCCACTTCCATCTAAAATTAAGAGGTATGTCAAGAGTCTAATTTAAAGCATGTGGAAACATCAAGCCCTTATTCTAATCAAGATCAAATCCTTTCCATTCCACCCACCCACAACCTATACCTTCTTTATGATCAAGATATTACCTATGAAGAAGCTATCCATGAGCAACTTGGTCCTATACCTATCCATGAGAAAATAATCCAAATCCAACCTATCCATAAACATATATTTTCCATGATCAAGATATTATCCATGATGAAGAAGAAATCCACGAGTACCTGGATCCTATCCATAATCCCATAACTATCAATGAGAAAGATATCCAAATTGCTCCAATCCATCCTCCATCTAGCCCCATCCATGATCTACAAACATCTACTTCCCTTGATGAGACACTTGGCTCCCAAGAAAACATAGATGATCAAACCAATAGCTTGGATCATAATGAACATAAGCAAGATCTTAATGATCCTTCCACATCCACTATCAACCATGTTGCAAGTCCACTAACATATCCCCTTGGTCTTACCACCTTTATCCATGAATGTTCTTCCCTAGGGGAGAAACAACCTTTGTCCAACTCGCCTTCTCCATCTAATAACATACTCAAGTCTAGTGTTCAAACGACACCTAGTCCCATTGTCCATCGCATACTCCAAACCATGAACTACCAAGGTAAAGGTTTAGGCCTTCATGAACAAGGTACTTTGGAGCCCATACATGTCAAAGTCCCTCCACGCTCATATGTCCTTGGATACACACCCCAAGGTAAACAATCTAAGGATGTTGGTACTTCCTCCATGCCTCCTAAATCCACCCCCTTCCATCCCAAATCCCATGCATCCTATCATACCTGTAAAACATATGTTTCCATTCCACCTCCATTATCCTACAAGTGTCAATAGCATGTGACCATACACCTTCCACCATCCACTTTACCTCCACTTCTTCCAACTCCTAATTTCCCTCCATCCACTTTACCTCCATTACTTCCAACTCCTAATTTTCCACCATCCACTTTACCTCCACTATTTCCAACTCCTAATATCCTTCCATCAACTTTACCACCACTTCTCCCAATGCCTAATATCCCTATCTTCCATAAATTCCATTACATTCCTAATCTTGATCAACAAATGCACACATTGTCTAAAAATTAAGCTTCCACTCCTTCCACCCATTCAAAAATCAATATTTGGATGCCTCTACCCATAAAGTCAAAAATTCTAAAGGTCCTAATGCCTTAGGGTACAAATGCAAAGAATCAAAGCAAGGTACATTAAAAAATACATCTAAGCCCATACCTCCAAAAGAAAAGGCCAAAACTAAAATGGTTTGGGTCCCTAAGCAAAAAGCAAGCATGTCAGATGTGGCCACATCACAAAAATCCCAACCATCCTCCTCCATAGAAAAATCCCATTCCATCCAAAAGTCTCATATTCCTCCATCCCACAAGAAAAACAAAATTCATAAAAATACTAAGTCTATGTTGGTACATAAATCACTCAATCATCCATCTCCTAAGCAAACATCACCATTACTTCCTGTTAGGGTAAAATTGGATCAACAATGAATATGCAATAATAATCAATATCAAATACCCAAAACTTCAATAGAATGGTGAACTAAGAAGATTCAATAAAATAAAGCAATGAACAACAAAGCAAACCTTCCTTAGATCGTAGCTTCCATTGATTTCCTATCACAATCATTCTTGCATGTATGAAATAGGGCCCTCAGAGAGTGCACTTCTTTGCTTTGTTAAGAATGTCGATTGAGAATGGCTATGATAATACCGCAATGAAGAGGAGCTTCACAATGAAGGTAGTAGTGTGTAGTAATGAATGTGATCACAAGCAATGAAGGAATTGGTGCCAAAGGCGCGTTGTAATTCTTGCAGAGTAACAATACTTAAAGATTGGATTAATAGAATGGAAGAATAGGGTTGTACTTATAGACTTGGGAGAGAGAAGATCAATGGTATAGAAAGAATGAGAAGATCAACGATTGAGAACGGTTGGGGAACGTGCAACGAATAGAAAGATGACATGTGTCTTGCTTTCTTTTGCATGAGAGGAATTAACAAGAATAGAAGAATGAGTTAAAGCATTTAAAAGAATATAATAATCAATTAAGTGATTTAAAACAAGAAGGGATTTGCATGAGAATAAGAAGATATTTTGCTTTATTAAATATTAGGAATATTTAATTGCATGTGCACAAAGATTGAATTATATTTAGAGATAACTCAATTTAGAAGAAAAAGCAACTTAAATAAATATTTGATTTATTTAAAGTTAGAGAAGATATTATTGGAAGAAACAATTAAATAATTGGTATTATTTAATTTAGAAGATAAGAAAGCAAATTAAATAAATAAATTTATTTAATTGTTGTGCATGATTTGGACGAATAAATAAAATATGTGATTTATTTTATTTTTAGAGACTGAGAGGATTTAAATAAATTTGATTTGATTTATTCAAATTTGGAAGAATGAATTTGATTTAATTAAATAATTAAGAATTATTTAATTATTTGGAAGAATTTATTTAAATAAAGGATTTTATTTAATTTTGACTTTAGAAGAGATAATTAAATATTTCGATATTTTAATTAACTTGGAGGAATGTGAATCGAATAAATAAATTTAATTATTTATTTATTGATAGAGGAAGGCAGACTTAAATAAATATTAAAAATATTTATTTAGACAGAGTTGTGTCATTTTTAGGCGTATACATTTTGCCCCTCTTTGATGCAATGTAGTTTACGATGTTGCTTCAAAGAATAAATAGTCTGATAATGATACATGCCCCAGTTTACCTCTAGTATAGGTTATAACGATAGGATTCCGCCTCGGGAGATTGGACGAGAAGAAGGCAGAAGGCGTGAGAGAGAATCTCATGAAGACGAAGGTGAAAAAACTAGGTTAGATTTGAAGAAAATAGGATGTGTTTCTCAAGAAACGAGAAGAAAAACTAGAAGAAACGGGTGTGGGAAGTAGTCACAGTCACCACCTAGCCAAATTAGGGTTTGCATGCTATATATAGGAGCAGGGTCCACAAGACAATTCATTTGCACACTTGTCTTAGTTTGATTTGCTTCAGAGAGCCTAAAGCAGCATAGAGCAGTCAGTACGAGGATGGATATTCCACGCGAGGAGCATCAATTCGAGCACATTCATAGATTCGACTAGCGAGCAGAGGTAGGACCCCCAGTATGTATCTCAAAAAATTTCTCCTAGGGTCGAGTTTCATAACAATAAATGCTAGGAGAAAACTAGGTTAGACAGAAGCGCTAAAAGGCAGTGCGGCGCATATGTCGCGCGAAATGGCGCATGCATATTCCTGCATCGCATGCATAGGATAAAGTGGCACATATGTTAAAGTCATGCATGTATAGAGAATTGCGGCACATGCATATTCCTATAGCGCAAATACGGTATGTTGCGGTGCATGTGTTGTAACAATGCTTTTGTAGCATAGGATGGCACATGCATTGATTTTTGCAGTGCTTTTGCCAGAAGTGGCGCATAGGTCAAGAAACAACACTTTTGTTAAAAAATGGTGCATTTATCACCTGTTGTGGTGCATATGTTATAGATAGGTAGATTACTTAGCAAAATTGACTCGATTGGCGTCCTGTTTGACGCGTCAATCGATAAGCTATCTCTGAGATTGCAAGAATCTAGTCAAGAGATGTAGTGTGTTGTTTTGATCAATTTGAAATGCTAAGTTAGTTGATATGGTTCTATAGATATGTTGAGTATGGTATTTGCAGCTTTAGGATGATGTCTTGCTTTTTCGTGCTTGCAGGAGGATATACGAGAGACACTTCATTCTAGGGAGCAGTTCCCTATGCCTTTGTTGCAGAGATACATGCTGACAGAGATAGATAGGGAGGTGCTTGGCACTATGGGCCTAGATTACGTTTGCTTCATGCCTGAGGTTCAGGTGAACCACGACTTGCTGAATGCTGCAGTGGAGAGGTTCCATAGCGAGGACGGTACTTTCCACTTTCCTACCGGTGAGATGACCGTGACATTGGAGAACGTCTACCAGATTTTGCATTTGCTGATTCAGGGTGAGCTTGTGGAGTATGATCCACAGAGAGATGCAGGACTTGCTGAGTGCAGGTGAGTGTTTGATGACCCAGAGTTGGTTGGACAGGTCATCCCTTGGCAGGATATTCACGATTACTACGACTACTTCCCAGGGATTGTAGTAGGACCGATCAGAGGTGTCGTATGCCCCGACCAGAGATTGCATGGGTTCCCCATTAGATGGGGTAGGATCATGGAGAGGATGGTGATAGAGGGCACTGGATATGCTTGGGGTGTTTGTGTACTTGCTCACTTATACCACGATATGCCTCAGGTAGTATATCATAGGAGTACGATCCTATCTACAGGCGTATCACTACTGCAGTTTTGGCTATGGGAGCACATAGCAATCATGAGACTGATATGTGTGTTTGATAGACAGAGGGGAGAGCCATACATCTATGGCTATGCAGGAGTGATTTCCCAGCATAGGCTGGGGAAGCTAGAGTACTGGAGACATGCCTTGGATGGGGTAGATGTGGTCATCTAGCGACCATATCTAGACTGCGAGCCGTGGGAGGACGAGGTAGATGAGCTACCCTACTACTATCAGACGAGATGGCTGATAGGACAGACACACTTCATACTAGAGAGACAGATTATAGGCAGAGTACAGAGATAGTTTGGCAGGAGGTAAAGCATTCCACAGGGGCAGGCTCAGTTTGCACAGACACATGTTGAGAGGGTCAGATGGGGACTGATGGCATCCTATGAGGAGGCCTTAACAGAGTTTTGGCAGACACCCTATGTCACTTGGGACATGAGGAGGGAGATAGCGGACGCAGGGATGACTCAGGACTACGAGGATTGGTTCATTGTACACCTGTTCCTGAAATACTCAGGACCTGGGGTGTTGGTGCCTCGCATAAATGAGGCAGACTCAGACGATGAGGGCCACGTTGGCCAAGGGAGGAGGAGGGGGAGGGGGAGGGGGAGAGGAGGATGGAGAGGTGGCAGAGATTGAGGAGATGATGGAGGAGGAGGAGAAGGAGGTGGAGATGATGGAGGCTGACCTAGACAGAGGTGGAGAGTTAGGGAGGGACCCTCCCACACTCAGCAGGCAGTGCCACCATAGGTCGCACAATAGGTACCACAGTGGGCACTACAGGTACAATGGGCACATATGCCACCACCTCAGTAAGTGGCACAACAGTAGGTGCCCAAGCCATAGGGGTAGGGATAGGCACAGGCAGCCCAGGGTCCAAGCTAGGTAGATGTCCATGAGAGGACCATAGCTACATTGAGAGGACATGTTAGACAGCTGCAGGCACAGCTCAGAAGGGTTGAGGCTCGACAAGAGACAAATGTAGAGTACATTGCTAGGCTTACTAGAGAGAGAGACATGGCAGACGCTCGGATACGAGTCATCCGAGTGGAGAGGGATACCACAGTGGCAGCCCTGGGGACAGATGTGGTGAGTACCTTTTTGGTTTGGTAGGTGCATCAGGCGTAGGCATAGCTAGCACAGGCATAGGGGCAGCTAGCGCAGGTACAGACAGAGTTGGCACAGGTGCGGGGGTAGCTAGCACAAGTGCAGGGTGAGCTTGCCAAAGCATAGGCTCAGATATAGTACCACCAAGGACTATACCAAGGCGCAGTGCCAGCTAGTCAGAGGGCTCTGAGCTATAGGAGCTAGTCTATGGCTTTGCAAAGGGCAGGTGGATCGAGGTCAGAAGCTTCAGTGATGGGCCCACAGCAGTTTGGGGCCAACGGAGGAGGGGACACTGCTGGGAGCAGTGATCCACAGCAGCAGAGATAGCAGAGAGTTTTTGTAGACTTTTGATCCTATGTACTTTTTGATGTCTCAGATGGCCGGATAGGCTTGTACCATTTTTGTATTTTGAGACATGTATCACCATCCGTTAGGATGTACTTAGTGTACATGACACTGATTCAGAGACAGATACTTTGATTTTGTACATTTGGACACATTTTATGATATTTATATGACGATGCAGCTATTTTGAGTCCCTCTATATGTATGAGTTTATGGTGCATTTCTATTGCATGATGCGATGTATGTGTTTATCTAATGCAGACTTAGATGTTTTACTTGATGTTATGAGATGTTATTTGATACAGATTTTTGATATGATGCTATGCGATGTTATATGACCTAATGCAGACTTAGATGCTTTATTTGATATGCTTCTAATGTGTGTAAATGTAAAATGATATCTGTATTGTGTATGAGGAAAAATGGATTAAATCTAAACTAAATAAAACCAAAGAACCCAATAACATAAAGGAAACCAATCTAAGTAAAAGCCATAACAAATACTCAAAATTAAGACTTTTACCGAAATCTGTGTTGTTTCCTTTGGATTGAATGTGGATTGCTCAATGAAGTTGCAAAGCCATGGCTGCAACAAGCAAGTATGTGCTCAAGAGATCAATGTCAAAAGATCGTGATAGTGCTCACTCGACACGTTGTGTATGCTCGAAGCTCTATTAAGTATGCCTGAGAATATGATCGAAGAGAGAGATAATGAAGGAGATGAGGGGGGTTTATATAGGTTTCATCAAAGATCGATCAACGGTCCAGATAATTCAGAAGAATCAATGGAGGAGATAAGTTGAGGAATGTGCAACGAATGAGGAGAAGACATGTGTCTTGCTTGCTTTTGCATGAGAGGAGTTATCAAGAATAGAATAATGAGTTAACTAAAGAGATAAATCAATTAAAAGAATAAAGCAATCAGTTAAGTGATTTAAAACAAGAAGAAGAGATTTGCATGAGAAAAGAAGATATTTTGCTTTATGAAATATAGAAATATTTAATTGATGAGCAAGAAAGCTTGAGTTATTTTAGAGATAACTCAAATTAGAAGAAAAAGCAATTTAAATAAATAATTGATTTATTTAAATTTAGAGAAGATATTTTGGAAGAAATAATTAAATAATTGGGATTATTTAATTTAGAAGATTTGAAAGCAAATTAAATAAATAAATTTATTTAATTGTTGTGCATGATTTTGGAAGAACAGATTTTTGATTTAATTAAATAATTTAAGAGTTATTTAATTTTAGATAAGAGGGAATTTGTTAAATTAATTAAATAATTGGATATATTTAATTAATGTGGATTTGATTTTTGGAAAGAGGATAATGATCAAATTAAATAATTAAAATTATTTAATTGTGGAAGAATATAGAGGAATTTAATTTAATTAATTAAATAAAGGAAATTTATTTAATTAATGTCGCAATTTTGTGGTTTAGAAGAATTTGATGAAAATTAATTAAATAATTAGATTATTTAATTAATGTTTTGCAATGCAGGTGATTCGACAGATTATGAAATGCAAGTGATTTGATGACACGGTCATTTTAGGGTGTCTACATTTTGCCCCTCTTTGATGCAATGCAGCATGTAGCGTTGCGTCAAAGAAAACGATTGTTGAAGATGTAATACAAAATTTTGTTGATGCCCCAGTGTAGGTAGTTGCCCCAGTGTATGCCCCCTCGAGCGGGAAGGTAGGGAAGCGATAGAGGAAAGGTGTTGACGCTCGACCAGAAGAGTTGTTGGAGATAGGCGAGGTTGGGTTGATGATAGATAGAAGAAAGGAGATAAGAGAGAACATAAGAGAAAGACTGTTGATCGATCCTTGCTGGAAAACTATATAAGGCCATGGATGAATGGATGGGTAGATGGATGAGCTTGTTGCAATGGTTTCACACTTGTTTATAAAGAGCAATCCTTATTTTTGATATAGCACGTGGATAGTTTGCCACCAAGGTATAAAAGACCAAGGTGCTTTAATATCTGAGTGCGTGGACGTTGACTCTGCAAGCAAGCGGTTTGAACTTAGATCCCCTTAGACATAATATGACCTTGTTGGAACATGTGAATGAGCCATAGTCTTGAACATAAAATAAACTTCAATACATGTAAATGCAAGAAGAATATTAATATGTAAGATGCTAGGCTGTAACACACACAAGATAAATAGAATGCCAAGAAAGATACTAAAGATCATTCCTCAAACACGGCACATAGAAAGCAATGACTATGCCCCCAATCCGTACCGCATCGCAACATACCAAGGTTATAGATAAATCAAGGTAGCTTTGAATAGGTAATGGAAAAGGGAACAAAAGATAAACCATAACACAAATTGACTGACTTACAAAGTAAACATACAGCCAACATATTCTCTTGCCAAAAAGGTTGCTCAGGATAGATAGGATAGGAAAGATAACAGCCTTATCATAGGAAATCTGTGTCCGTTAAAGGGTGGTATCTACCTAAAGAGACAATGTCTCACTTGCAAGAAATGCCACATGTTGCAGGAGACGCGTGTGTTGGTCTCGACAATGGAACACTTCGAAGAAGACAAGCTCGTTGATCTAGGGCTTGGTTAAGCGGTACTTAGCTGATGTTGGCAATCGGTATGCTGGACAGTAGATGACTCTGGAAGGAAGCTTCTTTGCTTCAGGTTTGCGAAGGACTTTTGCTTTGAAAGGATGTGCTAGCTTGCTGCTTGAGTTAGTCAAGTCGAGGCGAATGAATTTTGAAAAATGGAAGACTAGAAGGGTGGAATGCTAATGGATTGAAATGGGTGGAGAATGATGGATCGTGTGTGCCTAAGTACTGGATACATCCTTCGTATTCCAGACTGCCTACATACCCTATATCCACGGGATCAAGGCACACTTACGATGGAAGATGAACGTGATAAATATGTAGTTCTGGATGGAGTGATGAATGGGTCAAGGTGAAAGGAGGGGATCTTATGTACCTGAGTACTAGATACTTCCTTCGTATTCCAGACTGCCTACATACCCATATCCATGGGATCAAGGTACTTTAAGATTGAGAAGATGATAATATGTAGTTCTGGTTAGTGTGAGGATGTGGGAAAAGTGTGGAGAAGAGGGGATCTTATGTACCTGAGTACTAGAAACGTCCTTCATATTCCAGACTGCCTACATACCCATATCCATGGGATCAAGGTACCTTAAGATTGAAAAGATGATATGTAGTTCTGGTGGCGTGATGATGGGAGAAAAAGTGTTGAGAAGATAACAGCCTTATCGTAGGAACTCTGTGTCCGTTAAAGGGTGTTACCTGTGGAAATGAGAAAAGATTGAAGTATGCGTTGCAAACCACGAACAAGGAACCAATCCTAGACCGAAGCTAAGGAAAGAGTTGCCCCCATTCTGGTAGAGGAAACTGTAGGGGTGACTACCGAAGAAGACACCGAAAGACTTGACCTAGGACAAGACAGTGTTAACTGTAGACACAGATCAAGACATGGGAGATGACGAGGGACATTGACAAATTTCCAAGCTATACTAGATAGGGAGATGGAAATGCAAACAAGGTCAATGGTTTTATTATGGATGGATGGATGAAGCATGTTGCGAACTGGACAAGGAGTGGACATGACTCGATAGACGATGGATGTTGACTCTACACATAGCGCCTGTTTGCCAGGTTTTCACTATGGTACTTATCCAAGGCGCTTGTTTGCCAGGTTTTCACCAGAGGACGGGTTTTTTGGATTTTTTTTTTTGGAATACTCTAAGGATCAGACATAGAACTTCTTGAGATGGACACTGTTAAGTGGCTCATCTAGAGGAATGCCGTTAGGTGTAGCTAAAGTATAAGCTCCCGATCCATATGCTGCTGTCACAATGAAGGGACCTAACCAGTTAGGCTCAAACTTACCCTTTTTCTCTCGATCTGCTTGATTTCTCTGATTTTCCTTAAGTACAAGATCATCAACTTGAAACCGTCTTTCTTTGATCTTTTTGTTGTAATTACGTCAGAGGCAGTTTTGATAGACATGGAGATGATTAAGTGTGGCAAGGTGCCTCTCATCTAGTAGTTCAAGCTCAGCTAATCTAGAAGTGCGATACTCATCTCCGCTGATCAGGTCCTGCATGGATACTCTGAGGGATGGGATCTCGACCTCTATAGGTAGGATGGCTTCAGAGCCAAAGACCAAGGCATAGGGTGTGGCACCAGTTGGTGTTCTGATACTAGTGTGGTAGGCCCATAGGGCGGGATTGAGTTGCAAGTGCCAATCACGACCAGCTTCATTGACCGTTTTCTTTAGGATCTTGAGAATGGTTTTATTGGAAGCCTCATCTTGGCTGTTACTCTACGGATAGTAGGGAGTTGAAAAGCGATGTTGGATATTGTATTGTATGCATAAGGCACGAACATCTTGGTTCTTGAATGGTCTCCCATTATCAGTGACAATGGCTTGGGGAATACCATACCGGCATATGAGGTAGTTTAGAATAAACTTGGCTATTTGCTTACCGGTGATATAGGTCATAGGAATGGCTTCCACCCACTTCGTGAAATACTCAGTGGTGGTAATGATAAACTTGTGGCCATTGGAGGAGGAAGGGTGGATTTGTCCTACGAGGTCGAGACCCCATTGAGAAAAAGGCCATGGAGTAGTCACAGGTTGTAATTCATGAGCTGGTGCGTGAATCAAATCTCCATGCTGCTGACATTGTAAACACTTCTTAGCAAATTGTGCAGCATCTTGCTCTATTGTAGGCCAGTAATAACCTGTTCTGAGTATCTTTTTAGCAAGATTAGGACCGGTAGAATGCGCGCCACAGACACCTTCGTGTATGTCTCGTAAGGTAGCTTCGGCTTCTTCTGTGTTAAGACATCGTAAGAGGATACCATCGAGACTCCAGCGATATAGTGTATCACCCAGAATGATGTAACGAGAGGATCGAAGGATAAAGGTTTTGTGTTGGGTGGATGATAGGTCAGGAGGAAAGGTTTTGTTCTTGAGGTATTCATAGATATCTTCATACCAAGGGGAATTGGGACCAACAAGTTCGCAGATGATTTCAGTAACAGGAACATCGACGGCTGGTATCAACAATTGCTCGATCAAGAATTCACACTTCTGTGTATTTGCAGGCATGTCAATCAGTGACCCTACATAAGCCATAGAATCTGCAGCTTTATTATGCTCTCTTGGGATTTGCTCAAATGTGATGCTAGAAAAGTGTGGTTTGTAGGCATCCACTAGTTGCTTGTAGGGGACCAACTTTTCATCCTTTGTTTGGTATTCATCCGTGACTTGGCGAATGACTAGCTGTGAGTCTCCATATACTTGTAATTTTGTAATATCCCATTGAACTGCTGTATTGAGACCTATAAGGAGTGCTTCATACTCAGTTATGTTTTTGGTGCAAGGGAATGCGAGCCGATATGACTTTGGAATGTAGTCATTCTAAGGTGTAGCAAATAAGATGCCAGATCTTGATCCATGCTATGTGTAAGAACCATCAAAGTACAACTTCCACATTATGGAGGTAGCCAGAGTGAAGAGATTCTCATCAGGAAAGTCTGCTACCATAGGATGTGTATCTTTCATAGGTGCATCTGCTAGTTGATCCGCGAGGGCTTGTCCTTTAATTGCCTTACGATCTGTGTACTCAATGTCGAACTCACTAAGAATCATAACCCATTTAGCTAGTCTGCCTGTGAGAGCTGCTTTTGCTAGTAGATACTTCAAGGGATCAATCTTGGCTATCAGATTTGTATGTTGGTTCAGCATGTAATGTCGCAACTTTTGGGAGGTGAACACTACTGCTAAACAAGCCCTTTCCATTGGTGAATAATTGAGCTCGTATCCCACCAAGGTTCTACTAATGTAATAAATTGCATGCTCCTTTCCTGTGTCATCATTCTGTGCTAGCAGGGCCCCTAGGGCTGAATTTGTAGTGGAGATGTATAAGATCAAAGGTTTGTCCGCAACTGGTGGAACCAATACAGGAGGTGTAGCTAGATACTTTTTAAGTTGTTCAAACGCTGCTTGACACTTGTTGTCCCATCGAAATGAGACATCCTTTCGGAGCAAGTGTTGAAAGGGTTGACATTTATCTGCTAGCTGTGAGATAAAACGCCTGATGGACTGTAACCTTCCTTGGAGGCTCCTTAATGCTTTTAGGTTCTTTGGTGGAGGCATCTCCACTATAGCCTTTACTTTCATGGGGTCTACTTCGATGCCTCTACGAGATACAATGTATCCCAACAGCTTTCCTGATGTTACACCAAAAACACACTTCTTTGGATTGAGTCTTACTTGGTATTTTTCAAGCCTATCAAAGATCTGTCCTAGGACCTGTATGTGATCCGCCTGAGAAGATTTAGCCAGTATATCATCAACATAGTCTTCCATGATGTGATGAAAGAGGTCATGAAATATCACTGTCATTGCTCGCTGATAGGTTGCTCCTGCATTCTTGAGACCAAACGGCATGACGCACCAACAATAATTGCCCCAAGGACAAGTAAAGGTTGTTTTATGTTGGTCTTCTTCAGCTATCCTTATCTGATTGTAACCCGAGAATCCGTCCATGAGAGAAAGCATCTCGTGACCTGTTGTCAAGTCCACTATAATGTCAATGTTCGGTAGTGGAAAGTCGTCTTTAGGACATGCCTTGTTGAGATCTCTGAAATCATTACACATGCGGATGCGCCCATTAGGTTTAGACATAGGTACAATGTTTGAGACCCAATCTAAATAGTCAATAGGTCGTATGAATTTTGCGTCTAATAGCTTTTGTACTTCCACCTTCACCAAGAGAGCTATCTGTGGGTGCATTTTTCTCAACTTCTACTTGACTGGTTTCACCTTGGGATCAACTGTGAGATAATGAACTACCAGCTTAGGGTCTAGCCCTGGCATATCAG
The DNA here is from genome assembly GCA_027924645.1 of Cunninghamia lanceolata. NCBI lineage: Eukaryota > Viridiplantae > Streptophyta > Pinopsida > Cupressales > Cupressaceae > Cunninghamia > Cunninghamia lanceolata. Next base: position 24,202,475 of record BSBN01000213.1, on the reverse strand, counting down.
CATAGGTCCATGCAAAGTTGATGGTTCGTTGCAAGAAGAAGTTGTTAAGATTTCTGTGCTCTGTGTCAGATAATGATGCTGCTAGGAATGTTGTCTTTGGATTCTGTTCTGTACCCAGGTTGATCTCTGTAGAATCTTCCACTAAGAGAGCTGATTTCTCTTGATACTTAGATGGTAAGGGAAGGTCAAATCCTCCATCCTCAGGTGCCACAGTTGGGTTTTCACCTTTGGATACGTCCTTTATTTTTACTATTTTATGATCAGGAGGTGCCACAGTGTGGTTTTCACCTAGAGATCTTTCTTTATTTGCACTTTTGCGACTGGAGGATTTGGCATTCTCACCAAAATAAGCCGTGGGCTCTAGTTCCATTACAAAACCTGCCTTGTGATTGCCAAGAGGGATACCTTCCCGAAGTCCCATAAACTCAGCTAGAGCTTCGTCATTTTGAAAGATATCTATAACGGGGGTCCCTTGTTGGTCCCAATCGATAAGTTCAGGGTAGACAAGTGTGACATTCTGGGTGTTGGTGGTGGAAGTTAAGGATACGGAGGATAGTGTAAAGATGGAGGATTCAACGAATAGATTGGTCATGTGGAGGGAAGAGTCATCGATGATATCCTCTGTAGACGTCAAATTGGCGGGAAAAGTGTCAGCTACCTCGTCGAGGATATACTCGATGTCTAAGGCGCATGGTACCTTCTTACCAAATCCTAATCTTTCTTGTCTAGCTTCTTTGTTACCACAATGGGCTCCATAGTGCCTTGATTCTGTTTCCCAAGGCCACCTTTGCCTTTATAGCCCATGTTTTTCACTATCCTTAAGCCATTGCCATATTGCTTGACTGGTATCGTGATTGGTTCTTTCTCCTTGTAGAGCCAAGAAGAGATGTCCTCAACAGTTTCCTCTTCCAGTAACGGTCCATGTTGGAATTGGGTTAGGAATGTTGGGGGAGGAATAGCTGATTTTTTGATAACTTTGGCAATGGGTGGTTGGCCGTAAGACTTTGGAGATAGAGGCATCTGCCCTACACAACAAGATTCTAAGATATCATAAGTGCCAAAGCCTATATCTCGGACGCGAGCTGTGATCTTGGGGAGGGGTGTAGGTGCACTTGTAGAGGCTTGTGTGAGAGTTTCAGGGTCAACATAGAGAGGGGATTCAAGGGCTTTGTCATTTTTTGGCACTTGGTTGCAATTCTTATAGCTTCCTTGCAAGACACGGCAAAATTCAAAAGGATTAGGATCTCCTAGGATGGTGATCTCTGTACCATTGTATGGGAACTTTAGAGACTGATGGTACGTGGAGGGAACAGCTTTCATTGCATGGATCCATGGGCGGCCTAGGATAATGTTGTAAGGCAGCTCAATATCAAGAACTTGACACCTAGTTTCAAGCATAACGGGGCCCAGTTGTATAGGCAAGTGAATAACACCTTCTGAACGGCGTTCTGCATCATCATATCCCTTGATTGTAATACTATGATCAGTGTTGACGTGATCCTCAGAGTATCCTAATTGCTTTAGTAACTTTAAAGAACAGATGTTGAGACCAACACCACCATCTATGAGTATCCGTTTGATTTTGCGCTTATGGATGAGAACTTCAATATGGAGGGCATCGTTGTGACAAGGATTGTGGGAGGGGAGGTCTTTCTCAGAGAAGACCACGTTGTAAGGCGAAGCAATATTACCCACTATAGCTTAGAAATCTGCGACTGCTATGTTGTTAGGAACGGAAGACTCTTGGAGGGCTTTTTCTAGCACCACTCTATGTGCAGGTGATGACCGTAGAAGGTCCAAAATAGAGATCTATGCTGGTGTTCTCCCTAGATGTTCGACAAGATTATAATCAGAGTGAATCAGAAGCCTAGGTGTAGGTGCATGGATGGTGACATGACCTCGACGAGTAGTAACAGCACAATCCGTAGATTTGCCTTTGATTGTGAGGGTAGACACTCGACTCTCTTCAAAACGACCTACAATGGAATTGAAAGATGTGGAAGCGTGATTGATACCTTTACCTCTATCCTGAGGAGGAGGTGGACCATGATGAGGGAATGGTTCCTTGTACATTTCGAGATCCTTGTTCGTGTGTTGCGCCGGTGATTCATCCTCAAAAGTAATTTGATTACCGTCGATGAGGTTTTGGATGAGGTGCTTAAGCTTCATGCAAGACGCAGTTCGATGCCCTTTGCTCCTATGGAACTCACAATACTCATTGTCTTTGTAACGTGCAATTTTGTAGACAGGTTCTCCGTATGGGGGAGCATCCGGTAAGGTGATGAGCCCTTTTTGCAAAGCTTGCTGTAAGACCGACTCGATGGGCACTCCCAAAGGAGTAAATTGACGTCGCGGAGGGTAATCTTGTTGGGGCCGCTCTTGTTGTCGTTGCTGTTGGTTGGGATAAGGCTGCCGTTGTTGTTGCTGTTGTTGGGGTGGAGCATGACTTGGTTTGGAGAGTTGCAGCGGTGTTTGCAACGTTTGGACATGCTTAGTATCAACCACCCCATCATTGACCACGTTCTTGTTTTTGTTCCAATATTTGGGTTTATCGTTCGATTGTTGATGAGAAGTGCTATCTTTCGTTTCCTTAAAGATTTTGACCACACCCTTAGCAATGAGGGCCTTCTCAATGTTGATACCCTTGTATGTGATTTCATCGAAGGTTGTAGCACTAAGAATTTGCAAATGGAAACCTAACTCTTGGTTGAGGTTCTGCACAAATATGCTAACAAGCTGTTTCTCTGGAATCTTGAAAGGGAATTTACTAGCCATTTGTCTCCATCGTTGAAGGAAAGAAATGAAAGTTTCACCATTTTTCTGTTTATTGTTGCATAGGTCCATCATGGAAATCTCATGCTCTGCGTTGTAAGAAAAATGGGTGGCAAACTTCTCTGCTAGCTCGTTGAAAGACTTGATACCCATGGGTAAGTGTGAGAACCATTCTATTGCTTGACCTCCAAGACTGCGAGGAAAAAGATGCATGAGATATGTGTCGTTGTGAGAGACCTCGAAGCAAGCAAGATAGAATTCCCTAAGATGGTCTTTAGGGTCACCTTTTCCTTTGTACTTATCGAACTTGGGAATAGTGAAATTTTGAGGAAAAGGGATCATTGGTAACGACCGATCAAAAGGATAAGGGCACACTTCCTCTAAAGAGAAGGTCTTTTTGGTGTGGCCAAACGTAAGATCAGATAGCTATTGTTGCACCTCCGCAATCTTTAGCTCCATAGTCGTGGGAGGGGTTGGTAACATCTCCTGTTGTCTGAAAAGTGGTTGGTGTTGCCCATATGGAAGATGATAATGTAAGCCATGTGCAGTGGTATTATAAGGGTCGTAAGATTGATTGGGATTGTATGGATTGTACGATTGGTTCAGATTGGGTTGGAATTGGAGGCTTTGATTAGGCAGAGGTGGAGGTGGTGCGAGGTAAGAATGTTGGCTTTGCGTTGGTTGAAGAAAAGTATTGGGGGGAGGAAAGCTAAAGTGCGTTTGATTAGGTTGTGATGGTGGCACATAGCTTTGAGAAACCTAATGTTAGGAATGTTGAGAGTGGCTAGGCAATGTATGAAAGAAGTTGAGCGAGGATGAACGTTGTGGAGGAGGAACATAGTTAGAAGTGATTTGCGATAGATGGGGTTGATTGAAGATGAGAGTAGAAGAATGTTGTGGTGGAGGAACATAGGTAGAAGTGATTTGTGACGGTTGAGGTTGCTTGAGGATGAGAGTAGAAGAATGTTGTGGTTGGGGCTGCGTGACTCTAATTGGTTGAGAGACATGCAGGTGTGATGATATAGGAGGTGGCATTTGTTGAGACCCTTGTTGCATGGCTACATAAGTGTTTCCCGGATTGTAATTAGGTGGGAAACCTACGCGCGATGGGGTAACCAAGATTTCGCTTGCGCTTGGGGTGGACACTTTAGGAGGTGGTTGCACATTCAATCGAGCTAAGGTGGCTTGCTTAGCTAACTCTGCTTGACGTTGGAGAGTTTCTTGTTGGTTTTGATAGATCTCCATAGGAGTCAAAAGTGGTGATATGGGCCTCTCCTCTGTTGGATTTTGGAAAAGGGGATTCCTATACTGCGAGCCTTGAGTAGGTAAGGGCGTAGTCACTATGGACATGGTTTGCACGGCTTGTACGGTTTCTTGGGTGTTGTTTCTCTCCTTGAGAGTGGACACATCAAAATCCTGAGGTAACTTGGCGCCTTGCTTTGCAAGCAAGTGAAAAAAATGATCCTGGTTCTCACTAAGGATTTTATCAAAGGCAGCTATAGCTCTAGGATCTTGTATAAATTCATCAAGATCTTGCCCATCTTCTTGAGAGGATTGACCTATTTCAAAGTGTCGCTCTTCTTGAGATGGGGGTTGATCTACGATATAATCTTGTGGGACAAAATCCGGAGGCAAGCCTATGGTATACTGAGGTGCATTTAGCAAAGTGATTCTCTCCTCATGAGGATTGCTTGGTTCATCTATGTGCGGCATGTTTGGAGAGCTGATTGGTTTTACCGCGGGTGTACTAGGAGTCACCTTGGGAGTAATGTTGAGACGACCTGATTGTGGTGTGCGAGGGGGTGACTTGTGCTTCTTAGGGACAACTTGCCTAGATTTCATAGTTTGCTGTAGCCTAGTGGTAACCATGGGATATTCTAGGACACAATGTAATGCTAGGAATCTGTGAGATGCTTTGAAGAAACGGACAAACTCTGATGCACAAAGTACTGGACTAAAGGCGCTATACTATTTGACCAGAGGCGCAGGACTGTGCTACCAAAAGCGTGCTACTGTGGGCTGGAGGCGATGGACTGAGCTACCAATAGCGAGTTACTGCTATGCCAAAGGTGAGCTTCAATGACCAAAAGCGAGCTACTGTTATACTAGGGGCGCTGAAGTAGAGTTTTTCCAGAGGCGGGTTACTGCTGTACGAAAGGTGATCTACTGTACTACCAAAGGCGAGCTGCTGTAATACCAGGGGCACTGAAGTAGTGTCTAATGTTTTTCAAAGGCAAAATTTTTCTGTTTCTAATTGGATTGGTTTGGCAAGAGAAAACACAGCAAACAAGTGGTCAAAAAAGGCACAAGGACTGACACAACAGATAGTGTATGTTCAAGGCTCCAAACAAGCCCAATGTTTCCACAGGTCTAGTACAGTTGCAATCAATAACAAGCACTTTTTATCCCTAGAGACAAGGTTTCATTGCAGTAGATCAGCTCACAGCTTAATACTCCGTCGATAAAAATATCATTCCATAAAGGTGTCGGATATTTAGTATCTTTGCAAGAGACGATAGGTAGGGATATCTCACCCTCCCCTTGGAAAGCTCAAGTAGGTCACAAGAGCTTTATGTCCAAGGGAATACTATCTCTTCTCAAGGGAGCCAATGGTGAGTATATTAAGGGTTTAAATCGATTTCCCTTGCACTGATGATTACCGCAATGTTCGGAGGTAGGTCGGGTAGTCTCTATCTAAATTGGTTCTTAGTGACTTTGAGGGACCAACGCCTTACGAGCAATGTGACAAGCTACTAAAAGTTTTAACCAATCCTACTAAGAGTTTCAAACACTTCGCTCAATGTGAAAATCGTTTCCACAAAGAGCTAGTACACCTCTTTTCAGTTTGGCACCACAAGGTAAGGCTAACGTCGGTTAGGACTTGGCTTTCGCCTTATCCCTCTTATATAGCGGTTCAAAGGAAAACTCCGCTTAGGGTCATCCCTTTTGGATGAATCATAATCCAAAAGCAGGCCCTTCTAAAGGAAGTACAAAAAAAGTAAAAGCAAGCACGTCAAACAAAGGTTCAATTGTCCTGTTATAAGAAAAATAAGGTGCCACTAAGCTATGCACACACACGATTGTAGTTGTAAATTGTCCCTTATGAAATGAAGTGTTTGGCATTCATGTCCATTGTCCTTTAGAAAATTGAGGTGTTTGTTCATACATGTCCATTGTCCCTTAAGAAAATCAGTATGTTCCTAAGACTTAGATTGCAAGAAAAGATTTGTTCAATTACCCTTTTAAGCATGCAATGTGTTTCTAAGACTTAGTGAGATAAATCAAAAGAGGTCTTCAACGCTCGTCCTACATGAACATATTAAGAAAACACCTATTGGCTCTGTGTGAGTAATAAGAAGCTGCAACAAGTGAGTTAGTTCCACCAAAAATTCACAAGTTAGCAACAAACAAATCAACTTTAACAAAAAGCGCTGCACAATTTTACCAGAAGCGACGTACTGTATTCCCAGTGCGCTGTATTGCAAATCAGAAGCGCTGTATAATATAACCAGAGGCGCAGCAAATTAACCAGAAGCGCTTCACTGTGTTTTCGAAGGCGCTGTGATGCAGACTAGAAGCGCAATATAATAATACCAGAAGCGCTGAACAATAGCCGAAAGCGTGGGACTATGTTGCCAAAAGCGTGAGACAAGATAACCAAAAGCGCCGCGCTGTCTCAGATCACAAAGAGGGGAACTTTTTCAAAATAATCAGATCTAAAAAAAATTCCATGATTGATTCACTGTTCTGAGAAGTGGTAGCTGAGAGATCTGTGTTCTGCAATCGTTAAAGAACTCAAAAAGCTGTAACAACACCAAGGATTAACACAAAAGTCGAAGATACTCCTAAATAAATCAGCTTAGGATGTCCAACAAGAAAAACAGGTTTGTCTGACCAATACAACAGCTTGTCATACAAAGTAATAAGATAGAGGGTGTAAAAAAAATCCTGTAAAACAGTGAACAAGGTCAGAACCCTAATTTAGCCAAAAGTGCTGTAGAATACTGCCGAAAGTGTTGTTCTGTCAGACCAAAAGCGCCGTACTGCGCTGCCAAAAGTGCCACAGTGCACCCAATAGAGCCGCACTGTGTCTGCAAAAGCGCTCAAAGATCCTGCCAGAAGCACTGTGGGGTGTCGTTTGCACTGTGCCGTACTGTGACTTTAAAAAAAACAAATTTCTCAAAGAAACAAAGGGATTAGTGGGTCCCACTGGGCGTGCTAGAATGTGTATGAGGAAAAATGGATTAAATCTAAACTAAATAAAACCAAAGAACCCAATAGCATAAAGGAAACCAATCTAAGTAAAAGCCATAACAAATAATCAAAATAAAGACTTTTACCGAAATCTGTGTTGTTTCCTTTGGATTGAATGTGGACTGCTCAATGAAGTTGCAAAGCCATGGCTGCAACAAGCAAGTATGTGCTCAAGAGATCAATGTCAAAAGATCGTGATAGTGCTCACTCGACGCGTTGTATATGCTCGAAGCTCTATTAAGTATGCCTGAGAATACGATCGAAGAGAGAGATAATGAAGGAGATGAGGGGGGTTTATATAGGTTTCATCAAAGATCGATCAACGGTCCAGATAATTCAGAAGAATCAACGGAGGAGATAAGTTGAGGAATGTGCAACGAATGAGGAGAAGACATGTGTCTAGCTTGCTTTTGCATGAGAGGAGTTATCAAGAATAGAAGAATGAGTTAACTGAAGAGATAAATCAATTAAAAGAATAAAGCAATCAGTTAAGTGATTTAAAACAAGAAGAAGAGATTTGCATGAGAAAAGAAGATATTTTGCTTTATTAAATATAGAAATATTTAATTGATGAGCAAGAAAGCTTGAGTTATTTTAGAGATAACTCAAATTAGAAGAAAAAGTAATTTAAATAAATAATTGATTTATTTAAATTTAGAGAAGATATTTTGGAAGAAATAATTAAATAATTGGGATTATTTAATTTAGAAGATTTGAAAGCAAATTAAATAAATAAATTTATTTAATTGTTGTGCATGATTTTGGAAGAACAGATTTTTGATTTAATTAAATAATTTAAGAATTATTTAATTTTAGATAAGAGGGAATTTGTTAAATTAATTAAATAATTGGATATATTTAATTAATGTGGATTTGATTTTTGGAAAGAGGATAATGATCAAATTAAATAATTAAAATTATTTAATTGTGGAAGAGTATAGAGGAATTTAATTTAATTAATTAAATAAAGGAAATTTATTTAATTAATGTCGCAATTTTGTGGTTTAGAAGAATTTGATGAAAATTAATTAAATAATTAGATCATTTAATTAATGTTTGCAATGCAGGTGATTCGACAGATTATGAAATGCAAGTGATTTGACGACACAGTCATTTTAGGGTGTCTACATGTATGATTATGCAACTTATGTGATGCACTTTATCTATGTTTTTGATTTTTTCTGTTTCAACACTATGTGATGATTGTATATGGACGACCTAATGCACTTGTTATGTATGCAGCTGATTTAATCATGTAAATGACTATCTCATGTGATATGATATGCAACTATATGCTCTATTTTTGTGATGTCCCAATGTACTCTATCGACACAGAAATGATAGAATGATAGATAGGAGATTGATTGAAAGAATGACTTGATAGAAAGACTCACAAGCTTTACTTTGTATTGTTACTCTGCATTGTTTGGATCTTTTATTGCATGGGATATGGATGCATGGATGTGTAAATGGATATATAATGGATGATTTGGTTTTGACATCTTGACGACGCAAGTATTTTGAAGTGTTTATTTCATCATTGGGTGATTTTTTTGGTACTTTTTCTGAAATGTTGTAAGTTAATACAAGCATTTAGGTATAATTGAACCAAGATGACCTAAGTACTGCTTACATGGATTTTGATTTAGAAAGTTAATACAAGCATCGAGGTATAATTGAACTGAAATGACCTGAGTATTTCTTGTGTATCAACAGTCAAGGATTTCCCCTTCATGTTAGACCTTTGATGTCCTCGATGATCTTTTGTCGATCATGTCTTTAGACAAGGCTTCACATTACTAAAGTTTAATCCACAAACAACAAACAAAGAAAATAATCATGCCCCCATCATAGCATCTCTAGCTTTTGGCATCCTTGAGAAGCATAGAAAGGCATGATAGCAAAAAATCAAGACTCTATATTTTAACCATGTTTTCAATCCACAAAACATTTTTGCATTTAGATGTGTCTGTTTCTTGCCATAATTTGGGTAAAATCATTTAGAAGGCCTTAGGTGTTTGAATGCTTTGCCTTGGATAGGTTAAAATGCCTTGCATTAAAATTTCTGCTTGAAGAGCGGGTTCTTCTTGTGCTTGCTTGTTTGGTGAGAGAAGATCTCCACAATCCTTCTGGTGAGACGTACCCTAAGGGACTGACCTAGTGCCTCGGGGGCTCATTGCTAAATGGCCTTGCCTACGTGACGACGTAGAGGCAATGTAGTTCAGGGTAAACCCTAGCGGACCATGGATGGACTAGAAGATAGATGACAAAAAATGGGATGGATGGGACTGTGGGAGCCTCGGGGGCGCATTTGAGAAATGGCCTTGCCTACGTGACAACGCAGAGGTAACGTAGTTCATGGACTTGGACCATGGATGGACTAGAGGATAGATGACAAGATATGGGATGGACAAGGAAGCCATAGGGGCGCATTTGCGAAATGGCCTTGCCTACGTGACAATGCAGAGGTAACATAGTTCACGGACTTAGACCATGGATATTGACGAGAGACACCATGCTAGGCTCACACTATGGGTACGATATGGGATAAAACCTTTGTTGACAAGACCAACAAAAGAGATAGAGTATCAAGCCACGATAGGTTACTGTCAGGATTTTATTATGGGATAGATATGGGTCAAATGGGATGCGAGGAAGAATGGACACAAGGTGATTGGTTTCCCAAAGATGGAGAAGATGGTTTATCACAAGTAACGCCTGTTTACTAGGTTTTCACCACTTGCTTTTATTTGTACGAAAAGCTAGATAGTAGACATGACGCCTGATTGCCAAGTTTTCATCATGATACCTATCCAAGGCACCTATTTGCCAGGTTTTCACCAAAGGACGATTTTTTTGTATTTTTTTGATTTTTTTTTTGTATTTTATGCTCCCTTACATTGGGGTTCTCTTAGGTATAGAACTGGCGAAGATGCATGCTGTTGATTGGGTCATCAAATAGCTCACCCTCTGATGTTGCTAACTGATATGCCTCCGATCCATAAGCAGCTACAATTACATAAGGCCCAAGCTAGTTCAAACTTGCCCTTCTTTTCCCTATCCTGTTGATTGTGGGGATTCTCCTTAAGTACTAGATCCCCAACCTTAAAGACTCTTGGGTGAACTCTGTGGTTATAGCTTGTTGACATCATTTGTTGATATGCTTTGAGATGGTCAAAGGCTTTTTGTCTCCTTTCTTCTAGCAACTCTAGTTCTTGCAATCTAGAGACTCTGTATTCTTCATCTGATATGAGACCTTTCAACGACACCCTAAGAGATGGTAACTCGACCTTAATGGGGAGGATAGCTTCTAAGCCATAGACAAGGGCGTAAGGTGTAGGACCTATGGGAGTGTGTATATTGGTTTTGTAGGCCCACAGAGTGGGATTGAGTTGGATATGCCAATCACGACTAGCATCATTGACTGTCTTCTTGAGAAGTTTCAAGATGGTCTTGTTGGATGCTTCAGCTTGACCGTTGCCTTGGGGGTAATAGGGTGAGGAGAAGCGGTGTTGGATTTTGAATCGGTCATAGAGTTCTTGGACATCCTGATTTTTGAAGGGTCTTCCATTATCCGTGATAATGGATGAGGGAATTATGTATCTGCAGATGAGGTAATTCAGGATGAATGAGGAGATTTGCTTACCTGTGACGGTGGTGAGGGGAATGGCTTCAATCCACTTGGTAAAGTACTCATTGGTGGTTATGATGAATTTGTGGTCATTGGATGAGGGTGGATGGATCTTTCCCACGAGGTCAAGTCCCCATTGGCAAAAGGGCCAAGGTGTCATTAAAGGTCTCAACTCTTGAGCTGGTGAATGTATCAGGTTCCCATGTATTTGGCACTGCTTGCACTTTTTCACCAACTAATATGAATCTATTTCCATGTTCCGCCAGTAATAACCCAAACGCATGAGTTTCTTGGCTAAGGCAGGACCACTAGAGTGTGTTTCACAGATCCCTTCGTGCACGCCTTGTAAGGTGGTTATGGATTCTTCTCATTCTAAACAATAGAGTAAAGTACCATCTAGACCACGTTGGTATAGGGTGTCAGCAATAATGGTATAGCGAGAGGTTTGGCGTATAAAGGTTCAACGTTGGTTTGAAGATAGGTCAAGTGGGAGGGTGTTGTCCTTGAGGTAAGTGTAGATCTTACCGTACCAAGGTGAATCAGATCCAACTAAAAGGCATATGGAATGGTTTTTCAGGAAGATCATAAGTTGGTTGCTGAATAGTTTCCACTAAGAACTCGTATTGTGACTCATTCTCTAGTATTTCAAGAAGAGAGGCAATGGTCGCCATGGTATCTGCCACTTTGTTCTCGATCCAAGGTATCTAGTCAAAAGAGATGATCACAAAGTATTCCTTAAAGTTATCAACCATCCTCTTGTAAGGGACAAGCTTTTCATCTTTGGTTTGGTAATCATCATTGACCTGATTATTATTAGTTGAGAATCACCATAGACATGTAGCTCTTTGATTTTCCACTCTGTTGCCATCTTGATACCAATGACTAAGGCTTCATACTCAGCTATGTTGTTGGTGCATGGGAATATAAAACGGTATGACTTTGATATGGTGTCACCATGAGGAGTTACAAACAAGATTCCTGCTCCTAATCCATCGTTTGTGTAGGAACCCTCAAAGTAAAGCTTCCAGGAATGTGTTTATATGTTGAATAAGGATTCATCTAGAAATTCAAATTGCATTGGTGTGGTGTCCTGTAGTGGTACATTTGCTAGCTAATCAGCAATGACTTGTCCTTTGATAGCTTTTCTGTCCACATACTCAATGTCGTATTCACTTAAGAGCATTACCCATTTGGCTAGGTGACCTGTGAGAGCTGCTTTGCTTAGTAGGTACGTCAGTGGATCTATTTTTGTAATGAGTTTGACTGGATGTGCAAACATATAATGTCAGAGTTTTTGGGAAGCAAAAACTACCGCAAGACATGATCTTTCTATCTGTGAGTACTGTAACTCATAGCCCACCAATGTGCGATTGATGTAGTAGACGACTCTTTCTTTATTCTCACAATCTTGTTGTGCTAGAAGAGCCCCAAGAGCTGTAGGTGTAGAAGATATGTAGAGTATCAATGGTTTCCCTTGGATAGGAGGCATGAGAATAGGCGGATTCATAATATATTCTTTTAGTTTGTTGAATGGCTCTTCACACTTCTCATCCCATCTGAATGGAATGTTCTTGTGTAGGAGATGACTGAATGGTTGACACTTGTTTGCCAGTTGTGATATGAATCTACAGATTGCTTGTAGCTTACCTTGTAGTGATCTTAGTTGTGTGAGAGTCTTGGGTGGTGGCATGTCCATGATAGCCTTGACTTTGGCGGGGTCCACCTCTATTCCATTTGCTGACACAATAAAACCTAGGAGCTTGCCTGAGGTGACTCCAAACACACATTTCTTTGGGTTCAACCTAACTTTGAATTGCTCTAATCTCTGAAAGACTTTCTCTAACACATCCAGGTGTGATTCTCTTGTGAGTGACTTTGCTAGGATATCATCAACATAATCTTCCATTGTTATGTGCATCATATCATGAAATATGGTGGTCATAGCATGTTGATATGTGGCTCCTGCATTCTTTAGCCCAAATGGCATGACATTCCAATAGAAAGTGCCCCATGAACAAGTAAAAGCTGTCTTATGCTGGTCTTCCAGTGCTATCCTAATCTAGTTATATCCTGAGAAGCCATCCATGAGAGATAACATGGTATGCCATGTTGTTAAGTCGACTATGATATCTATATTTGGCAATGGAAAATCATCCTTGCGGCAAGCTTTGTTTAGATCTCTAAAGTCATTGCATAGTCTAACTCGACCATCAGGTTTGGACACTGGTACAATGTTGGATATCCACTCCGAGTAGTCTATTGCTCTGATAAATCCCACATCCAACAACTTCTTAAGTTCTTCTTTGACCAATAGTGCTATGTGCGGATGCATCTTTTTAAGCTTTTGTTTGACTGGTTTCACACTTGGATCTAGTGGAAGATGATGCAAGATCAAGTTTGGGTCTAGACTTGGCATGTCTGCATATGACCAAGCGAAGCTGCCTCTCTTTTTCTTGAAGAATGGTATAAACTTGGTCTTTTTTGGTGGAGTAAGAGATTTAGCAAAGTGAATGATCTTAAGTTGTTCCTCTATTCCAATGTTAACCAGCTCCGTTGGTTCCACAAAAATCTATGACTTCTCCTGGTGCATGTGATTAGGGAGAGTGTTAGGCCTTCCATTTTTAGGTGCCACAGTTGGGTTTTCACCTTCAGATGCGTCCTTGCTTTTTACTATTTTGGGATCTAACACTGCCGTGGAACAGTTTTCACCGTCAGATCCAGTTTTTACTTTGATATTTTTGTGACTGGAAGACTTGGCACCCTCTCCAAAATAAGCCACGGTATTAAGTTCAATAGCGAAACCAGCTTTATGATCTCCTTTGGGTAGGTGGTCCCTAAGTTCCATGTAGTCAATATAAGCATGATCATTTTGGAACATATCAAGTTGAGGAGTTCCTCATAGATCCCAGTCAATAAGTTCCAGATGCACAAGGGGGAGGGAGTCGGAGGATAGATTTGATTCATTGATAGTTTGAATGGATATACTAGGAGTATTGGTAGGGGGAGTGTTCGGGATGGTACTTTCCTCCAAATTGTTTATTGCGATAGAACTCGAACCTTCCTCGAAAGTCGTATTCTCAGAGATAGACAAATCAAACTCTAGTGGTCTGTTCGGTAGTGTTTGTCCCTCATGGTAGGGGCTATAAGTTTGAATGGTATCACATTCTTTATTGTCATAGGAATGCTCTGTCAGCTCATCCCACTCATACTCATTGGAATCTGTCACTGTCCACTTGAAGTGTATGTATCATTTCCACTAAACAATCATTTTCTTTAGCTTTGCCCTTACCTTTATATCCTAGACCATTTGTATTTCTAGCCAATGAGGATAAAGAAGGTTGAATGGGTTCTATGATTCCTTCTTTCCTTAGGCTGATGGGGCCTTGTCCTTCGTAACCCATTCTATGTAGGATAGATTCACCTCACCCATAGATTTCTGTTGGAAGCCTAGGTGGTTCTTGTTGTATGTTCTCTTCTTCTTCGGTATATAGCCATTGTAGGATATCTCTTTCCTATGTCTCATTTAATAAGGTCCCCCATTTTACAAAGGGACCTATGGGAGGTATAGGAGGAGTAGATGGCTTTGAAAAATGCTTGGGTCAACCAAAAGATCTAGGAGATAAAGGCATCTTGGCTAGATTGAGGCTGTGCTCAATGGAGTATTCCCCAACTCTAGTTTCTTTGATGGTAATTTTCTGCTCTCTAGGCCTTGATGAGGAAGCTTCAGAGGTATGGTCCTGTTGTGGGGTAGGGGATGTAGATACTCTATTGTTTGGTATGATGCAATTAGGTTTTGAAAGGACAAAGTTGCAATGCTGAAAGGGGTCAGGGTCACCTTGGATGGTGACTTGCTTGCCATTATGTAGGAATTTTATGCATTGGTGATAAGTAGAGGGAACAACTTTCATGGCATGAATCCATGGTCTTCCTAGGAGAATATTATAGGTGAGCTCCCTATCTAGGACTTGGCACACAACATCTTTTATTATCGGTCTTACTTGTATGGGTAGGACTATTGTTCCTTTTGTAGTTCTCTCTTCTTCATCATAGGCTTTGATAGTAATTTGCTTCCTTGGATCAACTGCATTTTCAGAGAACCCTAATATAAGGACTAGCTTTAACGTATAAATATTTAAACTGGCTCTCCCATCAATGAGAACCCTCTTGATGCGGTGCTTAGGGATGAAGGCGACAATATGCAGAGGGGTGTTATGGGGTTGAGACACAGAGAGGTCATCCTGTTTGGTAAATGATATGGTACTTGAGGAGGTCATATTACCTACCATGGCCTAAAACTTCTCTTAGGCCAAGTTAGTGGGGACGGTGGTTTCCACTAAGGCTTTATTGAGAATCACCTTATGAGAAGGAGATAGACGTAACAACTCCAAGATAGAAATGTGGGTTAGAGTCTTCTATAGTTGGTCTATGACATTATATTGACGGAAGTTGGATTGAGAAGGCGACGACCTTGGAGGGACGGTATTCAGCGTGACTCTACCACTGCGGGTAATGATACTACAACCAGTTCTGTTAGGTTCTAATTGTTGGTTGGGTGTGACCACATTGATTTGTGGGACATGCTCAGATAGGCAATTGATGGTATAGTCGAATGGCACATTTGCATATTTGGCATTACTATTCCCATTATTTTAATTTGGCCTGTTGCGGTTGTTGTTGTTGTTACCATTTTTGTTATTGCCATTGTTGTTATTGTTGTTGAATGGCCTGTCGTGATTGAGAAGTGGATCCTTGTAAGCCACATGTGTCTCATTGGAGGCATGTTGTTGGGTTCCTCCTCGATTTTGATCAAGCACATCTTGGATAACATGTTTGAGATGGATACAATTGTTGGTTGTATGTCCCCTTCCTCTATGATATTCACAATAGTCAGTGTCTTTCCAATAGGGAGGTTTGACTATAGGCTCATAATCACTTATTGGTGGTAGAGAGATTTCATTGTCAGCCAATAACTTTCATAATGCAGATTCTTGGGACTCACCCAGCAGTGTGAACTTTCGTCTTGGATTCGCATTGAATCATGGTCTTGGCTCCTGAGAGAATGTTTTGTTGGGTGTAACATTATTTGCTTCTCCTTTGAGAGTGAGTATGGGTTGTTGCTTGGGAGCCGCCACCTTGGCGTCCACTACCCCATCGTTGACAACATTCTTATTCTTGGTCCAAAACTTTGATTTGTCAGTCGTATAGTTGGAGGTAGGTGTGTCCTTGTATAACTTGATTTGCCCCTTGGCGATCATAGCTTTTTTGATAAACAATCCCATTTCGATGAATTTTGAGAATGATGTAGGGCATTGTATTTGTATTTGATAGCCAAGATCAGTGTTGAGGTTATGGACAAACATCTCCATTAGTTGCTTCTCAGGTACATCGTATGAGCATTTGCTTGCTAGTTGTCTCCATCTTTGTAGGAAGGTGGAAAATGATTCACCACTCTTTTGCTTGGTGTTGCATAGGTCAAGCATAGAGACTACATGTTCAATATTGTATGAGAAGTGTGTGATAAATTCGTTGACTAGCTCATCAAAAGTTTTGATGCCCAGTGGAAGCTGTGAGAACCACTCCATAGCTTGACTACCTAGAGATCTAGGGAATAGTCTCATTAAGTAAGTCTTATTGTGAGCTACTTCCAAGCATGCTGCATTGAATTCCCTAATGTGATCTCTAGGGTCCCCTTTCCCTTTGTACTTGTCAAACTTAGGAACTTTGAATCAATAGGGAAACAATTTCATGATCAAACCTTTATCAAAGGGGTACGGTACAATATCTTCCAAGGAGTAGTTTTTAGTGTTTGTACCCATCTTGAGATCTGACATTTGTTGCTTTGGACTCTCGAGTTGTTTCCTCATTTCTTCCATAGGAGCATTTCGGTCTATGGCTTTCTTTCCTTTATCATCTGTGTTTGGGTCTATGGCATTCTTTTCCTTTTCATGATCATCCTTTATATTTTCCAGGATTGTGCTTATGTCAAAACCCACGAGGAGTTTAATTCCAAGATTAGCAAGATGATAGAAATACTAGTGAGGGTCCACATGGAGCACTTTCTCTAGTAAGCATTGGAACTTTTAATTTTGGATGCTTCCTTGATAGTCTTTGTTAGAGATTTCCTCATCACTATCATGAGGTGTGATGATGTGGTTGGATGATCCAACCATTTCAAGTTGCTTTTTGTATTGAGATCTAGTAAGAACCATGCAAGGTGTCATGGGACAAGGTGGAATGGGACTAGAAATTTTGCCAAGGTGCTGATGGAGATTGCTGAGAATAGGATACTTATGACAAGATTTGGACAAGGGACTTTCTCGATCAATGATTCCAAGTAAGATGGCTGATACAAGACGATAGCCACTAGTAAGGGTACTCGATACCTGTCTTACTGTGTAGGGACTAGTCGTGCACCAAGACCACTAGAAAAGTTCTGTGACCTACTAGGTTTTCTTGAATCTAAAGTGATATGAAAAAGGGGCCTATACTGATCTGATATGGGATAGTTTTGACTTTGGACTAGAAAAGACCTAATAGAAGGTGAATGGGATGACCAATGAAAGAGATTTTGACATGAAATGGATGGAAAACTGACTGCAAGGTGGAACTTGATCTCTAATCCTGAAACTAGACTGAAATGGGTACCTAGAAATGGTAAAATTTTTCTCTTGAAAACTATGCAAGTGCTCACTATTGTGTATGCGCTGAAACAGATGCACCGTAGAAATTGACAAATGCGTTGCAAGTCGCAACAAATGCGGTGAACTGGTAAAAGGTAAATGCGTTGTAATAGTCAGTATAAGCATTGTAAGTCACAACAAATGCACTGCAGGTCGGTACAGATGCGTAGAAATAGAGGACGGATGTGTCGCTCTGGCTTTTCTCAATATTTTTGTAATTTTTTAGAATTTTTCTGATGTTTTTGGTACTTTGGTTGCAAGTAGGTCTTTTTGATCTGATTTTCTAAAATTATGGCAAGAAGACATAGCAAACACAAAGAATATTTTATGGTTTTTTATTTTTTTGTGATTTTTTGACTCTTTTTGGACTAAAAAGAAAGCAAGTACAGCCTAGGGTTTCAAAGGATAGTATAAAACTGAATTCTCTCTATCTCTAGGTGAGGCATCTTTGGGAGGTAATAATTGCCCTTCCCTGCACCAGATTAAAGAGGTTTTTGGTCTCACTAAAATAAGGATGAGTAATAAAGGCAACCGTTCGAGTGGTTATACATGTAGCAGCACTACTCTCCGTTATGGAGTCTCCCAGCCTGCAAGGGTTGCACCTTGGAGGGTTTTGGGGGAGGTTGGTTGTCGGTATAACATAACTGCACTCATTTTTTTAAGCTTTCTCTCTAAACACAATTTATTTATAGTGGCTTGGAAGGGCTTAGCATCTAGCATGTTACCACTTAGGGTCGTTCCTACTTGGATGAATGGTATCCAAGAGTAGGCCCCTCTAAAGGAAAAATACATGTGAAAATGATATGTCTGGCATTTTGGTCACCCAAGATAGGGGAGAGCATAGGCCTGGTATCATTCCCAAAACATAGAATATAGTGGTTCTTTTCCCCTAGTTAAAGTGAGAAAAACTAGATGAGCTATCTACTTGAGCAAGCACAGAGATTTGTTAACTTTGAAGTGATAACAAGATAGAAATGGTTCAATTTTACCGAGATAGTAATGATTTGTTAACTTTGAAGTGATAACAAGATAGCAATGGTTCAATTTTACCTAGATAGCAATGTGTCTAACTTCAAAAGATAGCAATACAGCAATGATTCAATTACCAACCCTCCTAGTTAAGACTACGTGAGATTTGCATGAGCATTCGTTTTACTTTCCCTTTAGAAATCGAAGTGTTTGGAATTCATGTCCATTGTCCCTTAAGAAAGCAATATGTTCTTAAGACTTAGATTGCAAAAAAATGTTTTATCCTTTAAGAAAGCAATATATTTCAAAGACTTCAATTGCAAATATGATTTGTTCAATTGTTTCTTAAGAAAGCAATTTGTTCCTAAGACTTAGTGTGATAGGTTTTTAATTCTTCAATGCTTGTCTTGCATGAACATGTTACGAAAACCTATTTGCTCTATTTGAGTAATAAAAGACTGTAAAAAGTTGATTAGTTCCACCAAAAACTCAATAGTTAGCATAAAATTAATTGAACCAAAAAGTGCTTAACTTGTTAGGTGAAAAAATGAGCAATCTAGAAAAAATCTGATAATAATGATTAGGTACACTAGATTTGATATTATGATTAGATTCTACATGAAATTCTATGCAATTTCAAAAAAGAATTCGTGAAAATTGAATAAATTTTGCACAAGTTATGACCGCTAAAAGTTTTGCAAAGAAGGGTTGACTTTGACTGAGTGTACCTAACAAATCTGATAAAATTACCTCAAAATTATTTCACCATAAAAAAGTTGGGAGAACTAGATTTCCAATGTTGCTAGATTCATGAAAATTTGACTCCTTATGCAAAAGATATGCCCGATTTCGTGAAATTGCTAAAAATAAGCCAAAAAAAAAACATGGGCTAAAAATAGGGACACGAATTGAGATTTTCTTTTCTCACAATTTGTGCATTTCCTACAAAATCTAAGAGATACTTAGATAGGATTTTAATGTTTTGAACAAAACCCAGAAATATTTTAATCTCAAGTTACACAGTTATGCCTAATTTCATGAAATTGCTAAAAATATGTTAAAAAAAGCAAAAAAAATATAGGCTAAAAATAAGGACACAGATTTGTGATCTATTTTTCTTAAAATTTGTGCACTTTCTACAAAAAGTAAGAGATACACAAATATGATTTTGATATTTTTGACAAAACCCAGAAACCTTTTGAGCTACAGTTACACTATTTGAATGCTCAATGCCTATTCTCTCAATCCTCCTGTGTAAGAAACCTTAGCACAAAAAACTCAGTTTTTAGATTAAATCAGGGCAAAGCCCCATGGTGGGTGCCAAAAATGTTAGGGTAAAATTAGATCAACAATAAATATGCAATAATAATCAATATCAAATACCCAAAACTTCAATAGAATGGTGAACTAAGAAGATTTAATAAAATAAAGCAATGAACAACAAAGCAAACATTCCTTAGATTGTAGCTTCCATTGATTGCCTATCACAATCATTCTTGCATGTATAAAATAGGGCTCTCAGAGAGTGCACTTCTTTGCTTTGTTAAGAATGTCGATTGAGAATGGCTATGATAATACCGCAATGAAGAGGAGCTTCACAACGATGGTAGTAGTGCGTAGTAATGAATGTGATCACAAGCAATGAAGGAATTAGTGCCAAAGACGCACAATAATTCCTGCAGAGTAACAATACTTAAAGCTTGGATGAATAAAATGGAAGAATAGGGTTATACTTATAGACTTGGGAGAGAGAAGATCAATGATTGAGAACGGTTGAGGAATGTGCAACGAATAGAAAGATGACATGTGTCTTGCTTTCTTTTGCATGAGAGAAATTAACAAGAATAGAAGAATGAGTTAAAGCATTTAAAAGAATATAATAATCAGTTAAGTGATTTAAAACAAGAAAAATAGATTTGCATGAGAATAAGAAGATATTTTGTTTTATTAAATATTAGGAATATTTAATTGCATGTGCACAAAGATTGAATTATATTTAGAGATAACTCAATTTAGAAAAAAAACAACTTAAATAAATATTTGATTTATTTAAATTTAGAGAAGATATTATTGGAAGAAATAATTAAATAATTGGTATTATTTAATTTAGAAGATAAGAAAGTAAATTAAATAAATAAATTTATTTAATTATTATGCATGATTTGGACGAATAAATAAAATATTTGATTTATTTTCTTTTTAGAGACAGAGAGGATTTAAATAAATTTGATTTGATTTATTCAAATTTGGAAGAATGATTTTGATTTAATTAAATAATTAAGAATTATTTAATTGTTTGGAAGAATTTATTTAAATAAAAGATTTTATTTAATTTTGACTTTAGAAGAGATAATTAAATATTTCGATATTTTAATTAACTTGGAGGAATGTGAATCGAATAAATAAATTTAATTATTTATTTATTGATAGAGGAAGGTAGACTTAAATAAATATTAAAAATATTTATTTAGATAGAGTTGTGTCATTTTTAGGTGTATACACTTCCTACACATTCTCACATACTTCCATCTCCCCATCATTCATCTATTATCCTACATATCTTCCCCATCACTTCCCTATGGTCCATGTTTTTGCATAAACCTTTCATCCATCCTTTTGTATAAGTCCTACATAATCCACATCATAATCCCTTATTCTTCCATACATAATCCACATCATAATCCACTATCTTCCCTACATAATCCATATCATAATCCACTATTCTTCCCTCTATAATTCACATCATAATCCACTATCATTCCCTTCATAATCCACTATCTACCTAATCCATCTCCATCTTCCTTTCATGCAATCCCTTACCAACATTGATGAGCATAATGACATTTGACATAGTCCATGTGCGATGACATCCATCTCTAATGGGACTATCACCCTTCATGGAACCAGATGCTTGAGCTCTCTTATCCATATCCACCTATCGCATCCCAATATTTCAAAAAAAAATCAAAAAATTAAAGAGAAATCCCTTCATCCAACGATGAAAAGCACCCTTGGTGGCACCTTGGATAAGTACCATGATGAAAACCTGGCAAACAAATGTCATGTGTAGGTTGATTATCTATGTCACTTACACTTGGGGGCACATTGTCTCATCCAACCTATCATTTCCTATCCTACCATCCTTAGGCATTATACCCACATACCTATCCTATTGAGTTCATTCATCCTCCTTTCCTTCTTTTGATCTTGATAAAGACATGGGGGCAAAAATGTTGAAACATGTTTTGGATATCTCTTGATATACCTCATCATTTCCAATCAATCAAATCATTATCCTATTGTCATAAGCTTTGTGGTGCAATCACAGTAGGAGGGTTCATAGAATGAACTATCTAGACCGTGCAGTAAGAGTAAACACAACGGATACAACTCAAAGAAATAAAGTAGTTGCAGATTCAGTCATTCAGTATATCATAGAATTCAAAATAGAGATCGGCTGGCAACATGCAGGCTTACAATTAGGGCTCACAGGCCTGATTACATACATGCGCAAGATAAGGCTTTGAAGCTCCCTTTGCATAAAATTTGAATTATCAACTATCACTATATCGTGAACTTGATAACTACTTTCTTAAGGATCTATTACATTTTTATATATCAGTTCTGGACCAATAGATTCCTCCGTGTCAGCCAAGGAAAGTCACAAACTCCAATGAAGAGCTGTAATATGTTCACAGATAGGTCAGACCTAAATGCATAGAACACTTCCTCAAATGAATGGAACAATGTACGGACCCTTGGGGAAGGTTGGCCACAAACCAAAGAACATTGAATGATGTGTTATTGAGATCTGCAAGTTAAGGGACGATCCGCAAGCCTTCTCCTTCAGCTAGTTATCAGGAACTATTAAAATGCTATGCTCTAAGAAACTGTCAACTTCTGATAGCGATATCTTTCTGGTAACCGATCTAAATGCTCGAAATTCTTGATATGTTGTAGATGAATGAATGTAGATGCTAAGTCCAGATCTGTAAGATGTGAAATACTAAAACTAGACCACAAGCTGAGAACTGCTACTGACTAAACTGCTTGAACTAAACTGGAAAAGGAAAGAACTGAAATGCAAATATTTTTGGTTGATGCAAGATTTCTCTTGAACTAGGGATGCTCCTGCATAGACATCCAGGGTTATTAAAAAAGTGAGTCCCTCACTTTGTTGGGGCTAGGGGAGAACTAAGACGGTTCACCTCAGCCTGAGAAATCTAAGATGAATTTTCTTCTGGTCTACCTTTCCACTTCACCAGGTATTCTTTATATTGTCTACCTCTAGTGTTGCGTCCAACTCTACTGTCCAAAATGTCTTCAATCTGTTCCGGTGCTTATTGTTGTAACTACTTCTTCAAGTCTTCTTCTATGTTATCACTAAACTTTGCTTCATGATACTGGTAAAGATCTGTAATGTTGAAAATAGGTGAAATACCCAATGTCTCTAGTAGTTCCACTTCATATGCATTTCCTGAATCAAATTTTCTGAGTATCCTACAAGGTCCAAACTTCTTCATCTTCAACTTGTCATATGTTCCAACTGGAAATCTTTCTTTTCTCAAGTACACCATTACTTCATTTCCAACTTCAAATTCTGTATGTCTTCGCTTCTCATCTGCTTTCTCTTTGTACTTACTGTTCATGTCCTCCAAATGCTTCTTCACCTGATTATGCAATGTCTTCATATGATCTACAAATTCTTCTGCTTCTGCACTCCTCTTTTCTTCTATACTGATATCTCTTAATTCTGCAACTCCTCTAGGATTCACTCTGGTAGCAATTTCAAAAGGTGTTCTTCTAGTACTCCTATTTACCAAATTATTGTATGCAAACTCTGCTTGTGAAAGAATCAAGTCCCAACTTCTGGCTTTGTCTCTAACCAAACATCTCAACAAGTTTCTCAAACTCCTATTCACTACCTCTATATGTCCATCTATCTATGGATGAAAAGTAGAACTAAACTTCAAATCTGTCTTCATTTTCTTCCAAAGTGTTCCAAAAGTAACGAACAAACTTTGTGTCTCTTTTTGAAACTATACTCTTAGGTAATCCATGCAATCTCACAGTCTCCTTGAAAAATAGGTCAACTACATGCACTGCATCAGTTGCCTTCTTACAAGGTATGAAATGAGCCATCTTTGAAAATCTGTCAACCACTAAAAATATTGAATCATATCCTCTCTGTGTCTTAGGTAATCCCATTACAAAATCCATGCTTATGTCTTCCCAAGGTCTCTCTGGAACTATCAACGGTTTATACAATCCAGTGTTCTAACTACTCCCTTTTGCAACTTGACAAATTCTACAACTCTACACAAATCTCTGAGCATATGTATTTGAGGCCAAAAGTAATGCTCACTAACCAAAGCCACTATCTTGTCAATGCCAAAATGTCCTGCCAATCCATCACTGTGCTTCTCCTTGATCAAATTATCTCTCATTGAACTTATAGGTATGCATAACTGACTTCCTTTGAACAACATATCTTCTTGAATGAAATAGTCCAACTACTTACTTCTATCTGTCACAATAGGTTCCTTACATGCTTTCCAAGGTTTTTCAAAATCAGTGTCTCCCTCATACATATTCTTCAATTCATCAAAACCCAACACTTCAACTCTCATCTCTGTCAACAAGTTTCTTCTTCAACTCAAGGCATCAATAAATTTGTTTGATTTACCACTCCTATGCTTCAACATAAAAGTATAATTGTGCATAACTCTACCCATCTCATATGTCTCTGATTCAACTTTCCTTGATTGTTCAAATACTGCAAAGCTTGATGATTTGTATACAACACAAACTCCTTAGGCAACAAGTAATGTCTCCACTTCTTCAAGGCTTGAATTATGGTGTAGAACTCTTGATCATAAAATGAATATCTTCTCCTTGCATCATTCAACTTCTCACTAAAATATGTTATAGGTCTACCTTCTTGACTTAACACTGCTCCAATTGCATTTCCACTAGCATCGCAATCACCTTGAAATATCTTATTAAAATCTGGTAAGGCCAAAACAGGTTGCTTTGTTACTTTCTGCTTCAACAACTCAAAACTTTTATTTCCTTTTGATGTCCACTTGAAATCTTTTATGTCACCTCTCATTATCTTTGTCATAGGGTTACAAACTGAATTAAAATTTTTGATGAATTTTTGTTAAAAAAGCCAAACCATGAAATAATCTAACCTCTCCAATGCTCTTCGGTGTAGGCCATTCAATAATTGATTTCACTTTCTCAAGGTTCATCTTCAATCCTTCCATAGAAATCACAAATCCCAGATATACCAACTCTTCCTTCATGAAACTTCACTTCTTGATGTTTATCAACAATTTCTCCTCTCAACCTCTACAAAACTTGTCTAATATGCAACAAATGTTCCTCTTTTGTCCTACTGAAAATCAGAATATCATCCAGGTACACAATCACAAATTTACCCAAGAATTTCTTCAAGACTTCATTCATCAACCTCATGAAAGTACTCGATGCATTTGTCAATCCAAAATTCATCACTAACCACTCATACAATCCTTCATTTGTCTTAAAAGTAGTCTTCCATTCATCTCCTTCTCTGATTCTGATCTGATGGTATCCACTCTTCAAATCTATCTTTGTGAAATATTTTGCTCCACTCAAACAATCCATGATATCATCCATTCTAGGTAAAGGAAATCTATACTTAACTATGATCTTGTTTATTTCTCTAGAATCAGTACACATTCTCCATTCTCCATCCTTCTTAGGTGATAACACTATAGGTACTGCATAAGGACTCAAGCTTTCTCTGATCAAACCTTTCCTCAACAACTCTTGTATCTGTCTATTTAGTTCTTCATTCTCTACCAGTGTCATTCTATGTACTGCTTTGTTAGGCAAACTTACTCTCGGTATAAGATCCAGGTGATGACTGATACTTCTTATAGGTGGTAATCCTTTAGGTGCATTATTTGATATGATGTCTTCATACTCTATTAGCAACTCGCTTATCTTCTCCATTTCAGTCTTTCTCAATATTTCAAGCTTCTTAGGAATCAAGGCATAACACATACTTTCCTGTTTCAAACCATCCAAAATTTTCCTTCCATCCACTAAACAGATTCTAGCATTCCCACATACCACATTTTTAGGATAATCTTCTAAAGGAATCAAAGTAATTCTTTTCCCATTTGTTGTTATAGTATATGTATTCTTTCTTCCATCATGCATAGCTTTTCTATCATACTACCAAGGTCTACCTAACAAGATATGACAAATATCCATAGGCATAATATCACACAAGACTTCATCATGATAAGATCTAATATGAAAATTCACCAAACATTGTTCACTCACTAGTACCTTATGATCATCTTGAATCCATTCTATCTGATAGGGCTTAGGGTGTTTCAATCTTTCCAACTTCAGCTTAGTCACCATCTCTTCTAAAACTAGGTTATCTGAACTACTACTATCAATTACAACCTTACAACACTTACCTCCTGATTTGCATTTAGTTCTAAATAGATTTTTCCTCTGTGACGGTTCCTCATTTGTCTCCACTTGAAATAGTTCTCTCCTCATCACTAATGATTCTCCTTTCTCTAAATTACCAACTGAACAAGGTGATCCAAAAGGTTCTTCTTCATCATAGGCTGCTCTCCTACTATTCTCTATCTTCTTTCTTGTACTACCCTAATTATATTCATATGCTCTATGTCCTTCACCTCCACACTTGAAACAAGTACCTCTGAATGTTTTCTTATCAAATCCTCTTCCTTCTCTTCTGTATCCTTCATTTCGGTATGCACTAGGGTTTCATCTCTGAAAAAAATTCTATCATCTCTCCGGTAAGCATTGTTATCTCTGTCATCCTTTCTAACTGGGCTGTCAAACTTGTTCTGTTCCACAAATGATCTATCATATCCGAAAAATGATCTTCCTCTCTTAAATTTACCTCCTCTGCCTCTCTGTCTCTGATCATGCTTCTTATTCAACTTTTCTTCAACTTTCAGGGCAAATTGATATGCTTCTTCCAAAGATGTCATCCTTACCAAACTTAGTTCTTCTTGAATGTTCAATCTCAATCCATTGATATATCTTGCCACTTCCTCCTTGCTTGCTTCACTATGTCCTATTCTTATGATCATTTTATGAAATTCTTCAGTGTGCTCCTTCACAGATTTCTTCTTTTGTCTCAGGTTTTGCAATCTTTTCAACAATTCCAACTTATAGTCAGTAGGTATGAACTGATTCTTAAACTTTTTCACCATCTGGTCCCACTTTGTAATCTTTTCTTTTCCTCTTCTATTTCTTTCCAACTAAACTTCTTTCCACCATATAGCAGCATGCCCTTTCAACTTTTTCTTTGAAAATTTCACCTTCTCTGGATCTTTAATTTCTTCATATTTAAAGTATTCTTCCATGTCATTTATCCAGTCAATCAATTCTTCAGGGTTTAAATTACCAGTATAGCTCAGAACATCAACTCTAGGTCTCTTTCGAATCTTTGAAATAGCTTACAACATCTTCATCTGATCTGATTCTTCTTCTTCATCACCTCCTAGGGTTTTGCTAGTGTGTTCAACAGATTGAAATTCTTCCTCATCATCACTTTCAATATTAGGTCTCAATGTTATTCCTCTTCACTTATCTTCTTCAATAGCATCCAAATGAATTTGCATTGTTATCATCAATTCCATCATCTCATCCATTCTATTAGCCATTGTACCAATAGGAGGAACCCTTCGCAATAGCATCTTGCTAGGATCAAGTGCAAACTGCTTTAGGTTCGACGATCAGGCTACAAGTGACAATTACCTCTCAATCAGTGATCAGTTGTGCACAAGTAACCTACCTCAGATCGGCGATTTACTTACAACAAGATCTGATAGAATCTCCACCAATTCACTCCAAAGAATCAAAATTTTTTGATACCACTTGGTACAGTCATGGTAGGAGGGTTCACATAATGAACTATTCGGACCATGCAGCAAGAGTAAACATAATGAAAACAACTCAAAGAAATAAATCAATTACAGATTTAGTCATTCAGTATATCATAGAATTCAAAATAGAGATCGGCCGACAACATGCGGGCTTACAATTAGGGCTCACAGGCCTAATTACATACATGCGCAAGATAAAGCTTTGTGCAAGATAAGGCTTTGAAGCTTCCTTCACATAAAATCTGAATTATCATCTATCACTATATCATGAACTTGATAACTACTATTCTAAGGATCTATTACATCTTTATATATCATTTTCAGACCAATAGATTCCTCCATGTTAGCCAAGGAAGGTCACAAACTCCAATGAAGAGCTATAATGTGTTCACAGATAGGTCAGACCTAAATGCATAGAACACTTCCTCAAAGAAATGGAACAACATGTGGACCCTTGGGGAAGGTCGGCCATGAACCACAGAACATTGAATGATGTGTCATTAAGATCTGCAAGTTAAGGGATGATCTGCAAGCCTTCTCCTTTAGATGGTTATCAGGAACTATTAGAATGTTCTTCTCTGAGAAACAGTCAACTTCTAATAGTGATATCTTTCCGATAACTGATCCAAATGCTCTAAATTCTTGATATGTTGTAGATGAATGAATGTAGATGCTAAGTCCAAATCCACAATATGTGAAATGCTAAAACCAGACCACAAGCTAAGAACTGCTACTGACTGAACTACCTAAACTGAAGTGGAAAAGGAAAGAACTAAAATGCAAATGTTTTTGGTTGACGCAAGATTTCTCTTGAACCAAGGATGCTCCTGCATCACTTTGTCATGTAAAATCCTAAGTATTACACCAATAATGAGGCATATTATTCCTATGCAACATAGTCTTTGGAGATCACATCCTAACTCCCTTATGATGCATATATCCATTCCACTATGGCCTATCCTCTTACCCATCCATCTATCATGAGCCTTCCATCCCATTTGCTATCTTTTTATCCATCCATCCTACCTTGATCCTTGCATCTAGACTTGGTTTTTCCTTGTCATTGGTGTCTAGAATAAAGGCTATCAAAATTGTCATCCAATGATATCCCAAAACATTCAAAAATCCAAAAAAAATCAAAACATTTCAAAAACACAAAAAAAATCAAATATTCTCACACAAATCCAAAAAAATCCAAACATGCAAAAAATCTAGAAAAAATTAAATACCCTTTCAAAAAATACAAAAAATTAAACATCCAACAAAAATCCAAGCAATAAAATCAATCCAATCCACCAAATCCAATCATCAATTCAATTCAAATCAAATCAAATCAATCAATTCACATCAATCCATCATTATCAAAATCAAAGAAAATCAATCCAATCATCATCATCATTATCAATCAATAAAAAACCCAAGAAATAAAATAAAATCAAAATCAGTCCATCAAAACAAATCAAATTCCTCAATCCATTAAATCAATAAAAAACCCAAGCAATAAAATCAAATCAAAATCAATCCATCAAAACAAATCAAATCAATCCATAAAATCAAATAAAATCAATTCATCAAAATCAATCCATCAAATCAATCAAAATCAATCAAATCAATCCAAGCAATGATTCAAACACAAGTCATCCTTAATCCATACCAATCAAGTCAATCAATCTAGTTAAATTATCCAATCACATCCTTGGTCTTGATCCTAATCTTGTCGTAAACTAAATCATCAATCATCATCATCATTATCAATGGGATATATCATTCCCACATCCTTGTGTTGATCTAGGGATATATCATTCCCTACAATCATAGAACTATCATCAACAATCATTATCCATTAATCATTAGTTTACAACTTGACAGGGGCAATACCTTGTTTATTTTTGTATCATTTGTGCATGCATGCATGCTTGCTTGTTTGTGTTATTTTTTTATCTTGCATTTGTATCAAATCCATATCTTTCTAGCTAATATTCATATCTTATGTATGTTGAAATAGATTTTGGCATTATCCTTTGCATCTAAGGTCATATCATACCTTTTGTGCATTAGGACTTTAATTCTCTAAGTTTTCTTCCTCATATGTTAGACAAGGTTGTATTACGCTGGGTGCACAAGACACATCATCACCTTGGTCCTTATACCTTGGTGCATAATGTCTAGTGCTTTATCAAACTATATGGTTGCTCACTTTATTGCAAGATGACGTATCTTTCATCTCTTTCATACATCCTTTATCTTGCATCTTCCATCTCATTCTCCATCCTTTATTGTTTCATTCATTTCAAGAGCCTACCCATGTTCTTCCAACCTACCTATCCTCTCGAGGGGGCATCATCATATCCTTACATCATCGTCCCATTTCTTCATCCATTCTTCCTTATCACCCTTTCAAGTGGCTGGGGCATCTTTTTCCATCCTCTTCCATCTTTCATCCTTCATCCAACCTTCACCAATCATCATCTTCATCCATCTCATATTCTTCAATCATTTATCTCTGACATCATTAATAAACACCTAGAACTACATATCATCACTTTCATCATCATCGTACTGTGCTTTGATCCCATGGATATAGGGTATGTAGGCAGTCTAGAATACGAAGGAAGTATCCAGTACGCAAGCACAGACGATTCATTCTTCTATTTTTCACTTCGTCTCTTCCATTTTCCATTTTAATTTGACTAACTCAAGATCAAATGTGGATAATGCAAAGATCAAGCCTTATCTTCTTTGAAATGATGTTACTTCTCTTAGTCACAACATCATCTCAAAGAGAGGCAAAATATAGACACCTAAAATTGACCATGCCTTGTTGATACATCATTTGAGACACCTGATGAGACGTTTTTCCCTTTCCATCACCCATTTAGTTAAATAAATCATATTTATTTAATTAATCCCATTTAGTCCCATCATAATCCCATTTTTAATCCCTCTAGCCAATTAATTAGATAAATTATATTTATTTAATTAATTTCTACTTTTCCCTCATCCAAATTAATTAAATATTTATTTAATTAATGTATTTCACATTATTCCTCATCCAAATTAATTAAATAAATTAAATATTTATTTAATTAATGTATTCCACATCATTCCTTTCCAAAATTAAATAATTTTATTATTTAATTCCACCTTTGTTTCTATCTCCACATTTGTCTCCATGTAAGGCGGAAACCATTTGACTTTAAATCCTCTCATTCAACCTTCATGAGACACTTGTCAAATGACTACAACTCCAACTATCATTTAATTCTAGCCATCCATCCCCAATCTAATCCTAGCCATCTAATCCTATCTCTCATCTCCTATAAATCAAGCCTCACCCAAGTCATTTTGGACATCCACATTTCAAGTACCATTATGCTATTGAAATCATTCTAGGTCTTCTCATCCATCATCTTCTTGCTATTGTTATGCTGAAAAGTGACCAACCAACATTCCTCTCATATTCAACCTTCGAAATAATGCATTCTTATGCAAGATTGAGAAGAGCAATGGAGATAAATCAAGTGTAGCGTGGAGATTGGTTTGCATTTGCATTTGTTATTTTGATTTTCATGTTATCTTGTGCTCTATTATGCTTGGTATGGTTTTATTATTGTTTTTTATGCTTTTACCTTGATTTTTACCTAACTACATTTGTTTTACAGATTTTGTGTAGAGACTATGGTTGCATTCGCATTTCAATTGGACATCAACAAATTTAATGGAATGGGTTATGAGTTGTGGAAGCTAAAAATGGAGGATTTGCTTGAAGAAAGAGATCAATGGTTGGCTGCAAAAAAAGAGAAGAAACCCGATACTATTAGTGAAGATGAGTGGAACAAGATGGACAAAGAGTTACAAGGTACAATCTGGTTGTGTCTTGAAGATTTTGTCCTACTGAATATCACTAAAGAAAAGACCACATATGCTTTATGGAAATGGTTGGGTGAAATCTATCAAGCCAAAAGTCTAGTAAACAAACTTTATTTAAAGTGAAAGTTGTTCTCTCTGAAAATGAAGGAAGGTGAATCTATTGCAGAGCATTTAATTTCATTTAATTTGATTGTGAGTCAACTAGTCTCTATAGATGTTAAGGTTGAGGAAGAAGATAAATGCATTATGATTCTTTATTATTTACCTAAGTCTTGGGATAATTTCATTCTTGCTATTATGGCTAATCTCAAAGATCCAAATATAGATGCTCTTGTTGCAACTTTGTTGTTTTAGGAAATGAGGAAGAAGGCTATTAATACAGGAACTTCCAAAGATCATAACTTTTGACTCAGATGTGGGTTTTCTACGAGATTTTATGGGTGGATGCATTATGAGGTGGAAAGTGGTTTTGCAACTGACCCTAGTGGGTTGGACCCTGTTTTGGCACTTTTTCAGGTCTTGAAACTTTCATATTGGCCCTCAAAATAGCAATTTAGTGTTTTTTTTCTAGATTTTTTTTTTAAAAAGTTGCTTTTGTAATAAATTAAAACTCATGTTTCGAATTTAGAATATTAGTTGGCATTTCATCCTACCTTAGTGTATAGCTCAGTGGATGCTCTTAATGTCAGGGAAAGGTCTAAGGAAAGAGGACCAAAATGGGATTAGAAGGGGCCCAAGGACAAATATAAAATAAGATCTAAGACAAGCCTGGAAAGAAGAACAAAGTTAAGTGTTGGAACTATGGAAAAAGAGGGTATGTTAAGAAGGAATGCACAAACAAGAAGAAACAGTGGGATTCCTCTACAGAAAATTCCTCGGATGCAGGTGATGAGGTTTTACATTATGCTTGTAACATTGTTGTTAATGAACATTGGTTGGTTGACTCAGGATGCTCATATCACATGACTCTGCATAAAGAATGGTTATCCACATATGAGAAATATGATGGAGATAATGTCTACCTTGGAGACAACACTACATATCTAATTGTTGGATGGGAAAAGGTATTGTTGTGTTTTAGTGATGGGAAAATTAAAACCCTCCCTGGTGTTTTACATATTCCTGGATTCCAGCTAGAAATTTTATTTCTATTTCAAAGTTGAATGATTCGGGAATGCATGTAACATTTAATAAGCATGGTTGCAGAATGATGAGAGGAAGCTTGGTGGTAGTGAGAGGAACAAGGATGTAAACATTGTTTAGGCTTGATTCCACTACAGTTTGTAATTCCACTTATCTAACTAAAATTACTAAAAATACATGTATGTTGTGACACCATAGATTGGGCCACACAAGTGAAATTTTTTTGAAAGCAATTATGAATAAAAATTTGTTGGATGATTTTTCCAATTTTGATAGGCACTTTGATTTCTATGAGCATTGTGTGTTTGAAAAATAGAACATAACATCTTTTTCTTCAGGAAACAATAGAGAAAAAGAGAAGTTAGAAATTATTCATTCAGATGTGTTTGGACCTGTGGATAATGATTCTATTGGAAAATCTCATTATTTTGTTACCTTCATTAATGATGTATCGAGATTTGCATGGATTTATTTTATGAAGCGTAAATCTAAATTTTTCACTAAGTTTAAGGAGTTCAAAATCTTAGTAAAGAACCAATTAGGACTTACGATAAAAATATCCAGATCTGACAAGGGAGGGGAATATTGTTCTAAGGAATTTGATGAGTTATGTAAGCATGAAGGTATCATAAGACAAAAGACAACTCCATATACACCACAAAAAAATGATGTTGCAGAAAGGATTAATCAAACAATAATGGAAAGAGCCATAAGTATGTTAAGTGATGACAGTTGGATAAATGTTTTTGGGCAGAAGCTGTATTACTTGTTATTTGTTAAATATATCTCCTTGTAAGGCTCTTGATTTGACACCTTATGAAGTGTAGACAGGTAAGAAACCTTCTATTTCACATTTAAGGGTTTTTGGCTGTGAAGTTTTTGTTCATGTGTCTAAGGAAAAGTGATATAAGTTGGATTCAAGAGCACAAAAATGCATCTTCATTAGATACGGCGAGAATGTAAAATGTTATAAATTTTGGGATCCTCTAACCAAAAAAGTTATCTTTTCTAGAGATGTGATTTTTTAGAGAACTTAGAGATATTTCTAATCCTATACAACTAGAAGAAAAAAAGGAAGAGGATAGTGTATTTTTATTTACAACAAGAAAATGCACATTAGGAAGAATAAAATGATGGATTAGGGGATGGAGAAGAAGAAGAAGATTCAAGTGAAATTTTAGATGAGGAAGGCTCTATTGTTATAGAAGAAGTTGAGCATATAGAAGAACATGAGGAAGAATCTCTTACTCCACCCTTGAGAAGATACACAAGACAATGAAACCCAGTTGATAGGTATAGCCCACCAAATTTTCATTGTGTATTTGCTTGATTGAGTACTATTGATGAACTTAGATCCTATAGGGAATCTATTCATGTAGATGATAGTGAGTCTTAACAGGTAGCCATGCAGGAGGAGATGATGGCTTTAGACTCGTGTTATCCCTAAGATCTTGTACGTTTTCCCAAATGAAGAAAGGCCATAGGATGTAAGTGGGTCTTCAAGAAGAAGTTTGGAGCAGACGATTCATTATAGAAGTACAAGGCTAGATTGATAGCCAAGGGCTACTCCCAGAGAGAGGGAGTCGATTTCAGTGAAATTTTCTCTCCCATTACTAAATTATCTTCTATTAGATTTATTTTATCCATTGTTGTAGCTTATGATTTTGAAATTGAGCAAATGGATGTTAAGGTTGTATTTTTGCATGGAGATTTGGAAGAAGAAATTTGTATGCAACAGTCTACAGGTGTTGAGGTAAAAGGGAAAGAACACTAGGTATGCAAGTTAAAAAGATCTCTATATGGTTTAAAATAATGGTACCAAAAGTTTGATTCATTTACTTTAAAATTGGGTTTTGTTAGAAGTGAAAAGGATCAATGTGTCTACATTCAATGTATTGATGATGATATGTTGATTATTGTCTTGTATGTGGATGATATGTTATTTTTTAGTAACACCAAAGGTATGATCAATGAGTTGAAAGCTCAACTTTCAGGTGCATTTGACATAAAGGATATAGGGGCAACCATGTATATTCTAGGGATGGAGATTAAAAGGGATCAAGGTAACATAAAGCTTTGGTTACCACAAAGTAAGTATGTGAATACTATTTTGCACATATTTCTAGCATGTAGGATTGCAATCCAGATAGAATTCCTTTATCAGTTAGTACTAAGATTTCATTAGATACATGTGTCCTAAGAATGAAGATGATTTAGAGGATATGTCTGATGTGCCATATGCTAGTGTTGTAAGATGTTTTATGTATACATTGGCTTGCACAAGTCTAGTTATTGCCCAAGTAGTGGAAGTTTTGAGCAAGTTTATGTCTAACCCTTGTATACATCATTAGAATTATGCAAAGAGGGTGTTAAGATATTTGTGTGGTACTTTTGATTATTGTTTGGTTTATTCCGGTACTAGAATAGTGTGGATAAGACATTGGACATACAAGGTTTTGTTTCAATGTAGATTGGGTAGGTGACTTGTATAGTCGAAGGTCCACCAATGGCTATGTATTTACTTTGTTTGGAGGAGCTATGAGTTGGATGAGTAAAAGGCATCCCATCATCGCTTTATCTACCACCGAAGAAGAGTATATGGCTGCTACTCATGTCTTTAAGGAGGTAGTTGGTTATGGAGATTGTGTACATGTATTAGTTTTGATTGCAATATTATTCAGATTGGTTGCGATAGCCAAAGTGCAATATGTTTGGCCAAGAATCCCATGTATCATGCATGGACTAAGCATGTGGATGTTTAATATATTTTTAGTAGGCATGAGTTTTCCATAGTCCATAGAATATAGAAATAAATGTTTTTAGATTCAAAGGAATATACACGGTTTAATCCAAAAGCATTTATTTCTAATATCTTTTTTTTCGTGAAATGATTGCTAATGGTCAGGTTGACCTGAAGAAGGTTGACACTCAAGAGAATGTTGCAAATTCACTTACTAAACCTATGAGCACAGAAAAGTTTACGTTGTGCAGAAAGGCCATGGGCCTTGTTCATAGTACTTAATTTCTTTATGTTTTTATGGGTGTATTTACAATGTATGATGTCAAGTGGGAGAATATTAGGATTAAGGTGCCATCAACCTTGTAAATCCTATGTAATTTATTATTCCTATTATTGTTTGTAAATCACCCATAAGGGATGAAAGGTTTCACCAAGTAATGATCTTGTTTTAGCTGCATGTTTGATCATGGTACCTGATAGATGTTGGTTATGGAGCACATTTCATTCCAGGGGATGCATGGGTGATACACCCCTTGTGGGGTCTGGGGGCAGGGGGTTCAGGGGCAGTGCTCTCCAAATCTACATTTTATATATATTTTCATTGTAAATGTGGATCGTTCATCATTAGGTCACAGATCTAATGGTAGAGGTTATGTTGGATTTTTTCCCTAGAAGGAGACCCTTTTATGAGGATATTCTATTATAGCTATGAAGAGTAGAGTAAAAAGTTGAGATTAAAAAAACAAGCGATGTTGGATTGAAGACTGAAGAGGAAATTGATAGTGTAGTATTGTAAACTCTATTGAAGTTTTAATACAGATTGGTGCATCTCTTCTTGTGTGGAGCTTTTGTCAAAAGGGTTTCTCCACGTAAACGCAATGTTATGTGTTTGATCTTTTGTTCCATTATTTCTTTGTGTTGATATCATACTATCTCCATTTTGGTTCTGCACAGTTAAATATATATATTACAGTTGTAATCAGATTTTAATTGATAGTTGTTTACCTTCATTTCTAACAAACACAATCTCGTTATAATGTGATAGAAATATAGTGTGATGTGTTATAACTTACTTGGACCAAAAAAAATTTGGCCATTTTTTGGTCCCCCATCTTTGTGCACACACCTATACATACACCATTCTTTATAGGAGAGAAAATGGAACTATGTTCACTACTTCCCCATCATAGAAAAGTATTCATTTTATGCAAGAATCATAGATCCATACTTGTAGATATAAAATAGGATCACTTCATTTTGTTAGTTCGACATGAGTTGGAATCTGTTTCAGATCAAACAAAAATCTAAGATCATGTAACTCTACCTTAGGAGGATTCATGTCGAGGTCTACTTGATTGGTGTTGTTTTTTAGAGGTGGGGTTATGTGATTTAGATACTTGAGCCCAATCACCTTTAGGAGAGTTTCTTGATGGGGAGGTGAGTTCCTTAGAAGGTCAATAAAATATATCTTGGTGAACATCTTCCTAAGGTCCTCAACTAAATCATATGGACCAATTAGAGTTGGTGTGGGGACAACTATTGAAACTATGTATCTAGTGTTTTTTGATTGCAAGATTGTGATCTCCTATTGAAGGTTCTCATCTTAGAATGATTCAACCAAGCCTAGAATTTTGGTTTCACATTTCAAGTCCAATTATCCCAAACCATTTATTTCTTGAGAAAGGGTAGCACCAATTGATTTTGGTTGACTTGAACCACTCCCCTATTGGTGTGCTAGAAAAGAGTCTTGGTAAATCTTTATGTTTAAATTTTGGGGAATGACACATCCTTGACAATTGTGATTCAGGGTTTTTGGTAGGAGAAGAAATATGTCCATAAAGAAACACTTTTGGCATTTCTATGATCTTAGATGAATTTTAGTAATCCTAACATAATTTTGTCATTCCCTAGGAGCTTTTATCGTTCAAAGTGGAGTACTTGTCGGGGTCATAATTGTTAGATCTGTAATAGGAGTCATATTGACTGTTGTTATATGGTCTATCATTTTGTCTACCCCATTGCTCATAACTATTTTAGGAGAGGTGATCAACAGTGTCGATAGTTTGATTCCTTGGGTTTGTGTAATTATTTCCACCACAATAACTATTATAATTACGTTTGTTGTTATTTTAGGTGGTGGAATGTCAATAACTCTATTGGTGGTTTTACTAGGATTATTGTTCTTTAATATTTTAGGTGTCAAGGGGTTATTGTTGTTGTCTTGTGTTACTTTTTGTTGGTACTATGCTCTTTTCTTCCGTTGTAGATTATGATGATCTATCATGAGAATGCTTTCCAAGGCTTCTTCATGTGACCTATAGGGGAATTTTTGAACCTCTTCTTATGTATCATTATTAATGGCATGCTTGAAGAGATCACACAACTCCCTAAGATCCATATTTTTTGCACTAGTTGAAGAATAAAGAACCTATCTCCATCATGTAATGAAGTGTGCAACTAATTGTTGGTCTCTTGTTTAACTATTAGGAATTCTCTAATTCCTATTTTAACTAGCTTGTTAATGTCAAAGGTGGAAATGAATTCTCCTATGAGCTACTAAAAGGAATAGATCAATGCCTCTAGGATTCAATAGTACCAATCCAAATAAATGCCTTCTAAAGTTTTTAGAAAAAATTGGTTATCACCCCATCCCAAGGAAGGATTTTCTACACTTTTGTGGTGTAAGCCTTGATATGTGAATTAGGATCTCCCACTCCCTTGAACTTTGGAAGTTCAGGGAGAGGCTATATGGCAACATGAGGTTATGAAGGTTGAGGTCTAGATGCTCTTTTAGATATTCCAAGTAGGTTCCTAGAAAGGAGTTAAGTATGGAAGAAATTATTCCTCCAAACATTAGTTCTATAATGGGAGTCTACTACATTTGTTGTATCTAAAAGGGTATGTTGGTTTGTTGATACCATGGAGAGGCTAGATAACTAGGCATCATTGCATTTTGGAAGTTAGGTGGTATTGCTTGAG
The DNA here is from genome assembly GCA_027924645.1 of Cunninghamia lanceolata. NCBI lineage: Eukaryota > Viridiplantae > Streptophyta > Pinopsida > Cupressales > Cupressaceae > Cunninghamia > Cunninghamia lanceolata. The sequence continues at coordinate 24,164,507 of BSBN01000213.1, read as the reverse complement.
ATTAATTTTGTATGACAGGTATCCCACCTAGCTGATTTATGCTTTCCATGTTGAGAGTTGAAGTCAAGGGAGGCATGAACGCATCATTGCTTGTGTTTCACACATAAAAGTTAACATAGGGGGAGTTGAGATGCACCCTAGTTTTTCTCAATTGTTTATGTTGTAAAAGGATTGTCACAAGGCTAACACCTTGAGGAATTTGGTCTTTCATTCAATTAAGTGAAGTTAAGTATTGGTTGCTTGTCATCTTTAGTTTCAAGGGTCTTGTGGTGGCCATAAGGGCTATAAGGGTAGCTTCTATTATGTTCTGCATTTCTCCCTCATGAGATAGGTTTTGTCTAGTAAGCAAGGTTTGAGTAGCCCATTGATCTTCTTTCCTCAAGGAATCTTTATGACACTTATTGTCCCATGCTTTGGCTTGTTCATGTTGATAAGATATATGGAGAACCTCTCATACTATATGGGCTTCTTCTAGGTCTTTCTTTAGGCAGTTCACTTTATTATCGATTTGAGTGGTTGTATCTCTATAGTTTGTGATGAGATAACCATTTTGATGAATTTTTTATTAGATGAGCACTCAGCATGATCAATTTTGTTCTAGGTCCAATTGAAGCATAATATCTTGATTCCAAATTAGGTTATAAGAATTGATGAAGTTATCTAGTCACTACCATCTACCATTTAAGTTGGTATCTTTGTAATCATACCTATTCGAAATGGGAGCCAATGGATTGATGGGAATGTATTGGTCAAATGAAGGAGGACTAGGTAGGTCTAAGGGAGCTTGTCCTAGTTGTGCTATTTTTCCTAACATATTCAGGGGTATCATAGGTCATGTAGAATAAATGGGATGATAAGAGAGGAAGGCAAAAAATATGGATGGAAGAAGAAAGGAAACAAAAAAAGCTTATTGAGAAGGATTTTCTCTTCATGTCAGGTTCATCAAAATATGTGATATTATAAATCTTTTCGTCACAAAAAAGTGAATGAGGTGGGCTTAGAATGGCACATGCATTATGTATCACAGCCTTATTGTTGGTCTGGATATAATTACTCCTACTCTTTTAGAAAAATCTAAGTAGAGGAGAATCTGACTTATCACTCTCTTCTCATGGCAAGAGGATCTCACAAATGGCAATGACACGGTTGTGCAGAATAGGGTTAGGTCAATAGGTTCACTTAGTTCATGTGGAAGAAGTTCCTAGTGGCAAACAATGGTGTTGATTCAAATTGCGGACTGTGGAGTGATGGTTTCTTGTGTTGTTGTGATGTTCATATGTTCTCTTCATAATTCTAGCACTGCAAGTCTAGTGCCAATGCATGTGATTGGCTCATCTAAAAAAGTGATTTCTTTTAAGCAAGAATGTTCTCTTATCCATCTTTGTTCGTTGATTTCTCTAATTTGCCTAAGTGTGGGCACATTTTCTTGAGTTTCATCAAGGACCACCTCAATCAAATCTTATTTAATCCCAAGACACATTTGGCATAAAAAACTAAGTGAAGGATAAAGAATTTGAACTTAGATAGTGATTGTTTGGTTTGTTGTTTGCTTTGAAGTTGAAGTTGTGATATTTTTCTTTGCTTTTTTTGATGATTCATTGACATATGTTGGATGTCTTTCTTTATTGGACAAAATTTTGACATCTATTGGATGTCTCATGATAGAATCAAGGACTCTCTTTCTCTTTTCATTTTGATTTTGTGCTTTTTTATGAGGGCTAAACTACTTTCATGCAAGAAAGAAAGCTAACCTATTTCCTTTTTTTTCCTTTTTCTGAAGTGAAGTGTGAGCTGATGCAGAGGGGCACAAGGGAAGCAACAAAGGTCTTTTCTTCTCTCTGCCCACTCACCCACTTCACCTACTTTATGCAAGCAAGGCCACACCAAGGCAAGCTAAGGATTTGTTAACCAGGCTATTGTCCAACTCTCAGGACTATTTCCACACCTTCCAACAGGTCTACAAACACCTTTTATATAGTTGGTTTGATCACCAACTTCCCACAATTCTCCAACCTTCACTTGGCCTAGCAAGGCTACTAGCCCTCCAAACCAGGTTTTCACTACAAAGCTTGACAAACCCCTAAATGACCAGGCAAGGAAATGATGGATTTGAATACCCTTTAGGGCACTTCAACAAACTTCCAAATCTCTAGTCCCAAATCTACTCCAGCAATCCAACACACCCACTAGGTCACTAGGCCTAATTGATTAGTTTAGGTCTAGGTTACAAAGCAAGTGGTCTAATTTGGGTTCATAAAACTAGGACAGGGACTTGGAACACTTCCTCCACATACAAACATCTCAAAACCACCATTCATTCACTCACCTTATCAGAGTTTTGTCATTTACAACAGCAAATTGCATAAATTTGGTCAAATACCTATGAATACTTGACCTAGGGCATCACCTCAAAATTCAAAGATTGTCTTTCCCAGAAAAATGCTTTTGGAATTAGATAAAGTACATCCCTAGCCTGCATTTCACCGATTTGCATGAGGTTTCATCATTTAGAATGCATTCTAGGGCAGATTTTGTATGATAAACCCTGGAAAACAGGGTTTTAGACCAGTTCGAATAAAGATTGCAATAAATTTCTACTCAAATCACTTCAGGACCTCAAACTTGCTGCATTCAAACCCTGACTCCAAGTGGTTTCAGAAAAATAACATGGATCTACCTGGCCAATCCGTACAGGCCGTACAACAGGAGAAAAATAGGGAAAAACAGTCAGTTTTCTTTATTTCTGTGCCCAAAACTCTGTACCAACACTTCTCTCTCGTACAAGAGTGAGATGACAACAGTATAAACTGATCCAAGTCGGTATCCAACCTCCAACAACAGTTTTCAACTGTCCAAAATGAGTTGTAACCGGCCAATGTGTCATTGACACCATTGGCAACATTTGACACAATGGTATTTTTGCATTTACACCAAGATACCGATTGGTTCAACTTGTCTAAGGATCTCAAACGACCAACACACTCCCTAAAACATGCTAAAACACTAGAACAACCAAAAAGACTCAAAAACCAATCATTAGACCTACTAGGCCTAAGTGGCACAACTAGGGTCCAAGTGGACTAAGAATGAGTGAGGTTTATATGGTCACCCCAAACATCTTGACCACACAAAAGGACCTTACATCCATGGCTAAAAGCCTTATTACAAACACATTGAACAAAAAACACAACTTAGCAAAATGCTTCAAAATGTTCTTAGGAATCAAACTGCTCCTAGGTGCCCTGCACCATGAGCCAATTATCTATATTACGTTTGCATGCAATCTACCCTATGTTTTTTGTAGTTTTTGATTTTGAGATGCACTTGAAAGTAAAAGAAACTTCTAATCTACTATAGTAAATGAAAAAGTAATCTTGATCTAACACTACCTAAGAAAGATACAAAGATTCTTAAACTAAGCTAAGAAGTAATAATAGAGTGTTACAATCCTTAGGCAAGATGAGTGAAACAAATAAAACTTTGCATTAAAAAATTCTTTTTAAATAAATGAACTTGAGAGAATCTTTTGAGATTCTTTGAAGAATTTTTGTGAATGTGTCCTCAGAGGGTCTAACTTTTATCTGAGGTATCTTCTCATCTTCCGACCTTGGAGTACTATGCTTGATGGAAAGGTTAGATCCTAAATGGGGATTGATTGGAATTACTTTGAGAGGAAAATAGCATTAGCTACTCTGCTTGATGGAAAGGGAAGATCCTAAATGGGGATTGAGTGAAATTACTTTGAGAGGAAAATAGCATTAGCTTCAGGTATGATATGCAAGCATAAGGAAGATAGCACTTGGTATAACTAAACAAGAGGATCTGGGATTGAGGCTATTATAGAGAGGCATGCAATCTTATAAGAGTGATTTGTTGCAAATGGAATGAGAGCCTATAGAAAAGAGTTGTAGAGGCAACCTAATTTTTCTATCTTATGGGGAGAAAAGCTTCTTTGATTTTACCTAAAGCTTATGTATGCAAAAATTCTCGTCCCTATGAATGAGAGTGGGGTTTATATAGGAAAAGAATAGAGAAGATTGGGGAATAAAATAGGATAAAAAAAGCATGAAAGCAAGAAAGAAAACAAGGAAGAAAGCATGGCAAAAAGATGGCCATTAAGAGGGAAACTAGAAGAAAACTAGCCAAAAATAAGCAACTTATGCTCACTTTAAAACACAATAGAGTCGCTCATGTCGAGGTATGGGTCGCCCCTTCTACTAGGACAGGTTGTGCAAGCAACCCTACAACTTAACATGGGTCATCCAAGTGAACTCGAGATCTCTCAAGTGCCCCTGTAACTTAAGGTAGGAAACAAGATTTTCATAAAGCATAAAGGTTAGGAGGGCCATGAAATGGAAAACAATGAAGAAAAACATTGAGGGAGGATGCTAGGATGTTGGGAAAACTTCCATCAAGGAAGAAAATGTTGTGAGGAGAAATAAGCATGCCATGTGGGTTGTGCGCTAGACTGCCAAATCATCATCAGATGTGTAATATCAACCCATGTAATTTTTGGTGCTTACAGACCCACAAATACCTACACGTTTATGTGGAGTTTAGGACAACCAACACTCTAAGATCATTGATTTTTGGTACTATAGTGAATAGATTCTGCAAGTCATCATCATCTACATTATATTATCAGTTCAAGAGCTAGTTACCCTTCTCATTTAAATTTATTATCAAGAAGGTGGTAGCAAGCTAAGTGGGCTTAATCTTGGGGTAAACTATATTGTTAGGTGCACTTGAGTTGGATTAGTACTGGGATGGGCGACCTCGAGGAACTCTCGACCCTTCCCCTTTGCAAACATCACCTAGGTACAATGAGTGCTAAGTGAACTATTCATGTTCATGAGAGAGATTTGTTATGAATTGCATGCAGAAGATATCAATTAAATGCAAATAAAGATTAAACAAAGGAATGAAAATACACAGAACTAATAACAACGAGAGACAAGTTTTAACGTGGTTCACCCAAACTTGGGCTACATCCACCAACAGAGAGTCCAATATTATTATCTAACAAATCAAATCGATTACAACCAGCAATCCTTGCAACTCAATATCGCTGCAAATGCTACAATACAATATCGAAGTCCCACCTGCAACATACATCCCAGTCGCTTATAACAAGCTTTTTGGAAGCTTCTAGAATTAGGGTTTTACAATGTCATTTTTTTTTGTCGGTTAACCAAAAAAAACTAACAACCGACCCCGAACCCTGGCGAGGATACAGTACGAGTGTACAATACTTGCATGATCAGTCGCCACATACCAACAATCTCCCACTTGGAGACTGAGTAGGCTCCACACCAAACAAGATTCTTATGAACCACTACTCATAAGATATATATCAATAAATTTTATTTAAAACTATACAGTTGAATCGCATTAAAACATCACATAACATTTATTATCTTAACTAACACACATATCTTACCATTCTTGAGGAGCAAATAAATGTCAAAAAGTTTATCTACCCCATAAGCAACTTACTTTTTTGAGAAATTGTAAGGTTTATATATATAATTTTTATATATATAATTTTTACCTTTACAATTTCTCAAACCATTCTTGAGGCGCAGATAAATGCCAAAGGGTTTATCTACCCCATAAGCAACTTACTTTTTTGAGAAAAAGTTCAGTTGCTTATGAGATAGATAAACCCTTTGGCATTTATGTTCGAGAAAAAGTAAGTTGCTTATGGGGTAGATAAACCCTTGGGCATTTATCTGCGCCTCAAGAATGGTAAGTTGTCGTCATTTATGTGCTTATTCTTTCATGCATTCGGTGCAGGCCACCTACCATGTTCTTTATACCAAAATTTGCGAGCTTCCATTCACTGCTTATACCCATGCTCTTTAAATGTTATCACGTGTAAAGACGTTAAACAAATCACACGGTAATTAGAGATTCGCCAGGCCTAAATGGTGTTCGTATGCCTGTAAACTCTTCACATATATTCCGTTCCGTAAGGGTCGGTTGCCCGTTGTCTAAAGCAAAGTATACGGGAATTGAAGGAATTACAGCTAGTCATACCTTGGAAAGAGGATGAATTTGTGACATCTTTCTCGAAACCTTTCAACTTCATGGGATGGCTTGCGAAGAGATCCATAATCTTGGCTTGACAGCTACGGAAAACGATAAACGTTGACTATAGAAGTGGACGCCATTGCTGTCCTCCACCTGTGTAAATTGTATTATATTACTGGGAATGTTTTAGTATTGTATTTATGGCTTATAAATTTTAGTAGTTTAAGTAGATGTTGGAAGACGTGGGTATTTCTTACTGCACAATGAATGGTGATTAACAGTCACCAAAAGCCAATTCAGATTGACGGATCACGCGTTCCCCTGCTGCCCCTAGTTTAAAATTTCTAGAAAAATTGATCAAAAACGAGAAATTTACTGCCTGGAAAGGCCTTTTCTGTTAATTTCCTAGGGTGGTGATCCGATCCTTCCAAAAATGGTTGCAGCTTTTATGTCGATCTCCATCTACTTCTTACTGTTATCGATGGCAGATTCTGCAAGTCATCAAGCTGGTCTCTTGAATATCAGCCATGCCATTCTAATGAATTCTGGCCCCCATAATCTCTCTTCTTTCATTCTGCCTCTGTTCTCTGTACCCACTTCAAATTCTTCCTCGTTTCTCATCAATGCTCTCACAAAACAGCCAAACGCCGCCTCAGCCACTGTTAGCAGAGCCACATTCAGCTACAATGATGTTACTCTCATGACGGAAGTCACAGTGGGAAATCCTCCGCAGAGACAGAAAATGGTTCTCGACACAGGCAGCGAACTTTCTTGGCTCAACTGCAAATCCAGCACAAACCAGCCCTCCTTCAACCCATTTCTCTCCACTTCCTACATTTCTATCCCCTGCAATTCTTCGGTCTGCACAGACCAAACGACGGATTTCCCAGTTCCTGCAAGCTGCGATGAAAAGAACCTCTGCCACTACACATTATCATACGCAGACGGCACCTACATTGAAGGAAACCTGGGAAGAGACTCCATTACTCTTCCAGCTCTCAAAATTCCAGGCCTCGTTTTCGGCTGTTCTGTCTCAGAACCGCTGGCGGAAACCCCTGGTCTCATGGGGCTCAACCGCGGGGCGCTTTCTTTAATTTCTCAGCTCAATTTCACACACAAATTCTCTTACTGTATCGCCAATCCCCAAATTTCCCCTGCTGCTACAGGCGTCCTGCTGTTGGGCGAATCCCCGTTTGCCAATTCCTTACAATACACATCCCTTCTGAACATTTCTCTTCCTCTGCCTTACTTCAACAGGCCTGCCTACACAGTGAGATTAGAGGGAATTAAGGTGGGAGAAAAGCTGTTACCGATTAATCAATCCGTTTTTCTTCCCGATCACACAGGCGCCGGACAAACCATGATCGATTCAGGAACACAGTTCACACTACTTCTGGGAGAAGCCTATACGCCGCTCAGGCAAGAATTTGTGCAACAGAACAGAGCGCGAATGAATCCGATGAGCAGCAACACGGTTTTTCTCGGAGCTCTTGATCTCTGCTACGATTTTCCGGCGGGTTCTGCACAGCTTCCACAAGTTACCTCCGTTACTCTGCTTTTCGACTCTGCTCAGCTCACACTGGAGAGCCAGCATTTGCTTTACCGAATTCCCAACAGCGCCGCCATTCCCAAAGGTCGGGCAATTTACTGCTTCACATTTGGGAATTCTGATTTGGTTCCCGTGGAGGCGAACATCATAGGGAATCACCACCAGCAGAATTTGTGGATCGAGTACGATCTTCAGAATTCTCGTATTGGATTTGGAAGGGCACGGTGTGATGTCAATTGATTCAACATTTCAAAATCCTCTTTTTTTCTGTTGGATTCAAGTGTTTTATGGTGTCCCCAAGTTTGTCTCTGCCACATCAATGGCGCAGCCGTACTGCGGCCTCGTGGATTGGTTGGTTTAGTTCTGATCTCCTTCTCAAGTATACCTAATACAATTTTTTTTTGGTACGTTTTCTATAGAATTTTTTGAATTGGGTGATTAAATGCCACATACATCGGTATTAATCTAAAACAGCCTGGAAATCAAGTCATGGACATCTGTTATCCATTTAAATGTAATCTAACCTAGATTCGATATGAGACTTAAAGGAAAATAGATTAAATTTCTCGTATCTGGAGTAGGTAGGTGGGCAGTGATACTGCAAAATGTTTCGTATGGATGAATGTAATAAGGTGCCGCTCAATTGGATAATAATTAAATATTGACAGAGATTTCACACTAGCGCCAAAAGATTGCCACCTATTCCATTTTTCTTTATGTGCCGCTAAGTATAATAATTTACAGTACACATCAAATTTTCACCGATCTCTCTATTAATTGTGTGATGGATTTTTGTCTCAATGTTTAGGATCTCTCTATTCTCCTGATAATAGATCATATAGTCCCAAACGTTAAGACAAAAATCCATCACACAGTTAAATCCTGAAATACAGAATTACTGGATAATAATTTGTTCACAGAGAAAGTCATGTGACTCACGATCCAAACCATCAAGGTAAAAGCTGGTTTTTTCTGTCAGAGGCACTGTAGAACACTGGAGGCAGGCCTGCCCATGAACATGCCGGTTACCTATAGAATTGTCAGCCTGTCTGCACTCTCAAACAAAGACAGATTTTAGTTTTTTGTACGCAGTGTTTGCTTCATCTGGGTTACTGTAATGATAGTTTGTATTTATTTATTTGGTTGGCACTCCGATCCAAATGCACCCACCAGGAACAACATGGAAATGTTGTACTTCAAAGCCATTCCATCATTTGCCTTGTGTGCATTGTGCATTGTTTTATGGAAGATGGAACACGATGAGAATTAGTATACTGTATTATTCAACTAGTTCCATGTCTCAACTTGTCCCTGCACGCATTATGATAATAATTAACTTGTGGGGGTTCCTTTAAGTTCAGGGCCCAGATTATACGTCACCTTTTCATGTGGCATTCATGACATTTTATAGATAAAAGAAGTTTCTTTTAGCCAATTAAATTATTAAATAAAGAAAGTAATATATATTTTATATTGAATTTAGGTTTGAAGTTTAGGATTACAAATAGTAGCAACAAGAAAAGCTTGCTATGATCTTGGAAAGATGCATTATTGCTTAGGCGTCGAAGTATGGAGAGAAGATGGTAAAACTTTGATTACTCATAGTAAGTATGCAAATGAATTGGTAGAACATATATAGAATGAGAGTGCATTTAAATAGTGGCAAAACTTCAAGAAACACTTTGAGACACTTTGAGATCTAATAAGAATGAGCACAAATTAGAGATCAAATTGGTCCACCATTGATTATTTGATGTCCAATCCAACTAAGTTGGCAATGTATTTCAAAATGGCTTGAAATTTCCTTAGATAGTGGTAGTCGGCTCTATTGATACACCCTTCATTATGGAGGATGTGACTAAGGGAGGATAGAGTATTTGAGTCTTTGGTAAATTTGTTCATCTTTTGAGCCATATACTTGCTTTTGCCTTCGAATGCTTCTAGTTGTTCATGTAAATTATCGATCTGTTTCTCTAGTTCCTTGTTGGCCTTGAGGTATTCCTACATGATTGTGGATAAATTGGTCATTTGAAGAGATAGCTTAGAATAGAGTAATTGCATTTCAACTTCAAAAGGACACAAATATTACAACCATGCATTTAAATTTTGAAATGAATTTGATAATAACTTATTTACATGTTTTAGAAACAACATTCCAAGACATAGTGAGTTTACAAAGGATAACTTTTGAGGACTATTTGTGGATTAAAATGTTGTGAAGAGAGGTCATAATGGAATTTCAAAGCTTGTTGGAGTGGTAGCAGAACCAAAACATTTGCTTAGCATATTAATGTTTACTATAGAAGGGATAGTTGGGAGAATTTGGAGGAATCTAAGGTAGTTTCCAATCAAACCTTGGCATGTACTAGTTTCTAGATAGGGGATTAGGAGTCAACTTTTGACTTCCATAGTTGCAAGTTGAGCTTCATCCACTTTATGCAAGATAGTTTGCACCTTCATTTAGCATTAGGTTTCAAGGAAATGGGAAAATAAGGAAGTAGAAGACAATATATGGTTTTGAGAGGGAAAAAGTAATTTTTGTGCACCTTGGGCCATCTTCGGTCTTTTAGAAAGTTATATTGGCAAAAGGTAGAAAGTTTGAGTGTGAGGGAAGAAGGGACAAGAACTAGGATCTCTAGGATGGTTGGCTTATTAGAAGACTTAAGGTGAAATTCCTACTTGATGTGATTCCAAGACTTCCTATAGAGGTTGGGCAAGTCCCGCAAGTCACTAAACATGTGGATGTCCTTCCCAACAATCGCTTTCCTTTCAAACCCGTTGATTGAGCCCAAGGGAGCTCAATGTGTTGAATTAGGTTATTCCATCAAGTGGAAGTGAAGGAGAAGTTGAGACCATGCCTAAGCAAATGCTCATACTGGGTAAGGTGTTGAGACATAGTTTGCCAAGCCCTCCAAATGTTGAATGGAGTAGACCCTGAGTTTTGAAGAAGGGAGCGTGGAGCACTTTGTCTTACCAAATCACCTCCTTCCAAGGCTTTCCCGTAATGGTAGTTTGAATTTTGAATTGGGCATGGTGTTTCTAAGGGGGGTCACCTTCCTAAGGCATAGACAATCCATTTTGTAATCAACCAAATCCCTTGTGATTGGGGGTCTATTTTGCCAAGTCCCTCTTTATCTTTTAACTATATGTAACGTTGCTAAGAAGTGACTGGTATTCCTTTCTTATTACTCCACTTATCTATCACAAGAAGCTCTTGATCAACTAGGTAAGTTAGCTATAGCATTCTTTAGAAAGGAGTTAATAGGAAGAGATATACAATATGACTTTCCAAAAGAATCTTGTTGGCCATTGGATTTGGCTAGCCATGGACATAAATCTATTTCACTAGTCTAGTAATTTGGGTTTAACTTTTTTTGAGGAACCACTTCCACATATCATGAAGAGTGGCCCCCAACCCAAAGGGGATGCCAAGGTATCTAATGATGACCCTGCACTTCGCCACTTGCCATTCCATAGGGATCTAGGGTGAGGGGTGATTAGATTTGGTAATAAAGTATTTAGCTTTAAATGCATGACAAGCTAGGAGTTGGAGATAACAAAAATATGTCTAAAACATCAAGAGTGTGAACTACTTCTTTAGTGTTGTTTTGAATCAAGACCATGTTGTCATCAACAAAGTGGAAATTGAGAGCATAGGCATTATTAGGAAGGGAAATAACTTTGATGAGGTGATGGGCATGGGAATGTTGCAACCAATTACAAAGAGCATCAACAACTAAGACATAAAGGAAGAAGGTGATGTGACAACCTTTCCCAATGGACTTATGGAATGAGAATTGAGGGGAAAGGGAATCGATGATAATCAACCTAGGATTCAAATTAGCATTAGTAAGTAACATCTTGATATGGGCCAAAAGTTTGGCCTAAATCCAAACCATTAAAGCATATTATAAATAAAGGGCCATCTGATTTGATCATATGCTTTATCAAAATCATGTTTGATGAGTAAAGCATCTTGAACATATTATTGAGTCTACTCAATTGTCTCTCAAGCTAACACCATATTTTCTTGAATAAATTGCTCTCCCAAGAAATGAATTTTCTCTAGTCTAACAATCTCTTGGGTAATGGGTTTGATTCTTGGAGAAAGAACCTTGCCAATAATTTTATAGGATGTGTTGAGAAGGGTGATAGGTCTCCAACCACCAATAGATTATCCATTCTTATCCTCTAGTAGGGACTTTATGAGACCTTGGTCAATTAAAGGGCCCAAAGATCCCATTTTAGATTCTTTGACATAAACAAAGTAAAACTTATGCTTTCTACTATGAGGCCATAAATCTTTAAAGAACTCCACTATAGACCATCCACCCTTGACTTTTTCATTTGCCATGTAGTTAAGAGTAATATCAAATTCTTCTATAGTGATAAATTGATTAAAGTAATGACTATAGACTTGATCAATTCTTCCAAGGATACAACTTCCCTCCATATCTTCAAACTCCAAAGGTATGAGAGGATCTATTGTTGAGTCATCAACAAAGAGTGCCTTATAATGCTCAAAGAAGATTTGCATGATCTCAAAAGACTTAGTGTGAAGGGTGTTATCATCTCCCATAATAGTAGGCATGTACTCTCATTTGTGCTTGTGCCTGAGGTACTAGAAAAAAAAATTCTTCAATCCCCATATTTAATCCAATCGAGGCATGCTCTCACTAAAGCACCTTTGCCTTTGTAAACATCTAGTTCTTTGATCAAATTCTCTATATGGGAAACTAGTTAAAAATTGGCATCCTAGGGAATATAAACCAACATGGTTCTCCCTTTTTCTAATTGAACCTTGAGAAATTTCCTAATTCGCTATCTTCTCCAAGCAACCCTCGTCCACTAATCATGAGGAAGGTGGTGTAGTACAGGTGATGACTCACTCCCACCAATTAATCCATGTGTCATGTTGTGGTTTGGGCTCAACATTATAGGTTATAGTCAATAAAGTCTTACTATTTGATGTGAGTAATGTTAAATTTAAAGGGAAGTTAAATGTGGTTCTCAATGGGGTTATATAAGTTAATGGTGGTAAAAATTTGGAGGTGTTTAGATAGGATTGTGGTGAGGTCAAGATAAACCAAGTAATCAAAGGTGTTGGGGGTGATGATGAGATTGGGAGAGATATAGAATTGATCCAATCTACTCATTTTTCAAAGGAAGCCTTCCCTATAGTTACTCCAAGTGTACCAATGTAGCATGTGAGTGGAGGCTTGATCATGTAGTGGATCAAAAACACCTAGAGATTTGCAAGCAACGATTCATGCATCAAAATCCTACTAGAATAGATGAGAGTTATTAATATAGATATAGTCTACATGGTGCTTCAAAATGTTAGAATCCCCCTAGATCCATTATATTGTGGGGAGAGTGACATGCATCCACTCCCAAAGTTGGGGTTTGTTAAAGGGACTATTAGGAGCATAAATTGAACATATCCCAAACAAGAATACTTGAATGAGGACTATTGTTCAACAAAATTGTTTGATCAAGAATAACTTCTTATGTGCCCACAATTCATGACAACAATGGGAAGCTTTGTAGCTATGGGACTCTTGCAACAGAGTAACCTCCAAAGTAGGCCAGTTTCCTTCTATTCTAGCTATATCTAGTGAACAAATCTATTAATACACCTAGAATAGACTGGCTCTTCAAATTATCTTTCATAAAAACACTTTGCACAAAACCTTACTAAGAAATTGAGTAAACATTACAATGATAACATATAGTGAACAAATCTATTAATAACATGTGACAAATCATACAATAGAAAAAAGGAGTAGAAAATTAAAACAACACATAAAAGATGACACCAAATCTATGTGGAGAAACTTGTTCAAGAAAAGAACTCCACCACCAAAGAGAGCTTAGTAATGTATTAATCTTAGGAATATGAATACATTAATACAATCAACTATCTCTTGAATTTGGTAACAATCTAGCAACATAACCCTTCTCAAACTTGCAAATGACCATTATAACTATATCCCATGGCTCCAATATATAGGAAATTAGAAACAAGAAACTATAAATGGTTTCCAAAACAAGTAGCTAAAACCATGAGCCCAAAACTAGGCACCTAAGTCTGCATACAAAAATATAATGTGCCATAACATTTTGGTCAACGACCTAGAATAGAAAGTAACTCCTCTAATGCTCTTATGCATCATAGAATTTTTCATAATGTCATAAAATTGACTATTTCATTTGTATGTGCTCCATGAGTGCACTAATTGCTTGTCATAACATCTATCTTTGGAAGATGCTCCATAACTCCCAATTTTGACTATTCTTCAAAACCTCATCATTCAATGCCCTCTTACAACATTATCCCAAGTAATTTGAAGAATGATAATAAATAAATAATTTCCCCACCCTCATGTGGGCATCCCATTTTTCCCACTCCATGAATCTTGGAGACCATACGATCTTTATCCTACTATGACTAATCAAATTACAAGTCTCAAGGACTTTCAAGGTGAACAACATGCCTAATCGGAACATTCTCCCACTTGATATTTACATTGCAAGGATATAAGAAAAAACAAAAGAAAAAGAATCAGGTGCTAGAGAGTGAAAGGCCCATAGCCTATCTACACCAATAGAACTTATTTGTGATCACTAGTTTAGTGGGAGAATCTACAAAATTATCCAAAGTGTCAACCTTCTATATTATGACCTTGCCATCCTCAACCATCTCACAAACAAAGTGATACTACACATCTATAGGCTTAGTATGAGCATGGAAAATTAAATTCTTATCAGGAAATGTGTCTCAACCTTGCATGCTAATATTAAGAACACAAAAAATATAATTTTTAGGCTATAGAATAGAAAAACTCAATTTTTGGGCTATAGAGGTCATTTTTTCCCTAAAAGAAGTCAAAGTGGGTCGTAACTAGCAAGTTGGTTATAGGGATGTAGATCTCTTCAAGATCTACAATTTTTAAAAAAGGAGGCTCAATCAAATTCTTAGATCAAAAGTAATAGCCTCTAGAAGTTGGGCCTCCTACATCATAAATGTAAGAACATCTATGACACATAAGAGAGTTGTAAGAGGGAGTTATACTTGTTGACCAACTTATGACACATGTTATGACATGCCATAAGACATCTTTGAATGGAGATAATGTAGCAAAAATGGAGTGCCCAAGTTGGTGAGTGGATTATGACAATCTTATGGTAGGTGGAAGGCATATGTTATTTTAGTATGTGCACTCGTCTTGGGAAATTGGGCATTGGATTTTTAACTAGGGATTTGGGTGCCACATTTTGGGTGGTTTTAGCTCATGGTTTCCTAATTACCATTTGATTGTTTCATTCATTGCTTCTCCTATTTATTTGGTGCTTGAGATGGAGGTTTCATAATGAGTTTTGTAGGTACTATTATGTTACCAAAATTACTCCAAATCTCTTGTTAGTGATACTCCTATAATGGCTTAGAATTTGCAAGTGTATTGTAACCATTGATTATTGAATAATACATTTAGTTACTTTGGAGTGTGGGATTTTTCTCCTAAAAGGGTTTTTCCCATGTAAATCACTATGTTATGGTATATTGCTTTTGTATTTATTTCCTTGTAACTGCATGGTTAGTTTAGTTTTGGCATATACCTTCTCACACAAATTAGTATAGAAAGTCTAATCTACACCTCTATTTCCTTTCAATTCTTTTCCAAATAGATAGAACTTTGACTGCCACATCCAATCCTCACTTTCTTTCACTCAAAGCCAATACCTGAACACAATCTCTATAGCTACACTGCTTCCTTACAAGCATGTGTCACAACCATGCACTCTACTTCTATAGTCAAAAGAGAAATTGTAGCCTACCTCTTACTCATCCAACTCACAACATTTCCAAACAAATTGAACACATAGTTGTTGGTTGACCTCTTGCTATCTAAAACTCTAGCCCAATTTGAACCAACAAAGCATTGTATGTTCATCAATTTACCCCCATCATTAGTCCCATGTTAACAATACACTAATCAAGAGTCTCACACAAATATCTGAAAACCCTTTTAGCATAATTCCAATGCTCTCTATACGGGTTAGACATAAATCTAATATGAACTCCTACTACTTGGGCAATATTTGGTCTAGTACAAACCATTGCATACATCAAGCTATAAATGGCACTAGCATAAGAATATTATATACATATGTTTAAAATTGTTCTAAAGATAATTGAGCTACTAACAAATAAAGGAATACGCACTAGCTTATAGTCCTACATAGCAATCCATTGCAAAATGGTATCTACATACTTCCTCTAATTAATCCAAAGATTTTTGTTGACCCAATCCCTATTGATTTCCATACTCAAGATGTATTTTCGAACCCCTAAATCCTTCATGTCACAAGCACTAGTAAGCTAATTTTTAATTTATCTAATTAACCCCTTATTGTTTCCAATAAACATGTCATCAACATACAAGACAATGATAAACAACAAGTCATTAATTAATTTGAAATAAACACAATGATCCATTTCACTCCTTACAAAACTAAACTCAAATACAAAAGCATCAAACTTTAGATATCATATCTGAGGTGACCACTTCAAACCATATAAAGATTGCTTTAACCTACAAACTATTGTTAGATTTGGTTGTGAAACCACTCGGGATGCAAATTAATAAAGGAAAGCAAGACAAAAATTAGAGATGAAATAAATCATCACTCCCTTGCACTAAACTAATAAATGGGAGAGGTGAGTGCTGTATATATAGAAAAATAAAGGAAAATACTTCCAAGAGGAGTAATAACTCCCAACCGCCCAAAATAGGTGGGAGTTTTACCTACTTGGTAAATTCTAGATTACATGGTTGAACCTACTCAGTTAAGACAAACAAATGGTTATGAGAGGTGGAAAATAAATCCAAAAGAGGGTGTGAGACTCAACTACCCAAAGGTGGGTGAGAGCGACACATGTAATTGATGGATTATGCCATGAGTCCTCATATTAACCATGTCTAATATAACCTAAGAAAGATTAATAATATGTGTAGGAAAAATAAATATTCCTTAACATAAGGAAAATACAAAACCTACACTAACACCCCCCTTAAGCATAGCTTAGACTTGGGTGAAAAGATGGGTCCTGGCAAATGAAGTCTGATGAGGTACCTATGCACAATAATGAAGCCTCTCAAAAGATGGGAAGGAGAAAACCCATAGGACAAAACTCCCTCCCAAGAGAGGAGAAGAGAGACCATGCAACCCCCCCCTCAATGTAGAATCTCCTGCACTATTGGTGAATGCTTGACACAGGATGTTGAAGATGGTCCAAGATTGCTGAACAATGTTCCTCCCCTTAGGAAGAAAGAAAACCAAGGATGCATGCAGGATATCTTCTCATTCCTAAAAAGAAGATGAGGGAAGAAAGCTCAAAATGAATGAAGTCTCTAGAAGTTGATCAGGTATTTCCATGTTGGTGTCGAAAGGTGTCAATCAAACCAAGAGTCCCAGGCCTAACTGAAGAAAGTGATAATTCAGAACCTAGTGAACACTGGTGTAGTATAGAATCCAAAGATGGAGATGCCTCCTCCAAATATTGCTCAAGGATCTCCAAGCCATTATCAAACTCTAAGAAATGATCATACAGAGAAACAATAAGAGGTACTGAAGGAACCCTCATAACATATGAAGAAGATGATGCAACTTCATAGAAGCTATGAGAAAAGAGGAGATGAATGTCCTCAATAGTGTCCTCCAAGTCAGCAAATAGGACTCACAAAACAAACCTGCAATATCCAGCAGGTACTCATCCCAAGTAGCTATATCTCGAAAGATGATGAATGTCCTATTGCACTGAATCACTAGAAACCATGGATGTAGCAACACTTAACTCTGCAAATGCAACATGAGATGATGGAGGAGATGGAATATCAACACATGTCTTTGAAATCTCAGTTGATGAAAGAATACCAAGATTTAGATGACCATACTATATTTCCTCAAAAGTGTCCACAATAGATGCTTGAGTGTGTACATCAACCGAAGGAACAATAGGAGCAAAATGTGAGAAGGTATACACTCAAGATTGATGATCTACCTCCCTAATTGCAACTATATCTCTGCTATGCAAATCCCAAATAATCAAAGATTTTGGTGTGAACTCAACACTCTTCCCTACCCCACCATGTGTGATTTGATAGATAGAAATGATATTTGTTGATAATGAAGGCACACAAAGGACATCATTGAATGATCATTCATCCATGTCAATAGATCCTTTCCCACAAATACACATATATGTGTTGTTAGCCATTAGGATGTGTGGTGATGAACAAGTCTCAAATGAATAGAACATACTCTGTGATGAAGCCATATGACGTGAAGCTTTAGAATCAAGGATCCATCTCCCTGACTCAAAACCCGCAACTGCAACAAGTGCTTACCCCTTTTGTTTCTTTGACTTTGGACGAGAAGAAGATGATGAACCCTTTGACATAGTTGAAGGGAAATTGATGTTATTCTTTGTTAAAAGATGCTTCAACTCATTAATTTGTTTTAAATAACATTGATGTTCATCATGGCCTGATTTCTTACAATATGCACACATGGGCTTCTCCTTTTTAGATAATTTCCCTTTTGAGGAAGAAGATTCAAATTCTTTCCGTTGCTTGTTCTTTTCTTCTTTTGTTTCTGGTTAGGATTCCCTGATTTTTTCTATACCTTAGGCTCACTAGCCACCAATGCTTGTGATTTGGAAGACTTGATGAGACCTATTTGAATGAGTTTTGCTTCCTCTTAGATTAGAAGATTTGAAAATGCATCAAAGGTAGGTTCAACATTTACAACTCCCATAGAAATCCAATTGGTGTGAAAGCCAAGAATAAATACTGAATACTCAGGACCAAGCTTTGGTAACATATTTAGAATCAACTATAAATCCTTTTTATTAATTTTGCAATCCTTTAACTATGTTCTTAGTTGCTTAATCTTGGAGATACAGTCTTGGATGTGGTTGGAACTTTTAGGATCAAGATTCATTAAGTCATTATCAATCTGATATCCCCTAATCTTATCAGTTTTACCATACAAATTTTCAAGAGTCTCCCAAGCCTTCTTAGGTGTTTTGCATGATTCAACATGAAATTGTAAATCAAAAGAGACTAATGAAAAAATGTACCCAAGACTTTTCTGACGATTGATCTCCCAAATTGCTTTTGCACCAATATTAGTAGGTTTAGGAATATATTCTTTTACATAGCCTGTGCAACCTTTTCCCATTAGATAATTCCATACTGATTGTTTCCATGATGCATAATTATATGGAGTGAGGAGTTCAATGTTATTTTCCCCCATTGTAAGAACATACAACAAAGAAATGAAAGCAATTAACCACCACATGATTACCCCCCCAAATTCACAAAATCAAGGATCTCCCCAACAAAATATGATGTGGCACTTTATATATTAGGGTGTTTACAATGCTGGAGTTGTTTCCAGAGTTTTACAATGCCCAAAATTGGACCCAAATATTGAAAGTACAATATAAGCTTAGGATGAGAACCTAAAACTAGCACCAATGTGTAGTGCTAAAAAAAATCCACTTTCAAAAAAAAATCATCTCAATCTGAGGTCGTATGTGAAAACTTTATAGGCGTTTGAAGTTTAGAAAATTGTGATTGCCTATCAGATCTAATGATAAAACTGATTTTTTGGAACAATGGGACCACTTGAGAAAAAAATTACACCACTGCGAAGAACATGAAATTCTACCCCAAATCAAAAAACTTGTCCAAAAAAAACCTCAGTATGGCCAAGAATGAGCCTTCTAAAGTTTAGGGGCAAACGACAAAATTCCAATGGTGAGGAGGCTAAAAAACTTGCAAATCTCTGCTGACATCAACATGACATCATGATGACATCATCACCAAAAAAATTCAATCTTTTGATGGAATATTATTTTTGGATGAAATATTCCAAAACCACTCTTCATATGTTAGAAAACCGCTTATTTGGGTCAAAATCGTTGATTTGAATTAGAAACCACTATATTTTAGCGTGAAACTGCTTTTTGAAAAATCATCAGTTTGAAAGAGGAATATTCATAGGAATATTCGTATGTTTGGTCAGTGGGTGCCTGTAGGGTGGTGGAGTCAGTGTCGCCACAAGATCTGGCCTCTTGGAGGCGATGGTGGGGTTACGCCTTGGTGGTGCTATGAAGAGTGCCACTTGGGTGGCTCTGTGGTTGATTTTGCCAGTGTGGGTGATGCTGGGGGTGGTGCTGCTAAGTGGCACCACCTAAATAGTGGCACTCTATAGAATTTTAAAAATTTTAATGATTTCGTACAATGCAAGTCGTATGGCTTGGGGTCACCAAACAAAATTGCCTCTGGGGCAAAATTGTCCGAAATGGACAAAAAATTTATATGAAAATGCAGGTTTTGGGGCCTTTTGGATGCAATGGCACAATCTATTTTACCTCAAAATGTCTCTTTTTTAGCAGTATGGCATATCTTGATAAAAAAAACTTTGTTCTTCAACCCTTCACAGATCTCATCTCTGATGTTCGATTTGGATGAAATGAAAGCCTGATCTGAATTTTTCAGCTACTCTATACTCAGTGGTGAGCTTAGAATGTCTCTAGGAAGCTATGAAATGCACCTAAAATTAACAAGCAAGAGAAAGGAAGCCTCCCCAAAACTAAAATTTCTATCAAGCTTTTCTGATTCTCCAGGTCATCATATGATGCAAGAGAAGAGCATACTTTTCTTTCAAGAAATGATTGACTCCTAGATTTCCTAAAATAACTACTAACCCACAACTCACAACCACTTTGATACCATGTTAGATTTGGCTGTGAAGCCACCTAGGATGCAAATGACTGAAGGAAAGTAAGATAGAAATCAGAGATGAAATAAATCAACACTCCCTTGCACTGAACTAACAAATGGGAGAGGTGAGTGTTGTATATATATAAATAAGGGCAAATACTTCCAAGAGGAGTAATAACTCCCAACTGCCCAAAATAGGTGGGAGTTTTACCTACTCGGTAAATTATAGATTGCATGGTTGCACCTACTCAAATAAGACAAACAAATGGTTATGAGAGGTGGAAAATAAATCCAAAAGAGGGTGCACATGAGACTCAACTACCCAAAGGTGGGTGAAAGCAAAGCATGTAATTGATGGATTATGCCACAAGTCCTCATATTAACCATGTCTAATATAACCAAAGCAAGCTTAATAATATGTGTAGGAAAAATAAATATTCCCTAACATAAGGAAAACAAAAAAACCTACACTAACAACTGTATTTTCCTTTCCTTTCACCATAACATTGTTAGGTTATTTCATATAAATATACTCTTGAAGATCTCCATGCAAAAAGTAGTTTTAACATCCATTTTCTTTGCTTTAAAATCACAAGAAATAGCAATAGAAAGAATAAATCTAATAGAGATAAGTTTAATAATAGAAGATGAAATTTCACCAAAGTTGACCCCCTCAACTTAGGAATAATCCTTTTCCACCAATCTAGGTGTGTGCCTTTCCAACTTGTCATCTACTTTGAATTTATTTTTAAACACCCACTTGCATCTAATGGGATTACTTCCCTCAAGAAAATCCACTAGATCCCAAGTCTCACACTTATCTAGAGATACCATCTCCTCCTACATGGCCTCTATGTAAGATCTATACTCCTTCAAAGAAGGAGCTTCCTTCATAGATCTAGGTTCACCATTAGTACAAGATAAAATAAATACATAATAGAAATATGGTGGACTATACTTGTGAACTAGTTTCTATTGCCTTGTGAACCTCTTCAAGGGTGTAGTAAGATAATCTCACTATTCTTCTTTAGAACTATCCTCTGAACCTTCTTCTTCTTCTACATCTTCGTGTTCAACCTGTTATTCTTCCATATGTGCATCTTCTTGCTTGTCTATTTTAGTCTCACAATTCACTATCTTCTTCTCTTTTTCTTTTGGTTGTCCAAGATAAAAAATAACTCTAAGTTCCCTGAAAACCACATCTCTAGACTAAACCATTTTTAAGGTTATAGGATTCCAAATAACTTATAACCGTTAACGTGCTTGCCATATCCAATGGAAATACATAAATGTCAATTTTAAAATCCAAGTAAGACCATTTTTATTTAGGCGCATGAACAAAAGCCTCACAACTAAAAACTCTAATATGTGAAATAGAGATATTTTTACTTTTTCACACTTCATATGGTATCTTACCAACTATAGTAGAATAGGGAGATATATCAACCAAATAATAAGAAGTAATTATCACCTTATCCCAAAAATATTGATCCAACTAAGCACTACTCAACATGCTTCTAGATTTGTTCATTAATGTCATGTTCATCATTTTTATAGTGCTATTTTGTTGTACAACACTTGCATGTCTACAAAAATTATCAAATTCTCTAGAGCAACATTCATCTTCATTATTTGACCTTAATACTTTTAATTTCCAATCCATTGGATTTTCTACAAGAACCTTTAAATCCTTAAACTTGTAGAAAACCTTAGACTTATGCTTCAAAAAATAAATCTATATAGCATAGTCACTGATAAATGAAACATAATAATGAGGTTTACCAATTGAAGGAACATCCATAGGACCCAACACATTAGTATTCAAATGAATTCCAAAATCCTCTTTGCCCTAGTGCTATTAGAATTAAAATTAACCATATTCTATTTACCAAACATGCAATGCCCACAAAAGTCAAAATATGTCGATTAATTAGATAAATTACCACCCACCATATTTTTATAAATCAAGTTCTTAAAAGCCTTTTCACCATTGTGGCCCAACTTGTGGTGCCACAACATACATGAACCAAAATTGTTAGCTACATAGGTAAAGTTACAATATGTAGATGCTTCCAACTTAAACAAAGTACCACACCAAGTCCCTCTAGCTAACATCAAATTCTCTCTAACCAACCTACAAGTATCCTTATGGAAAAGTGACATGCACACCATTATCATTAATCTTAGAAACTAAACTATTTTTTTCAAGACCTAGAATATGCGACACATCTATAAAATATTTTACTCTCCCATCATTAAAAACTAGTTTTACCTTTCCCCACCCAATAGTCTTGTGTGAATTATTATCAGTAAGGAACACCTTACCACTACCATATATGCTCTATAATGAGAAAACCATTCCTTATGAGGAGTCATGTGATATGAGGTACCTAAATCAATTGGCCATGAGTCACTCCTAGCAATGTTAGTAGAATTGAATAAAGTATTTTTAATGCTCAGTAATGTATGCTATTATCCTTTGTACCAAACCTTTCGATGATGCCTTATTTTTCCATTGAGGTGTTTTGACTGTGTACCTTGGGTACTTATCCTGTGACTTGATGTGTTTTATCACTATATGTAATGTTTTGGATTACCATCAGTGTACATTATCAATGAGGTTTTTATATTGGCAGTTGTTGTCTAACTATGTATTATGGTCTGATGCATATGTCATGATGATTATATTCTTGGATTCATAAATGTGTATTTTGTTTATGATTGGACCATTTTAGTGTTTCAACACCATTGTTGTCACTATACTTGTTTCTGTGATTTGATTATGATTATCTAGTTTAACATCATGTTTCTCATGATTATCAATATTTGCACTTGTGTTTCTAGATCATGTGACTTTAGGATGATTTTTAGTTAATGTAGTTATTGATGTTGTTTCATTTATATTATATCATGTTGGGTGTTTTTATTGTGCTTCGACTATCTTGTATGGATTAGGTATGCCTAATGTTTCATTGAGTGCGCAGGCATAGGTTTTAAATGGTGGTTATTTGGGGATGGTTTGGTTTGGGCAAATATGTTGTGTATATCCATGTCTCACTCGATTGAGTTGTGGACGTATCTTGTGATTTTGTGAAACTAGGATCTAAATCGAAGTTAATTCTGGATCCACACATTGTGAATAAACCAAAAATGTGTCTTCTCATTACGTGTGTTTATTTTATTATTTGATTTCCACATTTACTTTTTATGAAGTGTTTGCAATTTACCTATATGTTTAAATACAAAAGTTAAGTATTTAACTACCATCATGGAATGCTCCTATGTATTAAATATTGTGATATTTTAAAATGCATTTGAGATTTAAAAGATTTTTTGGACCCTATGATTTAGCTAAATTGATTAAATTGAATGCGTTAATTAATTTAGAAAAAAGAATTAATTTAATTACAATTATTTAGAAATATTAGTAATTGTAGGCACTTAAAATTCACTCCCACATTTAAATCTAGCATCGTCACATCTCAACCTCTGAGAAAAAGTCTAGCTCCAAGCCCAACCCTGTGAAAACCCCTAAGTTGGCAAAAATCCCTCCCAACCATGATAAGGCTGACATTGCTCTAAAAGATGGCATTCTCAGCTCGGGCAAGAAGTCTTCTAAGAGGAAGCTGGTGATCTCTGATGGCAAGGGAGACAATAAGCCTGAAGAGGACCAAGGATGGAAAGCAGGACACATGCAAATTTGTGAATGTTGGTGAATTGCTCAAGAAAGAGGGTTCTAATCTGGAGAAAGGTAAGGAGATTGCTATTTTGGTGGGTGACGATGAGGATAGTGATGACACCCAAGAGGAGGGTAAGGTTACTCCTCAAGGGAAGCTGAGAAAGCCTACTTGGTGTAGGAGCACCCCTGCAAAATAGAACATAAGTCTATTTTTAGTATGTTGACTTCATGATGTAATAAGGTCCATTGGACCAATGCGTATGTTTTAGATCGATCTAGGAGGATGTGCTGGTAGTTAGAAGTTTGTTATGCCAGTTGTCTTAGCTGTCTTCTCCCAGCTGCTGGGAATTGAGCTGGTAGTACTCGTAAAACACAGCTATTTATACCCTAGTTCTTTTTGTTTTAGATATAGAGGAATTGAAAGGAGACAGCGAATAGTTGATAACTGTTAGTTTCTGTGAAGAAGTAGCAACATTGTAACACAGTGGGACTATGAGATATGTATGCAATTCTAATTTGAAAGTAAGAGATCCCATTGGTTTCATTTGTCTAGTTTACAAGCTATCTGTGTATTGATTCTTTTTGGTTACAGGCAAATGGATTCATCCAACCATTCCATCGGTTGATTCTCTGAATCGGTGGAATGGGCATGTATCATAGTTTAGTTTACATTTTTGTTTCTTTGTTTATGCATTTCATGTTCATGGGATCGATTGTTAGCATGCTGTGAGTTATCCTAGCATCCTCATGTGCTAGGGTTTAGAAGGATAAATTCTAAGCTTGACTTGCTTAGGAAATGATCTGACCCGATTGACATGTTTTCTATGTGAAATTGTGAAGTTCTGAGAGTTTTGTCAAAAAATATACATTTGATAGATATACAGCATTTGCATGCGACATTACAGACTATGTATATCGCATCTGCATCTATGCACAGATCGCTATTCGGATCAGGTCTTGAAACTTACGGAAAATGCCTATTTTGAAGACATCAGGATAAAATAGTTTGGATATATATTTCCTGTACATATCATCTTCAGGATCATCATTTCGTGTGTATCCATCATCTGCATATCATTGTTGTATGTTGGAGCATACACGCAAGCAAAGGTACAATCAAACAGGTCAACGGCGAGTCAAAGTCACATTTGCCAAAGAAAGGAGGATCATCTTTTGTTTGAACATCAGGTAGCTGAGGATCACATAGATCTTAGGATCATCATCAGGATATTATAGTATAACCTGACAATTTATATCATGATGCGGAGTATGTAAATGAGTCTTATATCCAGGTGACGTAGACACCGAAGGAAGTAATAGTGCGTATGACGTCATCATCATCAGGACATTCCAAATATCACCCGATAAAGGTTTATCCTATCGACGACAAGTGTTTTGGCATAGGCATAGGATATCAGGGTGATCAGGGTGAAGTGTTCACCGACAGTTCATGTCTTGGCGCTAGGAGATTAACACTAAGTGGATCGCGGAAGGAATATTCGGTGGAATATTCGTCATGTGCATAAAGTTGAGTATCGTCATCAGGATGTGCCAATATGACCCGATAAGTTATATTCTGATGCTAGTTGTGTAAGTGGGTCAAATATCGGGGTGACGTAAGCATCAGAAGAGAGGTGCATGAGGTTGTTGTCATCAAGATATATGGGAGGAACCCAATATTTCATATCCTGTTGATAAAAGGTGCAGATGATGCCGAACATCATGATGTTGCAAATAGAGTTTGGTAGTAAGGTGAATAGTGATCTGAAATAGAGATATCTTGCCGATAGGAAATAGTATTAGCTTTTTGGTGGGTTTAATGGGGTTTTCACCTTATTTGTAAGCTTTTGCTAGATGTTCTGCATCATAGTGGTATCAGAGCGAAGGAAAAATCTTTTGGGAAGAAAAAGAAATACAAGATGTCGGATGAAGAAGGAACATTAGAGTTCCCAACAAAAATGACCAATGCTGAGTTGGCAGTTCTGGTAAAGAAGCAGATTGCCAAGAGCAAGGCTGTGAAGGCTCAGAATCAGGAATTGAAGGATGAGTTGGAGAAGTTGAGGGACAGAGTAGGTTCTAGTAGAGAAGAAGATAGGGAAGAAGAAGAGATCCCTAGGTGGAACGAGGAGGTCGTTCCTGCAGACCAGAGGCCACTGTTGAATGCCCTCAAAGCCATGGAGAGGAGAACCATGGATGTGAAACTAGATTTGCCAGTGTTTACAGGAAAGATGGAACCTGATTCAGTGATGGAGTGGATAGACTCCCTAAACAATTTCTTCGAGACGGAGGAGATACCAGAACAACAGAGAGTGAAGATAGCCCAATCAAAAATGAAAGAAGCTGCATTGACATGGTGGAATTTTGTCCAAGGTGACAGAGTACAAGAAGGAAAGCCTAGAGTTGCTACATGGAAGAAGATGATGGCTTTAGTGAAGGAAGCCTATGTTCCATTGGATTACAGTATCCAATTACACAAGAGGAAGCAAAACCTAAAGCAGAAGGAGCTAGATGTCAGCTCATATACAGAGGAATTCATGAAACTTTGTGTGAAGACAAAGGTAAAAGAAAGTGAGGAAGAAAAGGTAGCCAGATACCTTAATGGATTGAGGTTCAACATTCAGGAAGATTTGAATCTGCATAATCCAAATACAGTTCAGAAATGTTTTTAGTTGGCATTGAAAGTGGAAGAGAAGTTAAAGAGAAGACAAGAACAGAACAATAGAGGAAGAGGAAAACAACAGAGAGGTGGAAAAGGTCCTTTCAGAGGCAGAGGACATGGACATGGATATCAGGGAGAATCCAGTCATGACAATAGCAAGGGAAATAATAGTCAAACCTAGAGAGAAAGTTACAACCAGCAAGGAAACTTCAGAGGCAGAAGACCTTTCAGAGGAAGATCCCAGGGCAGAGGATCTGTTAGATGTTATAACTATAACAAAGAAGGCCATATAGCCAACAGATGTCCAGAAAAGGCAACAAGCTCAATAGGAGAAAGGAGAACGAATCTGATCCAAGAACTTGATAGTCAAAGTGCAACAGGCTCTAATGCTTTTTAGAGTGTGAATGCTCCTGACAATTATGGATATCCAGAGAGTGGAGAATCTCTGATGATGAGAAGAACAATGACTACCATGAAGGTACCTGACAAAGAACCCCCATAAAGAAAGTCTCTTTTCAAAACCATTTGCAAAGTAGGAGGTAAGACATGTAAAGTTTTAATTGATTCTGGGTCTACTGAAAATTTCGTATCTGATGAAATGGTAACAAAGCTTAGGCTTAGGAGATTGCCTCACCCATCCCCATATAAGGTCTCATGGCTTACCCAAGGTCAGCAGATGGTTGTAGAAGAACAGGCTTGGGTAGAATTTCAGATTGGAGCATATAAAGATAGGTTGTTTTTTGACATTACCAAGATGGATGCTTGCAATCTTTTATTTGGTAGACCATGGCAATATGACTTGAAGGCATGCCATGATGGTGTTAGAAACACCTATACAATCACTTAGAATGGTATAGTGACTGAGTTACTACCATTAACAAAGAAGGAGGAGAAATCAAAAGGAAAAGAGGTGAAGGTAATGTTGATGGAAGGAAAATAGTTCATGAAAGAAGTAGCAGTAGAAGGTGCAGTTGCATATGCCCTAATTCCATGTCTGGCAGTGAATAAAGAATAGCAGCAAGAAGTCAAGAAGGAGAAGAAACATAGGTTCATAGACCTAGCTGTCCAAGAGCTATTGGATAAATATAAAGGTATCATTTCTGATGGAATGCCAAGATCCCTACCACCTGTAAGGGATATCAGCCATTGCATAGATCTAATCCCAGGATCTACACTTCCAAACAAAGCAGCATATAAGCTAACTCCAGAGAAGAATGCAGAAGCAGCTAGACAAATTAAGGAATTGTTAGACACAGGTCTGATTGGTAAAAGTTTGAGTCCATGTGCAGTACCAGCTGTACTAGCCCCAAAGAAAGAAGGCACTTGGAGGCTTTGCATAGATTTCAGGGCTATTAATAAGATCACAATCAGGTATAGGTTTCCAATCCCTAGGATAGAGGATTTACTTGACTGTTTGGGAGGTGCTAAGTATTTTACAAAAATAGATTTGAAGAGTGTTATCATCAGATCAGAATTAGGCTAGGAGATGAATGGAAAACAGCATTCAAAACCAATGAAGGGTTGTATGAGTGGAAAGTTATGCCTTTTGGTTTGTCTAATGCACCTAGTACTTTTATGAGGTTGATGAATGAGGTTTTGAGAGAATTCATGGGTAAGTTTGTCATAGTATATCTAGATGACATTCTAATTTTCAGCAACACAAAGGAAGAACATTTCAGACATATAGATTTGGTTCTCAAGAGGTTACATGAAGAGCAGTTGATGATAAATTTGGACAAGTGTTTGTTCATGCAAGAGGAGATCACATATTTGGGTTTTGTCATTTGCCAAGGAAAGCTGCAAATGGATAAGGAGAAGGTAAGTGCCATATTGTCTTGGCCAACTCCGAGGACTATGAATGATGTCAGAAGTTTCCATGGGTTAGCAACCTTCTATAGAAAGTTTATAAGAGGGTTTAGTTATATTTGTGCACCCATGCTTGATACTATAAAAGGAGGACATAAGTGCAGATTTGCTTGGACTAAGGAAGCGGATGATTCTTTTGAAACATTGAAAAAGAAGGTGGCACATCAGCCAGTCCTTGCACTTCCAGACTTTAACAAGATCTTTCAGGTAGAATGTGATGCCAGTCACATGGCCATTGGAGCAGTACTCAGCCAAGAAGGTAGGCCAATTGCATTTTTTAGTGAGAAGCTCAATGATGCTAAAAAGAGGTATTCCTCATATGATTTGGAAATGTATGCTTTAGTCTAGTCACTCAAGAAATGGAGGCATTACTTGATGCCAAAAGAATTCATAGTATTCACAGATAATCAGGCTCTGAGTTTCATAAACAGCCAAGAAAAGCTGAACCACAGACACATGAAATGGGTAGAAACTTTACAAGCTTTTACTTTTACATTGAAGCATAAGAAAGGAGTCAAGAATAAGGTAGCAGATGCCTTGACCAGGAGAGCTCTAACAGTCAACCAGATTCAGTTGGAAAGTGTTGGAATTGATTCATTGAAGACCATGTATGATGCTGATGAAGATTTTGGAGAGATATATCAGGTATGTACTTCTTTTGGAGATAAATATCATGCTGAGTTCTCTAAATTTCTGATCCAGGATGGATTGCTGGTCAAAGGTGGATAGTTGTGTATTCCAAGGTGTTCTATGAGGTTGAGCATCATTAAAGAGAAACATTGTGGAGCTATGGTAGGTCATTTTGGTTTGGATAAGACTCTTGATCTTGTTAGAAGACATTATTTTTGGCCTAAGTTACAATCAGATGCCAAAAAGTATGTAGACACATGTGTGATATGTTAGAAAGCAAAAGGGAGATCAACTAATGCAGGTTTATATCAGCCTTTACCCATTCCTTCCAGACCATGGGAAAGCATAAGTATGGATTTTGTCTTGGGTTTACCAAGGACAAGGAAGGGATTTGATAGTGTTTTTGTTGTAGTGGACAGATTCAGCAAAATGGCACATTTCTTGCCATGCAAAACCACTGCTAATGCTTCATACATCGCAGATTTGTTTTTCAAGGAAATTGTCAGTGTTGGTTTTTCTTTTGAATCAGCATTAGGGTTTGCCACTTCTAATGCACAGGCAGATTCAGCCAACTAAATACAGGAGGTTGCGTGAGCTACCTCCCCTTCACTTCTGGTTCTGCCGCACCAAGGGGGGTATCCCTATAACTCAAGATGTAACCTTGACTAGCTCAAAGATAAAAAGATCTAACTTGACAACAACAGGCAGAATACTCTCATGTATGGACCAAGATCTGTATGATAGATCACAAGGCTGACAACATTCTTGGACATGATGTCTGGTTGGGTATGAGAGCATGCAGGGGGTTCCTAATCCTAATCCTACAACTAACAGGTGGAAGTATGAAATGGTTTAGTTTGAATTTTGGATGCAAAGCTGGACATGGTGTATAACCTCAACACAGAGCTAGATTGGGGCCTATCCAGGGCTTGGAGTCGGTAGACATACACCTGTGGATGATCAGCATGAATAGCTAAAACTGGATTTCAAGGGGATACACATGATATCTGTCTTACAGATATTTCCCAATAAAGAGTGTTAAGCTGTCTATACTTACGGCATCCCCATTGCAGTAAGAAAGATACATGCAAAACTGGAGACAGAATCAGCATAACACATGCAAACACAGCATTATTCATATCAGATTAACCATGAAATCAGTGGATTCATGCCAAATCGTACAACAGGAGATACATAAACTCACAAGTTTAGCTGTACAGAGCAACCAAAACGAACTGTATTGTGTTACAGAGCCAAAATGTTCAACTTTCAACAACCTAAAATGAGTAACACTTCCTCCTTTTAATAGCCAGGTAGTGTACCATAGCAATTAATTACATGGTTGACCAAAAATCCCGCCAGATACACAGTATCAGAAAATGGCGCTCAACGCATTACCAGATTGGTGCCCAAACATGAATGCAGTAGGTAGGGGAGGAGACAGGAAGAAACCTCGAGCCCTGCGCCACTGTCCGTTGATGTACACCTTCAATCGGGTACCAGATCCGTCCACACCATCGCCCATACCTCTGCAACAATCGCCATTAATGGCGCACCAACCCGCGGCCTTGGGAAATGCAGAATACTGTGTGTCGCAACCGTTTCCCGCCAAGATACATCGTCATGATATTTCAAATATGCAGGATATCAATTATCCCACATGCACCCCGCGGTGACCTTTTCAACACTCTATATACTAGGTCGCGAGCACATATGATGTCGGTGCTTTTGCTCCCGACGACACTAGTATAAACCTTCATCATCATCCTCCAGCAGCATGATATCCTGTCGCTTGAAATATCACCCTGACGTCAGCATCATAATCGCAATATCACCTGCATGATAATCGCCTTCATCCGCACAACCTGATCCATCGGAGGAAGATCCTCCTGCTTAGCCGATACCAAATGTCTGGCCGATGAACATCCTGATGACGTCACCATCATATCCTGCTGACGTCACCAGCATATCTGCCTACTGCGCACCTCCTCATATCCGGATGATGTCATCATCATGTTTGCAAATATCGGGGGATCTCCACAAGATGATCAGTGTTAGAAATATGACCCCCCCCGGACCTTGATGACGTCATCATCATATCGACATCAGGATGATATTCGGAAGATAACCGGATATTTGGAAATATCATCCTGATGCACACATATCATGCTGCACTATAGCTCCACTATAAGATCAGGGTGATAGATGAATATGCCAGATATTTGAAAAGATCACCCCCCACTAGATAATGCACGAAGCCAACAGGCGGATATCTCCCTTCGGAAATATCATGATGCAGACAAGCAGAAAACCAGATATCACCCTGACGTAAGAATGACGTCAGCATCATCAGGGTGATAAAACAACGAACATGAAATGATACAACATCATCAGGATGATATTGACTAAGATCATCCTGACGTTCAAATATGATGACCCCGGTGAATATCGGGTCATACTTAGAACTCTTCAACAACATCATCAGGATGATCATAACCAAGATCACCCGATGATAAAATATCACCCCGGCGAAATATCATGCAGGCAGAAAATATGATGACCCTCGCAAGCAACACGGCGATAACCAGAAATATGATGATGATGATGACGACCCAGATACTTGAAAAATCACCCCCGCAAGCAAATCAGGGCACACTGTAGCTCATCAGCAGGATCGGGATGATATCCAAACATCACCCGATATTGAAACATGATGATCCTGATGAAAAATTGGTTGACAGAAAACATGATGATGATGACCTCCTCCTCAGGAAAATATGATGCTGCAGCTGAAAAATGCTGAGGAGGTTCAACACTTAGAACATTTTTAAGGAAGGTGCCTGCATGAAAATTGCTCAAAAACTGTCAATCAATTCAGGCACTAACACTGGCTCTGTCTGGGGACGTGCAGGTGCAAGACTGCAGCGAGAACCCCAGAACTCTGGGATGCAGACCAGTCCCTTATCCATTGGGCACAGAGTCAAATACTGCACTGACCTGCATCACCAAACACACTTGATGGCCTAAGGCCACCAAGAAAAGAAAAACCTGTATCTCCCTTTGTCAAACACTTTGTTTTCATCTGCATACACTGGGTCAAGCTTGGAGATACTACAGAGATCCACCCATAAACAAATCTTGTCATCTGCATATTCAACCCTCTGATTTAGTTTGTCATTATCACCCCTATGTAGACAACCCTCGGCATCATGTGCCATGTGGGTGTAGAATTTATCAAGCAATGCATACTCAAATGGTATAGAACACATGTTATCATCTATATTAGCAATATGCATTGCAACATGATCTCCTAGCTGGACTGAAAACTGAAAACACTCAAAGTCCACCACACAACTAGGAAGATCAGGGCTCATTGTATTATATGCTGGCACATCAAAAGAAAAGCTTTCAAAATCACAATTGTGCACATCATGTACACAACAATCAGCAGCACCAGGCTGGAAAAGATCAGGCTCTGGCATCTCTTTCAAATCAGGCACATTTTCACAGTCACTTACCTGATGCATGTTGTTTCCTCTTTCATCAGGATGAGAAACAGAATCCAAGCCAAAAATAGTGTCTAGATCTTCACCATACTCGGACAGATCCTCATCACCATATGTGTCATAAATGGGTGACCCAGGTGCATCAGTTTCATCATAGTATGCCATTTGTTCATGGGCAGCAGAGCACACATCTTCATCACCAATGGATTCACTCTGTGGAGGAGTATCAGCCTGTGTGTCATAAGCAAAACAACCATCAAATGAAAAACAATCATGCTCTGAACTAGCACTTATTTCAATTTCTGACTGCTCTTCATGATCTCCATGTGTTTGAAAGGTAGGCAATGGGTCACACATAGGACTGCTTCTCTGTTTGCTTATATCTTCTCTGTCTTGAGTACAATACTCACAATTGTCTCCATAGGTCCATTCCAAAAATTGCTCATTGCTGTCCAGAACCTCGTTATTGTTTTCATGGTCAGCTGCCTCATCATTGCAATGGGAATCCTCACTAGTCCTTTCACTGGCATCCTCAACTGGTGAACAATCTAGTTGAGCAGTATTGTTAGCATTATGTTCAAACACAGCAGTCTCAACCTCTATGCTTTCATTTTCATTTTTATCTGCACATGATGCCATAATCGTTTGGTCATTTGTAGCTTCACAACCATTTCTCACACCAAGGCCTAGGGACAGGGATTTCAGCAGGTGCACATTTCTGATTTTTTCTATTTTTTCTACGAACTTGTATGCCATCTGCATACTTGTCACCTTGAAATCCCTCAGTAATGCACTAGAGCCTTCCTCAAAAGCCTCAAAGAATATGCCAACACAGGCTGAAGTGTCAGGTCTGAAGACTTCTGGGATCTGTGAAAGGGCTACTGCAAACCTATGACTGAAATCAACACATGGCTCTTCATCTTGTTTTCTGATTCTCATCAATTCTGCAACAAGATCAGCCGGTTCTTTTGCAAATTCTTCCTTGAAACAGTCAGCAAGCTCATCCCAACAGGCAAAGGATCCTTTTGAAAAGCTCAAATACCAGTCTTTTGCTTTTGCATCAAAGGACCTAACAAAAAACCTCATCCACATATCCTCATCTCTGAATGAATGTTTTCCCATAAAACTGTGAAAATTTTGGATATGTGCATTCCCATCACATACACTGTGACCACCAAATCTAGGCATCTGACAGTATATCCTAGCAGGCATAGTTTCTACTTTATAATCCACCCATGACAAATCTAGTTGGTCATACAAAGGATCAAAAGGGCTGAGAAGAGGTTTAGCCTTCTGACTGGCAGACACAACAGGGTTACTACTTTTTAACTGGGCCTGCTCAGCCTCTAAGAATATGAACCTATTTCTTATCTCTTCTATTCTTCTATTCAACATTTCACCATTGAGTATGGGATAATTCATACTTGGATTCATAAAAATCTTACTCTTAGACATCCTTTGTCTGTCTAAGACCTAAGGCTTCCCCTGGCATCTAACCTATGCAGTAAAACAACAAATAAAGGGGAAGTAACAAGGTACCTTTTCTCATACAGATGCAGAAATATGTACATCTTTCAACCAATAACATACATCTATCTTTCATGTGCATTTAGATCTTTTTTGCAGAGTCGCCACCTCTCCAAAGAGGACAAAATTTACAGCAGCTGAAAGCTCATCAAATATGTTTCTGAGTTCATTCCACCAGCAGAGCAAAACTTCACCAGAGACTGCAGGATATCACTTTACATCAACATCCCCAGCAGAGTCGCCATTTTGTTGGTTTTTCTTCTGAATCAGCATTAGGGTTTGCCACTTCTAATGCACAGGCAGATTCAGCCAACTAAATACAGGAGGTTGTGTGAGCTGCCTCCCCTTCACTTCTGGTTCTGCCGCACCAAGGGGGGTATCCCTATAACTCAAGATGTAACCTTGACTAGCTCAAAGATAAAAAGATCTAACTTGACAACAACAGGCAGAATACTCTCATGTATGGACCAAGATCTGTATGATAGATCACAAGGCTGGCAACATTCTTGGACATGATGTCTGGTTGGGTATGAGAGCATGCAGGGGGTTCCTAATCCTAATCCTACAACTAACAGGTGGAAGTATGAAATGGTTTAGTTTGAATTTTGGATGCAAAGCTGGACATGGTGTATAACCTCAACACAGAGCTAGATTGGTGCCTATCCAGGGCTTGGAGTCGGTAGACATACACCTATGGATGATCAGCATGAATAGCTAAAACTAGATTTCAAGGGGATACACATGATATCTGTCTTACAGATATCTCCCAATAAAGAGTGTTAAGTTGTCTATACTTACGGCATCCCCATTGCAGTAAGAAAGATACATGCAAAACTGGAGACAGAATCAGCATAACACATGCAAACACAGCATTATTCATATCAGATTAACCATGAAATCAGTGGATTCATGCCAAATCGTACAACAGGAGATACATAAACTCACAAGTTTAGCTATACAGAGCAACCAAAACAAACTGTATTGTGTTACAGAGCCAAAATGTTCAACTTTCAACAACCTAAAATGAGTAACACTTCCTCCTTTTAACAGCCAGGTAGTGTACCACAGCAATTAATTACATGGTTGACCAAAAATCCCGCCAGATACATAGTATCAGAAAATGGTGCTCAACGCATTATCAGATTGGTGCCCAAACATGAATGCAGTAGGTAGGGGAGGAGACAGGAAGAAACCTCGAGCCCTGCGCCACTGTCCGTTGATGTACACCTTCAATCGGGTACCAGATCCGTCCACACCATCGCCCATACCTCTGCAACAATCGCCATTAATGGCACACCAACCCGCGGCCTTGGGAAATGCAGAATACTGTGCGTCACAACCGTTTCCCGCCAAGATACATCGTCATGATATTTCAAATATGCAGGATATCAATTATCCCACATGCACCCCGCGGTGACCTTTTCAACACTTTATATACTAGGTCGCGAGCACATATGATGTCGGTGCTTTTGCTCCCGACGACACTAGTATAAACCTTCATCATCATCCTCCAGCAGCATGATATCCTGTCGCTTGAAATATCACCCTGACGTTAGCATCATAATCGCAATATCACCTGCATGATAATCGCCTTCATCCGCACAACCTGA
The DNA here is from genome assembly GCA_027924645.1 of Cunninghamia lanceolata. NCBI lineage: Eukaryota > Viridiplantae > Streptophyta > Pinopsida > Cupressales > Cupressaceae > Cunninghamia > Cunninghamia lanceolata. The sequence continues at coordinate 24,128,651 of BSBN01000213.1, read as the reverse complement.
TCCATCGGAGGAAGATCCTCCTGCTTAGCCGATACCAAATGTCTGGCCGATGAACATCCTGATGACGTCACCAGCATATCTGCCTACTGCGCACCTCCTCATATCCGGATGACGTCATCATCATGTTTGCAAATATCGGGGGATCTCCACAAGATGATTAGTGTTAGAAATATGACCCCCCCGGACCTTGATGACGTCATCATCATATCGACATCAGGATGATATTCGGAAGATAACCAGATATTTGGAAATATCATCCTGATGCACACATATCATGCTGCACTGTAGCTCCACTATAAGATCGAGGTGATAGATGAATATGCCAGATATTTGAAAAGATCACCCCCCACTAGATAATGCACGAAGCCGACAGGCGGATATCTCCCTTCGGAAATATCATGATGCAGACAAGCAGAAAATCGGATATCACCCTGACGTAAGAATGACGTCAGCATCATCAGGGTGATAAAACAACGAACATGAAATGATACAACATCATCAGGATGATATTGACTAAGATCATCCTGACGTTCAAATATGATGACCCCGGTGAATATCGGGTCATACTTAGAACTCTTCAACAACATCATCAGGATGATCATAACCAAGATCACCCGATGATAAAATATCACCTCGGCGAAATATCATGCAGGCAGACAATATGATGACCGCCGCAAGCAACACGGCGATAACCAGAAATATGATGATGATGATGACGACCCAGATACTTGAAAAATCACCCCCGCAAGCAAATCAGGGCACACTGTAGCTCATCAGCAGGATCGGGATGATATCCAAACATCACCCGATATTGAAACATGATGATCCTGATGAAAAACTGGTTGACAGAAAACATGATGATGATGACCTCCTCCTCAGGAAAATATGATGCTGCAGTTGAAAAATGCTGAGGAGGTTCAACACTTAGAACATTTTTAAGGAAGGTGCCTGCATGAAAATTGCTCAAAAACTGTCAGTCAATTCAGGCACTAACAGTCAGAATACATGGATTGCCTTTGAGCATAGTGTCAGATAGGGATGTGAAGTTTATTGGTCATTTCTGGAGAACCCTTTGGAAGAAACTGGGCACAAATTTGTCTTTTTCATCCGCATATCATCCTCGAATGGATGGACAACTGAAGTAGTTAATCGTTCCTTAGGGAATTTGCTCAGATGTTTGACAAAACAACATGGAGAAAAGTGGGATAATATCCTATCTCAGGCCGAATTTTCCTATAATGATACGGTCAATAGGAGTACAGGGAAATCACCTTTTCAGATAGTGTATGGTATGCATCCAAGAGGAATTTTTGAATTGAGAGATCTACCTATAGCAGACCCTATTAGTGCAGAGGGAGAAGCTTTTGTAGAAGCTATAAAAGAGCTCCATGATCAAGTAAAGACCCAGCTACAGCAAACTACCTTGAAGTATAAAGCATATGCTGATAAAAAGAAGAAGGATGTACAGTTTGATGTTGGAGATTTAGTATGGGTTCATTTGAAGAAGGAAAGACTTCCTAAGGGCAAATATACTAAACTCATGCAGAGGAAGATTGGACCATGTCAGATTTTGAGAAAGCATGGATAGAATGCTTATGAGATACAACTCCCTTCAGATCTTGGTTTCTCACCTATATTCAATGTATGTGATTTAACTCCATACAAGCATAATCTAGATGAAGAACAGGAACTCCTACAGGATACCGCAACTGATGACATTCCAAAGCATGATCCACCACAGTTGCAAAAGGTTTTGGACACCAGAGTGATCAAGAAGACATGGAACAAAAACTATTTGGAGTATTTGGTGTCTTGGCAGGGAAAACCTGATTCAGAAGTAGTGTGGATGACTAAAGAGCAGATCCAGAAACATGGTGCAGATCTGTATACTCTCATCTCAAGTGGACTTTGGATTTCTTCTTCTAGGGAGTATGGTACAGGAGCACCCCTGTAAAACAGAACATAAGTCTATTTTTAGTATGTTGACTTCATGATGTAATAAGGTCCATTGGACCAATGCGTATGTTTTAGATCGATCTAGGAGGATGTGCTAGTAGTTAGAAGTTTGTTATGCCAGTTGTCTTAGCTGTCTTCTCCCAGCCGCTAGGAATCAAGCTGGTAGTACTCGTAAAACACAGCTATTTATACCCTAGTTCTTTTTGTTTTAAATATAGAGGAATTGAAAGGAGACAGCGAATAGTTGATAACTGTTAGTTTCTGTGAAGAAGTAGCGACATTGTAACACAGTGGGACTGTGAGATATGTATGCAATTCTAATTTGAAAGTAAGAGATCCCATTGGTTTCATTTGTTTGGTTTACAAGCTATCTGTGTATTGATTCTTTTTGGTTACAGGCAAATGGATTCATCCAACCATTCCATCGGTTGATTCTCTGAATCGGTGGAATGGGCATGTATCATAGTTTAGTTTACATTTTTGTTTCTCTGTTTATGCATTTCATGTTCGTGGGATCGATTGTTAGCATGCTGTGAGTTATCCTAGCATCCTCATGTGCTAGGGTTTAGAAGGATAAATTCTAAGCTTGACTTGCTCAGGAAATGATCCGACCTGATTGACATGTTTTCTATGTGAAATTGTGAAGTTCTGAGAGTTTTGTCAAAAAATATACATTTGATAGATATACAGCATTTGCATGCGACATTACAGGCTGTGTATATCACATCTACATCTATGCACAGATCGCTATCCGGATCGGGTCTTGAAACTTATGGAAAATACCTATTTTGAAGGCATCAGGATAAAATAGTTTGGATATATATTTCCTGTATATATCATCTTCAGGATCATCATTTCGTGTGTATCCATCATCTACATATCATTGTTGTATGCTGGAGCATACACGCAAGCAAAGGTACAATCAAACAGGTCAACGGCGAGTCAAAGTCACATTTGCCAAAGAAAGGAGGATCATCTTTTGTTTGAACATCAGGTAGCTGAGGATCACATAGATCTTAGGATCATCATCAGGATATTATAGTATAACCTGACAATTTATATCATGATGCGGAGTATGTAAATGAGTCTTATATCCAGGTGACGTAGACACCGAAGGAAGTAATAGTGCGTATGACGTCATCATCATCAGGACATTCCAAATATCACCCGATAAAGGTTTATCCTGTCAACGACAAGTGTTTTGGCATAGGCGTAGGATATCAAGGAGATCAGGGCGAAGTGTTCGCCGATAGTTCATGTCTTGGCGCTAGGAGATTAACACTAAGTGGATCGTGGAAGGAATATTCGGTGGAATATTTGTCATGTGCATAAAGTTGAGTATCATCATCAGGATGTGCCAATATGACCTGATAAGTTATATTCTGATGCTGGTTGTGTAAGTGGGTCGAATATCGGGGTGACGTAAGCATCAGAAGAGAGGTGCATGAGGTTGTTGTCATCAGGATATATGGGAAGAACTCGATATTTTTATATCCTGCTGATAAAAGGTGCAGATGATGCCGAACATCACGATGCTGTAGATAGAGTTTGGCGGTAAGGTGAATAGTGATCTGAAAGAGAGATATCTTTCCGATAGGAAATAGTATTAGCTTTTTGGTGGGTTTAATGGGTTTTTCACCCTGTTTGTAAGCTTTTGCTGGATGCTCTACATCACTACTACCCATAGATCTAGTAGGCTTGCTGGGAAGCCCACCCGCTCCCTCAAAGAGTTGGCGGCTTCTAGTGAGTCTGAAAAGAAAGAGGAAACTATTGACAATCAGGATACTATTGAGAAGGTGGAGGACACTACTGGTTCAGATGTTGGTGGTGCAATGGATGTGGAAGGCCCTAGCCTTTTCCCTGAAATGAACTTGCTTGGTTCGGAGTCTAAGATGCCAACCAAATAGATGGAAGAAGCCTTGGTCAATAAAGACGGTGAAACTAGCTCCAAGGAAGCATCTATGATTGTTGATACGAATGCTAGAATTACTGAGTTGGAGAAAAACTTTAAAACTCTCGCTCGGTTTACTTCTAAGGTGATGCATCACTTGACCACCACCTTGGCTGTGCTTTAGGACCTAGAAATGAACAAGCACGACACTGGAAAGAAGAAGCTGAAAGACTAAGAAGAAATGTACAACTTCTTGATGGAAGATTGGGGTCAATTGTTCAATTAATCTTGTGTGTTTTTGTTCTATGCTATTTTTTGTGGTTGGTGTCTTGTCCATCTGTTGTCAGTTCGCTGTCTTTGATGGTTTAGTGTTTCTAGTCTGGCACTCTGTGCCTCTTTTGTGTGCCTTCTAGGCTATTTTGTGAAGGGATCGACACCCTTGTTTTTTCCACTTATATATATCAAAAACATCGTCACATTTCCATCATGTCATCATTAATCCTATACTAATTAATTAAAAAAAATATTTAATTAATTAGACTAGCATCCCTTCACTAAGTAAGTAAAAAAATTATAGGCTAATTTCCCTTCATTCATTAATTAAATAAAGTTACATTTATTTAATTAATTAAGCTAATTTTTCTCTACTAATTAACTAAATAAATCAAGTTTATTAATGTTTTTTTAATATAATACTTGGTTTAGGATCCAGGAACCTAAAAAAACATAGTGTCAGTCTTATGGCCGCTAACAACCAATCCAATGAGATGTAGGACTAGCACATATCTATCATTAAGCTATCTATAACTATCAACTATGAACAGAGTCTATAATGTCTTCACTTTTAGTATTAAAACCATAAACAGGGCCCTTGCAAATTACACAGGCAAACAACCCTTAAGACATAAATTTACGTTTGCAATAGTGAATGTCTAAACATACAACCTTAACAACAATATCATTTTTCTCCATACCGAGCTTCCTTGCAGTGTCCTTGATCACCTTGACCTCATCTCCTTCACAACACTTAGAATCCACTGGAAACGTCTCTTCAGGGAGTACAATCTTAAGCCTCAATGCAATCTCCTTAATGGCTCATTGTAGACATTTTTGCCTTCTTTTAACTAAATGTAGATGCTTAAGAAAACAATCAAAATGAACTTCAGATTGATAGAGAACATCACCTATATCATCATGAACCGGGAAAGAACTTTGTGTAGTCAAAATCATGGAAGCACTTTCCAATGATTGTGCAACGTTGAAAACATTCCACCTCCAACATGAGTATCCAGGGTCCAACAAGAGTTTCTCCATTGTGGGCCAGATTCCAACCCTCAGGGAATCATCCATTTCCTTAGAAACCATTCACATCTTCACCAACCAAAAACATAGGCTAGGGTTTTTAATTTATTTGTCCACCACCACCATGAAATCAGTCACCGCTTCTTCCCCCAACTTGCCTCTTCCTAGAAGCTTCTTAGCTACCTTCTCCTTTACAAATTTCTTCCCCTTAGAATTTCTAGCTTCAATCCCCCTGAACCCTGGCACTAGCAGAGAATGCCATGATTAGTTTCTCTCCTCTCAAGAACATGAAAAATTGCCCAAATGCCATAATAAAACATCCCCTTAACTTTGAGTATAGCACCTAGCCACCAGTTCATGCTATAATTAACTTGCAACCCTCATCATTTAAACAACATCTATCACCGTCGGTTCATCCCTTTATTGGGTGAAGTTTATTTAATTCATTAGATCATGCACATTCCCCCTTTAATCTCATTTAAAAAATAAATTAAAATTCACCTCCACCTCACCAATAAAATAAAAAAAATAACTTTTTCATCTAAACCCTCCATTCAAATTCAAAGAAAATCTTGTCCATCCATCTCTTGATTTAATCTCACCTATCCGCTTGCAATCACCCCTAGCTTACACTTATTTGCATCTCATCCTCACATGCAAATTAAGAAAATCTTGAACATCCATCTCTTGGATTAATCATATCCCTCCATTCACATTAATCTCAGCCCTCCATGCCCTCCAATTTGAGATCCAATCTAAACCATTCACATTCCTACCAAGAAATCTATAAAAACCCTTATTTCAAGGATATTTTTTATATATCAAAGTGATAAGTACATGCTGCCAAATTGTGAAATCTTAAAGAGAGAAACCAATATTACAGCACAATAACACATCTTCAACATCTAAAGATCAAATCCACACGTCAAGGAGGTATAATGTTGGTTTTATTTTGGTCAGTTGTGGTTTCTTTACCTTCTTTGGCTCTATCAAAGGTGTTTGCGTTTGATTTAGAATAGGAGGTTGTTTTGTATGCATCTTTTAGATTTGTATTTTAGATTTCATGCATCACAATAATGTTAGTATTTTCCTAAGGTTTATTTATAATTTGGGAAATATATATTAGTTCAAGACTCTTTGTTTTGAAAAATATAAAAACTGTGAAATAGAGAAAAGAAAAAGGAGGTATAAAAGGAAAAACAATAGGCAATTTTCACCACTTGTTATTTTGGCTTGAAACCCTCTCCTTCCTCTGAAAAGAAAATTTATAGAAATTGAAAGACTTGGATTTTGATTGTGCTTGGGATTGGCTTGGCTTGGGAATTGGATTGCTTGTGAGTGATAAAGCTTGTTGGAAGTGTATGCTCAAGAATGAAAAACCCTCTTCTCCAATGATTTCAAACTTTAATTTGAAAGTTATTCTCTTATGATTTTATGCATTGAAAGGATGTTTCTTCATTTTCCATTCTTACAATAGGTGGAGACATATGGCTTCCTCCTTATAGGAATTATTTTAACAACTTTGTACATTTATATTTGCATTGTTTTTTTAATTTTGAAAAATGCAAAAAAGAGCCAAAGTTATGGAAAAAAAAATCCTAGAATTTTATATGAGTAGGAAATAATTATGTGAGTTGAAAAGAGTGATGTTGTGAATATTAGGATCATAAGGGTAATATTTAGATTTTAATTTTTTTTGTATTTTGCGCGATAAATTTTGAAGTTCTTGGGAGATGTCGTCAATGGTGGAATTTGGGGATTTTTATGATTTTTCCTACTTCTTGAAAAATGAAAAATGAGATTTAACCCCTATTTGTTTGTTTTATTTTGTGAGATGAAGAGTCTTATGTTTCTTATGATTTTCTCAACCTTTTGGATATGAGGTCATGAATTTTAACCTCATTTTTCATGCCTTGACTTTTTGGTCAAAGGTTGACTTTTAAGCCTAGGGTTGGATACTAGGGGGTAGGAGTATTAGTGGAACCATGTTGTACCTTTGGGTTTGGGAATTTCCAAATATGAAGTGACACATGGGTAATATAATAACATTAAAATGTATTAGGGATCCAAACATTTAAAATGAACTAATTAAAAACATGAGAAACTATGACTTGCATTGAAAACTTAAGTGGGATCATGCAAGATAGTACTAATGTCATTACTTGTGGTAAAATCCTATATGGAATCATACAAGATAAATATGACACTTTATGTCTGATTCTTAGTAAATATTTTCCTATTTTTTTTTGGGTTATTGGTACCTGATGTGTCCTTGAGATTTCCTTGCTTGAGTGTGATGTTGTGTCAACTCATTGCTTGATTTTGGTGGTTGTTACCATGTTTTCTTGTGTTATTGGTTAGAGGCCATAACCCTTGTATACTATTATGTACTTAATTTCATGATGTATGTTCTTGGTATGTGTGATGCCACGATTTGTATCTACCTTGTACTTGTATTGTGTGTGTGTGTGTGTGCTTGATTGCTTGATCAATTATCTTTCAATTCAAAGGGGAGGGCTTGAGAATACCACATGGTTGGGTGGTGTTGTTTCAACATTAGAGATAGCTATAATTGTAGTCATGCTTGGAAAGCATGCCGGGTTATTTTTTGATGGTGACTTGGTAGACCTTCTTGTACCTTTTTATTGAGAAATGTGTATATTCAAGACTTTGTAACTCACTAGCTCAATTTGTTTTGGAGACATAATTAAACTTGTAACGCATGATTAATATGTAGTTTAGGATGGTGGTTTCATTTGTATTCTTTTAGTTTATCATTTATGCTATGTGTATATATATGTGTTTGAATGGAATCATTTGATTATGTTCATCTTGATATACAATGTAGATTAGTTTAGTTTTTATGCTATGATGATTATGTCATCATTTATTCATCGCAATGTTTATGATAAGAGGCATGTGTTATGTTTTACTTTATTTATAGGAGATTGTACCATTTTGGGTCCTTTTTTGACCATTTTAGGTCCCATAGGTTCTCAAACATTTGGTCCAAGTCATTTTCTTTTAGCACAAAAATCAATGAAGTTATGCCTCATTATTTACAAAATTTTAGCTTGCTAGTTTTTTTACTTTTTTTTTTTTTGCCAACTACTAGTGCAAATCAAAGTCCATAGTTAGAATTGTAGGAGTGTAGAGTCTAAACTCTAAATTGCACAAAGGGGTTACAATTCAGAGTTGACTCTGTTAGTGTAAATAATGGCTTTATCTAACTAGTTAACTTTTAGTCTACCTAGTTGAAAGTCCTATTCACATTTCTTAAGTCCACTTAGGGACTTTTTAGAGTTTTTTTCTCATCTCATATGGTTGAGACATATGTCTTCATCCTTTTGAGACACCTATTGCATGTTTACTTTCCACTTGCTCAAACACTTGTCATTTGAGCTTACAAGTGTGGCACCTTTGGAGGGGTAGTTAATCGTTGTTTCCTACCTTCCTAGCTCCTATCTCATGCCTATTTATACAAGGCATATACATTTTTAATTAAATTTTGAAATATTAATTAGGCTTATTTTATGCAATATAGCTTGTGGAAGTTATTCTAGTTATTTCTTGTTGATCTTGGCTGCTCCAATAGGGTATTAGAGCCATGCTAGCAAAACCCTTCCCTTTTTGAGCAATTTTCACACCTAACCTTGTCAAGAGTTCATCATGGAGCCAAACAGACCTTGTTGTTGAGTCTAGAAGGCCCAAGACAGTAAATATTACCCTTCATTTGGTGAATTTTGGTAAAATCATTTTTTTGCAAAAAGTTTTTACCCTAACCCTAGGGTTCTATACGACCGTATGACCTGCATTTTCGTATATACAGATTTTTGTAAAAAAAAAAATAAAAAAATTGCAGAGGGTGATTTGCCCCCTACAAAATTTAATTTGTGGTCATTTTTGGCATTTTTAAAGATCCCTGGTTGTTTCTGGACTAGGGTTTCTATTTTTGGCCATTTTTTGGTACTTGCAGACATTAATTTTAGGGTTTCAAAAGGATTTCTACGTATGTCAAAGCCATTCACAAAGTCGATCCTCTGCTCACATAGTTCGGACTGACGTTTATCTCATGTTGCAGGTCGTTTCAATCTTGGGTGTTGTTCCTTCAAGCTTGATAACCTTTCATAATGGTCACCGTTTGTGGTCACCATAGCCACAACATTTTCTATTTTGATCAATCATCTCTACTCTTCAAGGTAACCACACAAGTCGCAGTCTCCTATTCAACAACCCACCATAGGGTTTTCTCAAACATTTGGTTACAATTTGGCACCAATATTGTTTGGCATCTGCATTAGGCATCACGATCTTCAGAAGTCTTGGTCGCATTTGAGTTTCTTCTGGTCGACGTTTTAGAAAATGTGAAGTTGCCTCCACCACATTGAGGTCACAATTTTATCTTGTTTTTGTAGGTTATTGCTCTACAAACACAATACAATGGTCACAATAGTCTTCACATTCATAGCTGAAGTCTTCAGAATATAGTGATCTCAAGGTAGAAGTCCTAAGTCCTCCATTGATTTCTTTTGCAGGTCGAAGTTCATTTGCAAGGGCATGGTCAATGGCTCCGCAACCGCCACCATTTAACTTCTGTGATCTCCATTAAAAGCATCTAACCGTCTATTCAAGATGGCTCCAATCTTTGTGCCAGCATTTCATTCTTCAAGTCATTGGTTTAGCGACGTTAGTTTTTTTTTAACAAACTTTGTAAATGTAACATTTTATGTTACAAAGATTCCCGCCGCTAGAGTTCATATCTGCTAACATTTGTTGTTTTAGCTAAACATTTGTTAAAAAAATTAGCTTAACATTTTATGTTACAAATGTGTAATCTTAACATAAAATGTTAACCACAAATAGTTAGTTAAGCACCATACATCAAATTTAATGCCAAGATGACCACTTGGCCTTGTAACTTGCCAAAGGAGGGCCTTTTTCATTTTGCTACAACTTTTTCCCACGGAGGAAAAATTTGACAAATTTATAGTCAATGATAAGTTGGTTCCATCACCAACAAAGTGACATCAAGATGATTTGCAAATTGTATTGTTTTGACACATTTTTTGGCCTCCCAAGTCAACTGTATTGCACATTTTTCAATGGGGCATAACTTTCACCTTGGTTATTGAGAATTCACAAACTTTCTTTTTTAAATTATCAAAATTTCGCAAGGAATTCATTAGTGCAAGTCCAATTTCATTTTGGTAAGCTTTTTTTCAAAAAAAATTGTAAAAATCTCTGTGTTATAAATGGATGATTTGGCTTCCAAACTTGCACAAATTGTAAGTTTCCTTATCTATTTTTTCTGGGGGGCCTATGTTTCAACACTAATGTTTTTTGGGGGGGGGGCAAACTTGAATTTTTGCTTTGGATATTGCTATATATTTGATCATGTATATTTCTTTGGATATTCCGCGTAATAACTAAAAAATCAAATGTACCTATTGTGGGAGTAATCAACATGGAAATGTGTCCTCATTTCTCACACGTTGCCTTTTCAATGTTCTGTAGGATTGCAAAACCACCAATTGTTGATGTTACATTTAGATTGACTTTTAGTGATTCATTGCATCAAGATCTTGTTATTGTTGTTCCAGATCTACCACTTTTGGATGCATATCTACCAGACATATCATTTCTATTTGTAGAGTCCTGCATTGCAGATTTGGAAGACACCATTGAGGACATCTATCTTCTATTTGATGATAACTTTGATGAAGTTGCATCACCATTGTCTTCTTCAGATATGATTGCTCTTGCTTTGCCTACATCAACTTTTATAGTGATAGATTCCATAGATATTCATGAGTGTACATATTTGACTCAGTCATCATCCATTTTGACATCCTCTGCAGTAGTATCAGACTTTCATTGGTCTAGTTGTCACTATACATCCATGGTTCCCATTCCTGAATCTTTTATGGTACTTGATTCATCTTATCAAAATTTGTTACACATTAGCATTGGCTTGGAGATACTTGACCACCCTATGAAGACATCATGGGCATCATCTATGTCTTTGAATAATGTGCAGAATTCAGAGACATTCATACTTCTTCCTACATATTCCTATTTGGAATGGGAAGATCACTGACACACTTATGTGGTTCTTTTTCTTCCCAAGGGGATAAATTTGGTTCAATGTTTGTGGATCATCTTTAGCATCCAGTGTTGAGCTTCTACCAGCACTACATGAGGCATTTTGAGGGGAGGCTGCATGGTTTCTCTTCTCATATCAGTTTTGGGAGGATTCATTTCTTCACATGGAGTTTATTCCTTCACATTTTCTAGGGGGTCACATAGACCTTCTCATCTTTTCTCTCCTATGGGGGGAACATTTCATATACTTTGCGTTAGAAGTAGTCCTTGGGGGGTCATGTTGAGTCCTCCTATCTTTCTCTTCTTCACTTGTAAATTTTTTACATGTATTATTTCTTTTTTGGAGAGGGGGTTTTCCCATAGGGTTTTCTCCTTTACTCCACTTATGAGAAACTTGTTTGTACATTGGTACCTAACATGGACTAGTAGCTGAGACCCATCATCTTTGTATCGCTTCTCCCTAAGTTTCACTTAAGGGGGGGTGTTAGTGTAAATAGTGGCTTTATCTAACTAGCTAACTTTTAGTCTACCTAGTTGAAAGTCCTATTCACACTTCTTAAGTCCGCTTTGGGACTTTTTAGAGATTTGTCTCAACTCATATGTTTGAGACATGTGTCCTCATATTTTTGAAACACCTATTGCATGTTTACTTGCCACTTGCTCAAACATTTGTCATTTGAGTTTACAAGTGTGGCACCTTTGCAGGGGTAGTCAGTTCTTGTTTCCTACCTTCCTACCTCCTCTCTCATGCCTATTTAAACAAGGCATAATGTACATTTTTAAACTTAACTTTTGAATATATCAATTAAGATTATTTTGTGTGATATATCTTGTGGAAGTTATTTTGGTTATTGCTTGTTGATCATGGTTGCTCCAATAGACTCGACATTTTTTATGTTGCAAAATACAAGTTAGACCTTAAAGTCTAAATTGTAGAAAGTGCATTATTTTCAACTTGCATCAAGGTTTTGTATAGTGTGCTTTGCATTTCAGACCTTGAAGTCTAAAATGCATGTCATTATTCAAACCCCAAAATTTGAGTTGTTAGGAGTGCAAGGGCTTAGACTTGTGATGGATTTTTACATTACAAAGGTTGCATTTTAGACCCCAAAGTCTAAATGGTTGAACCTTCAAAGCTTAGATGTGTCTCTATGTTCCCTATGTTTGTTTGATTATGAAGTGGTGTTTAGACCTCAAAGTTTGAGAGGTGTGTAATCTATGTTTAGTGTTGTTTAGAATATAAAGCTTGAGGCTATAAGAGTTTGGCTTGGAGGTCCAAGCAGGCGGTGCATGATGCATGTTGTAAATCAGAGCCCAAACCTCGAGTGGGTGCAACAAGATGTAAAATTACAACCTGATGTTGAAGTTGAGGTGTTAATGCAAGTGTTAAATGTAGTCTATTGCAAGTATGTGCTAACTAGTGTTGTCATTGATGTCAACATGTTTGTGTTGTCATTAGTGTCAACTGTGTCTTCTGATATTTTTATTTGTTGATTGATTGATTTGTCATGTTAAGGACACTGTCTGCATTTTTGTTCCGCATTTCCTCTGTGTTGAAGACCGGAGTATGAGATTTGGATATGTTTTAGAGAAGTGTTTGAAGATGCTAAATCTAGAATTTGGTGGTCTGGATCGCTATGCAACAAAAGTTCTATTCACTAGTTTGAGACAAGAGAAAGTATTTTGCTTTGCATTTCTTGGCAGTTTGGATTTTGGTCTTGTGGTTCTGGACGTAAGTTTATAAATTCCTTAGATATCTTAATTCCAAAGGATTTGTGATTTGGTGCTCCAGAAAGTAAGTTATTGATTAGCAGAGTTCGACAGTGTTTGTTGTGAGCAGTCTGTGATGTCTTCAAGTGATATTTGTTGTCCTCAAGTGAGATCTATTGCGGTCAGATTTGTCATCTCCTAGGTGATTCTATGTTGTTCATGGATGTCTCCAAAATGTATTGAAGGTGTGTGCTTGATCTGCAAGCTATAATGAAGTTCTTGGAAGCATGTGTCTAAGTATTCTTGATGTTTCTACCAGTTTGGCCGACTTGGGTGTTAACATTCTTTACGGATGTGTTTCTTGGATTGTAGAAGCATAAGGAAGTGTTTAAGGATGTATTTGGGTCTGAGATAAGCTGTGAAATGTTCTTACTTCATTCATTTGCTCCGCAAGTTTGTTTAGATCTAGACCTAATTTGATTTATGTATGTATGCCAACCTTGGAGATAGTTCCAATGGTTGTAAATTGTATTGCTAACCTTGATGAATGTTCCAAGGTTGATGATTGGTATAAATATATGTAATGAATCCGTGAGTGATGTGAGAGGGTGCAAAGATGCGAAGATAAAGTGTGTGTGTTGTAAAGGTAGAGAAGAATATATATATTGCGCTTCAATGGAACTGAACTCAGGCATGTTGTAGATGCTATTATATCAGTTTATGGTAGTGAGCCACCCACCCTAATAGTGAGCCACCCTTTGGCAGTGAGCCACCCCTTTGGTAGTGAGCCACCCCTTGGTAGTGAGCCTTTTTGCAGTGAGCATTCATTTGGGCAGTGAGCCTCTTTGTTATTTGGTATTGTTATTACATTATATTGTGAGCGAACACTCACTGTGGTTTTTCCCTTTTAGGGTTTTCCATGTAAAAATCCGGTGTTCATGTGTGTATGGTGGTGATGTGTTTATGTTTTGTTTCTGCAATTCATGTTTAATCTTCATAACAGATTAAGGAGTTAAAGTAAGTGAATGTGAATGTGATTTTGTTTAAAGAAGTTAAGGTTTTTGATACAACTAATTCACCCCCCTCTCAATTATCCTGTGCCTTCAACATGGCTTAGGGGTCAAAGGTTGATTTTATAGGCTTGAGTATGGAGCTGAGTGACCAAGTTGAATTGTGAGTCCGGATTACAACTCAGAGTTACAAGGCCAAGTTGGAATTTTGAGCCTATGCAAAATTTATTTTTGAAGCCCAAATGTTTTTTTAATTTTGGCTCTATGCTTTTCATTTCTTGAGATATCAGGGGAGTGGCCTGGTAGGCAGGTTGTAGGGGTTCATAAGTGGGCTTGAGAACACTAACTCTCCACCATATCTCATTTTTAAGTGTTAACCACGGTGTTTTGTCCTATGGTGCTTTTAAATCTTCCACTTGTTTTCTTTTGCATTGTGTATTGGTGTGCATGCCAAGTGTGTCATTCCAATTGCTTCTATGACACCTTGTGTATGAAATAATGCATTATAATTTATGGCATGTTACTATTCTATCATGAAAAATTTGTCTCTCTTGTTTTTAACTGTTAATGTCTTGGGCATAAGCTTGGGGAATTATAGTATCATTATCATCATTAGAGGATTTTTTAGTAGAGAAACCATCAATATTATTTTTCTTATTTCTACATTCCTTCTCAAAATGGCCCTATTTCCCATAATTCCAACATTTATCTTTCCTTTGTTAGGGTTTTAAACCTTCTCTTAGATTTAGATATATTATTATCCCCCTTTTCTTTGGGCTTGCCTTGAACATGCAACACATCCTTGGAACCCTTGTCCATGGATTTCCTCCTCATTTCTTTGCTGAGAAAATTAGAAACAAGAAAATCCATCTTAAGCTTTGTACCACCACCACTACTTTCAGCAATTAGTTTTTTCCATGATTTAATCGAAGAGAATAGAAAAAATACACTTATTCTCTTCATCAATCTTAACGTTATTAGATCATATTTGACTCAAAATTAAATTAAAGTCTTTTAAATGCTCTATAACCAAGTCCTCTTCTTTCATTTTAAAAGAATAAATCTTCCTTTTAAGATACAATTTATTAATGAGACTCTTAGTTTGGTAGATTTCACCTATCCCTCTCCACAAACTATGTGTGGTAGTTTTATTAGAAACGTTCAAATAAAGAAATCAAACAGACACAACCATATGGTTCCTCATGCCTATTTGTCAAGCTTTAACTAGTCTTCATCTGACATATCTACAAGTTTCTCTTTCTATGTTACAACTCACCTTTGAACTCTCTCTTCCAAAAGATGCTCTATTTTTAGCTTCCAAAGTTCATAGCCAATGCTAGTGAACTTCTCAATCTTTGAATGAGATGCACTTGCCATGATCTCAACCACACATAGATCTACAAAACCATTAAATCAAAATTATCTCATTCCAACCATAAAAATTCTAACACTCCAAGAAAGGCATCCATTTCTCTAATCAATCTGTAGCTTTGATAACAAATGTTGAGAAATTAGATAAACATCACAGTTATAACATTAACACATAGTAAACAAATCTATTCATAAAATGTGAAAATGATATAATGGAAATAAGGAGCAACAAATTAAAACAACAACACATACATATGACACTAGGTTTGCATGGAGAAACCCTTTTGGGAAAAATTCCACCACCAAAGAGAGCCTAATAATGTATCAATCTCAAGAATATGAGCACGTCAATACAATCAACTATCTCTTGCATAACCCTTCTCAAACCTACAAAATACCATGATATCTCTATCCCATGCCTTTAATATATAGGAAATTAGAAACAAGAAATGACAAACAATTTCCAAAATATGTAGCCAAAACCATGGGCCTAAACCTAGGTCCCCAAGTCTATGTACAAAAATTTAACACACAACAATGCATTGGTCAACCATAGATAAATTAACTCATCTTACAATATTACATTTCATAAAATATGTCATAAGTGTTATAAAATTCAATATCCCAATCCTAGGTGCTCCATGAGTGCATTAACTGCTTGTCATAACACCTATCTTTGGAAGATGATCTATAACTCCCAATTTTGACCTTTCTTCATAACCTCCTCATTCAATGCACTCTTACATCAATATCCCAAGTAATCTAGAGAATGATAATAAATAACTATTGTCCCCACCCTCACATGGGTGTCCCATCTTGCCCACTCCATGTGCAACAACCTAGTTCTAATAATCAAATCAATATCTCCATCATTGAGCCATTTATTAATTTTCAAATGTATAAACACAATATTTTTGTGTGTTAAAATAAATGCAAATACAACATTATTATAATTCTATCATGCAACTAAACATAACTTTAACAATTACATTTCTAAAGGCAATCTTGGCCCTTCTACAGTTGGAGGTATAATAAGGGATGATCAAGGTTGTTTGATAAAATGTTATGCTAAGGCTATTGGGAGGGAAACTAATAATCTTGTAGAGGTGTATGCCCTATGGTGGGGATTGAATAGAATTCAATCTCACAACTTTCAGAATGTGGAGATAGAAGGGGATTCTAAGGCTATTTTAAACCTTATTATGAGAACCTCTAATACCCCTTGGAAATTAAAAGATTATGTGGAAGACATAAGAAATTCCCTAAGGATCCTTAATAACATAAAAATACAATGTATATTTACCATGAAGGTAATTTAGTAGCTGACAAGATTGCCAATTATGGCCTTCAGTTTCAAGATTGGTGGTATTGCATCAAAGTCGATGATCTTCCTAGGGGAGTCCGCAACATTATTAAGAATGAAGAAAACACAAAGTAATATGCATTGCCTTATTATGATGAGGTGGATCATAATATTCATCTATGATAGTCTAAATTTTAGGGAAAGGGACAATGAATTAAAGGGGGTTAAGATTCATGATTACCATCCTCTCACTTGTGCGGAAGGGAGAGTTAAACTGTGTTAAATTAATGATTTGGATTCTAATGGCAGAAAGGAGGACTATGTCATTATTTCTTGCTTCTCAAATTTTCCTTCAACTATCCTACATTTGAAGATTTGCATTCAACTTCCCCTCTATAATTTCCCTAAATTAGTGATAATGGGTGGTCAGTTTCTCAGGGTTGAACCTGCTTCTTTTGTGTCTCTCAAGGAAAAATTCTCAAATTTGGTGCATTTTCGAGGAAGAGGGCATTACCACTAACATTTAGTCTATGCGGGGGTATGACCAGTTGGTTACTGAACAATTTGTTAACAGTTGGAGGAACAATGCGGTTTCTATCAATGGGCTTTCCTTCATAGTGACTGAGGACCTTATTGTGGAAGCCATTGGGTTGAGCAAGAGTGGGAGAAAGGTCAATAGGGTCGGAAATGGAGATTATAAGAATTTTATAGAAAGCTTTTTTGAAGGGAAAGAGACCCTGGTGTGCCATCAGAATGGTTATCAATGTATGGAACTTCCTCCTCCTTGGGGCATCGTCAGCTATTACTTGATGAAGTACTTTACTCTCGAAGGAAGGTATGAAACCATTCATGGCTATCACTTTCCTCTACTAGATCATTTAAGGCATGGTAATTATATAAGTTTTCCCTTCTTCATTCTATCCTCACTTCAAAATAATATAAATAAAGGGGCTAATCCTTGTCTACACTAGGGCCTTATGCTTGTCCTCTATCAATTCAATGTTCTCCTTAACCCTCCTATCCCTCAGGATAAATATGTTTCTATTGCTGCTAACCCTAATATAACTAGGTAGGGTAAGGGTAAATTTGGTAACAAAAAGTGTGATGAAGGGGTTCTAGGACACACTTGTTAATCCCTAAGGTAAGATAAGATGTTTGATATGCAAGTTGATGGAAATAAGAAGGTTCATGAGGTCAAAGGTTCTCACAGTTATAAAGGGAAAGATGTTAGGGGCTCTGTTGATAAGGATTATATGCCTTCTGATAAAAACCCTTCCCCTCATACTCTGACCCTTAAATCATGGAAGTCAGTGGCAAGTAGGGATGATGCAAGATGGTACTCCCATCCGCATGCCATCACTCACTAACTCACACAATCTGCTCAAAACACATCATGCAAACAAAATCATCACAACAAAGACTCTCTACTCAATATAAATTCATAACTCCATATAACATGAGAACCAACAATCTCATTAATTTTATTTAGCTCAATAAAAACAATGTTGCAACAAACAAAATACATATCTGGCCATCAATGGCCTCTCTCAAGAAAATCTGATCAGCAAACTCTCCTCCTCTATTTTCAACAGCAAGCTACCCCACTCTGTGCCCTCTCATGGGCTGATTTCTCTCTGAAAACTCTTCCCAAAAACCTGTCCCACAATTTCTCTCACGTTTTTCTATAAAAACCTCAAAAATATGTATTGAAAACCATCAATAATTGCTTGAAAGTGGGTTTCCAACTCTCCCCAAGCACATCTCTTCTTATTCTATGTTTAGGAAGTCTTAAATGAGGCTTTTAAACTTCCATTAACTCCTCCAAGTGTTGTCTTTACTCAGAGGGGCATTTTTTTGTATTTTGGGCATTTTAAAAACTACAAAATCTTGATTTTCTGCCTCTTTTATATTCCAAATGCCCTCCAGATGGAAGTTACAATAAAAGAATAAATAAAAGGCTCTAAAAGATTGTAAATTTATTACCTTAACCCCTAAATACTTTGTCAAAATGAAATATTCAAATTTGACAACTTTGAATGTGTGAAATTGGGTGCCAACAGGCAAGAAAAATCAAAGTTCTCCAAATTGAAAGAAAAATGGCATGTAGGTTCAGAATGATGTCCCAAGGTCCCCTGTAGAAGGATTTTACTCCAGCTTTCACAGATTTTAAAGTTTTAAACTTTCTATAAATTGTCAACTCATATTTTCACAAACTTTCGGCATTAAAATCTCTCAAACCGTGAAAGATTTTACTCTGATTCTTTTTGCGCATTTGACATAGTACCTCCAAGAATGTCCTTGCAAAAGGATTCTTCTCTATCTCTTATGGATTTTTTGGGAATAAATTTTTGAAAACTACCCGTGGAGCCTCTGAAACAAGAAATTGGCGAAAAAGTCAAAATTACAATTTTGACCATAGGAGAGCTTTCTGAATGCTGAAAGATGCCATAAAAGCCACACACACACACCAAAAATGAAGAAAAACAACATAAATATTTTTGGTTGATGCAAGATAGCCTATTCACCTAGATGCTCCTGCATCAAGGGAGCTTGACTCCCCTAAAAACATTCTACTCTCTCTAAAAGATAAAGGTAAGGGCGATGTTCCTTCTACTAAGGGTTTGGGAAAGAAAAATAAAAAATGTAAAAATCAAATCTTCCTCTGCTAAAGTTAACCTCAACCCCAGATTTGAGGAAATGGAACCATAGGAAACTATGGAGGATATCTACTCCCATGTTGTCAAAATGGGTAGAAGATCAACTAGGCTAGCTAAAGCTAGTTTTCAAAAGCATAATCAGACAAAGAATAGTACTAGAGGTAACAAGAAGGGTGAGATTTCTATTGAGGAAATTGCCTTTGATATTATGTCTAAAGATATTAATCCTCTGATGGATGAAGAACAAGGTGAGGAGTTAGAACCTATTGAGCAGTTTTAGGAAGATAAGGGGGATGAAGAAGATGAGAATGATAAGAATGAAGAGAAACCACAACCACAAGAGGTTGATCTTATGGAGGAGGGTAACATAACTTTTTAGTTTGAACAAGGGGATATTGGGGTTAACTCCTATGGTGAAAATGACTATGAATATGTTGAGGCTGATGTTGGTACTTTTGAAGATGAACTTCACAGGAATGAGGTGGATGTTAATTTAGGCAATGCTCATCATTTTAATAATCTGGTTAAAAGAATGGAAGAGCTAAAAAATTTTGTGCACAAGAGAATGGATTGCACTACTTGCCAGGACAGCTGGGTTAACATGTTTGATATGATGTAGATGTATCAGCAAAGGGTGGTTAAGCTTGAGTAGGGTCTAAAGGATCTGGCCGAGTTCACCAATGAAATTATGAAGAAAACAACTTTTGATGTGATGGAAATTTGAGCACATATGGATAAATGAAAGGCTCAGCAAGATAAGGTGCAGGGTTCTAACAAAAAAATAGAGGAAGGAGCATCAGATGGGAGTTTCTATTTGGTAGCAGATGATGATTCAAATGAGAAAGGACTAGGATAAAATAGGCTCTAATCTGGTTGTTAGTCTATTTTTGGGCTTTTTAGTTTTTTTCTGTCATGTTGCTTATTGTTCTCTAGTTGTGTTTTCGCTGTGTTTCCTTGGCCCGTTTAGGGTTATTATTAAGTCTTTATGGATGTAAATTGTTATATTTGATGGACTGTTGGTTCTAAAACTTTATGTGTATGGGACTAGGACCCTCTTTCCTAGCTAAACTTAATAAAACAATTACATTTCTTTCCCAAAATACTCATTACATTGAACTGGATTTAATATAAATCATATAACTAAATACAAAGATATCATACAATGATTACATATAAGATTTTACAAAATACTTTCAATTTTTGGAAATACAATTACATGATTATAAAATTCCTTGAGTACAAGCTTCATGGCATTCTATGTACCTATGTGGAGGTGGAGGGAGAGCATCATCTCAATACTTTTCCTCCAACCACAAAATGATGGTCCCGCGCTCATCTTCTTGCTAGAAGTTTCTCAAGCCTTCACAAGGGTAATAGATAAAGGTATCTGCAAATGTACCATACCCATTTGAGAACTAAGTGTATAGTGTATGGACACAGTTACATACAATCTGTTATACAACCCTAGATACCCTCTATCTAAGTATGACAACCGACTAACATGAAAACCTAAAAGTATTGTGAACCAACAATGCAAGCAACTACTACACTACTTTGGCCAAAGCATTTAATAAAGTCACATTCCATCTTACAGATATGCATGCAATATGTTCACACACTACTATCTTAGCTTGACTCTATGCAACACAATTTAGTTTGTGGTTTACTTACTAAAATCACACCATTGAAGGCATTTAATTCAATTAAAATAACCATATGACTTAGTTGACCAGTCACATGCATGACTATCCACATGATTCCATTTCAATTTTCTCTGAAACAATCGAGTATGTCATTGTTCAGTTAAGTCACCTAACTATATAGATCAACAAGAAAACAAATATTGTTCCCACATATTAGAATAAGATTTCTCACATAGACAAAAGGGGAAACAACCATGCTTAAAGTGTGAAGTTCTATACAACTATCAATAATAAATATGTACTCTATTTGATAGTATTCTTCATTGTTTACCACCACATAACTCACGTATAACTAAAAACACCACATAATTATAAGATAATAGTATAAATTGTTGCTCATAGGTAGAAAATAAGCTATATATTGACTATGACATACTCTTCACTTGAGTGATATGGATGTACACTACTATAGTTATAAATACTAGATGGTATAAAGTAATACCTTGCTATTTTTAGTCATACAAGACAATTGATAAGTACTAAAATATTTGTACATGTAAAATGATGACTTGTACAGTTTATAGATGTGATAGTGAGTTTAAATGGAGATGCACACAACTAATTATAACCAGGGACTACCCAAGGTAAAGAATATATTTCAACCTTCATAGTTGGTAAAAATACTACCTACCATTAATGGTATGTTATTTGACTCCATAAAGGTTAAACTACCATTCATTTTATTAACCATCATAATAATGAGTATAATTACTTTTAAACATTGTTTTCTCATACCCATATCCATATCTTATCATGGCAAAGATAATGTAATTATATTTGTCATGATAAGGTATTGGGTTTTAATCTTAAGAATCATATTCAACTCAGTCAATTATCACAATAGTTTAGGTTGTTGTTCATGCCCATAACTTACATTTGAAATTGTAAATAAGTCATTAATATAATAATGAATAGCTAAAAGTCAAATCTATTGTATTATGGCAGTGAACAACACTACTATTTCCATGAAAACAAGAATTTAAAATCTTTTATTAGAGCTACAACCACTAGTAGAAATATGGAAAATAAATGACCAGGTGACTAAAACTTTTAGTCACGTGACCAAATTTTTTTGCAACACAACTATAAATGACTAATTTGGTCATCGGTTGAAATGACTAAATAAATGACCAAATAAATGACTAAATAAATGACTAATTTGGTCGTCACTAGTAAAAAACACAACTAAATAATTAGTCACACAAATAAAAATGACTAAATAATTAGTCACACAAATAAAAATTAGACAAAATGATATTAAAGTGGATAATTAAAAAAAAAATTGAATTGAGGGAGTGGGTTGTATTATAATATAATATAATATAATAATATATTATATTACAATACAATATAATGATATATTATATTACAATACAATATAATTTAACATATTATAATATAATATGATATTATATAATAATATAATATTATATTATATTATAATATTATATTATAATATTATATGATATTATATGATATTATAATATTATATTATATTATAATATTATATTATATTATAATATTATATTATAATATTATATAATATTATATTATAATATTTATATTATATAATATTATAATATAATATAATATTATATTTATATTATATTATTAATATTATATTATTATATAATACTATAATATTATAATATATTTAATAATCCCTAACCTATTTTAATATTTCATTTCACTTTCACTTTTGTGCCCACCTCCATTTCATTTTCCCACCCATGTGTTGGTTGAATTTTTTATCGCCCATGTGTTGGTTGAAACCCTAAAAGTAAACTATAACTTGGAAAGGCTCAAAACATCCGCTCCCAAAGGCGTCATGCATTGCCATGGCTGTGGATAACTAATTGAGGCTGTATATTTTGGAATTAGCCATATAGGAACAAATCTGTCTTTCGAGGAGCGTTTAGTGTTGAGCATAACTTGCACCTACAAATTGCAGAGTGTTTAGTGTTGAGCGCAGTGTACAGAACCCTCATTTATGCTTTCTCGCTCCTACCCATGTTGGCAGTGGCGTACACAGTGGCATCCATCTATGCAGGCAAAGAATTGTGTTACACCAAGGTTATGAGCATTGTGCCCAGGTTGTGGAAGCGCCTCATGCTCACTTTTCTTTGGTTTTTCTCTTTGTTTTTCTTGATTATGTGGCCAGTGTAGGTGCCTTGTTTTTGTGGGTAGTGATAAGTGAAGTGGTGGGACTGAAGAAGGTGACACTTATCATTGGGTGCCTTGTCATTGCCATCGTGGCTCTCTCCTTCCACGTCTACATCATATTAGTGTGGCAGGTTTCCAGCGTGATGTGTGTGGTGGAGGAGAGATACAGATTGGCTGCCATGAAGAAGAGCAAAAAACTTATCAAAGGAAAGCAGGACATAGTGTTAGCACTGAATCTTTTGTACGTGCTAGTTATGGGCATTATTGGTGACGTTGAGAGCTTTTCAGCGTATGGAGAGCAACAACAAGTGATGAGTGTGGGAGTCATTGTGGTGGATAAAAACTCCACTCTTTGTTTCTACTGGATACTGAAATCCCAGTCTCAAAATGTCCATTTTAGTACAGAATGGAGTGTGTCGGCTGAGATTGTGGAATTTGGATTTACACTCGCTAATTGCATTTACTTGAAAGATTTAAAAGCTTGTACAATGATTGCATTTCGTATGTGTCCTATAATTGATACATCCCATGAGACCATATTTCTCCAAGGTGTTTTGTTAAATGGTTCATGTTATGTTGCACACTCTGCCTACATCTTTGCTAGAGCATTTCCAACTATAACCTCTGACAAAAACTCTCCATCCTTCATGTCTTGATGGATGCCTATATTTGCAGGAACAAATCTGTCTTCCAACAACAATTTGTCGACGAGGAGAACAACTTGTACCCATTCACACATCTATCTTCCAACAACAATCTATTTATCTTTGCCAACAAGGATTCAATCCACCTCGACTACAACAAAAACTGGGTAATCAGAACTTTCCCCACCATGCCTGGCGGTGGCTTTTCTTCATGCTTGAAAATCTCTAGATAAAGATTCGGCTCCTACTTCTCACAAATCTCATTTTTGCTTTGGCAGATGGGTCAAGTGGGTTTTGTCAAAACCCAGTTAAAAGGAAATTGAATGGGCAGCTTCTATTGAATTTCTGCAAGTAAATACATTTGTAGTTACCACCATGAAATATTTTTATATAACATTAAGAAATTAGGGTTTGGTGCAGGTTGGACTCTCACGCATCTTGATAACAAGATATATTTATAATTTTAAATGGTGTCTCTATGGTGTCCCACAGAATTCTAGTAATTGTGTTTTTCTATTTAGAGTAATTTCTTTTATTTATGTATTTTTTTTAGGATTTTTATTAACTTTATGATAATGTTCAGTGCTATTGTACTTACTCAACATTAAAATCTTTCCCCTGCAAAGATTGAAACTAGAGCACATTAAGAAATTTTGTGAACAGTAGATATATTGCAAAGTTTATATGCATAAAGTTGTGAGGATTAATTAAGTTAGATTTGATTTGTAACTTGAATCATTGATTCACCCAAATAAATGACACTAAATAAATGACTACAATGACTAAATAAACGACTACCATGAATAAATGAATGAATAAATAAATAAATAAATATACTAAATAAATAAATAAATGACTAAATATACTACCATAATGATTACAATGACTAAATAAATGACCAGTTGACAACAATCAATGACTAAATATACTACCAAATTGATGACTAAATATACTACTAAATTAATGACTAAATATACTACCAAATTAATGACTAAAATTTTTTTAGTCATAAATTTGGTCGCGAGATAAATGACCGGCAATAAACTACCAATGGTCACATGACCAAACTAATGGTCAGATGACCAATTTTTGGTAGTTTTTTTAGTCATTTATTTTTGTTTTTCTACTAGTGAACAACACTTGTATTTTAGTGTTAATGTATGTCATTATTTCTTAAATGGACAACTACATAAATATAAATATACATACATACATATATAATCTAAGTTGATTACTATTAATTCTCCTTTAAAAGAGTAGGCTGCTTATAGAACTTCCAACATGGCCGATTTAGATGGAGAAAGTTTCAACAAATCTACGAAATACCTAAATATATAAAAAAGGGCATAAATGAATAGGGTTAATATACCTAACTTCACCAAAGTCACTATGCAAATTTTTAAATCAATTTGGGACTTGTTATGGAGTAAAAAGTGGACACATGCCTTTTTACCTCCTAGTTTAGCTCCTAGGTCCTTGTGTTAACACTCTACAAGCAAAAATATTCATCCTGATAAGAAATCCCCTGAAACCCATGTCAAATGGGAACTATGGGCCCATTTAATGCTTATGTCTTGACCAAAAAGGCACCTTGGGTCTTGGGTGCCCGTGCCCAAGTCCACCTTGATTGGTTAGGGTAAAATTTAAGGGATTTTGACATAGGAGTTTTAAATGGGTCCTTCCTTGTCACCTCTTTCAATTAATTTGTGAATGTTTAATGGGATAGTGCATATATAAACAAGTGTTAGAATTCATTTTATGACTAGTTGATGATAGCAAGGTTATTATATTGAGAAAAAGAGCATTCAAGACATTCATTGTATTATTGTTGTAGATTTGTGTTAGTATTATGTTTGTTGCAGATTTAGAATCATCATCAACATCCTTATGAGTTGAAGAATCTTCATCCTCTTAAGGACTTCACCTTTAAGGTGACATTATCATTGTGTTTGAATCATTTCATCATCATTTGGATTATCTTTAGCCTCTGTCCTACAAGGACATGCTCTCTCTCTAACAACAGTGTTGGGAAAGCTTGAATGCTAACCCAGGATTTGACTAAGGCAAATCCCTAAACACCAGAACCCCCAAACCTTTTTTCTTCTTGTGTGCAAGTTATAGGTGTGAGGATTGAAGAAGAGAAGGTACAAGGAGGTAGAGCAAGGATTAAAGATTCAAGATCCAAAAATAGAGTGCAAAATTCCTCTGTAGTAGACTTGGGTGCTCACCCCGGCGTCCACCAGCTAAATCAGACACTAGATACTGTTGGAATTAGGGCAGACAACTGAGAGGGGGGTGAATCAGTTGTCTTAAAACCTTAATACTTGCAACAATTAATTCTTCTTCTTTACTCAAACTAGATTAATAATGAAATTATTAAAGCATGAATCAACAACATATGAGTAGAAACAAATGAATCACACTTGACACCAAGATTTTTGATGTGGAAACCCGGTTAAGGGAAAAACCATGGTGGGGGTTAACCCACAAAGATTATACTCTGTTAAAAGTATTACAAAAGGGGAAGGCACATGCCTTCGGACTCACTGCCTAGAGCTCACTACTCAAAAAAGGCTCACTGCCTACAAGAATGATTACAAAAGGATTATAGATTATTTGAACTGATGAATAGCATCTGCCAATGCAAGAATTCAGTTCTGGTTAAGTATAGAATACTGATCTTACACACTTCATCTTTACTTTACCCTGTTTACTGCTTTGCCATAATCTGGACCTTAGATCTCTTCTCTTTCGCTCTTTAATCTGTCTTTTTTCTCACTACTCCATCATCGCACCACCGCACCACACAAAACACTCGAATCCATCGAATATATATATCCACCTCAATAGATTCAATCACTTTTCTAATGGCCTTATGATGAACTTAACAAACAATATAAGTACTCTATTCTGTTGGCTGAAATCATACATCAATATTGATGCAGACCAAAACTAACACTTGCAGGTCACCATACATGTCGGCCACTAACATTATATCCCATATGCAATTCACCAAAACACTTCTACTAGATCTGCAAGGATCTAACACAAGTCATCCTATTCTTCACTGAACTGTTCTGTTATATTAGGACTCGGTACTCAGATGCTCATACCTTTTTATTCCTTTGTCACCGGAGACTGAAATCTTGGATTTAGATTGTCATTTTTCACTACTCCTCACTCCCCCTTTGACATCAATGGCAAAGGATGGAATCTGCAAACCAAAATTCACCAAAAATTTTTGTATACAATGTTGCATATGTATAACCAATCCTTAAGTTATATTTACATATACTTAAGTATATCTCCAAAAATATTCTTCAGCAGGGCCAACTGTATCCCAACTCTTCTTCATACTATTCAAAGTTGAAATGTTTCCATTGAACAAAAATGCTTATACTTCAGCCTTCCGGAGGTCAATGGGATCACTTGTTTGTGTAGCAGTTTGGGATTCTATTATAGTATTGAACATTGCTTCTATCTTAGGGGAAATCAATCCCCAGAGCTCACCCATTCTTACTTTAATGTTCTCCTTTTCTCTTGTCAACTTTTTGATCTCTTCCATCAGGATGATTGCTTGACACTCCTTACTTTCCACTGATACTATCAACGGATCAAAAGCTTGGGACATACTTGACAATTTCTGTTTGGATTCCTTTATTTTATCTTCTATATCCTCTATGAATTTAGGAGTAGATAAACAAAACTTATATATACTACCTCCTTCTAAAAGAGCATTTTGAATACTCTTTATACTGTTATCTAGCACCAATCTATCTATCCCAATCATTCCTTTAAGTGTATCAAATCTTTTGCTATTAAATTCATTCTGAACTTTAATCTCTGCAGACTTCTCAAAGGACTCAAAGTGTGTACTTATAGATTTTATAAGACTCTTTAGATTTCCAGAGGAAGAATCAGATGGATTCTTCTGGAAAGTTGGCATTATCTTCTCCAATATACCGGATGCAAGGCCTAACAGCTCACTATCCTCTATGTGAGATTTAAATATCTTTTCTCTTGTGTTGGCTTGAGTGAAAGATGCTATCTTCATCATTTGGACTAGAGAGAGAATATCCAGGTTGAGTGGTCCTTGAATCAGTTCTGGTTCATCAAACTCTAGCATTTCTTTACTCAGGAAACTCTTCACTACATCTGCAGTGTCTCTTGCCACAATTTCTGTACCACCTTCCTTTCCTTGAGTTTTCTCAATGTTAGTATCAGGACTATTGTGTTTGGGTGCATCAACATTTGCACCATCTTCTTCTGCTTTATCTTCCTTACCCTTGACTACTTCTTCTTCTTGGTTCTTATGCTCTTCAAATTTTAATGAATCATCTTCAATTTGATCATTTGCTTCTGTATTCATCTATGTATCTTCTTTGTCAGAATGATCTAGAGGGGTTAGAATACCTCCTGCATCAATAGTTTCATCTGTCATTTTTACTTCTTCCCTGCTTATTGCTTCCTCTTCTGGGACAAAGGAATCATCCATTCCAAAAAGTTGCTCATCTTTCAGCTGCTCTTTTTCATTCAAGACTGGTGTTTCATTAGCAGGCTCATCTGACACAACAAAGAACTTGTTCTTGTCCAATGCTTTTCTCAAAATTTGTTCAATTTCTTGGACTATTTCATCTATCTCTCCAATCATTAGTTTGTTCATTCTTGTCTTACTTCTGAATTCATTTTTGACCTCTTTAAAGATTTTATTTGCTTCTCTGCTGGAGATCATCAGACATAGAGTGGTTAACACATTTCCCTTAGCTCCATATCTTTTGACTTGGTAGCTTCTTTTCTTATTTCTGATATGTCTCTTAAGCCTTTTGGAACTTCTGATAGAATTTCTACCAAAGCTCTATTGAATACATTCAAGTACTTGATAGTGGCTTCTTCCAAAAGTCTCTTGTCAGCGTCATTGTAAAAGTTATAGAATTTAGTTAATGGTTTTAAATTCCCATCAACAGTGATTGTCTTGAAAATGCTTTTCACAGAGGGAATTTTCTTCTTACCATCAGCCTCTGATCTTTACCTCTTATTTGTCTTCTTACTTTCAGAAGACTTCTCTTCAGATACTTTAACAACTTTAGCACATGTGGGTTTTAGCTCCTTAAGCCCATCATCTGAGTCTGTCTTTTCTTCATCCTCCTTTTCCAAACTATCATGTGATCTCTTTGCCTTTAATTTAGTTCTCTTCATCTCCTTACCGGATGATATGTCTTTCAGTTTCTCAGGATTGGCAGATTTTGGGAAAACATGGGTAGGAGCAGAGCTCCTAGTAGTCCTTAGAGTGGAGGAGAATTCTATTGAAGTACTTCCTTGTTTCTTATCCTACTTCTCCTTCTCATCTTTTTCTATTCTTTCTCTGTTCTGCCTTATAGCTTCCTTTGTTATCCCAATGCTTTCAACATACATTTCAACTTGCCTCTGAACTTTTCTCTTGGTCTCTGGTTGCCTAAGCTCAACATACAATTTTAGACTTAGCTCTTTATACGTTCCAAACCTTTCAACAGAGGAGTCTTTTTCTTTGCTTAGGAGATGTTAAGCATACATGTCCAAGATCTTCTCATCAACCTCATAGCCCATAGGCATAATCCATACAGTTTTGGGTTCCACAGCCTCCATTAGGCATTGATCAGTGTCTACCATAAAGTAGATTTCATCCTTATATTTTTCAACTATTGATTTGGGAATTCTTTCCCTAGAATGCATCATTTTTTGAAAATTTTTAAAGTAACCCCAGATTGCAGTCTTTTGTGCACTTGAGTCTCCAATGCTGAGTAGATGATCTCTTATTTGCCATGCAATTGGCCTGTCATTTGTCCACTGTACACCTTGTACTCCAGGTACTTCATTCATAAAATAGAAGAACAAACATATAACTAGGGAACCATATTTGAAGGTGTTTTTCTTATCCTTTTTGATTTTGCTCAAATTTTCAATCAATTGGTTCTATAATAGCTCGCATAGGTCATAATCTGCATTCTCCTTCAACATTTGATATGCTATATATATGGCAGTTCTAGAGACAGAATTCTCCCTGCTGGAGTGATAAATCTTGTAGCCAATCATCATGGAAGCAAACTTAACGATCTGGTTCTATAATGTCATTGATGGTCATTGCCCTCTTGTCAAACTTGGCACCGGTTTCATCAGTAATAGTCTAGTTTTTCACAGATTTCAACATGGGTAATCCACTGGTTGAATTCAACCCAGTCACAATTCTGATAACATCCTTTGTAATCTTGAAAGGTTTCAACAGCCATATGAACTCATCATGCATTTGGCTCAAGATGTAATGAACCCATTCACTCTCATCAAATGTCAAAAATTCAATAACTTGTAGGAAATGTTTGCTCTCTAGGGTTTTGAATTTTAGTTTCAAATCATGGTTATCATCTTTTAGATGGTTTTTAAATAGTTCCAACAATCTCAGATTTCCAAATTCATCCACGTTGCAATGGATGTATGCCCGAATATCTTCTACATGCAGTACTCCGTATGGGACACCAGAAAATGCACCCAACGGTTCGACTTCAACTGACTTGTAAGGATGCTTCTTAAATTTTGGACGGCGCCTTTCAGTAATATCAACAACAAGAAGAGTAGCCATCTCAACAAATTATAGATTCAAATTTTCACAGAAAAGTACCTTTTTCTTCTACGGAGTTAGGGTTGATCAATTGCTGGTCGAATTCGTTCTTCGTGCTTCAATCACTAAATTTTAAGTTCAGATGCTCTTCTTCTTGTTCCTTTCAAATGCAAAGTGATTCAAATG
Organism: Cunninghamia lanceolata; assembly: GCA_027924645.1. Lineage (NCBI taxonomy): Eukaryota > Viridiplantae > Streptophyta > Pinopsida > Cupressales > Cupressaceae > Cunninghamia > Cunninghamia lanceolata. Next base: position 24,098,064 of record BSBN01000213.1, on the reverse strand, counting down.
CTTGAGTGAGTGACCTTTTATCCTCCGCAAAAACCTAATTTGTCATTGTAATAAATGCATTGTCCTAACTTCATCCGGTTACTCTATTTCTTAATGCAGTTTCTCATGAATCGCTCCACAAATTACCATATCCACTTCTTTTCTTCTAAAAATTCTTTCAGAAGATCTGTAATAGCCCATTTTACCTTTACTCATCATGCCAGATTCTGGCACCCACTTACTGGCCGGGGGAATTAGATTTTTATTGTAGCTCCCCCTAAGCCAGAGCTCCTAGTTTAATTACCCGAAGGATTATCAGCACCTGATTCTGGTGTGAATCCATCACCACTATTCATTAGACCCTTCTTCACCCAAATTTTGTTCATTTCACTCTGAATCTTGTCCACTTCCACTTTTCCCTTTCCTTTGTCTTGTTTCAAATCTCTGTTTACCGGACCTTTTCCATCATTGTTTCTGCTTCTACAGAATCTTGCAATATGACTAGATCTATTGCAATTAAAGCATACAACATTTCTTTGCTTATTTACTCTTGATCTACACTGATTTTCCATGTGTCAAAATCCATTGCATGTAAAGTAGTATCCATTAAAAGAATTTCCATTTCCTTTATTGTTAGGGCTATTCATTATCATACTTCTGCATTCATTGGTTCTATGACCATACCTTTTACAATTGAAGCATTGACCGGAGAAGGATGAGCTACTTTGATTCACTCTACTTTTGCATTGAGTAGCTCTATGACCAAATTTATTGCACTTGAAACAATTTCCATTGAAAGATGGATACCTTTGAGCATTAGGTTGTCTTACCGGAGGTCTTCTAGGTCTGTTTCTTCCATTCCTTAGTTGAAAATTTCTTTGTCTAGATCTAGAACTTTCACCTTTCTCATACCCAAGACCATGCTTGTCATCAACCTTCTTTTGACTTTCAAGCAATGCTTCAAGTTTAGCTAAGCTTATCTTGAACTTCTCCTTGTATTCATTTGCAACTTCTAGGTCATGTATAGAAATGACAATTTTCTTTTCAAGTTCTCTCTCATTGTCTCTACTTTCTTGTAGATTAGACTCTAGATGGCCAGCTATTCCATCCAATCTGCAACATTCTTTAGTTCTTTCTTTTAGAGTTTGATTCAAGTCTTCTTCAGTTTTCTTCCTTTGTTCAATTTCTTTGGTTAGTCTTATCACCCAGATTCCATCTCATGTTTTAGAACAGAAACTCCTTTTGTCAACTTTTCACATTCCTTTGTTTTTTCTTCCAAAGCCTCATTCATGCCATTTTCTTCAGTAAAATTAGCTAGCTGGAGAAGTAGCTCCTTTTTTTTCATAGATTTCTTTAGTTTATCTTTTAACATCTCAATGCAATCATCGACATCTTTAAGATTTGCTTTCAGGTCGTCTGTCCCTGCTTTGGACTAATCAAGATCTTCTAAATCCATTTGAAGTTGATCTTTGAGTGAACCCATTGAAACTCCTTCCCAGATCTTCCTCAAGCTGTTAAGCTTCTTGCAAGGAACTTGGCTCTAATACCAATTTTTGGAATTAGGGCAGACAACTGAGAGGGGGGGTGAATCAGTTGTCTTAAAACCTTAATACTTGCAACAATTAATTCTTCTTCTTTACTCAAACAAGATTAATGATGAAATTATTAAAGCATGAATCAACAACATATGAGCAGAAACAAATGAATCACACTTGACACCAAGATTTTTGACGTGGAAACCCAGTTAAGGGAAAAACTATGGTGGGGGTTAACCCACAAAGATTATACTCTGTTAAAAGTATTACAAAAGGGGAAGGCACATGCCTTCGAGCTCACTGCCCAAAGATCACTGCTCAAAAGAGGCTCACTACCTACAAGAATGATTACAAAAGGATTATAGATTATTGGAACTGATGAATAGCATCTGCCAATGCAAGAATTCAGTTCTAGTTAAGCACAGAATACTGATCTTACACACTTCATCTTTACTCTGCCCTGTTTGCTACTCTGCCATAATCCAGACCTTAGATCTCTTCTCTTTCTCTCTTTAATTTGCCTTTTTTCATACTACTCCATCATCGTACCACCACACCATACAATACACTCGAATCCATCAGCTATATATATCCGCCTCAAGAGATTCAATCACTTTTCTGTCGGACTTATGAAGAACTTAACAAGCAATACAAGTACTTTGTTTTGTCGGCTGAAATGATACACCGATATTGATGCGTACAAAAAATAACACTTGTAGGTCACCATACATGTTGTCCACTAACATTATATCCCATACACAACTCACCAAAACACTTCTAGTAGATCCGCACAAGGATCTAACACAAGTCAGCCTGTTCTTCACTGAACTGTTCTGTCATATTAGGACCCGGTACTCAGATGCTCATACCTTTTAATTCCTTTGTCATAGGAGACTGAAATCTTGGATTTAGATTGTCCTAACAATTCTCTACACTCCCTCAGATCCACAACACACAATGATTAATTGGAGAGATCCGCTGACCAAAATACTAAACTCTATCATATACCTTGTTCCTGTCTATCTGGACTTGACAAATCTTGGAATTGACTTTCGATAAGATCTGATCCTGCACTGCGGATGTATGGAATGGACTTAGTTGCCATCAATGACAACACCTGTCATGCGTAGCAGTGTCTCTTTCCAACAGATGCAACATCAGGGCATCATTTACAACATTTTTCCAGTTCTGAGCTTCGAGAGATCTAAACTTTCTAGACTTGGGCACTAGCATCGGAGTCTTCTGACATTTTAGCTTCCATGAAATAGGTTATGACATCTTATTGATCATCCTAGTACTTTTAGATCTTGGCTTTCCATTGTTGTTTGTTTGTTATAAGTTGATTATCTCAATTCTAGGGTTTAGTGCATTGATTGGCCTAGCATTTGATAAAAAGCTTGGTTAAATCATATCTTTCCATAGAAAACAAGAGAAAAAAATTAGTAGCTGAGGCCTCTTTCATCTTGTAGTGACTTAGCCTAGTCTTGTCCTTGAATGTTATAGTGAAAGGAGGGTTTGATCTAGTGTACTTACATGTTTGCATTCATCTCCCTTTTAACATGTAGCATTTTGGTGAACCCATAGCAGAAAAAATTTGCATCTTTCTGAGTGTTGAAATTAGATCTTGCATTAATTCATATCACACTCATCATTCTACTTTGGAAAATCTTGCATACATTTTGAAAAAAGTGAAAAAAATAAGCATTCTAGGCTTGTATAAAGGCATAGTTTTGCATTATTTTCATTGCATATCATTGGAAACATTTGATTTTCTAATTTTTTAATTATATCTAAGTTAAATTACAACAATTAATCATTTCATGATATCACATCATACATTTGCATATCTCATTTGTTAGGGTTTTGTTGAAAACTTGCATTTTTCATATAACCTAGTATTTGCAAAAGCTAGGTTTTGTAGTCAAAATATTATTTCATATTTTGATGCTCTCTTTAAACACTTGTTCAAATATGATTTTGATTTGTAGTGTTTCTTCATTGTGCATTCTTGCATTAAAATTTCAAATTTTGTAATTACACAGTGTGTATTTCAACATTAACGGTTTTAAACACTCTCTTCATACTTATTGGAGAAAAAATTTAAATCATTCATATTGCCTTGTTGTGTAGAAATTTTTACATCATACTTACTTTGTTTGTAGTGAAATTAGTGTGTTTTTTATTTTCAAAAAACCGATTTCCTCAAACTATTGCCTTGGTGTGAAACAGTCTCACATACATGACCTCTCATCAAAACAAGGGTGGTATGGTTCCTCCTCGAGTTTATAGGAAGAGGAAGACTTCTGAACCTGAAATAACCTTTACACCACATGATAGAACAATTGGAGACATTGAAGGACCTCTTTACATTACTGCACATATAAGTGGATATCCTACAAGAGGAGTCCGTATCGATCTTAATTGTATAACGAATGTGATTACTGAAGAGTTCCTACACATGCATGATTTGATACAAGAATCTTATGAACCCGCGCATATGATGGTCAAGACACATAATAGAGATTTCCTCCTGGCTATGGGGAAGATTACATTATTGATTAAAGTAGTTGAGAAAGCTTTAGAACAATCATTTGATATCATTCCTACCTCTGACCTATTTCATGTGAAACTAGGCCATCCATGGCTCAAGTCCATGAAAGCGGTCCCCTCTACAATTCATAAATGTTTAAAATTTTATCATCAAGGGAGAGTACATATTGTCCACCATAGTAGATGGAAACCTATGGTTACTCATGGAAATTTCATCCTAGACTACTTTTGGCCATAGCTTACTGAGCCTACTCAACCAAGAGAAGATCAATTCTTCCTAGTATACCAAAGATACAAGGTGAATTTAATAACAAAATTGGATGGACCTCCTAATTGAACAAATAAAAAGTGAAGAACTTGAATTGAAAGAACCCCCTTGACCATGAGGTAAAGGAGTTTTTTTCGAGGTACCTCCTTCACCATCCTTACATGGATCAGGAGATAACCATAAAGAGCAAAGCAATTTATCACAAAAGATCAATTTGATACTAGCTTCCTCCTCTAAGATGTTGAAGACTATGGAAAATCATGAGAATCCTTTTGTAAACATCACTAATAAAACACGAAGGAATAGGCAAGCAAGAGAAAGAAGAAAGAAAAGATAGGCCTTAGCTCGACAAGCAACACCTCAACAAGAAAACATTCCAATGACTACTATTGAATCAAACAAGGAAGAGCTAAATGTTGAATATTTAAAGGACAATGATTCAAGTTGGGAAATATTACCTTATATACCTATTTCCTCTTGCATTCAAGATTGGGAGGAAGATGATTTGCTTGATGACAACCGTTAGTTCAGTTGTGTAACAGGTAAGTATTTCTCACCCTTTTTAGCCACCTTTGATGTAGCATCTCTTTGAGTTGCTCACTTACGTGGCCTCCTCTCATGTGTTGTGTTCCACTATGTTGTGTTATATGTTGTTTAGGTCTCTTTGAATGACCCTTGATACTCTTGTAAGGTCAAGGATACAAGGAGACTACCTTTGTTGTGACAATTCTTCTATTTGTTTCTCTATTCTTCCATTCCTCTCCTCTATTTTATTGTTGTGTGTTGTGCCTTGGGGGCATAACATTATGGAGGATGTCTTGGGGACATCTTCTCATATTGTAAACTCAAGTCATTTTTGTCTCCTTTCTCATTTTATTGTTTCTATTCTTCAGTGGCTCTACTAGTCGGTGGATGATGAAAACAAACAAATACTAATAAGGACCATACGTCCCTTTAGCAAGAAAGAAAAAATGGACCTAGTCCATATATGAAGATGGGGTTGATATACATTACTAATGCTTGGCTAGTAGAATCACTCTGTGTTGTGATTCGTATTGTGATAAATTTGTTGTGACAAACCTTTGCAATACTCTAAATCTACTTCTATGCACTTTGGATTGTTTTGTATCTCACCTTGTCACTGCACTCAGTTCTGAGATACCTATAGTATAACCTCATGACTATACTCGGTTTTGAACCCACAAGTGTAGCCTTGGTCTTTCATGTGATGTGATGTGTTAAACTTTCATGAATTGATTTGGTTGTTATCTTTGAGTAAGGTTTTTTAACCAAAGCTTATATCTTGTTGATTATGTTAGCAAATCATAATGATATGTTTCTAGGAGCATTTGACGATCATGGCACATGTCACTTTTGGGGCATGGGTGTTATGAAAGCTCTTGTTCCCTTGCGTGTTTTCACTTTACCTTAATGCGCTTGATAATGGCAAGTGGGATCAACCACTTTAAGGTGGGTTCATATATCATGGTAACTACTTGATTACTTTTTACATTGACAAAGCATATTTGTAAGCCCTCATCACGAGGTGGGATGGCGCATCTCTTGAGCTAGAGTGCATCCTTTTAAGCAAAAGCCCTCATCATGAGGCAGGATGGCATATCTCTTGAGATAGTGTGCATCCTTTTAAGCAAAGCCCTTCCGTGGAAGGCGAGATGGTGTATCTCTTAAGCTAGTGCACAACCTTTTAAACAAAGTCCTCATCGCGAGGCAAGGTTGGATCTTTGGTCATTCACCCTTAAGCATGTCTTTGGTGGTTGTGGTAGTGTATCTCAATCGTCTGGTGTGTTTGGCATGTTTTAGATAGTGGAGTGGTGATGAGGTCCTCTCTATCACCCGTGTTTTCCATGTATAAGATGTATAGTGTGTTGAAGACATACTATGTGGTGCTCGTGTATTCTATGTGTCTTCCATGTGTCTTATGTGTCTTCCTTGTGTGTCTTGTGTGCTTGTGGCATGGTCTAAATACATGTGGCGATGACCTCCCCATGCTATGTGTTTTGTTTACTTTAGTTAGCATTATATATATAGATATGTAATTGATTAATCATGTCTTCTCTTCATGTCTTCTTTGTGTCTTGTGTGACTGTACTCATGTCTTCTTCGTGTATTGTGTGCTTCCACTATCTTCTCCATAAATTTCCTGCTTCCTTACTGTATTCATTGTCTTAAGTGATTGTTAAGTGTTTTCTTATTTTGGCTAAGTCTAGGGGCTAGAATGGTCCTTCAGACTTAGGGTGTGTCTTCATTCTAGTGTTTGATGTGTTTTGATATGCTTCAATCGTACTTTAATGCATGTGTTGAATCATAGGATCGTACACACATTAAAGTGAGGGCTAAATGTTATAGAGTAAAAAGTGGACACATGCCTTTTTACCTCCTAGTTTAGCTCCTAGGTTCCCATGTTAACACTCTACAAGAAAAAATATTCATCGCAATGAGAAATCCCATGAAACCCATGTCAAATGGGAACTAGGGGCCCATTTAATGCTTAAGTCCTAACCAAAAAGGCACCTTGGGACTTGGGTGCCCATGCCAAAGTCCACCTTGATTGGCTGAGGTAAAATTTAAGGGATGTCGACATAGGACTTTTAAATGGGTCCTTCCTTGTTGGCTCTTTCAATTAATTTGCGAATGTTTAATGGGATATAACATATAAGAAAGTGTTTGAATTCATTTTCTAACAAGTTGATGATAGCAAGGTTATGATATTGAGAAAAAGAGCATTCAAGGCATTCATTGTATTATTGTTGCAGATTTGTGTTAGTATTGTGTTTGTTGCAGATTTGGAATCATCATCAACATCCTTATGAGTTGAAGAATCTTCATCCTCCTAAGGACTTCACCTCCAAGGTGACATTATCATTGTGTTTGAATCATTTCATCATCATTTAGATTATCTTTAGCCTCTATCCTGCAAGGACATGCTCTCTCTAACAATGGTGTTGGGAAAGGTTGAATGCTAACCTAGGATTTGACTGAGGCAAATACCTAAACACCACAACCCCCAAACCCCTTTTCTTCTTGTGTGTAGGTTACAAGTGTAAGGATTGAAGAAGTGAAGGTACATGAAGGTAGAGCAAGGGATAAAGATTCAAGATCCAAAAATAGAGTGTAGAAATTCCTCTGTAGAAAACTTGGGCGCTCGCCCTGGTGTCCACCAACTAAATTAGACACTAGATACTGTAAGCACAAAAATCATGCACATCCTCCATGAGGACCCCTATGATGATTCAAATCCTTGTCACGTACATGTAAGCGTGAAATAATGTCCTTTAAGTAGCAAACCTCTTGATGACGTGTCTTCTTTCTTGTCTTGTGCTGATTCCTCTTTGTTGATTTCTCTCTCGTTGCTTGCGATGCTTCTCGGCACCTTTTTGGGACACTTGTCAATTTGCATTTTCTGAGATTTTGACCTTGCTCCTAAGCCTTGTGAGTGTCTTGTAGGTAAGTTTTCACCTTGTGTTTTTCATGCCCTGCACCCCCTAGAAGCTTTCTAGAGGTTCAGCCTATCCATCTCCCACTTTCAATTTTTAGTTCCGCTCAACCAATCCAAATCTCTCCCTATTATTTCTAGATCTTCCCTGGGAGATCCTATAGGTGCAAGTGGAGATTTGGATTCTTGCACATGACTGGCCTGTTTCTAGAGGCAAAACCCCTCCTTTTCTTCTATTCTTTCATTTCCCCATGCAGTTCTTAAAAAAACCCTATCCATCCCGGATCTCCCGCGGATGACCTAGGGTCACCCCTGGGTAACCCATGGTCACCCAGGGGCGATCCTACTAGAAAAAGGGGTGACCCTGTTGCATTTCCAGCCACGAAAAAACTTGAGTTTTTCACTCAAAAAAGCTTTATTTTCTACCGTTTTTCTTCCAGTTCGCATGATTTTTGATGCCTAATATAGAGTTGACTATTTCATGCACTCACACATGCATAATTAGCTCCATTTGATCTAAAATTAACAACTCAATCGATCTCATGCATCCTTTCAACTCCAATTCCTCTTCAATGATAAGCTATTATTGATTTATCACTCCATAGTTAGCTGAGTTCACTAGGTAATCAACCTTGTTAACTCCCTAATCAATCCTTGTTAACTCATCAATCAATTGAGTTAACTTCTCAATCAATTCCCTTCTTCTAACCTATAAATACCCCTCACCTCTTTATTATTTTCCAAGTTGAGCAAGTTGGAGAATACTCTTCTCATCTTCACAAGCTTTTTCAAGCTTCTTCATAGGCCTTTGAGCCTCTTTCTTGATTTCTTTCTTTAGTTTTCCAAAGATTCAAAGCTTTCATTGTTGCATAGCTTTCTTCCAGGGAGGTAAATTCATTGTGCACACAACTCTTGCCAGTTTTTGCTCTCCAACTTAGCATTAAAATGCTCTTATAGGACGAAGGTGCCTTTTGCTTTATTCATTGTTCAACCAAGCATCGTTACGCTGCTTCATTCTACGCCATTGTGCTCAACCAAAGATCTCATTGAGCTCTTTCAAGCTTCAACAAGCTTCTTTTCACTTTGTTGTGTCATTTTTTCGTCAAGAGGATCTCCCACTGCTTCAAAAGGACTCGAGGTTGCCAATATCAAGGATTTATGAGGGTAGTGGAGTCACACAAATCTTCATTTCTTTCAGGTTCCTTCATTGCTTTATTCAATTCATAGTAATTAGAAAACCAAATTTTCTCTTGGGAATAGTAAATCTTTGCTTTTTCCTTGATAGTTAGATCTTGCATGTTAGAATAATTGTTTTCATATTCCTAGATCTAGATTATTTGAAGAAGCATTTTCCCTTTTTAGATTAGATTATTTCAAAACAATCAAAAACCCAAAAAACATAGATTAAGCTTGCATTAGGAATAGTCATATTAGCTTGCATTCATATTTCCCTTCCATAGATTAAATAGCACTTTTCATTTCCAAAATACTAAAAAAGTACAATAACATGTTTGCATATCAGTTAGCTTTGGATGCATATAGAGACCCTAGAATAGACAAACTTGCAAACCCTCAATACCATCACAAGGTAACCACGGTTAAACGATTCAATCAAACCCTTGATCGCATCACAAGGTAAACACAAAGTCAAAACATAGACAAACCCTAGGTCAACTAAACCCTAGGTCAAAACCCTAAGTCTAGTTAAGGGTGGCCATCATACATTTACCTCTATCTTGGCTCACGAATGTGCCTAGGAGTGAGAGGAGAGTGGGTGAGGGCTATCTGTGATGAGATTGAGGAAATCAATCCATGACAACAACAAGAGACATTTACTCTACCACAACAAGACCCATTTGTCCTCTTATTGATAGAAGAACAAAGACAACTCCAAATACAACAAAAACTCATTCAATGCATTGAAAGACAAGAGGACATAAATGAGAGTAATCGCTTACCCACACAAAGGTGGAATAGGAGAAATCCCAATAGGAGAAGAGAAACTAGTGACCCTTTGGGTCATAGGGTTATCTCAACAACAACTAAAATTGAATGAAACATTCAACTTAGCACACAACAACAAAGGCCACAGAACTTGCTGACCCCTCTCTGTGAAGTCCAGCTCTCCAACGAGCTAGACCCCCATTGTGTCTCGCCTCCTCTCAACTAGCTGCTTCCACATGAGCTAGAGTGACATGGTGGATCACCCCGCGGCAAGGAGGGAAGGGTTCGTGTGTGTGCCCAAATCTGACATGACAACCCCAGGCAACTAGAGTCATGATTTTAAGTGTACAGATACAGCATCAGGGCATCATTTACGATATTTTTTCAATTCTGAACTTCCAGAGATTAGGACTTTCTAGACTTGGACAGTAGCACTGGAGTCTTTCGACATTTTAGCTTCTGTAAAATAGGTTACGACATCTTGACCGATCATCCTGGTACTTTCAAATCTTGGCTTTCCATTATTGTTTGTCTATTATAAGATGATTATCTAAATTCTAGGGTTTAGTGCATTGATTGGCCTAGGGTTTGATAAAAAGCTTGGTTAAATCATATCTTTCCATAGTAAACAAGAGAACAAAATTAGTAACTGAGTCCTCTATCATCTTGTAGTGACTTAGCTCGGTCTTGTTCTTGAATGTTATAGTGAAAGGAGGGTTTGATCTAGTGTACTTACATGTTTACATTTATCTCCCTTTTAACATATAACAGGACTATGATATAGCTTTGAGATAAGAATACAATGCAAGTAAAATAGATATAAGCTAGGCATGTGAAAGGAGATGCCTTTATCAAGTTCCAATTCAAATGGAAACAAAAATTAGATTTAAAAGTATAAATTCTACTCAGGGCGCTGAAACTACCACAACCCTAGTACATAAAGAAAAAGATCAAACTAAAATAAATATATGTGGAACTATATATATGTATACACCTATAGGAAGACTTGTATAGTCTTTAATGGAAAAAAATTAGGTAGATTTTAACCTTCATTTAGGCACTGATGTAAGACTCAAAACCAGAGTATGCTCAACCAACAAATAATTTTCTTTCTCATCATAAAAAGAAGTATGGATTATATAAAACTAGACATACCTATGTGTGTTTTATTTTGATTTCTAGTCCCTTTCTCTACTCAAAACCTCTGCAACCCCCTTTTTTCCCTGATGCCTTATTTTATGTCTTTTTTCTTCCCTTTTTGATTCCTCTTGAAAATCCCCAAAAAATTTCCATTTTGGGAAGCCAACATGCCCTAAAACTCTCCATGGTTGTTGATACTACAAATACAACAACACTCCACTCTCAATCCCCCAATCTATTGTGGAAGAGTAGTTTCCGTTTAGAAATTAAGCAGTGCTTGACCATTATGGCCACCCAAATTTTACTTTACTCCCCACACCCTCAAAAATCTCCTACTTAATTTTTCATGACTTCACCATAATAAAAGAGGACCAAAAATAAATGTTTCATACTCTTTAAACAAAAATTGATTCCACAAGATTTAATTTCTTTAAGAATTTTTTTATGTCAACTCTTTGTTTAACACAAAAAGCTAGTTCACTCGACAAGCCCACATAAGGACCAATGGAGACCAAAATCACTTGATGCCAATGAATGCAAAAGTGACATTAAACTACATTGACCAATGCAAATGTGACATCGACAAAAGAAAATGTGACAAAGCAATTACATAAGCAATACCCTACAATATATCACCAAAACTACACTTGTGGAAAAGTGAAGTGTGTGTGGGTTCTCGATTGTCATGATACAATTTACCTCATCCACTCGATCTATCACTCTCTCCCAAATGATACTCTCCCTCTTCAAATGAGAGGGGGAAGGTTAGTCCTGCATTCACCTCATGACCATGAAATGGTAGTTAGTTCGAAATCATTAATTGAATTCATAATCTTAATATAATAATAATTGCAATAATAATTAATCACATAATCAACCAATTTCATCATAATAAATAGTTCTCATTCTTAAAAATCAATCATAAATTAAATACCTACAATTAATTGTTATCCGATAGCAATGGAATAATGAAAACATGCAAATATTAAATTAAAATATAATCATATAAAATACATATCATCTAGGCATTCATAACACATATAGAACTTAATCAAATTGAAATAGTTAAATTTGTCTGACTGCATAGTTTAAAAATTATGGGATGTGACACCATGAATCTTGGAGATCATATTGTAATGTAGAAAAGATGGTTTAACCAAGAATGTTCTTTATTTTCTGAGTTAAATGTTTTCAAGCCACTACTAGGATAAAACTAGCTCTATGAAAGAAAATATTTTATTGCTTTTTTATAATAGAAAGAACAAAATCAAACTAAAATATCCTAACATGTTTTAAACTTGCAAAATGATAAATATTTTCTACACTAAAACATAGAATTGAATGAGAAACTACTAATTTATAGGAAATTTAAACATAAATTTAATAAACTAGATTTAGGATCATAAATAGTAGAAAGAGAGGAACCTATAACCAGAAGACGAAGCTCACTATCTAGGACACTACCATGATGCATCATAGTCTAGTTCCTGTGTTGTCATCCCAAATAATAGTAAAATGTAATTTTTTGGTATAAAATCAATGATTCTATACACCAAGAAATAGACACAATAAAACAACAAAACTAGAATATACCAAAATGTATAAAATAATAGCCTTTTAGATAGAAATTTTGAGCCCCATACACTTCTTGGGGCTCAAATTTTACAAATTCATCTTTGGATAAGTGTTTGAGGGATCTCAAATGCACACCACTAGATGAGTATGGTGCCCCAATGTACAAACCTGGAGCATCCAAATATCTATTATATGATGATTTGTGAAGAAATGATTGTTACCCATAATGTTAGCAATATCAATCAAAAGATATTCCAAAAACTACTTTTAGGAAACTACCTCCAAGATTGTATTTGTAGCTTGACAACTACAATGATGACAATAAAAAATAGGTACAAATTATATCATTATATAGTTTTAAAAATATAAATTGTTCAAATCAATATTATTGAAAGACAACTAATTTCATATTGAGTATGAGCACTTCTAGTAAAAAACTATGTAGAATTTTTTTATACAAAAATTCCTACATAAAAATTCATAAAAAAATTTGATAAAAAAATTCGTAGACATTTTTTTTACTATAAGTACTCTTACTTACTCTAATACACCATGTCTTTAATTTCATATTGATATTACTTGCTCATAGGTATTTATTACAATATTTGTCTCTATTGGTATATAGAGGGGTCTTTTGGGACATAAAATTAGCTTCCTTCCCATTAGTCATACTCATGAATACATTGATGGTATGTTTGATAATTTGTTAGACTCTATTAAAAATAAAGATGTATGGACTATTGCTGAAATGATGGACACATAAAAGACTTGTGAAAACACAAGGAATTTCATACCATACTTAATTGAGGAAGTGGTTTATTTCAACTTATTTGTGAAGGCTTATCAATTGAAGGGTCTAAACAAAATCATGGGTTTAACAAAAGGGAATTATTTTCTTCTTCAAGTAGAACAAGGTCACCTGATTATGAGGTGCAAATGTTTTATAAAAGACAAAAAATAGTTTCTTCCTATGAGATTGTAGGGGTCATAGACAATGGTGAACCACAAATTCTAGTTGGGAATCCCTAACATGTCTTCTTAAAAAATTAATAACAAAGATGAGAGAGAAAAAATGAAAAAGAAAAGTGAAAAGAAATAAAAGATCTTTTGGCACATTTGGTCAAAATGTTTGGGGACTATATTAACTAAGGAGATTTAATTGGAAATAGTTAGAAAATGGATCCACAAAAATATGATATATGTAATGTTTCCTTCCATGGTTGGTTAACTAGGTGATTTTTGGCCATACACATGACAATAGAGGCCTTTGCATCAAGACGTCCATCAGGTAGTATAAGATAGACATTATAGCAATTCCCTAGCTAATAAATATGCTAGTCTTATAAATAATAGGCAATAGAGAGCATTCAATCCAAAACAAGATGTTCAAGAAGAATACTTTATGTTTGTCTCTCCATATATACTTCTGCTACTGTAAAATACATAGTGTGGGTAGCAAGGACTATAAGTGTAGTTACTAAAGTGTATACAAATAGAAAATGATATTAAAGAGTTCTTGTATTATGGTATATCCCAATTCAACATGGAAAAAATGATGCTATGGAAGGTGAAATATATTTTGATTGTTTAAACAAGAGATGGAAGTTGAACTTAGAAAACAAAAGTTTGCAATATGTAAATTTTAAGAATATTATTTATGATTTGAGTCCACTTAAAACTTGGAAAGAACAAAATATCAAATTGAGTGAGTATTTACAAGGGATTGTAAAAGTCCATTTGAGGAAAGAAACAATGTAACCTTTTCTTATTGGAAATAGTTTGAAAAGTTTTTGACAATTGTTTAGATTAGTTCTTTAAGTATTCATTGTTTATTGTGCAAAGTTCTTGAGTTTTGTTTCACTTATTTGGTGGGGTGACCATGAGGATGTCTGTCATGGAATAAATGATATTTTCATTTGGGAACAATACTAACACTCTTTCTTTGTATTTCTTGCATTTTTGGAGTTAATATGTCACATCCTTGTCAAAATATCTAAAAAACCATATATGCACACTAAAACAATATAATATATGGTATTTATTGTAGAATGTTAAAATCGCTAACCCTTAGTTATTGGTATTTTGGATAAATCTATTATTATAGCACATAGTCATATCCATACTCATAGTTCATGAAAAAGGTCTCTACTTTCCCTTGTGATGGTGTTAAGTTTTACATTTCAAAAATATCTCATGATGGTGTAGTTTATAGTCCAAAATCATTGTAGACAAGTTCATAGAATGTTTTTATTCAATACTTGTTTGTCCCCTTTATTGTCATCAAGGTTTTATTTGGCACAAACTAGCCTTAATGGATGTTGATCATATTTAATTAGAGGGATTGTGTGGTCTCAAGTAGTGTCGGACCTTAAAATTTCCCTCAAGCAACATGCATTGTTAGATGTATTTCCATCCAACCACACATGGGATCCTATGTATTCACACCTCTCCAAGTATGATTCCCTTCACCCCCTTTTTACTTTATTAGCTAAACTTGATTTTGTGTATTCATGCCTCCCAATCCCTCCCCCATAGTGTAGTGAGGTGGTTACTGGTAACATTTGCACAATGAGGAAACAACTTAAGAACAAGGAAACTGGTAATCACAACTTAACTTAAAATTATAACAAAAATGTATTAGCGTGGTAAACACTTACACAAACCAAGGAATTCAAAGGAATCCTACACTAGTCTAAACAACATGGGTTGCCATAAATGTTGAACAAATTGAAAAGTAGGCCCATTGTAAGCATTGTAGTACACACAAGACATAGGGAAATCATAGAAGAAGCTCATATGCAAACAAATATTCTCCTAGCAATGATGAACATGGCTAATGAGTCAATGCAAAGGCAATATATCATATTCACAACAAAAATTAAAGAAAGGAAATATTTTAATTTTGAATAGTTCGTCACATATTCAAGGAGAACTAGGACGTGCTATTTAAGTTGTAACCATACTTTCTTTCTTCATTGCAGACTATTAGAATTGCTAAGGTGGCGAGATTAGTGGTTCCCATTAACTTTTAGAACTATCTTGAGTTGTCCTTGATCTCCACAAGGAACATAAGGTAAAATGGATTTGTAGTCAAAATGTAACTTATAACAACACTTTGACTTATGTGGACCAATTATGGGGATTTAAAAGAAAAACTTCCCATACCATTTACCAAACTTAGCACTTTTCTTAAACAAAGCATCATTGTTGACATTGACCATCTTGGTTCATTAGGTGATAATACCAATACTAACCAAACTCATCCATGATCATCCATCCAATCAACACATACACATAATAAAGATCAATCTATTGATATTTGATAAATCAACTATTATTTTTTTATTTTTTTGAAGAAGTTAGAAAAGAGTTGTATATTATGTTGTATACTATATGCTTAGGGATTTTCATTAATTATATTTTTCTACATGATGCTTTAGATTTTTGGGCAATTAAATCTTATTTTTAACCATAACATCCCACTACTTTGTCAATTAATTTATACCACCAACAGTCTTTATTTATGATTACAATTGCTTTTGGATTCAACTATGTATGAGTTTTTAGATGGTAAATATTTTTATACACTATTGCTTTAGATTTTTGTGCAATTAAATCTTATTTCCAAGTGTAATGTCCCACTACTTTGCCAATTAATTTATTGCCACTAATAGTATTTATTTATGATTAAAAGTGCTTTTGGATTTAACTTTGTATAAATTTTTGCATGCAAAAAAATCATACACAGTTGAATCCAAAAGCACTTCTAATAATCTTAATGTACTATGGAAAACTCATGACTACTCTTTATTTATACTTTTTGCAAGTTTCAAGTTAGTCCTTGATGAAGCAACTATACTTGGTCCATTCACATTTCTACACATATAAGTTAGGCTTATGGCACATCACTTTTCATAGAAAAATGAGCCTTCATATTAATACAATGAGTGTTTTCTTCTTTGTCATCACAAATTACATCTTTTGTGTAAAGGATGTGATGAAAATTGCATGGGAATATGTGAGTAAGAAACACTACAAGGGTTTGGAGAAAGCACTAAAGATGTTGGCATTCAGTCATCCTCTACTTCCCATTATGGGTAGGGACCATCATGGTTTCATGTAAATGTCTTTCATCCATGAGGTACAATTGAGGTTCATGTGTCTAGTGTGTGTGGTAAAGAAAATGTTGTAGAGCAAAACCAATGTTCCTTACATAAGGATTTTTTTAAGGATTCATTGACTCCTCTTCATCAAAATTCACCACATTAGGATAATAATGAATCTAAATGCATTGAAAAGTGTGACTTGTATTTACTTAAGATGGCTAGTGGTGATGATAATGACCTAAGCATGAGTAATGTAATAACGAGGCTAGGTGAGGGTGATGTCTTTGGTTTAGGCAAGCATATAAAGAGGGCTTCTAATGGAGTTTTAAGTCTCCCTGTAAAAGGATAATTTTGTAAGAATGACTAAATTTTAGATAAAGCATAGGAATAGCTTTACTATGGACAAATTCATATGTAACTTTTTTGGCATATATTATAACAAAAAGGGTGAGGGACCCACAACCATATGTTAAATTAGCAAGAAAAAAGTATATGTAATGCAAACAAGATCAGGGTATCTTACTAGGCAACCCAATCTTGCAGCTTACTCCACAACATTACACAAAACATAAAATGCAAACTAATATGCCTCTTTAATTTATTGAACTCAACAAACAAATTACATTGCTCTACTACAGGAACAAATCTACAACAAATCAAAACTACATTCACATTCATGGCCTTCAATGGCCTCTCTCTCACAAATCTGCACACATAGCCTTCATAGCTTCTTTTGCAAACCATCACTTCTTCTCACCTCTACGCCTTTCCCATGGGCTGAGATTTCCCTCTCCAAAAATATCCTCAATGTCTTTGTATTTTCTTTTTTTTTTCCTAATCCACCAACAATCCAATCTATTGTTCTGTGGCCAATTTCTCTTCTTGTTTCAAGCACCAATACCTCCTTCCAAGGTGCCCCCCTCTCTCTTTTTCTGCACACTTTAGAGTATATTAATGTGCCTCAAAGAGGCATTTCCCATCCTCATTGGTACCCCCCTTTTGTTGTTCATCACCAACAATAAAAACCAATTCCATAACTCTTAGGATGGCGTCTCTTCCTTTCCCACTTTAGGCACCTTATTTTGCATTTTTCTTTTCTTTTTCTAATTCTTGTTTAAAACAATACTTCATATGCCATGTTTGGTGCTTGGAAAATGTTATGATTATCTTATGAAATCTGCATTTACTAGTTGTTGTTTAATATATTAAATTCACCTCTATAAGAGGCGTCTACTCTTAAATAAGAAGCTCCTTTAAATATGCATATCCTAATAAAGAATTTGAAGATAACAACATGAAAACTTCTCATTTGCCATATAGTGTCATTAATATTCATTGAAGATGCCTCTCAAAATGTGGTGCTTCTAAAAATTTGACAAGATGTGCGGAATTGAGTGCTAGCAGGTGAAAAATTCAAAGTTCTCCATTTCACCCAAAAATTGGTGAGCATGTTTGGAATGACATCCCAAGGTCCCCTGCAGAAGGATTTCTCTCCATCCTTCAAGGATTTCAAAATTTTAAACTTTATGTAAATTATCAACACAAACTTATGGCATTAAAATCTCCCAAATAGTGAAGATATGCCTTCGATTATTTTTGCACATTTGGTGAAATGCCTTCAAGAACATGCCTATCATAGGATTTTTTGCCAATTCTCTAGGATCTCTCAAAACAATTGTTTCCGTGAAATCAACATGTTGTGTGCTAAAATTGCAACCTAGCGGAAACTCAATTCTTGCAAATCTGATTACATGAAGTGTTCCCAAAGCTGAGAGATGCCAAATAATGAACACCACACACCAAAATTAGAAGAAACAAACTAAAATTATTTTTGGTTGATGTCAATTGCTTGTGCACTTAGATGATCCTGCATTAGATACATTAGGTAAGAAGCTTTTGAGCATGGGCTCACAAAATGGAGTTGAATAGTAGAACTATCCTTTCAAGTTGTAAACAACCTACAACAAACTCCATTGCTAAGTCAGGTTCAAAGGAAACTTTCTTCCTTCACCTCTTCCAGCTTCTAGCTAGGACATGTGCCATCCTCCTCCACCAAGTTTACTCTTCCTTCCTCTTTCCTCTCATGGACTCATGTCCACCATAGCCTAACCTCCTCCAAATTCTACTCCACTCATAACTCCTCATCTCACCAGTCTCCATTCCACTTCCTCCTCTCATGGGATTCAACCCACCATGATCCAACCACCTCCACCAAACTTATGCCTCCCCTTCATCTATACACAAGTTGATATGATCGAATTTACAAAAATTAAAGATTTTCAAATCCTCCTCTATTTTCACCTCATCATACTCCTCAATTCCAACTTTTACCATTGTAAATGAAGGTAAATTGAAATCAGCTTCATTATCACAAAATTTAGAAAAATGAAAAATCACCTCTTCCCAATATGTCTCATCCATGCCATCTGTTGTAGCATCTGCATACAAATCTATATGGAGTATATCCATCTACTCCCCTGCATTCATCTCTTCTTTTTCTACATCCTCATTCTCTTCTACTCTCACCATTTTATCAAAATGCAAATCAACATTACAAAATGTAGAAAAATCATTCATTACCTCTTCCTCCTTTGTTGCTTCAACTTTTCCTTCTTCACCATCCACTACTATCACCATCTTCATGTCCTCCAAAGGACTCACAACTTTTGCAACATTATTCTCTATTGCTGCAACCTTATCATTTGCAAAAATTGCATCCTGATCATCCTTAGCAACCTCTGCTACAATTTCTTCTCTGCTCACTTCTTTTTCCTCTTCATCCTTAGCAAACTCTATTGCAATTTCCTCTTCTTTATAACTCTCTTTATCCATGCCTTCCTCATGGCATGCTGCTGCAATCTCTAATGCAGTTAGTCTTACCTCCACTATTCTCAATTCTTCACAAATTACCTCTTCTTTACATTGTTGTCCCAAACTTTCCAGTTATTCCATGTCTTTCAATGGATCAAACTCTGTTGCAACTTCATGTTTTACCTCTTCCCTACCTTCAAAAGAACATGCTACAACTATAAACTCGTTCTTCTTCCATTCTTTTTTCTCCTTGCTTCTTTTCCTTTCTGGTTTTCTTTCTTTTGGGATTGTATGGGTTGTTCCCACATGTTTATCCTTCCATGCCTCTTCTATCAAAGGGTTGCAACACTTCTTCTCATCCTTTTCAACCTCTATTGCAATCTCTTCTCTTTCCCCTTGATCCTTTTGCACAAGGATTTCCTCATCTTCTTTTTCACTCTTCTTATCTGCTGCAATATTTTCTTTCTATTCATCCTTCAAAGGATTCTCATCCACTGCTACATTTTACTCTTTCTCTTTCTCAACCATTGCAACTTCAATCTTGCTCTCTTCTTTCATACACTCATCAAGGCATAATGCTGCAATTCTTTGCCACCTCTTTCTTCTTTATCCTGCAATGGATTTAAAACACATTCCTTCCCATCCTTGATTATTCTATATGTGTTCTCTCTACCATTATGTATAGCTTCCCTATCCTAAAGCCAAGGTCAACCCAATAAAACATGACATACATCCATGGGTACTATGTCACATACAATTTCATCCTTATGTCTTCCAATGTGAAAATTAACAATATTTTGTTCACTTACCCAAATTTTATGACCTCCTTCCAACCAAGAAATTCAATATAGGCTAGGGTGCTTCATCCTCCTCAAGTTCAGCAACCATTTCCAATGCAACCAAATTATCGGTGCTACTGTTGTCCACCATCATCTTGCAGCATTTTCCACCTAACTTACAAATTGTTCAGAACAAATTACTCCTCTAGATGGACTCTTGTTTCTCTTTCAGTGGCTTCAAAAATACCTTCTTCATCATCAAACATTCTCCTTGTCTCTAAGATATTTTGTCAAACAATTTCACACACTCTCAATCTGCAACCTACACACATAAACACTTTAGAGCCAATGCTCTCTAATAGTTGCATGTCCTCTCTGTAACAAAACTCAGTCACAACTATCCTCTACACAACAAGACTCTAGAAGATGCACCTCTCCAAGACCTCTTTTACCCACTTTCTCTCGATGGGAGAAGTTTTTACACCTTCTACCCAGCTTTATCTTTGCTAGAGGACAACAAACATACCTCACAAATTTAACTCTCTACAGTTACAAAAATTCCTCTCACACTTTAACACATTTCCCCAGTGACATTCCTCGCTTTGATACCACTTAATGCAGACAAGATCAGGGTACCTTAATAGGCAAACCAATCTTGTAGCCTACCCCACAACATTACACAAAACATAAAATGCAAACCAATATGCCTTATTGATTTATTGAACTCAACAAACAAATTACATTGTTCTACTACATGAACAAATCTGCAACAAATCAAACTTACATTCACATTCATGGCCTTCAATGGCCTCTCTCTCACAAATCTACACACATAGCTTTCATGGCTTCTTCTACAAATAGTCACTCCTTCTCACCTCTATGCCATTCCCATGGGCTGAGATTTTCCTATCCAAAAGTCTTCTCAATGTCTCTATATTTTCTTATTTCTTTTCCAACTCCACCAACAATCCAATCTGTTGTTCTATGGCAAATTTCTATTCTTGTTTTAGCCACCAATACCTCCTTATGAGGTGTCCCCCTCTCTCTTTTTCTGCACACTTCAGAGTATATTAATGTGCCTCAAAGAGGTGTTTCCCCATCCTCATTGGCGCCCCCCTTTTATCGTTTATCACCTGCAATAAAAACCAATTCCATGCCTCTTACGATGGTGTCTCTTCCTTTCCCACTTTAGGCACCTTAGTTTGCAATTTTATTTTTTTCTAATTCCTGTTTAAAACAATACTTCATATGCCATGTTTGGTACTTAGAATATGTTATGATTATCTTATGAAATCTGCATTTACTAGTTGTTGTTTAATATATTAAATTCACCTCTATAAGAGGTGTCTACTTTTAAATAAACAACTCCTTTAAATATGCATATCCCAAGAAAGACTTTGAGTATAACAACATGAAAAATTCTCATTTTCCATTCAATGTCATTAATATTCATTGAAGATGCCTCTCAAAATGTGGTGCTTTTGAAAATTTGACAAGATGTGCGGAATCGGGTGCCAACAAGTGAAAAACTCAAAGTTCTTTGTTTTGCCCAAAAATTGGTGAGCATACTTGGAATGACATCCCAAGGTCCCCTATGG
Organism: Cunninghamia lanceolata; assembly: GCA_027924645.1. Taxonomy (NCBI): domain Eukaryota; kingdom Viridiplantae; phylum Streptophyta; class Pinopsida; order Cupressales; family Cupressaceae; genus Cunninghamia; species Cunninghamia lanceolata. The sequence goes on along the minus strand of BSBN01000213.1, from coordinate 24,076,325 downwards.
AAGGATTTCTCTCAAGTCTTAAGGATTTCAATATTTTAAACTTTCTGCAAATTGTCAACACAAACTTTTGGCATTAAAATCTCCCAAATGATGAAATATATGCCTTCGATTCTTTTTGCACATTTGGAAAAATGCCTTCAAGAGCATGCCTGCCAAAGGATTTGTCACCAAACCTCCAAGATCTCCCAAAACAATTGTTTCCATGAAATCAACATGTTGTGTGTTGAAACTACAACTTGGCAGAAACTTAATTCTTACAAATCTAATTACATGAAGTGTTCCCAAAGCTGAGAGATGCCAAACAATGACCACCATACACCAAAATTGGAAGAAACAAACTAAAATTGTTTTTGGTTGATGCCAATTGCACATGCACTTGGATGCTCCTGCATCAATATGCTATGATGCAACTTTTTTGTTCTCTCCTCCATAAAGTTTGAACTATTATTTAATTTTCATAGGAACCTTTATTTTTAGGGTTCATGATAAACTTACATATTTTCTAAATTGGTCAAGGTTTCTTTGGTCATCTCAATATTTTTAATAAAATGGGAATAGTTTTTGTAATCACTATGTTATGCCACAAATTACATTATTAGGAAGTATATTCAAATTTAATCTAATTTTTACTTCTACAAAAGATAATAGTTTCTAACAATAAAATTTTTGTATTGAAGATATATGCATAGATTCTTGACTCAATTATTGTCACTTAAACAATGAATTGTTGGGAAACTTGAACTATTAAACTTCTTATAAATACATAAGTGCTTGTTTTGAACTATTAAAGAGTCAATGAAATAAAATTTGGTTGCTAAATCAATGGGGGCCATTAGATATACTAGTTATATAATGCATCGAGTGGAAAAAAGTGAAACAAAAAGTAAAATAATAGCCTTTTACATAGAAAATATTAAGGGAACACATCACTTAGTAATGTTGAAAGCACATGAAGGTTGGTAGGTTTGTGAAAATTGAAGGGGGAATCATTATTTAATTATGTATTATGTAATCCCAACATATAAAAAAGAAATTGTGATTGGTGCAAGGAGGATAAGATTAAGTATTATCATGGAGTAGAGTAAAAAAATCATATTAAAGATGCACATGACTAGGACATACATGGTCTCACCATGCTACAATATAAAAATGTTTTAACTTCCATCTAGTTTTCATCCATTTTCCTAGGACTATCAATCTCCAAGTGGTTCTTCCCTACTATTGATTAACCTCATTAGTTTAAAGTGCAAAGAGATAAGATATTTGGTGGGTAGGTCCCAACCCTTTATATTATATAGAATAATGTTTACAAAATTAGGGGTGCATGATGTAGGGCCCTCTAAACTAGAAAGACTGTTACAAAATGACAAAAAAGACCAATATCTAGAACAACTGGCAAAAAATAGATACAATAATGGTACATACCATGAAAACCCTAAGAACCTATACTATGGAGGCAACAGACATATACCTCCAAGCCCTACATTTTAAACTAGTTATAATATGGTCCAAAACTCTACATAGAACACATAATAAACAAATGAAAAACCATACAGAGACTCATAATCCACAACATTAGTAAGGGGAGAGTAAGATGAATTTTCCATAGCTAAGAACTAAATATGATACCTACATATTAGGGATACCACAACCACCCTCATTCTATGATTTCTTCCTCTTGTTGAGTTGTATCCATTTTTCCACCTTAGAGGCTAAAGTCAATGTTGAGAAAATTGTAGCCCTAGAATTATCTATTAAAACTAGCAAGAGATCAATATTAGCCATCCTTGGGAGACTTTTTAGGGATCCATTCATGGATTGCTTATCCTTAACCTTGTCTTCCAAAACCATGTTTAAGATTTGAGCCCTAAGAGTAGTAAAATTCACATCTTGAGAGAAAACCCCACAACTATGGGATAGTAAATGATAAATGCACTCTACCTTTGTAACCAAAGCGAAGAACTAGCTTCCAATTCTTGGAAACCAAAAAAGGAACATGCCCATAGGATATAGCCCATTTTGATTTAAACTCAGTCACCTCCATAACTTTGTCCAATCATATAAAATATTTGGGTATAATGTGAGCCACCACCAAGGACCACACTAAATCTCTGTCATGCAAATAGAATTGTAGCTTCTCCATAAAATATTTACTAACATCTATATTGACCCTAGCTAAGCCCTTCCCTACAATGTAATCATCTCCTAACACAATGACAATATCCTCTAGGGTAAATTTAGGTTCATGGAGAATAATCTTTTGAAGACGGAGCTTGTTGATGAAACCCATGAATGATATCTCTTTGTTTGTCAAGTGCAATTTTAACACTCTCCATATTATGAAGCCAACACAAAGAAAGTAAATTAAAAATAGAATAAATCCTTGAGATAAACAGCCCAATCAAACTACCATACATATTAATAATCATTCCATTGAAGACTCATGAAGAGTCATTCTTCACATGAGCCACTCTAAATGAGAAATGAATACCCTACAAATGAAAGATAACATAAATAAAAGTAATAATTGGCTAGTATAAATTCATAAAGGACTCCTTACTAGGAGTACTTCCAACATCATTCCATCATGATCTTATGTTTTCTCTTTCCTTCGAGCCCAAGTTGACAAGCTTCTCCATGTTACTATTAATACCTAGGGTTACAGTAATTTGGAGCTAACTTTTTTATAATATTAATATATTAAATTATATTGGGTTTAATATTTTAATGATATTCTATTTATAATAATTTCTAGTTATAGTATTTTTATAGGATAAGAGATCCCTTTTTGAATTTACAAGGCTAATAAGTGCAAATTATTTAAAATGTTAATAATAACTAGTGTATTTTTTATGAATATATATTATTTCTTGATACTCTAAGTGAAGAATTACTCCAAATTATTTGGAATTACAAATAGAAATGAGTCCAATTTATTTTGAATGAAATTCTATTCAATACAAAATAGAGGTATAAGTCCAAATTATTCAAAATAGTACATAAAGTAAGATGAGGATAACCAAAGGGCCAACTTGGATTTAATAGAGTAGAGAATCATAACTCAAATAACATTACATAGCTCTAGAATCAAATCACTAAGATGAAGGAGGAACTAAAATTGAAGAAGGAGGCTAAGAACAAAGATTCCCAATGCACACCCCTAAAACATCTCAAAGAATTATGTAAGTGTTATTGGGACAACATAGCTCAAGCCACTATAAGATTGTAACATGCAATTGATTTTGTGGACGTGACATGCATCCATGTTCAAGAGACTAAATTAGATTGGGATGAAATTTCCACCATCCTTGTACCAATGGTGATATATGGAGATCCCTTCAAGTGGAAGTTCTCTATGCTCTTCATTGAGGCCCCAACTAGCATGGGAATTTTAGACAAGTAAAAATCTATGACTAGAGTATACAATATCCAAGGCAAAGAGGCAACCACCCAAGATTGTAGAGCCTAATTTCCTTCCTTGACCAATTGATTGCCTAAGGTCTCCTCTCACCTTTTGACAAGGATGGAAGAAAATTTCCTCAGGAAATATTCCTAGGGCTAATTGAATAAAAGAAGAAACACCAATGGCATAGGACTTATCTTCTACTCTAGCTGCAATAAAACCATACAATGTGATTAGACCATTAGTGGAGTTAGAGGTGCAAATGTATGATATAATTGCAAGCATTTAGGGTCTATCTTATTATTAGATCTTTGAATTAGAATGGAAATTCTCTCTCTAAAATATCCTCAAGGTGTCCCCAATAACATAATGGGAACATATCAAGGCCACACTTAATGCTCTATAAGGTATTATTACCATAATTTTGAAAATGTTGGTATTTCATGTTTAGTTTAGGAGGAACCTATGCCTAATGGATGTTGGGTTCCTTCCCTACAACAAGTTGAAGGTCACCTAAGAGCCACCAAGATTGTAGTGAATTTTTCACTACAGTTCCCCTCCCAAAAACTTGTTATTATATTTTGGTTCATGACTCACTCCATACATTTTGATTAGGAGGCTACCATATAACTACCAATTTTATGCACTCATACACCATTAATTCTCATCATCCAACAACCCACAAATCCCTATGACATAAAGAACTTTTAACATATTCAACTCCTACTAGTTGTCTATCTCTCAATCTAATGGTTGGTAGGGAGTTGCATCCAAGCTTCCCTAAGAGCCTCTAACACCAACAATTGGCCCATCCTACTAAGGTGATGCCCAATTCTAACTAATACATGGCTAAAGAATATTTAGCAAGATGCCATCTAATGTGGCATTTTGATTGGTTGATAGGATTTGAGGAGATGTATTGGTAACTTTTGGGACCCCACACATTGCTAGTAGATAAATTTGTAATCCTATACCCCAAGGTGAACATGGCTAGTTACCTGGCCAAGGACATACAATGACATCTATTACTCATGTTGTATCTCCACAAGGTTTTTTCCAAAAGGAAACATACAATAAGAATGAACAAATCTAATATTACCCACAATATTTGCAAAACATTCATGGCTTGCCTACTCCTTAGGATACAAAAATATGGGATGATTTGATCTCAAAACACAATTGCTAGTAACATAGATGAGAACCCAAATACTCCTCTTGCAATCAAATTTACAACCATCTACCTTCATTAATCTACCTACATGCAACCTCATTTAATTGTAAATCTAGGATGACTAACATCCCTAGTGGTAGTTTTAGATAGAACATCATGTTCTTCAAGAGTACATGGGGACTTGGCAAAGGATACACCTAATTCTATAGGATCTACAAGGATTTTGGTTTAATCTCCTAAAAATTATAAATGTGGCTATCCCTTGGTCTTCCCTTTCTCCCACCTTCTTTCTCTCATTTCTCTCCCTAGTTTTTTATAAATAGGAGGTGCTTACTCATGGCTCAGGATGGACTTTTGCACATTCCTACTTGTCACTAAGCCTTGTATGCAAAAGATTATCAAATAGAATCTCCTTCCATTGTTTGTTAAGTCTAGGCAATCTACCCTTGTTTTATTATCTAGAAGTAATCAAACCTTCTTTCATATACATAATAGTTCACTTCGAAGAGTATTAATGCAAACAACTATGGATATATTATTTCATCTCTATGTTTTATTATGTAAATCAATGCTTCCTTGGCCTATATGTGATTATATGTGTTTAGTTGTTGCTTCTATTGATTAATGATTCGCATGCTTCTTGAATTTTTAGTGATATGTAGTGAAAGGAAATTATCTTATATTGGTGCATCACTATCTAATGTAGAGGCAATTTGGATAGGAGGAAGATGGACAAGTTGACTAGGTTCTTACTACCCCAAAAAGCCCAAATTCAAGGTTCTTTATGCAAAAGTGGGAATAGTAGTTAGGGGCTCTAATTTCTTCATGGAAAAGGTGTTTTTAGATGTTCTGGGACTCATTCCAACCAATGGCTAAGAAAGATCAAACTTCTGGTTAGCACTTCCTTCACAAACCTAAGAAATTGCTTGTAGCCCTACAAAATGAGAACAATCCTAATAACTCTTGACACAAACCTTCAAATGCAAATCTTAGACAATTAGAAGATACCCATTAGGACCCCCTATCACATATCATAGAATGGGTAGTGGTTGTTTTGGGTGATATGTCTCAACCTATAGCCCCTCCTGAGGATTTAAAGCCCCAATTAGGCCAAAATTACAAAGAGACTACCCTTAAATTCACACATAGAACTTAATAAATGGTTTGAGAAATTATAACACATGCCAAAACAAGGGATTTTGTGGGTTTTATCCTCTTACTCTCTGTTGTTCTTAAAAATGCTTCTATGGTTCCCTCTTTGTGCCTCTAAACATCACCTAAGACATGGTTTTGTTAGGTCTTTCACATAAACAACATAAAATCACCTTTTCTACCCAAACCTTTCATGAAATGAATTTAAATAACACAACAAAAATCCATCCCACTGATCTATGAGGTCTTACATCAGTGGAATGGAGGAGAATTCACAGATTGCAACCAAAACCCTTGTTTAGGTTTTTATGAGACTGTTTTAAAGAAAACCTTATAACTCCCTTCAATGCTACTATCAAGACACCAAACTAGTTTCAAATGCAAGTTAACTCCTTATACTATCCAATCAAAACATGAGGGAATGATAACAATTCTGTACCTTCCTACAGTACAGCCTGTAACAACGCTTTCCTTAAGAAGACAGAGTTCCACAGTGAGCAGTCCAAGATCAAATGCTTCTAGATTAATCCCTCTTCAATGTCATAGCCCCAAAATTGTTCTAATTGATAGTTATTTCACCATACTTCATTTCCAACCAACCTAGGAATCATGACAGTGTCATACAACAGAATTGTACAGACTGTTTCTTTAACAAATACATAAAAACACAACAGAACAACAAAGAATTGATGATTTTATTACTTAGAACTCCTCTTCCTTGCTCCTTCATGGGTGGCCCATCTTATACAACATCTGTATAACCATATAACTACATTGGCAAGCAGTTTGGATTGGTGGAGAAGGTTTTACAACTATCCTTCAACCATTGCTACCAACTAACATTAGTTTATGGTGATTACAACTATGTTAGCCATGTGTAGCATTTGTCTTAGTTTATTTTGTGATTACAAAGGGATTATCCTTGTTTGGGATGTGTGTACTCTTCTCTCCAAAGATGATAAGCCTTTGACAAGTTCTAAGTGATAGTTATTTCACCATACTTCATTGCCAACCAACCTAGGAATCATGACAGTATCGTACAACAGAATGGTACAGACTGTTTCTTCAACAAATACAGAAAAACACAATAGAACAATAGAGAATTGATGATTTTATTTCTTAGAACTCCTCCTCCTTGCTCCTTCATGGGTGGCCCATCTTATACAACATCTATATAGCCATATAACTACATTGGCAAGCAATTTGGATCGGTGGAGAAGGTTTTACAACTGTCCTTCAACCATCGCTACCAACTAACATTAGTTTATGGTGATTACAACTGTGTTAACCATGTGTAGCATTTGTCTAGTTTATTTTGTGATTACAAAGGGATTATCCTTGTTTGGGATGTGTGTACTCTTCTCTCCAAATATGACAAGCCTTTGACAAGGCATGAAACTTATAACCACCTCCTACATGCCTTAGAAAGGCTTACATACATGAGATTGTATGATTGTCCCTTAGGACTTATAAGACTGCCTATTACAACATAAAAATGGTCTTCATGACCTTATTGAATCCACAAAACAAAAATGAACATCAAACAAGAGAGTTCAAGACTTTAGCCTTCTTGGTGCTCTTGCACCATACCCCCTGGGTGGAAAGAGAACTCAAGTCTCTTGAGGAAGTAGATCAGCAATTGTGACACCATGCTTCAAGATGTCTTCTTCACTCATCCAAGTGGCACCTTCAATGGGTAAGCCACTCCATTTGATAAGGAACTGTTTGTATGTCTTCTTTCTTGTCTTCTTCAAGACCTTGGTGTCAAGAATGCATTCCAACTTCAATGGTTGATTGGGTGGAAGACCCTTAACCCAATCTTCATCTCTTGCTGCTATCATATCTACCTTTGAATCTGCATTAGGATCACCTTTGAAAGGGAACAAATCTAAAACATTGAAGATAGGAGTTATGGCCAAGCCTTGAGGAAGTTCAATCTCATAGGCATTGGGCCCAAACTTGTGCACAATCTGGCATGGTCTTATCTTCTTCATGAGGAGTTTGGTTGGCTGCCCCTTAGGAAGTCTTTCCTTCTTCAAATGTGCCATGACTAAATCCCCAACCTTGTATTGTACATCTCTCCTTCTCTCATTGGCTTTCTCCTTGTACTTGTCATTATTCTTTTGAAGAGTTTCTTTGACATTATCATGGATGTCCTTCATGGCTAATGCAAAGTCTTCTCCTTAAGCACTTTTCCTCTCAAATCCATGGAGATCTCTCAATTCAAGACTACGTCTTGGATGAATGCCATAAACAATCTCAAATGGACTCCTTCCTGTGCTCCTATTGGTGGAATCATTATAGGCAAACTCTACTTGAGGGATGATCATATCCCATGCCTCTCCATGTTGCTTGGTAAGACACCTGAGAGGATTTCCCAAGGACCTATTCACCACCTCAGTTTGGCCATTAGTCTGAGGGTGATAGGCTGAAGTAAAGGACAATTGAGTACCCAACTTCTTCCACAAAGTGTGTCAAAAATGACCTACAAACTTTTGATCCCTGTCAGTCACAATCTTAAGAGGCAAACCATGGATTCTAACAATTTCTTTGAAGAACAAACCATCAATGTGAGAAGCATCATTAGTGCATTTACATGGCAAGAAATGAGCCATCTTACTAAATCTATCCACAACAACAAATATACTATCAAAACCTCTTTGAGTCCTAGGAAGACCCACTACAAAATCCATGCTAATACTTTCCCATGACCTATTAGGAATAGGAAGTGGATGATATAGACCAGCATTAGATGAAGTACCCTTTGCCCTTTGACAAATACTACAACATTCAACAAATTTTCTGATATCTAATTGCATTTTAGGCCAAAAATAAAACCTCTTCACCTGATCCAATGTTTTATCCAACGCAAAGTGACCTCCTAGTCCACCACAATGTTTTTCCCTTATGATGTTCTCCCTCATGGAACACCTAGGAATACATAGTTGGTTGCCTTTGAACAACAACTCCTGCTGCAACAAAATCTCAGAAAAATTAGAATGATAAGAGTCTGAAAATTGTGAACGAACTTCATATACCTCCTTGAAATCTTCATCATCCTGATACATGTGTTTGAGAGCATCAACCCCTACACTTTGCAACTGAACTTCTTGAACCATACACACCCTTCTACTCAATGCATTTGCCACTTTGTTAGCTGCCCCTTCTTGTGTTTTATTGAAAAAGTATAGGATTGGAGTTGCTCAACCCATTTCATATGCTTATGATTAAGTTTCTCCTGTGAATTTAGAAAACTAAGTGCATGGTTGTCAGTATAAACAATAAATTCCTTAGGCAAAAGATAGTGCCTCCATTTTTTCAAAGCTTGTACCATTGCATACAATTCCAAGTCATAAGTAGAGTACTTTCTCTTAGCATCATTTAATTTTTCACTAAAGAAAGCAACATGCCTGCCCTCTTGACTTAAAACAACCCCTATAGCAAGGTTACTAGCATCACATTCCACCACAAACAACTTATTAAAGTCGGGAAAAATAAGTATGGGCTGTTGTGCTACCTTTTGTTTCAGAATTTCAAAAGAATCATTGGCTACCTTTGTCCAAAAAAACTTACATTTCTGCCCCCCTTTGATGGTATCCAAAATTGGTGCACAAATATGACTAAAACCCCTTATGAATTTCCTATAAAATGTTGCCAAACCATGAAAAATTTTCACATCACCTGCTATTTTTGGAGTTGGCCATGACAAAATGGCTTCGACCTTTGTTGGATCCATCTTCAAACTACCTTGTGAAATCACAAAACCAAGATAGGTGAGTTCTTCCTTCATGAAGACACTCTTTTCCATGTTGATCATCAATTGTTCATCATGTAGCTTTTTCAAAACTTGATCCAAATGTTGCAAATGCTCTTCCTTAGTCCTGCTGAAAACAAGAATGCCATCCAAGTATACCACAACAAATTTGCCAATGAAATCCTTCAACACTTCATTCATGAGATGCATAAAAATTACTTGGAGCATTAGATAGACCAAATGGCATCACCAATGACTCATAAAGACCCTCATTAGTTTTTAATTTTGTCTTCCATTCATCCCCTTGCTTGATTCTAATTTGATGATACCCACTCTTAAGGTCAATCTTAGAAAAGTATCTAGTCCCTCCCAAATAGTCCATTAGGTCCTCAATTCTTGGCATAGGGAACCTATATCTTATGGTAATCTTGTTAATGGCTCTTGAATCCATGCACAACCTCCATTTACCATCCTTTTTAGGGGCTAGGACTGTTGGGACATCACATGGGCTAAGACTCTTTCTTACCAATCCCTTATCCAACAATTCTTGTACTTGCTTGGCAATCTCTTCATTTTGTGGAGGTGTCATCTTGTAGGCTACTTTGTTTGGCAAAGTAGATCCTAGTATGAAGTCAATTTGATGGCTTATGTCCCTAATAGGTGGCAACTCATTAGGCATTTATTCTACCATAATCCCCTTATACTTCTCTAGCAATTGTTGCACCTCATTAGGAACCTCTTCCTTACTAGGATCATGCAAACTAGGACTGTTTTAAGGCTTCAAAATCAGAGCATACCCTTGGGTTCCTTCTTCCTTAAGGGCATCTAGAAACTCTTTACCACTCACAATCATGACACTTGACCCAACATTCTTCTCTACATTCTCGTCAGGCAATGGATCCATTCTATATTTCCTACCATTCTTAGTTATGATGAAAGAATTAGTTTTACCATCATGTTGTGATTGAACATCATATTGCCATGGATGTCCTAACAAAAAATGACAAGCATCTGTGGGAATTACATCACACAAAATCTTATCTTTATATTCCCCTATCTCAAATTATATCCATGATTGTTCATCTACCAAAACTTGTTGTCCCTTATTCAACCATGATACTTTATAAGGACTAACATGAGGAAGTCTTTTCAATTTCAATTTGTCTACCATTTCAATGGAAACCAAATTTTTAGTTGAGCTTGAATCAACAATTACCTTGCAAATTGTACCATAGGCTTTGCATTATGTCCTGAACAATGTCTTCCTTTGAGGGGGTTCTTGTGTTTGAGGCACCTTCAACATGGTTCTTCTCATCATCAAACTTTCTCCTTCATGGACCGGGGCTGCACTTTCAATTGGAGAGTTGACACTTTGGCAATCTTCCTCTTAGATCAATTGGTTCCTTCTCTCCTCCATGAGACCTTGAGGCTTGCTTTTCAGGACATTTGAAGGCTAGATGTCCCACTTGCTTGCAATTGTAGCACCTTCCTATGAAGACATTAGGACCTCTCCCTGGTCCACCAAATATACCTCTTCCATTAGGCCTTCTTCCTCTAAAGCCTCCTCTAGAACCTAATTCTCCACTTTGCTCTTGGGAACTAGATTCCCCTTGGCTTCTTTGGGACTGATTTCTGCCCCCAAAACTGCCCCTACCTCTGAAATTTCTGCCACCTCTTCCTCTATTTTGCTGCTCACCTTTCCTCTTCAACTTCTCTTCAGCCCTTAATGCTACTTGAAAGCATTTTTCCATAGTTTCAGGGGTTAATAAATTGATTTCATCTTGGATATTAAACCTCAAACCATTTAGATACCTTGCCACTTTAGCTTTTTCATCCTCCATGTACCCACAACGAAGAGTGTATTTGTGAAACTCCTCAGTGTAAGTAGCCACATCCAAATCTCTTTGCTTGAGATTTTGCATCTTCTTGTAGATCTGCACCTCATAGTTTGATGGAAAGAATTGGGACTTGATCCTCTCCAACATTCTACTCCATGAAGACATCATACTCTTCCCATTCTTTACCCTCTCTCCTTGGGTGTAATTCCACCATGTAAGGGCAGCACCTTTGAGTTTAGTTTTTGCAAACTTCACCCTCTTACTTTCATGAAATTCTTTGTATTCAAAGTAGTTGTTTAGAGCCTCAATCTAGTCCATGACTTCATTAGCATTCATCTTTCCACTAAACATGGGAATCTCCATCCGAGCCTTTGAAGAATCCTTGCCAATTGCCTTGATGGCTTCAAGGAAATGCTTTTGATCAGCCGGTACCTCTACCTCTTCTTGCTCTTATTCTTCCTCCTCTTTTTCTTCCTCTTCATCTGAACCTTCATCCATCCTCTTCCGTATCCTCAATGCCTTCAACTCTACTTGGAGTGCTTCCTTGACTCCACTTTTAATCTTCTCTTCCATCTCCTTGAACTTCTTGACCACTTCAGTGGTCATCCCCTTTGGAGGCATATTGCTAGCCTCTCCTTCACTCTCCTCTGCTAACATATACCAGGTCTTATACCACCAACAACATAACCTTTTATGGCTCTAATACCACTATGATTTAGAGGCATTTTGGATAGGAGGAAGATGGACAAGTTGACTAGGTTCTTACTACCCCAAAAAGCCCAAATTCAAGGTTCTTTATACAAAAGTGGGAACAATAGTTAGGGGCTCTAATTTCTTCATGGAAAAGGTGTTTTCAGATGTTGTGGGACTCATTCCAACCAATGGCTAAGATAGATCAAACTTCTGGTTAGCACTTCCTTCACAAACCTAAGAAATTGCTTGTAGCCCTACAAAATGAGAATAGTCCTAATAAATCTTGACACAGACGTTCAAATTCAAATCTTGGACAATTAGAAGATACCCATTAGGACCCCCTATCACATATCATAGAATGGGTAGTGGTTGTTTTGGGTGATATGTCTCAACCTATAGCCCCACCTAAGGATTTAGAGCCCCAATTAGGCCCAAATTACAAAGAGACTACCCTTAAATTCACATAGAGAACTCAATCAATTATTTGAGCACTTATAACACATGCTAAAACAAGGGATTTTGTGGGCTTTATCCTCCTACTCTCTGCTATTCCCAAAAATGCTTCTATGGTTCCCTGTTTGTGCCTCTAAACATCACCTAACACATGGTTTTGTTAGGTCTTTCACATAAACAACTGAAAATCACCTTCTCTACCCAAACCCTTTATGAAATGCATTGAAATAACACAACAAAAATCCATCCCACTAATCTATGAGGTCTTACATTAGTGGAATGGAGGAGAATTCATAGATTGCAACCAAAACCCTTGTTTAGGTTTTTATGAGACTATTTTAAAGAAAACCTTATAACTTCCTTCAATGCTACTATCAAGACACCAAACTAGTTTGAAATACAAGTGAACTCCTTATACTATCCAATCAAAACATGAGGGAATGATAACAATTATGTACCTTCCTACAGTACAGCCTGTAGCAGTGCTTTCCTCAAGAAGACAAAGTTCCATAGTGAGCAGTCCAAGATCAAATGCTTCTAGAATACTCCCTCTTCAATGTCATAGCTCCAAACTAGTTCTAAGTGATAGTTATTTCACCATACTTCATTTCCAACCAACCTAGGAATCATGACAGTGTCATACAATAAAATGGTACAGACTGTTTCTTCAACAAATATAGAAAAACACAACAGAACAATAGAGAATTGATGATTTTATTGCTTAGAACTCCTCCTCCTTGCTCCTTCATGGGTGTTCCATCTTATACAACATCTGTATAACCATATAACTACATTGGCAAGCAATTTGGATTGATGGAGAAGGTTTTGCAACTGTCCTTCAACCATCACTACCAACTAACATTAGTTTATGGTGATTAAAACTGTGTTAGCCATGTGTAGCATTTGTCTTAGTTTATTTTGTGATTATAAAGGGATTATCCTTGTTTGGGATGTGTGTACTCTTCTCTCCAAAGATGACAAGCCTTTGACAAGGCATGAAACTTATAACCACCTCCTACATGCCATAGAAAGGCTTACATACATGAGATTGTATGACTGTCCCTTAGGACTTATAAGACTACCTATTACAACATGGCACCATGGCCCTTATTACAACATAAAAATGGTCTTCATGACCTTATTGAATCCACAAAACAAAAATGAACATCAAACAAGAGAGTTCAAGACTTTAGCCTTCTTGGTGCTCCTACACCACTATCCTTATAATAGGATTTCTCTTTAAAGATTCCTTTATTTATTATTTTCTTTCACAAGTAGCCATTGAGAGATGAGTGCATATCATATAAAATAATTAACCTTTCAAAACTTGGAGGTTGCCTTGTGAATTAAGTCCCATAGGCTTCTCATTATTTTTATCTACATAAGGCACTAGTTTGGTTACAGTATTTGAGACAAAACACTTGTTTTGACCCTATCTCACCTCCCATGTCTAGAAATGAGTTTTTTTTCCTAATTGCTTCATCAAACGTTACATCACCTTTTCCATAGGTGAGATTGTGGATGTGTACATAGGATTCATAGATCTAGATAAAGTTATCAAAATTATTTAATGTATATCTCTTAGTGAGAATTCATCTCATGCGTATCTTTTACATGATTTACTTGACCTCTTTTCTTCGACAAGTATCAAGATAGATAGGCATTAAAAAAACTAGTGTAAGGCATAACATCATTCTTCATCCTAATGCTAAAATTGTTAAGCAAAAAATGTAAAAGATGCATCTCAAGGTTGCTTTAATGGTCAAGGATGAAATAGTGGTTTTATTCACCCTATTGATTATTCACCTTGGATCTCTAATACAGTGGTAATGGCTAAGCTTGACACCAAAATTCAAAGTCACATAGATTTATGTAATCTTAACAAGGCCTCCCTTAAGAATTATTTTCCTCTCCCTAATATTGATGTGATTGTTTACTTGACTATTGGCAATGCTCTTCTCTCATTCATGGATGGGTTTTTGGGCTATAATCAAATCTTCATAATCCTCAAGGCTAGCATAAAACTTCTTTCATGACTCCTTAGTGTACCTTTTATTATGTAGTCATGCCATTCACCTTGAAGAGCTTTGGTGCTACATAACAAAGTGATATGACTCATTTTTCATGATCTCATGCATGATATCTTAGAATATTATGTGGATTAAATCTTGGATTTTTTTTCTCTTTGATAGGACCATGTGATTTATCACTTTTTAGCACTTGTGCATTCTAAGATGCATCTTAACCCTAAGAAGTCTATTTTTAGTGTGGATAGTAGCAAACTTCTTGGTTTTATCATTTCCCATTAAGGAATCAATATCAATAACAAGAAGACTAATGCTATCATTAACATGTCACCCTCTCACAACATTTTTCAACTTCTCAATATCCAAGGTTATATCTAGGTCATTCATTTCTTTATGACTCAATTAGTCAATCACACCCTTCTCTTTTACCTAATTTCTCAAAAAAGATGTTAATTTTGAAAGGAAGCAAGGTACGTGGAATAGCTTCCTACACCAAACTAATGAGGGGAGAGTTATGAAAATTTTTAATCTTTTAGTTAACTTTAAGGAGAAACACAAACATAAATCAAATCAACAATACCATAACACAAGATGTATGTGGGGAAAACCTTTTCAAATAAAAAACCCCACACTCCAAAGCACAACCCAATGTATTATTTAGTAATCAAATAATGGTTACAATACAATCACAGATCCAAGCTCTTTCAGGAGTTCACCACTATAGTAGTATTCTGGAGCAATTCTGACAGCATAGCAGTACCTGCTGTTATGTCAGAAAATGTCCCCTTGGGGGATTTCCCCTCTTAAGGTTTAGCTTCTAGGTCCTTTAGAATGCATTTAGGTCATCTTGCATGTTAATGGTGAATCCCGATGAGAAAACCCTAAAGTTTCATGGTAAATGGGACCTAGGGGGTGTGCTCAACATAAATCCTACCTGAAATAGGGGGGAGGACTTGGGTGTCCGCACCCTAGTCCTACCCTATTTTAGGTCAGGACATATTTTTGGGTGTCAGTTTTATGTTCGTTATTAGGTCCTATGCTGACATCTCAAGTTTGAATTATGAAATTCTTAGCGGGAATGTTTATAGTTGTATATATAAGCATGATTAGTGATTCATTTGTAAACTAGAGATAACATTTTTGATCTACAAACTTATGTGAAAGTGATTCAAGGCATTCATTGTGTTGCAGAGTAATATTTTGTGTTGTTATTGTGTTTGTGATTGTAGATTTGACTCCATCTCCTCATGGCATGAAGAGCATCTTCCTTCCATGAGGTCTACACGACAAGGTGCTATCAATTGTGTTTTCTATCATTTATCATTTGGATTTTGCCTCTATCTTGCAGGGATACACACTCTTTATCTAACAACGGTGTTGATGCATGAGCATCCTTGGTTCAAGAGCAATCTTGCATCAACCAAAAAAACATTTGTATTTTAATTTGTTTGCAGTTTAGTTTATTCTTTTCTAGTACAGTTCAGGTAGTTCAGTCAGAAACAGATTCTATATTTTGGTCCAGTAGCATTTTTAGATCTTGTGGAACTGGACTTAGCATCTACATTCATTCATTTACATCATATCTAGAATTCAGAGATCCGCATGTCAATACCAGAAAGATATCGCTATCAGAAGTTGACTATTCTCATAGCAGAGCATCTTGATATTC
The DNA here is from genome assembly GCA_027924645.1 of Cunninghamia lanceolata. Lineage (NCBI taxonomy): Eukaryota > Viridiplantae > Streptophyta > Pinopsida > Cupressales > Cupressaceae > Cunninghamia > Cunninghamia lanceolata. The sequence goes on along the minus strand of BSBN01000213.1, from coordinate 24,060,165 downwards.
ACTGGTAACTAGCTAAAGGAGAAACTTGCAGAAGCATTTCCTGATCTTTGGAGCCTAATGACACATCATTCAGTGTTCTTTGGTTCATGGCCGACCTTCCTCAGAGATCTGTACATCATTCCATTCATTTTTTGGAAGTGTTCTATGCATTTAGGTTTGACCTATCTGTGTTCACACACTACATCTCTTCTTTGGAATTTGTGATCTTCCTTGGCCGACACGGAGGAATCTATTAGCCCAGAGATGATATATATTGATGTAATAGATCCTTAGGAAAGCAGTTCATAACATAGTGATGCTAATAGTTTGGATTTTTATGCGAAGGAGCTTCAAAGCCTTATCTTGTGCATGTATGTAATTAAGCCTGTGAGCCCTAATTATAAGCCCGCATGTTGCTGACCGATCTCTATTTGAATTCTATGATATACTAAATGACTGAATCTGCATTTGTTCTATTTCTTTGAGTTGTTTCCATTGTGTTTACTCTTTCTACATGGTCCAGACAGTTTGTTCTATGAACCCTCCTATCGTGACTGTACCAGGTGTTTGGAAGACTTGAATGTCTCTCTGAGGCTTGACCGAGGCAAGCTTCTAAACACCACAACCCCCAACCCACTTTTCAGTGATTGCATGTTACAGGTTTCAAAAATGAAATAAGTGGAGTTGTAGGAGAGCAGTGTAGACTATCAGAATTGTAGATCTGAGAAGAAAACTAGAGCTTGGACTTAGGTGCCCGCTCATTAGTCCTCTAGATTCTGAAGTGGTGAAATCTTTGTGACAGCGGGAATAGGTTGTAGACATTCTTCAGAGATACCGACAAAAGTAGGTACACTGGACTAGGGTTCCTGCTAATTAGTCCTTGACTTTTCTGTACACTAAACTTTGAAATCTGGTATGTATTTGGTTGTCATTTGATATATCTGTGTGATCATTTTTCATAATTTGTCTGTTTGTTTACGATTTTATGAAATTAGGGTTTTGAGCATAATTAGACTTAATTGAACAATAAATTCACACAGTTCCAATCTTCCCCTATGTTCCAAGTGACAGGAGATCTGTAGTAGAGTTCTCTACTTGGTTGAATGTCCTTGAATGTTTAGTGGTGAAAGGAGGATCGACACAAACCCTTAAAACAACCATTGTCATAACAATCCCCTCTTTTCATATTAAACACCTGCAAATCAACTATATAACTCCAACTCCAAGCACCTATATATATAGAGAAGTACTACAAATGGAGGTAGCTTCTAGGGAAAGTCAACAGAAAAATCTCATGCAAATCCATATGGCCCAATTTCCAAGGCCATAAAACATGCAAATGACACTTGTAAGAGACTCCCTTTCATCCCTTACAACCCCCAAACTTGGGCGCCCCAAATTTTCCCAAAAAAGGTATGACAGATGCTCTTACAATATCATAAAATCTGTCATATATGACATCACTTATAGCTATAAGAGAATCTATCATAATTGACTATTAATAGCAGATTGTCTTACAACTTGTCATAGTCAAACTTGGGTGCCTACCTTCTCCATGCAAAGATGCTTCTTGACACCTATCACACCTATCATAACTCTTATGCATCATAGACCTCTTACAACACCCAAAAGATGCTGACACATGGAAAAATATTTCTACCACAAAGTGGGATGCCTATCTTCCCATATGAGGACAAGAATACATCTCATCACCTTCCATGTAGGATGACACATCCCCGTGCCAACTCCTACAAAGTGACAAAATAAGATTTGCATAGAAAATTACAATAATAGGCAAAAATAAATAAATACAATATTAGGAAGTTGCAAAGGTTGAGACACCTTAATTCCCAACATTCTCCCACTTTTTGAACACCTTTCAAGAGCCAATAGAATGATATGATTTAATTGCTTGGGGCGAAGAGGCCCATAGACTCTGAACACCATTTGAACTTCTCTGTGCTCACAGGCTTTGTTAGGGATTCTACAACATTCGTCAAAGTGTCAACTTTCTCCAAATTCACCTTCCCATCCTCTACCATGTCATGAACAAACTGGTACTGGACATCAATATACTTTGTCCTTGCATGGAAAGTAGGATTCTTCGCCAAACATATGGCACTCTGATTGTCACAACAAATGGTAATCTTCCCTACATCAAAACCGATGTTAGAACACAATCTCTTAAGCCAAATGGATTCCTTACAAGCATGATTAGCTTCCATGTACTCTGCTTTAGTCATGGACAAAGTGGCCACATGTTGCCACTTACTCATCCAACTAATAGCACCACCAAACATAGTGAACACATAAGCACTGGTGGATTTCTTGCTATCAATGTCACCTGCCCAATCTAAATCCACATATCCATGAATGCTTACAGAATGCTAAGATCTAGTAGGATAACCATGATGTCATAAGGAATACTCAGAAGTACCCCACAAATATATGAACACTCTCTTCACTACATCCTAATGTACTCATCCAAGATTAGCCATAAATCAACTAAGGACTCCCACTGCTTGGGTAATGTATGGTCTTGTACAGACCATCACATACATCAAACTACCAACCACACTAGCATAAGGAACTCTGCTCATATCCTCCATCTTAGAAGGAGGCTTTGGACAATCTGCAATAGATAACTTTGTCCCCATCATAACAGGAATAGTCAAAGGTCTGTAATCTACCATGTTGAATCTCTCCAACATAGTGTTAATATACTTACTTTGGCCTAACCAAAGTTTTTGTTTTCTCTCTCTTTTGATCTCCATCCCCAAAATATACCTAGCTTCCCCTAGATTTTTCATCTCAAACTATGATGACAACTGAGACTTCAAATTAGAATTCAAACTTTTACCATTCCCAATGAGTAACATATCATCAACATACAAAGAAATAATGAGAATACGATCATTGTCAAACTTGTAATAAACACAATGATCTGATTTTGATCTCAGAAATCCAATACTCAACATAAATACATCAAACTTCTAGTACCACATCCTAGGAGACTGTTTCAAACCATATAAAGACTTTTTCAACTTGCAAACTAGGTTTTCTTTACCTTTCACCATGTAGTGCTCTAGCTGTGATTTATAGATTTCCTCTAAGTCACCTTGAAGGAATGCTATCTTCACATCCATATGTTCCACTTCTAGATCATATGTTGTTTCAAGAGATAACATGAATCGAATAGATGTCAACTTCACAATGGGAGAGAAAATCTCACCATAGTCAATTCCCTCCACTTGATAATACCCCTTTACAACCAATCTAGCCTTATATTTATCAATACTACCATATGTACCAAATTCCTTTTTGAACACCCATTTGCATCCAACAGGTTTATGTCCTTCAGGCAAAGGAAACAAGTCCCAAGTATTATTCTTTTCCAAAGAAGCCATCTCTTCCATGGCCTCCTTCCAGGAACCTGCATCTTGTATACCCATAGCCTCTTCCACAGTTCTAGGCTCATCAGTATTAGAAATCAAGGCAAAAATACAACTAGAATCAAGCAATGAATAACCAAACCTCTCAGGTTGACTCCTAATCCGTGTAGACTTCCTCAAAAGTTAAGTTTGAGGTTCTTCTTCTTCTAAACTTTCAGAGCTACTAGAGCTCTCCTCATCATCAAGTCCAATAGGAGATTTCTATTCAGTCTTGTCAGGGGTAGAAGGAAACTGAACCACATCCTCTTTCTTTTCTTTCTCTTCTGGCTGTAGAACAAAAGGAGAAGGAGCTACTTCTCTAAAAATAACACTTCTGCTATACAAGACTTTCTTGGCCACAGGATCCCAAAGCTTGTACCCTTTCACACCGACACCATAGCCAATGAAGATACACTTAACTTCCTTATTCTCCAATTTTGACCTCTTCTCCTTAGGCACATTTGCATATGTCTCATAGCCAAATACTTGAAGATGTCTCAATGAAGGCTTTTTACTAGACCATGCCTCCATGGGTGTCTTCTCAAAAAGTGCTAAAGTAGGAGACCTATTAATCAAGTAGTAGGTGGTGGCTACAACTTCAGCCCAAAACTTCTATTCAAGGCTAGCTCCACTAAGCATACTCCTAGCCCTCTTCATCAACATCCTATTCATCCTCTCTGCAACTCCATTTTGCTGAGGGTTGTATGGAGTTGTCTTATGTCTTTCAATCCCATGTTCTTTACATAACTTCTCAAAATATGCTGAACAAAACTCACCACCATTGTTAGTCCTCATACACTTATTTTTTTACTAGTTTGATTCTCTACAAAAGATTTAAACTCTTTGAATCAACTAAAGACTTTAGATTTTCTTCTAAGGAAATAAACCCATGTTCTACTGTAATCATCAATAAATGATACAAAATGTAAAGATTTAGAAATCGAAGGAACATTCACATGACCAAACACATCAAAATGAATTAGATTAAACACCTCAGAAGATTTGTGAGAACTAGAGTAAAACTAAACATAGTTTTGCATTCCATATACACAATGTTCACAAAAATTGAACTCAAGATTACAATCATTTAATCCCTCAATGATGTTTTTATTTTTTAGGGCTCTAAGACCCTTCTCACCAATGTGACCAAGTCTCTCATGCCACAACATTATCTTCTCAGTAGGAAGTTTCATATCCAAAGCATGAGCACCCTTAGCTACCTAGAAATCACGACCATCAGAAGTAGATACAACACACTTCTTTACTGCTGGTTCCAATGGTGAGGATGAAGAATCTGAAGCTCTCTTCTTTGAAATAGAGGAACTATTACATAGAATAGTGCATACATCTAGCTAAAACAGAGTACCTCTCTGAGTACCCTTAGCAAACACCATAGCTCCTCTTGTCATCTTGCATCCTCCATTCGAGAAGATAACCTGCACACCCACATCATTCAACTTACTTATAGAAAGAAGGTTCTGTGCCAAACCAGGGATATGTAGAACACCATTGATCCCCTTCACTCGTCCATTAGGGAATCAAATCAAGACTCTTCCATGGCCAACAATCTTCATGTGAGAGTCATCACCCAGGTACACCTTCCCACCATTGAATTCTTCATACTTTGTAAACCAACCCTGATGTGAGGTCATGTGGAAAGAAGCACCAAAATATATCAACCACACATCTTTTGATGCATGGGTGGCCAAGGAAGCAACAAAAGCATCACCATCATCTTGGGATTTGTCAGAATTTGAATTGGAGAAGTTCTTTTTCTTCTTTTTCTCCTCCTTACACTCCTTTTGAAAGTGCCTAAGTTTTCTGCAATTCCAACACAGTGTCTTGGACTTTCTAGGAGACTTAGATCTCCCATGGGATTTGGTCTACCCTTTTCTTCTTTCTTTTCCTTCTTCTTCCCTTTTTCTTTGGGTCTACCATGAACCACAAGAGCCTCCTTAGCTATTTTTGAAGTTTTTCTTCGCATCTCTTCAGAAAGTAACGATGCAACCACCTCATCCATCTTGAACTTGGTGGTAGTACTCCCAATGGCCATCACAAGGTGGTCCCACAAGTCTGGCAAAGAACAAAGAAAGGTCATACATCAATCCTCCTCCTCTATCTTCACACAAACAGAGTACAATTGAGCAACCAGCATGTTAAAAGAATTCAAATGATCCACAATAGATCTTCCATCTTCCATCTTTAGAGAGTACAAGTTGTTTCTTAGGAATAACTTATTTACCAGGGACCTGGCCTGATAAATGTCTCCAAGATTCTGCCATAGACTTATAGCCATAGCCTCTTCATGAACATTTAACATGATAGATTCATCCAAATAGAGTCTCACAAGACCCTTGGCTTTTCGATCTTTGAGATCCCAGTCTGCTTGAGACATTTCCATTGGTTTTGCACCAGATATGGCTTTCCATAAATCACAATCTACAAGCATGTCCTCTATCTTGAGTTTTGACAACTCAAAATTACTGTCATTAAACTTCTCTAACTCTATTCTTCCAGATGTGCTTGCCATCTCCTTCCTGCAACAAGATCACAAAATACTCTGCACAAGCTCCCACTCAATTGAAGATCAGTACAAAAAACCTTCTACCCAATATTAACTAGGACCAAAACTGGCTAGGCTTTGATACCAACTAAAAGGAAGCAAGGTATGCAGAATAGCTTCCTACACCAAACTAATGAGGGGAGAGTTATACAAATTTTTAATCTTTCTAGTTAACTTTAAGGAGAAACACAAACATAAATCAAATCAGAAAATACCATAGCACAAGATGTACGTGGGGAAAACCTTCTCAGGTTAAAAACCCCACACTCCAAAGCACAACCTAATGTATTATTCAGTAATCAAATAATGGTTACAATACAATCATAGAGCCAAGATCTTTTAGGAGTTCACCACTGTAGTAGTATTTTGGAGCAATTCTAGCAGCATAACAGTACCTGCAAATCAACTATACAACTCCAACTTTAAGCACCTGTATATATAGAGAAGTACTACGAATGGAGGTAGCTTCTAGAGCAAGTCAACATAACAATCTCATCCAAATCCATATGACCCAATTTACAAGGCCATAATACATGCAAATGACACTTGTAAGAGATTCCCTTTCATCCCTTACAACCACCAAACTTGGGCGCCCCAAATTTTCCCAAAAAAGGTATGATAGATGCTCTTACAATGTCATAAAATCTGTCATATATGACAACACTTATAGCTGTAAGAGAATCTATCATAACTAACTATTAATAGCAGATTCTCTTATAACTTGTCATAGTCAAAATTTGGTACCTACCTTCTCCATGCAAAGATGCTTCTTGCCACTTGTCAAACCTATCATAGAATCTTCTATTTCTAGCTCTTACATGTCATAGATTCTATCATAACTCTTACATGTCGTAGATCTCTTACAACACCCAATAGATGCTGACACATGGAAAAACACTTCTACCACAAAGTGGGACACCTATATCCTCATATAAGGACAAAAATACATCTAAACACCTTCCATGTATGATGACACATCACCGTGCCAACTCCCACAAAGTGACAAAATAAGGTTTGCATAGAAAATTACAATAATATGCAAAAAGAAATAAATACAATATTAGGAACTTGCAAAGGTTGAGACACCTTAATTCCCAACAATTTTTTTCTAGAATGAGGAATGTAAACAAGCCTTTGATTCCCTCAAAGTGTATTTGGCTAATCCTCCTATTCTCAAGCTAGTTGTTGTTGGACATTTAAGTGGTCAAGATTAGGGGGTAAAATTAAGGATTGTCAAATCTTGTAGCCAAATGAAACACTCAAATATGACACATGCCAAAATAACAAAAATGACACAAAGAACCAAATTTTATTTATTCAAAAAATAAATTCAAGATGTTAGGTACATGTTAGGCATCAACCTTTTGATTATAACATAGATCTTAGCAATCTCAAAATTCTTCTCTATTGTCCAAATTATCTCTTTCCTACACTTCTTGTTAATTATCCTCTAACGATATTAGACTTCTACTTATATATGAAATTTATAAATGGTTTGTGTTAGCTAGAAATGTAGTACACTATCATAAGAAAATGTGATAAGGATCAGTGGCCCTAAAATTAAATTATTTGATCTTTAGTCACCCTTGGAATTTGGTGCATCACCCTTGGTAACATGTAGGTCCACTAGTAACATGCAAAATCACCATCTTCAATGTACCTCAAACTAGGAGTCTTAAAATTTAATGTAGTTCCATACACAACCCCTCTTAGGAGCCATAATGAAGTAATAACATTATGAATCAATCAAAGTTTCAAATAGCCACCACAATCCCAAAATAAGATATTGTTATACCTTGATTAGCCTAGTATTAGTCTAGTTAATCTCCTAAAGATGGAAAAGATATTATGCAGAAGGCAAAATCATATGCAAGTTGGATGGAACATTATAGATGCCTAATAGAGATTATTTTACAAACCATAATCAAAGATTTACATTATAACTATCACATAGCTCACTAAATGTTGATGTGCTTAATATTACAAACATGAGATTTTGTACAAACAAACATAAGCATGGTGAGATGTAATGTCATGAATTTGAGATTCTTTTGGTTGAAAATGTGGAAGCAACATATGAGGTTCTAGGTCCCACACTTTCACAAGCACTAAAACATTAGAGAAGCAAAGGAAAGGTTTAGGGATAAACTACTAATTTCCAATGTTCTCTTTTCTTGTTAATTGTGTCTATGTGACTGTTTGAATCATGTTTTACAAGCTAGTGTATCTCTCTAACCTTGAAACCCTATTCCTAATCAAACTGTAATAACTGAATTCCTGATACAGATGGAATTGAAATGAATGCAGAAATGCAAAGTAAACAAATTAGACTGTGTACCTAGAAACTGAGGAGCAGTTGGACTAGGGCGTTAGTCCATGTGTCCCAAAGTTTTCTGAATGTTGGGATTTTCTACACCAGCTGTTTCTCATTCTCTGGAGGTTTCTAGATCCTAGAAAAATCACCCAATTGGACTAGGGTGTTAGTCCCTGTGTCCTAAAAGTCTCGGAATCACAAAATTCAAATTCTATGATGATTGTGTCTGTAATATCAGTCTTCCTGTCACTCCTTTCCACCGGATATCGGCAAATGCAACCTGCACATACAAAAGGAGGAGAAAGATGTTTGCGGCTATATAGGAGCTTGCCTCAGTCAAGCCCCATTTTTGGTATTCCTACCTCAACAATAGCCAGAGATAAATATTTACAAAAGTGTTTGCAAACCTAACAAAGTGTATGCAGAAATATCAAACCCTAGATGTCACAATCAAGGGAAGATCAATGACTTGCATTAACTTAATGAACAGACACAACTTCACCTCAAGGAGATGAAAACAATGAAGACTTACATGAACAAAAAGGTGAATCAGCAATGTTCGCAGAAGATCTCCAAGCTCGATGTTGGAGGCTTCAACCCTTCTCCTGATCATGCGAAAGGTGTACAAACCCTAGGAAGAGCAAGTTAGTCTCAAGATCTTGATTCCTAATCTCCATCCATTGTCTCCATGAAAGTAAATTTTAAATGATTTCAAATAATTTCAAGAGCTTCAACAAGTCACTGATCTTCAATGGCAATTTTGGTAGAGTTTTGGCATAAAGTTTGCATAAAGATTGTGTGTGATAAAATTATTTTCAAATGTCTTTTTATATCTAACTTTAGGAATTTCAAATTTTGAAATAAGATGTCAACATCACGCGAAAACAAAAATTTGAAATCAGAATCCCAGAATGTACAGCAATAGCTGACATTCCTCCAAAATTTAGGACCCCGGGAAATAGCGCAGGACAAGGGCACTAGTGCCCAAATCCAAGCCTTGGTTTCTCACTCAAGACTACCTCAAGGAGGTTAGGGGACCCCAAATTCAAGTTTACCTTTCACCTTTAGTCTTCAGTTACTTCAAAATGTGACATTCTTCGAGTTAGACCTAAGTCAGTCAGGGTTTGGGAAGGTCTATAATAAACTAGGTTGAAAGGTCACCAAAGGAGAGGAGCTAAACCATGATGAAATTGTACCATTCCATACAGGAGGACAATTTCTGACATAACATTTAGCCTCCACTTTAGTGGCCATATGACACTACATGCATATGTAACTAAAGGAAAGTAAATACATCAATCATGAAAAGGATACCCAAAAGGATACTGTAGAGGATTTTAAAGTGTTGTCACAAGAGAGGAAGAAGCCCCCAAATCTGTAATCCTGCAAGACCACAAAGTTAGGAACTGCAACCTGCAAAGGAATACTTGTCAGAAAATCAAAATTAAATCAACTTGCAACCACCATCAATAAGTCAGTTCAAAAACACTAAGGGGGTTGAGTGATGAGACATGATGAGGGAGGAAATTGAGGGAGATATATGCCCCCTTGTCTCTGCTTGCTTAGTCCAAAAAGGAGAAACAAGGAGATATCTACACATGTTGATTTCAAGGGAACTTGATGAGAAATGTGTTGTGAGGGTTGTTTGGAGAAACAATGCCCAAGAACAACACATTGGGTAAGATAAGGAGTGGAACTAGGATTCCAACACAACAAACAACGTGAAAATTGGAGTTTGACAGCTCAAGATAGAGGCTCAAGAGTAAAACAATTCAATTTTGCACCTAGATAGTGATAGGAATTCTCATCCACTTACTATATGTAAAGGGAGTTTTCACTTCTCACTATTCATTGTTACTTGTCATTGTGTAGAGGAGAGAAGGAAAAGGAGGGAGAGAGATTGATGATGTCGACCTGACATCCATACCAACTTCCACGACTAGAGATGCTCTGAACCCAAGTGGCAGAGAGATGTTTCGAGGCCGAGGTAGGGTCTTAGTCCTTGCTTACACTATCTTTCATTCTGCTTTCGTGAGATTTTAACATTTTTTGTGCCAACTAGGACAATCATGGACAAGGATCCCCAACAGGGGTGCCCAAGTCCACCCAAGGTGCCCGGGTCCTTCTAGGGCATCCTAGTCCACCTAGGGTGCCCAAGTCCAGAAAGGACAAGGACCCTAGGGACAGGGAACTGACTGATGTAGTAGATACTTATCTTCATTTCCATGTGGTTTACTTATTTATTCTTTCACTATTTGTCACACAGGTCATTCTGATGATGCAAGAGAATACAGGCGGTCGCCTGATGTTGCTACTTCGTGATCATGCCAATACCATGTCTGATGTAAAGAGAGAGCATTTATAGGCAGTGGATCTCGGGTGAGTATTTGGCATGCCCACAATCAAATTTCACGCTAGTATGCTAATGGAATTGATGGAGAGGTGGAATGCAGATACTTATACATTCCATCTACTAACTAGGGAGATGACCATTATGCTGGAGGATGTCTACAGGATCCTGCAACTACCTATATGTGGAAAGATACTAAGGGTTGTAGAGCGTCGCTCAGCGGTGTATACACAAGAGAGCCAGATGTATTGTCTAGGACACACAGTCACTCGAGTAGAGCGAGGGCATATACAACTTTGGCTACTAGAGCAGGGATGCACTAACATCCCTCTGATTCAAAAGATTATGATTGTCACAGTAGCATTAGCAGCAGCACCAGATGGATGAGGCATCCACCTTCACGGGGGCCTTGTTCATACCATCAAGGCTATGGAGGAGCATTGGATAGTCTACGCATGGGGACGTAGTATGTTTTCTCACCTCTATCGTGACTTGGGACAATATGTCCATTATGAGCCACATAGCTTGATGTGTTGCACATTACTATAGATCTGGGCCTTTGAGCATATCAGATGCATGTGGTCTACAAGCTTTCTTATAGATCTAGCATTCACCTATCCACAGGTCCATGCCTATCCTCTTATCAGATGCTAGAGATATGGTGATCTACTATACTGGAGGATTATGTTTGATAGATTGTAGTCGAGTGATGTCATTTGGAGACCATATTGTAGCTATATAGCATGGCCAGGTCAACGGAGATAGTTAGCGAGGATGCAGAGGGATCGGCTGATGGTCGGTTGCCTCGATCACATAGTCTCATGGTTTTACTTTGATCGAGTAGCATGACAGTTTGGACATCGATAGGATGTGTCTGTGATACATCCAAGCTACATGCACTCTATACGTAGTTTAGTTAGGGTGAACAGTGCCCGACGACTGACATTAGCATATGTGGCAGTGAGTGATGATGATGGTCTAGAGGATGTAGAGCTAATATCTGATGCAGATGATGTTAGAGTTACCTAAGCATATCAGGTCTGTGGAAAACAATGCAACCCACTCCTATCTATCCACCAGGTCACTCTACAAGTGATCCTTGACCTTGGGCCGGTCACGAAAGTGACATAGGCATAGAGGATGATATTAGTGACTTCGCAAGATACTATGATCTGGATGATGATGAGGATTATGATGATAATGAGGAGGAGGTTCGGTCACGGTACGTCTTCAGGATGAGATTGGGGTGGGAGCAGTAGGAGGAAGATAGCGATGATGAGGCCAAGTCTCAGTCATAGTCGAGAGCTCATGGTCCAACTCCTACAGATGTGAGGAGATCGAGCTGGTATGAGTGAGGGGAGACTAGTAGTCGTACGCACCCAGATACATAGGTAGATATAGAGCTGATCATACCATCTGCTATCTGATATCCATCTTAGCAAGATGGAGATCCAGGTAGGATGCTTGTTATGTTTAGATGTAGTTATTTGTGATTATTTGCTTATGTTATCTACATGAGGTGCTGATATCCATTTTATTTTATTTTTGCAGTTGGGATAAATGCTTTGTTGGCAAGAGACACTTCTTCGCATGACAGGTGTTATCATTGATGGCAACTAAGTTCATTCCACACATCCACAGCATAGTATCAGACCATATTGGAAGTCAGTTTCAAGATTTGTCAAGTCTAGATAGACAGGAACAGAGTATATGGCAGAGTTTAGTATTTTGGTCAGCAGATTTCTCCAGTCAATCATTCTGTGTTGTGTATCTAAGGTAGTGTAGAGGAATGTCAAAACAATCTAAATCCAAGATGTTAGCCTCTGGTAACAAGGGGATTAAAAGTTATAAGCATCTGAGTACTGGGTCCTAATATGACAGAACAATTCAGTAAGTCCTAATATGATAGAACAATTCAGTAAAGAACAGGTTGACCTGTGTTAGATCCTTATGTGGATCTGGTAGAAGTGTTTTGGTGAGTTGCATATGGGATATATTGTTAGTGGCTGACATGAATGGTGACCTTCAAGTGTTGTTTCTGGTACAAATCAACATTGGTGTATGGATTCAGCTAACAGAACAGAGTATTTGTGTTGTTTGCTAAGTTCTTCACTAGGCCGATAGAAAGTGATTGAATTTCTTGAGGCGGATATATATAGCCGATGGATTCAGTGTATTGGTGTGGGTAATGATGCGAATATGGAGTAAGTGCAAAAAGGACAGATAGGAGTGCAAAAAGGAAGAGATCTAAGGTCTAGATTATGGCAAAGCAGTAAACAGGGCTAAACAAAGATGAAGTGTATCAAGTCAGTATTCTTTGCTTAACCAGAACTAGATCCTTGCATTGGTAGATGCTAATTATCAGTTCAAATTCATTGTAATCTTCTTTCCATAGGCAGTGAGCCTTCTATAGGTAGTGAGCCTTCTTTTGAGCAGTGAGCTCAAATGCATGTGCATTCCCCTTTGTAATACTTTTAACAGAGTATAATCTTTGTGGGTTAACCCCCACAATGGTTTTTCCCTTAACTGGGTTTCCATGTCAAAAATCTTGGTGTCAAGTGTGTTATTTATGTTTTTGCTCATGTGTTATTGATTGATGATGTAATGTTTATATCATTAATTTGATTATAAGTTGTAAAAGAAGATTAAAGGCAGAAAAGCTTAAATTGTGTAACAACTGATTTATCCCCCCCTCTTAGTTGTCCAGACTAATTCCAACACGCTTGGCGCGACAATTTGAGTCGTGTCATAGTAGAGATAGTTCCAGCTGATGCGGCCGAGAAGTGGGTGTGGGTGGGATACTAGACATAGCCATCCACAAGGCAGCATGTAGAGATCTTTATGCCTTTTGTGAGGTATCAGTTATCAGTGGAGTCTATTCTAGATTAGGCTATCTAGAGAGCTGAGTGTGCGGAGGTGGAGCTCTAGACACTACGAGATCAGGCAGCAGTTGCACCTGTACCATATAGAGATTATGTCGCTAGCGAGATCTTACTTCTTGAGTTACATCAAACAAGAGCTGATAGAGATAGGGCTCAAGTAGAGAGAGACCAATATCAGCAAATGTATATGGAGTTACAGGGTGAGGTACTAGGACTGAGAGGGGAGATCAGGGGGTTGTGATTGTAGAGTGTCTCTAGGAGTCATTTGCAATCTGTAGCCACACATGGTCAGGCCTCTGTCACACATGTACCACAAGGTCTCGAGGGCATAGGTGACAGGTGACAGGGGTTCAGCTATGTGATGTATATGATTTACTATGACATCCCATTTTGATATAGGAGATAGTCAACTCAGATGTATATGCAAACTGATGATATATATATATATATATATATATATATATATATATATATATAATATGAGATGTTTTCTTATTACTATGTCTAGTGTTGTCTAATCTATCACATATGATTTATGTAAAATGCAACTAGTGATAAATGTTAAACGCTCATGAGGAAATGTAATTAATGAAAATGTGATACTAAACAATTCTTTTCAGAACATATAGTAAAAGCAAATTGATTAATGAATTTCACACATGATTAATATTCTATGTTATGCAAAGTTAATACAAAAGTGATCTTAACAAATCATGTTTAACAAGATACCACAATGATTAACTGAAAGAGATTTCTATGTTATGCTTAAGATTATATGTTAGATGTTACTTTAATAAAAAGTAAAACTTATTAGTTAGTTTAGCTTCAATTTTGACAAGGTATGATTATTTTGTCTTAATTCATTTAACCTAGAAATCTCTTTCAGTTAATCATTGTGGTATCTTGTTAAACATGATTTATTAAGATCACTTTTGTATTAACTTTGCATAACATAGAATATTAATCATGTGTGAAATTCATTAATCAATTTGCTTTTACTATATGTTCTGAAAAGAATTGTTTAGTATCACATTTGCATTAATTACATTTCCTCATGAGCTTTTAACATTTATCACTAGTTGCAGTTTACATAAATCACATGTGATAGATTAGACAACACTGGACAATATATGAGAGATGTTTTCTTATTACTATGTCCAATGTTGTCTAATCTATCACATGTGATTTATGTAAAATGCAAGTAGTGATAAATGTTAAAAGCTCATGAGGAAATGTAATTAATGCAAATGTGATACTAAACAATTCTTTTCAGAACATATAGTAAAAGCAAATTGATTAATGAATTTCACACATGATTAATATTCTATGTTATGCAAAGTTAATACAAAAGTGATCTTAATAAAACATGTTTAACAAGATACCACAATGATTAACTGAAAGAGATTTCTATGTTAAATGAGTTAAGACAAAATAATCATACCTTGTCGAAATTGAAGCTAAACTAACTAATAAGTTTTGTTTTTTATTAAGGTAACATCTAACATATAATCTTAAGCATAAAATTTCTTGAGGTGCACAACATTAATAGGTTCTTTAAGCGGCGTACCTTGTTTGTCAGCTAGCTTATACACTCCTGATCCAAAGGCTTTAGTAACGACATACGGTCTGAGCCAATTAGGGTTGAGCTTTCCTTTTTCTCTAAGAGGTGCATTTACATTGTGTTGATTTTCATAAAGTACCAAGTCTCCAACATAGAATGAACGGTGTATGACTCGCTCATTGTATGATCATTGTATACTCTTTTGATTATCCTTAAGATGCTCAAGAGTGTTGATACACTATTCATCTAGCATCTTAAGTTGTTGTAACCTCTTTTCTCTTTCCATATCATCGTCAATAACGTCTCACAAGGATACTCTTAATGAAGGGATTTTGAGTTCCAAGGGCATTATTGCATCCTCACCATAAACAAGATTATACGGGGTAGTTCTAGTAGTCGTGCAAATGCTTGTTCTATAAGCCCATAATGCATAAGACAATTAAATATGCCAATTTTTTAATGTTTGTTAATGGTTTTGTGTAAAATTTGTCCTATAACCTTGCTTGAAGCTTCTTCTTGGCCGTTTGATTGAGGATAATAAGGTGTAGAGAAGCGATGCTGAATATGATATTTTTCTAGAAATTTCTTCACTTCCTTATTCTTGAATGGCGTGCCATTGTCAGAGACCAAGGAGGAAGGTATACCAAATCAAGAAATTATGTTATCTTGTATGAAACAACAAATTACATCAGTAGTCATGGATCGTAAAGGAACAGTTTCGACCCACTTTGTGAAGTAATCCGTTGTAGTGATAATAAATGTATGTCCTTTCAAGGAGGGTGGAGAGATTTTACAGATTAGATCCAAGCCCCAGATAGAAAACGGCCAAGGTAACACTTGAGCATGGAGTTCCTAGGCAGGTGCTCAGATTAAATGTTGATGTTGTTGACATTGCAGACACTTCTTGACATAAGCAAAGGAATCTTGTTCCATGCGTTGCCAATAATATCCCATATGTATTAATTTTTGTACTAATGATTTTCCTTCAAAATGCCCTCCACAAGCATTGGAGTGAGCTTCTAAAGCTATCAGAATTTTTGAATTACTAAGACATTAGAGAAGGATACCATTGTAACTTCATCTGAATAAGACATTAGATAATATGATATAGCGCGCTGCAAGTTTGCGTAGGCAAACTCGGGTGTTCTTAGACATTGAATTAGGGATGGTTCCATCACGCAAATAGTTGTATATATGGGAGAACCATTCATTGGAGTTTATATCATAACAATAGTCCATACTTGCAACTACAACATCTTCTATGACTGGATTTTTGAGATTATGAATAAAAAAAGTGAATGCGTTAAGGGATATAAGGGAAGCTGCACTTGCCATTGCATTCGCATGTCGATTGTATTTTCTTGGATTAGTGTCAATTGAAAAGGATAGAAAATGCTTTAATAAAGACAAGGAAAAATCATGATACTGAGATAATTTATCTCGTTTATCTTTAAATGATCCATTTATTTGTCTTACAATGAGTTGTGAATCACCATATATAGTAAGGTTTTTTATGTTTAAAGCCAAGGTAGCATGAAGTCTTGTGATAAGAGCTTCATACTCAGCAATGTTGTTTGTTCATGCAAAGCTTAGACAGTAAGACATAGGAATCGGCTTACCTACAGTGGGTACCAGTATGACACCAGCACTAGAGCTAGTTTGACGTCTTGAACCATTGAAATACAATTCCCATTTATCTTCTGTATCAATAGCTAAGATTTGATCAAGGAATGTCTCCTGATTCTATGTAGCAAAAGGGGAGGGTGCCTCAGCTAGATGGTCAGTTAATGCTTGTCCTTTTATCACTTTTTGAGATATAAATTTGAGATCAAATTCAGTTAAGAACATAACCCATTTAGCAAGGTGACTAGAAAGATCTGTTTTAATGAATAGATGTTTTAGAGGGTCAAATTTTACTATTACATGTATCTCAACATTTAGGATATAATGCATGAGCTTTTGTGTTGCGAAGACAAGAGCTAAGCATTATTTCTCAATGACAGTATATCGCACTTCATAATCGAGCAATGTTTGGATAATATAATATACAGAACATTCTTTGCCTTCAGCATTATGCTGTGCTAATAAAGTGGCAAGAGCATTATTAGATGCAGAAGTGTAAAGTATAAAACGTTTGTTAGGAACGACAGGTTGTAAAATAGGAGGTTTAGCGAGATAACTTTTTAAGTCCTTAAAAGCCTTCTAACATTCAAAATTCCATTGAAATTTTGAATCCTTCTTCAATAGTTGAGTAAAAGGGTGAGTCCTATCCGTGAGTTGTGAAACAAATCAGTAAATGGCCTGAATCTTCCCTTGCAAACTACGAAGTTGAGATATGTTTTTAGGTGGTGGCATGTTAACGATCTCGTCAATCTTTTTTGTATCTACTTCAATACCATGATTTGAAACTATGAATCCCAACAATTTTCCACTGTCGACACCAAATACGCACTTACGGGGATTTAATCGCATGTTGTATTTCTTTATTTCCTCAAAGATCTGTCGAAGAGTCATGGCGTGATCTTGACGATGGATGGATTTCGCCAAGATATCATCGACATAGTCCTCTAAGATAGTATGCATGTAATCATGAAAGATAAGAGTCATGGCGTGTTGGTAGGTTTCTCCAACATTCTTAAGTCCTAACGACATGAATACCTAACAAAATGTATCCCAAGGTGTTATAAAATATGTTTTATATTGATCATGAGGGTTTATAAGGATTTGATTATATCTTGAAAATCCATCCATGAAGGAAAGTAATTCATGGCCGGCTATTGTATCCACAATCATGTCAATGTTAGGAAGTGGGAAATCATCTTTCAAGGATGCAAGGTTCAAATCTCTAAAATTAGTACACATGCAAATACAACCATCGGGTTTAGCGACAACCACTATAGTTGAGATCCAAGGTGAATAGTCAATAGGACGAATAAAGCCATCTTGTAATAGCTTTTCTATTTCAATCTTAACAAGTAATGCAATCTTAGGATTAATCTTATGAATCTTTTATTTATACGACTTAGCATCTGGTTTCAGTACAATATTATGTGTTACAATTTGAGGATCGATACCAGGCATATTTGAATAGTTCCAAGCAAAAAATTTAGAGAATTCATGTAATAATTTTGTCATATCTTATTTTTCTTCTTCACTTAAGCAATCACCTATAGGGATAACTTTTTCAGTGTTATCTTTCTCCATGAAAACATCAACAATCTTTCCATTAAGTAGAGTACTGTGGTCTAGGAGATCGGGTGATTGGAGTAATTCTTTAGATTCTCCTTCAGGTTTCAGAGTAGTATTTATCAAGCCAGTAGACTTTCCAAAATATGCATCATTATTCAAATGATAAGGCAATCCACGTTTCTAATGGTAATGAGAAATATTGTCATAAGCACCCAAGAATTCAATTATCACTTCATCTGATGAAAAGATATCTAAGGGTATCTCTCGTAGAGGATAATTAGTGTCAATCATCCCAAGGAATATCAATTTAAGCGTGGATATTGTACATTAAGAGTAGGATGTTTACGAGCTTTAGATTCCCTAAAAGGGTTATATCCAATACCACTTGAGTAATGTCATGAAGCGGATTCTATAGGTACATGATTCCCTTGTTGATTAATACTGCAACCATTATCTACATAATCACAATTCTTATAAAGGATATGAAATCCTCAACCATAGAGCGAAGCCAGTGGGGCTTTGTAAGTCTCATAATCTGTAGGTTAAGTAAGAGTATTATCTATATTTGTTAGCAAAGAGACTTTAGTATTTGAACACCGAGATGAGATCGATGCAACACTTGATGTTTTAGGAGCAGAGTTGTTAGTTTTATATTTGCCTATAGAGGGATATTAAAAATCTAACTAACCCCAATCATCACCAAGAAATGCATTCGATTACTTTGATTCTTGCACAACATTATCTATAGTAGGGGAGGTTGGTGAGTCAACCTTGAGATTTTTTAAGATCTTATGTTGAACAATTTGCTTTTGTGATTCAATTTGTAAACAAAGATCTGGTTCAGGATCAACATGAATAGTATGAAGTTTATCTTTATGAATAAACTTTATTGAATGATGAAGAGTAGAAGGCACTGCCCCTAGTGCATGAATCCACAGTCTACCAAGAATCATGTTGTAAGATAGAGAACAAGGCATGACATGAATTAGAGTAGGTAGAGTTACAGGCCCAACTTGTACAGGTAAAGTTATAGTGCATACAGATTGTCTTCTAACATTATCAAAGCAGCGGATACTTATCCTATCTGGTTTGATCAAAGATGTATCAATTTTAATCTTATGCAATAGATTGATGCAACAAACATTAAGAGCTGATCCATTATCTATCATAACTCATTTAATCAGTTTCTTATTTATTGTAATGAATATAATCAAAGGATCATACTCATTTTGAACTTCAATAGATGGCCACTCCTGTTGTTGAAGCAAAATGTCTTTTTTTGTCGCATGCATACAATCGAGAAGAGCTGCTACATCATTAGGTTTAACGACAGGTGGTACAATCACCTTTTGTAAAGCTTCTTGGAGCATTCCATGGTATGTAGGTGAAGTTTGTATAAGTTCTCAAAGAGATATCTTAGCAGGAGTAGCACGAAGCTGCTCAACAAGATCATAATCTTGACCAACCTTATGTGTTAAACAAGGTGGAAGCATAGGTTGAGAAGCTGGTAAAGATATTGGAATGCTTGATTGTTGTTTATTTTGTTTTTTATTCTGAGTATTGTAAGCATGAGCAACCTCAGTATGACTAGGTTGTGAATTCTGATGTGTAATCTATTTAGCATAGTTATAAATGTAATTAGGAGGACAAGAAGAAGGTGAAGGACCTTTAACAGTGAGCACTAGTTTAGAAGTAGGTTGAATGACATCTGAGCAAAAAGTGACCACTATTTTTGGTTTCATAGATTCTTCTTTAGTTTTAGGAACATAGATTGCATTTACAAACCTTTGAAACAACGACAGTTTAAGAGTTGTAGTGGATTGTTCAATTGAGATAAAGTCCTCAAGGGCTTCATCTAACATATTGAAATCATCACAACTAAACGGCTCATCATACACATGAAAGTCTTGCAAAAAGTAATCAGACATTTTAACATGCTCAAATTAACCCAAGACTTAAATCTAAAATGATTAAGCATAAACTTTGTGAAAATGTAATAGAATAACACCACACAACACACAGAGTTCTGATTTCAAACTCTTTTAATGAAAAGATTAAGATAATTCACCAAATTTCAATGCATGTACTTTTACCAAAGAGGGTTTGTAACCTAAATTTGTTCTAGGACAGCAAACTAATTTAGATACAGGTTTGTAAATGATACAAATGCTTTAGAGCACGGGTTCACCAAAATGTTTTGGTTGAAATGTGGAAGCAAGATATGAGGTTCTAGGTCCCACACTTTCACAAGAACTAAAACATTAGAGAGCAAAGGATAGGTTTAGGGATAAACTACTGATTTCCAATATTCTCTTTTCCTGTTAATTGTGTCTATGTGACTATTTGAATCATGTTTTACAAGTTAGTGTATCTCTCTAACCTTGAAACCCTAATTTCCTAATCAAACTGTAATAACTAAATTCCCAATATAGATGGACCTAAAATGAATACAGAAATGCAAATTAAATAGATCAGAGACCATGCACCTGAAAACTGAGGAGCAGTTGGACTAGGGCATTAGTCCCTATGTCCTGAAGTTTTCTGAATGCTAGGATTTTCTGCATTAGTTGATTCTCACTCTTCAGAGGTTTCCAGATCTCAGAAAAATCACCCAGTTGGACTAGGGCATTAGTCCTTGTGTCCCAAAAGTCTTGAAATCATGAAATTCAAATTTTGTGATGACTATGTTTGCAATATCAGTATTCTTGTCACTCCTTTCCACCGAATCTTGACAAATGCAACCTGCACATACAAAAGGAGGAGAAAGATGTTTGCGGCTATATAGGAGCTTACCTTAGTCAAGCCCCATTTTCAGTATTCCTATGTCAACAATAGCCATAGATAAAAATTTGCAGAAGTGTATGCAAACCTAACAAAGTGTATGCAGAAATATCAAACCCTAGATGTCACAATCAAGGGAAGATCAATGACTTGTATCAACTTAATGAACAAACACAACTTCACCTCAAGGAGATGAAAATAATGAAGACTTGCATGAACAAGAAGGCAAATCAACAATGTCTGTGGATGATCTCCAAGCTCGATGTTGGAGGCTTCAACCCTTCTCCCGATCATGCAAAAGGTGTACAAACCCTAGGAAGAGCAAGATAGTCTCAAGATCTTGATTCCTAATCTCCATCCATTATCTCCATGAAAGAAAATTCAAAATGATTTCAAATAATTTCAAGAGCTTCAACAAGTCATTGATCTTCAATGGCAATTTTGACAGAGTTGTGGCATAAATTTTACATATAGATTGTGTGTGATAAAATGATTTTCAAATGTCTTTTTATATCTAACTTTAGGAATTTCAAATTTTGAAATAAGATGTCGACATTGCACTAAAACAAAAATTTGAAAATGGAATCCTAGAATGTACGATAATAGCTGGCATCCCTCCAAAATTCAGGACCCTTGGAAATAGGATAGGACAAGGGCACTAGCACCCAAGTCCAAGCCCTGGTTTCCCACTCAGGACTACCTCAAGGAGGTTAGGGGACCCCAAATTCAAGTTTACCTTTCACCTTCAGTCTTCCAGTTAGACCTAAGTCAGTCAAGGTTCGGGAAGGTCTGTAATAAACTAGGTTGAAAGGTCACCAAAGGAGAGGAGCTAAACCATGGGGAGATTGTACCATTCCATACAGGAGTACAATTTCTGACATAACAAAGATACATGATTGAAAAATCTAGGAATACAAGAAAATACTTTCAAAACAAATGTTATTTAATTTTTGGTTGATGCAAGATTTCTCTTACACTAAATTTGAGCCTCTCACTTTAATGTAAGGCTTTGAGATAAAGGATAACCAAGTTGGTCAACCTTAGCTTTGGACATCCATGTATAATCTTCAATCATCTTGTCCTTCCACTTCACCAAATATTCTTCATATTTCCTATTTATAATACTTCCTCCTATTCTACTATCAAGTGTTTCTTCAATTTCTTCA
This sequence comes from Cunninghamia lanceolata, assembly GCA_027924645.1. Classification (NCBI taxonomy): domain Eukaryota; kingdom Viridiplantae; phylum Streptophyta; class Pinopsida; order Cupressales; family Cupressaceae; genus Cunninghamia; species Cunninghamia lanceolata. The sequence continues at coordinate 24,037,949 of BSBN01000213.1, read as the reverse complement.
AATTCCTACTTAGATACTTGTTTACCCTAATCTATCTTTGTTATGTGATCTTCTTATTCTCCTTCATGTTACTCATACAAATCAACAATGTCAAATACTAGTAATATACGACTATTTTTTGGTAATTCTACCTCATGCATTTCTGCAATCAAATTTATTAGCAATTTTATAAATACCAAATTTATTCATTTTTAGCTTATTGTATGTCCCCTATGGAAATATTTCCTTCCTCATATAGACGATCATTTAATCTCCTACCTTATATTCATTATATCTCCTCTTCTAATCAACATGTTCTTTATACTTGTAGTTCATTTTCTCTAATTGAATGTAATGTGCCCCTAAAATAAGGCCAAAAAAATCTTTTAAAACTAGTGTGTAAGGTAAAACATGATTAAGAGTAAGTCATTTTAAAGTAAAGGAACAACTGTAACCTATTAAACATTCAACATTTACACTTAATAAAATTGTACCACTCAGTAGTTAAGGGAATGTAGGTATACCTAATTACTAGAGGACTTAGGCAAGATTGAGTTCCCTAACCCTTAGTTATACATTTATTCTTAATGTGCATGCAGATCAATTGAGTCCCACACATACAACATTTAAACAATAATATGTTAAGAGTGTACCTTTAATTTAATCTAATATACCCTTTATACCTTAAACATGCTCAATCAATAACCAATATATTATTTTGATTGTAATACCAAGATAAAGTTCTTACATATAGAATTATGAGTGTGAGTTTATTATATTATAGTTAGTTTATTTAATTGTTGAAGTGGTTTGTTATTTAACTATAAGTTTAACTATCTTGGTTGTATCTAAATAAATAATGTCTTATAGAATAATCCCAAAATTAATTTATCAAGTTGACATTGAAAACAATGTTTACTCGTATGAATGATAATAATAAAATGATGCCTTTACAAGTGTTTACTTACATTAATTCTTTAAATATATCTATTTAGAAAAAACCAACTCCTTGTTTAATGAATAGAAATGTGATTCATAATGGAAATAGGACAATATTAAACACTATTTGAATTCATTCAATATAACCAACTTTTCAGATCATAATAACCTATCAACTTTCTACAAGTTTAATATTGTCACCATTATAGATTACTATAATAATCAACAATATAATAATCAAATGACATTTTATTTTAATTAACCATTTACTAGGCTATGTTCACATTGCTAAGCCTTGAACTATTACATCATACTTTAACAATGTGAGTGTTGAAACAATCCATAAGATTCTAGAATAATTCACTTGTTCAACATTCATTAACATTATTGAAGAGAGAGTTGTAAAATTCACCATCAACAATAAGTGGTCGAGTTGCATAAACATTTTTCATCATAGAATCCATACCATGCGTCCTTGACCTAGCCCAAAACCCTCTCCTAGGCATAGGGTAAGGTACAAGTAGTTGTAGACACTCCCACAAATTCCAAATTAACACTGTACCAAATGACATTATCGGTTAGACATTATTTTATAATTTATACATTTGACACACATATGCATTATGACCACACATTACCAATTGATACCATTTCTAATCAAAATGCCATGATTGAAACAACAACCAAAATATAACTGTTAATAATCTAATTTACTATTATTATTACTATAGTTGACAACCAAGTTGTGTCATTCACAATAGTCAATAGCCAAAACCAAGATTATTAACATTTATAACAACTAAGGCCAATACTAATATAACAAACAAAAGTAACATAATTACCACATTCAAATCCAACAAAATAACAATAATTGAGCCAACATAATAACAATAGTCAAAGTTGACACTATTACCATAGTCAAGCTAACATAATAACAACAATTGAAGCTAACATCACACTCAAAACACCCAACATACACAAGTTACACACAAAGCATACACATTACAAGATTATGCAAGAACTCTAAAATCCCCGTGCACATGAAAAACTACATGGGAACCCCTAAAGTCCCACACACATGAAAAATTGCATGGGAACTCTAAGAGCCCCATGCAACTACAAAGGGAACTCCTAAAGTCCCATGCATGCAAAACTACATGAGAACTCCAAAAGTTCCACACATGCTTAAAAAATTCAAGGGAACTCCAAAAGTCCCACCTATTGTCAAGCCAACACTATTATAACTATCACAACAACCCACTCTCATAATAATCATTTTCTTGAAAACAAGAAATATAACTCCTAAGTATACAACCTTTAGGGTCGAATAAACCTATTCATAGTTGGAAACAAAGGTCCAAAAAGATAGCTAACAATATATCAAACAATAGAATTTTTTTATTCAAGACCATTAAAACAAAGTTTCCCCAACACAATAGAAAGTTCCCTTAGGCCAAACCAACAACCTCCCCAATAAAAACCTAATTAGAATAACTTTTAATAGCCAATGTATATAATTCCTTTCAATGAAGGATACTCAATAGAGAATGCCCAAATTACAACATAGCTAGAGGGTTTCATCATTCTTTTAAAGTTTTATCAACCTTTAGAAATAACATATTTTAGGTAACAATATGCTTGGACAAGTAGACTATGCTCTCATGTAAAAGTAATAAATAGAATAACAAAAATGCTATAATAAATTAGCAAGCATCCTCGATCATGGGTCAAAATTTCTTGTTGAACTAGAGCCTATTAACCTAAAGATTCAACTAGAATTCTCACCACTTCCATACATGTATTAGCCTTACTTTCCAAGTCACAACCAATAGCTTTTTATAAAGAAATCGTTGGCAAAATCCTGAAGAATATCACAAAATGCATGTAGGAACAACCCCTTGGTTGGACATCCTCACATCAAACAAAAGTAGAGAACAACATGAAAGTGACAAGATAAATGAGAAAAATGGTTGTTTAATATTTGAGCCTCTCAAAATTAATTTTCATTTTTAATACATGTGTGAAGTGACTTCTAGACCATATCAAAGACCTCTAGAAAATTTAATTTCATTGCCAACTACTATCCTCAAGAACTAGATCGTTAATCAGATTAGTTAGATCACTAATCATCACTGTTGGATAAGTGATGGGTAGATCATGGCCATAGGATTTAGGCTTAACAAACATAAAGTCCGCCACTTAATCTTTACTAAGATTTAAACTTAAATCTTGCCTACGGCCCTAGGTCTTAAACCATCACCATTTTAATACTACTAATTGCCAATAACATATATATGCAATCCTATATATGTCTATATATATAATCTCATTTCATACATAGTATAGTTATATAATCAAGAACAATATACTTGTTCTTTAAATTATAGTGGTAATAAGTTGCTTACAAGAGCATGACATAAAATAGATTGTTAAGGTCTTTAACTTACTAGATAATAATACAAGTGTGTGTGTGTGTGTATCCCCTGACAACATTTGTTAGATGGGATAGGGAAATCATGAAAAGATGGTTGGACCTGAAGATCCCATCTCAATGACACAATACTAACCAAGTTGAGGAAAGGAAGAAGAAGAGAGCACTCACCAAGTGAGTTGCCCCACCCACAGGAAGATTAAAAATGAACTTTGATGGCACGGCGAATGGTAACCCAAGAGTCTCTAGTGCCGAGGTCATCATCCGAAATGAACAAGGGGGGATTATATGGGCCTTATCAAAGAAACTCCCTAGTGGCACCAACAATGAAGCAGAGTTCTTCACATTACTCTTTGGTCTCCAATTCTGCAAGGATCATCAACTAATGGACCTAGACATTGAAGGGGACTTGTTGATATGCATCAACGCGATAATTTCCAGATGCACCTTGAATTGGAAACTAAAATATAAAGCAAAGGAAATTTGGGAGCTCATGGATGAATTAAGCAATACAACTATCACCCACATCTACTGAGAAGGAAATAAAGCAGCAGATTTTCTAGCCAACTGGATGTGTGGGCAGGAGGAGGAAACAATCATTTTGGCAACATGTGAACCATGGTTGGGCCTGTCATTGCAGTGATAATTGAGAAGTCAGACGGGACATATCCTCCAAGATCCAATGCCATATCTCCTGAGTCATAGTGACGATGGTACTATGTTGGCCTTCCTCTTTAAGGCATGATCAAAAGACTACCCAGACTACATCTTTATAATAAGCCTTGAAGAGAAGTTTCCCATTGGCTTTCAACATGGAGAAGAATGTGAGTGCATATGCCAACAAAGAGCTGCTACGGACTCGGAGAACTTGGAGAATTCAGAGAGTGGGGATGAGAGAGATGAGGAGGAAGTAGATGACCAGGGAGAGTAGGCGGAAGCACCAACATAATCGAGGATGGAGTAGATCAAGTGACTATTTAAGGTTGACCTTGATCATGTGGCCGAAGCAATCCTTAATGTCATAGAGGAGAGCAACCTAGTAGAGGGACGCGTCCATGACAATTTCCTATATGAGGAATTCCTGGCAAACTACATCCTCATCCTTAGAAGGAAAGCTCAAGGGAAAATCATGGCTAATTCTTACGTTCAGGAGGAAATGAGGGAGGTTTCTCACGCAGCAATTTCGGCCTTCAACAAATGCTAACCTCAAGGATGGATTGGGGGGATCTTTGACATAGCTGCTATCAACAAGAAGAAGAAGATGCCAACAGTGTCGGCCCAAGCACTGGCACTCTATCAAGAAGGCATCGAGTGGGATAACATGGAAACATGTTCATACTTTATTAGCCAATATGATGACCTCCTCTCACCCTCCCAAGTGGATCGGGCGGTGGAGTTTGTGGATGGCCTCCATGTGCTCTGGCACTCCTAGGGATTGTATGCTTATATTGCTATCTCTTAGCAGGTTTTTGTATGAAATTTTGATATAATATATAGGGAGCTACCCCCACTGGTAGCACTGATTTAGCAAATATATATATATATATACATGCACATTAATGTACAACATAAATAAGGATATACAAAAAATATTGACAACGATGGACAATATGGGAACTCATAACAACTTCTTGAGCATTCAAATTTAAAATTACCAAAGAAGAAGAACCCACATAATAATCAAAACAGTGGCATCACTTTGGATAACATCAAAAGACGGTAATTAAACCATTATCCCCAGCCACTTGTACCTTACTAGGTGCCCCTTCTTTGATGTAAAATATTTATGCTTATGGTATAGTTTTCCTATGAAACTAGAATCAATATGAACATTATATTTAGTTTATAATGTGTAAGTTAAATAAAATTGATACACAAAAATATCAAATTAGATGACCAAAATTGTCCCATAGACCAAGAAACCAAAATTTGCCCAAAATATACTACTAAAGAAAAAGAAATGGCACCATCATTATTACTATCCATATAATGTTCTACTAGTAGATCTCAATTCATAGTCTCATGTTGTAGTGTCTCAATTGGTTAAAGAGGTCAAACTTGATATCATGCTAAAATCTTGATAAGCTCTTTATCCCTTCTCAGTAATTTCATTTCTTAGTATCAATTATGTAGATCTCTACATTTATTTTGGTCAAAGCTCACTTGTATTTTAGGTTTAATTTAATTAACATTAGATTCAAGATGTCTTAAGGTAAGGTTTGTGTATTTTCACATCAAGTTCACCAAAATTTAGGGAAATAAAGGCAATCTACAATTAATTTAGGTCCAATTAAAGCATTAAACAATATATGACATGCATACCTAAATTAACATGGATTGAGACTATAAAAATATATGTAAATAAGAGGGTTAGAATAGATTAGCTTTGTTGGTCAATCTTATGTAGTCCATGTGATAGATATTATGATGAATATTGCACTTGATGATCGAGATTTGAGTTTTGATATTGGATTTACAAAGTTGTAATTGCAATAGACGTTCTCAGTGATTCTTTCCTCTACAAATTTAGTCTTTTGTAGTTGTTTTCCTATCAATATGCTTGTGTTTGAAACAAGTGGTGTTGAAAAACCTTAGGGGAACTATCATGTTTAGAAAGAACAGTTAGAACTTTCTTGTTGATATGTCAATCCAATAAGTGAAGATACACCAAGTAAGTATGTAAGTGCCTAATATGATGATGTGGTTGTTGGTATGTGGCAACTGATCATGTAAGTACTGTACACAACTTATGTATCCTTGCTGGGGTTCGGTTGTTAATTTTTGTTAATTGACAAAAGAAAAATGACATTGCAAAACCCTAACTCTAGAAGCTTCCAAAAAGCTTGTTATGAGCGGTTGGGATGTATGGTATAGTGATGTATTCGTAAGATTGTAATCTATTTTGCACTGGATAATAAAATCATTGGATGGCTGAGTTTCTGTAGATGTAGCCCATATTGGGTGAACCACGTTAAATTTTTGTGTTGATCTCTTTTGTGTAATTCCTCATTGTTATATTTGGGTTATTTAATCTGCATTTAATTGTTCATGTTTATTGCTTTGATCTGCTTGAACCCTAACAACTGGTATCAGAGCGGGTTGTGTTTGTTTATCATCTGCAGGAAGGTCTCACGGTTGAGTGGGAGTCTCACGGTTAAGTGGGAGCAATGGCAGACGAGGGTAAATTGCATGTAGATAAATTCAATAGGTAGAACTATCAATTATGGAAGATGCAGATGGAAGATTATCTCTATCAGAAGGATTTATGGGGGCCATTGGAAGAAAAAGCTAAGAAACTGACAGTAATGACTGATGATAATTGGGATCTTCTGGACAAAAAGGCACTGGGAACCATTCGGTTGTGCCTGGCACCATCTGTGGCATTCAATATAATAGAAGCGACGACACCAGATGGTCTGATGAAAGCTTTGGCTAAATTGTATGAAAAACCCTCAGCCTCTAATAAGGTATTTCTCATGAAGCATTTGTTTAATCTGAAAATGATTGAAGGTGGATCTGTGTCAGATCATTTAAATGAGTTTAATACGATTACCAGTCAGTTAACTTCTGTAAAAGTGAAATTTGATGAAGAGGTAAGGGCTCTCTTGGTTTTATGTTCTTTGCTAGAAAGATAGAATAGCTTGGTCATGACTGTAAGTAACTCTGTCTCTAGTTCAAATACTTTGAAATTTGATGATGTTGTTGGTGTTATCCTTAGCGAGGAAATGCGACAGAAAAGCATAGGTGAGACTTCAACATTTGGTAATGCTTTGATTGTAGAGAATAGGGGAAGAACAAAGGAAAGAGGAAAAATCCCTACAAATCATGGGAAGTCACAAGGGAATTTGAAGAAAGGTAGATCTAAATCCAGAGGAAGAATGGATTGCTGGCATTGTGAAAAGCCAGGACACTTGAAGAAGGATTGTTGGTCTCGAAAGGGCAAACAAGGAGATGGACAACATGATGATAGTAAGGAAGATAATGTTGCAAGTAATAAATTATAGGATGCTTTAATTCTGTGTCTAGATAATGCTAATGATTCCTAGGTAATAGATTCAGGGGCTTCATTTCATGCCACACCCCATAGGATATATTTTGTAGATTATGTTCAAGATGATTTTGGACAGGTATATTTGGGTGATGATGAACCTTGTCAGATTCTTAGAAAAGGAAAGATAAAAATCAAGTTACAGAATGGAAATGAATGGTTGCTACAGGAGGTAAGGCATGTTCCAAATTTGAGAAGGAATTTAATCTCTGCAGGACAACTGGGTAGTGAAGGTTGCATAGTTACCTTTTCAGACAAAGTCTGGAAGGTCACTAAAGGTGCATTAGTAGTAGCTAAAGGTGAAAAGGTAGGCACATTATATTTGTGTACCAGTAATACTTATTCTACCTTAGCTGCTACAAAAATAGTTGCTACTGAAACAGTTATAACACTTGCTGCAGGGACAGAAACAGAATTGTGGCACCATAGACTTGGGCACATGAGTGAGAAAGGGATGAGGATCCTTCACTCTAGAAAATTACTTCTAGGTCTGAAGCAGATTGACTTGGAGTTTTGCGAAAATTGTGTTTATGGAAAACAAAAAAGAGTCTGATTTCTCAAAGTTGGGAAAGAGAAGAAGAGTGAGAAATTAGAGCTTGTGCATTCAGATGTATGGGGACTAGCTCAGGTATCTTCTCTTGGTGGCTCTTGCTATTATGTTACTTTTACTGATGATGCAACTAGGAAAACATGGGTGTATTTCCTAAAACAAAAATCAGAAGTATTTGAAACTTTTAAAAAGTGGAAAGCTTTGGTTTAGAATGAGATAGGAAAAAAGTTGAAGTGTCTCAGATCTAATAATGGAGGTGATTATTGCAGTAGAGAATTTGAGAATTACTGTTCATATAATGGAATCCGCAGGCAAAAAATAGTTCCTGGAACCCCACAAGAAAATGGTGTGTTTGAGAGAATGAATAGGACCATTATGGAGCATGCAAGAAGAATGAGATTGCATGCTGGACTACCCTTACACTTTTGGACAGATGCTATACATACTGTTGTTTATTTAATAAACATGGGACCTTCAAATCCTTTGGATGGTGGCTTTCCAGAGGAGGCATAGACAGGTAAAAAGGTAAACTATTCATTTCTAAAAACCTTTGGTTGTGAAGCTTTTGTCCATGTTGATATTGAAAATAGAATGAAGCTTGAGGCTAAGTCTAAAAAATGTACCTTCATTGGATATGGAGTAGATGAATTTGGTTATCGGTTATGGGATTTTGAAAATCATAAAATCATTAGGAGCGGAAATGTTATATTCAATGAGAAGGTCATGTATAAGGATTAGCTACAGGAAAGGAAGCATGAACAAGCCAAAAAGGAATATGTGGTGCTGGATGAGATACCAGAAAATAAAATGCCAGTGGTACTCGATGCTCAGCAACAACAAGTTATCCCATAGACTCCTGTAAGTGTTAGACATTCTATAAGGATAAGTAGACCTCCAGAAAGATTTTCTCCATCATTATATTCTATATTATTTATTGATTCTGGTGAACCTGAAAGTTATGAAGAAGCAATGTAGGTAGATACCAAAAAGTAGTGGGAGCTAGGCATGAAAGAGGAAATGGATTCCTTGTTGCAGAATCAGACTTGGGACTTAGTCCAATTGCCTGTAGGTAAAAGAGCATTGCCAAATAAATGGGTTTACAAGTTGAAGGAAGAAGATGGAGGCAAGAAAAGATATAAGGCCAGACTCGTGGTAAAAGGTTTTGCACAGAAAAAAGGTATAGATTTTGATGAAATATTTTCTTCGGTTGTAAAGATGACTTCTATTAAAACTATTCTAAGTTTTGTGGCTGCAGAAGACTTGCATCTTGAATAGCTAGATGTGAAAACAACATTTCTCCACAGGGATTTGGAAGAGGAAATATACATGCAGCAACCACAGGGATATGAGGTCAAGGGTAAGGAAGATTTTGTGTGCAGGTTAAAGAAGAGTTTGTATGCCCTGAAGCAAGCACCTCGACAATGGTATTTGAAATTTGATAGTTTTATGGCTGAACAAGGTTACAAAAGATGTCATTCTGATTATTGTGTTTATTTCAAGAAATTGGGTAATGGCAGCTATATTATCCTATTGCTTTATGTTGATGACATGCTTGTTGCCGAGTCTAACATGCAACATATTAATGAACTTAAGCAGAAATTAGCAAATTCATTTGCTATGAAGGATTTAGGTGTAGCAAAACAAATCCTTGGTATGAGGATCACACGGGACAGGACAAACATAAAATTATTTTTGTCTCAAAGTGAGCATGTAGAGAAGGTGTTGAAAATGTTTAACATGTAGAATGCAAAAGCAGTTAGTACACCTTTGCCTAGTCATTTTAAGTCGACTAAGGAGATGTGTCCAAAGAAACAAGAGGAAGACAAAATGTCTAAGATACCATATGCATCAGGGTAAAAGCACAAAGTTGTGTCACACTTTTATAAATTGAAACTTTACTGCATGGATACATTTTTTTCCAATTTTGATAAATATATATTTTGAAATAAATAATAAAATGTGCATGTATTAAAATGTAGTTGTTTCCATTCGACATCAACTTTCATATTAACTATTTATCTAAAATAGAAAAAAAAATATACTATCTTGATATAGATTCTTTTATCTAGTGCATCATATTTTTTTTTCAATTTTTTTTAATAAGTTTTACTATTTTTCCTTGACATGGTAATCGACCTAATGTTTTGTGCTGATAACCTACTTAGTATAAATAGAAAGGAAAATATAAATAATAATTAAACTATATATATATATATATATTTAAAAACTAAACTTATAGATCTACAAAAGGGTATTTTTTTTTTTTAAATGTTATTTACATGAGTAGAAGTTGTTGAAATATCAAGCTTTCCAAATAATTTTATTTTTTTAGTAAATTGGCCTCATAATGGTGCTACATATGCATTTAGACAATAATTTTAGTTGGAAAAGTTGTGGACATATCTAACTTAGCTAGAATGAATCTTACAAGATCATATGTTTGACCAAAATTGATTTTTAGTTAGAAATACTTAAATTCACTTGTGCTGATAAGTCAGCTAAAAGTGTGACACAGCTTTGTGCTTTTACCCATCAGCAGTTGGTAGCTTGATGTATGCAATGGTATGTACAAGGCCAGATATTGCACATGCAGTGGGAGTTGTTAGCAAGTATATGAGCAATCTGGGAATGGAACATTGGAATGCTATAAAATGGGTTCTCCAATATTTGAAAGGTACTACTTCAAAGAAACTGTGTTTTGGAGGAACAAATTCTGCTCTAAAAGGATATGTTGACTCTGATCTGGCAGGTGATATTGATAGTAGAAGGAGTACTATAGGGTATGTTTTTACTGTAGGAGGTACTGCAATTAGTTGGATTTCAAGGCTGCAAAAGGTTGTTGGCTTTCAACCACTGAAGCTGAGTATATTGTTGCTACGGAAGCTAGCAAGGAGATGATTTGGTTACAACATTTTCTGGAGGAATTGGGGCAACAACAAGACGATAGCCCTTTGGACACTGATAGCCAGAGTGCCATTCATTTTTCTAAGAATTTAGCTTTGCATTCAAAAACTAAGCACATACAGCTCAGATACCACTTCATCTAGTCAGTTTTGGAGGATGGGCAGTTGAAGCTAACGAAAATTCACACAAGTGAAAATCCTACAGATATGTTCACAAAGACAGTTACATGGGAGGAACTGATTTTCTCATCAGTTTCCGTTGGCCTTCATGACTGATAATGGTGGACTTAAGAAACTAGCTAGGCCTGTAATCCAATGGGAGCTGCAAGCGCAGCGGTGTCATCCAGAATCAGTCTCCAAGTGGGAGATTGTTTGGTGTGGAGCCTGATCAGTCTCTAAGTGGGAGATTGTTCGTATGTGGCGACTGGTCATGCAAGTACTGTACACAAGTTATGTATCCTCGCCGGGGTTTGGTTGTTAATTTTTGTTAATCGACAAAAGAAAAATGACATTGCAAAACCCTAATTCTAGAAGCTCCCAAAAAGCTTGTTATAAGCCGCTGGGATGTATGGTACAACGATGTATTCGCGAGATTGTAATATGTTTTGCATTGGATAATAAAATCATTGGATGGTTGAGATTCTGTGGATGTAGCGCATATTGGGTGACCCACGTTAAATTTCTATGTTGATCTCTTTTGTGTAATTCCTTATTGTTATATTTGGGTTATTTAATCTGCATATAATTGTTCGTGTTTATTGCTTTGATCTGCCTAAACCCTAACTGTGGTATTTATCTTCTAATGTTATGTTGACCAAGTTTTATGATGATGCTTTGTAATGTTGCTTTCCAAGGCTCTTAGATGATATGATCCCCTATTAACTAATCACTTAGGATTGTTCTTAGATACAAGGTCCTAGATGCTCAATTTGAAATATTTTGGCACACAAGATGATATGTAATGGTGAATTTCTAAAATTGCTAGTCTCAAGAATAAGAAATTTGTATCATGAAATAATGATCTATAAGACTATGGCATGGATAGGTCTAAAGATAAATTTACACTCATAATCTAATCTAAGAAGTGAAAATTTTAAAAATTCAATCTAATTTATTTTAAATGAAGAATAATAATAATTAAGGTGATAAATACATAGTTAAAATAAAGTTATACACAAAACAAACCAAATTAAACATTACAATATTGTATTTACAAGAATACTAAAATAAGTGTAAAATGAAAGAATAAAAAAGTGAGGTATGCACTTTTATCCCTGCAAGCAATAAATTCTTTAAAAAATGAATAAAGCTCTAATAAGGAAAGATTAAAGTGGTAAGTTTTATTTTAAAAAATTATTTGTTTGATAAAGCTTTTTAACTAATGTTGGAGTTTAGCCCTTGGATCTTCGCTAAAGATGCTTTCCTTGACTTCTTTCCTAGGATTTTTAATTTAATTTTAAATCAATAAAATAGAAAAAGCTTTAAACATAATAATTAAATATGTAAAGTTTTCCCGCAGACTGTTGGTATGGAAAAATCACGGTTGCAATGGCATATAATTTTAGCATGTTTGTTTTTTATATTTTGTTTTAGAAGATGTGGAATATTCCCATTGGTGCCACGTCATCCTTTACTTTTCATTTTGTTTGCGTAAGTTTCCCATTAATATATGCTTTAACGACCAAATAAAGCAAGCCTTTCTATCGGTTTCCCACTTATTTCCATTTTCGGGCATTTAAAATGTGGAGCAGAGATTGTTTTAAAATTTTTTTTTTAATGAATAAGGTTTATTATATTATTAGTTTATAGGTTATATTATTGTTGTTAGTTTTTTGTGAGAAATTTGTCTCATGTCTCAAAATAGTTTCGCCATTAAATTATTTTCAGGTCATCTAAAATCAATAATGTGAAAATTTGAATCTTCCAACAAATCAAGTCTTCGTAAAATTAATAATGTGAAAAATTAGATCTTCCAACAAATCAAATCTTCCCAGAAATCAAGTCTTCTTGGTGTAAAAATAACAAATCATAGTTAATGCATCTAAGATAACTCCTATTATTATTTTTTTATCCACCAAACCCTGGCACCTCTTAAAGATACAAATGCTAGTTTTATAAAAAGATATAATGTATATTATATTATATTATTTTAAAGTTCTTTTAAAATTGTTTTCATGATTTATTTATTTTTTAATATAAGAAATAAGTTTAAAAAAGAATCATGCATGCCAATATCATAGAATGGTATATTGATTAGAATAAAGTTTGATTGAGAAGTTATACTTAAAATTAATCAAAATGGGTGTTGAGTCTAATCATTTTGGAGCAAACATTCTTGTAATTTATTTATTTTTTAAATGAACAAGGTTCTATTATATTATTTCATTTAAATACTTTAAGGTTCTTTTAAAATTATTTTCATATATATATATATATTTTTAATATAAAAAAATAAGTTTAAAAAAGAATCATGCACGCTATTATCATAGAGTGGTTTATTGATTTGAATAAAGTTTGATTAAGAAAGATTACACTTAAAATTAGTTCAAAGTGGGTATTGAGTCTAATCACTTTTCTGAGTGTAAAGGAGAATAAAGCCCTTTTTACATAAATCTAGGGTAAATTAAAAATTAAAGTATTAAGAATCTACCTTAGATTAAAGAGTTGGGGGTGTAATTGATGTATTGAATTACATGTTTCAACAAATTAAATAATAAAATAGTTGTATTTAGTTCTAAATTTGATGTAGATATGATGTGATAGATATTTGAAAATGATTCATCAAGGTGAAAGAAATTTGGTGGTGCTCAGACAAATACTTTGGAATCTATAAAGTCATTGCTCATCATTATGGGTCACTTTTGCATCTGTAAAATTGATCATGCACCTACACAAGTGTTAATCTGATCTAGATGAATAGATTTGATCTTTGTAAATCCTTTGTAATGCCTACCTATCTTAACCCTTTTCTATGTTGTTTAATAGGTGATTAAATTGTATGTTGATCATATTGCTTGGATAGATGATGTTGATTGAAATGTGATTATTAAATACGAATGTTATGGCATTGGGTAATTTTACCATTTGCTTTGGTTATTGTTATGTTTTGGGAAGATGTGTGTAACATTTGATTGAGTTTGCAATAAATTTATAGTTGTTTAACCAATGGAAGGCATGTGGAGGAGAACATGTATTTCACTTAGCCATGTTTCACCTTACTTAGTCCCTATGGTCAAATTAGCGACCCTGTGACCTTTGTGTGTGCTAAATTGTTTAATTCTGTAAACCCATCCTACTTAGTGTAGAGTACTAGGACATGTGATGTTGAAACTAATATCTAAATTGATCATGATTCTGTATCCCCTAAGTGTTAGACCTATAAATATGTCTTTCTTGGGTGACTATTTATTGTTGTTTTTGCATTTGCTTGGTATGTGAAAAAATAATTAAATAGTCTTGTTGATATGCTATTAGAATAATTAAAAACAAAAGTATTTGTTTAGTTGAATTAATTGAATTTAGAAATATTGCATTTTGTGTGGAAAGTGATTTTTTGGCACATTTTAGTGAAATTTTAGTGATTTGGGGGAAATAGAATTATATCAAGTTATAATATCTCCTATTAGTTATTTATGAAATATCTAAAGTTAGAAATATATTTTTTAAACAAGGTAAGTTTGAATGTGAAAGGAGGGAAAAGATTATGGGATATTTTATTTCCTAGGTTTTGGCTTATATTTGAAAAGGCATGTTATTTCATTTTTTGTATGTATCTTTTGTCTTGAAGAAAATTGGAGAGAAAAAGGAGGGAACACATTCTTGAAACCCTACCTTTGTGTGGTGATTGGAAAAGCTTAGATTATGGTATGGATTGCTTGTGTATGGAGAATTTGAACTTCCTTGTTATCTTTGGATTGCATTAAAGGTAATCTTCAATTTTTTTTAACTTGTGGAAATACAAGACACATGTTGCTATGGTAATCAGGACACCTGTGGACTTCTTAAAACTAACTTACCAAGCCAAAGATGTAGACTTTCCTATGGGTTTTGTAACATTGAACTCAGTCCTCTAATAAAGTAAAAATGCCAGGAAAGCTAGACATGTAAAGCATTCACAATCCTTCATTAAATCTTAAAAACCACAACAACATTCAAATACATTACATTTAAATAGATGTGAATATAAGGCACATTATCATCCTAAAAGTCTATTGGTGTCTTGATGTGCACTATCGTTTGGACCCTTTAGGAAATAGGTGTTTCAAATTTTTTAGATAAGTTTCCTAATAAAGAATTGTTCCTAGAGGTCTACTTTGTATGCCTAGCATCTTAGTTTGCGTGGTCCTTTGGGTATTTTGTGAAATATTGATCTCCTTATTATTGGAGTACAATCAACACTGAGAGGGGGGGGTGAATCAATGTTGAATCAAAAACTAAGTTATTTATTCCTTATCAAACTTGAAAAGAGATGAATAGATAATCAACCATGACAATATGCATCATCAAATGAAGGAGTCAAATACTGAATATACAAGTATGAAGAACAATGAAATCACACAGAATTGAAACCAGGACACAAAAGATTTCACGAGTGGAAAACCCTCTTAGGGATGAAAAATCACTCAAAACTGCCTCACTGGCTTAATCAAAAGTTCCACTTATTACAAAGCCTCACTGGCTACTTTGTTTAGAAGCACCTACTTCAAGGAGCACCAACACCTAATACATTTAGAAGCACCAACTTCAAGGGCAGCAACCCCTAATACATGAATATGAACATATACAGAGGAAAAACTTTGTTTCTCTACAAATCAAAACCTTCTTCAATCTCTGAAACACATTTATTCACTCAAAATCTTCTTCAATCTCTAACAAATTTGTCAATCTCTGCAAGAACCACTGACTTCAATTGTCTTCAACCTTCAAATAGTGCAAATACTATAATGTCCTACATAAAACTGATCAATCCTCATATGAATATGTAGATATTCTTTTCAAGAACTCATATCAGTGATTAAAATCTCCAAACAAATCATACAAAACTCATACAAAAATTTCCTAGCCCTCATTAATATACTTCACAAATTAATCACCAATCTTCACTCTTTGCAA
Organism: Cunninghamia lanceolata; assembly: GCA_027924645.1. Classification (NCBI taxonomy): domain Eukaryota; kingdom Viridiplantae; phylum Streptophyta; class Pinopsida; order Cupressales; family Cupressaceae; genus Cunninghamia; species Cunninghamia lanceolata. The sequence continues at coordinate 24,021,987 of BSBN01000213.1, read as the reverse complement.
ACACTTATAATTTCTTCACAAAATTGGTAAAACAACATATTGACAGATAGATATACCTCTTATCATCATAAATTTCATCAATCATATCTGCTAAAAGCATCATATCAGACTCACACAGAATTTTACTAGCCCACACTCTTATTAGAAAGCATATAAAACAAGTTGTTTTGCTTTTATAATAAAAAGCCCATCAAATATGATAAGGATAGGCGACCGTTGGCATTCAAATGCCTTTTAAATTCTGACCACCCAATGCAATATTCGCACCCTCATAATAACCTTTGATTTACATTTCACGCTCAAAAACCTTTTTGATTACCTTGTGTCCCAGTGCCCCTAGGAGGTCAAGGTCGGTCACCCAACGAGCAGATAACCCTTAAGATGTGACTTAAGTCACTTGATACCTGCGATAGAAAGTCATTGATAGAATAGGAAAAAAGTGCTCGACGGGTAGTTTAGGGCTTTTAGGATGAGCATTAGAAACTTATATTTAGGGTTTTGTATTATTTTAAAGAATAGAGTCTTAGATATATAATAGTATTTGAGAATTTTGACATTAGGTAACAAACCCTAATTTCTGACAAGGCTTTTTGTAGGTGATATATAGACTTTGATGGTATGGCAGAGTATGAATGAAGATAGGATCCTTGAAAATGGAAGAGAGACTATGTCAAGAGACTATGAATATAGGTCTTTGAATAGAGCTCTTTTAGGAAACCTTAAACCCTTGATAAGAGCATCCTTTCAACCCTTGAAGACACTAGAGCACATGACAACATCCTGATTGCTTGAGACATGAAAACAAGAGCATACCTTGTGAAACAAGAACATACCTTGTGACCATATTATTTTGACATCAATGGAAAGACAACCATTATGCCTCATGCAAAACTTAACCAACTCCCCCTTTGGCTTTGCATTGATGTCAAAACACTTAGCATTGAAGACCATTAACAAGCAATCTATCTCCCCCTTTTTGGCAATCAATGGCAAAGACTGCCCTTCAATACAATCATAAAGTAAGATCAGCATATATAGAGAGAATATACTATCCTCAGACTGAAGGATCCGCACCGAATTACTTTGTCCTCTGTCCTTTGTTTGCTGACCCCCTATCTCACATGGTTTAGAAGAGGAAATAAAATGAAATACAGTCCAAAATGAAATTGTCCTCTGACTGTCCTCTGATTGTATTCAATGCTATCCTCTATCCTCTATCTTCATTCAATATTGTTCTCTGTCCTCTGACTGCTAACTAAAAACATCACTCTAAGAATATATCCTCTAGCCTCTAGCTCCCCCTGTCTCATGAGTTATAATAATATGAAAGAACACTAAAATTTAACACTGCCACATAGTCATAATAGTCCTCAACATTCTTGTCTATGCATGCAGTCTATGCAAACTATTCTGATCATACCATCTTTGAAGACCCTTGGCTTGATGATTTTCACAATCAAAGCTTAAAAAAAAACACAGTCCAAACTATGCCCAATGCATACTTATCAAAACTGCCACAACTAAGACTATCATAACAAAAAAAAGGTTCAAAATTGTATATACATCAATGTTCATACAAAATTTGTCTTCTATCTGCATATGGAGATAACCTCTTCCTACTAATCTTTTGAACCTGAATGTATACCATAACAAACCATGAAGAAATGCTACCCCTTCTATTTCAAACACCAATATACAGAGATATAGTCCTACAATTTATCATAACTTCCTTGTAACTTATGAAAACTTTGAAAATAAAAACAATACAATTGACTGGATTTCAAGACTTCATAAGACAAACAATTACTCCCCCCTGAATCCAACATCAGTATGAACTCATTGAAGAGAGGAAAGTGATAAAACCCTAAGCCTCTATCTCAAGGACTCAAACACTTCTTTAGGCAATGGTTTTGTAAAGATATCAGCCAATGGATCAGAGGTATGAACATAATCCAACACCACATCATTTGCAAGTACCTTTTCTCTTAGAAAATGATATCTAATGGCAATATGCTTGGTCCTACAATGCATGACTGGATTCTTGGACATATTAATAGAACTTGTATTGTCACAAAGAATAGGTACAATTTTAGATACCTCCACTTTGATGTCTTGAAGTGATTGAACCATCCAAAGAACCTAGGTACAACATGAAGATGCTGCAACATATTCAGCTTCAATAGTAGATAAAGAAACACAATCTCACTTCTTACTATGCCAAGCTACCAATCTACCACCAAGAAAGAAGGCTGCTCCACTTGTGCTCTTTCTGTCATTAGGACAACCTGCCCAATCAACATCTGTATATGCAAGAAGAGTGAAATCATTGTGTCTAGGATACCACAATCCAAAATCAAGAGTACCTTTAAGGTATCTAAATATCCTCTTAACAACATTTAAATGAGATTGTTTAGGAAATGCTTAAAATCTTGCCACCAAGCAAACTGCCTACATGATATCAAGCCTAGAAGTAGTTAGATATAGGAGGTTGCCAATCATGGATCTATACAAAGATTGTTCTACTTCAAGTGAATCATCATTTTTGCTTAGTTTGTACCCAATTTCCATAGGTGTACCAACTGGTTTACATTCATCCATTTGAAACTTCTTAAGCATTTCTTTGGCATACTTGACTTGTGAGATAAAAATCCCCTTTTCAAGTTGAGAAACCTTTAAACCAAGGAAGAAAGACAATTCTCCAATCATAGACATCTCAAATTTTGATTTCATAATGTTAGGAAAGGAATGGCTCATATCATCATTATTGCTTCCAAAAATGATATCATCAACATAAACTACTACAACCAAAATATCCTCACCTTTGGCAATATAGTACAAATTACTGTCCACACCCCCTTTAGTAAATCCTTGCTCTTGCAAGTACTTATCCAGCCTAAAGTACCATGCTCTTGGGGCTTGTTTCAAGCCATACAAGGCCTTTTTCAACCTGTAAACATAATCTGATTTGTCTTTGCATTCAAAACCTTCAGGTTGCTCCATGTAAACTTCTTCAAGATCACCATTTAGAAAGGCTGATTTGACATCCATTTGGAACACCTTGAAATTCTTATAAATTGAAAAAGCTAAGAACATTCTTATTGCCTCTAGTCTAGCAATAGGTGGAAAAGTTTCATCAAAATCAATCCCCTAAATTTCAGAGTAACCTTTACAAACCAATCTAGCTTTATTTCTAACAACTTTGCCCTTATCATCAAGTTTGTTTCTAAAAACCCATTTTGCACCAATAACATTTTTACCTTCAAGTCTAGGAACAAGCTCACATGTCTTGTTCTTCTCTATTTGATTCAATTCCTCTTCCATAGCTTTAATCGAAGCTTCATCCTTGCTGGCTTCCACATAGGTTTTTGGTTCCATTTCTGATATCAAACATACATGTGCTTGATTACTTGCAGCAGCAAGTCTTCTTCTTGTTAACACACCAATATCTTTATCTCCAATAATCAGCTCTTGTGGATGATCTCTTTGCAATGTCTTTGAAGGATTTTTTCCTTTAGTTTCAATAGGATTTTTAGGAGTTTCTTCTTCCACTTGAACTTCCTCTTCTTTTTCTGAATGATGATCTTCTTCTTCTTTGCCTTGAATCATCTGCACATAAGGCTACATACCTTCATCTACTTTGATATTAGTGCTTTCCATTACTCTTTTGAGTCTTTTTTTAAAACATTTATAGGCTTTACTATGTGTAGAGTAGCCTAGAAATATGCCCTCATCACTCCTAGACTCAAAACTCCCCAAATTATCATCATCTCTCTTAATGAAGCATTTACTACCAAAATTTTTAAAGTAACCAACATTGGCTGACCTACCATACCATAATTCATAAGGAGTATGGTTAGATTTTACCCTCAATTGTACTCTATTTAGACTGTATACTGTTGTATGAATAGCTTCCTTCCAATAAGTATTGGGTAGATTTGCATCATGAAGTAATGCCCTTGCCATCTCCTTCACAGTTCCGTTCTTCCTTTCAGCTACTCCATTCTGTTGTGGAGTTCTAGGAGCTGAAAATTGTCTTTTGATCCTATGTTTCTCACAATATTCTTCAAACTTCTTGGATGTGTACTCTCCACCCTTATCTGACCTTAGACATTTGAGCTTGAAATCTAATTCCTTTTCAACCATTTTCTTAAAGATCCCGAATCTGTCAAAGGCTTTTGATTTGTGCTTCAAAAAGGTCACCTAGGTCATTCTAGAAAAGTCATCAATAAAGAGCATAAAATATCTTTCACCACCTAAAGCCTTAGTCCTTGTAGGTCCACACAAATCTAAATGAACAAGTTGTAGAGGCTTAGAAGAAGAATACTCTTTAGATTTAAAACTGACCTTAGTTTCTTACCAAATTGGCATTCTTTGCAAGTAGTATTGCTTGGCTTGGAGATGTTAGGTAGATTTCTTACATTTTGATTTTTGTTGATCATCTCAAGATTATCAAAATTTACATGACCAAGTCTTCTATGCCATGGCCAACTTTCTTCAACTTGACCCATGAAGCAAATATGTCCATTTGCACTTCTATTTTCAGTCTCATGAAGATTATAGATGTTTCCACTTGTTCTTAACCCTGCTGCAACAACCTTTCCTATTTTCTTTTTGATTTCACAACCATGAGAATTAAAAACAACATTGAATCCATTGTCACAAATTTGAATGAAACTTAATAGATTGTGTTTTAAGCCTTTAACATAATATACATCATGTAATGGAGTCTCACCATCTAAAAGAATAGTACCTTTTCCTTTGATCAAAATGCAAACATTGTTACCAAACATGACTGAACGTTTTGTATGATCTTCAAGCTTGATGAATTTGCTTTTATCTCCTATCATATGATTAGAACATCCACTATCTATAACCCATTTCTCTTTCTTCATGGCATGAAAGGTAGTTTGAACAATCATAGCTTCAACATTCTTGCTCATTATCTTGGGTTTCCAAACAAGTATTTTCTTATTAGCACTTGAAGAGGACATTTTGGAAAGAGCAGTCATCCTAGTTTGCTGCACTTGTAGGTTAGATCTACAAAATTTGGCTATGTGCCCAAAATTATTGCAATTGAAACACCTCAATCATCTTAAGAACACAAAAGGATTCCTTCTCAAAAAAATTACTCTTCTTCTAAAATCAAACCTGCACTGATTTGCTTTATGTCCATACTTGTTACAACCAAAGCAATAACCAAGAAAATGCATATTATACCTTAAAGAATCACTTCTTTTGAAGTTTTCTACTTTCTTGATACTTTTGTTGTTGATATCAGCATGTTGAAGATTCTTGGAGTATGAGCATTGTCCTTCTTCAAACCCCAGATGGCCAGTTTTGTCTTTGAAGCCTTTTTGTTTTTCCAAGAGATCTTCAAGTTCGTCACTGCTGCTACACATATCAAGTCTTCTTAAGACTACAATTTCAGCTTCTAGAGTATGACACTCTTTGACTTTGGCATCTAACTCCTTTCTTGTAACATAAACAACTATTTTCCTCTCCTCAAGACACAATTTTAGGTCTGCAATTTGTTTCTCATAATCAGTAACTTTGCTGATCATAATTTCATTGTCCTTTTGAAATTGATTTCTTTGAGCAATTGCCTCCTTTTTGAGCTTCTTAACTTCTCCAAGAGCACATTTCAACTCACCTTCAAGATCAACCACTGCTTCATCATTTTTAAATTGATCTTCACCTTTATTATCCTAATTTTCATTTATGATAGCCATGAATAAGGTCTCTGCACCTTCCTCAAGTGACTCCTCTAAATCACTATCAGTTATATCAGCATATTTTATGAACAAACTATTCTTCTTTTTGAAATTGCTTTTCTTCTTGGGATTGAATTGTTTCTTATTTTCTTCTTCATCACTATCTAGATTCTTATAAGAACATTGAGCAGCAAAGTGTCCTATCCTACCACACTCATAACACTTGAATGGTAGTTTACCTTTATATTTTCCTGCTGGCCCCTTTGTCAATCTGCTAACAAAGGAAGACTCCTGATCATCATCTACCTCTTCTAAATTAGACTTTATCTCTTTCTCCTTTTTGACTGATTTGAATGTGACTTCTTTACTTGATGGAGTTTCATTACAAACCCTCATCTCAAAAGTAGTAAAGGTACCATGAAGTTCATCAAAGGTCACTTTGCTCAAGTCTCTCTCTTCTACTGTAGAAACCTTGGACTCATATTTAGGAGTTAGAGTCCTTAAAACCTTGGTTACAACTGCCTTTTCTTCTAAGGTATCACCCAAACCTCTAATAGCATTAACAACTTCTTGAACCCTAAGAAGATAATTAGCCACCTTTTCATCATCATTCATTCTAAGACTTTCAAATTTAGCTCTGTATGATTGTAGCTTTGCTTCTTTGATTTTTTCATCTCCCTAATAGATATTAGATAGCTTATCCCAAATAGCCTTAGTTGACTTACAATCCATAATTTTGACAAGTATCTCATTGGACAAACCACAATAGATTTCATTTTTGGCCATAGCATTGTTATCATAGGCCTTCTTCTCATCAGGAGTTGAAGGAGTATTTGTTGCTTTACACTCAGTTTCTATAGCAGCCCAAACATCATAGCCCAAGGAAGACAAATATGACTCCATCCTAAATTTCCAGAAAGCATAATTAGACCCATCAAATAAAGGTGCTTTAAATGAAGAAAATCCTTCTTGACTTGCCATGACTAGTACTCCACTTATAAGACCTACCCAAGTTGATTAAGCTTCTATAGGGAACCTATGCTTTGATACCACTTGTTGGAGTACAATCAACACTGAGAGCGGGGGGGGGGGGGGGGGTGAATCAGTGTTGAATAAAAAACCAAGTTATTTATTCCTTATCAAACTTGGAAAGAGATGAATAGATAATCAACCATGATAATATGCATCATCAAATGAAGGAGTCAAATACTGAATGTACAAGTATGAAGAACAATCAAATCACACATAATTGAAACTAGGACACAAAAGATTTCACGAGTGGAAAACCCTCTTAGGGATAAAAACCACTCAAAACTGCCTCACTGGCTTAATCAAAAGTTCCACTTATTACAAAGCCTCACTGGCTACTTTGTTTAGAAGCACCTACTTCAAGGAGCACCAACCCCTAATACATTTAGAAGCACCAACTTCAAGGGCACCAACCCCTAATAGATGAATATGAACATATACAGAGGAAAAACTCTATTTCTCTACAAATCAAAACCTTCTTCAATCTCTTCAATCTCTAAAACACATTTATTCACTCAAAATCTTCTTCAATCTCTGACAAATTTGTCAATCTCTGCAAGAACCACTGACTTCAATTGTCTTCAACCTTAAAACATTACAAATACTATAATGTCCTGCATAAAACTGATCAATCCTCATATGAATATGTAGATATTCTTTTCAAGAACTCATATCAGTGATTAAAATCTCCAAATAAATCATACATAACTCATACAAAATTTCTTGGCCCTCATTAATATACTTCACAAATTAATCACCAATCTTCACTCTCTATAAACACTTATAATTTCTTCACAAAATTGGTAAAATAGCATATTGACAGATAGATATACCTCTTATCATCATAAATCATCAATCATATATGCTAAAAGCATCATATCGGACTCACACAGAATTTTACTGGCCCACACTCTTATTAGAAAGCATATAAAACAAGTTGTTTTGCTTTTATAATCAAAAATCCCGTCAAATTTGATAAGGATAGGCGACCATTAGCATTCAAATGCCTTTTAAATTCTGACCACCGAATGCAATATTTGCGCCTTCATAATAACCTTTGATTAACATTTTGCACTCAAAAACCTTTTTATTATGTCTTGGTGCCCCTAGGAGGTCGGGGTTGGTCACCCAATGAGTAGATAACCCTTAAGATGTGACTTAAGTCACTTGATACCTGTGATAGAAAGTCACTGATAAAATAGGAAAAAAGTGCTCGATGGGTAGTTTAGGGCTTTTAGGATGAGCATTAAAAACTTCTAATTAGGGTTTTATTTTATTTTAAAGAATAGAGTCTTAGATATATAATAGGATTTGATAATTTTGACATTAGGTAACAAACCCTAATTTCTGACAAGGCTTTTTGCAGGTGATATATAGACTTTGATGATATGGTAGAGTATGAATGAAGATAGGATCCTTGAAAATGGAAGAGAGACTATGTCAAGAGACTATGAATATATGTCTTTGAATATAGCTCTTTTAGGAAACCTTAAACCCTTGATAAGAGCATCCTTTCAACTCTTGAAGACACCACACCACATGACAACATCCTAATTGCTTGAGACATGAAAACAAGAGCATACCTTGTGAAACAAGAACATACCTTGTGACCATAACATTTTGACATCAATGGAAAGACAACCATTATGCCTCATGCCAAACTTAACACTTATACCCAACCTTTGGCGTGTGTGTGTGCACCAAGGTCTTCTTGTCATGTCTATAGCCTTTTGGATGCATGTTCTTGGTTTTGGAGGTTCTGGGATGTATTGTCATAAAGTCTCTATCATCTCTCTTTTTTTGTGAGCATGGGTGGTTTTCAAAGTAAGATGTGAAGGACTCAAAACAACACAAGGTAAAATAAAACATGAAAGATAAACAAACAAGTGTATATACCTTCAACCTTGAACCATTCCTCCTCCTTGATAGAGTCGAGGAAGCATGCACCCATATGCAACCTAGCTATACTCAATGATGCTATATAATGTGGATTGCTCTAATAAAACCAACACAAAACCTTAATTGCAATGGAGGCAAATGAACAAAGATTTGGACAACATATGGCTACTTGAAAATGATGTGTTGAAAATGGCTTGGAGGGGGGTTTATTTATAGATTTTATATGAGATGGATGAAGGGCTGAGATTAAGAGGTGGGATGAACATATGAGATTAAAAGGTTCCTAGGTCAAATAGGAATGAGAGGTGGAATGACTAGATGAGATTAAAAGGTGGAGGATAAGATTAATGGTTGAGATTGAATCCTAGGGCATCTTCATGTGAATGGTGGAGATTAAGAGGTGAAGTTGAATTTTGTTGTTTTGTCCTTTTGTGAGAATTTTTAATTTGTTTTATTTGTAAGGTGAGTGAGGTTGAAGATAAGTGACAAGACAATTAATTAAATAATATGAATTATTTAATTAATTGTTGGAGAGGGGTTAAATGAGGTTTAAGATTAATTAAATGAGATTTATTTAGTTAATCATGGCTATAGAAAAGTTAGTGGGATAAATTAATTTATTTTAGGTGATGGAGACTAAGGTTTAATTAATTAAATAAAATGTGATTTATTTAACTAATAATGGATGAAGACAAAGGATTAATTAAAAGTTATTTAGTTAATCCATGATGGGGGAAATAGAATTAATTAAATAAAAATAATTTATTTAATTAATTTAAATGGTGAAGGAGGTCATGTTAGTGTGAAGGTGATGACATTGAAAATAGTGGTGAAGGCTTGGTCATTTTCCAGTGTCTACATTTTGCCCCTCTTTGATATGGCATCGTGACTAAGCAGGAGTGGCGTCATATCAAAGAAAATAGATTTTGCCCCAGTCGACTGAAGGGATGACGAAGGTGGGAGGAGGTATGCCTCAAGAGGTCGGTTGGAAAAAAATAAATTTTTAGGTGAACTCTTGAAAAGAAGAAATGGTGGTGGATAAGAGATACAAGATGAAAAATTGAGTCATAGGAAAGAATAATGGAGAAAAATGGACATGGTATGAGGCCTAGGGGTGAAAAACTAGGTTAGAGATTAAAAAAAATTAGGGTTGGGGGACCTATAAATAGGGCTAAGGGGGGACCATAAGCCTCATTTTCACACACAACTGTTTGAGATTAGAGTAAAGGAGCACAGGTGAGATGGTGGGCATTCCATGACACAAGCATTGTGGGGAGCAGGTTCGAATGGACTAGAGACCTTGAGGCTTATGCATTGTAGTATGTACCTAATCTCAGGTCCCTAGGGGTAGATTAGGATCAATAAATGTGCCATAAATGTGGGTAGAAGTAGGTTAGATCAAATGCACTAAGATGCTAGATTGACACTTTTGAGTCATGATTAATGTATTTGTAGGGTTGCTTAGCACTTTTGCCGTGAAATCATGCTTTTGAAAGTGGATTAGCGCTTTTGTCACACATTAGCACATATGCTAGGGAAATGCACACTTTTGCAAAATTGGCACACATACGTAGGGTAGATTAGCTCTTTTTCCTAGAGTGGTATTTACGCTGGAGGGATTAGCGCTTGTGTGATGAAGTCATGCTTTCGTTGAATGAGATAGCACATTTGCTTAGGATAGCATATGCATAAGGGCAATTAGTGCATTTTCCTGATGAGGCATCTATACAGGATAAGATAGCACATTTGTTGAAAGATGGTGCTTGCACGGAGTGGGATAGCACATTTGTAGAAAGGTGTACTTGTGTGGGTTAAGATAACATATTTGTTGAAAGATGCATTTGCACGGGGTAGGATAACACATTTTACTACTAGAAAAGGTAGACTAAAGTGAATGATAGAAAATTTGCTGATATGGTCAGGATGGATGCAAGTGTAGTCGAATCCTATTCAGTCATAGAAGAGGAGACCTCCTATGATGAAGCTAAGGGAGAAGCTAACAAAGGTGGACAAGGAGTTCCTAGGTGTGATTGGACCATATATTGCTTATATGCTAGAGATTCATGCACATCAAGGAATGATGATAGCTTTGGTGGAGCGGTGGCAGAGTGAAATGGGTACATTCCTCTTACTGACTGGTGAGATGATGATCACCATTAAGGATGTGTGGAGGATATTACAGATCCTGATTCATGGAGAGCTAGTGGTATATGACTTGGATAGGGGAGTGATAACTTTAGAGTGGGTTTTTACATCAGATGACCTATCGCTGGATGAGACCAAGTCAGAGATAGATGGAGAGATGTAATGATTGAGCTAGATGAGTTGCCCCTATTTGTAGCATGGCTAATATTAGGGTTTCTTGCACCAGATAGGAGCTCACAAGGGTTTCTAGTTGAATGGGGGAAATTCTTGGAGAGGATGTTGGAGGAGATTGTTGTCTATGCCTAGGGATCATGTGTTTTAGCACATTTATATCATGATATGCATGTAGCGGTGTATAGATTAGGATAGAGCTTCAGTTGTGGTGTGACGCTCTTGCACATTTGGGCCTAGGAGCACATTGTAGTGACATGACCAATAGTGGACAAGTCAAGGGGAGAGGGTTGCCCCTATGTGTATGCTTATGGTAGGGTTTTTCAACACCAAAGATTAGGAGATATGGGATATTAGAGGCGAGCATTGGATAACTTGGACATAATGGTGTGGAGGCCATGGAGAGACTATGAGGATTGGGAGGATGATGGACAACATTTGATATATACCCAATAGACTAGGTACATCATGGGGTGGACACCACAAATCATAGATAGATATATGCCCGACTAGGTACTAAGACAGTTTGGGATACCACAAATTGTGTAGAGGCATGAGGCTATATTACCTCATGTTACTAGAGAGGCATGTGACTAGAGAGTGCTAATTGATCTTGCTATGATGGTTGTAGAGTTTCATGAATTGGTACTAGTTCCTTTGGTGCCACAGGTCAAGGTGATAGATGCAGGGATGATAGAAGAGTATAATGCATGGTGGGGTGGGTAGCAACTGACATGGCTTATGATTCCTAGTGGGCAGATGGTGCTAGCACTAGCGGGAGGAGAAGATGATGTAGGAGCATGTCGAGTGTGACAAAGAGTAGAGGTGGTGGTGGTAGAGGCTAGAGAGAGGGAGGGAGTTGGAGAGGTTGTTATTTGTGGTGTGGATGAGGGAGAAGAGGGGGAGGAGTTGGGTACTTTGGAGGTAGTGTGAACCTAGTTAGTGTTGGTGATGTTGAAGTTGGACAGTGTACAAGAGGAGCTAGTGGATACATAGGTTGAGAGGGACATCTTTTAGGCAAAGTTGGATAGAGCATAGGGGATTTTGGCCAAAATATAGAGACAGATAGAGGAGCTCACTCAGGCATAGGCATAGGTAGGGGGAGAGAGAGGAGATACTGGGGAGATAGCCTGAGTCATGCAAGAGAGGGATATGACAATTACAAAGAGATGCAACTATTGCTATGAGGTAAAGGGCAGAGGAACAGGAGGCATGAATTCACCAGGAGCATGACCTAGCTCACCAAATGGTGGCTGCATAGGGGATTTGATAGATATGGATAGGGGATTTGATAGAGGATGAAGTACTATTAGACCTTATATCAGCTAGTAGTCTTGGAGGATCAGAGGCAACCAATTTTTGAGGCACAAAGTTGGTCAGGGATGTCACGATCAGCTAGGATGGGTCCTTTAGTCATGGGGCCTCCACCACAACAACTGCCACCACCATCATCAACACCATTAGGAGAGGGGAGATTGAGTTAGTCATATATGGAGTGATCTTAAATGATATTTTGTATGTGTTGACCCTTTTTTTCCTCTGACCAGAGCCAAATAGTCAACCTGGTATTTTCCTTGAAAAGCCTTTGGGAAATGTTGCCTAAATATGAAAAATGCGAAATTGCCAAAAAAACCTTACCATTGGAAAGAGATGGAAAAAATAGGCAGGTTTGCTTTTTACATCACCCTGAAATTCAGCCAAATAAAGAAGTTATTGATGGTCAAAGTTTTGGTCAACCTACAGTTCAAATATACATTTAGCGGGCTTGCAAATTTATATCGGCCTTAGAAAATATGAAAAAATTTAAGTTGTATACATTTTTTGGATGTATATAGGGTCAAGGAAATGTATATACATTTAGGGAATCTTCCACAGATTCTTAGAATATTCACTAAATGTATATTGGGTCTGCATGTATATAGGGGCTTGTATATTTAGATATACAAATGGAGATACAAAGAAGTGTGCAATGCAATATACAAGGCCGACAGACATACATATGCTATAGTGAATGTACGTTTGCCGAAATGTACAAGGCCAAAATATGCATTTGCTATAGTGCCGCAGAGGGAGATACAAATGCTGGGTCCCATGGAGATACAAAGGATCACATGAATAGTGCTTTGTATATCGGCTTGTATGTTCTCACATGCAAACCAATATACAAAGTAGATATACAATCCAGACCTAAATATAGGTTTCAATTGGTTCTATAAAGCTTTCAGGTCCGCCTTGTATATATAGGTGTTTGTATATTTCGCACATGCAAGGAAACATACAAACTGAAAGATACATTGCGGGCATATTCCATAGAGATTCCCTGTTTGTATGTAAGGGAGTTTGTATATTTGCGTTTGTATATCCGCATATACAAACAAATGTGCATATTTTATAGTGCCGAAGAGGGAGATACAAATGGTGGGTCCCGCGCATATACAAGCAAGATTGTATGTTTCGGCATACAAAGGGAGAGTGAATAGTGGAGTGTATATCGGCTTGTATGTTTGCACATACAACCCGATATACAAGACAATATACAAAGGGGTTTGTATATCAGGAATGTACAAACAAAGATGCAAGTCAGACATACAAGCCGGACCCGATAGAGCAATCTTATACAGTGAATGGCCATTTGACATCTGACTTGTATGTATATGCGGCTTGTATTTTCGCGCATACAAGCAAATAAACAAGGAAAAGACATACAAGCCAGACTTCAAATAGAGGTAAATTTTGGCATATTTAGGTGTCAGGTCCATGGCTTGTATATCACGCATATACAAAGAGATATACAAAAGGAAGTGATACAAGCTGGACCCGACAGGGCAATCAAATATACTTAATGGTCTTTTGGGGTCCGACTTGTATGCATATGGCGCTTGTATATTGTGATATACAAGTCAAAGATGCATTGCGATATACAAGGCGGATTTGAATCAAGGATCAGTTTTGGCACATAAGAGTTTGGAGTCCACTTTGTATGAATAAGTGTTTGTATATTTTGCAAATACAAAGAAATGTACAAGGAGAGAATATACAAGCTGGATTTGGCAGAACAATGAAAAGCAGCTAAATGGTGTTTTGGGGTCCGCAGCTTGTATTTTGCACATGCAGAAGATGGAACTACAAGAGGTGGGGTCCGCTGAGGTACAAGCACATTGTATGTATTTTTCACCTTGTATATATGAGTGTTTGTATATTTTGATATGCAAGGCAAGATACAAGCTAACATACAAGTGGTAGGGCCCACAATATACAAGGGGAAATTGTATGTATATGCAATTTTTGAAATACAAAGGGATGTATAGGGGCTGATATGCAAAGTGCCATGTATGCGTAGGAGGAGTTGAAGGATGAGTTTTTGAATGTTGATTCAGGCGCCAAGATGTAGCGATATACACAGAAATGCAAAAACGATATATACAGGCAGTTGACCGAAAGTTTAACCGCCTGTGTCTCCTCCATTTTGGCAAATTTTGGCATGCTCCAAGAGGCAAAGTTGCATATTTTGGTCCCCTCTTTCATTTGGTAGGGTTTTTAGGAGCTTTGTCACTTTTCAAATTTCAAATCTAGAGTTGGATATTTTGGATGACTGGACGTTTCAGCGACTTCTTGAATAAGATATAGATAGTTTTTGCATTCATTGCTGCAGGTAAGGGAAGTTGCTTGCATTCATGGTCAAAATATCTCCTCACTAATGTGTTGGCTGAAGATTGGCGATGAGTAAGCAGCTGAAATAAAGACTTGAAATATCTCCCATCTGCCCAGTGCCAGATTTTGATGCCATAACTGTTGTGGTTGGACAGTCGTCGATTGAGATATTTTTCTATGACAACTCTTTGAGCAAATTTTTGTAACTGACTTAGGATAGTTTTGGAATGCTATAAGTATGCATTCGAATGTTGTAAATAAGGTTGGAAATTTTTTGGCATTAAGGCTCTTCTGTTTTCAAACAAGGTTTTCATATGCTATAACTGTGCCTTTCCATTGAATATATGCAAGTTAATTTTACCTCTTTACTAATTTTTCTAGTTCTGTGTGAATCTGTGTACGGCTGTCTATGAATGTTTCATTCCTCTCAACCATATTGCTTCTCACCTCTGCTAGAGTCATCTAATCTGTGTATACCTACTTGCTGTATTTGATTACATTGTGCATCTTCTCAGTGTTGTGAAAATTTATTTTAATCTGGTGTATCACCCCTTTATTTTTCAAGCTTTTATTTCATTTCCATTACAAGCTTTCTCTCTCCCTTTTCCCCTCAAAATTTAGTAGTGTTAGGTGATAACTAGATAAGGAAGCTGACCTTCTCTAGAGGTTTAGTCTCATTAGCAAAGTCCCACACTTAGAGATCATTCCCATGTTATTCCAGTTTGTAGAGGTTTCACAACTGTATGCAAGGGTGCAAAACTAGGTGATAACAACTTTGGCATGCCCGGTGGGACTCAAGAGGTCAGAGTAACAATCAAATTAGCAACCATTATTGCTGGTTTTGATGTGCAACCAATAATTGTAGACCTTTAAGAGGTTAAAATTTTCACATATGGCGACTCAGACTGAGGAAAGACAAACATACCAGTTTTGCTGATACATGTTTTATGAGAAAGGTACAAACTAGGAGTTCAAGTTCAAGTCCATTCGAATATTTGCAGCTCTCTTCACCTAGAAGATAGAGCAGAGCTGTAGCAAGGACTCTAGTTTCCAAAAGAGTACAGTCAACTCCACCAGGTTTCAGACCAGTTGCTTCTGTACTTCCTGTAGTAACTCAAGCAAATCTACCTACCACTCTTCAGATGGTGAGAAATCAACCATTCGTGACTTTCAATGGGGGTAGTCCTTTGAATCTAACGGTGTATAATGTGATACCAACGGCAGCTTTGAAGAATCTACCCTATTTCACAAGGGAAAATTAGACTACTCTGATCGAGCACATTAGAGACATAGCGTCTCTATGTGGGGTTCATCATGTCACTCAGGAGAATGTAGCCATTAGATTGCTGGCTGCCTCTTTCAAGGGGAAGGCATTATAGTGGTTCAGGAGTCTACCAGTGCAAACTATTACAACTTGGGATGATCTAGGAGAGAAATTAAACAAACAATTTCAAGACAGATTATCTATAATTGGTTGAACAGATGACCACTATAAAGAGAGCTCCTCAGGAGCAAATGATGGATTTTAACTTTAGATTTCAAAAGACATGGGACAGAATCCCTACCATGGTAAGACCTCCAGCTGAATATGCATTTGTATATTTTTTGAAAGCCCTAAATAGTGATATTTCAGTAATGATTCAATCACTAGGAGGTAATAGTTTACCAGATGCTTATGAATTAGCAATTAGGGCAGAGAATAATCTGATTCAGGCCAGAAAAATAGCACCCAGACCACCAGTGCCCATCTTTCCTGAGATTCAGGCTTCTATGCCTTTGTCAATTCTATGTTTTACCCCTATGCCTACTATTGTAGCATTACCTAATACTGTCAATTCTGAACCTTCTGCCCCTAGTTCATCTCAAGAGTTGAGAGAGATTAAAAATAGTCAACAAAAGATTGAGGGTATCCTTCAAACTTTTGGAAACGAACTGGTAAACATAAAGAAGCAACAGTCCCAGAGGCCCTTTCAGCCTTATCAGCAATCTAGCTAGGGACAGAATCAACCATTTCAAGGCCAAAATCAGCCGTATCAAGCTAATAGGCCGCCTTATCAAAGCAACTATCAAGGTGCCAGATAGAATGTAAATCAAAGGCCTTTTCTGCCTTATAATCTAGCACATATTAACACTATAAGGGACCTTGTCCCTACTCAGAACAACCTAGCAGTTGAATATGAGTGGTGCTACCCGTGCAATCAGCCACACAGTCAAGCAGCTTGCTCAAATGGAGTCAGAAATCAGGCTTTAATGGTGCAAAATGTGTCAGCCTCACAGCCAAGTACACCAAATGATGGGGCTGTGCAACAACATGAACAACCTCAGAGTGATTTTGCTTTCATGAACTGGCAGGAAGGTGAATTTTGTGGCATAAACAGTGATAACACCTTAGTTGCAGCAAATACAAGAGTAAATAAAAGGGGTTATGAGGTAGAACAAGCAACAAATAAAGGAAAAGTATCTGCTGATGTTCCTGCACCCCAAATTCCCCATATTCTACAAAGAAATGACCCAGCAAAAGTAAGGGAGATGCCTCGTTTGCAACCAGATGTCGCTGCTACAAAATCTTGAATCAGAAGGTGAGTGCCATTCCACCTTTCAATATTACTGAAAATATGAAAAAGATGAATGTGACAATGTCTATGTGGGATTCTTTAGCCATCCTGGGCTAAAAAGACCTATTACAATCTACCTTGTCTGATTTGAAGGTGCCCAAAGATACAACTATTGACCCAAATAGGGTTGTCCTTACTAATTCCTTTGAGGACAATAGTAAACAGCCTAACAAAAGTACTAAGCCACTCCCATTCTATATATCATTGATAATTGGAGATAAATTAGTTCATAATTGCATGGTGGATAGTGGAGCAAGCAGTTCTGTGATGCCTAAACAAATTGCAGACCAATTAGGGCTCAAGTACTAGCCTCTTGAGAAGGGTGTGCTCCAATTAGATGGCACAGCTGTTAGTACTGTGGGTGTACTAAAAGACCTAGGTCTTACTCTACATACCTATCCCAATGTTTCCATCTTCCAAGAGGTCTTCATTATTGATTTGCCTCCCTATTTTGCCATGTGCCTATTAAGAGAATTCACAGCCAAAATAGGAGGATACCTATCCTCTGACTAGTCCCATATGTTTTTTAGGACCAGATATGGCACTAAGGTGACCCTAAGATCTGAATTAGTTTCAAATCATCACATAGAGCCCTATACACCAAGTGTGGTTAATGCAAATCACATTATTTCTAATGATCCTGAACTTGTGGCGGCTCAAGAGTTACAAGCTGAGAGTATACCAGAAATGTTATTAAGGGAATGGTCCTCAGAAGATGTTGTAGATGATCCTGAAGCATATATTCAAGAAAATTGTATGGGGGTCTATATACTGCATGAGCCTGGGGCAGCAATTCCAAGTATGGTAAAGGATGCAGAACAACAGATAGAGCAGCAAGGAGAATTATGGAAAATGTACTTTGATGGCTCAAGGAGCAGAAATGTATCCAGTGGTGGTGCAATGCTGGTGTCACCATAGGGTGAAAAATATTATGCTGCTTTCCATTTTGCCTTCTCATGCACCAATAACACTACTGAATATGAGGGGCTAATCCAGGGATTGCAATGGGCAAGAAGGAAGAAAATTGGCTGTTTGCAAGTATTTGGGTATAGTGAACTAATTGTAAATTAGGTAAGAGGATTGCATCTTACCAAAAATGATACCTTGAAGTGCTATAAGCATAGGGTATGGAACATAATTGAGGAGTTTGATGCTTTTAATCTGATTTCCATTCCAAGAAATCAAAACTCCCATGCTGATAGATTGGCTGCAATTGGGGCACAATTTGACATCCCTAGTGACATTCAAAAGGAGAAAATGCAGCCTCATGTAAAAATAGTTGACAGACCCTCTATCCCTGACAATAATGCTCATTGGCAGGTCTTTGAAAGTGATGAACAGATTCTGAGATTCCTGTTAGAGGAAGATGAGTTTTCCATGATGAATCAGGATAAACTCAAACAACAGTATGGGAATGATCAGATTATTCAGCTAAAGAAAAACAAGCTGCCCAAGAGATTGGTGACTTTAGAGTCTATTTTTGGCACGATGATCAGATGAAGAAGACTAAGACCGGTATGCAAATAAAAGGGGAACATTATGAGGAGTTAGAAATTTTTAAGGGAAAACTCCTCAAAATAGGTAAAATCTGTTCAGTTGAGGATAGGAGAGCTTTTATTGCTCTTTGTCAGGAATTTAAGGAGGTATTTGCTTGGGATTATTCAGACCTAAAGGGATTTGATCCTTATATTGCCCAGCACACCATAGAATTGGAACCAGGTGCAAAGCTTGTAAGGCAGAGGCAGAGGCCCCTAAATCCAAAGCTAGAGCCCCTGATGATTAAAGAATTAACTAAGCTAATTGAGGGAAAGATCATTTTTCCCATCAAGCATACTTCTTGAGTCTCAAACCTTGTCCCTGTGAGGAAGAAGAATGGAGAAATTAGGCTGTACGTTGATTTCAGGGACCTAAACAAAGCCTCCCTAAAAGACCACTACCCACTTCCATCAATGGAGTAGATTTTACAAGTAGTGGCTGGCTCGGAGAGATTTTCTTTGCTTTACAAATTTTCTGGTTACAATTAGGTGTTCGTCAAGGAGGAGGATCAGTTCAAAACTGTTTTCACTACCAAGTGGGGCACCATGGCCTACAGGAGGATGCCTTTTGGTCTCTCTAACACTAGCTCGACCTTTCAAAGAGCCATGGATATGGTGTTCAAGGGTTTGCTATACAAACTGGTGTTGGTGTACTTAGATGATATAACAATTTTTTCCAAGAATGCATTTGAGCATTTATCCCACTTAAGGCAAGTTTTTGAGAGATGCCGAGAGTTTGGGATATCCCTTAATCCAAACAAATGCATTTTTGTTGTCCATGAAGGCAAGTTGTTAGGGCACATTGTCTCAAAAGAGGGCATTACTATTGATGCTGAAAGAGTAAGGGCCATTTTGGAGCTACCTTTACCAAGTCATAAGAAGGGATTACAAAGTTTTATTGGCAGAATTAATTTTCTGCGAAGGTTCATTGCTGATATCGCAAACCTTTTGAAACCTTTGGCATCCATGTTGAAAAAGAATATAGCCTTTAATTGGACAAAAGAGGCCAGACTCAGTTTTGAGTCTATAAAAGAAGCATTGTCAGTTGCGCCAACCTTGGTACATCCTGACTTTTCCAAAGATTTTATTCTATATGCTTATGGCAGCCTAGATACAATCTCTGCAATTTTAGTGTAGAAGTAGAGTAGCAGCTTTGAGCAGCCAATTGCTTTCTTCAGTCAGGGGCTGGAAGAATATGAATAGAAGTACAACTTTGTTGAGAAGCACATCCTTGCAGTGATACGGAGCCTCAAGAAATTTTAGCATCTTGTTTCCAATAACAAAATACATTTAATGGTGGCTCATCCCAGCGTGAAAGAGTTCCTATTGAGTAAAGATGTTAATGAGAAGAGAGCGGGTTGGATCACCAAGGTCATGGAATATGACGTGGATATCCAAGTAACCAAGCTTGTCAGAGGCAGAGGACTCAGCGAGCAGCTCGCTACTAGTTCTAACAAGGAGGATGAGACACTTTTGACCATTGAGGATGCACCTCAAGATAATGCAGCAGTAGCGAACACAGGCTGGGTTACTGATATGACTAAATTTTTGCAAACTAGCAAATGTCCAATAGGTCTAGATAGAACTAAAAGAAGATATTATAGACTGCAATCGGTTCCATATGTTTTAATAAATAGCATCCTTTTCAGAAAGGACTTTAATGGTGTATTGTTAAGGTGCATTGATAAAGATCAGACTGACAAGGTACTACATGAATTTCATGATGGAGCAGCAGGGGGTCATTTTGCCCTGAAGACTATCGCTTGGAAAGTAATGAGAGCTGGCTATTACTAGCCCAACTTATTTAAGGATGCCCATGCATGGGCTAGGAAATGTGTAAAGTGTGCCATTTTTGCAGGAAAGGAGAGGCTGCTAGCCTTACCTCTACGGCTAATTCAAATAGAGCAACCCTTCATGAGATGGGGTGTTGACTTCGTAGGACCCATTAATCCACCATCAAGTGTAGGCCACAAGTGGATTCTTACAGCTACAGATTTTTTCACAAGATGGACTGAAGCAGTAGCTCTAAAGGAATCAAATGAAAATGCTATTTTAAATTTTTATCATGACTTGATTTCCAGATTTGGAGTGCCTGAGTTAATAATTTCTGACAATGCTTTAGCCTTTGTTGGCCTAAAGATAACTGATTGGGCTGTCAAAAATGGGATCTATCTAAATACTTCTTCTAATTATTACCCACAGGGTAATGGTTTGGCTGAGTCTACCAACAAAAATCTCATAAGGATTATTAAAAGATCAATGGAGGACAACTAGAGGACCTAGCACACTAATTTGAAATATGCCTTATGGGCAGACAGAATAACTCCTAAGAGGTCCATTGGAAACTCTCCATATATGTTAGTATATGGGAAGGAAGCAAGATTGCCTATCTCTGTAGAACTGCCAGCACTAGACATCATGAATCAGCTAGAAATGTTTGAAGAGGGAGATCCCATGGCTGTCAGATATGCTCAGCTTATGGAGCTTGAAGAAATCAGAGACAAGGCTATGAAGACTATGGAATATCATCAGCTTCAAACAAAAAGAAATTTCGATCAGAAGGCCACCCCCAGAAGCTTTAGAATGGGTGACATGGTGCTTAAATGGGATGAATTAAAAAGCAGACTAGGAAAGCATTCCAAGTTTGACAACATGTGGAGTGGTCCATTTCTCATTACTGAATGCAAGGAGCACAATGCATTTCAATTATCAAATATGGATGGACAAAATCTGCCTATCCTAGTCAATGGGATACACCTAAAGAGGTGTTTTGAGGTATGAGTGCCTTGTAAATCAGTAAATTAGGTCTCTATGCTTTCAATAAGTGCTGCTGCACATTAGTTTAGATCTACTTTTGCTTTCCCTAAATGCTGTCTAGCATAGTTGAAAGAGTTTGCTTTCAACTTTTTGTCTTGGTTTGGCCTTCCAAGTCTTCTTCATTACTTCTATCTAGTTTTGCTAAGGTCAGAAATATCTATATTTTAGTCTTTGTGTGACTCTATGCCCAATAGATGTATAGGCCACTGATCTAACTGTTTAGCAGGAAAACATCCCATAGAGGTCGCCAAATTGTTGACCCTTTTTTTCCTCTGACCAGAGCCAAATAGTCAACCTGGTATTTTCCTTGAAAAGCCTTTGGGAAATGTTGCCTAAATATGAAAAATGCCAAATTGCCTAAAAAAAAACCTTACCATTGGAAAGAGCTGGAAAAAATAGGCAGGTTTACTTTTTACATCACCCTGAAATTTGGCCAAATAAAGAAGTTATTGATGGTCAAAGTTTTGGTCAACATACAGTTCAAATATACATTTGGCAGGCTTGCAAATTTATATCGGCCTTAGAAAATATGAAAAAAATTGAGTTATATACATTTTCTGGATGTATATCGGGTCAAGGAAATGCATATACATTTAGGGAATCTTCCATAGATTCTCAGAATATTTGCTAAATGTATATCGGGTCTACATGTATATAGGGGCTTGTATATTCAGATATACAAATGGAGATACAAAGAAGTGTGCAATGCAATATACAAGGCCAACAGACATACATATGCTACAGTGAATGTACATTCACCAAAATGTACAAGGCCAAAATATATAGTGCCGCAGAGGGAGATACAAATGGTGGGTCCCGTGGAGATACAAAGGATCACATGAATAGTGCTTTGTATATCGGCTTGTATGTTCTCACATACAAACCAATATACAAAGCAGATATACAATCCGGACCTGAATATATGTTTCAATTGGTTCTATAAAGCTTTCAGGTCTGCCTTGTATATATAGGTGTTTGTACATTTCGCACATGCAAGGAAACATACAAACTGAAAGATACATTGCGGGCATATTCCATAGAGATTCCCTATTTGTATGTAAGGGAGTTTGTATATTTGTGTTTGTATATCTGCATATACAAACAAATGTGCATTTGTTACAGTGCTGAAGAGGGAGATACAAATGGTGGGTCCTGCACATATACAAGTAGGATTGTATGTTTTGGCATACAAAGGGAGAGTGAACAGTGGAGTGTATATCGGCTTGTATGTTTGCACATACAACCTGATATACAAGACAATATACAAAGGGGTTTGTATATCGGGAATGTACAAACAAAGATGCAAGTCAGACATACAAGCCAGACCCGACAGAGCAATCTTATACAGTTAATGGCCATTTGACATCCGACTTGTATGTATATGCGGCTTGTATGTTCGCGCATACAAGCAAATAAACAAGGAAAAGACATACAAGCCGGACTTCAAATAGAGGTAAATTTCAGCGTATTCAGGTGTCAGGTCCACAGCTTGTATATCGCGCATATACAAAGAGATATACAAAAGGAAGTGATACAAGCCGGACTCGACAGGGCAATCAAATATACTTAATGGTCTTTTGGGGTCTGACTTGTATGTATATGGCACTTGTATATTGCGATATACAAGTCAAAGATGCATTGCGATATACAAGGCGGATTTGAATCAAGGATCAGTTTCGGCACATAAGAGTTTGGAGTCCACTTTGTATGAATAAGTGTTTGTATATTTTGCAAATACAAAGAAATGTACAAGTAGAGAATATACAAGCTGGATCTGGCAGAACAATGAAAAGCAGCTAAATGGTGTTTTGGGGTCTGCAGCTTGTATTTTGCACATGCAAAAGACGGACATACAAGAGGTGGGGTCCACTAAGGTACAAGCACATTGTATGTATTTTCTGCCTTGTATATATGAGTGTTTGTATATTTCGATATGCAAGGCAAGATACAAGCTAACATACAAGTGGTAGGGCCTGCAATATACAAAGGGAAATTGTATGTATATGCAATTTTTGAAATACAAAGGGATGTACAGGGGCCGATATGCAAAGTGCCATGTATGCACAGAAGGAGTTGCAGGATGAGTTTTTGAATGCTAATTCAGGCGCCAAGATGCAGCGATATACATAGAAATGCAAAAGCGATATATACAGGCAGTTGACTGAAAGTTTGACTGCCTGTATCTCCTCCATTTTGGCAAATTTTGGCATGCTTCAAGAGGCAAAGTTGCATATTTTGGTCCCCTCTTTCATTTGGCAGGGTTTTTCAGGAGCTTTGTCACTTTTCAAATTTTAGATTTGGAGTTGCATATTTTGGACGACTGGATGTTTCAGCAACTTCTTGAACGAGATATAGATAGTTTTTGCATTCATTGCTGCAGGTAAGGGAAGCTGCTCGCATTCATGGTTAAAATATCTCCTCACTGATGCGTTGGCTAAAGATTGGCGATGAGTAAGTAGCTGCTATAAAGACTTGAAATATCTCCCATCTACCCAGCGCCAGATTTTGACGCCATAGCTGTTGTGGCTGGACAGTCATCAATTGAGATATTTTTCTATGACAGCTCTTTGAGCGAATTTTTGTAACCGACTTAGGATAGTTTTGGAATGCTATAAGTATGCATTTGAATGTTGTAAATAAGGTTGGAATTTTTTTGGCATTAAGGCTCTTCTGTTTCCAAACAGGGTTTTCATATGCTATAACTGTGCCTTTCCATTGAATATATGCAAGTTAATTTTACCGCTTTACTAATTTTTCTAGTTCTGTGTGAATCTATGTACAGCTGTCTGTGAATGTTTCATTCCTCTCAACCATATTGCTTCTCACCTCTGCTAGAGTCATCTAATATGTGTATACCTACTTGCTGTATTTGATTACATTGTGCATCTTCTCAGTGTTGTGGAAATTTCTTTTAATCTGGTGTATCACCCCTTTATTTTTCAAGCTTTTATTTCATTTCCATTACAAGCTTTCTCTCTCCCTTTTCCCCTCAAAATTTAGTAGTTTTAGGTGATAACTAGATAGGGAAGCCAGCCTTCTCTGGAGGTTTGGTCTCATTTAGCAAAGTCCCACACTTAGAGATCATTCCCATGTTATTCCAGTTTGTAGAGGTTTCACAACTGTATGCAAGGGTGCAAAACTGGGTGACAACAGTATGCTTGCAGGCTCATTTCATATGTTATACCTTGATGTATGATTCTATTGGTACATTTTTGTATCATGACCATATTTTTGATATATATATGAGATGGGGCATTTTTTCAGTGGCCTATATGATGTTATGATGTATGATGATGGTTTATATGATTGTATGTGATTCTTGTATGGATGCAAATATGTTTTATAGATAATGTATTAGATGATAGATACTAGCAAGTTTATGTGTAGAATGTTTATGGATTTTGGATATATGATGGATTATGTTGTTATGGATGAATGCATGGATGGATTATGTTTTTATGGATTATGTGTATGATTCCATTAGTGCATATGATGTATGGTTATGATAGATGTATAGGATGGATATGCAAATGTTTATGATATTATGGATGTTTGTAATGGTTATAATGGATGTACATGATGGATGTTACGATAGGATATGGATTAGATAGATGAGTTATGATGTGATGGATATGATGATATATGATGATTATGATATGGTACTAGTAGATACATGCAATGAATGACGGAGCGATGGATAAAGCAAATTTTTGTTTGGTCATGATACAGGGCTATGGTAGATGTTAGAAATGAGAGGGTTAGTTAGGATGGGATGGGGATAGTTAATAAGATGCATTAGAAAATAGGTAGGAAGAGTGGATTTGAGTCATATGTTGGGGAGGGATATGGATGGATAGGATATATGGAGATGGGAGATGCGATTATGCCAGTATGTTTTAGAGCAATCCTAAGTTTTAATATAGAAAAAGGATATTCTGCACCAAGATATAAGGAACCAAGGTGACGATGTATATACCAATTGCATGGACCTGACACTCAAACAAAGGTTGTTACTACACATTTCTGACATAATATAGCCATGGAGGATCATGTGAAGAAAGATACTTATAGGATGAGAATGTCTTGATACACACATGGTATTGTCCTTAGTGTGGTTATGCAAGGAACAATCACCATACTAAAAGCCATTCCAACAAACCCAAGGTTAGTATTAGCCTTGGTGGATCATGTGAAGAACAACAAACAAACATGGCATACAACAATAAATGACCCTACCCCAATTTATACCATCCAATAACACACCAAGATATAGAAGATCTAGGTGGTCTTGGGTAAGCATTGAAGAGGTTAAAAATCATAAGACCAACTAACAAACTCACCATGCAACCATTGTATCTCTTGCCAAAATTTGGATAGGTGATGCAAGATAGGATTATGCTAGGTACGGGAAGGATACATCCCTAAGGCACAATTATGACAATAGATGTTTGGGAGATAGGCACAACATATTATGGTTGTGTGTTGATTTAAAAAGCTAGTCAAATGTGTGATTTGTGTTGTGACACATTGTTTTAATATGCTAGTTTGCTTGGAATAATGGTCAAGTTGGTGAAAGCTCTTTACTATGGGATGAGATGGTGATGGGTGATAGTGTAGGGTAGTTTTATTATGAAATGTGAGAAGGTATTTATTATGGGATGTGTGATGTGTTTATTATGTGTATGAGATGGAATTGCATGAAAGTCCATAAGGTACATACAAAGATCCAATCCATATATAGGTTTAGGTACTTCCCCCCAGTATGGTATGATGGTAAAGGAATGGAATGGATGTGGGGAATGACTTGAACGGATACAAAATCAAGCCATGATAGGGTGACATTGATTGATGGAAAATGAAAAAAGTGAAGGACAGAAATGGATTATTTATTTATGTAGACAATGTGGAATAAGGACCTAGTAGATGGTGGATGTGGTCTCTACACATGGTGCCTATAAACAATTTTTCACCATGGTTACTTATCCAAGGCACTACCGAAGCAGTTTTTGCTAGGGTTAGCCGGCAGAAGATATCAATTAAATGCAAATAAAGATTAAACAGAGAAATGGAAATACACAGAAATAATAATAGCGAGAGACAATTTTTAACATGGTTCACCCAAACTCGGGCTACATCCACCAAACAGAGAGTCCAATATTATTATCCAGTAAATCAAATCGATTACAATCAGCAATCCCTGTAACTCAATACCGCTGTAAAATGCTACAATACAATACCAAAACCCTAACCCTTAGCCGCTTTTTATCAAGCTTTTTGTCGGTTACAAAATAGGGTTTTCTTATGTCGGTCAATGAAAAAATTAACTCCCGGTGCTGCCCCCAAACCCCCGCAAGGGGTGCTGCCCCTTGACCCCGTAGGAATTTGGGGGGAAACCACGCCGATAAAAGCGGGGTAAATATAACCTCCGAGTCTGATTAGGCTCCATATACAACAGTTTTCACCATTGGATGTTTTATTGCAACTTGGTTTTTTGTATTTTTTTGATTTTTTAAATATTTTTTCTTGATTTTTTGATTTTTTAAATTATTTTTGCTAGTTGGTATACTCCAACTGGTCAAGCATAGAACTTCTTAAGGTGTATTATATTCATTGGCTCCTCCAAAGGCTAGTCCTCTGGTCTTGCTAGCTGATAATCTTCTAGCCCATAACTAGCAATGATAACAAAAGGTCCCAACCAGTTAGTCTCAAATTTGCCTTTCTTGTCCTGATCTTATAGATTCTTCTGATTTTCTTTTAACACAAGGTCACCATTCTCAAAGAGATGAGTCTAGATCTTCTTGTTATAGCTATGATGGAGTCAACATTGATAAGCTTGTAGATGGTTCAAAGCATTTAGATGCCTCTCATATAGAAGTTCCACTTCATGCAACCATGCAACACAATACTCTTCCTTATCAATGATATTTTGAAGAGATATTCTTAAAGAGGGGAGCTTGACCTCGATTGAAAAAATGGCTTCAGAGTTGAAAAAAAGGGAATATGTGGTGGTTCCTATGGGTGTACAGATACTGGTATGATAGGCCCATAGGGCAAGATTTAGTTGGAGGTGCTAGTCACAACCGACTTCATTAATTGTCTTCTTTATAATTCTAAGAATAGTCTTGCTAGAAGCCTCAACTTGACCATTACCTTGAAGGTAGTATGGAGTGTAGAAACGATAGTTGATATCAAATTTTTGACAAAGGGTATAAATGTCTTGGTTTTTGAAAAGTTTTCCATTGTCAATGATAATGACACTTGGGGAATACCATACCAGCATATGATATAGTGTAGGATAAACTTTTTTTTTTGTTGGTGATGTATGTGAGTGGAATGGCCTCAACCCACTTTGTAAAATACTTAGTGGTGGTTATGATGAAATTGTGGCCATTGGAGGATGGAGGGTGAATTTTTCCAACAAGGTTTAGCCCCCACTGTGAAAAATGCCAAGGAATAGTAATAGGTTGGAACTCTTGTGATGGTGCATGGATTAAGTCACCATGATGCTGGCATTGAAGACCCTTCTTTACAAAATGATGAGCATCTTGTTCCATTGTCGGCCATTAATAACTTGTTCTTAAGATCTTCTTTGCAAGGTTAGGACCACTAGAATGAGCACCACCATTACCCTCATGTACCTCTCACAAGGCAGTTTGGGCTTCTTCCAAGATAAGACACCTCAAGAGGGTACCATCAAGATTCCTTCGATATAGGTTATCGCCCAAGATGGTGAAACAGGAGGATCAATGAATGACTGCGCAAAGTTGGGTGTTGGAAAGGTTAGATGGAAGGGTGCTATCATGAAGGTAGGTGTAGACATCTTAATGTTAGGGGGAATTGGGACCAATAATCTCATATACTAGCTCACTAGTAGGTACATCATGAGTAGGGATAAGCAACTTTTCTACCAAAAATTCACACTGATGGTTGTTTTGCGGCATGTCTAGGAGAGATCCAATGGTAATCATGCCATCAATAGCTTTGTTATTTAGTCTAGGTACTTGTTCAAATTGGATGTCTAAAAAATACTTGAAATCATCTACCATTTTCTTATATGGAAGGAACTTGCCATCTTTTATTTGGTATTCATCATTAACTTGTTTGGTGACTAGTTGTGAATCTCCATAAACATGCAATTTAGTGATTTTCTATGATACGACCATTTTCAATCCAGTGATGAGAGCTTCATATTTTGTGATGTTGTTGGTGTACAAAAATGCTATCCTATAAGATTTTGGAATATAATCCCCTTGTGGAGTGATAAATAGGGTTCTAACCCCTGAACCATGATTTGTGTAGGATCCATCAAAGTAAATTTTCCAGGTTGCAGGAGGCATGATGGAAAAATAACTTTGCATGTAGTGTCAGATTTTCTATGAACTAAAGATGACAACCAAGCATGCTTGCTCAATTGGTGTGTAGTTAAGCTCATAACCCACTAGAGTATGACTAATGTAATATATGGCCATTTCTTTTCTTGTATCATCATGTTGTGCCAATAGTGCTCCTACTGCTGCTGAAGTTGTAGAGATATACAATAATAGGGGTTGTCTTGCAATAGATGGAATCAATACAAGAGGTGACGATAGATATTCCTTCAGTTGATTAAAATCTTTCTAACAATTGGAATCCCACTTGAATGCCACATTCATACGAAGGAGATGTTGAAATGGATGGCATTTATCTGCTAATTATGTTATGAAGCATCTTATGGATTGGAGTTTTCCTTGAAGGCTACGAGGCTGCTTCAAATTTTTTGGTGTAGGCATTTCTACTATAGCTTTAAATTTTGTTGGATCCACTTCAATGCCTCATATAGATACTATGTAACCCAAGAGTTTTCTAAAAGTAACCCCAAGGACACACTTTCTAGGATTAAGGTGCTCCTAATATTTTTCTAGGTGATTAAAGATGTTTGCTAAGATAGAAATGTGGCCTTCTCTTGTTTTTGATTTACCTAGGAGGTCATCAATGTAATCCTCCATTGTTTTGTGTAACATATCATGGAAAATGACTGTCATGGCACATTGATAGGTGGCCCCAGCATTTTTAAGGCTAAAAGGCATGACTTGCCAATAGTAGGTACCCCAAACACATACGAAGGTGGTCTTGTGTTGGTCTTCCTTGGTGATTCAGGTTTGATTATATCTAAAAAAACCATCCATAAGAGATAACATCTCGTGTTCAATAGTTAGGTCTACTATAATGTCAATGTTTGGTTAGCAATGGGAAGTCATCTTTAGGACCTGCTTTATTAAGATCACAAAAATATATACAAACACATATTCCCCCAGTGACCTTTACTACTAGAATGATATTGGACACCCATTCATGATAACCAATGGGTTGAATAAATCTAACTTCTAGTAGTTTTTGAAGCTCAACATTTACTAGAAGTGCTATCTAAGGATGCATTTTTCTAAGCTTCTATTTTACTGGTTTGGCATCAAGATAAACTATGAGATGATGTACTATTAGTGACAAATCCAAACCAGGCATGTCAACATAGGACCATGTGAAATTCCTAGCTCTTTCTTTGAAGAATGCCAAGAAGTCTATCTTCTCTGATGGGGTTAATGATGCTGCCATGAAAGTGATTTTGGGCGTTTCTTTGGCTCCCAATTTCAATTCTTGTGCTTCTTCAACCAAGGTTACATATTTTCCTTGGTAATATTTTGGTACATTGAGGAGGTCAAGTTCCTCATCCTCTAGTGCCTCAGAGACATTTTCACCATAGGATACATCCTTTATTTTTACTTTTTTATCATCCAAAAGTGCCACATTGTGGTTTTCACTAGGGATGTTATTCTTTTTATATTTTCTTTTTTGTGACTAAGGAACTTGGTGCTCTCCTTGAAGTACACAACTATTTCTAACTCAAAGGCATACCCTACTTTATGATCTCCCAGGGGTATGTGTTCTCTTAGTCCCATTAGTTTTGTGATGGCCTCATCATTTTGGATGGTATCAAGGATGGAAGGTCCTTGTTGGTCCCAATATATTAGCTGGGGATAGGTGAGGGGAAGATCATTGGATGTGGATGGCATGGATGAGAGGCTATATATGGTACAAATGGCCACTTCTTGAAAGATATCGACAATATTGTTGAAGGAGTCTTCATAGGTCCCTCCATTGGTGATCTCAATGGTGGGAAAGGCTTTGACTACCTCACTGAGTATACATTCAAGTTCTAAAGATACATTCTTAGGTGTTCAAAACCCAAGGCCTTGGTGACAATACTTTTGTGTTACTTTTATTGGTTCAATAGTACCTTGTTCATGTAGTCCCAATCCACCACCCTTGTATCCCATGTTCTTAATAATAGTAACATATTTTTTCATGTGTAAGGATATATCTTGTTCTTCTTTTTCTTTATAGAGCCATGATGTGATATCCTCAAGAGATTCTTTATCTAACACTCCCCAACATTCAAATGTTGTGGGTTTACATTTGATGACCATGGTGTCTACTGAATTTGTAGGTTTTGGCTTGCCATATGATTTGGGATAAGGTCGAAGTCCCCTTCGATGGAGATTGATTGTCATTGATGTCAAAAGGGCATTGAGTTGTTTGTTATTTATGTCAGAATTGTGTGAAAGACAAGGTTTAGTTGTTGTCATGATTCTTGACTTGAAAAGAATTGACATGATGCTCAAAGTTGGTATATTGCTTAATGCCATGTTTCATTGTACTCTTCATCATACCTCAGCTAGTCTTCAGGACCTCTTCATGTTGGATCATATTGGTTGGTTATGCAAGATCTTCTCAGGTCATGCTTAAGATTAAGGTTGTTGATGTGTTACTTTTTTAGGATGTTCAAGGAGAGTTTGTATTTCTTCCATGCTATTGCCATGCTATTGATTGTTTGAAGGAGGAGTTCTTTCATGATCATATAAGACTTGATATCTTCATAGGTTTGTTATGATCCTTGTAGAGGACTTCATTATGGATACTTGCAGAGAATGATCACCTTACATTGTTCAACCTATTGATTTTGGTCATGGATCAATGTTGAGTTAAATTCACTCACAAGGAGTTGGTTTATAATGAGTTTGGATTATGATAATAAGTTGCAACTCATGTTGCCTATTGATCAGTTATAGAGAACTCATGATGTTGGTTCAGTATTTCATGTTGGCTCAAATGTTATGATGGTTTAGGGTTTTTGATAATGGTTTATGTATAAGTATACAAGAGTTGATGGTGGATAAGGTATCTAAAAAGATGAACTGCAAAAATGTTGTTGTTGGGGCTCTTGTTGCACTTATTATGTAGTTAATATATTGGTTCAAACCAAGGGTTTTTAGTGGTCTTCATTGCAAATTTCTTCTCTTTATATTGACTATCTATATTTCATGTATTATGAATTGCATTTGGTTATTTCAGAGCTTCTATGATCTGCAGAGTTTTTAATAGAGTCATGCAAAAGTTATAAAACTTCATTCTTGAGATTAGGGTTTGATATGTTGATAGTGCAAAGAGATCAAAACCCTAAGTTAAATATTTTAAAGCATATCTTATTAACTCCTAAGTCTCTCATCATCTCTATTTGAACTTTTTGTTATATCTTGAAGTGGACCTGTTGTTGCAGGTTAGTCACTTAAAAGTGACTTGTTGAAGGGTTGTTACACATTCCTCGACCGAACCTCCCTCTATTCTTTCACCAAAGGCATCAGTCTCCACAATGAGCTGTGGCACCAAAAAGTGAATCAATGGTCATGTTAGTATGTGGCGACTGATCATGCAAGTATTGTACACAAGTTATGTTTCCTCGCCTGGGTTAATTTTTGTTAACTGACAAAAGAAAAATGACATTGCAAAACCCTAATTCTAGAAGCTTCCTAAAAGCTTGTTATAAGTGGCTAGGATGTATGGTACAATGACATATTCGTGAGATTGTAATCTATTTTGCATTGGATAATAAAATCATTGGATGGATGAGTTTCTGTAGATGTAGCCCATATTGGGTGAACCACGTTAAATTTTTGAGTTGATCTCTTTTGTATTATTCCTCATTGTTATATTTGGGTTATTTAATCTGCATATAATTGTTAGTGTTTATTGCTTTGATCTTCCCTAACCCTAACAACTGGTATTAGAGCAGGTTGTGTTTGATTATCATCTGCAGGAAGGTCTCACGGTTGAGTGGGAGTCTCATGGTTGAGTGGGAGTCTCACAGTTAAGTGGGAGCAATGGTGGATGAGGGTAAATTGAAGGTAGATAAATTCAATGGGTAGAATTATCAATTATGGAAGATGCAGATAGAGGATTATCTCTATCAGAAGGATTTATGGAGGCCGTTGGAAGGAGTAGCCAAGAAACTGGTAGCAATGATTGATGAGGATTGGGAACTTCTGGATAGAAAGGCACTAGGAACCATTCGGATGTGTCTGGAACCATCTGTGACATTCAATATAATAGAAGTAGAGACAACAAGTGAACTGATGAAAGCTTTGGCCAAATTGTATGAAATACCCTCAGCCTCTAATAAGGTATTTCTCATGAAGTGTTTGTTTAATCTGAAAATGATTGAAGGTGGATCTGTGTCAGATCATTTAAATGAGTTTAATATGATTACCAGTCAGTTAACTTCTATAAAAGTGAAATTTGATGAAGAGGTAAGGGCTCTCTTGGTTTTATGTTCTTTGCCAGAAAGTTGGAATAGATTGGTAATGGATGTAAGTAACTCTGTCTTTGGTTCAAATACTTTGAAATTTGATGATGTTGTTGGTGTTATCCTTAGCGAGGAAATGCAATGAGAAAGCATAGCTGAGACTTCAACATCTGGTAATGCTTTGATTGTACAGAATAGGGGAAAAACAAAGGAAAGAGGAAAAAGCCCTACAAATTGTGGGAAGTCACAAGGAAAGTCGAAGAAAGGTAGATCTAAATCCAGAGGAAGAATGGATTTCTGGCACTGTGGAAAACAAGGACACCTGAAGAAGGATTGCTGGTCTTGAAAGGGAAAACAAGAAGACGGACAACATGATGACAGTAAGGAAGCTAATGTTGCAAGTAATAAATTACAGGATGCTTTAATTCTATGTTTAGATAATGCTAAGGATTCCTGGGTAATAGATTTAGGGGCTTCATTTCATGCCACACCCTATAGGAAATATTTTGTTTATTATGTTCAAGGTGATTTTGGACAGGTATATTTGGGTGATGATGAACCCTGTCAGATTGTTGGAAAAGGAAAGATAAAAATCAAGTTGCAGAATGGAAATGAATGGTTGCTACAGGAGGTAAGGCATGTTCCAAATTTGAGAAGGAATTTAATCTCTGTAGGACAATTGGGTAGTGAAGGCTGCATAGTTACCTTTCAGACAAAATCTGGAAGGTCACTAAAGGTGCATTAGTAGTAGCTAAAGGTGAAAAGGTAGGCACATTGTATTTGTGTACTGGTAATACTTACTCTACCTTAGTTGCTACAGAAACAGTTACTACTAAGACAATTATAACACTTGCTATAGGGACATAAACAAAATTGTGGCACCATAGACTTGGGCACATGAGTGAGAAAGGGATGAAGATCCTTCACTCTAGAAAGTTGCTTCCAGGTCTGAAGCAGATTGACTTGGAGTTCTGTGAAAATTGTGTTTATGGAAAATAGAAATGAGTCTAATTTCTCAAAGTTGGGAAAGAGAAGAAGAGTGAGAAATTAGAGCTTGTGCATTCAGATGTATGGGGACCATCTTAGGTATCTTCTCTTGGTGGCTCTTTCTATTATGTTACTTTTATTGATGATGCAACTAGGAAAACATGGATGTATTTCCTAAAACAAAAATTAAAAGTATTTGAAACTTTTAAAAAGTGGAAAGCTTTGGTTGAGAATGAGACATGAAAAAAGTTGAAGTGTCTTAGATCTGATAATGGAGGCAAGTATTGCAGTAGAGAATTTGAGAATTATTGTTCATATAATGGAATCTGCAGGCAGAAAATGGTGTGTCTGAGAGGATGAATAGGACCATTATGGAACGTGCAAGGAGCATGAGATTGCATGTTGGACTACCCTTACACTTTTGGGCAGATGCTGTACATATCGCTGTTTATTTAATAAATAGGGGACCTTCAAATCCTTTGGATGGTGGCATTCTAGAGGAGGCATGGATGGGTAAAAAGGTAAACTATTCATTTCTGAAGACCTTTGGTTGTGAAGCTTTTGTCCATGTTGATATTGAAAATAGAATGAAGCTTGAGGCTAAGTCTAAAAAATGTACCTTCATTGGATATGGAGTAGATGAATTTGGTTATCGGTTATGGGTTATGAAAATCATAAATTCATTAGGAGCAGAGATGTTATATTCATTAAGAAGGTCATGTATAAGGATTAGCTATAGGAAAAGAAGCATGAATAGGCCAAAAAGGAATATGTGGTGCTGGATGAGATTCCAAAAAATAAAATACCAGTGGTACCTGATGCTCAACAACAAGTTATCCCATAGACTCCTGCAAGTGTTAGACATTCTAGAAGAATAATTTGACCTCCTGAAAGATTTTCTCCATCATTATATTCTATATTATTAACTGATTCTGGTGAACCTGAAAGTTATGAAGAAGTAATGCAAGTAGATACCAAAAAGTAGTGGGAGCTAGGAATGAAAGAGGAAATGGATTCCTTGCTGTAGAATCAGACATGGGACTTAGTTCAATTGCCTGTAGGTAAAAGAGCATTGCCAAATAAATGGGTTTACAGGTTGAAGGAAGAAGATGGAGGCAAGAAAAGATATAAAGCCAAACTCGTGGTAAAAGGTTTTACACAAAAAAAAGGTATAGATTTTGATGAAATATTTTCTCCAGTTGTAAAGATGACTTCTATTAGAACTTGATTCTAAGTCTTGTGGCTACGAAAGACTTGCATCTTAAATAGCTAGATGTGAAAACAACTTTTCTGCATGGGGATCTGGAAGAGGAAATATACATGCAGCAACCATAGGGATATGAGGTCAAGGGTAAGGAGGATTTTGTGTACAGGTTAAAGAAGAGTTTGTATGGCCTGAAGAAAGCACCTTGGCAATGGTATTTGAAATATGATAGTTTTATGGCTGAACAAGGTTACAAAAGATGTCATTCTGATTATTGTGTTTATTTCAAGAAATTGGGTAATAGTAGCTATATTATCCTGTTGCGTTATGTTGATGACATGCTTGTTGCTAGGTCTAACATGCAACATATTAATGAACTGAAGCATAAATTAGCAAATTCATTTGCTATGAAGGATTTGGGTGCAGCAAAACAAATCCTTGGTATGAGGATCACATGGGATAGGACAAACAGAAAACTATTTTTGTCCCAAAGTGAGTATGTAGAAAAGGTGTTGAAAAGGTTTAACATACAAAATACAAAAGTAGCTAGTACACCTTTGCCTGGTCATTTTAAGTTGACTAATGAGATGTGTCCAAAGACATAAGAGGGGGAAGACAAAATGTCTAAGATACCATATGCATCAACAGTTGGTAGCTTGATGTATGCAATGGTATGCATAAGGCCAGATATTGCACATGCAGTGGGAGTTGTTAGCAGGTGTATGAGCAATCTGGGAATGGAACATTGGAATGATGTAAAATGGGTTCTCTGATATTTGAGAGGTACTACTTCAAAGAAACTATGTTTTGGAGGAACAAATTATGCTCTAAAAGGATATGTTGACTTTGATCTGGTGGGTGATATTAATAGCAGGAGGAGTACTATAGGGTATGTTTTTACTGTAGGAGGTACTACAGTCAGTTGGATTTTAAGACTACAAAAGGATGTTGTGCTTTCAACCACTGAAGTTGAGTATGTTGCTACTATAGAAGTTAGCAAGGAAATGATTTGGTTACAACATTTTTTGGAGGAATTGGGTCAATAACAAGAAGATAGCCCTTTGTACACTAATAGCCAGAGTGCCATTCATCTTGCTAAGAATTTAGCTTTGCATTCAAAAACTAAGCACATACAGCTCAGATACCACTTCATCCAGTTAGTTTTGGAGGATGGGCAGTTGTAGCTAAAGAAAATTCACACAAGAGAGAATCCTGCAGATATGTTCACAAAGGCAGTTACACAGGAGAAACTAATTTCCTCATTAGTTTCTATTGGCCTTCATGACTGATAATGGTGGATTTAAGAAACCATCCAGTCCTGTAATCTAGTGGGAGCTGAAAGCGTAGCGGTGTCATCCAGGATCAGTCTCCAAGTGGGAGATTATTTGGTGTGGAGCCTGATCAGTCTCCAAATGGGAGATTGTTGGTATGTGGCGACTGATCATGTAATTATTGTACACAAGTTATGTATCCTCTCCAGGGTTCAGTTGTTAATTTTTGTTAACTGACAAAAGAAAAATGACATTATAAAACCTAAATTCTAGAAGCTTCCTAAAAGCTTGTTATAAGCGGTTGGGATGTATGGTACAGCGACGCATTTGCGAGATTGTAATATGTTTTGCACTGGATAATAAAATCATTGGATGGCTGAGTTTCTATGGATGTAGCCAATATTGGGTGAACCACGCTAAATTTCTGTGTTGATCTCTTTTGTGTTATTCCTCATTGTTATATTTGGGTTATTTAATCTGCATATAATTGTTAGTGTTTATTGCTTTGATCTAATCTAACCCTAATAGGTCATATTTAAAATTTCAAAGGGCATGTGAATTGAAATCTATGGTCATCGTTTAAAATCTGTCTTCCACTTCTCTAGCATGCTCGTTGATGTGCAGTTGATTGTCATCCTCTTATGACTGCAGTGAATGTGTCTTTTAAAGCCTATTATTAGACATTTTTAGAAGGTAGTTTGTTAGTGTTTTAAAAGCATTTTTTAGGGCTATTTTAGCCATACAAAGGGAAGAATTAGAAGATTTGAAAAGCTTTATGCTTTTTAAATTTATTCGTGCATTGAAGATCAAAATAGAATGCATATTAGACAAGGCCAATTTTGTGGAAGTTTAAAGGTAATTTTTTAAGAGATTTTTATGGAGATTTTCTCTTAAATTAGATCCCTTCATGCAAATAAGGGAGTGAATAAATTCCTTTTCTACTTTAAGAGTTTTTATGCAATATTAATTGCATTATTTAAAAGGAAAGTTTCTAGAGAAGTGATTTTTATTTTTGAAATGAAATATTCTTTGAGGGAAAATGAATAGGTGAATTAATTTATGAAGATGATTTTTTTTAGAAGAGGATTAGAATATGAGAAAGATTTTCAATTTCTCTTATAAGGGCAGATTGATTGTATTGAAGATTATTTGTTGTAGATTGAAGTTTGAAGAAGAATTTTTATGAAAGGGAAAATGAATCAGATAGAAAAGGAATGTGAATGGTTTTGAAGAAGAGATATATGATTTTATTTTTGTAGGTGAAGATAAATATGTAGAGAAAAGAAATGTCAAAGGTCATTCTTTTTAATAATTTTGTAGATGCATTATAAAAGATTTTATTGAATACAAAATGGGATATTGAAGATATTATTTGTGAGCAGATGAAAAAGATTTATTTTTGTGTGAAGGTGAAAATGAATCAGAGAAGAAGAAGAATGTGAGAGGAAGATAAAGAGTCATTTTTTATATAATGAATTTGCAGGTGCAATGTGATTGGATTTTTGAAGGTCTGAGATATACAATATTGAAGACATTTTTTTATGGAATAAAATGTAGATGAATTAGGTTATTCAGAAAGTGATTGAGAGAGATGAATCATATATATTTGCAGGTGATTTGATGAGATGATTTAAGTGATTATATTTGAATCTTTGAGTGATGAATCATAGGGTATGTACTGGTGCAAACTAGATTGACTTGCAATCATTTCTTGCACACTATACTTTATGTTTTGATAATGGTGATTTTATTTGCTAGTGAGGCAGATTTATGCTAGTGAGGCCTTGTATGCTAGTGAGGCCTTGTATGCTAGTGAGGCATGGTTAATGGTCAGTGAGACAACTATTGTTGTAATCAGTGAGATTCAAATAAGACAGTGAGGCAAATTTTTAGAGTGGTTTTTTATCCCTATAAGGGTTTTCCACTCATCAAAACCTATGTCATGTCTTTTATTTGTGATTGATTATGTTGTATCTATTTGATCATCTTTATTTAAGTTTTGCATATCATGATGACTATGTTTTTAGTGAACTGCTTTGCACAACATTTTTGAGTTAAGTTTTGAAATGTTAAAAATTATACAACACTGATAACCCCCCCCTCTCAGTGTTGTTCTGTACTCTAACACCCTTTACCATATCATTTTCCCAAATTAATTAAATAAATTATATTTATTTAATTTATCCATTTCCTCCATAACCTAAATTAAAGAAATAAATTATATTTATTTAATTTATCCCTTTTTATCACTTGTATCCAAAATTAATTGAATAAATCTTATTTATTTAATTTTAATTTATCCTCCCATCATCCCCTCTCCAATAATTAATTAAATAATTTTATTATTTAATTTAATTATTGAGAGTCACATGACTGGCTTTTCCTTATTCTCAACCACTTGCCACAATCATTAAATGAGTGTCCACAATCAATAAATGACATTTTCATCCTAACCATCCATTTCATACTACATCTCTTAATCCTTGCAATTTACATAAGGATAAGCCCTAGAAGCTTCCTTTGTTGCCCTAGAAATCCTTATCCTTGCCCTAATGTGCTCTCAATCAATTCTAGCCATTGATCTAATCTTTTAATCTTAGCCCTTCATTTATCATATCCAACCTCTATAAATCAAGCTTCAACCAAGCCATTTGACATCCACATCTTCATGCAATGTACCATGCTGTCAAAATCATCCTAGCTCTTCCATCATCATATATGATCATATCCATTATCATTATCTAGTTGTTATGCTAGAAAATTGAGCAACCAACATATCAAAATTATTATCAAATATCATAGGATTGTTTATCATTTTCATTATATCTCTTAGTCCTTTGATCCCTAGATGGGGTGTTCAAGTATGGAATAGGTACCTTCATTGTGTATTGTCCTTTATTGTCGATTCTATATTTTTGCATACATATTTTTGGCACCCCTGATGGGACCTCACGTCCCCTTGTCTAACCTTGGTTTTGTAGGTTGAAGATCTTTTATATTGCTGATTTTCTTTGTTTAGGGCCAAATTTGTTGCAGAGGGTTTTATGTTTTACATAGGTCTTGAAAAAAGGAGATCTTGGATTTGTTGGAAAGAGGACTTAGAGGCCTTTTTGAAAAGTAGTTACATTAAATATTTGGATTAGTATTGAAGGCATTATGATGATTGAAGTTGACCTTGCAATTCTAAATTTTCAAAAAAAATTAACGCGTGACTTTTAAAAAAAATTCATATCTTGCAATCTAGGTAAGCAAATCGCATTCTATTTTTTTGCAAGTGGATAGAAATATTTAAATCCATTTTTCTATATCATTCTTTTTTCAGATCTATGGTAGAAATGAATTTAAATTTTTTTTTCAAACCCTAATTTATGGCATAACTTTTGCATATGAAGTCCAATTTGAGCAATTTTTTTTTATATTGATTAAAAAATCATAAAAGATCTCATGGTCATATCTATTTTGTTGTTGGATGATATTGTTTGTTGATTTTTGTAGGGGTTTATTTTTCAATCCTAACACTCTTTCATTGAAAACTTCATTTGGGCATAACTTTTGCATATTAAATTGAAATTCAATGATTTTTTTTGAAATTGCATAGAAAGTCACAAGGAATCTATTGGTGACATATAATATATTGTATCTTGACTACTATTTCTAATTTTTTGAAGATTTATCCTTTTTTGAGCTAACATTTGTTTGTAGGTTCTCTTGTCAGAGATCAAATCTATCAAACTACTAACAACTTTGTTGCAAGTTTTTGTTTGTCAAAGCATATCATTCAAAACTATGTTTTCTTTTGTGTTTACTTTGTTTGGTGGATTTTCTTGTAACTTATGGTGTTTATGCTCTTCCCTTGCACTTAGTGTGATCTTGGGAATTGTTGTGATGTTGATTTTGGTTGTAATTCTAGTTTTGGTTTGAACTTTGACCCTGGTTATAATTCTGATTATGATTCTAGTTATGGTTTGGGTTGTAGTTTTGACTATAGCTTTGATTATGGTTTTGACTGCATCCTTCATTGTTTCTACCATAGAAATTTTTATTTCTCAGTTGTGTCATTTCAGTAGTCAATCTTCTCAAGTGTGCAGTAATTTCTTTGACTTCTTCTCTTTCCTCTTGTGCCTTTTCCACAAATGTATCCTGAGGAGGTTGGAAGAAAGATTGACCATTACTCTGATTATTATTGGTAGTGTTACCAGTGTAAGGGGCTATGTCCTGGATTGGGGCAGGATTATACACAGGTGTGTATGTAGGAACTAGATTTAATAATGGAGTGTTATGTGTAGGGACTCCATTCCAAGGTTGTGTTTGATTTTGAATCCTAAGATTTCCTCCATTATGAAATGGATTATAAGTTGTTTACCTCATCTCCTGGTTTACTGAGGCTGCCTCCTTATAAGCTTGGGATATTGTATCTATGTCATCCTTTCTTTTGACAAACATAGGAGTTAATGGATCTAAGGCAACATAATACATGGCTAACAATGTATCTGCATTTACTGTGTAAGGAGCTACCAACCTAGAATAAGCTTTTTGAACTCTATCATTAAAATTATCAATCAGCTATCCTTCACCTCTCTTAATTGTAGCCAATTTGTGATATAAGGTGGAAGGATCAATTGGTCCTCTAAATCTCGACAAAAATGTTTCTTCCATAAGTGCCCAAGAAGAAATGTAACCGTTAGGCAAGTTAACATACCAGTTAGAAGCCTGCTCATTGAAGGTGTAAGGAAACAACCTACACACAACATCCTCATATTCTAACCTGGCCCTAAAGCATGCCTCTTTGAATATTCTAATGTGATCCTCTGGATCCTGATGTAATTGATATTTAGGACATATCTTTTTAGGATTTTTTTGGCATCTCATGATAATCAGTGAACTGTATGGGAGAATTAACATTAAAGTAATCCATTGCAGGTACTTGTGCTTGGTCTAAACCTTGGGGAATACCTAGATTTCCTGGTGGATTTGGATTTCTGAGAGAACTGAGGCCTGTAGGAGTACTTGAACCAAGATTCAAAGATCTAAATGAAGAACTGTCGGGACTCACAAAGTTATGGATGCTAAAAGGTGATCCAGGAGGTGTTCCAGATGAACTTCCTATGTGTGATATTCTAGGATTCCAAATCAAAGGACTCTTACTTTGTTTTTTATGAAGTAATTGCACAAATATATCCTCTGAACTGGATCTAGACCTAGTCACTCTATTCCTATTATGAGCCATCCTTACTTACAACAAACCCTAACTCCAATCAGGCCCTCCTTCTAGTGCCAAAAGCTGTTGATGATTGTTTTTACACATTCATAACAAAAGTTAAAATTCACAAAATGAACCTAACTGTCTTGAAAGATATGAAGAAATCAATGAAGATTACT
Organism: Cunninghamia lanceolata; assembly: GCA_027924645.1. Taxonomy (NCBI): domain Eukaryota; kingdom Viridiplantae; phylum Streptophyta; class Pinopsida; order Cupressales; family Cupressaceae; genus Cunninghamia; species Cunninghamia lanceolata. The sequence goes on along the minus strand of BSBN01000213.1, from coordinate 23,979,959 downwards.
TAATCCCAAGTTTCTATATGGTTAGGTCTTGACCTTGTGGATAATCCAGTAGGTTAATGTGAAGCTATAATATGCAAGGGGCCTTACTTGATTTAAGGTGTTTTATGATTCATTGGACTCTAATTATGAAAATATCACAAATATTAATACTTCCTTCATTCCTTTGCATAAATTTGTTATTGTATCACAAAGCTCTATATGATTTATATTAACACAAGCTTTCCTTTTCAAATATTATGAAAACTATCAAATATCAACTCAGTTGTTCCTGTTTCCTTCAAATATCAAACAATCTCCTTGAAATTTTTGCGTTTAAGCTAAGTATTTCAAATGGTTTGGGAAAAGTTAGAGAAATCTAAATTAAACTTCATTCTACTATAGAATCTAAATGCTCTATTATGCACGTTGTAAGCAGTACAACAAACTTGATTAAATCCACAGACTAAACCTTTAAATGTGAATGCCCAGAGTATTTTCATGAACATACATTAAAGATTGCAAGCTTTAAGAGATATTATTTCAAATACAAAGAAGAGCCAGAAGACACTCTAAATATAGACACAGAATTCCAGATTCATTTGTATTCAAAACACATAGTCATATATGATTTACAATGTATGAATGACTCTTAACTTCATTAATCAATTTACAGAAAACTTACAACGCTTTATAGATATAGTAAGGAAGCTAGATGTTCCACGCATTCCTTATTGCAGACACAGGCGACATCCTCTAAACTACAATACTCCTTCTATTGAACATGCTAAGACTAATTGCAACTTCCAGCTCTGTCCTACGAATCCCTATGTCCCCTATTACAGAGTAAAGGGGCTCAATATATAGATCTAATTATCCCCAATACGGTCACAAAACCCTAGTCAATCAACGGTCTATATGTCAAGTGCAACATCAATCGATGGAAAATAAATCCCGCCAAAAATCTCTGAGCAGCATACCCATACTGAGTTTAAGGATGCCCTTTGGAAACCCTAACACCTCAAAATATCTTCTGTCATTTTGCCCCTTCGAAATCATAACCACCTCAAAATATCTTCTCATTGAAAGCCTTTACTCCTTTTGCTTCCTCTCTGATCCACCGCCACTCTGTGATGTCATCGCTATTAAATCTCCTCCTTGTATATATCTGCAAACCTACGAACAAACACAAAAATGGATTAAAAAATATTCACATTGCTTCTGCCAGTTTATAACTTGTCAGAATGTTAGATGGGCATTAATTACAGTAATTAATGCACCGTTAATTCGACCTTCAATTGCAGTGTTGATGCATTTTCAAACTTTCCTCACCATTAGTTTAATTCTGTATACATACCTTTTTGTATGTTCTGTTTGTATTTCCTCTGCTTTGCATACCGCGTTTCGTATATTTCACTATCGGCATAACTTTCCCAGTCGGGTCAATCAATAGATTTCATTCTGATCATATCTTTCTAGCTGATGTAATCCTTTCATCATTTAGAGTATCTTCTCCATCGGCGTAACCTTCTTCATCGGGTTGATCGAAAAAACTTCCGCCGATCACTCATTTCTGCTCGATGCCTTTATTTCTTTTGTATATCAAATATGTATGCCATAAACATACAAGCATTTAATCATACAAAGAATTTTCTGTATTTAATTCTCTTTTCACATCTGCGTTGTATCTTTAATTTGAACTTTTCTCTTTGCATATCATGCTTGTATATTGAAGATATACATTGCAATTATGCAAGTCCGTTATGTAAGCGGTGGGACCCATGCTACTTTCCCTTGTATCTCCGTGATACAACAATAAAACCAATTTTAAGACCTCCTTCGGTTCCACGGCATGTATAAAGTGCAATGCATCTTCCGATATACATTGAGTTATGATGCATCACTTTAACTAAACTTTAATCTTTCTTGAGTTCTGCTTTGTATATTTCACTTTGTATGTCCCGAAACATACATACAAAGCCTAAAACATACAACAATAAAACTTTACTTCATAATCCTTTCGGTTCTGTGCTATGCATAAAGCCTTGTATATCCACTTGGTATGTTTTGCCTTTGCTAACATACAAACATAAAATACCTTCAACGGACTTGACCGAATATACATTTAAACTCTGAGCCCTGTCGAGTCCACCTTGTATGTACCAAAATGAAACATTAGCCAAATGCATACAAGTAAAATGACTTAGAAAACTCGACAACCCATTTTTGCGACTTGTATACACAACAACCTTGCATATGCAAACAACCTTGTATATGCAACCCAATATACAAAGGACTTTGTATGCAAGTGACCTTGTATATGCAACCCGACATACAAAGGACTTTGTATATGCAACATACAAACCCGATTGTACATTTTACCAAAAACATACATAACTTGCAAAATACAGGGAATTTTCACATGGTTCAAAAAGCAACCCTCACTCATTTTTGACAAGGAATTCACCTATATTTAGCTCTGGTACTTAATGTAATTTTTCTTTATTTTCAACAAGGTTTGCAACCTTCACTCTCTTTTTCCTTTTGCCACCCAACAAACCCACACACAAAAGCAAAAGCAAAGCCACAATAGGGGTCCTCATTTTGCTAAGGAGTAAAATGGGGTGTGTTGTGAGCATCACAACAACTAGAAACCAAACAAAACAATCAAATTAAAACCATTAAAGAAAACTAAATGAAATAAATTCATAACTTCCAACTATCTTTTCTGCAAATCATTATCCAACTTGAGACTTAATGTATTCAATAAGGTGCATGAATTTTCCAATTCAGTTTAAGTGGGTGCATGTGATTAATAATCCTCATCTTGAAAATTAGTTGAACAAACCAGTGACTGATATTAGACTACATAGTTGATGTCACTCCCTCATAGCCAACCGAATAGAGCCTTGCAGCCAACAAGCATCCATAGCCCCGACAAGGTTATCGTTACAATTCTCTTAAGTAGAGCCCCACTGCCAGCAAGCGTCTATAGCCCTGGTAGAGTTACTTAGATGGCTTAATCTAGATTTTCAGTAAAATCTATTTTATTATTTTATATTTTTTTTGTATTTGATAGAGATTTCATAAGATATTACAGTTGTAACTTCATGATGCAAGGCATGATCACTTGCTAAAATTAAGCTGAGAATTGTAATGGTAGCAAGGGTGACCTCTGATTTTTCACCTAATATCTACACTGGTAGTTTCAACAAACCCAAGGATTTTAGGTGTGTCATTGTGAGAAACTTCCCTTGAATACTCAACCCACAGTTATTGAATACAAAATTTCACAAGTCAAACAACTTTCTACATTCATGACAGTCACAATAAGTTATGCATAAATTTCAAATAATTAACCTGAATGTTCTGAATTTTCTATTGTTTTCAGTGGTTGTCAATCTGCTCCTACATACTCTAAATCAAAATCAGCATCCCTGCTAAGACAACACAACACAATGTACAAACCAACAAACACAACAAAATGAAAACAAAAGAATAAAACAAAAACAATAGCGAAACAAAACAAAAACAACCCAAAATTGTACATTATTTACATTATGATACACAGAAACTAACTGCCCTCACCTCAAGCCTGAAAGTAATGTTTCAAGTGTTGGCCATTAACTGGTAATGGCACATCTTCTCCAGTCAAGGTCTTGAGCCTGAAAGTGTTGTCCCCAATACCTTCTTTTTGCTTTTGACCTTTTACTTTGACATGTTTTGCTTCTTCTATCACTTGCGTGGTACTATCATGTTTTTTCATAGACAATTCATTTTGACTTACTTGTACATTTATCTTTTCAATTTGTAGATCAGAATGACAGACACTTTTGTCTTTTGTCTCTTTTTCCAAATCTGGAGTTACTACATTTACGTTGTTATGAAAGTACCTCTCTGGTTGATTAGGATTAACCTTTCCTTCTTGTAGTCCTACTCCTTTTGTGCATTTTATGTATTGATATTCAATAATATCTCTGCACATTCCACAATTTTCTTCAGAATGAGGCTGATCATGAACTCTACACATGTTTTTATACAATTTGCATTGAACTGACAGATTTTGTTCAATGCATCTTTCCATTTCCTGTCTAGTGACCTGACTAAAACTGTTTATTGCATTTCTTTCTTCATCAGAAGAATTCCATCAGACTCAATGGACAACATTGTTTCCTTACTAACATGTTTTTCTCTAAAATTTAACATCAAGATTTCTTCAACTTGTACCCCTTTGTTAGTAGCTCTATAAATACCAGGTTCAATAGAAGCATACAATATCTTATTAGTCCTATTATATTCTGTAATCATGTGTTTCATCTTGGGTTCTGCTTCTATCTTGATCTGATTTGTAACACCTCTCCAAGGTAGCCACATATGTGAAAAATTAGTGGCCATATATCCGTTCAATGTTTTAGACCAGTCTCTACTTAACAATATGCCATAGTTCATAGGTATATCTACTACCTAAATGTCAATAAACTGACTCACCCTAGGATCTGAAGCTAATTGCATTTGAATATGCATCAGTTCTCCTATCACATTAACCTCAGTTTTGTCTAATTGTGTAACAACCTTAGCATATTTAGTAGGAGTCAGCCCTAAAGTTTTGCGTATTCCTAAAGGCATTACATTAGCTGATGCACTAGAATCTACCATACAATTATGTATGTTTTTTCCAAACATTCTAATGGTTAACAAGAAAGGAGGGCCTTCTTTCTTATCTGCATACATCACCACAGTAGTGTTGGAAGGCTGCTCAATTTTCTTACTCTTTTCTTTGGGTTGTGAATCTCTACTAGGAACATTCACATCAATAGAAACCTCACCTGTTACAGATGTATCCAAGGATTTTATGAAAGCCTTTCTGACCCCTGGACTTTTCAATAATTCACACAAAGGTATACTGACCTTAATTTTCTTTATCTCTTCAGATAAATAACTCATCAATCTTCATTGATTTCTTCATATCTTTCAAGACAATTAGGTTCATTTTGTGAATTTTAACTTTTGTTATGAATGTGTAAAAATAATCATCAACAGGAATCAAAAGCATTCTTAAGCCACATTCATCTTCACACACACATACATCTTTTTATCTAAGGGTTAATGAATCTTGTTTTTTGGGTCAAGTTTATGTGTATGCTCTCCTCTTGCACCATTAGGTGATCTTGAGGATCAAAAACATATCTTGATTCACCTTTATCACCTTAAGATTCACTTTTTTTTGTGTATGCTCTCCCCTTGCATATTGTGCGATCTTGGGGATAAAAAACACCAAGTATAATCTTTCCCTTAGGAGGCTTGTCTTTAGAGACACACCTGCTCTTGTTACATCCCCAAACTTTGACTATGCTTTACTTTTACTTTCATGTAATTAGTGGATAAGTTATCATGGATTAATGAATTGACATTTAGGAAAATGTTAGGATAAATCATTGATTTTATGAATTATGGTTAATGCATAGAATTTGACATGAGATCAAATGATATAATGATATTATTTAATTATGATGTATAAGGATTTATTGATGATACAGTAATCATAGTTTGTGTGACTGTGAGTTGTAACCAGGAAATAGGTTTCCACCTCCAAGAAAAGATGGAGAGCATCATCAGAGAGAAGGAAATAGATGTTTGGAAAGGGACAAGTTTTGCCATTTGAGTTCCATGTTGTATATTTAGTGAACCTTCTTGAGATGGGTAAGTAGTAGTTAACTCTCCTTGTTTAAGTCAATCTCAACCTAACCATTGTTGATTTGTCGTTAAGGAAAGGTTTTCCAATGTTAAACGTCATTTGATATGGTTGAGAGATATTTAGGAAATATTAATGAGGTTAGAGTTTAACCATTTTCCAAGTTGTTAGGAAAATTTCTGACATATTTCTTTGTTTTCCATGATTACTGATGTTGACATTAGCACAAGGTTGCAAGAGAGGAGAAGACCTCAATCCCATTCTCACAACTTGCCAAACGATAATATTGAAACATTCGTAGACGTGGTGTTGCTACCATTATGTTGATATATTATATTTATTTATTTGTATATTATTAAATTGTTAAAGAAAACATGTTTATTAAGTTATAAATACTTATCTTTTTTAGATAAGTTTTCTTTGGTTTGCAAACTACTATGTTCATGTAGTGGTGCATGTACCTTATATTCCACATAGTGTGGAGTGAGTGGGGAATAAACCATCGTTATTTTAGAGTTATTCTTTCTTAAGGAAAACAACTGTAATGTTGCATGCTCCTTTGAGGAGGATTCTTAGGAAAGTTAAGTAGTTATCCTGCAGAGTTACAGAGGGCAACAATCATCCTTTTAGAACCGTGTTTTTGAAAGAACTAGAAATCTAGAGAAGACTAGGTGACAAAGGGACTGCAAAGAGAAACACAGTGAGGAATTTGAAGTCCAAGAGGAAGGACTATGTTTAAACATTGAACAAGTACTTTATGATATAGCTGAGGCTAGGTATAATATGAAACTTTTTATCTTTTGCTGTCATTGTTGTTTATTTTCTCTATAAGTGGCTACCTTATAGCTATAGAAGGCTGACATCAGTAGGATATTTGTATTCTTTGTAGAGTTTACCATGTGGCTATAGTAGGCTGATTGCACTAAGATGTTTAGTATTATCCTACTATTGATTAAATGATAACTTGGAGACTTTAAACAATGATTTCATAACTATATTAAACAAGATAACCTCGATATCAACTGGTCACACTACTACCTCAAAAATATTAAAACCTTCTGTGAGACAATAGTCAGTTCTCAGTAGTAGTATGAGATTATTCTTCACAATCAATATATTCTATGTCTTTGTAAAGCAAAGATATCAACTAGCCTTTGGTAAAATGCCAGTAGTGACGTATAATGGAGCCTTGGGTTGAATAAACAATCTTTCTTTATATGGATAATATTATTAGGTAGCCTCATATTGAAGTAAACCTTTCAAATGATACTATCTTTTTCTAAGTTTGGTAAGTTTGCAAACTGCATGTTTCAGACCTGTATGTTAATCTCTTTTCAAAGGAACCCACATGTAGCAGTAAACAAGATTGTTCTTGGGCAAGATAATAGGGTCAAGACTTAGACTCTCGAGCCCTAGATTACAAGATGATGGATTTTTGAGTCCCATAACTATAGTATATTATTATTAGTTCAAGAGGAGAATAATGATTATCATGAAAATATATTATTGTAATTAATAGAATCTTTTGTGCCCATTATAGTATCAATACGACCAACTTTATGATGATCTTGAAAGGACATGTGGTCAATAAGAACCAGTTCACTCGATGACATCTACTTAACTATGAATTGGTAAGAGTTCTAAATGAAAGTTAGGTAATAAAGTTTGTTTTATGATGAATGTCAAGATGTTATTTTGCTTATGATAAGAGTGTTAAATGTCATTTTGTATGAAGGGATTAGAGAAGATAGATCTCTAAGAATATCCCATATATGACTAGTAAACATATAAATCTTTGCACAAATATGTGGTTGACTTAAAACAGATACTTTATTGTCGATATGGATTAGATGAGAATCCTTGATCCAAGATAAGTACCTCGGATGAATTTATGGAACTATTGTTAAAACTATTCCCTATGTCAATAGTAAACATTAAAAACCAAAAATATAACCTTTGAAACAAGGTGTAGAGTGACAGGGATTCATGGATTTAATGTTGAAAGTTACAACAAGAAGTTCTTGAAAGACTATGTACTCAATGAGAACCTTAATTTTGTATCCCAGAAATAAGAATAAAAGTCTAAGTCAGGAAAACTATGAGTGAAACTTAGTCAAGTTACTCTATAACTAGATTTAGTCAAACTAAATTCATTGTAGGATGAGATAGTTTCTAAGTCGAGTTAGAAGTGTGTGAACTTTCAACTATGTTTATTGTGAAATGTCTATTTATATTGAATCTTTGGACAAATTAATGCATCTATCTCTACATGCATTAGTTGGTTCACTGTGCTCCAGATTTGTATAACCACCCAGAAGTGTCATACTTAGTTAGAACGAGTCTATAGTTGTATGACAATGTTGGTTATGTAGGATGCAACACTAGAAACTTGGATGGAAAACCCTGTTGGTTCCTTATATCTATACTCTTCATGAATGGTAGGGCCACTTCCAGGAAGGAAGGTGTGCGGGGGACCGCTGGTCTGGGTTGGAGGAAAAGCGCTTGAGTGATGCTCTTCTTCCCAAGCATAAGACAAGCCAAGACATATGAAAGCAAATATCAAAATTCTAGATGTAGTACATTTCATGTTATGACCTTTGATAGTCAAATTTTATGTAAAATCATTCTTATTTGCATGAGCAAGTTATTGTAAATGTAAAGTGAAAGATTTTCACTAAAATACTATCTTTGAATATATTGTAATTTTTAGGTTTTGAAAATATTCATAAAAGATATGCTATCTATTTATTTGATTATGCAAATGTTATATTATAATAAACAAATGATTGTGTTTATCATGTTCAATTACTTTTCCAGTAATTTTGGTGTGTAAAACTGAGTAATATGAGAAGGCATGTTACATATGGTATCAGAGCTACTAGGTTCAATACATGGACTTATCAGCTCACTACATAAAATCTTCCTCAGACATTAACAATTGCTAATGTTTGAATGTTCTTTTGCCAGAATGGTAAGAACAAGATTAACCCCATGTAAGAAGGTAACATCAAATGGATGTTACCTAAAGGCTATGAGGGAGCGAGCCTCAAAAATGATTCGATTTCAATGAATTTTTTTAAAAGTGCATGAAATCTCCTAAATTTTCTTTTTATACAATCTATTCTGTTGTATCAGGTCATCTTCATCAGAATTTTTTAGATTTCATCTTTTTCGCATAATGGTCTTCTTTGCAAGTTTACTTGTTTCTTCTTCGATTTTGTGGATTGCAAGTGATCATACAGGGCTGGAACAACATTGCATCAGTCATACACAACAGATTGGAAGAAAAATTATAGGTGCATTCCTTCTAATCTTTCATTTCTCATAATCATTGTTTGTCTCACATTTGGATTTGGGCTCTTAAAACAAACCTCTTGTCTTCATTCACACATTGAGATTGGGCATTAAAATGAACAAGTGTCTTTAATCACACACATTCTTGGGGCTTAAAAAAAATTAGTGTCTTCTTTGCTTGGTGATTTTGTTGGTGTTTTGAGGTGTGTATGCTCTTCCCTCACATGTTATGTGATCTTGGGAATCAAAAACACTTCTCAACACTTTCATTATCACACCACACATTTAATTTTCTAACGGTAAATGACCATTGTCTAGTGTGGTCAAATACATGTGTATGCTCTCTCCTCACATCATTGTATGACCTTGGAGATTAAAAAAACATGTGTTTGTACTTCTTTTTTGCAAGCTTTTAGAGGGCCTACCTCTCGATTTATGAGAGGGAAGGACCCAAGCGGTACTTTCATTTTGGTCCGCTATACAAATAATGTGGTTGTGATGAAAGTCATCAATCACCTGGTGCCACTATTCTATACCAATGGAAGTCTCCCTTAGTATCCAAGTGATGCATCAAAACCCTTTCTAAGGGCTGGGAGGCCTCTTAAATGAGCAAACCACTACATGTATAGAAACTAGTATATCTTGAAACACTAATTAAGAACCATTTGTGCTAGTGGCCATACCCCACTTGACTAGGGCTTGTTGATGTGTCTTCACATGCTTGCTTAATCATCATCACATTCTTCAATTTCAAAATTCAAACTTGCTTATGTGTCTTGCATGAGTGATTCATGTTTGTACATGTGTGATCATTTGTTTGAACAATGCCACATCAAGCTATAAACACCAAACACATAAAGACAAGTCATTCCTAAATATTCTTTCCAACACATTCAAATCCAATCACTTTCATCCTAATCACCCTTCTTATCCTAATCATATCCAAGTCATCATAATTCAAACCCTAATCATTCCAAATCACCTTCTTCCTAATCAAACCCTAATCATCCTAGTCATCATCCTAATCAATCCAATTCATACAATCGTGTCATTCTTAATCATATCCAAGTCATCCCAATCCAATCCTAATCATATACTTGTCATTCTACATTATCCAATCAATATCATTCTAGTCATTACACATCATCCAATTGTATCCAAACAACATTAGTCCTAATCATTCCTAATCACATCCTAATCATATCCTATTCATCATTCTTAATCATTACACCTCATCTTAATCATATCCTATTCATCATTCCTAATCATTACACCTAATCCTAATCCATTCTAATCATCATTCCTAATCAAAACATATCATCATCCTCATCTAATCAACATCATCCTAATCATATCCAAGTCATCCTCATCAAACCCTACTCACCTCTTTCATCTAATTACCATCATATTAATCATCCTAGTCAAAACCCTAGTCATCTTCAATCATAATCCAATCAACTTCTTCCTAATCCACCAAAGTCATTTAATCTCATCACTACACATCATTATCTTCATTCTAATTCAATTGATCACATCCTAATCACATCATAACCATTCATTCCAATCCAATCAATTTCATCCTAATCATTCCCCATCACAATACACCACAACCCTAGGGAAACCTGTGAGTATCTACTCTCCCTATCAAATCTGACTGCAACTGTGTCAAAACATTATAGACCTGCTGGTTTTGTTCACCCACTACATATTCAATTTCATTTCACTACATATTCAATTTCATTTAGCCTTGACATCTATAGAGGACCCTAAACATTAGTCTTCCTAAGGTTGAAACATAGGGAGAAACTGTCGAAGCTTGACTGTATCACAAGTACAAATTTAGATCAAGAGACCTTGATATATTTTTTAAATCAATCACAACTTGGGCTTAATACTCTAAGGCTAGTTTAGTCCATCATTCCAAGTGAATTCTAAAACTCATGGGTTCACTTTAATCAATCATTTCTTACACACCTCAAGGTCTTGATAAATCCAATTTATACTTTGACAAGGTAATTAGTAGATGAGAGTACCCTCTTGGAGCTAGACTTTTCAAAGACTAATATCAATTAGCCTCTATCATAGTCTAGGCCTCATCATCTTGGATTGGCATCTACATAGCATCCCACAATTCACAAGTCTCATTTGGTAGAGACATAGTTGTAAAAAGAAGAGAAAGGGAGTAGATCCTCGTAGTCATCCCTATATCCTAATCATTACACATCATTACACATCACCATACTAGTCCAACCAATTTCATCCTAATCATTATTCTTGTCATTCAACATCATCATAATCACATCCTACTCATCTCTTTCATCATTGAACCTTCACATCCTAATCACCCTTTCTAATCACATCGTTCAATCAAATTCATCTTAATCACAACCCTAACCATACCCTAATCATCCCTAATCATCCCTAATCATCTGATCAATCTCATACTCCATCACATTCTTAGTCATTCCACCTTATCATCACCCTAATCCTAGTCAAGCACTAGACAAAATGGTCCTAATACTTGGCGATCCCATGTCCAAACCAAAGCCCAAAATCATACTTAGAGGTGGCCCTCTTAATCTTGATGACAAGACAAAACCAAGACCTAAGCTTGTACTCCAAGTATCCCCTCCTCCTAAGCCTAAGTTCATACTTTGAGGAGGCTATCTCTTTAGTTATGAGGATGAGACAAGTCCAAAGCCTAGTCCATCCACATGTCAAGTCAATGCCACATCAACATATCCATTCACAACCCAACAAGAACATGTGATCCTAATTCCACCTTGGCAACAAGACAAAGTGCCTTTAAATTCTAAATTTACCTTTGACAAGGGGAACATAAGTCTACCACATCCATCCTATATAAGTACATTCTACCACCGCACTCTAACCCTACATCAACCCCACGTCCTAGAATCAGACATTACAAAAGAAAGCCTAATGGGTTGACCATATCCACCAATCCATTCAATCCATTTGACACTCCATCTAGTCAAAGTCTAAACCCTAATCTCACAACACCGTCCATCCCTCTTATCACTCCACCATGGGAAATTTCCACTCCACCTAATGCTAATCACAAGTCCACATCATCTACCCTAATTGTCCACCCACTATATTGTCCTTCCACACATGCACTTGCAAAGGATGAGATCCAATGCCTACTAGCTAGGGATAAACCCTCCCCATGTCAAACACCCATTCATGAGCCTGTCAAAAAACCTTTGAATGCCATGCCTATTCCTCTAACTCCATCATGTGGTCTGCAACCTATTGATCCTATATATCCAAGTCAAGGTCCATCATTCCCTCATGTTGTTGATCACAAAGAGCATACCATGCATCTTCTAGAGCCTTCCACTTCCATTTCTTCTCAAAGTCAAGAGCTATGTCAAGAGCACAATCCTATTCATGAGGAAACATTACCCCCTTATCTAAATCAAGATCAAAGCCCCTCTAATGATCCCATTCATGGCACACCTAATCCTATTCATGATCAAGCTCCCATATATGATCAAGATCCTTCTTATGATCAAGAAGACCATGATGATCCTCTTAGCCCACTTTATGCATTCCATGGTTAAGATCTTTCCACCTCACCCATCCATGATGCACAAACATCCACTCCCCATGATGAGACAAGTGGCTCCCAAGCACACATAGATGATCAAACAAATAACTTGGATCTTAGTGAACACAATTCTAATCAAGATCCTAATGATCCTTCATCATCATACCATCGATCCCATTTCAAGTCCACCATCATACCCCTTGGTCTATCCACATTCATCCATGAGTGCTCTTCCTTAGGACAACACCAACCATTATCCACTTCACCTTCTCCATCCAATCAAGAACTCAAGTCTAGTTCCCAAACTACACCTAGTCCCATAGTCAACTGCATACTCCAAAAAATGAATTATCATGGTAAAGGTTTAGGCTTTCATGAACAAGGTATTTTGGAGCCAATCCATGTCAAAGTCCCTCCATGCTCATATGGCCTTGGATATACACCCCAAGGTAAACAATCTAATATGTTGGTACTTTTTCCATTCATCCTAAGTCCACTTTCCATCATAAATCTTGTCACACACCCAAAACATATGTTGCCATTCCACCTCCATCATCCTACAAATGTCAAAAGCATGTGACCATTCACCTTCCACCATCCAATTTACCTCCACTTCTTCCAACTCTGCATATCCCTCCATCAACTTTGCCACCATTAATTCCAACACCTAACATTCCTATCATCCATAAATACCCTTACATTCCTAATAATGGCCAACAAATGCACACATAATATAAACATAAAGCTTCCACTCATTCCACCAAACCCATGGGATTTAAAAATAAATATTTGGATGCCTCTACATATAAAGCCAAAAATCCTAAGGATCCTAATGCCTTAGGGTACAAATGCAAGGAATCAAAGCAAGGTACACTCAAAAATCCATCCAAGCCCATACCTCCAAAAGCAAAGTCAAAAACTAAAATGATATGGGTCCCTAAGCAAAAAGCAATCACGTCAAAAGAGGCATCCACCTCTAAAAAATCCCAATCATCCTCATCCATCCAAAAATTCCATTCCATTCCAAAAATTCAAATTAATTCATCCCACATGAAAAGCAAAAATCATAAGAATACTAAGTCTATGTGGGTACCTAAACTCCTACATCACCCATCCACTAAGAAAACATCTCCATTGCTCCCTACACCACCTTCCAACTAAAAGCTTCAATGTTTATCACAGTGTGTGCAGCCATTGGTCATGATTCCTTTTCACACCTCCATCACCCCATCATTCAACCATTATCCTACATATCTACCTTATCACCTTCCTATGGTCCATGCTTTTGCATAAGCCTTTCATCCATCCATACATCATCCACATCATAATCCACTATCGTTCTCTCCATAATCCACTATCTACCTAATTCCAATTCACTCTTATGCAATCCTCTACCAACATCGATGAGCATAATGACACTTGACATGGTCCATGCGAAGACTTTCCTCTCTAATGGGACTATCACCTTTCATGGCACTAGATGCTTGAGTCCCTCTCATCCACATTCTACCTCTCCCATTCAAAAGGCAAAAAGTCAAAAAATGAAAAAGAAAAAATCAAAATAGTAAAGAGAAATCCCTTCGTCCAATGGTGAAAACCACCCTTGGTGGCTCCTTGGATAAGTACCATGATGAAAACCTAGCAAACAGGTGTCATGTGTAGGATGATCTTCTATGTCACTTACACTTGGGGGCACATTGTCTCATCCATCCAACCTATCATTTTCCATCCTATCCTATCATACCATACTTATCCATTATCCCACACACCTATCCTATCAAGTCCATTCATCCTCCCTTCCTCCTTTTGATCTTGATAAAGATATGGGGGCAAAATGTTGACAAATGCTTTGGATATCTCTTGATATACCTCATCCTACCCAAACAATCCATCCTATCATCATCCTATTGTCATAAGCATTGTCATGAAAATCCTAAGTATTACACCTAGAATGGGTCATGCTATTCTTATGCGACATAGCCTTTGGAGATCACATCCTTGCTCTCTTACGCATGCATCATTTCCATCCACTATTGCTTATTCGTTTATCTATCCATCCTACATTCATCCTTGCACCTAGACTTGGTCCCCCCTTGTCATTGGTATCTAGCACAAAGGCTATCAAAATTGTCATCCAATGTCATCCCAAAACATTCAAAAATATATAAAAAAAATCAAAGCATTTCAAAAATCTAAAAAAATCAAATATTCCCAAAAGACAAAAAAATCAAATATACAACAAAAAAAATCCAAGCAATAAATTCAATCCAATCATCCACTTCATCCAATCAATCCAATTCATCAATCCAAATCAAACCAATTCAATCACATTCTTCATTCCATTCTTCTAATTCAATTCATCAATCAAATTCTTCAAATCCCATCATCAACACAAATTCTTCCAATCATCCAATCACATCACTCAATCAATTCAATTCTTCAATCCATTCCATCAATTGACTCAATCCAAACATTCAAATAAATTCATCAAGTTATCAAATCAAATCACTTATTCTAATCAATTCAAATCATCATTATCCATTCAAATCCAAACAATCAAATCAATCCAAATCTTCACATCAATTCTTCAAATAAATCAATCACATCATCCCAATCAAATCACTCCAAATCAATTCTTCCAATCATCTAATCAAATCATTCCAACCAAACTCAGTCTTCAATCCATTCAAATCACATCAATTAAATTCATCACATCAAATCATCAATTCAATTCCTCCAATCAAATCAAAATAATCCAACTTCACCAAATCAATTCTTCCAATCATTCAATCAAATCAACACATTCATCCAATCATTTAAATAACTCCAATCCAATCATCATTCATTTCAATCAAATCAATCCAATCATCAATCCTTCCAATCAATCATCCTTATCAAATCAATCCAACAAATAAACTAAAATGCAAGTCATCATCAATCCATACCAATCAAGTCAATCAATCATGTCAAATTATCCAATCACATCAATGGTCTTGATCCTAATCTTGACGTAAACCAAATCAATCAATCAATCAATCAAACCCTGGTGTTGCTCGCATGGCCAACAACACTAGTGTCAATCAATCATATCCATTGTCTTATATAGGATGTTGCATTGTTGAAACCAGATCAGGCATCTTAGACGACATGTTTCATTTCCTGAAACTAGACACTACCATAATCAATCAATCACTCAATCATTCATTTACAGCTTGACAGGGGCAATACCTTGTTTGTTTTTGTATCATTTGTACATGCTTGCTTGCTTTCTTGTGTGTGTTATCATTTTATCTTGCATTTGTATCAAATCCAAATCTAACCCAGCTAATATTCATATCTTGTATCTAGAAAAAGTTATATTACGCTGGGGCATGACACACATCATCACCTTGGTCCTTATACCTTGGTGCATAACGTCTAGTGCTATATCAAAAATCATGGTTGCTCACCTTCATTGTAGCATAACACATCATTTGCTTCTTCTATCTATTCCCTTATCTTTCATCCCTTGACCAATCCATTTCATTTTGAGAGCCTACCCGTGTTTGTCCAACTTGCCTATCCTCTCGAGGGGGCATCTCATCCTATCTTTCTATCATCATCCTTTTCTTCTATCCATACATTAGCTTCTTTGAAATGATGTTACTCGACATAGATCTCATCATCTTGAACATCATCTCAAAGAGGGGCAAAATGTAGACACTTAAATTTGTCCATGTCTTGACTATCACCTAGTTGACACATTACTAGGGACATCTTGTAGTATTTTGTCTTAATTCCACTCCTAATACCATCCTAATCACCTTTCCAATTAATTAAATAAATCTCATTTATTTAATTAATTCCCATTCACATGTCCTAAATAATTTAATAAAATATTTGAATTATTCCCTCACCTTTCACCACATTGCAACACGTGTCACATGCTACAACTTCCACTTAACCCCTTCACATGCACAAATAATTTTGATGAAGGGGGTAAATCACAAAACACACAACAACATAAATTGAACACAGAAAATAGAACTTTCTTTTATTGATCTGGGCAACTCATTACATTATAGAAGCTCAATTACAATTTGAGGAATCAATCCTCCATAGGCTGCAACACACTACAGCTACAGCTCACCAGGCTCTAGAATCTTCTGCCTTTTGTAACCCCAAATCAGCTAGGGTTTCTATTTTCCTGCCTATTCTTGACTCCACACTTGCCCCCCTTAACTATACTACTGCCCACGGTTCCCAAAAATGGTTATTAATAGCCTTTTTGGCGGCCAACAACCTAATTTTGAAATTTGCATCTCCCTCCAAAAATAGGTCAACTTCCGGGAGCCATAACTTTTGATCCAGGTGTCTGATTGACGAACTATTTTATGAGTCAGAAAGCTTGCAGAGTGCTCTACGTGCTAAGAACCAACTTGGCTGGTTCTGGTCATTTTTGGGCCCGTACAGGGCCGTTTATTGCCTCAAACTTGAGTTTGAATAATTTTCAGGTATTTTTTAGGAAACAGAAACTTTAATATCTTTCAGCTCGCAAATGATCTTTGTGTGATTCCTTCACCAAAGGTCTTATATTTCCGTTATGTAACTTCCTATAAATGTTTACTTCAATCCGTGCCCAAATGCAAACTTTCTAAAAATAGCAGGTTACTATTTTTAACAGTTTAGAAAAACTAAAAGTTCTACATCATTATTCAAGTGATTATGGAACCAAAACCACAAATAATGAAAAGAAATGGAAAGAACATCAACAATTTTGAAACACATATTTTTTTGGGTGATGCAAGATTGCCCTTACACCACTAGATGCTCCTGCATCAGACACCCATGGTAATTTGAGAAGTGACCCTGTCATGTCTTAGGTGTTTGTGTGAGGAAAACCCAAATGGTCAACCTCTGCCTTAGAAAACCAAGAAGAATCTTCAATAGGTCTTCCTTTCCATTTCACCAGATATTCTTCATAATGCCTATTCTGAGTACTTCTTCCCACACGGCTATCCAAGATCTCTTCTATCTCCTCTGTTAAAGTAGATGCTAGAATACTCCACTGTTCTTCTATTGTTCCATCCTCTGTGCCACCCTCATGATATTCTATTAAATCAGCAACATTGAACACAGGGGAAATATTAATGCCACTAGGCAGATCTACCTCATATGCATTTCCTGAATCATGCTTCTTCAGGATTCTACACAGTCCAAATTTCTTCATTTTCAACTTATTGTGTGTTCCAATTGGGAACCTTTCTTTTCTCAAGTGAACCATGACTTCATCTCCTACCTGGAACTCCTCATACCCCCTCTTCTAATCTGTCTTAGCCTTGTACTGAATATTCATCTTATTAATGTGCTTTCTCACCTCTTCATGCAAATTCTTCAGATGTTCTGCAAAGTCTTCAGCTTCAACACTTGTCTTTTCTCCTTTGTCCAGCTTCCTTAACTCTGAATCATTTCTTGGATTGATCCCATATACAATCTAGAATGGTGATTTACCAGTACTCCTATTGAAAGAATTGTTGTAAGCAAATTCTACCTGTGGTAAAATCAAATCCCATCCCTTGGGCTTATCTCCTACCAAGCATCGTAGTAGGTTACCCAAACTCCTATTCACCACTTAGGTCTATCCATCAGTCTGTGGGTGGTGTGCAGAACTGAACTTCAAATATGTCTTCAACTTCTTCCACAATGTCCTCCAGATATAACCAACAAACTTGGTATCTCGATCTAAAACTATGCTCTTTGGTAGACCGTGCAATCTCACCGCCTCTCTAAAAAATAATTCAGCAATATGAATAGCATCATTAGTCTTCTTGCAAGGAATGAAATGTGCCATCTTCAAGAATCTGCCCACCGCCACAAAAATGGAATCATGTCCTCTCTGTGTCCTTGGTAATCCAAGAACAAAATCCATACTGATATCATCCCATGGCTTCTCTGGTATAGGTAATGGCTAATATAGCCCTGTATTCTTACTTGTTCCTTTTGCCATCTGACACACTCTACAACTCTATACAAATTTCCTCACATCTTGCTGCAACTGTGGCTAATAATACTTTTCACCAACAATAGCAATGGTCTTATCTCAACCAAATTGTCCAGCGAATTCTCCACTATGCTTCTCCTTACTCAGGTTCTCTCTCATGCAACTCCTTAGAATGCACAACTGGCTTCCTCTAAACAACATGCCATCTTGGATTATGAAATCCAACCATTTTATCCTATCCAAAGTAACAGGTTTAGGCCTTTGCAAAATCTAGATCTTCAGGATACAAACTTTTGGGCTCATTGAACCCAACAACCTCTATCTTCATTTCTGTCAACAAATTTTGCCTTCTGCTCAAGGCATCGGCAACTCTGTTGGACTTCCCACTCCTGTGCTTCAAAACAAAAGTATAGCTCTACAAAAACTCAACCCATTTTAAATGCCTTTGGTTCAACTTTCCTTGACTATTAAGATACTGCAAAGCCTGATGATTAGTATATAAAACAAACTCTTTTGGCAACAAATAATGTCTCCATTTCTTCAAAGCCTGAACTATTGCATAAAATTCATGATCATAAATAGAATACTTTTTCTTGGCATCATTAAGATTCTCATTAAAATAGGCAATGGGCTTACCTTCTTGGCTCAAAACAACTCCTATACCACTACCACTAGCATCACAATCTACCTGAAATACCTTATTGAAATCTGGAAGTGCTAAAACAGGTTGTTCTACGACTTTTTGCTTCAATGTATCAAAGCTCTTGTTTGCTCCTTTAGTCCATCTAAACTCTTTTCTATCCCCTCTCATTGTCTTAGTTAGGGGTGCACAAATGCTACTGAAATTATTGAAAAACTTTGTGTAAAAACTTGCCAAACCATGAAAAGATCTTACCTCGAAAGCACTCCTTGGCGTAGGCCATTCAATGATAGCCCTCACCTTCTCTGGGTCCATCTTAAGACCTTCCTTTAAGACAACAAATCCAAGGTATACCAACTCCTTCTTTGTAAAACTACATTTCTTCAGATTAATCAGCAACTTCTCCTCCCTCAGCTTCTCTAGAACTCTTCTGATATGCATCAGATGCTTATCCCAAGTCTTACTGAAAATCAAAATATCATCCAAATAAACAATAACAAAACTTCTGAAAAATTCTTTTAGTACCTCATTCATGAGCCGCATGAATGTGCTCAGTGCATTGGTTAGCCCAAATGGCATGACTAACCACTCATATAAACCTTCTTTTGTCTTGAAGGCTATCTTCCATTCGTCTCCTTCTCTGATATGGATCTGGTGATACCCACTCTTCAGGTCAATCTTCGTGAAGTACTTGGCTCCACTCAAACAATCCATGATGTCATCCATTCTTGGCAATGGAAATCTATACTTGATCATTATCTTATTGATGGCTCGAGAGTCTGTACGCATCCTCCATTCTCCATCCTTCTTTGGTGCTAGTACTGCAGGTACTGCATAGGGACTTAGGCTCTCTCTTATCAATCCCTTCCTCAACAACTCCTGAACTTGTCTATTTAACTCTTCACTCTCCGTTGGAGTCATTCTATGGGTTGCCTTATTTGGCAAACTGGCTCCTGGTATCAAGTCCATTTGATGACTTATCTTCCTCACTGGTGGTAAACCTTCTGGTACATTATTAGAGATAATGTCCTAAAATTCTTCCAACATATCTAAAACTTCTATTGGTATATCTTCACATTTCTCTTGGCTAATCTTAGAAATCAATGCAAAGCAATGATGTTCATGCTTCATACCCTCCAAAAAATTTCTACCATCTACCAAGCAAATTCTAGCAGTACTACATACCTTTTCTTCCACCTCCTTCAAGGGCTTCAACTTATGGCGAACTCCATCCTTTTTAGGGAATATGTGTTTGCACAACCATCATGGACAATGCTCCTATCATACTGCCACGACCTCTCCAATAGCATATGACATGCATCCATCGGTATGATATCACACAACACCTCATCATGGTAGTCCCAAATCTTGAACTTCACTAAAGACTACTCATTGACCAAAGCTCTGTGGTCCTTCTACAACCATTCAATCTGATATGGATGTGGATGCTTTCTTCTTGTCAACTTCAACTTGTCAACCATCTCTTCTAAAATAAGATTGTCAGTGCTTCCACTGTCAATAATAATATCACAACACTTACCTTCACATTTGCACCTTGTGCAGAATAAACTCTTCCTCTAATTTGGTTCTTTCTCCTCATTCAGTAAGGTTCTTCTAACAACTAGGGTTTCTCCCCTGTCAGTATCTTCAGAATGCTCAGAATGTGCATCTTCATCTACATGTACAACTTGTGCATTACCTTTAGGTCTTCTATTTGTCCTTCCTTGATGTTGCGGACAATCATATGCTCGATGCCCTTCTTCTCCACATTGGAAATAGGTTCCTCTGAAACCTCCTCTTCCAGGTCCTTGCCCAGGTTTGCCTCTTCCTCTTCCTCTTTGCTCACCATTGTTTTGGTCACGAGGGCGGTAGGTATTATTTCCTCTCTGATTTTGACTAGTGCCAGCTTCTTCATTCTTCTTTGGATCTTCATTCCGTCTCCATAGGGTCTTCCACCAATCCTTCTACCTTGACCTCTTCCCTTTTGCTTGCTGTCAAATTATTTAACTTCTCTTCCACCTTTAGGGAAAACTGATATGCATCTTCTATTGTGGTCATTCTAACTAGGCTCAGCTCTTCTTGGGCCTCAACCCATTAATGTAATGGGCTACCTTCTCCTTATTGGCCTGTGCATGACTGGTTCTAATAGTAATCTTATAAAACTCTTCTGTATACTCCTTAACAGACTTGTTACCTTGCTTTAGTCCTTGTAGCTTCTTCAGCAACTCCATCTCATAGTCCACAGGAATGAACTGCTTCTTCAATTTCTCCACCATCCGATCCCATCTGGTGATCTTTCCTTTTCCTCTTCTATTCCTCTCCAACTGCACCTCCTTCCACCAATTATTGGCATGGCCCTTCAACTTTGTTTTTGCAAACTTGGCTCGATCTAGGTCCTCCACATCTTCATACTTGAAATACTCCTCCATGTCATTGATCCAATCAATAAGTTGTTCTAGATTCAAATCTCTAGAATATGTAGAAACTTCGGTCCTGGTCCTCTTTCTGATCTTAGAAATGGCCCTCAACAACCTAACTTCTGTAGGATCTCCTGTAGCTTCTTGTTCTTCCTCAGATAGCTCCTCTTTAGCTTCATCTTCGCTTTCTTCTCTTATTCTCGGATCAAACCCTCTTCGCAGCTCCTCTTGCAATGCATCAATTTGCCTTTGCAGGGCTCTAAAACCCTCTTCTATCAAAGAATTTCTCCCAACCCGATTTCTTCATGGAGGCATCTTGATCTCCGCAACAAACCCACAACCTCAGGTCCTGGTGCAAACTGCCTCATGGTCGATGATCTGTCTACACACTCAAGGACCCTTGCTCTGATACCACTTGATGAAGGGGGTAAATCACAAAACACACAACATAAATTGAACACAAAAAATAAAACTTTCTTTTATTGATCTGGGCAACTCATTACATTACAGAGGCTCAATTACAATTCGAGGAATCAATCCTCCACAGGCTGCAACACACTATAGCCACATCTCACCAGGCTCTAGAATCTTCTATCTTCTGTAACCCCAAATCAGCTAGGGTTTCTATATTCCTACCTATTCTTGACTCCAAAATTACCTCCCTTAACTCTATTACTGCCCAGGGTTCCCAAAAATGGTTATTAATAGCCTTTTTGGCGGCCAACAACCTAATTTCAAAATTTGCATTTCCCTCCAAAAATAGGTCAACTTATGGGAACCATAACTTTTGATCTAGGTGTCTGATTGACAAACTGTTTTATGCATCGAAAAGCTCGCGGAGTGTTCTATGCGCTAAGAACCGCTTTGCCAGTTCTGGCCATTTTCGGGCCCGTACGGGGCCGTTTAGTGCCTCAAACTTGAGTTTGAATAATTTTCAAGCATTTTTTAGGAAACAAAAACTTTAATATCTTTTAGCTTGCAAATGATCTTTGTGTGATTCCTTCACCAAAGGTCTTATATTTCCATTATGTAAGTTCCTATAAATTTTTACTTCAATCTGTGCCCAAATGCAAACTTTCTAAAAATAGCAGTTACTATTTTTACCAGTTCGAAAAAACTGAAAGTTCTACATCATTATTCAAGCGATTATGGAATCAAAACTACAAATTTTGAAAAGAAATGGAAAGAACATCAACAATTTTGAAACAAATCTATTTTTGGGTGATGCAAGATTGCCCTTACACCACTGGATGCTCCTACATCAAATTTAAATAATCTTTTATTTGAATTAGGTCTCCTTTATTCTCTATCACACACTTGTCACATGACTACAATTCCTCTTGAAGTGGGAAAACCTAATCGATCCTAGTCGTCCACATAGCACAAACCAACTTGCAATCACAATCATTCATTCAAATTAGCCTTTTCTATAAATCAAACCTCTCACAAGCCATTTGCATGATCAATTTTTTGAGTAGCCTCATGCTGCCAAAATCGCTCTAGAATAATCCTATGCCATTGTTATGCTACTGAAATAGTGAGCAAATCAACAAACAACCCTTTGACATCATGCATTCTCATGCAAGATCGAGAAGAGCCATGGAGATAAGTCAAATCTAGTGTGGATACGATTTACATTTGAGTTCATTGTTTTCATTTTCATAATAGTTTGTACTTCATGGTTAGTTAGGGTTTCAATATTTGTTGTTTTGATTTCTACACTAGATTTTGCCCTAATGACAACTGGTGCTACTGAATGTTTTATCTCTCCAAATATTTTAAATAAGATATCTAGAAGAGCTTGTTATATGGAAAAATCATGGTCAGTAGAGTATGCTAACCAGACAAGGGCTCAAGTAGAGCAATGTTTGTTCGAAGCCAAGGTTGAACTCTTGAGATTTTTGATTGAAGTAAACCTTTATGTAGCCCCCTTAGGATCATATGATGTCATCCTTGGAATAAATTGGTTATGGAGGCATAGGGCTAAGGTGGATTGTTTTGTTAAAATAGTAGAATGCCTAGATGACCTTGAGAATAGAGTTTTTCTATAAGGTACTGCTAGAGAGGTCAAGTTGAGGCAAATATCTGCCATACAGTTGAAGAGAGCCCAACGAAAAGGGTGTCAACTCTTTGCAATCAAAATGGAGAAAATAGATGATCACAAAGAGTCTATTTTTCAAGATGATTTAATGTATTATGAATCACAGAAACTCTAAGGAGTGAATGAAGAAGAATCTCTAGATCGAGAGAGATCAGATATGGAGAAGTATCCCTTTCTTCAAGATTTTGAGGATGTATTTTCAGATGAATTACCTGGATTACCTCTTAAGAGAGCTTTTGAATTTTCAATAGATATAATTATGGGATCAGAACCTATATCCAAAGCTCCTTACCAAATGACTACAACAGATTTAATGGAGTTAAAGGCTCAGTTGCAGGAATTGCTAGAAAAATATTTGATAAGACTGAATATTTCACCCTAGGGAGCGCCAGTCATTTTTGTTAAAAATAAAGATGGCACACTGTGCCTATGTATATACT
The DNA here is from genome assembly GCA_027924645.1 of Cunninghamia lanceolata. Classification (NCBI taxonomy): domain Eukaryota; kingdom Viridiplantae; phylum Streptophyta; class Pinopsida; order Cupressales; family Cupressaceae; genus Cunninghamia; species Cunninghamia lanceolata. The sequence continues at coordinate 23,955,848 of BSBN01000213.1, read as the reverse complement.
ATTGTATGCAATGATAAATATTAAGTATCCGCTGCCCCGTATTGATGATCTCTTTGATCAAATGCATGGAGCAACTATATTTTCAAATATTGATCTATGATTAGGATACCATCAATTAAGGCTAAAAGATGAATATATCCATAAAACAACCTTTAGAACGAGGTATGTACATTATGAATTTATAGTCCTACCCTTTGGATTGATGAATGCACCTACAATATTCATGAACTTAATGAACACTGCATTCAGAGATTGTTTGGATAAGTTTGTTCTTGTTTTCCTAGATGATATTTTGATTCATTCCAAAAATGAGGAAGAATATCTATGACATTTGCAGACCATTCTTCAGCATTTGAGAGAGCATAAACTTTATGGCAAGCTCTCAAAGTGTACTTTCTTCCAAAAAGAAGTACAGTACCTAGGTCATGTAATTTCAGCTGAGGGAGTTGCAGTAGATCCAACAAAGATCAAAGCCATTTTGGAGTGGCCTGCATCAAAAAATATGCATGAAGCTCATAGTTTTATGGGCCTAGAAGGATATTACAGAAAATTTGTGGCTAACTTTTTAAAAATTGCCTACCCCATTACTTCTCTACAAAAGAAAGGTAAAAGATTTGATTGGTCAAAAAATGCTAGGAGGTATTTGATCAACTAAAAGAGAATCTAACTACAACACCAATTCTAAAGGTACATGATCGAGAGGGTCATTTTGTAGTCATCACCAATGCCTGAGGAGAAGGGTTAGGTGGTGTACTTGTGCAAGATGGGAAAATTATTGCTTATGAGTCTAGGAAGTTGAAGACATATGAGAAAAATTATGTTCCTCATGGTCTCAAGTTGGCAGCAGTTGTGCATGCACTGCAAATGTGGCGGCATTACTTGGAAACCCTTTGAGTTAAGAACAAACCATCAAGGACTTAAATATTTATTTACCCAACTACATCTTAATGCTCACCAGAGGGGATGGTTAGAGCTAATATCTGACTATTATTTTGAGATTAGTTATATTGAGGGCAAGGAAAACTAAGTAGAAGATGCCATAAGTCAAAGGAGACATATCTCCTCAATGATCTCTATTCATTATGATTTTAAGAAGCTAGTGTTGAAAAAGTCCAAGGGAGATGAATACTATGAACAGGTTAAGCAATCTCTCTCAGACAACCCCAATAATTCTAAGTATGATGGATTCCACTTTGAACCAGATGGACTACCAATACTCAGAGGTAGAATGTATGTTCTAAACTATGAGGAGTTAAGGAATATTGTGTGGAAGGAAGTTCACTCTGTACCCTCTTCAGGACACCCTAGAGTGATGAAACTACTAGTTGATGTAAAAACATTGTATTTTTGGAAAGGAATGAAGAGGGATGCTGTAAGGTTTGTAGCTAGATGTCTATGTTGGCAAGAGACACTGTGTGGCTTCATTAGTGTTGTCAATGATGGTAACAAAGTCTATCCCACATATCCATAGTACATAGTATGCCTATACCGGAAGTCAGATTGAAGATTGTTTTGATTCGGTGAACAAGAATAGAGTATGTAACAAGGTCTGACAATCAGGTCCGGATCTCTCAGATGGTGTAACTCAGTAAGTTACAGACTTGCGAAAGTCAAGAGTGTTATCATGACTACTATATTCCAAAGATTTATCCTCTAGTAGCAAAGCATGGAAAATATATGAGCATCTGAGTATTGGGTTCTAGTCAAGCAAAGTAGACAGAGGAAGAACTGACCGGTAGAGTATCAGACTTCAATCCAGATGAGTAAATGGTGTTGATCAAACAATTTGTGGGATCATACATTGTTGACCGACATGATTAATGACTTCTATGTCTATTTTTTTTGATACACATCACAAATCAAGCATGGATTCAGCCAACAGAGTAATTACTTGTAGTGTTCTTGATGCCGACTTGTAAGTTGATAAAAAATTCTTTATGTGGATATATATACCAGATGGACTCTAGTATGTAGGTGTGTGTGGTGAAGCAAGGATGAAAATAAAGTGTGAAGAAAAGTAGGAATAAGTGTGAAAGCAACAATTCAAGTCCAGTATGTGACAAAGCAACAACACTAAAACAAAGGAAGAATGAAGTGCATCAAGGCAGTGTATAGAGCCTAACCGGAACTGAAATCTTGCATTTGTAGATGCATTTCATCAGTTCAAACATCTGATTACCTTCTGTAAGTTTTGTAGACAATGAGTCTCTCGTAGGCAGTGTGCCTCTTGTGAGCAGTGTGCTCGAGCAGTGAGCCCTAATTGGCAAGTGCCATTTTGTACTCCTTTATTCTTTTAACAAAGAATACAATCTTGGGTTAGTCACCCCGTGGTTTTTCCCTTAACAAGGTTTTCCACATAAAAATCCTTGTGTTATGTGTGTTGACTTTATTTCTATTCTTATGATCACATATGCTTATATAATTTGATGCTGCACTGATTATTAAGATAACAAAAGAAAAGGAAGTTAAGGAAATTTTGAGATAACTGATTCACCCCCCCTCTTAGTTATCTGCCTTGTTTTCAACAATTGGTATTAGAGCTAATTTCCTTTGAACAAAGCCTAATAGCTTAAGGAAGATCTAGGAATCTCAATGGATATATATGGTATGAAGAAACAACTTCAGTCTGCCCTAGATGATCTTGAACAATCTCATTCTGAAGTCAATAATTTGAGAGAAAGACTCAAAGAAGCTGATGATTTCATAAATGAGATAAAAGAAAAACTTAGTATCTCTGTGAAAAAGAGAAATGAACTACTTCAAAAATTAGCAAATTTGAGTGAAGACAATGATACTAATGAAGATCTGAATGAGAAAAATAAGCTATGTGAGAAACTGTCAAAAGAGGTCATTATGGTAAGGCATGAAATGGAATCAGGGGTTATGAGATTCATCCAAGAAATTGAAGAAAAAAGGAAAAGTGAAGATAATCTAAAACAATCCCTCAAGGAGAAGATAGAGGACTGCTACAAAATGGACAAAATAATCAAGCATCTTGAATCTGATCTTGAAGAAGCTAGAGATAATGAAGAACAACTTGAAAATCAGATAGACACTCTTAAACAAGATCTTCAAACAACAAATGAATACAAAGAGAAATTCAAGATAAGCTCAGCCCAACTTGAAGTTCTTCTTGAAAGCCAAAAGAGGGTAGATGATAAGCATGGTTTGGGATATGAGAAAGGTGAAAGCTCCAGATCCGGTCAGAAGAACTTTGGATTAGGAAATCAAAGAAACAAGCCTAGAAGACCTCTGGTAAGGCAACCAAATACTCAAAGATATCCATCCTTTAATGGATATTGCTTCAATTACAACAATTTTAGTCATAAAGCAACTCAGTGCAGAAGGAGAATGAATCAGACTAATCCATCCTTCTCCAGACAATGTTTCAACTGCAAAAGGTATGGTCACAAATCTCATGAATGCAAAAATATGCAAATAAACAATTCATTCAATGGTAGATGCTTTGCATTCAATAGAATGGGACATATGGCTAATCAATGCAGATCAAAAGGATATCAATCAAATATGCAAAGAAATGTTGTCTGTTACAATTGCAATAGATCTGGTCATATTGCCAAATTCTATAGAAGTAAAAATCAAGATAAAAAGGGTCCAGTGCAACATAATCAAAAACAAGATTTGGGTGAAGAAGAGTACAAAAAATATTGGGGATGGATCCACACTGGAATCCGGTGTTGATATTCCTTCCAGAAACTAAATAGATGAGCTCTGGCTCAAGGGGAGTCACAGAGAAAAACAAATTCCCCTAGCTAGTCAATTAGTGCCTAAATTCGGCCCATGGAATGCTGCGGATTAAAGGGTTCTTAGAAAAATATCTATATAACACTCAGTAAAAATATGAAAGATCCGCATGGATTGTTGCAAGAGTTTAACTACTCAAGTTGATCCAGTTTAACAGCCATCCGGTAAAGCAGGATTTTCACAGACAGATCCGGTATGATTCAGAATTAAAATACTTTGATCTGTGGACCCATGGCATGATTGAAGAGAAGAAGATACATTGTCAATCCTCACTAACAATGATTCTAAGTTCAGCACAATGTTTCGAGAAGATCTCTCTCAAAATAGGGCAACTAGATAACTTATGTTGTGCATTTATTACAAAAGGAAATTAGGGTTTGTGCAAGGATAAAAGGAGTCATTCACTCATTATTTGCACATTTGTATTCGAGAAGAAGAAAAGAAGAGCTCTGCAAAAAAGTTTCCATAATTCACTCAAGATCAACTTAAAAATTAAATTCAACCAGCAATTTATTCTAGCTCCTAATTGAAACCCTAAAAGCATAAAAAGGTATTTCCATTCTGAAAATCTCTCTCTGAAGCTTTTGCTTTATGGCTACTCCAATGGTTGTAAAGATCATTGATAGGCCGCATCCACACCCCTCTAAATCTCTAGAAGTTGATCCTTTAGGCACATTTTCTAGCATTTTGCATGGGGTATTGCACGTAGAATATGTTAGGGTCTATATCCATGCCAACATTGAAGAATTTGGAGACTCAAAATTGATGGACATCAATCACAAACAACTAATAGATGAGAGTTTTGAACTCAAACCTCAGTTCAAGGCCCTCCGGGATAAACACTTCAGACATTGCATACACTTTCCTTGTTTTGCAGAAGATGATTGGGTCTGGTATGTCCTAAGCAGGATGCATGATAATTTCATGTGGTTAATGAGGCTCTTCAAGATAACAAAAGATGCCATCAGGGCAATGACTGAACTACATTCTTCCAGTGGGTTACCTGCACTTAAATCTATCAAGAACTAGACAGTAACTGAAGCCACCAGATCTAAGTTTGACAAAAGAGCAATGCCCATAGATGACATCACAGATCCAGATGTCAAGTTTGCCTCAATGATAATTGGATACAAGATCTATCATTCTAGCAGGGAGAATTTTGTGTCTGGGACTGCAATATATGTAGCATATCAGATGTTGAGGGAAGATGCAGATTATGACCTGTGTGATCTTCTCCTAAATCAACTATTAGAAAACCTGCAAAAGATAAAAAAGGATAAGAAGAATTCCTTCAAATATGGTTGTCTAATACTATGTCTATTCTTCTACTATATGAATGAGCTATTTGGATCTAGTGGTTGGGTTTGGCAAAATGATAAACTAGTTGCAATCCATATTAGAGATTATATGTATGGACTTGGTGATGCTAAAGCTTAGAACATAGCTCTCTGGGGTTACTTTAAGAACTTCAAAAGCATGATGTAAGCTAGAGAGAGGATACCTCAATCCATAGTTGAGAAATACAAGGATACAGTGTGCTTCATGGTTGACACTGATCAATGCCTAATGGAGGTAGTTGAGCCCAGAACAGTGTGGATAATGCCTATGGGATACGAGGTCAATGAGAAAATCTTAGAACTACATATCCAACACCTATTGAGCTAGCCTAAGGACCCTGAGGCAGAAAGGTTTGGAACCTTTCATGAACTAAGTGTAAAAATACATGTTGAGTTAAGACAACTGGAGATAAAGAGGAAAGTAAGAAGGGAAGTTGAGGATATTGCCAAAAGATTTGGCCTATCAAAGGAGGTAGTAGATGCAAATAGAGAGAAAATGGAGAAGGCTAACAAAGAGAAACAAGAAGCAAAGAAATGAGATGTTTCGGTACAAGCCTCCTCCCGGACTAGATCCTCCAAGAGCTCTGCACCTGCCACTCCTAAAATCTCAAGGGCCACCAAACCAAAAGCCAAGACATCCAGAAAAGGAGAAAAGAGGACAAAGACCAAAGCCACAAGGTCATATACAAGCCTTAAGGATGATGAAGAAATAGAATCTGATGAAGAAATCAAGAAAATGAAGAAGAAGAAAACATCCAGGGAATTCTTTGCTAGTAAAAATAAGGAAGAAAAGGTAGAAGAATTTGTTGAAAAGCCCACTCTTTCTATTGATGACATCATCAAGGCAGTAACTATGGATGGGAACTTGCAGCCAGTAATAGAGTTCTATGATGAATATAGTGATATTGACAAGAGGATTTTGGAAGAAGCTACAGTCAGGTACATAAACATTTACAATAAAGCTTTCATTGAAATTATATCATTAATTCCTAAGAGTCTAGAGAAGGTACTTGAACTGAGAAAAGAGAATGCAAAAGCAAAAGACCTAGAGATTCGGGAACAAATAATGATTCATCTTTATCCTTCTATCACTCCAAAACAAATGGACATGATTTTTAAGGATTGTAAGGATGAGTTCAAAAGTAAAGCAAGAATGAATAAACTTATGCTTGGAGAAACTGACCAACTAGTAGGAGAAACAAAAGACATCCTATAGGATGCTTTCAAAAGATTCAATCTTCCTATTATAGAGGAATCAGTTGAAGAACCTTCTACCATAGATGTTGAAGGATTAAATGCAACCAATGAAAAATCTTCTGATGTAGAAGGATCAAAAGAGATAGGTGAAGAGAAGTCTAAGGACTTGGATTCCTCTGTTCTGGAAGAGGAAATTCATGAAGCAACAAACACTAGTGACATCTCTCCTCTGGATCCCATTGCAAGCATTCCACACTCTAAAGATGAAGGAGAAGATAAAAGAGAAGAGAAGGTGATTCAAGAAGAGGAGGTAAAGGGAAAAGAAGAAGAACAAGCAAAGAAAACTAATGATGACTGTTCTGATGTCTCAAAAGAAAAAAGACTCAATTGCTAGAAAGAGACACTACAGAGGCAGTGAAGAACTTCCTAAGCAAAGAAATGATGGAGATAGATGAACTTGAGCTATTTCAAGGGCCTCTAAATTTTGACTCTCTCTCTCTCTAGTTCAGATAATGAAAATAGCATCCTTTGCTCAAGCCAAAGTGAAAGAAAAACTCCTGAAATCTCATATGGAAGACTGTGAACTATTGGAGATGGCATCCAGAATGCTGGAGAAGATCATGCCATCATTCTAAAAGGATCCTTCAGTGTCACCATCTGGCAACCTGAAATATTTGATAAATTCTGTTAGCACTCACTTTGAATCTCTAGAAAAATCAGCAGAAGCAAAGGTCTGGAAGGAGTTTCTAGGAAAAAGATTCACTGAAGTATAGAGACTCATTGCTAATGATAGGAGGACCCTAGACATTGGAATAAAGAGCCTTGAAAATGCTCTTAAAGATGGTGGGGACATGTACAAATTTTGTCTATCTTGGCCCAAAGTGATAGAGGATATTGAAAAGAAGATGAAAGAACAAGAAGGTAAACTGCCAAGTTTATCTTAGAATTTCGATCCCCTTACTACCTCTTTAATGAATCAAGAATGACAGGCCATTGTCATCATAAATGAAATAAAGAGGCTGAACAATGAAAAGAAGGATATAATAAATAGAATGAGTGAACTCAGAGGGATAATTATCCCTAAGTTAGAGGCAATGCATGAGGCCTTGACAGATGCTCAGACCACAGCCCGAACCAGTGATCCGGCAGATTTAAGAAGGGCAAAAGCATATGCATTTTTGTTGAGTGGTCACATCTCCATTTTAGATAGAATGAAGTAGAGTTGGGCCATAGAGTTTGTATAATTGAAGGCCACTTTTGCGGATATACTTAAGTATATGTAAGTATAACATTTATATATACTTATACGACCATGTATAGGTTAATTTTTGCAAAATTTGGTATGTAGATTTCGTCCTTTTCCATTGATGTCAAAGGGGGAGTGAGGAGTAGTGAAAAATGTGGAATCCAGCTAAGGGGGAGCTCTGGTAAAATAGTGCAAAAGATAGAGCATTAGCCAAGGGGGAGTTACTGCAACACTTAGCCATTTTTCACTAAGTGTTGCCGTTAATGCCAAAGGGGGAGATTGTTGGCAAGAGACATTGTGTGGCTTCATTAGTGTTGTCATTGATGGCAACAAAGTCTATCCTACACATCTGTAGTACATAGTATGCCTATACCAGAAATCAGATTGAAGATCATTTTGATCTGGTGAACAAGAACAAAGTATGTAATAAAGTTTGACAATCAGGTCCGGATCTCTTAGATGGTGTAACTCAGTAAGTTACAGACTTGGGAAAGTCAAGAGGGTTATCATGACTACTGTATTCCAAAGATATAGCCTCCGGTAGCAAAGCATGGAAAAGATATGAGCATCTAAGTACTGGGTTCCAGTCAGGCAGAGCAGATAGAGGAAGAACTGACCGGTAGAGTATCAGACTTCAATCTGAATGAGTAAATGGTGTTGATCAAACAATTTGTGAGATCATACATTATTGGATGACATGATTAATGACTTCTATGTCTATGCTTTTGATACGCATCACAAATCAAGCATGGATTCAGTTGACAGAGTAATTACTTGCAGTGTTCTTGATACTGACTAGTAAGTTGATAAAAATCCTTTATGCGGATATATATACTAGATGGATTCCAGTATGTAGGTGTGTGTGGTGAAGTAGGGATGAAAATAAAGTGAGAAGAAAAGTAGGAATAAGTGTGAAAGTAGCAATTCAAGTCGGGTATGTGACAAAGCAACAACACTAAAATAGAGGAAGAATGAAGTGCATCAGATTAGTGTATTGAGCCTAACCAGAACTGAACTCTTGCATTTGTAGATGCCTCTCATCAGTTCAAACATCTGATTACCTTCTGTAAGTTTTGTAGACAATGAGTCTCTTGTAGGCAGTGTGCCTCTTGTGAGCAATGTGCTCGGGCAGTGAGCCCTAATTGGCAAGTTCCATTTTGTACTCCTTTATTCTTTTAACAGATAATACAATCTTGGGATAGTCACCTCCTGGTTTTTCCCTTAACAGGGTTTTCCACGTAAAAATCCTTGTGTTATGTGTGTTGATTTTACTTCTGTTCTTATGATCACATATGCTTATATAATTTGATGCTGCACTGATTATTAAGATAACAAAAGAAAAGAAAGTTAAGGAAATTTTGAGATAACTGATTCACCCCCCCTCTCAGTTATCTACCTTGTTTTCAACAGTCTAGAATGCTAGAGGGTGAAAGCAGAACATCATCACCTGACAGGGCTCCTATACCCTCATGAAATTCTGGAATGGAAATGGAAAATCATTAGCATGGATTTTGTACAAGGTCTCCCTCATAATGTTATTCTGGTAGTTGTAGATAGACTCACTAAGGTAGCACATTTCATACTCAGGAATTTGATCGATGGAGCACCAGTCATAGCCCGTAAATTTGTGCAAAAAGTATTCAGGTTGCATGGCATTCCTGAGAAGATCATCTCAAATAGGGATGGCCACATGACATCAAGGTTTTGGTAAACCTTATTTTCCTCTCTTGGAACTCAATTAAACATAAGATCAACTTATCATCCCAAGACAGATGGCCAGATAGAAAGAGTGAACCAAGTGTTGGAAGATCTACTGAGAATGTATTGTATGGATCAACAATACAAGTGGGAGGATTATCTTCCTCTTGTAGAATTTTCTTACAATAATTCCTATCATTTCACTACCAAGATGGCCCCATTTAAAGCATTATATGGAAGAAAGTGCCAAACTCCTATAAGCTAGGATAAGCTAGAAGATAGACTTAGCCTTGGTCCAGAAATGCTATCGGAAATGGAAGAATAGGTCCATCTGATCAAGAAAAGGTTAGCGGAGGTGAATGACAGATAGAAAAGCTATACAAATGCTAAGCACATTCCAAGACATTTCTTAATAGGAGAGAAATTTTTGTTAAGAGTCAAGCTGCAAAAGAGTTCCATTAAGTTTGGAAAGCCATCCAAACTAGCTCCTAGATATGTGGGTCCTTTCTAAGTTCTCAAGGAAGTCAACCCAGTTGCATATAGGATTGCCCTACCACTAGCTCTTGCCATGATGCATAATGTCTTTCATGTTTCTTATTTGAAAAAGTATATTATAAGAGATAATCATATTCCTATTATTGATTGGAATGCCTTATAGGTGAACAACCTAGGGGTGGTAATGATCGAGCCTATCAAAGTGCTCTAAATACATAAGCTACACTTGCATAATAAATAAGTTACTCAGTGCAAGGTCTAATGGGACCAGTATGCAGAAGAGAATGCCACTTGGGAAAATTATCATGATATTTATCAAAGATTTCCTCATCTATTTTAAGTTTTTACTAAGATGAACAAAAAAAATTTCATGTTATAAACTTTGGATACACTGGATCATCGAGGACGATGATTCTTATGGGGGAAGATATGTTACATCCCCAAACTTTGACTATGATTTACTTTTACTTTCATGTAATTAGTGGATAAGTTTGTTGGTAAGAGACACTGTGTGGCTTCATGAGTGTTGTCATTGATGGCAACAAAGTCCATCCCACACAGCCGCAGGACATGGTGTGTCTATACCGGAAGTCAGATTGAAGAGTATTTTGGTCCGGTGACCAAGAATAGAGCATGCAGTAAGGTCTGACAATTAGGTCCAGATCTCTCAGAGGAAGTATCTCAGTAAAGTGCAGACTTGGGGAAGTCAAGAGGAGTACCATGACTAATATATTCCAGAGATTGAGCCTCCGGTGATGTAAGAGTGAAAAGATATGAACACCTAAATGTTGGGTTCCTGTTTGGCAGAGTAGACTGAGGAAGAACTGACCAGCAGAGCTTCAGACCTTAATCTGGATGAGATATTAATGGTAATCAAGTTTCTTAAGGGATCATTCATGATTGGCTGACATGATTGATGACTTCTATATGCATCACTTGGTAAGCAAGGATTCAGCTGACAAACCAGAGTTTGGGAAAATATTGAGTATTCCAGATGCTGACTAGAAAGATGTTGAAATCCTTTGTGTGGATATATATACTAGATGGATTTCAATGAGAAGGTGTCTATGGTGTGTTGTGAAGTGCGAAGAAAAGTAGAGAGTAGTGTGGAAGCAGTAATATAGGTCTGATATGTAACAGGACAACAGCACCAAAGAAGAGGAAGAATGAAGTGCAGTAAATTAGTGTATTAAGCCTAACCAGAACTAAACCTCAGCATATGTGGATGCTTCTCATCAGTTCAAGTATCTTGTTACTTTCTTTATACCTTGTAGACAGTGAGTCTCTTGTAGGCAGTGAGCCTCTTGTGAGTAGTGTGCTCGGGTAGTGAGCCCTAATTGGCAAGTGCCATTTTGTACTTCTATTCTTTTAACAAAGAATACAATCTTGGGTTAGTCACCCTGTGGTTTTTCCCTTAACAGGGTTTTCCACGTCAAAATCATTATGTTATGTGTATTGATTTTGTTTCTGCTTTCATGGTTATGGATGCTTATTTATTTTGATGTTGTACTAGTTATTAAAGAAGAACAAAAAGTTAAGTTAATTAAGATAACTAATTCACCCCCCCTCTCAGTTATCAACAATTGGTACTAGAGCTAAGTTCCTCCAAATAGAGCCTAACAACTTGAGGAAGATCTGGGAATTCCAATGGATATGTATAGTATGAGGGAACAACTTCAGTCTGCCCTTGATGATCTTGAGCAATCTCACTCTAAATTCAATAACTTGAGGGAAAGACTCAAACAAGATGATGATTTCATAAATAAACTAAAGGAGAAATTGAGTATTTCTACGAAAAATAGAAAGGAACTTCTTCAGCAATTAGCAAGTCAAAGTGAAGCCAATGATACTAATGAAGATCTGAATGAGAAGAACAAATTATGTGAGAAGCTATCAAAAGAGGTCATTATGGTTAGATATGAAATGGAATCAGGGGTTATGAAATTCACCCAAGAAATTGAAGAGAAAAGAAAGACTGAAGGTAATCTAAAATAATCTCTCAAGGAGAAGTCAGAAGACTGCCACAAAATGGATAGAATAATCAGGCATTTGGAATCTAATCTTGAAGAAGCTAGAGATAATGAAGAACAACTTGAGAATCAGATTGACACTCTAAAAAGGGATCTTCAAACAACAAATGAATACAAAGAGAAATTCAAGATAAGCTCTACTCAGCTTGAAGTTCTTCTTGAAAGCCAAAAGAGGGTAGATGACAAGCAAGGCTTGGGGTATGAGAAAGGTGAAAGCTTCGGATCTGGTCAGAAGAACTATGGATCATGAAATCCAAGGAACGGGCCTAGAAGACCTTCGATAAGGCAACCAAATGCTCAAAGATATCCATCCTTCAATGGATACTGCCACAATTGCAATAAATTTGGTCATAAAGCAAATCAGTGCAGAAGAAGAATGATTCAGACTAATTCATCCTTCTCTGGACAATGTTTTAATTGCAAAAGGTATGGGCACAAATCTCATGAGTGTAGAAATATGTAAATGAAAAATTTATTCAATGGTAGATGCTTTGCATGCAATAGAATGGGACATATGGCTAATCAGTGTAGATCAAGAGGATATCAGTCAAATATGCAAAGAAATATTGTTTTCTACAATTGCAATAGATCCAGTCATATTGCCAAATTCTACAAAAGTAAGAATCAGCACAAAAAGGGTCTGGTGCTTCATAATCAAAACCAAGACAAAGGAAAAGGAAAAGTGAATGTAGATGAAATTCAAAGGGAGATGAACAAGATTTGGGTGAAGAGAAGTACAAAAAATGTTGAGGATGGATCCGCACCAGAATCTGGTGCTGATATTCCTTTCAGAAACTAAATAGATGAGCTCTGGCTCAAGAGGAGTCACAAAAGAAAACAAGTTCCCCCAACCAGTCAATTGGTGCCTGAAATTGGCACATGGAAAGTTACGGATTAAAGGGTTCTCAAAGAAACATCTAAATAAGCCTTGGTAAAGATATGGAAGATTTGCAAGAAATTTAGAAGAGGTTAATCTTCCAAGAATGATCCGATTTAACAGTCATCCGGTAAGAATAGGATTTTCACAGTTAGATCCGGTATGATTCAAATTTGAGGTATCTTGATTTGCGAATAAATGGAATGATTGGAGAAAGGTAGATAAATTGCCAAAATTCACCGAGAATAACTCTAAGTGCATCTCAGTGATTTGGAAAGATCTCTCAGGACAAGGAGAACAAAGCAACCATAATAACTTAACTTGTGCATTTATTACAATGTGAAATTAGGGTTTGCGCAAAAATATAAGGGTTCTTTTGTTCATCATTTGCACATTTGCATTCGAGAAGAAGAGGGAAGGAGCTCTGCAATTAAATTGTCTCAAACCTCTCAAAGATCAACTGCAAAAGTCGATTCATCCTGCAATCCGATCCGGCTCATATCGAGAACCCTAGAAGTGTAAAAGGTGTTTTTCTCTCTTGAAAAACTTTCTTTGAATCTTTTGAAAGATGGCTACTCTAAATGTTGTCAAAATCACTGATAGACCACGCCCTAAATTCAAAAAACACCCCTACAAATCTCTGGAAGTTGATCCCTTGGACACATTCTCTAGCATTCTGCTGATGGATATCTACCACAAGGAACTGATAGATGAATCACTTGAACTTAAACCCCAATACAAGGCCATCCGAGATAAGCATTTCAGACAGTGCATCCATTTCCCCTATTTTGCAGAAGATGAGTGGGTCCGGTATGTTTTGAGCAGAGTGCATGACAACTTCATGTGGTTGAATAGACCATTTAAGATCACAAAAGATGCTATTAGGGCGGTAACTGGTTTGCACTCATCTGGAGGGTTACCTGTTCTCAAATTGGTCAAAAACCAAACTGTGAGTGAGGCTACCGGATCAAAATTTGACAAGAGAGCAATGACAATAGAAGATATCACTGATTTGAATATCAAGTTTGCATCCATGATAATTGGTTACAAGATATATCACTCTAGCAGGGAAAATTCAATACCCGAAACTGTAACTTACACTGCTTATCAGATGCTAAGAGAAAATGCTGACTATGATCTTTGTGAGCTTCTCCTGAACCAACTATTAGAGAATTTGTAGAAAATAAAGAAAGATAAAAAGAATTCATTCAAGTATGGTGGCTTGATACTTTGCCTATTCTTCTACTATATGAATGAGCTACCCGGAACTAATGGTTGGATATGGCAAAATGATAGACATGTTGCCATACAAATTAGGGATTATTTGTATGGGCTTGGTGATGCCAAGGCACAAAATACAGCACTATGGGGTTACTTAAAAAACTTCCAAAGCATAATGCAGGCCAAAGAGAGAATTCCCCAATCTCTAGTTGAAAAATACAAAGATATAGTGTGCTTCATGGTAGACACTGATCAATACCTAATGGAGGAAGTGGAACCAAGAATAGTGTGGATTATGCCAATGGGCTATGAGGTGGATGAGAAAATTCTAGAACTGCATGTCCAACATCTACTAAGTCAGCCTAAGGAACCTAGGGCAAAAAGGTTTGGAACCTTCCAAGAATTGAGTGTAAAAGTTCATGTTGAACTTAGACAGCTTGAGATCAAGAGAAAAGTAAGAAGGGAAGTAGAAGAATTCACCAAGAGGCATGGAATATCAAAGGAGGCAGTTGATGCCAACTGAGAGAAGATGGAAAGGGCAGAGAAAGAAAGGCAAGAAATAGAAAAAGAAAGTGCTCCGGTGCAAGCCCCCTCCTAGACCAAATCCTCCAGAAGCTCTGCACTTGCCACCTCTAAGAGCCAAAAAGCATCAAAACTGGAAGTCCAGACATCCAGAAAGGGAGAGAAGAGAACAAAGAAAAAGGCCACAAGGTCCTATATGAGTCAGAAGGATGATGAAGAAATTGAGACCAATGAAGAAATCAAGAAAATGAAGAAGAAGAAGAAAACATCCGGTGAACCCTCTATCGGTCATAGCAAGGAAGAAGAAGTAGAAGAGTTTGTTGAAAGGCCTACTCTATCCATTGATGATGTAGTCAAGGCAGTTACTGTGGATGGGAATCTGCAACCAATGACAAAATTCTATGATGAGTATAATGACGCAGATAAAAAGATCTTGGAAGAAGCCACAGTTAAGTACTTAAACATATATAATAAGGCATTTATTGAAATTATCTCTCTAATTCCCAAAAGTTTAGAGAAGGAACTTGAAATGAGAAAGGAGAATGCCAGGCAAAGGACTTAGAGATCAGAGAATAGATTGCTATCCAACTCTATCCCTCCATTACTCCAAAGCAAATGAGCATGATCTTCAAAGATTGCAAGGATGAGTTCCAGAGCAAAGCCAGAATAAATAAGTTTATGCTCGGAGAGATTAATCAGGTGGCTAAAGAGACTGAAGACATCCTCCAGAATGCCTATAAAAGATTCAATATTCCTATTATAAAGGACTTAGGTGATGAAGGACTCAGTACATCAAAGGAAGATCCTACAGAGAAAAATACAGAAGAATCAAAAGAGATAGGTGAGGAGAAAACTAAGAACCTGGATTCCTTTGTTCCAGAAGAGGAAGTCCAAGAAGAAGTAAATATCTCTAATCTGGATCTCCCTGCAGACTCCAGAATTGAAGGAAAAGAAAGAAAAGAAGAGAGCATCAATCAAGGAGAAGAAGTGAAGAGAAGAGAAGAAGGTCAAACAGAAAAGACCACAAGTGACAGTGCTGAGGCTACAGAAGGGAAGAAAACTCTGTCTCCGGCAAGAGACACTGTAGAAGCAATCAAAGACTTCTTGACAAAAGAAATGATGGAATTAGATGAACCGGAGCTACTTCAAGGGCCATTCAATTTTGATTCCCTCTCTCTGGTCCAGACAATGAAGGTAGCATCTTTTTCTCAAGCCAAAGCGAAAGAAAGGCTTCTGAAGTCTCACATGGAAGACTATGAGCTAATAGAGATTGCATCCGGTGTGCTAGAGAAAATCATGCCATCCTTCCAAAAGGATCCTTTGGCCTCCACATCTGGTAATCTAAAGTCTCTTGTAAATTCTATTAATACACATTTTAATTCTTTGGAGAAAGCAGCTGAAGAGAATGTCTGAAAAGAGTTTCTGGGTAAGAGATTCTCTGAGGTACAAGGACTTATAACAAATGATAGGAGAAATTTGGATATTGGAATAAAGATCCTAGAGAATGCTCTTAAAGATGGTGGAGATCTATACAAATTTTGTCTATCTTGGTCCACTGTAATAGTAGACATCACCAAGAAGGTGGAAGAACAAGAGAGCAAACTATCAAGTTTATCTCAAAGTTTTGATCCTCTCACCTCTTCCATAATAAATCAAGAGTGTCAGACTATTGCAGTCATAAATGAAATAAAGAAGATTGAGAAGGAGAAGAAAAATAGAATAAGTAGGTTAAGTGAACTTAGAGGGATAATTATCCCTAAATTAGAGGCCATGCATGAGGCCCTAACTAATGCTCAGACCACAGCCCAGACCAGTGATCCAACAGATCTAAAGAGGGTAGAAGCTTTTGCATTCCTGTTGAGTGGTCACATCTCAATTTTGGATAGGATGAAGCAGAGTTGGCCAACAGAATTCATCCAGTTGAAGACAACTTTTGCAAATATACTTCAGTTTATGTAAGTATAACACGTATATATACTTATGCGACTCAATATAGTTGGATTTTTGGGGATTTTGGTGTGTGGATTCTACCCTTTTCCATTGATGTCAAAGGGGGAGTGAGGAGTAGTGAAAAATGTGGAATCTAGCTAAGGGGGAGCTCTGGTAAAGTGTACATTAGAACAGAGCATCAGCCAAGGGGGAGTGTAGTGTGACACTTAGTCATTTTTCACTAAGTGTTGCCATCAATGCCAAAGGGGGAGATTGTTGGCAAGAGACACTATGTGGCTTCATGAGTGTTGTCATTGATGGAAACAAAGTCCATCCCACACATCCGCAGGACATGGTGTGTCTATACCAGAAGTCAGATTGAAGAGTATTTTGGTACTGTGACCAAGAACAAAGCATGCAACAAGGTCTGACAATCAGGTCCAGATCTCTCAGAAAAAGTATCTCAGTAAAGTGCAGACTTGAGAAAGTCAAGAGGAGTACCATGACTAATATATTCCAGAGATTGAGCCTCTAGTGATGTAAGAGTGAACAGATATGAACACATAAGTTTTGGGTTCCTGTTTGGCAGAGTAGACTGAGGAAGAACTAACTGGAAGAGCTTCAGACCTTAATCTGAATGAGATATTGATGGTAATTATTGTGATGTTCACAACACGCCCCATTTTGCTCTTTAGAAAAATAAGGACCCCTGCTGTTGCTTTGCTTTTTTCGCTTCTGCTTGTGTTGTTCTGTTTGGTGGAAAAGGGAAAAGAGTCAAAAGTTTGCAAACCTTCGTCAAAATAGAGAGAATTACATTTTTTAGTACCAGTGCATGATATGGTTGGATTCCTTGAGAAAAATGAGCTAGGGTTGCTTTTTGAACTGTCTTAAAATTTGCCATATTTTGCAAGTTATGATCATATAGGTAGAATGGACATTCAGGTTCTGCATGATACAAAGTCAGTTGTTTGTCTTTTTCCTTGTTGACATTCGGTTAAAATTTTGAAGTATGCATGCTTAGTGGATTTCAGGTTGAAGGATTTTTTGTTTGAGTTCCACTCTGTATCTCACAATTGTTTGTTTGA
This sequence comes from Cunninghamia lanceolata, assembly GCA_027924645.1. Classification (NCBI taxonomy): domain Eukaryota; kingdom Viridiplantae; phylum Streptophyta; class Pinopsida; order Cupressales; family Cupressaceae; genus Cunninghamia; species Cunninghamia lanceolata. Next base: position 23,938,446 of record BSBN01000213.1, on the reverse strand, counting down.
TAGGAAAATGTAGGTGCACTTAAAATGGCAAACCCAAGCGGTTATTTTACAAAGTTAATGCATTTGGTATTGGGCATAAAGAAATATTTCATGCAGTCCTTAATACTTTACAGGGAGGTATACATTGTGTGTAGGAGGGAAACGTCAGAGTAACTTTTGTCATCGGTAGTACCTTGAATTTTCTCGCTGAAGTGGAGTCTCTTACTGATGGCCTTTTGCCATCAGTATAGCCAACACTATTGGTAGTGTATGAAATAGTCTCGCCGAGGCCGTGTCTCTCCCTGATGACTTAGTCATTGGCATTACATCCATCATCGGCCAACTTCAGAAGTCCCGGGCCGATAGTGTTCTCTCTCTTCGATGGCCTTTCGCCATCGGAGTAACTCATGACCATCAGCAGAGTTCGGATAGCTCTCCCCGATGGGGTACATCACCCCGATAGCCTTTGGCTATCGGCCTAACATTTGATATCGGCAACCTTTGAAAAAGTCCCCCCGAGGGGGTGTCTCTCGCCGATGATATAGTCATCGGCATAACTTACAATGTCGGCTGAACATTCATAACTCTCCCCGACGGGCCGTGTCTCCCCAATAGCCTTTGGCTATCGGTATAACATTCACCATCAGCTGAGTTTGTTTCTCTCTTGCCAAAAGAAGGTCTCTCACCGATAGATGCCTATCGGTATAACACTCAATGTCAGAGTTGTTTGAAATACTCTCCCTGAAGGTAGGTTTCTCGCCGAAGGATGAAAGGCCATCGGCGAAGCAAATACAATCGAAAGAACATTGAAACTGTCACCGATGGAAGATCTTACACTGATAAAGGGTGATCGGTGTAACAAACAACGATTGGAGTGGAACGTTTGGCTTTCCCCCGATAGCCAAGGTCCTACCGATGGGAAGGAGAATATTGAAAGGGCCATATCGGCCAGAGTATAGTCATCGGTGGAGGTAATTTTGGCCATGCCGATATGGTATGTCTTCTCGATAGAAAGGAGGAGTAAAACTATCGGCAGGAGATATCCAAGGTTACATCAATAGAAGGAAGGATATAGAACAATCGGTGTGAAAGTAGCGATCGGTGGAGGAAGTTTTTGCCTCGTCAATGGGCGATCTCAACCCGATGAATGAGAAAGGACTTGGCAGAATATTGAAGGAGGCTATTGGCGAAATGATAGTAATCAGAGTGAAATTTGAAGCCTTCACTGACAGTCCAGCCTCACATCAATGAATGAAAAGAGCATGTTGAATAACAAAAGGGGGCCATTAGCCAAAAAACAAACATCATCCAAGGTATTTTTGGACTCGCCGATGGTGAGTGTCACACCGATGGGTGGGAAAAGAACAGGCGGTGAGATTTTGAGTGCATGTTTTTGGCGCCCGTTGCTTTTTTCCGGTCAGTAATGGTTGACCCATGACATTTTGGACATCTGTGTGCATTTTGAACGCATTTTTAGGGTTTTTGGGCCAGATTTCCATATGTTTTACATAGTCACCTTGATTTAAATGGATTATTTTGGTTTCCTACTATTCATATTGTTGAAATGTGGTACTTATTGTTGATTTGTCTATTTGCAGGCTTACAGTTGAAGAAGTAGCTGGAACTTGATGACGATGACATCATGGAGGAAAGAAATCAAATCTCAGGAGCAAGAAGTAAAGATGAAGTGTGAAGAAGTCAAAGGCCATGCAGCTAAGGACAAAATGCAGCTGAAGTATTACTGCAGCAGACAAACAGAAGTTATTGCTGAGCTGCTAGGGCTTCTCAGAAGGGGCATTTTTTCGCCCAGATTTGACACTGCTCAGAGGTATTTTGGAGAACTGGTTCACCTGCATTTACTGCTATAGCCAGGGGGTTTGAACCAAGGGTTTAGTTAGGGTTTTTACTGTAGTGAGGACAATTAGAAAGTCTTTATATTGTGCCTCTCTGCACTGTAATACTTTACAACAGGGATTTTAGGAATACACAGGAATTTGAGCAACTAGCTTAGTGTAGTCTAGAAGTAGAAGAAGGAGGTCACCTGTTTATCTACAGTAAGGTGTACGTGGAATGTCTGGCTTCCTTACTGTATCTATAAAGCTTGTAAGTTCTCTGTAGTTTGATCAATGAAACTAAGAGTCATTCTAACATTGTAAATCATGTATGACTATTTCTTTCTAATACAATACAATCTAGAGTTTTGCATCTATCTTCTGAGTATTCTCCTGCTCTTCTTTGTGTTTTGAAATATTTTCTATGAGAGTTTGCAATTTTAAATGTATGTTTGTGAAAATGCTCAGAACTTACATTTAAGGTTTTTACTATGGATTTGATCAAATTGCTGTATGATTTACATAGTTCATAACAGAACATTTAGATCCTTTGGTAGATTAAAATGGAGTTTAAATTAGATCTCTCTAACTTTTCCCAATCCATCTGAAATATTTAGTTGAAAACACAGAAATCTAAAGGAAATTTGTCTCAAATTTGAAAGGGTATGCATAACAGAGTTTAAAGTAGACAGTTTTCGTAAATGTATAAAGGAGAAGGCTGCAATAATTCAAGAAACACATCTAAGATTTGTAGCATAGTAACACTTTCATGCAAAGAATGAACAAACACACCCATATTTCATGATTTCTTTGCATAGTTTGAGTCCAGTAAACCAACAAGCAACCTTAAATTACGTAAGGCCCCTTGAACATTACAGCTTCACATCGACCAACTGAATTTGACCAACAAGTCAAGACCTGACCACTGTAGACTTGGGATTAAGTGAATCTTAAATGATTCCTTCTTATCTTTCAAGTATAGTTTTAGTTCATTATATGTGAATTTTAACTTAACTATTATGATTGCATCAAAACAATCACCAACAGTTTTTCTGGCCCTAGAAGGAGGGCCTTTTGAGTTAAGGTTTGTTTCAAACTGGCTAATAACAATGATAGAGTGACTAGGTCTAGATCCAGTTCAGGAGATATATTTGCGCAACTACCTGATATAAGGCGAAGTAAGAACCCTTTAATTTGGAATCCTAAAATATCACAAGTAGGAAGTTCATCTGGAACACCTCCTGGGTCACCTTTTAACATGCGTAGCATTGTGAGTCCTAACAGATCACTATTCAGATCTTTAAATCTCGGTTCAGGCACTCCTGGAGGTCTTAGTCCTCCTGAAAATCCTTATCCACCAATCAATCCAGGTATTCCTAGAAGCTCAGGTCAAGCTCAAACACCTCCAATGGCTTATTTCAATGTTAATTCTCCCATATTTTTCAATGATTATCATGAGATGCCCAAAAATCCAGAGAAGATATGTCCCAAATATCAATTACATCAAGACCCAGAAGACCATATCAGAATATTCAAGGAAGCATGTTTTAGGGCCAGATTAGAGCATGAGGACGTTGTGTGTAGATTATTTCCCTACACCTTTAATGAACAAGCCTCTAACTGGTATGTGAACCTACCTAACAGTTACATTTCTTCCTGGTCACTTATGGAAGAGGCATTTCTGTCAAGATTTAGAGGGCCCATTGACCCTTGCATCTTGTATCATAAATTGGCTACCATAAAACAAGGTGAGGGAGAGCTGATTGATAATTTCAACGATAGATTTCAGAAGGCCTACTCTAGGTTAGTAGACCCTTACACCGTGGATGATGATACCTTGTTGGCTATGTACTATGTAGCCTTGGATCCTTTAACTGCCATGTTTATCAAAAGAAAACCTGACATAGATTCAATATCCAAAGCCTACAAAGAGGCAGCCTCAGTGAACCAAGAGATGAGGCACACAAATTATAGCCCATTGGCTAATGGAGGAAATTTTGGAGTGCAGAATCAGGCACAACCATGGAATGGAGTTCCCATGCAGCACACTCCATTATTAAATTCAGTTCCTTCTTACACACCTGTGTATAGTCCTACCCCAATCCAAGCTATAACTCCTTACACGGGTAGCACTCCCCATAATAGTCAAAATAATGTCAGCCTTTCTTCCAACCTCCTAGGGATACAACTGTGGCAAAAGCACAGGAGGAAAGGGAAGAAATCAAAGAGATCACTGCACATTTGAAAAGGTTAACCACTGAAGTGACACAATTAAGAAATGAGAACCTCTATGGAAGAGGCAACCAAAACTACAACCAAAACTAGAATTATAACCAAGGCCAAAATCAGAGCTATAGTTCCAATCAAAATCAGCATTACAATCAGCAGTACAATCAAAACCAAAACTATAATCAGCATCAAGGCCCTAACCAGGGGCAACCAATGCAGAATAGAGGGCCAGTGGCAAATAATAGGACTTGGGGCAATAATAACAGAAATTAGAATCAACCTAGGCCACCCAAGACATGGAACACTGGGCCTAACAATGGTACTCTAGCTTCTCCTTTTGAGAATATAGCTAATTAGGATGCAAAACAAATGGCTGGCATCCAAAGGGCCAATATAGCACCCAAAATTTGGTGCAGATTTGACAATACCAATGCCCATGCTAAGCACGACTGTCCACAGTTCCACTTAGCAGCCAGCATTTTTAATATAGATGTGTAGCCCCTACCTCTGAATTTCTCATTCCCAAGGGTAATGAGGTAGTACCCTCAGGATATGATATAGCCTTAGTCTTAGAAACGTTTACCTTTGCAACTGCAGAAGAGAAAGAGGATGAATTGCTAGAAGATGGACCATACTGTTGTGAAAATCTTTATCCTGAATCAGCCTTTGTGTTAAATGCTTTTCAGTTTCCCTTTGAATCTGAGAATGAGGTATTAACTAAAACAGAGGAGGTGCAGGCCTTTCAACAGACAAATAAAAACCACACCTACAATTTGAGGAACAACCCTAGGCCAGGAGGACCTTTCACCACTTCCATTCCTCTGAACAACTTCAACACTCCCCCAGATCAGAATGCCAGCAACAATCCTGCCATACTTAAAGCTAATCGGCACACAAATAGTGGAACAATAGTACAAAAGGATCAAACAAGTAAAACTGAAACAATAGAGACAACAAGATTAATGAGTTACTTGTTAGAGGAAATAAAGAAAATTAAGGTCAGTATACCTCTAAATGAATTATTGAAAACTCCAGGGATCAGAAATGCTTTTATAAAATCCCTAGATACATCCATGGCAGATGAGGTTTCTGCTGATATAACTGTTCCTAATAGAGATTCACCGCCTAAAGAGAAAAGTAAGAAAGTTGAGCAGCCTTCCAATACAAATGTAGTAATACATGTTGATAAGAGGGATGCTCCCCTTTCTTGTTAACTGTTAGATTGTGTGGGAAGAACATACACAACTGCATGGTAGATTCTGGTGCCTCAGCCAATGTAATGCCCTTAGGAATATGTAAAACTCTAGGGTTGACTCCCACCAAATTTGCCAAGGTTGTCACACAATTAGATAAAACTGAGGTTAGCGTGATAGGAGAACTCATGAACATTCAAATGCAATTAGCTTCAGACCCTAGGGTAAGCCAAATCATTGACATTCAAGTAGTGGATATACCCATAAATTATGGAATGTTGCTAAGTAGGGATTGGTCCAAGACATTAAATGGATATATGGCCACTAACTTTTCACATATGTGGCTACCTTGGAGAGGTGTCCCAAACTAGATTAGAATAGAGGCAAAGCCCAGGATGAAACACATGATAACAGAGTATAATCAAACAAATGAAATATTATATGCTGCTGTTGAACCTGGTGTCTATAAAATTACCAACAATGGGGTCCAGATTGAAGAGATCATGATGTTAACATTAGAAAAAAATGTGTCAACAAGGAGACAACATTATTTGTTGAGTCTGATGGAAATTCTTCAGATGAAGAAAATAATGCAATAGACAAATTTGGTCATGCCATTAGACAAGAGGTGGAAGAGTGCGTTAAACAAAATCTACTAGTCCACTGCAAACCATATAAAAATAGGTGTAGAGTCCACAATAGACCACCTTCTGAGGAAAGTTGTGGAATGTGCAAAGACATCATTGAATATGAATACAAAAAATTCATAAAGAGGGTAGAGTCATAGGAGGAAAATGAGAATCCTTATCAAACACAGAAGTACATTCAGGGCAATGTTGATGCCTTGATCCCAGATTTAGGAGAAGAGATAGAAGACAAGGGTAGTTGTCTTTTTGATTTACCAGATGGAAATGCACATATGCAAGTTAACCAAATGGAAAAACCCATAAATGAACAAGACAACACCCCACGGGTGATAAAAGAGACAAAGCATACCAAGATAAAAGGTTAGAAAAGTAAAGATGGCATGTGGACATTAAAATGTGATTGGTCTAAATCAAAACAGGGTGCGGGTGCAGGTGTTGAACTCATAAATCCTTAGGGTAAATCACATCTAGCAGCATATAGATTACAATTTTCTTGTACTAACAATATTGCTGAATATGAGGCCCTAATTTTAGGACTTGTCATGGCCATCAAGAAAAGGGTGAAAACGATCAGAGTATTTTCAGACTCTGAATTAGTAGTCAGACAAGTAAGGAAACTATATGCCTGCAATTACAAAAAAATGGTTAGTTACAGATACAGAGTATGGGGTTTAATAGATTTGTTTGATGCTTTTAACACAGAGCACATCCCTAGAGAGCTGAACCACAAACCAGATGCACTAGTAGTTGCTGCTAGCACACTAGAACCCTTAACACTGTCAGGATTGAGACGATTTGTTGTTGAGCTAGTTAATGTGACCAGTATCCCAGACAATGTTACACACTTTCAGGTATTTGGGGGGAATCAGCAAATTATTGATTTTCTAACTTGTAACGAGGCATTTGAGGCCCAAATCATTGATGAACAAGAAAGGCCTGAAACAACATGGGACGAAGAGGATATAATCAACTTGAAGAGCAACTTTTTAGCCAAAGGAGTAATTGAACTAGAACATATCTTTAACTTCGACGGGGTAATAAGATACAAGGACTTGCCCAAAACAGAAGGGGGTAAGTGCGATTTACACAACTTAGGGACAGAGCAAAATCCACAAAATGTACTAATCAGAAAGGCTTGCTCCAAGAAAATTAGAGAAGAGGTTTTAGACGTTCTGAAAGAATATAAACATGTCATAGCATGGACATATGAAGACTTGAAAAAATACGATACATCCATCATAACTCACGTAATACCTTTAAGACCAGAAGTTAAACCATTCAGGCAAAAACAAAGGCCTGTGAACGCCATTCTATAGCCTTTAATCTTTGAGGAAGTTAAAAAATTGTTGTCTACTAGGATAATTTTCCCAGTCAGACATTCAGTTTGGGTAGCTAACTTAGTACCAGTGAGGAAGAAAAATGGAGACATCAGGTTATACGTAGACTTTAGAAATTTGAACAAAGCATCTGAAAAGGATAATTATCCTCTGCCTCCAATAGATGAAGTGCTACAAGCAATAAACAGGGCAAAGATGATGTCTTTTTTAGATGGTTTTTTAGGTTATAACCAAGTCTTGATTAATAGGGAAGATAGACAAAAAACCACCTTCACTTGCAAATGGGGAAATTATGCATATAGGAGAATACCTTTTGGTCTGATCAATGCAGGTGCCACTTTTCAAAGAGCCATGGACATTGCATTCCGTGGATTATCAGGTAAGTGCATTGTTGTGTATATGGATGATTTGACTGTGTATTCCAAGGATGCATCCACCCACGCTGGAGATCTCAGGAAAATACTCAAGCGATGTGAGAGGTATGGGATTTCCCTTAATCCTAAGAAATGTATATTTGGCATAACAGAAGGTAAATTATTAGGCCATGTCATTTATGAAGGTGGAATTTCAGTTGATCCAGATAGAATAGAATCCATAAAAAATTTGCAAATACCAAACAGTAGGAAAGAGTTGAAATTATTTTTTGGTAAAATTAACTTTGTTCGGAAGTTTATAATAGGTTTTGCAGAGATCATGCAGCCGTTAAATGCCATGTTAAAGAAGGATGCACAGATGGAATGGACGCCTATGGCCAAGGCTACATTTGAAGATATCAAGGAGGCAATTTCTAATGCTCCTGTATTGGCAAGTCTAGACTACACATGCCCATTTTACATATACTTCTTTGCATCTTCTCATTCAGTCGCAGCTGCCTTGATACAGAAAGGTGAAAACAATGAAGAAAGGCCCATCACATTTATGAGCGCACCTCTAAAGGATGCACAGCTAAGATATCTAGACACTGAGAGACAAGCATTTGCATTGATGAGGGTTGTAAAAAAATTCAGACATTACATTTTGCGCAGCCAGATCAAAGCTATAGTGCCAGACGCAGCAGTAAAGATGTTGCTGATGCAGAACGAACCTGGAGAAAAGAGAGCCAAATGGATCACCACGCTGCAAGAATTTGACATGGAAATCATTCCTATGAAGCTGGTCAGAGGGCAGGCATTGGTGCAAACAATAGCAAATACGGATCCAGATTTGATAAAATAGCAGTATGTATTGAATTCCCAGAATGCATCAGATTGGTATGAAGATTTAAACACTTTTTTAATAGCTGGAAAGTACCCAAATAGGATGAAAGATTCTCAAAGGAGAGCTTTGAAGATTAAAGCATAGAAATATATGGTACAAGGAGGTCTTCTATTCAGGAAGAACCATGATGGAATTTATTTGAGATGTCTAAATAGAACTGAAGCAGATAAAGTGTTGACAGAATTGCATGACAAGTACGGAACCGGTCATGGTTCCCATCTAGCTACGACACACAAAATACTGAGGGTGGGCTATTACTAGCCCATAATGTTTAGAGATACTGAGAGTCACATCAGAAGTTGCCACACCTGTCAAACTACAACAGATAAGGGGAGAAATTAGGCCAATCCACTATGACTTGTGATTGAATCAAGACCGTTTGCACAGTGGGGCTTGGATTTTATTGGAGTCATCAATCCTCCTTCTGCAGGACACAAATTTATATTGACAGTGACAGACTATTGTACAAGGTGGACTGAGGCTACCTACTACAAATTCTCCACAACTGAGGTAGTTATCAAGTTCCTTGAAGAAAACATCATCACCAGGTTTGGAACTCCCTATTCATTGGTATGTGATAATGGCCCTGCTTTCTCTTCTTTAAAGTTTTCTACATAGGCATTTGAATACAGGATTATTTTAAGGTTTTTTTCAAATTATTACCCTCAAGGTAATGGATTAGCTGAATCAACGAACAAAATTTTATTAGACATAATCAGGAAGTTAATTACAAAGAGTCCTAAAGAGTGGAATACCCTGTTAAGATATGCATTATGGGTAGATAGGACCAAGTTTAAAACAGCTTTAGGTAGCACACCTTATCATTTAGTTTATGGGACTGATCCCATACTTCCAGTAAATCTGTGAATACCAACCTAGAAGTTTGCCAATGAGTATCTAGGCTTCGATAACCATAGGGAAGCTAGAATAGTACAAATGCTACAATTAGATGAGAAAAGAGGTCAAGCCATCGAGAAGTTTGCCAAGCACCAAGCGGTTGTCAAGAGGTGGTTTGATAAAAGGGCAAGAGTCAAAACATTTAGGATATCAGACTTAGTGCTGTGCTGGGACAAATCACATGAAAAGAAGGGAAGCCATGGAAAATTTGATAAACTATGGCTAGGTCCATTACAAGTCTCAAAAATAATAGGAGATAACACATTTAGACTTAAGACCTTAATAAGGGAAGAGGTGCCATTGCCAGTTAATGGCCAACATTTGAAACACTACTTCCAGGTTTGAGGTAAAGGGCAGTCCATTTTGGTGTAAATGCTGTAAGTAATGTACAGTTCTTTTATTTTTTTTCTTTTTTGGGTTGGCTGTCTGTATAGCTTTGTTTTCTGTTTCTTTCTATTTGTATAGTCTGTCTATTGTTTGTTGGTTGTCTCCTCAGCAGGGATCTTTGTTTTCCTTTAGAGTATTAGGGGGCAAGCTAGCAACCATTCAAAACAGTATGAAATTTAGAATATTTAGTTTAATCATTTGCAATTTGCACATAACTTTTTGTGACTGTCATGAATGTAGAGAGTTGTTTAGTTTCTGAAATTTCGTATTCAATAAACGTGATTGAGAATTCAAGGAGGTTTCTCACGATGACACAGCTAAAATCCTTGGGTTTGTTGAACATACTAGTGTAGATATTAGGTGAAAAATCTGAGGTCACCCTTGCTACCATTACAATTCTCAGTGTAGTTTCAGCAGGTGCCCACTCCCTACATCATGAAGCAACAAATTGCTATATCTTGTGAAATTTCTTTCAAAAAACCAGAAAAAAAAAATGAATAAATAAAGCGGATTATACTGAAAATCCAGATTAAGCCATCTAAGTAACTCTACCGGAGCTATAGATGCTCGCTGGCAGTGGGGCTCTACTTAGGAGAATTGTAACGATAACCTTGCCGGGGATATGGACGCTCGTTGGCAACAAGGCTCTATCTGGTCAGCTATGAGGGAATATCCTCAACTATGTAGGCTAATGTTAGTCACTGGTTTGTTCAACCGATCTTCAAGATGAGGCTTATTAATCACGTGCACACAATTAAACTGAAAATAAAAATTCATGCACCCTTATTGAATGCCTTAAGTCTCAAGCTGAATAATGATTTGTAGGAAAGATAGTCAGAATTTATGGATTTATTTCATCTAATTTTCTTGAACACTTTGAATTTAATTGTTTTGTTTGGTTGCTAGTTGTTGTGATGTTCACAACACACCCCATTTTGCTCTTTAGCAAAATAAGGACCCCTGTTGTTGCTTTGCTTTTTTCGCTTCTGCTTGTGTTGTTCTGTTTGGTGGAAAAGGGAAAAGATTCAAAAGTTTGCAAACCTTTGTCAAAATAGAGAGAATTACATTTTTTAGTACCAGTGCATGATATGGTTGGATTCCTTGCGAAAAATGAGCTAGGGTTGCTTTTTGAACCGTCTTAAAATTTGCCATATTTTGCAAGTTATGATCATATAGGTAGAATGGACATTCAGGTCTGTAGATCAGGTTCTACATGATACAAAGTCAGTTGTTTGTCTTTTTCCTTGTTGACATTCGGTTAAAATTTTGAAGTATGCATGCTTAGTGGATCTCAGGTTGAAGGAATTTTTGTCTGAGTTCCACTCTATATCTCACAATTGTTTGTTCGATAGGAAAATGCAGGTGCACTTAAAATGGCAAACCCAAGCGGTTATTTTACAAAGTTAATACATTTGGTATTGGGCATAAAGAAATATTTCATGCAGTCCTTAATACTTTATAGGGAGGTATACATTGTGTGTAGGAGGGGCACCGTCAGAGTAACTTTTGTCATCGGCAGTACTATTGTGTGGATACACAACATGCCCCATTTTGACTTGACAAAACAGGGACCCAACGTTTGGCTTGTGTCTTGTGCTTTCTGGCGGTCTAGTAAAACTAAGTCATGCAGATCACAATGCATTGAAAAGGTTGGGTAAGTGATCGTCATGAGGTCAGTTCATCAAATTTCATATTTTATTCCTGAAACCTCATATTTAGAAAGAGCATTTAAATCCATGCAAGTTTTGTCTTTTACATCACCCTGATATTCGTCAAGATGTGAAAGCTATGAATGGTCAAAGTTTGAGTCAAACCTGATATTGCCAAGGGAGGATCATAATTCGTAACATCCATCATATTATAAAAGGTCACCCCGATATAGTATATCACCCAATAAAATCATGCGGGTCCGAATATCCGGACGTCAATTTTAGGTGATAGTAACTTCTATCCATCAATAGCCCTACACATTTCATGAGGATCATATTTGTCAAAGTAACCTGATATTTCATAATATCCTCCTGCTATGAAATATCCCCCTAAGCCAATATCCTGATGACATCATCCAAGTCTGACAAATGAAGAAACAAAGATGACGATGACATCATCATCACATTTACCTCGCGGCAGGATATTTCATAAACATGATCATGTTCCCATATCATGACGATGACGTCATGATGCCTTGCCGATACACTGAGTGAATATCTGGATGATGTCATCTTGATATTTCGAAAGAGAGACATGTAAGTTTGTCCGAACATCATCATCTTTGAAACATCACCTGATATATCTAGATATCCTCCTAATGTGCTAAACATAACCAAAAGGTGCATTTGTCACATGATGTTATCGCGATAGTTTTTCCTCTCAAGTAGGATGATCATTTTAAACTCGACCCAATATTTTTGAATATCATCTTGTCTTGCTAACATCACCCCGCTCCCATTGCCGCCATTGTCATTTAATGCGCGTAGACATGGTAGGTGGTTCTCGCCGACTAAGAAACTCGATGGAACACCTGGCAAGATCCTACGTTTTTGCGTGGATAATCAATGAGTAAAATCCAATCTGTCAAGGTTGCCCTAATTTTACCCTAAGTGCATCGTTAAAAGGATGAATTCACTATCATTTCAAATTTACCTTGTGATAAATTTGTTTTTATAGAGCACCAGCCTCCATATCCTCATACAGGCGATAGTTGCACAAATTGAGCTCATGGACAGAAGGAAGTGCATGATCATCAGCTGAATAAAGAGCATTGTCAGAAGTCCACTAGTATAAAAAGGAAATTTGCATATCCAGGCACCCATGGCTGACAAGAGGTTAGTAAAGTGTCAGGAAGAATTCGAAAGGCCCATGTTCTCCTCCCAGAGGGCCATCTTGTTTAAGTATCGCACCATTACAAATACCCATCAGGGGAGTACCAATTTGGAAGCATGGTCAGCCAGGTTGAACGAGGAAAATAACAAGAGTCCTGTGCTGGATGCAACTTTCATTTCTGGGATGTGGAACACTGCCAGTTTTCCATACTCCATGGAATCCCCAGAACTGGTGATCGAGTGTGCCAGGAACTACAATCCAGAAACTAGGCAGGTGATGAAGCATGGGAGGATATATGCTGACCTATCCATCAAGGGTCTTTCTAAGACATTGGGATTGCCATTGGGTAGCAAGGTAAAGAGTGTGGACTTGAAGAAGTCAGAGAAAGAATATGAAAATAATAAGAAACAAGCCAGGAAGAATATGTATCAATGGAGGGCTGAAAATAGTACATACCCTGCAATAGCCAAACTTCCTGTGCATCTATTCAAATACGATTTTGCTGATGAATATCAATACATGATTGCATTACTGAACAGAGTAACAGGCCAGCCTGATGCTAGTAGTTTTAGAGACTGGATGTATGGTATAATAATGATGTGTTTATATTCAGATATCAAGCCACTGTGAGGCCAGCTAATAAGTGATGCTCTGCATGAGTAGCTGATGAACCTAGGGGGTTCAAACTGTGCTTTCTATATGACCTCATACATTGTTTACTCTTGTGCTTATAAAGGCACATTTGATGCACTGGTTACATATGGGAAAGTCATAGGAATAGTCAATGCTGTGCATATCTGGGATCATCATCCCCAGCTGCAAAGAGCTAATTACCTCCAAGACTACAAACTGGTCAATGATGCGTTCTCTATGCATTTGGTGAGGACCATGGAGGAAGACAGAACAAAGAGATTGAGCATGGAGGCTCAAGAGATAATTTACAGGCATGGAGCCTGGTACATTCAGTTTGCCACCTTCTCCTACATAAGGATTGAAGGTTTTGAAGGAAATCCCCTCATGCTGCCAAGGTATCCCACTGATGTAGTGATACTGATGGAGTTCATCAGGCAGAGCTCCATAATTGTAAAAATATACAAAGATGCCAAGAAACTGCCACCAATTTTGTTTCCAGTCACCATTGGCTAGTACATGTGCCCTGATTCAGAGCACATAAAGAAGGTGATGGTCACCCTGAGTAAAATGAAACTATAGCCTTTTCCGCTGACAAAACCATATGATCCTTATGACAGGATGTAGAAAATAATAGGAAATCCTATTCATCAGAGGCACCTAGAGGACTTCTGGGCTGACTGTGAAGATGAAGCAGAAGTGAGAAGAAGAAGATATCAAAGGCTGACTTTGAATCAAATTAGAACCTTTGATTGCATCCCCATTTCCCAACAATTGAAGAAAGATGATGGCAGGATAATTGCAGATGAATATGAGTGGAAGAAAATATATAATGATACCATCTTTGCACCTGACCTCACCATACAGGAGGATATATCCTTGGACCCCTTCATTGCCAAGACCATACAACTAACCTAAGCCTAGGTTGATGAACAGATAGGGGCATTGAAGAAGAAGGGTGTTGCCATTACGGTGGACAACAAGAAGAAGGGGCAAGATATTCTCAATGGGGAGTATGATGACTTCCTAAATGAGAAGAGAAAGTCTAAGGGAGATAGACTCCATCCACCACAAGAACAGAGCAAAAGACCCCCAAGGGGAAAAAAAGTAGATAAGGAACCAAAAGGGGTTATTATCAAAAGAGCAGTATTTGCAGCTGAGAAAGCAGTAGCATCTGGATCAGGATCAGCATCCCCTCCAAGGACAAAGAAAGGAAAGTCCAAGAAGAGTAAGACAGCAGAGGCTGAAATTATTGAGACCCTAGAAGAGGGTCAATCCTCAAGGAAACATGATGAAGAGGATATCCTCACGGAGGAAGAGCCTGAAGAAGAAGAGGCTCCTTTTTTAATAAAAAGAAAAAGAAGAGCTCCACAGGTGGTGGTGTCTACCCCACCTAAGAAACTAAGAACCTCCATGAGGGGTGAAATAAAACAACCCCCTACATTGTTACAAGGGGCAGGTAGTGAAGTGCACAAGGAACTACAGCATAATGTTCCACTTCCTACCATCGTCAAGTTCAAAACTAAACTTGCAGAAGAGCAGATGAAAGAAACCTCGCCAGGAGGTCATATCTCACTAGAGGAGACAATAAATTTGTTTGATGATGAGGTTGTGAAGGAGATATCTTCACAAAATATGGAAACCCTTGCTACAAGTACGCAAATGACCCCTCATAAGACTCCAACAGTTCAAACAATACTGGAGGAGATGAAGCAAGTGGAAGCTGAAAAGGAAAAGAGCCTAGAGCAGGTAGCCCAAGAAATAGGGTTAGATACACTAATTACAGAGGTGACAAATCCTGTAGTGGTAGATTTGACAGATAAACAGGATGCAAGTCCTAAACATCCAACAAGATCACCTGACAAAGGGCAACCTGCAGAAGAAGTGAAGATGGCAGAACCAGAGGGCCATGCTTCAGAAATAAGCCCACCAAGTGCACAGGATGCATCAGTGAAACCTGCTATAGTAGAGGTTCAAGAAAATAAGGCTGATGAGAAGGATGTAGTAGAAGATCCTGCTACCAAAGTTCAGGAAGAAAGTATCGCAGGTGCAGAACAGATAATGGCTTCAGAACAAATGCCAGCACCTAAGGAGACTTCTCAATTATCCATCGATGAGAATGTTCCTCAGCAGGAGGAAAAGCAAAAGGAGGATGAGGTAATGATAGAAAAGGATCATGATCATCATGATCAGCATGTGGACATACCACAAGATCATCCACCTCAAGAAGATGCTCCTCTTGAGAAGGAAGTTCCTCAATAGGAGAAGGTACCACAGGATCAACGTCAAAGCGAGCATCATGAAGAAGAAACAAGGAAATCACCTTCTCCACCACATCTACTGATAGAAATAGGAGACACAGGTGAACATCATGATGATGCAGAGAAATATGATCAAGTACCTCCGTGGTTGGAGAAAGAGGTAAATGTGGAAGAAGAATTTGAAATTCAAGAATTTGATGTCTCCACTTTATTCTCTGAAAATATAATAAAACCTAAGAGGAAGGCCAGAATGACTTCGGCCATCAAAAGAGATCCAACAACTGGGAGGAGGACTGCACAGATTGCAGTCCCTACTGTGGAAAAAGAAAAAGGTAAAATTACCTTAAATGAGTTCCAGATCAGCACAGTGGATCTAGGATTTGCCAATGAAGACCAAGAGGGTCAAGAGGGCAAGGATATTATTGATTCTTTAATTCAAAAGGTAAAAAGAGAGAAGGAGAAAAATAAGCAACACAAAGAGCACATTGCTTAGTTGCATGCCTACACAGGAAGGCTAACCAATACTGAAGATACTTCCACTGAACATGCAGTCCCATTGACTGTTATTTCTCAAGAGGAGGTGAATAAATTAGACCTCATGAAACATGAGGCATCTGTACTCAGGAGATGGATGTCATCCACATTGGGTGATGCAGAGGAAGTAGTGAAGGCCTCTTTAAAGAGATGGAATACTCTCAGCGACTCCAGGACCAAGGTAGACAAATTGCAGATGCAAACAGGAAAAAGGTCTTACCAACTAGAAAGAGTATTAAATATATTGGGAGAAATAAGGAGGATAAATCCTCAGCTACTCATCAATAAATAGGTACTAAACATTAATACTGCCTTGCTGATTGACATATGGTATAAAGATATTTAATTTGAATGTGGAGTACTCAGAAGATGCAATAATAAATTGAGAGATATCAGCATGAAGTTGCATGATTTAATGTTTGTTGAGGCAGAAATATTGGAAACATTAGAAGGAAAAGTAGAAGGGAAAGTTGAAAATCAAGATGAGGAGTTTTCCATCAACGCTTTACACAGCAACTTGTAATCAGTAGCAGATGATCCACTTGCTCACTTGACAGAAGAAGCCATAGATAAAACAATGAGAATCAAAGTCAAGATGGAGAAGTACAATGAGACGCTGCAAGATAGGAAGAGCAAGCTGGACAGCAACAGGCATAAATATGAGGCACACAAGCATGCCATGATCAAAGCAAAGACTCAAGATGGTGGGGAAATAGATAAAATTGTGCAATCATATGAATAGGTCTGGAGCATCATGCAACCTCATATGCGCAGTCATCATCATGATGATGATGAAAGTTGAGGAAGTGATGCACCTGGTGATGAAGAGCATGACTCTGATAAAGTAAGTGATGATGCATCATAGAGTGAATATCAGCATCAGATACTTAGTGAAAATAGTTTTTTAGATAGTTGCCAGCTGGCAACTTGTGCCATTTTGTAAAGGTTGACGTAGTCAAAGGCAATATTGACCATAGATGTGCATAGGTGAATCAGGATTGCCGATCTTTTTGTAATGGATTCCTCACCTTATTCTATAAAAGGTGCAGGGATGTTTCATTTTGAACATTTGAAACTTAATTGAAATTTGTCTGCTGAAATACTCAGGGCTCATTTCAAAGCTTTTTGTATACATTTATATCTTTGCATACTTAATGAATGAGAAGAGTGTTTTGGTTACAATTCATAGTAAATCTTGAGTAATCAGTGTATGAATTCTAGATTTATGTGGTGATTTGCTACGTCCTTTGGAGTGCAAGTCGACTTACATATATTGTTTTCATATAATTCCTTTGAAGTTAGCACCTACTGTATCTAGCTGTGGAATGTCCTGGTGAACATATGGTTTGGTTTTCTTCTCCTCATGACTGTATCTGATATACATGTGGTTCAATAGTTGAAGATTCATCTTTCATTTGAAGCTTTTCTTTCAATTTCTTTAAATTTTAGAGCATTTCACGATCATAATTGCAAATAACTGAACATCTAAAGCAAACAATACAAATATGTGGACATCTCATAGATAAGTGGAAATATTTAGCATATTTGAAGCTAAAGCATGCATTACTGATAAATATCATGCAAATATTTGAATATAACTGTATCATCGAATCAAATAACTGTGTAAAATGACCTCTCTGTGAAGAATCGTTGCAGAAATATTGTCATGATGATGAACTCTATGTAAGGCCCCAAAATGGAAACAACAACGCACATCAACCTCTAAGTAACGTCAGAAGATTAAGACCTAATCACCGGAGACTTGGGATCATGAATTCTCTGAATTCATCGTATCTTTCAAGATGAATAAAGGTTAATGTGTACTTTTATTCTATGTTTGTTTATGACTAACATCATGACCAACATAAATTGGCGCTAGAAGGAGGGCCTTTATCTGAAAGAACACGCTCATCATCATTATTTTTAGGTTTGATGATGCAGAGAGTAAGGTAACCCCGGTGCATTCGTGAATTTTTAAAAATTGCTCAAATATTTACTGTAACAGGCTTGTAAATGTTCATTGTGTGTAAAGTTCCCGAAATTAGTCATAAATATTGCAAGCTTTATAGTAGATTATCATGAATTCACAAATATTGGCCAATGATAAGTAAATCCATTCAAGCTTTGAAGAATTTTGGCCTAGAAACTTGATATCCTGTGGTAAGAGTCATTATACCTCAAATATCTTTTCATATTTTCAGTACCTTTGCAAATATTTCATAAATATTCAGTCCGATCAGTCATCCGACCACAAATATTGTCTCAAACGGTGAAATTTATTCAATATTTATGATCATCCAGTTAGTTCCAACCAATTTGCCTCAAAATTGAGAAATCCTGGCTCACAGGATAAATACCAGGTCTAGATCTAGTGGAATCTTTGAAGAATTGCCTGTTAGAGGTTTCAGACCTAGAACTGTAGACATCCATCATACTCTTGGGTCTAGTGCATCAGGGGCTTCACCAGAACCTCCTCCTGTAACTCTTGTTGGTCTGCAGGCACCTTCTGGGATATCTGTGACACCTCCTGTTCAACCTCAACCCCAGGTTCAACCTCAGCCAGCTGTACCACCGGCTCAACCTCCTCTGGTCACAATGTCTTTCTTTGCAGCAGAATCACCTTTAACCTTCAATGCATATCATGAGTTGCCAAAGAATCCAGACAAACTTTGTCCAAAATATCATCCTTATCAAGATGCTGATGATCATGTCAAAACATTTAAAGAAGCTTGTTGCAGAGCCAGAATAGAACATGAAGACATTGTATGCAGATTATTTCCTTTTTCCCTAGGGGAAGAGGCTTATAATTGGTTTATTAGTCTTGGTCAAGCCTCTGTTGGTTCATGGTCTATCCTAGAGAAAGCCTTTCTTGATAGGTTCAAGGTCCCTATTGATCCATCTATGAATTACCACATGTTTGCTACAATCAAAAGATTCAAGAATGAACCTATTGCCAATTTTAATGCTAGGTTCCAGAAAATGCTATCCAAGTTAGTTGCTCCTTATATAGTAGTAGATGCTTCTGCTAGGAGTATTTAATATTCAGCTCTGGATCCATTGACTTCCATGTTCATCAGGAGAACACATCCTGAGATCACTACCTTGACATGAGCTTTTCAAGAAGCTATCAAAGTAAATCAGCAGCTAGTCCCAGCTCCTACTCCAAATATTGCATTTCCTACATTGCCTGGCATGTATGCAACATATCCTTCACAACACCCTATATCATATCCTACACAAATCCTAATGGTGAAATGATACCTCTAGCAATCATGCCTGCACCTTTGTAGGTGCCTCCATTAAGTATCATGCCACCTCCTAATGGGAATGGCCAGATGTCACGATATCCTGCACAAATTTAGACACCTCAAGGTGCTGATCTGTCTAACAATAACCATGGATCCTCTTTCTTCAAGCCTCAAAGTGATAATGTAGTAGCCAAAGCTCAAGAAGAGGAGGAAATTAAAGAAATTTCTGCTCAACTAAGAAAACTCACCACAGAAGTGACACATTTGAGAAATCAAAGTTTCTATTCCTAGTCAAATCAGAATAGAAATTACTCCAATGATAGACCAAATTACCCAGACAGAGATACAATAACAACAATAATTTCAATAATGGTGGTGGAAATAACAATAATCCTCAAAGACAGCCTAGAGTATGGAATTCCAGGCCAAATAATGGTTCATTACCATCACCTTTAGATAATCAGCCATCTGGTGAAGCTAAACAGACTACTAGAGTCAATCTTGTTGAGGTAGCCCTCACCAACTGGTGTAGGATCCATAACACAAATGCTCATGTAGAGTTAGATTGTCCACAATTTCAAATTGCTGCCAGTATTTTTCAAACAGAAGTGTCTAATACTGCAGGACATCCACCTCTGGTAGAAGGTAATGAAATAGTTCTTTGTGGATATGATTCAGCCCTAGTGCTAGAAAGCTATACTGATCATCAAAATTATTCTCATGCATATGAAGAATCTGCCTTAGCTTTTGAGTCAAATTATGTCTTCCCTTTTGAAGATGAGAATGAGCCTTCCACTGGACACGAGGAGGTGCATGCATACCAGCAGCAATATCCTGGTAAGCATAACTATAACTTGAGAAGTAACTCCAACAGACCTACTGGTCCACTGACGTCATCTCTACCTCCAAATAATCTCAATACACCTCCTGATCCCAAAGCTAGCAATAATCTTGGGTTTCCCAAGGTAAATGCCCAATATCTGTCACCACAGAATACAGCATCAAAGGCTGTTAGCTTGCCTCATGAGTCTGATAAACTTGTTACATACTTGGCAGATGAGATGAAAAAGATAAAGATCAGCCTGTCTTTATCAGAGTTATTGAAAACTCTCGCAATTAAAAAAGCATTCATGAAGTCACTAGATGATCCTGCTCCTAAAGAGGATATTCCTTCTCTAGGTCAGCCTAGCAATAAAGATCATGCTGCTAGAGATGGTAATATCAAGCCTAAAATGCCAGCTACTGTCCAAGCTATAGAAACATCACATATGACATTATACAGAGATAAGAGTGAGTCACCACCTTTCCTCCTTACCATAAGGATGTTTGGAAAGAATTTACACAACTGTTTGGTAGATTCAGGTACATCTACGAATGTGATGCCCTTGTCCATCTGCAATGCCTTAGGACTGCATCCTACTAAATCCCTAAAAAAGGTGACACAGTTAGACAAAACAGAAGTGAGTGTAGTGGGAGAGCTGACTCATATACACATGCAGCTAGCATCTGATCCCAGGATCCAATATTACATTGATATCCAGGTAGTTGACATACCTAATACATACGGGATGCTACTTAGCAGAGACTGGTCAAAGACTTTGAATGGATATATGTCCACTGACTTTAGTCACATGTGGTTACCTTGGAAAGGTATACCAAACCAGATAAGAATAGATGCTGAACCCAGAATGAAGCACATGATAACCGAGTATAATAAAATGAATGAGATCATGTATGTTGACATTGAGCCTGGAGTTTATGCCCTTAGACCATAGACTATTAGGATAGAGGAGATCCTGATGCTTGACTTTCATCATCATCATCATCATGATGATCATCAGGAGGGTGTGCCAGTTGTAGAAACTGATGATAATTTTGAGAACGCAAATGGAATAGATCACTTCAGAGACTTCAAGGTACATCTGTCCAAATAGGTAAAACATTGTCAATTGTTAAATATACCTGCTAATAATATTTTGATTGATGGATGGTGCAGATTACACAATGAAGCACATTCAGAAAAGACTTGCAAAACATGCTTAGACATGATGATGCTGGAGCAGACATGCAGTGAGGCATCATCATCACATTCCAAGGTAGGTTCTACATCTGGTGATGATGATGACACTGATTCTTTTTTGTCTTCTGCAGAAACCACAGAGAAAGTGACAGATCATGATGAAGCTCATGAACCAAGAACAAAAGAAATTCTGGTGTACAATCAGATGAATGTTAGCAAAAAAGAAAAGATCACCCCAGGGAGTGATTGTCTGATGGAGTCAGATTATGAATTGTCTGATGAAGACAAAGGCAATAACCTGACCAGATTTGAAGAGTTCTTGTCTGGAGAAATTAAAAAAATGATAAGACAAAAGAAACATCCACAAGATGCACTAACTGAAGGTTGGTGTAGGCTGCATGTGGCACCTCATTCGGAGACCTCCTGTTTGCTGTGTCTACACATTTTGAAGAAGCATACAGAGCCTGATCCAAAAGAGCATCCTCCTGATGATGGAAAACAAAAAGAAAAATCAGCTTCTCAGAAGGAAGAAAAGGTG
Organism: Cunninghamia lanceolata; assembly: GCA_027924645.1. Lineage (NCBI taxonomy): Eukaryota > Viridiplantae > Streptophyta > Pinopsida > Cupressales > Cupressaceae > Cunninghamia > Cunninghamia lanceolata. The sequence goes on along the minus strand of BSBN01000213.1, from coordinate 23,916,634 downwards.
AAGCCTGAGAAAGCTGACATTCCTAAGTTAAAATGGATATCAGGTGGAGCAGCTGCCAGAGCTGCAAAGAAAAATAAAGGTTTAGCTAAACCTCATGCTGAAGATAAATCTTGGATCCTTAGATTTGATGGATCCAAATCCAAGCAAGGAGCCGGAGTTGGGATTGACCTTATTGATCCATCAGGAAAATCCTACTTAGCTGCATACAGATTACAGTTCCCCTGCACTAATAATGTGACAGAGTATGAAGCTCTGATTCATGGAATACTGTTTGCTCTCAAAAAGAAAGTGAAAATTTTGCATGTCTTTGGAGACTCAGAATTAGTTGTCAGACAAGTAAGAGGAATCTACTCTTGCAATTATAAAAAATTGTCAAATTATAGACACAGAGTGTGGGATTTGATTGAAGACTTTGATGCATTTAACATCACCCATGTTCCTAGAGAACAGAATCACAGGGCAGATGCACTTGCCCAGGCTGCCAGTACATTGGAGCCATTATCTATATCAAGTCTGAAGAGATTTTCAGTAGAGCTGATATCTATACCATCAGTACCTGATAATGTTACCAATCTTTAGGTCTTTGATGATGACCAGCACATTCTTGATTTCATCTCCAATAGGGATGTATTTGACGCTCAGATTATAGATGAGAATAGTATGGAAGATCATTTTTGGGAAGAAGATGAAGTATTAGAGTTGCCTAGCAACAGAATTCCCAAAGGCATGATTGAATTAGAAAGAGCCTTTGATTTGGATAATATGCTGAAGCAGAAGGATCTTCCCAAAGCTGATGGAGGTCAATATTCACAAGTGAATATTAGACAGGATGATGACAAGAAAAATGTCTTGATAGGTAAGGTTTGCACACCAAAAGAGTTAGAAGGAATAACTCAGGCCCTTAAGGATTACATCCATGTGATTGCATGGACTTATGATGAGCTGAAAACATATGACACATCTGTCATAACTCATACTATACCTCTCAAGCCAGACGCTAAACCTTTCAGACAGAAGCAAAGGCTAGTCAATGCTTTGCTTGAACCAATAATATTTGAAGAAGTCAAGAAATTGTTAAATGCTAGGATAATCTTTCCTGTGAGGCACTCCACTTGGGTGGCAAATCTAGTGCCAGTTAGGAAGAAGAATGGAGACATCAGGCTATGTGTAGATTTCAGGAATCTGAACAGAGCATCAGAAAAAGATAATTATCCTTTACCCTCATTAGATGAAGTTCTACAGATTGTAAATGGAGCCAAAATGATGTCCTTCCTGGATGGTTTTTCAGGATACAACCAAGTGATGGTTGATAAAATTGACAGATTGAAAACTGCCTTCACCACCAAGTGGGGGATATTTGCATATAGACGTATGCCATTTGGACTTATAAATGCTGGAGCAACATTCCAGCGAGCAATGGACATAGCTTTCAGAGGCTTAACAGGAAAATGTATAGTCATCTACATGGATGACTTAATAGTATTCTCCAAAGAAAGGGGAAATCATGTAGCAGATCTCATAAATGTGCTGAAGAAATGTGAGGAGTATGGAATATCACTGAACCCCAAGAAATGCATATTTGGGGTGACAACAGGAAAGTTATTAGGCCATTTGATAACTGAAGATGGAATCATCATTGATCCTGACAGGGTAGAGTCTATCATGAAAATACAACTTCCTGGAAGCAAGAAAGAACTGAAGTCTTACTTTGGTAAGATTAACTTTGTAAGAAAATTCATCACTGGTTTTGCAAAAATAGTCAGACCACTAAATGCTATGCTGAAAAAAGATGCCAAAATTGAGTGGACAGCAGAAGCTAAGGCTACTTTTGAGGACATAAAGAAAGCCATATCAGATGCTCCTGTACTCATCAGTCTAGATTACACAAAGGATTTCTACATCTATTCATTTGCTTCAGAACATACCTCTGCAGCAGTGTTAACTCAAAGGAATGAAGAAAAAGAAGAGAAACCAATAGCCTTCATGAGCTGTCCTTTCAAGGATGCTGAACTAAGATATGTGGATGTTGAAAGACAAGAACTCACATTAGTCAGGGTAGTAAAGAAATTCAGGCATTATATACTGAGAAGCAAGGTGATAGCAGTAGTGCCTGATGCAACAGTGAAGATGCTGCTCATGCAGAGTGAGCCTGGCGAGAAAATAGCCAAGTGGATTACTGTATTACAAGAGTATGACATGGAAATTACACCAACGAAGCTGGTAAGAGGATAGGCTTTAAGCCAAATGATATCTGAAATTGACCCAAACATCACAAGTCAGCAGTATGTTATCAATGATAAGACTAATAAAGAGTGGTATTTAGATATCAAGCACATCCTGATTACTGGAAGATGTTCTTCGAGATTGCAAGCTTCACAGAGAAGAGCCTTGAAGATAAGGTCACAAAAGTATATGATGAAGGGAGGAACCCTATTCAAGAAGAATTATGAAGGAATATACCTGAGGTGCTTAGAAAAGCCAGAAGCAAATAAGGTCCTGTCAGAGTTACATGACAAGTTCAGAATAGCACATGGATCAGTCTTGGCCACGACACATACAATCCTTAGAGTAGGATATTATTGGCCCACAGTTTTTAAAGATACAGCTGATCATGTTAAATGTTGTCATGTATGTCAGGTTGCTGCCAACAGAGAGAAATATGTTGCACAACCCTTGCAGCCAGTAATGGAAGAGCGCCCATTTGCACAATGGGGCATGAACTTCATAGGACCAATCAATCCTCCATCCTCTTCAGGCCATAGGTATGTCTTAACAATTACTGACTATTGTACCAGATGGACTGAGGCTGTCAGCAGCAAGACTTGTACTACAGATGACGTCATTAAATTTCTGGAGAGTAACATTGTCACCAAGTATGGAACTCCTTATGCTTTGGTAAGTGATAATGGTTCTGCCTTCACTTCAACTAAATTGTCAAGTTGGGCTTTTGATCATGCGATCATACTTAAGTTTTCATCCAACTACTATCCCCAAGCGAATGGATTAGCAGAATCCACCAACAAGAATTTACTGAATATCATAAGAAAACTAATAGAGAAGAACCCTAGAGAATGGAACTCATTTCTGAAATATGCCTTATGGGTAGATAGAACTAGAATGAAAACTGCATTAGGAAACTCACCTTTCCAATTGGTATATGGGGTGGATCCTATCCTTCCTGTAAATTTAAAAATTCCTACTTTGCAGTTTGCCCAAGAATACCTAGGCATTGATAATAGACAAGAAGTTAGGTTGCTTCAGCTGATGCACCTGGAAGAGAAAAGGAGTCAAGCAATTGACCAGTTTGCAAAACATTAGGCTATTGTCAAATGTTGGTTTGACAAGAGAGCCAGAGTTAAGGCTTTCAGGATATCTGATTTAGTCCTGGTGTGGGATAAAGCCCATGAAAGGAAAGGTGACCATGGCAAATTTGATAGATTATGGATAGGTCCCTTTCAAATTTCTGAGATATTAGGAGATAGCACTTATAGGCTTAAGAACCTGACAGGTGAGGATGTCCCATTGCCAGTCAATGGACAATTCCTCAAACATTATTTCTAGGCCTAAGTGACTTCATGATAGTCATGTGTATCATAATGTACATTTGTATAGTTGTCTGTACAGTTTGTTTGTTTGTGTTTGTTCCATTTTGTTTGTTGAGACCTTGTTTTGGTTAGTCAAGAGGATGCACCTTATTACCACAGAAAATAACTAAATTGTTAGGATTCAAGTGATGAGACCAGATTTAGACATAGGTTGTAATTCAGCCTGAGAAGTATTCATGATCAAGTCTGTGATATCCTTTCATCAGGGTGCCTTTTCTTGATCAAAGTGAATCAATCACAATGAAACATCTAACAGCCTTGGGTTTGTTGAACTCACAAGTATAGGTGTTAAGTGAAAAATCTAAAGGGACTCCCTTGCTACCAATACAATCTCCAACCTAAAGCTACAAGTGACTATACCTTGTACAAATGAGCTGACATGATGATATCAGACACACATTTTAACCAAAAAAAAAAAATTTAGAAAGGAAATAGAATTAGGCCATCTAAGTAACTCTACCAGGGCTATAGACGCCTACTGGCAGTGGAGCTCTACTTAGGGAGATTGTATAGATAACCTTGCCGGGGGCTATAGATGCCTGCTGGCAGCAAGGCTCTATCCAAGTTGGCTATGAGGGATGATCTCCAACTATGTAGTTTAACACCAGTTACTTATGGTTTCAACTCGTTTTCAAGATGAAGATAATTAATCATCTGCACACACATGATCCTTTGTTAGCATTGTTACCGTGATGAAATTTTATCATTCAGAAGATCATGATGCTTATGCTCAGGAAGAATTAGAATACTATGGATGAATGTGATCAGATCACTTGAATCATTAGAATTTGTTTGTTTTCTTTGGTGGCAAGTTGTTGTGTGGATACACAACACGCCCCATTTTGACTTGACAAAACAGGGACCCAACTTTTGGCTTGTGTCTTGTGCTTTTTGGCGGTCTGGTAAAACTAAGTCATGCAGATCATCATGCATTGAAAAGGTTGAGTAAGTGATCATCATGAGGTCAGTTCATCAAATTTCATATTTTATTCCTGAAACCTCATATTTAGAAAGAGCATTTAAATCCATGCAAGTTTTGTCTTTTACATCACCCTGATATTCGTCAAGATGTGAAAGCTATGAATGGTCAAAGTTTGAGTCAAACCTAATATTGCCAAGGGAGGATCATATTTCGTAACATTCGTCATATTATAAAAGGTCACCTCGATATAGTATATCAGCCCGATATAGTATATCACCCGATAAAATCATGTTGTCCGAATATCCGGACGTCAATTTTAGGTGATAGTAACCTATACCCGTCAATAGCCTTACGCATTTTGCGAGGATCATATTTTTCAAAGTAACCCGATATTTCATAATTTCCTCCTGCTATGAAATATCCCCCTAAGCCAATATCCTGATGACGTCATCCAAGTCTGACAAACGAAGAAACAAACACGACGATGACATCATCATCACATTTACCTCGCGGCAGGATATTTCATAAACATGATCTTGTTCCCATATCATGATGATGACGTCATGATGCCTCGCCGAGACACTGAGCGAATATCTGGATGATGTCATCCCAATATTTCGAAAGAGAGACATGTAAGTTTGTCCGAACATCATCATCTTTAAAACATCACCCGATATATCTAGATATCCTCCTGATGTGCTAAACATAACCAAAAGGTGCATTCGTCACATGATGTTGTCGCGATAGTTTTTCCTCTCAAGTAGGATGATCATTTTAAACTCGACCCAATATTTTTGAATATCATCCTGTCTTGCGAACATTACCCCACTCCCATTGCCGCCATTGTCATTTAATGTGCGCAAACATGGTAGGTGGTTCCTGCCAACCAAGAAACTCGATGGAACACCTAGCAAGATCCTACGTTTTCGCGCAAATAATCAATGAGTAAAATCCAATCTATTAGGGTTGCCCTAATTTTACCCTAAGTGCATTGTTAAAAGGATGAATTCACCGTCATTTCAAATTTACCTTGCGATAAATTTGTTTTTACAGAGCACCAGCCTCCATATCCTCATACAGGCGATAGTTGCTTAAATTGAGCTCACGGACAGAAGGAAGTGCGTGATCATCAGCTAAATAAAGAGCATTGTCAGAAGTCCACTGGTATAAAAAGGAAATTTGCATATCTAGGCACCCATGGCTGACAAGAGGTTAGTAAAGTGTCAGGCAGAATTCGAAAGGCCCATGTTCTCCTCCCAGAGGGGCGTCCTGTTTAAGTATGGTGCCATTACAGATACCCATTAGGGGAGTACCAATTTGGAAGCATGGTCGCCAAGGTTGAACGATGAAAATAACAAGAGTCCTATACTGGATGCAGTTTTCATTTCCGGGATGTGGAACACCACCGGTTTTCCATACTCCATGGAATCCCTAGAACTGGTGATCGAGTGTGCCAGGAACTGCAATCCAGAAACTAGGCAGGTGATGAAGCATGGGAGGATATATGCTGACCTATCCATCAAGGGTCTTTCCAAGACATTGGGATTGCCATTGGACAGCAAGGTAAAGAGTGTGGACTTGAAGAAGTCAGAGAAAGAATATGAAAATAATAAGAAACAAGCCAGGAAGAATATGTATCAATGGAGAGCTGAAAATAGTACATACCTTGCAGCAGCCAAACTTCCTGTGCATCTATTCAAATATGATTTTGCTGATGAATATCAATACATGATTGCATTAATGACCAGAGTAACAGGCCAGCCTGATGCTGGTAGTTTTAGAGACTGGATGTATGGTATAATAATGATGTTTTTATATTCAAATATCAAGCCACTGTGGGGCCAGCTAATAAGTGATGCTCTGCATGAGCAGCTGATGAACCTAGGGGGTTCAAATTGTGCTTTCTATATGACCTCATACATTGTTTACTCATGTGCTTATAAAGGCACATTTGATGAACTGGTTATAGATGGGAAAGTCACAAGAACAGTTAATGCTGTGCATATCTGGGATCATCATCCCCAGCTGCAAAGAGCTAATTACCTCCAAGACTACAAACTGGTCAATGATGCGTTCTCTGTGCATCTGGTGAGGACCAAGGAGGAAGATAGAACAAAGAGATTGAGCATGGAGGCTCAAGAGATAATTTACAAGCATGGAGCCTGGTACATTCAGTTTGCCACCTTCTCCTACATAAGGATTGAAGGTTTTGAAGGAAATCCCCTCATGCTGCCAAGGTATCCCACTGATGCAGTGATACTGATGGAGTTCATCAGGAAGAGCTCCACAATTGTAAAAATATACAAAGATGCTAAGAAGCTTCCACCAATTTTGTTTCTAGTCACCATTGGCTGGTACATGTGCCCTAATTCAGAGCACATAAAGAAGGTGATGGTCACCCTGAATAAAATGAAACTACAGCCTTGTCCACTGACAAGACCATATGATCCTTACGACAGGATGTAGAAAATAATAGGAAAGCCTATTCATCAGAGGCACCTAGAGGACTTCTGGGCTGACTGTGAAGATGAAGCAGAAGCGAGAAGAAGAAGATATCAAAGGCTGACTTTGAATCAAATTAGAACCTTTGATTGCATCCCCATTCCCCAACAATTGAAGAAAGATGATGGCAGGATAATTGCAGATGAATATGAGTAGAAGAAAATATATAATGATACCATCTTTGCACCTGACCTCACCATACAGGAGGATATATCCTTGGACCCCTTCATTGCTAGGACCATACAACTAACCCAAGCCTGGGTTGATGAACAGATAGGGGCATTGAAGAAAAAGGGTGTTGCCATTACGGTGGACAACAAGAAGAAGGGGCAGGATATTCTCGATGGGGAGTATGATGACTTCCTGAATGAGAAGAGAAAGTCTAAGGGCGATAGACTCCCTCCACCACAACAACAAAGCAAAAGACCCCCAAGGGGCAAGAAAGTAGATAAAGAACCAAAAGGGGTTATTATCGAAAGAGCAATATTTGTAGCTAAGGAAGCAGCAGCATCAGGATTAGGATCTAGATCAGGATCAACATCCCCTCCAAGGACAAAGAAAGGAAAGTCCAAGAAGAGTAAGACAGTAGAGGCTAAAATTACTGAGACCCTAGAAGAGGGTCAATCCTCAAGGAAACATGATGAAGAGGATATCCTCATGGAGGAAGAGCCTGAAGAAGAAGAGGCTCCTTTGTTAATAAAAAGAAAAAGAAGAGCTCCACAGGTGGTGGTGTCTACCCCACCTAAGAAACTGAAAACCTCCATGAGGGGTGAAATAAAACAACCCCCTACATTGTTACAAGGGGTAGGTAGTGAAGTGCACAAGGAACTACAGCATAATGTTCCATTTCCTACCATCGTCAAGTTCAAAACTGAACTTGCAGAAGAGCAGATGAAAGAAACCTTGCCAGGAGGTCATATCTCATTAGAGGAGACAATAAGTTTGTCTGATGATGAGGTTGTGAAGGAGATATCTTCACAAAAGATGGAAACCATTGCTGCAGGTACGCAAATGACCCCTCATAAGACTCCAATAGTTCAAACAATACTAGAGGAGATGAAGCAAGTGGAAGCTGAAAAGGAAAAGAGCCCAGAGCAGGTAGCCCAAGAAATAGGGTTAGATACACTGATTGCAGAGGTGACAAATCCTGCAGTGGTAGATTTCACAGATAAACAGGATGCAAGTCTTGAACATCCAACAGGATCACCTGACAAAGGGCAACCTGCAGAAGAAGTGAAGATGGTAGAACCAGAGGGCCATGCTTCAGAAATAAGCCCACCAAGTGCATAGGATGCATCAGCGAAACCTGCTATAGTAGAGGTTCAAGAAAAGAAGGCTGATGAGAAGGATATAGTAGAAGATCCTACTGCCAAAGTTCAGGAAGAAAGTATCATAGGTGCAGAACAGATAATGGCTTCAGAACAAATGCCAACACCTAAGGAGACTTCTCAATTATCCATCGCTAAGAATGTTCCTCAGCAGGAGGAAAAGCCAAAGGAGGATGAGGTAATGATAGAAAAGGATCATGATCATCATGATCAGCATGTGGACATACCACAAGATCCTCCACCTCAAGAAGATGCTCCTCTGGAGAAGGAAGTTCCTCAACAGGAGGAGGTACCACAAGATCAACGTCAAAGCAAGCATCATGAAGAAGAAACAAGGAAATCACCTTCTCCACCACATCTACTGACAGAAATAAGAGACATAGGTGAACATCATGATGATGCAGAGAAACATGATCAGGTACCTCCGTAGTTGGAGAAAGAGGTAAATGTCTAAGAAGAATTTGATATTCAAGAATTTGATGTCTCCACTTTATTCTCTGAAAATATAATAAAACCTAAGAGGAAGGCCAGAATGACTTCGGCCATCAAAAGAGATCCAACAACTGGGAGGAGGACCGCACATATTGCAGTACCTACTATGGAAAAAGAAAAAGGTTAAATTACCTTAGATGAGTTCCAGATCAGCACAGTGGATCTAGGATTTGCCAATGAAGACCAAGAGGGTCAAGAGGGCAAGGATATTATTGATTCTTTAATTCAAAAGGTAAAAAGAGAGAAGGAGAAAAATAAGCAACACAAAGAACACATTACTCAGTTACATGCCTACATAGGAAGGCTAACCAATACTGAAGATACTTCCACTGAACATGCAGTCCCATTGACTGTTATTTCTCAAGAGGAGGTGAATAAATTAGACCTCATGAAACATGAGGCATCTGTACTCAGGAGATGGATGTCATCCACATTGGGTGATGCAGAGGAAGTAGTGAAGGCCTCTTTAAAGAGATGGAATACTCTCAGCGACTCCAGGACCAAGGTAGACAAATTGCAGATGCAAACAGGAAAAAGGTCTTACCAACTAGAAAGAGTATTAAATATATTGGGAGAAATAAGGAGGATAAATCCTCAGCTACTCATCAATAAACAGGTACTAAACATTAATACTGCCTTGCTGATTGACATATGGTATAAAGATATTTAATTTGAATGTGGAGTACTCAGAAGATGCAATAATAAATTGAGAGATATCACCATGAAGTTGCATGATTTAATGTCTGTTGAGGCAGAAATATTGGAAACGTTAGAAGGAAAAGTAGAAGGGAAAGTTGAAAATCAAGATGAGGAGTTTGCCATCAACACTTTACAGAGCAACTTCCAATCAGTAGCAGATGATCCACTTGCTCACTTGACAGAAGAAGCCATAGATAAAATAATGAGAATCAAAGTCAAGATGGAGAAGTACAATGAGACACTGCAAGATAGGAAGAGCAAGCTGGACAGCAGCAGGCATAAATATGAGGCACACAAGCACGCCATGATCAAAGCAAAGACTCAAGATGGCGGGGAAATAGATAAAATTGTGCAATCATATGAACAGGTCTGGAGCATCATGCAACCTCATATGCACAGTCATCATCATCATGATGATGAAAGTTCAGGAAGTGATGCACCTGGTGATGAAGAGCATGACTTTGATAAAGTAAGTGATGATGCATCATAGAGTGAATATCAACATCAGATACTTAGTGAAAATAGTTTTTTAGATAGTTGCTAGCTGGCAACTTGTGCCATTTTGTAAAGGTTGACGTAGTCAAAGGTAATATTGACTGTAGATGTGCATAGGTGAATCGGGATCGCCTATCTTTTTGTAACGGATTCCTCACCTTATTCTATAAAAGGTGCAGGAATGTTTCATTTTGAACATTCGAAACTGAATTGAAATTTGTCTGCTGAAATACTCAGGGCTCATTTCAAAGCTTTTTGTATACATTTATATCTTTGCATACTTAATGAATGAGAAGAGTGTTTTGGTTACAATTCATAGTAAATCTTGAGTAATCAGTGTATGAATTCTGGATTTATGTGGTGATTTGCTACGTCCTTTGGAGTGCAAGTCGACTTACATATATTGTTTTCATATAATTCCTTTGAAGTTAGCACCTGCTGTATCTAGCTGTGGAATGTCCTGGTGAACATATGATTTGGTTTTCTTCTCCTCATGACTGTATCTGATATACATGTGGTTCAATAGCTGAAGATTCATCTTTCATTTGAAGCTTTTCTTTCAATTTCTTTAAATTTCGGAGCATTTCACTATCATAATTGCAAATAATTGAACATCTAAAGCAAACAATACAAATATGTGGACATCTCGTAGATAAGTGGAAATATTTAGCATATTTGAAGCTAAAGCATGCATTACTGATAAATATCATGCAAATATTTGAATATAACTGTATCATCGAATCAAATAACTGTGTAAAATGACCTCTCTGTGAAGAATCTTTGCAGAAATAGCATCATGATGATGAACTCTATGTAAGGCCCCAAAATGGAAACAGTAACGCACATCAACCTCTGAGTAACATCAGAAGATTAAGACCTAATCACCGGAGACTTGGGATCATGAATTCTCTGAATTCATCGTATCTTTCAAGATGAATAAAGGTTAATGTGTACTTTTATTCTATGTTTGTTTATGACTAACATCATGACCAAAAAGTACCTTGAATTTTCTCACCGAAGTGGAGTCTCTTACCGATGGCCTTTTGCCATCGGTATAGCCAACACTATCGGCAGTGTATGAAATAGTCTCGCCGAGGCCGTGTCTCTCCCTGATGACTTAGTCATCGGCATTACATCCATCATTGGCCAACTTTAGAATTCCCGGACCGATAGTGTTCTCTCTCTCTGATGGCCTTTCACCATCAGAGTAACTCATGACCATCGGTAGAGTTTGGATAGCTCTCCTTGATGGGGTACATCTCCCCGATAGCCTTTGGCTATCGGCCTAACATTTGATATTGGCTACCTTTGAAAAAGTCCCCCCGAGGGGGTGTCTCTCGCTGATGATATAGTCATCGACATAACTTACAACGTCGGCCGAACATTCGTAACTCTCCCTGACAGGCCGTGTCTCCCCGATAGCCTTTGGCTATCGGTATAACATTCACCATCGGCTGAGTTTGTTTCTCTCTCATCGAAAGAAGGTCTCTCACTGATAGATGCCTATCGGTATAACACTCAATGTCGGAGTTGTTTGAAATACTCTCCCCGAAGGCAGGTTTCTCACCGAAGGATGAAAGGCCATCGGCGAAGCAAATACAATCAGAACAACATTTGAAACTGTCGCCGATGGAAGATCTTACACCGATAAAGGGTGATCGGTGTAACAAACAATGATCAGAGCAGAACGTTTGGCTTTCCCCCGATAGCCAAGGTCTTGCCGATGGGAAGGAGAATATTGAAAGGGCCATATCGGCCAGAGTATAGTCATCGGTGGAGGTAATTTTGGCCATGCCGATATGGTATGTCTTCCCGATAGAAAGGAGTAAAACTATCGGCGGGAGATATCCAAGGTTATGCCGATAGAAGGAAGGATATAGGATGATTGGTGCGAAAGTAGTGATCGGTGGAGGAAGTTTTTGCCTCACCGATGGGCGATCTCAGCCCGATGAATGAGAAAGGACTTGGCAGAATATTGAAGGAGGCTATCGGCAAAACGATAGTAATCGGAGTGAAATTTGAAGCCTTCACCTACGGTCCAGCCTCACGCTGATGAATGAAAAGAGCATGTTGAATAACAAAAGGTGGCCATTGGCCAAACAACGAACATCGCCCAAGGTATTTTTGGACTCGCCGATGGTGAGTGTCACATCGATGGGCAGGAAAAGAACAGGCGGTGAGATTTTAAGCGCATTTTTTTGGCACCCGTTACTTTTTTCCGGTCGGCGATGGTTGACCCATGACATTTTGGACATCTGTGTGCATTTTGAATGTGTTTTTAGGGTTTTTGGGCCAGATTTCCATATGTTTTACACAGTCACCTTGATTTAAACAAATTATTTTGGTTTCCTGCTGTTCATATTGTTGAAATGTGGTACTTATTGTTGATTTGTCTATTTGCAGGCTTACAGTTGAAGAAGTAGCTGGAACTTGATGATGATGACATCATGGAGGAAGGAAATCAAATCTCAGGAGCAAGAAGTAAAGATGAAGTTCGAAGAAGTCAAAGGCCATGTAGCTGAGGACAAAATGCAGCTGAAGTATTACTGCAGCAGACAAACAGAAGTTATTGCTGAGCTGCTAGGGCTTCTCAGAAGGGGCATTTTTTTGCCCAGATTTGACACTGCTCAGAGGTATTTTGGAGAACTGGTTCACCTGTATGTACTGCTGTAGCCAGGGGGTTTGAACTAGGGGTTTAGTTAGGGTTTTTACTATAGTGAGGACAATCAGAAAGTCTTTATATTGTGCCTCTCTGCACTGTAATACTTTACAACAGGGATTTTAGGAATACACAGGAATTTGAGCAGCTAGCTAAGTGTAGTCTAGAAGTAGAAGAAGGAGGTCACTTGTTTGTCTACAGTAAGGTGTGCGTGGAATGTCTGGCTTCCTTACTGTATCTATAAAGCTTGGAAGTTCTCTGTAGTTTGATCAATGAAACTAAGAGTCATTCTGACATTGTAAATCATAGATGACTATTTGTTTCTATTACAATAGAATCTAGAGTTTTGCATCTATCTTCTAAGTATTCTCCTGCTCTTCTTTGTGTTTTGAAATCTTTTCTTTGAGAGCTTGTAATTTTAAATGTATGTTTGTGAAAATGCTCTAAACTTACATTTAAGGTTTTTACTGTGGATTTGATCAAATTGTTGTATGATTTACATAGTTCATAATAGAACATTTAGATCCTTTGGTAGATTAAAATGGAGTTTAAATTAGATCTCTCTAACTTTTCCCAACCCATCTGAAATATTTAGTTGAAAACACATAAATCTAAAGGAAATTTGTCTCAAATTTGAAAGGGTATGCATAACAGAGTTTAAAGTAGACAGTTTTTGTAAATGTATAAAGGAGAAGGCTACAATAATTCAAGAAACACATCTAAGATTTGTAGCACAGTAACACTTTCATGCAAAGAATGAACAAACACACCCATATTTCATGATTTCTTTGCATAGTTTGAGTCCAATAAACCAACAAGCAACCTTAAATTACGTAAGGCCCCTTGAACATTACAGCTTCACATCGACCAACTAAATTTGACCAACAGGTCAAGACCTGACCACTGTAGACTTGGGATTAAGTGAATCTTAAATGATTCCTTATTATCTTTCAAGTATAGTTTTAGTTCATTATATGTGAATTTTAACTTAACTGTTATGATTGCATCAAAACAATCACCAACAGTAATCAAGTTTCTTAAGGGATCATTCATGATTGGCCGACATGATTGATGACTTCTATAAGCATCTATTTGATACGCATCACTTGGTAAGCAAGGATTCAGCTGACAGTTAATGAATTGATGTTTAGGAAAATGTCAGGATAAATCATTGATTTTATGAATTATGGTTAATGCATAGAATTTGACATGAGATCAAATGATATTGAGATTATTTAATTATGATGTATAAGATTTACTAATTATACACTAATCATAGTTTGTGTGACTGTGAGTTATAACTAGGAAATAGTTTTCCACCTCCAAGAAAAGGAGAGCATCATTAGAGAGAAGGGAATATATGTTTGGAAAGGGACATGTTTTGCCATTCGAGTTCCATGTTGTATGTATAGTGAACTTTCTTGAGACGGGTAAGTAGTAGTTAACTGTCCTTGTTTAAGTCAATCTCAACTCGGCCATTATCGATTTGTCATTAAGGAAAGGTTTTCCAATGTCAAACTTCATTTGATATGATTGAGAGATATTCAAGAAATATTAATGAGGTTAGAGTTTAACCCTTTTCCTTTGTCAAGAAATTTTCTGACATATTTCTTTGTTTTCCATGATTACTGATGCTGACGTTAGCACAAGGTTACAAGGGGGGAGAAGACCTCAACCCCATTCTCGCAACTTTCCAAATGATTAATATCAACATTCGTAGAGGTGGTGTTGCTACCATTATGTTGATATATTATATTTATTTATTTGTATATTATTATATTATTAAAGAAAACATGTTTATTAAGTTATAAATACTTATCTTTTTGAGATAGGCTTTCTTTAGTTTGCAAACCACTACATTCATGTAGTGGTGCACGTACCTTATATTTCACATAGTGTGGAGTGAGTGGGGAATAAACCACCATTTTTTCAGAGTTATTCTTGCTTAAGGTAAACATATGTAATGTTGCATGCTCCTTCAAGGAGGATTCTTAGGAAAGTTAAGTATTTATCCTATGGAGGTAGAGAGGGTAATAGTCATCCTTTTGGATCCATGTTTTTGAAAGAACTAGAAGTCTAGAGTAGACTAGGTGACGAAGGGATAGAAATAAGAAACACAGAGAGGAATTTGAAGTCCAAGAGGAAGGACTATGTCTAAACATTAAACAGGTACTTTATGATATAGCTGAGGCTAGGTGTAATGTGAAAGCTTTTATCTTTTGCTATCATTGTTGTTTATTTTCTCTATAAGTGGTTACCTTACGGCTACAGAAGGCTGACATTAGTAGGATATTTGTATTCTTTGTAGAGTTTACCATGCGGCTACAACAAGCTAATAGCACCAAGATGTTTAGTATTATCCTGCTATTGATTAAATGATAATTGGGAGACATTAAACAATGATTTCATAACTATATTAAACAAGATAACCTTGATATCAACTGGTCACATTGATACCTCAAAAATATTAAATCCTTCTATGAGATAATAGTCAGTTCTTAGTAGAAGTATGAGATTATTCTTCACAGTCAATATATTCTATCTTTGTAAAGAAAATATATCAACTAGCCTTGGTAAAATGTCAGTAGTGGCATATAATGAAGCCTTGGGTTGAATAAGCAATCTTTCTTTATATGGACGATATAATTAGGTAGCCTCAGGTTGAAGTAAACCTTTCAAATGATACTATCTTTTTCTATGTTTGATAAGTTTGTAAACAGCATGTTTCAGACTTGTATGTTAATCTCTTTTCAAAGAAACCCACTTGTAGCAGTAAACAAGATTGTTCTTGGGTAGGATAATCGGGTTGAGACTTAGACTCTTGAGCCCCAGATTACAAGATGATGGACTTTCGAGTCCCATAACTACAATATATTATTATTAGTTCGAGAGGAGAATAATGATTATCATGAAAATATATTATTGTAATTAATAGAATATTTTTTGCCCATTAGAGCATCAGTACGACCAACTTTATGATGATCATGAAAGGACATGTGGTCGATAAGAACCAAGTCACTCGATGACATCTACTTAACTAGGAATTGGTAAGAGTTCTAAATGAAAGTTAGGTAATAAAGTTTGTTTTATGATGAATGTCAAGATGTTCTTTTGCTTATGATAAGAGTGTTAAATTTTATTTTGCATGAATGGATTAGAGAAGATAGCTCTAAGAGTATCCCAGATATGACTAGTAAACATATAAATCTTCTCACAAATATGTCGTTGACTTAAAATAGATACTTTATTGTCGATATGGATTAGATGAGAATCCTTGAGCCAAGTAAGTACCTTGGATGAGTTTATGGAACTATTGTTAAAACTATTCCCTATGTTGATAGTAGACATTAAACACCAAAAATATAACCTTCGAAACAAGGTGTAGAGTGATAGGGAGTCATGGATTTAATGTTGCAAGTTGCAACAAGAAGTTCTCAAAAGACTATGTCCTCAATGAGAACCTTAATTTTGTATCCCAAAATCGGAAATAAAAGTCTAAGTCAAGAAGACTATGAGTGAAACTTAGTCAAGTTACTCTATGACTAGATTTAGTCAAACTAAATTCACTATAGGATGAGATAGTTTCTAAGTCGAGTTAGAAGTGTTGGCAACATAAGCATGATGATGAAGAGACTGATAAGCATGATAGTGAGTAGTGTTGTCATTGATGGCAACAAAGTATAAAGATATAGTTGTGTTGGTCCGGAGAAGTTTCTAAGTGTGATGTGGAGGAGATTACACCTTAGCATGATATATCTAAGTGTATTGTAGAATCCTTATATGACTACATTGATATCATGCCATTTTGGTGTTCCGCACTCAAACACAAATTGTTGAAGTTTTTCCTAAGGCATTTACAGTATAGAACTTAAGACAGGATCACAGTATTCTAGTCTGCATTGCTCCACTATGAAGAATCTTTCTATGTTGTTGTAAAGTATTTTTGGTTCATACTAAAGGAGTCTAAATCCAAAGTTTTAGGTCTTGAAGCCCTCTGCAGTGGAAGATAGAGTTGATAGAGTATCAGAATCTATAATGACAGTGTAATGGCAGTGTTAGTGGTATGTTGGAATGCTCCACATTCCACCGCAGATAAACATTTTGCTATGCAGTTTCAAGGACAATTTTATAGATGTCAGAGACATGTGCTCTCCAAATGGTAAGCATTTTGGTGGTCCATGCGTTGAGTTGTGAACTAATAGTTAGTTCATTCTATTGATTACTTCACCAATGTTGCTGACCCAAAGGTACTGAGGTTGTGCAGAGATAAGTAATGTATGGAAAAAAATTATGGGAGTAAATTATAGATCATGCCAACCTATTTGAATGTGTTACATGCTTTGGTTCTCTCAGCAAAGCATATGGGATTGAGTTTTATGCCAATAGGTCAAGGAGTCACATAGTACATCTATCATGCTGACCTGTTTGATGTTTTGCTTGATTATGGTACATAACAAGATTAAATTTTTGTGTAATGTATGTGTAGTGTGAAAAATTAAGTGTTTACTTGAATTTCTTTTTGCCCCGGGTGAGTTGTATTGCTGAAAGTACTGTTAGTAGCATGCTGTAGTACCTATGGAGGATCGCAGTAAGACACGTTGTTGAAGGCCGAAGGAAAGTGCCATGTTGAAGGGCAGTCAGTCGAGGAAAGTAGTAGGGAATATCGCGAACGAGTGATCAGTAAGTTTTATTTCTTCACCCATGGCCTTGAGAAAGTCTTTGGATGCAAGTTCAGCTCTGTCTGATGTCTTACATAACTATTTCCAAGATGGTAACACACATGTTGTAGATGAGAAAGGCAACTTTAAATTCCTAGATGTTAAAATTAACATATTTTATCCTGAAAAAGGAATTAAGGCCAAAGTTTGTGATTCAGTTAGACAAAGTGAAATAAATCTGTTAGTCTCTGGCACTGGGATATGTCCAATTTATCTTCCATTTTTAGTTCCTGAAGATGTAGATCGCTGGAAATCTAAAGGTTTCTTCCATGTCCACTTCCCTCATGTCGATTTAATTGTTCACCCACATTTTAATTATAATATAGGTGCTGAGTTCTTTGCTACCCTAATTGATACTAGATGTCAGATTTGGGATCAAGCCGTAGTCGCCCAGTTTAGGGGAATACTCAGTGCAGAAAAGGGAGATGGTATTTCGTCTGTCCATCCTAATTTCACACTTTCTTTATCTGATAAGTTTATTAGTTCAGCTTTTTGTTTGTTATTGCAAGTTAAAGGTGTGTCCCTGATGCCGGGATCTGTCTATGCAACCATTGGTGGTCGCTGTATTTATAGGATCATGAACACTGTGTCACCTCCTGTCTCTTTGCCTACGGGGGTATCTTTTCCACAAGGTTCATCAAATTTATTGGATTATGGCAGATTCATAGATCCTACTGGATTTGAGATGGGTTTTCCTATAATAGAATAACTGTTAGAAAGACAAAAGCCACAGTTTGTCGACCTCCCAATACACAGAAACAGGTTCTCTGACAGACCCTTGTTTCAGTCACGAAGAGTAGGAAACATAACTCTCCAAGCAGTCCCTGGTCAAACTTTATTAGAACAACCTTTGATTAGTGAAGCCCAAGCACGAGCCCAACCATTAGCTCGCAGCCGATCCATGGCGCATTCTTATGCTAGCACCAGTAGAAAACCCTTTATGGATTATAACCCTGAAGAAGCATCTACCTCAGGTTCTACTCCGTCTCGATTTGTCCCAGGTAGATCTTCCTTCTCCTCCAGATCTCAAAAGATGACTGGTCAACATCCTGACCAAATAGATGAGTTAGCCAGAAAGGTTAGTGACAGATTACATCTTGCTCCTAAGCAAGAAGAGGATGAGAATAGAAAACAGAAAAAGAATAAAGGGATTAAGATATCAAAACTTGGTGAGCATGCTAGCATGATGCGTGAGCATCTACCCAGATACAAGTCTGACCGTAGAACTAAAAATGTTGTTCAACTTGATTCTTCTACAGCCACAAAATTGGTCAGTTATACACCAGGTAGATGGCCGACAGAAGAAAGCTATCAAGTTGTCAACCCTGATGAAAAAACTTGGGGGCAGTATGAAGCAAAGGTTCATACAAAAATAGGGACTAAGCAAAAGAAATCTGAGGCTCAGAGAAATTGGCATTCGGCATGGATGCAAACTGCCTCTGAAAACATAGATGACATAGCAGTTGATGTAAAACAGAACATAAATAGGACTGTTTCTGTTTATGATGGGTTATTACAAGTTCAGAACAGTCAGTATAAAACTAAAACTGCTACAAGTGTTTGCATGTCACTTGCATGTACAGAATAGGTTAATTCAGAATAATATTGGGGACATCAATCATGTAGGTTGTTTACATGAGATTGATGTGTGGTGATGCACTTCAATTGATTGAAATAGATCGGGACAACTTAGGCGTCTAATCTAGAGACTTTTAGTTGTTGCTTTTATTTGGAAATGTTATTTCTGATGACTGAGTTTAAGTGGGACAACTTGGGCACCCATAATCAGGACTAGCAGTTAACAAGGTGCTTGGTACAATTTGACTTTAGTCTTCTCTATTTGGAGCGCTTGGGTTTCGCATGAGGACTTGTCTCATGTTATCAATTACAATTTATTGTAATTTGAGTTTCAATCTTTTGAATTAAGAAGCTTTGAAGTTGTAATTAAAAAAGCACAATGTATTTTCTAGAGAGCAAGTTTTGAATCTTTCTATATAGAAGCTTTGAAGTTGTAAGAAAAGGCACAATTACAGGAAATACAACATAATAGGTTTTAGAAGATTGAAGAAGCTTCAGAAGTGCATCAAGGATCAAAGGAATTTTAGTATTGAATGTAATATTTCACAAGAGAATTACAAGCATAAACACCTTTGGTGTGGAGTTTTTTCTCAAAAGAGTTTCTCCACGTAAATATTTGTCTTCTTCTTGCAAGCTATTTTCTTCTACTACATTGTTTAAATTGGAGAAATACTATAACATCTAAATTGAAAGTAATTTTTAGATTTACACATGCTATTAATTTTAGATTTGAAAACATTTAAAAGCCACATAGATGCAACTTTACCCTGTTCTCTCTTCCTTTTTCCAACATGAATCTTAGAACATCCACCCTTATTGTACATCCATTATTTTGTACATCCACCCATATACTTATGATGAAGGATGTGATCCAATGGTTATTAGCAAGGAATAAAACTCCATCATACATTCAAATATCTATCCTTGTGCCCATCAAAGAGATTTCGTGTATCATTCCTATTCCTCCAATACCATCTATTGAGCCTATTGAAGAACCTCCTATTGGCAACTTGGAAACAATCATTAAGAGAGAGACACTACTGGTATAATGATGAATGATTGTGCATGATGTTTGAAGATGTTGTCATTGATGGTAACAAGAAAAGGAACAAGGTTAGAATAGAAGTTTTGGTCTGTTGAAGAAGACTTAGTCATTTTGCTTAAGTGTTGGTAGTACACAAGAGACAGTGACAGAGAGGTAGTGTAATGGTTGGTATTGGTCCACAGTTGAAGATCAGATCATGTGGTTCTGGTATGTTGTGTGCAATCCTTAAGTAATCTTATATCCAAGATTTTAGCCCTTGAAAAGTACCAGAAGCATATCTTCAAACACTCTAAGTCTGGTAGAGCAAAAAATAGTGATATTCAGAGTAGAACACTTAGTTGAATTGGTTCGCATTCCTCCAGTGTTACATTTCTTGTTATGTGATTTTGAGGTGTTGTAAACACTTGTATGAAGTGTCTAAATCCATAGTTGTATGTTCTGAAGTCCATCAGAAAGATAGTTTTGGATGACTGAGTATCGTTACATAGCTTGACAGAGTTTGACTATGATAGAGTCTAAGTTCTGATGGCCCAAATTTTGCTGCAAGAAGATATTTTGCTTTGTGGTTCTGAAGATATGATTTGTGATGTCTAAAGAGTCTTTGATATGTTTTTGAGAAAGTCTTGTGGTCTGCAGTAAAAGATGTAGTCTGACAGATGAAGTGAACCAGTGGCAGTCTATGTTGGAGGTTGACATGATAAGTTTGATTTGTATGCGGTAATTTCTGTTGTTTAGAACTTAATCCTAAGTAGTGGAATAGTTGAGGCTGACATATGAGAAGGTATTTCAAATGTTTTTTGGGTCCGTTGTGAATTTTGGTGAATGAATCTAGCCGACAAGTTACATAAGGCATGACTACATGCTACACCTTATTAGGCCGACTTAATATGAAGCTTTTAAGTGTTGTGGATATATATATGGGATTGAATTTGGTATTTGAGTGAGGTGATGTGAATGTGAATACATGTATGTGTGACATACGAAGTAAGGTGATTTTGTGAAGGTGATAAGAGAAGAAGAAGAGAGATCTTGTTCCCATGTAAAAGCAAAGCAGTGAAACAAAACAATCAGAGATGAAGAGTTTTGAGATAGTTTTTTTATGCTTCATTTGAGCTATAACCATGCATGTGTAGATGCAATCTGAGTAGTTCAACCTAGCAGTGAGCCAT
This sequence comes from Cunninghamia lanceolata, assembly GCA_027924645.1. Classification (NCBI taxonomy): domain Eukaryota; kingdom Viridiplantae; phylum Streptophyta; class Pinopsida; order Cupressales; family Cupressaceae; genus Cunninghamia; species Cunninghamia lanceolata. Next base: position 23,895,422 of record BSBN01000213.1, on the reverse strand, counting down.
TCTTCCTTCTTCTTTCTTTCTCTAGGCAGTGAGCCTGTTCTAGCAGTGAGCCTTTCTTACAGTGAGCATTTCTTTAGACAGTGAGCCCTAAGGCAGTGCACCTTCTTGTAATTTGGTATTGTTCCTACATAATATATTGTGAGCTAACACTCACCATGGTTTTTCACAAATTTGGGTTTTCCACGTAAAAATCCTAGTGTTCATGTGTGATGCATTGTGATTGTTTCTTCTATCATTAATTTTCTTTGTTTTTGCATGTGGTAAATGGATTACTAGTTTAACAAGTAAGAGGTTTAATAGAATACTAATTCACCACCCCTTAGTATTTTGGGTGTTCAACAATTGGTATTAGAGCCTAGTTCCTTGGAAGAAGTCTAATAGCTTGAGGAAGATCTTGGAGACTGAACACATGGTAGGTAAAAAACATCCTACTCCTCCTGAAGAAATTGATTCATCTGTAATTGAAGAAGAAGAATTCATGCTTGTCAATGAAGAAAAACTCAAGCTTGCCATTGAAGATCTTGAAAAGGTTGAATTAGAAAACATGGATCTTAAAGATAATGTCAAGGGAGTAGATGAGTGCATCAAAAAATTAAGGGAGCAAGTCAAGAAGTTCAAAGAAAAATATAAGGAGGTTAGTGAACAATTGATATCTACAAATGACACCTTGAATAATTTGAAAGTGGAAGTCGTAAAAAGAGCAAAAGTAGAAGAAGACCTAAATCAGTTGGTGAAAAGCAAAACTGAAGACTGCACAAAGCTTGAACAAGAAGTTGTGGATCTAAAAGCTGATCAAAACTAGGGATGGATTTAGGAAGATAAATTCAAAGTGTGTGCTGCCCAACATGATAGAATACTTGCAAGTCAGAAGAGTGCTGATGATAAAGAAGGCTTGGGATTTGAGAAAGGTGAAAGTTCTAAAGCCGATCAAGAAAAGAATGTTGAAATCAAGAAGGACAAAGGAAAATAGATCCAGAATCAAAGGAATAGACCTAGAAGGCCACCGATCAGGCAACCAAATGCTCAAAGGTACCCTTCTTTCAATGGTTATTGTAATGCCTGCAATAAGTTTGGTCATAAGGCTACTCAATGTAGAAGTAGAGTAAATCAAAATATTCCATCATTCTCTGGTTAGTGTTTCACTTGCAATAAAGTAGGTCACAAAGCTAATGAATGTAGAAGCCAGATAAGGAATGGTTATAACAATAGAAGGAATGCTCAAACTTTCAAAGGTAACTACTTTATATGCAAGAGGTTTGGTCATATAGCTAGTGAATGCAAAAGTCAGATAAGGAACAATTATAATAATGGAAGGAATGCTCAATCTTTCAATGGGAATTGTTTTTCATGCAATAGATTTGGACACAAGACTAACCAATCTAGATCAAGGATGAATGAAAGGAACAATGGATAGAGAAATGTTGTATGCTTCAATTGCAACAGGCCTAGACATATTGCAAAGTTCTACAGAAGCAAGAACATGAAGAAGAATAATCAGGCAAACAATAAAGAACTAGTACAAAAGGTAGATGTGATAGAGATCAAGAATGAGATGAACAAGATTTGGGTTAAGAAGGAAGCACATGAGGTCAAGGATGGGTCCGCACCAGATTCTAGTGCAGGTACTTCCTCCGAGAAGTAAATTGAGAGCTCTGGCTCAGGGGGAGCTTAAATGTAAAATCCTATTCTGCCAGCCAGAAGTGTGGTGTTGATATCCAGCACGAAGATATGAGAATGTAAGATAGAATGATAGATCTTTTGGAGAAGATTCCGGTAGAAAAGATTCTAATGCGGTGGATTGCGGAGCAAGTTAGATCGACTGTGGGTGGAAAAATAAGGGTTTGACAACTTTTTGAAATAAGCATTTATGACGATTGAATCTCTATGGAAAGAGGATATAAGGAATTCATTGGAAAGAAAAATCACTTTGTATTCAAACTCTCAAGTGACTAAAGAGGACTAAGAAGTGAGTTAAGGTGAATCCAAGTGTTCAGCGACTGGTGCGAAGAAACCCCAACCAGAAACAAAAGGTATTTACAACTATCTCTATTGAAAATTTCTATGTTGAGATGTCTACCCCTCAAGTAGTTGAGATAATAGAGAGGCCCTACCCCAAATTCAAAAAGCATCCTTTTAAATCATTAGAGACTGATCTGGATGGTGCATTTTTTGAAATTCTGCATGTTGTTATGCATATGAAAGACGTTAGTGCATATATACATGCAAACCTAGATGAATATGATCATGGAAAATTAGGGGATATTTATTTGAAGGAACTCACTGATGAAAAATTTGAGTTAAAAGAAGAATATAGTCCCCTGGTTGAGAAGAAATTGGATACCTGGTTGGATTTTCCTATGGTCCTAGATGATTCTTGGGTTAGGTACGTCTTGACTAGGATTCATGATGAGTTCTTTTGGATTGATGTGCCTTATATGATAACAAAGGATGCCACCAAAGCAGTTACTGGAATGTGTTCCACCAGAAAGGTTCTGATATTGAAGTCTATGAAGAACAATACAGTAATGCAGTTGACAGGGGCATAATTTGATAAAAGAGCATTAACTGTAAATGATATTGTGGATCCAACAATGAGATTTGCATCAATGGTCACTGGTTACAAGGTCTATTTCTCCAACAGGGAGAACTTTGTCTCTGCAACAACCATATATACAACATATGATATAGTTAAGGATACCGCAGACTATGACCTATGTGAGTTGCTTCGACAACAACTGATGGAGAATCTAAAAAGGACAAAGGACACAAAATATCCCTTCAAGTATGGAACTCTAATCATCTGTCTATTCTTCTATTTTCTAAGGGAGTTACCTCGTATGGATAATATTGGTTGGCTTAGTCATTCACCAGTAGCTGCACAAATTAGAAATCATCTGTAAAGTTTAGGAAATGTTGATAAATAAAATGTAGCACTATGGGGTTATTTCAAGAATTTCTAAAAGAAAATGTAGGCTAGGGCTAGAATCCCTAAAAAAGTTGTGAAGAAATATGAAAAGGACATTGTGTTCATGGTGGGCAAGGACAAATGCCTCATGGAGGCTATAGAACCTAGAACTGTATGGGTCCTAGCCATGGGATATGAAGTCATACAAGAAGTTTTGATTGGATTGGCTGATTTGATGTTAAGAAAACCCAAAGACCCTAAGGAGGAAAGATTTGGAACATTTGAAGAATTGTCTCTCAAAGTGTTTATGGAACAAAAACAATCAGAAATCAAGAAGAATATAAGAAAACGGTAGATGAGTTTGTTAAAAGCCAAGGATTTACAAATGAACAAATAAGTGAAGAAAGAGCCAAGGTAGAGACATCAAAGGCTACAAGTACTCCAGTAGAATAGACATCTGGTGCTCTGGAGGGGAAATCTTCAAAGACTCTAGAGAAGAAAGAGGAGAAATCTGAGAAAGAAAAGCCTGCATCTATCTCTAGGAGAAGAACAAGAGCCTCATCCTCAGTAGCAGCTACCATTGAGGTTGAGAAAGAAAAGACAGAGCCTACAGAGTAAGTGCCAAAGAAGAAGCTAGAAGAGAAGAAGAAAAGAAGAAAAGAAAGAAAGCAAAGGCTACAAAGAGAGTATATGTAAGCCTTAGAGGAGAAGAAGAAGAAGAGGAAATAGAAACAGATGAGGAAGTTAAAACAAAAAGGGAAAAAATAGATGAAGCCACTACTGAGAAGCCCTCTGGAAAGGCTAAGGATAAGAAGAAGAAGAAAGAAGAAAAGACTGAGAATAGAGAAGAAAAAGAGACTATATCCTTAGAAGCCATAGTCAATGTATTTGCTCAACATGGAACCCTAAAACCCATTGCTGATATGTATGATGAAAGATCTGATGTTGATAAGGTAATAATTGAGACAATAATTGTAAGATATTTAGATATGTTTAGTAAAACATTAATTGAAGTTATAGATTAGTTACCAGATAGTTTAGCTAGCATCATGACAGCAAGAAAAGAAGGGGCCATGGCCAAAGATGTTGAAATAAAAGAATGTCTTGTTGAAACTTTGTCCAAACATCACAAGAGAAGAAAAGGTCAAAGTCACTAAGAAGCTCAGTAATGAATTTAGAACCATGAAGAGAGTCAGTGCTCTGGTGTTTGGTGACAGTGAGAAATTGGCGAAGGAGATTGAAGAAATAACACTAAAGGTGATACATGAGCTACAAATTTTAACTATTGTTGACACTGAAGAAGAGGAACAAAATACTAGTGTAGATAATACAGTTTCGGAGATAAATGTGGAGCAAAACATGGAACAACGTATAGTTTATCCTCTGGTGGGCATAGGGAATGAAGAAGAAGTGAATGCAGAATAGAATATGGATCAAGGTGGAACACCTCCTCCAGTAAACTATGAGAAAGTTGAAGAGATGAAAGAGACCGAGGAAGAAAAGAAGTCTGAGGAAGAAAAGGTCACACTAGAAGAGAATGCCTCTAAAGAATAAAGTGAGCAGAGGAAAGAAGAAATTGAATAGATAAGTGTAAATCCTGCTCTAGTAGTAGAAGAAAATAAACAAGAGCACAATCAAGAACCTCCTCTGGAGAGACAAGATATTGAGGCATCTCAAGTTGAAGAAAACAAAGACATTGCTGACTCTTTGAAAGAGTTTTTGGAGAAGCAGAAGGAAGTTCAGATTTTGACTACACTTGATCTATTGTAATGACCTATCAACTTTGCTACAATGTCCCCTTTGGAGAAACTAAGTCTTGGGACAATACTTCAATCTACTGTACAAGAAGAAATATTGAAGTCTCATATAGAGGATAGTGAGTTGATTGAAGATGCATCAACAATTTTTGAAAAGTTGATGCCTAGAATAAGGAGAGGTACATCCTTATCAGAAATAGAGAAGAATAGTGAAGATAGTGAAGCTCTCTGAAATGAAGATCCCAGCTAAGATGAAGATCAAAGGATGCAAATCAAAGGGTTTGTAGATATGTGTCTAAAGGTGATCCAGTAAAGATTTGAGAGGTCTGCATGAAGATTTGAAGAAGTTATGGCCATATGAGTAAAACTAGTTCTGGCAAATGTTTAGAGGTGATAGAGTGACACAAATAGGTATGGTGAGATCCAGAAATGCAATATCTTGTTCTATAGATTTGGTGGAGTATTTAGGAGGTCAATGTGAATTGACAACTCAATTGGTTCATGGTCTGGAGGTCCACAAGCATCTATTTCAATATGACAGTGATGACAAACTGTGTTCTTAAGATTCTAGATGAAGAAGAGAATGATTTCAGTTATCAGAAGTAGTGTGGATGTTCTTGGTGAATCAGGCAAGCTTGTGGGGGTCTCTAGATTATGTCCAGTTTGTGTTGGTGGTCCACATTGCAGATTGAGTTCGTAATTGAAGAATTACTTCCGGATGATGATGTTCTTCCTCAACTTGGCCGACTGGATGATTTACACATCTTGCGGATGATCTTGAAGATGTTTTGTGGAGGATGGCATGTTCCTCAAAGAAGATTGAAATCCCAGATATGTGTGGCTGACAGAGTGGTGATTTGTATGAAGTCTTTTGTAATAAGTTAAGTTGTATTTGTGTATTTGCTCTATAATAAAATAAAGTGTGCAGACTTTGATGATTATCTCAAAGTCGATGTCTTGTATAAATAAGAGTTGTGAAGTCATTTCAAAAAAACCTTGGTGAAGATGAGAGTGTGGTAGAGAGGAGAAGAGCAAAAGGCAGAACAGAATTTTTGAGCTTAAATGGAATTGACTCAAGCATGGTGAAGATGCTAATCTCTAGTTCAATTATGTAATATTTATTATTTTGTAGATAGTTTGTCTCCTGTAGGTAGTGGGCCTCTTGTGAGCAATGTGCTCGGGCAGTGAGCCCTAATTGGCATGTGCCATTTTGTTCCTTTTATTCTTTTAACAGAGAATACAATCTTGGGTTAGTCACCCCGTGGTTTTTCCCTTAACCTTGTTTTCCACATTAAAATCTTGGTGTCATATGTGTTAATGTGTTTCTGCTCTTGAATTATTGCATTGTGTTTCCATGATTGATTTATTATTATGTTGTTGAATTACAAGAAGGATTTAAGTGGTTAATAAAAGAAAAGTTATAAGGCAACTGATTCACCTCCCCCTCTCAGTTGTCTGTCTTGAAACTAACAATTGGTATCAGAGCTAAGTTCCTCTAGAAGAAGCTTAACCACTTGAGGAGATCTAGAATGTCGACCTACAAGGACAGTCCAAGGTTTGATGGTTCAAACTTCACTACCTAGAAAAGCCGCATGGAATGTCACATACAATGCATGGGATATCAGTATTGGAACATAACCTCAATCAAATATGTTCTCCCAACAAGTGGCCCTACAACTCTAAATGAAATCAGAGATGCAGAAAATAATCTTCAGCTAAAGAAGCCCTACTGAAGCCTTGTCTGATTCAGAGTTGACAAATGTTATGGGTTTGAAGACTACCTATGAAATTTGGACAAAGCTTGAAAATCTATATGAAGGAGACATATATGTTAAGTGTGCCAAGCTACAAAGTCTGAAAGGAAAGTTTGAAAACTTAAAGATGAGTAAATATGAGAATATCACTTCTTACATGACAAAAGTAAATGAGCTTGTTTGTGGCATTAGATGTGCTAGTGGAGTTTTGGATGAAGATAAAATTGTTGCTAAAGTTCTCAGATCCTTATCTCTTGCTTATAAACACAAAGTTGCTGCTATTGAGGAAATCAGATCCTTAACAACTATCACAAGGGATCAATTGGTTGGTAAGATATCTGCATTCAAGTTAGTAGAGTTTGGTGATGCACTTCCCAAGACTAAATCTGCATTCAAAGCTATTGCCTCTATAAAAGGCAAATAGAGATATGATCCAGGAGAAAGTTCCTTAAGGAAATCATCTTGGTATGAGAAAGAAAGAAAAGATATGGAAGAGGATGAATTAGAAGCTGAATAACTTGAGGCCCTCATTGCAAAGAGACTGCCAAGAGGATCTAGTAAGTATAAAGGAAAATTGCCTTTCAAATGTTTTAACTGCAATAAGATTGGTCATTTTGCCTCGAGGTGTCCAGAAAAATTTTCTAGGCCAAAGCCTAATAGATCAAGATTTCAAAAGAAGTGTTACTATGTTCATGAAGATGATGATGATGAAGGAGTAACAGATCATGAATCAGAGACAGGAAACAAATCTAGAAGTGACTGGGTGTTTATTACCATCATGGAAGAAGGTCCAATACCCTCTAAATCTATCAATCATAAAATGATAGAAAGAGCTTTGGCTGCCCAAGTTGAAGAAAAGGATGATTGGGTCATTGATAGTGGATGCTCCCACCATATGATAGGTGACAAAAATAAGTTCATAGATTTGGAAATATATGAAGGAGGAGTTGTAAAATTTGTTGATAATTATGCTAGCAGAATCAGAGGTAGAGGAACTATTTCTTTTGATGGAAAGAACAAAACTAGTGATGTGCTATATGTTGAAGGTCTGAAGCACAATCTTCTCAGTGTTGGATAGTTGGTGGATAGAGGCTATGATCTTCGATTCAAAAATGGAAAATGTAAGATCTTTGAAAGTCCTAGAATAGAGATTACATCTGGTACTCAAACAAAAGGTAACATCTTCCACTTGGTTGGTACTGGCAAAAAAAATTTATTTGTTCAAATTGATCAAAGTTGGTTGTGGCATAGGAGAATGTCATGTGAATTTTGATAATATCATCAAGATAATAAACACTCAAGCTGTAAGAGATATTCAAAGACTGGTGAAACCTACTAATAGTTTGTGTAAAGAATGTTAGTTGGGTAAGCAGAGTAGAGTCACATTCAAAAGTAAGGACAATCTTCTACTGGATTGTTGGATTTAGTTCATACTGATTTATGTGGACTAGAAAGAATCAGGAGTTTGCAAGGTGATAGATACTTCATGTTATTAATTGATGACCACTCTCGGATGATGGGGGTGACTTTTCTGAAAGAAAAATATGAGGCTCTTAATAAATTCAAAATATTCAAAGTTATGGTAGAGAATGAAACCAGATTAAACATAAAATATCTTAGGTTTGATAGAGGTGGACAATTCACATCCAGAGATTTCATAGAATTCTTTGAGAAACATGGGATAAAAAGACAATTATCTACTCCAAGGACTCCACAACAGAATGGAGTAGTGGAGAGAAAGAATCGGATGATCCAAGAAGCATCTAGAACCATGATGATGGAAGCAAATGTTCCTCAGATCTACTAGAGAGAAGCTGTAAGCACTGTTGTCTATACTCTTAATTGAGTACAAATCAGAAACAATACTGGTAAGACCCCTTATGAACTCTGGTTTGGCATCACTCCCACTGTGAAGTATTTCAGAGTCTTTGCTAGCAAATGTTACATTAAAAGAGATGAAGACCTTGGCAAATTTGATGCTAGGAGTGATGAAGGAATATTCTTGGGTTATTCTACTCAAAGTAAAGCATACTGGTGTTATAACAAGAGATTGAGAAAGATTATAGAAAGTACAAATGTGAAGGTTGATGAAGGTATTGAAAAACCCTCAATGTTTTATGAATATGAAGAAGATGATTAGAATAATGTTTTGGTCCAAGAAATTCAAGTTCCTTCTGAAATTCAGATCCAAAGTGATCTAGAGAATCAGGAAGAAGACATAAGTTTGAATGAACCTATCCAAGAAATAGAAGTGCAAGAAATTCCCAAAACTCCCAGGTATGTAAGACTGAATCATTCTAAAGATCATATCATAGGTGATAAAAGAAAAGGTATCCAAACAAGAAGAAAGATTGCTCAAGACTCAGAAAAGTATTGTCTGATTTCAAAAATTGAACCAAAAATAGTAAGTGAAGCATGCAATGATGAAATCTGGACTAAAGCAATGAAGGAAGAGTTGATGCAGATTGAGAAAAATCACACTTGGGATCTTGTTCCCAGACCTAGAAACAAAAATGTGATTAGAACCAAATGGGTCTTCCGAAATAAACTGAATGAAGATGGTGAAGTAGTCAGAAATAAAGCCAATTGGTTTGCAAGGGTTATTCCGAAGTAGAAGGAGTTGATTTTGAAGAAACTTGTGCTCCTGGTGTAGGAGCACCCAATCCACAGTGGCCTCCATGAGGCATTTAACTATTTTATGTTCATGTTTGTTGTTTCCAATAAGGTCCTACTAGACCATTCAATGTAATAAGGTTTGTTTGAACAATGCATGTTAATTTAGGTTATATCTAGGTTTATGTTGTGAGTCCCAAGGACATTTGTCAATCTGTAATCACAAGGGTTGTTAGGTAGTTAGGAGGTTGTTAGGCAGTTAGAGGTTGTGATCTCCTAGCCGCTTGGAGCCAATTCAGTACTACTGAGGGCGAATAGATAAATACCCCAAGATCAGATCAATTGTGATCATGATAGATAGTTGTAATTAGTTGTAGTTGAGTTTAGATCTGATCAGAGTGTTTGCAGTTGTAAACAGAGCATCTATGCATGTGCATGTTCTGAAAGGCATAATAAAATTTTGTGTTGTACATCTTTTTGGCATTCAAATTCATTGTGCAATTGATTTTCTATTGAGGCTGAGATGGGTTCTTAACCCATTCCACCAATTAGATTTCTTTGAAATCAGTGGAATGGCTATACATATCGATTTGTGCTTTCATTTTGTTTTTCTGTTTGTTCAATTTCATGCTTGTAGGATCGTGTACGGGATGCATTGATAGATCCTAGCATTGTCATGTGCTAGGTTGGTAGGGTGCAAAGATCTGTATGATTGTAGGAGAAATAAATCTATGTAATCGCATGGTTTACAGTGGATCAAATCAGTGAAATTCTACTTTGTTCCATTAGATATACAATTTGTGTGTATATCGCAATTGTATGTCAGATATGCATTCTGTGTATATATCATAGTTGTATGCTCGTGTGTATCTCGCAGATGTTTATCATGGTTGTATGTGGCAGATGTACATTGTGATGATATATTGAGTTAAGATACAAGGGAGAGAGAAAAGCTCCTGATTGGCATACAAAGAAGTCAATGGTCAAATGTACATTTGGTGAAGCATGTTGTATATTGAGAACATACATTGGGTTAAGGCGTTGGTCGAATGCATGAATGCATCTTTCAATTGTATATCGCGAATATACATCGCACACATACATTGTATTAATGTACAAAAGGGCGACCGGTAGTGACAATGGAGGAGACTGGTGTTCACAGGTCATGCGATGTATGTAAAGGTGTTCAGCATAAGGGTAGAGTTGCAGATACATTTGGATCACTAGTAGTAGCAGGTCATGCTATGCATGTATAAGGTAGTTGTATCAGTGTGATTGTTTTGCTGATAGTGAAGAGGTCGGTATGAGATATGCAATTGGAGGAAAGTCATTTTGATCGACCGATGGTATGATGTCTAGCTGATAGGCAAGTAAAACATAAACATACAAAGGGGAATGAATGTTAGAGTGTTTTGGCTCCTCATCAGCTTCGGTGGCAAGAATTGAAGTAGTCAAATTATTTCTTGCCTTTGCTGTCTTCAAGGATTTTAGAGTATATCAGATGGATGTCAAGTCTGCCTTCTTGAATGGTGACTTGGAAGAAGAAGTATACATTGAGCAATCAGATGGATTTCAATTGTCTAATCATGGTGATATGGTCTGCAAGTTGAAGAAAGCACTGTATTGACTCAAACAAGCACTAAGAGCGTGGTATGAAAGATTGGATAAGCATCTTTTGAAGATTAGTTTCAACAAAGGTACTACTGATAGTAACTTGTACTACAAGATTGAACATGAAAATATCTTGATTGTTGAAGTATTTGTTGATGATATTATTTTTGGAGGAAAAGATAGTATGTGCAAGACTTTTGTAAATCAAATGAAAAGTGAATTTGAGATGTCTATGTTTGGGGAAATGAATTTCTTCTTGGGTCTACAAATCACTCAAACAAAGAAAAGAATCTTCATATCTCAGACCAAAGATGTGAAAGAATTGTTGAATAAATTTAGGATGGAAGACTCAAAACCAATGAATACTCCCATGGCAACTGGATGTAAACTAAGCAAAGATGATGACTCTCCTAAGGTTGATTAGAAAAAGTACAGGTCAATGATTGGAGGACTACTATATCTTACTCAAACTAGACCTAACATTATGAATGTTGTTGGTCTTGTTGCCAGATTCCAAGCTGATCCTAGGGAATCTCATGTCATGGCAATCAAGAGAATCTTCAGATATCTAAAGGGAATAGTTGAGTATGGTTTATGGTATCCTAGGGATCATGATTTCTCTCTTCATGCATATACAGATGTGGATTGGGTAGGAGATGTGGATGACTAGAAGAGTACCAGTGGTGGTGCATTCTTTTTAGGGAAAAGATTGGTTGCTTGGCTAAGCAAGAAATAAGATGCAATATCTCTGTCCACTGCAGAAGTAGAGTATATTCCAGTAGTAGGTAGTTGCACTCAAGTATTATGGATGAAGCAAATGCTAAGAGACATTAGAGTGGAGTATGAGGAACCTGTCACAATCTTCTGTGATAACTCAAGTGCAACAAACATTTCAAAGAATCTGGTGTTACATTCAAAGACAAAACATATATCCATCAAGTTTCACTTTTTGAGAGAGCAAGTGAACAAGAATGAAGTCAAATTGGAGTTTGTGTCCTCCATGGATCAGATTGTAGACATTTTTACTAAACCTCTACCTAAGGACTCTTTTGAGTATCTTAGGGAGAAGTTAGGGGTTATTACCCCTCTAGTTCTGAATTAAGGTGTACTGATGTGCATCAGTTCGGTGGATCTCACAGTCATATCTTGTGGTCCAAATTGATCATAGGAAGCTGCTACTTAGGGGGAACAGTCTATATGATTCTGAGTGATGCAAGTATGTGCCATTTGCCATTGATGTCAAAGGGGGAGAGAAGACATGTGAAAAATAAAAAGTAGTTGTTGATCAAAGGGCGAGCAGTAAAGGAAGAGAAGACATGTGAATGGTTGTTGTTGATAGGGGGAGCTATGTCATTCAGTGAGAAGAAATGCTTGTCTTGATGGTTAAAATAGTTTTTCACATCATATGTTGCTATCAATGACAAAGGGGGAGATTGTTGCAAGTATGAGCCTAACCAGTGTTGTCATTGATGTCAAGGATTGGATGAATTGTGTGTTGAGGATATTGAGAAAATTAGTCCTATTAGAAACAGAGAAGAACAATGAAGACAATGAAGGTCTTTGCAGTGAAGATCCTAGCTAAGATGAAGATTAGAGGATACGAATCAAAGGGTTTTTAGATATGTGTCTAAAGGTGATCTAGTAAATATTTGAGAGGTCTGCATGACGATTTGAAGAAGTTATGGCCATATGAGTAAAATTGGTTCTGGCAGATGTTCAGAGGTGACAGAGTGACACAAATGGGTCCAGTGAGATTCAAAAATGCAATATCCTGTTCTGTGGAGTTGGTGGAGTGTTTAGGAAGAATGTGAATTGACAACTCAATTGGTTCATGGTCTGGAGGTCCACAAACATCTATTTCAATATGACAGTGATGACAGACTATGCTCTTAAGATTCCGTATGAAGAAGAGAATGATTTCAGTTATCAGAAGTAGTGTGGATGTTCTTAGTGAATGAGGCAAGCTTGTGGGGGTCTCTAGGTTATGTCCAGTTTGTGTGGTGGTCCACATTGAAGATTGAACTCATAATTGAAGAATTACTTCTGGATGATGATGTTCTTCCTCAACTTGGCCGACTAGATGATTTACACATCTTGCGGATGATCTTGAAGATGTTCTGCGAAGGATGGCATGTTCCTCAAAGAAGATTGAAGTCCCAGATATGTGTGGCCAACAAAGTGGTGATTCGTATGAAGTCTTTTGTAATAAGTCAAGTTGTATTTGTATATTTGCTTTGTTACAAGATAAAGTGTGCCAACTTTGATGATTATCTCAAAGTCGATGTCTTGTATAAATAAGAGTTGTGAAGTCATTTCAAAAAAACCTTGGTGAAGATGAGAGTGTGGTAGAAAGGAGAAGAGTGAAAGGTAGAGTAGAAGTTTTGAGCTTAAATGGAATTAACTCAAGCATGGTGAAGATGCTAATCTCCAATTCAAGTATGTAATATTTATTATTCTATAGACATTGTGTCTCTTGTAGGCAGTGGACCTCTTGTGAGTAGTGTGCTCGGGCAGTGACCCTTAATTGTCATGTGCCATTTTGTTCCTTTTATTCTTTTAACAGAGAATACCATCTTGGGTTAGTCACCCCGTGATTTTTCCCTTAACCTAGTTTTCCACGTTAAAATTTTAGTGTCATATGTGTTAATGTGTTTCTGCTCTTGAATTATTGCATTGTGTTTCCATGATTGATTTATTATTATGCTACTGAATTACAAGAAGGATTTAAGTGGTTAATAAAAGAAAAGTTCTAAGACAACTGATTCACCCCCCCTCTCAGTTGTCTGTCTTGAAACTAACAAATCCTAAGTGGTGGAATAATTGAGGCTAACATATGAGAAGGTATTTCAAATGTTGTTTGGGTCTGCTATGAATTTTGGTAAATGAATCTGGCTGACAAGTTACATAAGGCATGACTACACGCTACACCTTATTAGGCTGACCTAATATGAAGTTTTTAAGTGTTGCAGATATATATATGGGATTGAATTCGGTGTTTGAGTGAGGTGATGTGAATGTGAATACATGTATGTGTGACATGTGAAGTAAGGTGATTTTGTGAAGGTGATAAGAGCAGAAGAAGAGAGATCGTGTTCCCATGTAAAAGTAGAGCAGTGAAACAGAGCAGTCAGAGATGAAGCATTTTGAGACAGTTTTTTTGTGCTTCATTGGAGCTATAACCATGCATGTGTAGATGCAATCTAAGCAATTCAACCTAGTAGTGAGCCATTCTTCCTTCTTCTTTCTTTCTCTAGGCAGTGAGCCTTTCTTGCAGTGAGCATTTCTTTGGGCAGTGAGCCTTCTTGTAATTTAGTATTATTCCTACATAATATATTGTGAGCTAACACTCACCGTGGTTTTTCCCAATTTTGGTTTTTCCACGTAAAAATCTTGGTGTTCGTGTGTGATGCATTGTGGTTGTTTCTTCTATGTTTGATTTGCTTTATTTTTGCATGGGGGAAATGGATTACTAGTTTAACAAGTAAGAGTTTTAATAGAATACTGATTCACCCCCCCTCTCAGTATTTTGGGTGTTCAACACCTCCTACCATCACTACAAGTGAAACTCCATCATGCACTTATGTAGTCAACTATTAAGAGCATATTACTCCAATCCAAGAATCTTCCACTTCCATGTCTATCCAAGAAACCCAAGAGCTATGTCAAGAGTCCAATCCAAAGCATGATCAACCTTGTCCCTCACCAAGTCAAGATCAAACCATCCAAGCTCCTCAAGACCATATTACCCAAGTTACCCAAGAACCAGCTACTCAAGCCACTCCCCCTCATGATTATCCACTTGAGCATGAAATTCTTGTTAATCAACTTGAACACTCACCCCACTTCATGGCCTTTCTTTGAAGTGAAGAAACTTTTCCTTCTATCCATAATCCTACCAACACTAGTCCAATCCATGTTTCAACTAATCCTATCCATCATCCAACAACATCCATCTCCCTCGATGAGACACTTGGTGCCCAAGAAAACATAGACAATAAACTTCTTAATGAGCATAATGTTGATCAAAATCCTCATGATCCCTCACCATCCTCTATTGATCCCATTCCCAATCCATATTCCTATTCTCTTGGTCCAATTACCTTAATTTGTGGTCGCCAACTCTCTTGTAGGACAAGAACAAACTCTATTCACCACTTCACCTTCCCCATCTCATAATGGACCCACATCTTGTGTCCTAAACAATAAACATCCCATAGCACATCGCATGCTCCAACACATGAACTATCAAGGAAAAGGCTTAGGCCTTCATGAAAAAGGTATCTTGGAGTCCATCCATGTTCAAGTCCATTCACCACTGCATGGCCTTGGCTATACATCACAAGGAAAACAATCTAAAAATGTTTGTGCTACCTCCATACCTTCTAAATCTACTTCTTTCCATCCCAAACCTCATGCATCACATCACACCTCCAAACCATATGTCACCATCCCTCCTCCATTGTCATACAAATCTCAAAATCATGTGACCATACATCTTCCTCAATCCACTCTACCTCCACTTCTCTCAATGCCTAATTTTTCCATCCTCAAATCTCCTTAAATTTTCATCCACAACTTCAATAATCCTGCCATCCATGAATCTCACTCCCTTACATCCCCTAACATTCCTAATCATGATCAACAAATGTGCACATTGTCTAAACTTGAAGCTATCATAAAACCCATGGGATTCAAAAGTAAAAATTTGGATGGCTCCCTACATAAAGAAAAAACTCCATTGAAGCCTAAGAATGATCATGTCACAAGGCATCAATCCCTAATGTCAAAGAAAAAACCCACATCTCTAAAATAAAAAACAAAAATGGTGTGGGTACCCAAGCAAAATGCAATTAATCCAAGTGGAGCATGCCAATCCTACTCCATCCAAAAATCCCAAATTCCTTCATCCTACACCCAATGCAAGAATCATAAAAATCCTAAGTAAAATTGGGTTCCTAAATCTATAATGAAATCCAAATCTCCATTGCTTCCTACACCTCCTTCAAATCAAAAGCTTCAACATCCATCATGGTGTGTGCAATTGTTAGTCTTGGTTCCTCTCCATTCCATGATATTCCCACATACCTCCATCTCCCCATCTTATATCCACTATCCTACATATCTTCCCCATCATATCCCTATTATCCATGTTTTTTCATAAAACTTTCATCCATCATCCATTTATCCCTCCATCTCCATCGATTTATAATCCACATTATAATCCACTCTCCATTTCCATCTCCTACAATCATCTACCAACATCTATGCACATAATGACACTTGACATGATCCATGTGTAGCATACATCGAAAATGAGACACTATCACCTTTCATGGAACTAGACGCTTGAGTCCTCATCCTTTTTCAAATCCTCTTATCCATATCCACCTATCCCTTCCACCTAATATCATACATTTTACATGCTTATCTTTCTTCAATATCCCAATATAATATATATATATATATATATATATATATATATATATATATATATATCAAAATAGTAAAAAGAAATCCTTCGTCCAATGGTGAAAACCACCTCAATGGCACCTTGGATAAGTGCTATGATGAAAACTTGGCAAACAAATGTCATGTGTAAATTGATTGTCTATGCTTCTCACATTTGGGGGCATGTTGTCTCATCTATCCCCTACTATCATTTTCCTCTTATCCTACCATCCTCATCCATCATATCCTCATATCTATCCTCATCCATCCTATCCATATACCCATCCTCCTCTCCTACTTTGATCTTGATAAGGACAGGGGAAAAATGTTGAAAAATGCTTTGGACATCTTTTTATATAGTTAATCCTTTCCAAACAATCTTATCATCCTTATCGTTACAAGCATTGTCATGAAAAATCCTAAGTCTAATATCTTGAGTGGGGAATGTTCTTCCTATGCAACATAGTCCTTGGAGATCACATCCTAAACACGTCCATCCTTCCCATATTCTAGCCATAATCCTTTTGTCCATTTATCCAATCCTTATTTCATCCTTTTCCTTTGACTTGGTTTTCCCTTGTCATTGGTATCTAGCATCTAGGATATCGAAACTTCAATCTAATGCCATCCCATAACATATCCAAAAATCCCAAAAAATACAAATGAAAATAAAAAAACACAAAAAAATCAAATATTCAAAAACAAAATCCAAGCAATAAATCCAAATGCAAGCCATCTAGCCAAATTATCCAATCGCATTCTTAGTTTTGATCTAATCTTGATGTCAACTCAATCAATCAATCAATAATCATCAATCATCATCATCGGGATATATCGTTCCCACATCATTGTGTTGATCTAGGGATATATCATTCCTCACAATGACAACACTATCTCAATCAATGATCGATTTACAACTTGATGGGGGTGATACCTTATTTTATTTTTGAATCATTTGTGCATGCTTGTTTTCTTGCTTGTGTGTGTTATCATTTTATCTTGCATTTGTATCAAGTCCTTGCAATATATTGCTACAAATGACATCATGGTCTTCCATATCATGGTGCCCAATGACATATGTGTGCTTGTGACCTTTTATCTTTGTTGAGTTAGTCCTTTCATGCACACAACACATCATCACCTTATTCTTTATACCTTGGTGCATCTTGTCTAGTGCTATATCAAACTATATGATTGTTCTCTTAATGCAAAATAATGTCTCATTCATCTATTTTATTTATCCTTTCTCTTGCATCCACTCTCCTTAACCAATCTATTTCATCCATTTCAAGAGCATACTTGTGTTCTTCCAACTTGCCTATCCTCTTGAGGAGGCATCCCATCCTTACATTGTTCTGCCATCCTTACTTCATTCCTCCTTGTCGCTCCTTCAAGTGGCAAGGGCATCCTTTTTCCCTCCATCCATACCTTATCTTCTTTGAAATGATGTTACTTCTCTTAGTCGTAACATCATCTCAAAGAGGGGAAAAATGTAGACACATGAAATTGACCATGTTACTTTCATCACCTTGTCAACACCACCTTGCGACACTTTGTGACACATTCGTCCTAAGGCTGGCTTTACCATATCCTTTTCCCAAATTAATTAAATAAATTATATTTATTTAATTTATCCCTTTTTATCCCTTGTAGCCAAAATTAATTGAATAAATATTATTTATTTAATTAATTTATCCTCCCATCATCCCCTCTCCAATAATTAATTAAATAATTTTATTATTGAGTCATATGACTAGTTTTTCCTTGTCCTCAACAACTTACCACAATCATTAAATGAGTGTCCACAATCATTAAATGAGTGTCCACAATCAGTAAATGACATTTTCATCCTAACCATCCATTTCATACTACATATCTTAATCCTAGCCATTCACATAAGGATAAGCCTTAGAAGCTTTCTTTTCTGCCCTAGAAATTCTTATCCTTTCCCTAATGTTCTCTCAACCAATTTTAGCCATTAATCTAATCTTTTAATCCTAGCCCTTAATTTATCATATCCAACCTCTATAAATCAAGCTTCAACCAAGTCATTTGACATCCACATCTTCATGCAACAACATGCTATTAAAATCATCCTAGCTCTTCGATCATCATATATTATCACATCCATTATCATTATCTAGTTGTTATGCTAGAAAATTGAGAAACCAACATATTAAAATCATTATCAAATATCATAGGATTGTTTATCATTTTCATTATATCTCTTAGTCCTTTCATCCCTAGATGAGGTGTTCAAGTTGTTGCAAGTATGGGCCTAACTAGTGTTTTCATTGATGTCAACATACTCTTGTTGCATTAATGATAAGGATTGGATGAGCTGTGTGCTGAGGATATTAAGAAAATTAGTCTCAATCAAGAACAACGAAGAACAGTGATGACAGTAAGGTAAAAGTCAAAGATAGGATCAGGATCAGAGGATGCAGATTAAAGGGTTTTTACATATATGTCTTAAGGTGATCCAGCAGAGATTTCAGAGGTCCGCATGAAGACATGAAGAAGCTGTGGTCGCTCAAGTAAAACCGGTTCAAGTAAGTGTTAAGAGGTGACAGAGTGTTACAGAAAGGTCTGGTGAGATCCATAAATGCATTATCCTATTCTGTGGATTTGAGAGAGTGTTGGGAAAGTCCTTATGATGTGTCAACTCGATTGGTTCATGGTTTGAAGGTCTACAAGAATCTATTTCTTTGTGACAGTAATGACAGACTGTGTTCTTGAGGTTCTGGATGAAGGAGAGATGGGTTTCAATAAGTAGATGAAGTGTGGATGTTCTTGATGATTCAGGCAAGCTTGTGGAGGTCTTTGGATCATGTTCAGTTTGTGTTGATGGTCTGAATTGAATTTGGAGCTCGCAATAGAAGAATAACTTCCGGATGATGGTGTTCTTCTTGAGATTAGCCAACCGGATCAACTACACATCTTGCGGATGTTCTTGTGGATGTTTGTTGACTTAGATGATTATTCCTCAGTTGATGTATTGTGTAAATAAGAGATTGCAAAGTCATTTCAAAGGTGTGCTTATGGAGATGAGATTGTAATAGCAAGGAGGAGAGTGAAAGGCAGAGCAGAAGTATTGGGCATAAATGGAACAGATTCAAGCATAGTAAAGATGTTATTCCCCAGTTCATGTATGTGATAATTATCTCTTTGTAGACAGTGTGTCTCTTGTAGGCAGTGACCCTCTTGTGAGCAGTGTGCTCAAGCAATGAGCCCTAATTGGCATGTGCCATTTTGTTCTTTCTATTCTGCTAATAGAGAATACAATCTTGGGTTAATCGCCCCATGGTTTTTCCCTTAATTGGGTTTTCCATGTCAAAATCTTGGTGTCTTATGTGTTGATGTGTTTCTGCTTTTGATTTGAATGCATTATGTTTTATGATTGATATATTGTTAATCACTAAGAGGATTTAAGTTTGAAATTGGACAAAGTTTTGCACAACTGATTCACCCCCCCTCTCAGTTGTGTGCTCTAAGTCTAACAATTGGTATCAGAGCCAAGTCCCTCTAAAAGGAGCTTAACCGCTTGAGGAGATCTAGGATGTCATCTTACAAGAAGGATAGTCCAAAGTTTGATGGAACCAATTTTTCTCTTTGGAAAGGTTGCATGAAATGTCACTTGTAGTGTATGGGAATGGCATACTGGACCGTGGTTACAATACAATATGTACCTCCACATGGTGGTCCGAAAACCCTAAATGAAATCATAGATGCTGAAAATAATCTATAGACTATAGAAGCTCTTCTAAGCGCATTATCTGATTCAGAGCTCTCAAATGTTATTGACCTACCAATTACTTTTGAGATTTGGAAAAAACTAGAACTTTTGCATGAAGGAGACCAGTATGTTAAATGTGCAAGGTTACAGAGTCTGAAAGGAAAATTTGAAAATCTGAAGATGAGAGATGATGAAAATATTACTACTTTTATGCCAAGAGTGAATGAGCTAGTTTGTGGAATTAGAAATGCTGGTGGAGTCTTGGATGAAAATGAGATTGTAGGCAAAATTCTTAGATCCCTACTTGCTTCTTACAAAATCAAGGTTTCTGCCATTTAAGAATTCAGAGCCCATACAACTGTCACAAGAGATCAATTGGCTGGGAAATTGGTTGCATTTGAAATAACAGAGTTTGGAGATGACCCCCCCAAGACTGAATCTACATTCAAAGCCAGTGCCTTTGTAAAAGGTAAACAAAGGTTTGATCTGGGAGAGAACTCATCAAGGAAACTGTCATGGTATGAAAAAGCAAGAAAAGACCTGGAAGAAGAAGTAGAAACTGCTCAACTTGAAGCCCTTATTGCAAAAAGGCTGCCAAGAGGATCCGATAAGTATGAAGGAAAATTACCTTTTAAGTGTTTTAACTGCAATAAGATTGGTCATTTTGCCTCAAGGTGTCCAGAAAGGTTTTTAAGACAAAATCCTAACAAGCCAAGGTTCCAAAAGCACTGTTACTATGTACATGAAGATGATGACAATGAAGGAGTAACAGATGATGAATCAGAGACAGGAAACAAATCGGAAATGAATGGGTGTTCATTGCGATCAAGGAAGAATATCCAATGTCCTCTATATCTGTCAATCATAAGACTGTGGAAAGAGCACTGACTACCTAAATTGAAGAGAAGGATGATTGGGTCATTGACAGTGGATGCTCTCACCATATGACAGGTGACAAAAATAAGTTTGTAGATTTGGAAAGGTATGAAGGAGGAGTGGTAAAGTTTGGTGACAATTCTGCTGGTAGAATCAGAGGTAGAGGAACTATTTCTCTTGATGGAAGAAACAAAACTGGTAATGTACTATATGTTGAAGGATTGAAGCACAATCCCCTCAGTGTTGGATAGTTGGTGGACAAAGGCTATGATCTCCGGTTCAAGAATGGAAAATGCAAGATCTTTGAAAGTTTCAGAATAGAGATTGCATCCGGTACTCAAACTAAAGGTAATATCTTTCACTTGGTTGGTATTGGAAAAAGTTGCTTTTTTGTTCAAATTGATCAAAGTTGGTTGTGGCATAGGAGGATGTGTCATGTGAATTTTGATAATATTATCAAGATAAGCAATACTTAGGTTGTAAGAGATCTTCCAAAATTGGTGAAACCTACTAACAGCTTGTGCAAAGAATGTCAGTTGGGTAAGCTGAGTAGAGTCACATTCAAAAGTAAGGAACCATCTTCTACCGGATTATTGGACTTGGTTCATACTGATCTTTGTGGTCCGGCAAGAATCAGGAGTATTCAAGGTGATAGATACTTCATGTTACTAATTAATGACTATTCCCGGATGATGTGGGTAACCTTTCTAAAAGAGAAATCAGAAACTCTTGAAAAATTCAAAATATTCAAGGCTATGGTAGAAAATGAAATCGGATTAAAATTAAAGTGTCTGAGGTCTAATAGAGGTGGAGAATTCACATCCGGTGGGTTCATAGAGTTCTGTGAAAAACATGGAATTAAGAGATAGTTGTCTGCTCCTAGGACTCCACAGCAAAATGGAGTAGTGGAGAGAAAGAACTGGACCATCCAGGAAGCATCTAGGACCATGATGATGGAAGCAAATGTTCCTCAGATCTATTGGAGAGAAGCTGTCAGCACTGCAGTCTATACTCTCAATCGAGTTCAAATCAGAAGCAATACCGGTAAGACTCCTTATGAACTCTAGTTTGGCATTACTCCTACTGTAAGATATTTCAGAGTCTTTGGTAGCAAATGCTACATCAAAAGAGATGAAGATCTAGGCAAGTTTGATGCTAGAAGTGATGAAGGAATATTCTTGGGCTACTCTACTCAAAGCAAAGCATACCAGTGTTATAACAAGAGACTGAGAAAGATGATAGAAAGTACAAATGTGAAGGTTGATGAGGGAATTGAGAAACCCTCTAGGTTTTATGAGTATGATGAAGATGATCAGAATGGTGTTCTAATTCAAGGAGCCCAAGCCTCTTCTAAGAGTCAGATTCAAACTGATCCGGTAAACCAAGAAGAAGAGATGAGTTTCAATGAGCCTGATCAAGAATCAGAAGTGCAAGAAATTTCCAAAGTTTACAGGTATGTAAGACTGAACCACTTTGAAGATCAAATCATAGGTGATAAAAGCAAAGGAGTACAAACAAGAAGGAAAATTGCTCAAGATTCAGAAGAGTATGTCTAATTTCAAAGATTGAACCTAAAATAGTAAATGAAGCTTGCAATGATGAAAACTGGACTAAGGCAATGGAGGAAGAGCTGGTGCAAATTGAGAAAAATCACACTTGGGATCTTGTGCCCAGACCTAGAAACAAGAATGTGATTGGAACAAAATGGGTTTTCTGGAACAAACTAAATGAAGTTGGTGAAGTAATTAGAAATAAAGCTAGATTGGGCTGCAAGGGTTATTCTCAAATAAAAGGAGTTGATTTTGAAGAAACTTTTGCTTTGGTGACAAGAATTGAAGCAGTCAAACTATTTCTTGCTTTTGCTGCTTTCAAGGATTTTAAGGTATATCAGATGGATGTTAAATTTGCCTTCCTGAATGGTGACTTGGAAGAAGAAGTGTACATTGAACAACTGGATGGTTTTCAATTGTCTGATCATGGTGATATGGTCTGCAAGTTGAAGAAGGCACTGTATGGATTGAAGCAAGCCCCAAGAGCCTGATATGAAAGATTGGACAAGCATCTTTTGAAGATTGGTTTCAACAAAGGTACTACTGACAGTAACTTATATTTCAAAATTGATCATGAAAACATCTTGATTGTTGAAGTGTTTGTTGATGATATCATCTTTGGAGGAAGAGATAGTATGTGTAAAAATTTTGTAAATCAAATAAAAAGTGAGTTTGAGATGTCTATGCTTGGTGAAATGAATTTCTTCTTGGGTTTGTAAATCACTCAAACAAAGAAAGGAATCTTCATTTCTCAGACCAAATATGTGAAAGAATTGTTGAAGAAATTTGGGATGGAAGATTCAAAGCCAATGAATACTCCCATGGCAACCAAATGTAAGTTGAGCAAAGATGATGACTCTCCTAAGGCAGATCAAACAAAGTACAGATCAATGATTGGAGGATTGTTGTATCTCACTCAAACTAGACTAGACATTATGCAAGCTGTTGGTCTTGTTCCTAGATTCCAAGCTGATCCTAGAGAATCTCATGTCATGGCAATTAAGAGGATTTTTAGATATCTAAAAGGGACGGTTCAGTATGGTCTGTGGTATCCTAGAGATCATGATTTCTCTCTTCATGCATATACAGATGCTGATTGGGCAAGAGATGTGGATGACCAGAAGAGTACCAGTGGTGGAGCATTCTTTTTGGGGAAGAGATTGGTTTCTTGGCTAAACAAGAAACAAGAGGCAATATCTCTATCTACAACTGAAGCTGAATATATTGCAGCAACAGGTAGTTGCACCCAAGTTTTGTGGATGAAGCAGATGTTAAGAGATATTAAAGTGGAGTATGAGGAGCCTATCACAATTTTCTATGATAATTCAAGTGCAATAAACATATCTAAGAATCCAGTGTTACATTCAAAGACTAAACACATATCCATCAAATTTCACTTTTTGAGAGAGCAAGTGAACAAGAATGAAGTCAGATTGGAGTTTGTGCCTTCCAAGGATCAAATTGTAGACATCTTTACTAAACCTCTACCTAAGAACTCTTTTGAGTATCTTAGGGAGAAGTTAGGGGTTATTGCCCCTCCGGTGATGAACTAAGGTGCACTAAGGTGCATTAGTCTAGTAGATATCACAGTCATACCTTGTGATCCAGATTGATGATGGGGAGCTGCTACTCAAGGGGAGTAGCAGGTATGATTTTGAAGTGGTGGAATTGCAAGTATTTGCCCTTTGCCATTGATGTCAAAGGGGGAGAGAATATATGTGAAAAATAAGTGGTTGCTGATCAAAGGGGGAGCAGTAAAGGGAGAGAAGACATGTGAATGGTTGTTGCTGATAGAGGGAGTTGTGACAGTAAGGAGAAGTTCTTGTCTTGATGGTTAAAATAGTTTTTCACATCATATGTTGCCATCAATGACAAAGGGGGAGATTGTTGCAAGTATGGGCCTAACCGGTGTTGTCATTGATGTCAACATACTCTTGTTGCATTAATGATAAGGATTGGATGAGTTGTGTGCTAAGGATATTGAGAAAATTAGTCTCAATCATGAACATCGAAGAACAGTGATGACAGTAAGGTAAAAGTCAAAGATAGGATCAGGATCAGAGGATGTAGATTAAAGGGTTTTTAGATATGTGTCTTAAGGTGATCTAGTAGAGATTTTAGAGGTCCGTAAGAAGACATGAAGAAGCTATGGTCTCTCAAGTAAAAATGGTTCCGGTAAGTGTTTAGAGGTGACAAAGTGTTACAGAAAGGTCCGGTGAGATCTGGAAATGCATTGTCCTATTATGTAGATTTGAGGGAGTGTTGGGAAAGTCCTTATGATGTGTCGACTCGATTGGTTCGTGGTTTGAAGGTATGCAAGCATCTATTTCTTTGTGACAGTAATAACAAACTGTGTTCTTGAGGTTTTGGATGAAGGAGAGATGGGTTTCGGTAAGTAGATGAAGTGTGGATGTGCTTGATGATTCAGGCAAGCTTGTGGAGGTCTTTGGATCATGTTCAGTTCATGTTGATGGTCCACATTGAAGTTGGAGCTCGCAATAAAAGAATAACTTCCAGATGATGGTGTTCTTCTTGAGATTGGCCGACCAGATCAGTTACACATCCTGCAGATGTTCTTGTGGATGTTTGCAAACTTAGATGATTATTCCTAAGTTGATGTCTTGTGTAAATAAGAGATTACGAAGTCATTTCAAAGGTGTGCTTATGGAGATGAGATTGTAATAGTAAGGAGGAGAGTGAAAGGTAGAGCAGAAGTATTGGGCGTAAATGGAACTGATTCAAGCATAGTAAAGATGCTATTCCCCAGTTCATGTATGTGATACTTATCTCTTTGTAGACAGTGTCTCTTATAGGCAGTGACCCTCTTGTGAGTAGTGTGCTCAGGCAGTGAGCCCTAATTGGCATGTGCCATTTTGTTCTTTCTATTCTTCTAACAGAGAATACAATCTTGGGTTAATCATCTCGTGGTTTTTCCCTTAACCAAGTTTTCCACATCAAAATCTTGGTGTCTTATGTGTTGATGTGTTTCAACTTTTGATTTGAATGCATTATGTTTTATGATTGATATATTGCTAATCACTAAGAGGATTTAAGTTTGAAATTGGACAAAGTTTTGTACAACTGATTCACCCCCCCTCTCAGTTGTGTGCTCTAAGTCTAACACAAGTATGGAATAGGTAATTTCATTTTGTATTGTCCTTTATTGTTGATTCCATATTTCTGCATACATAAAAGGAATCGTGTAGGTTGTACTCACCACATACTGTCACTAACCTTGACCTTGACCTTGGGTATGGATGATTATGGAGTGGATGAAGATAGTTGGATGACATCATTAATGGGACATTGGTTGGAATTCTTCTATTTACCTTTCATGAATCTACAATACCAAAAGGGTCGAGGATCGACATAGATAGTTATTTCTATCCCATCATGAGGAAACTTTATATATTGGTGGTAGGTGGATGGTCCGGCATGCATGACATGTATCCATGGGTGGCCAAGAAGAATGCTATACAATAGATCAAGGTATAGAACTTGACACGTGGTTTCCAATATCATTGGGCCAACTTGTATAGGTAGCTTGATTATTCCTTCAAACTATCTCTTGAAGTCATAATATCCTTTAATTGTTATATGCTTTTGAGAATCCACAACACCATTAGAGTATCCCAATTGTATTAACAATTTGAGATTACAAAGATATAGGCCAGATCCACCATCTATAAGGACTATTTTAATTTTGTACTTGTGGATGAAGACCTCTATGTGAAGGGAATCATTATGGGATAAGTTTGATGAGGGTAGATCCTTTTTAGAAAATACAAGGTGATGAGGTGAAGAGAGGTGTACTGCCATGGTTTAAAATTGATATGTATTGATGTCATTCAGGACACAAGTTTCTTATAAGGCCCTATCTAGAATGTTCTTGTGGATTGGCGAGGTGCGAAGCAACTCAAAGATATAGATTTGAGAAAGAGTTTTTCCAAGGCAATCAAGGATATGATATTTGGTGGATGGTTTAGAAGAGGGTGGGGTTCCTTAAAGAGTGATGTGACCACATCAAGTAGTAACAACACAATCAGGTGCTTTCGATTTAATGGTGATGGTGGCTATTTGATGGTGGCATTCTTTGATATGACCCAAAATGGATTCACATGAGGTGGATGCATTAATATTATTGGTATTATTTCATTTGGTGTTCTTCCCTTTACCATGATTAGGGAGAGGATCTTTATATGCACCTAGGTTTTCATTTGACGATTTGTTAGAATGATCTTCGATGACAATTTCACCTCTATTAATGAGGTCTTGGATGTAATTTTTTAGTCTCATACAATCAGATGTTTTGTGGCCCTTTACCCTATGGTATTCACAATAGGCATTTTCATTGAACCTTGAGGGTTTAAATTGATTATTGTCATAAGGTTGGATTGTAGAAAGTTTGATGCGATTTTATTAGACCAAATTTTACAAAGCGAACTCTATGGGCTCCCCCAATGGGGTGAATTCACATCTAGGCATGGTGCTTTGCTTAGGTTGACCTTTTGGTATGGTGATGCTATTGTTGGTAGTTTGGATATTGGATGGTGGAGGTGCTTGAACATTTTGTACATTCTTAACATCAATCACACCATCATTGACAATATTTTTATTCTTTGCCCAAAAATGGGACTTGTTGTTGGATTAAGTGTTGTTACTACTGGTGTCTTTGTCTTTATAAATCTTGACCACCCCTTTAGCAATAAGTGCTCTCTCATTGGTTCTGCATTTCTTAATAGGCTCTTTGAAGGTGGCAGCACATTAGATTTGAAGATGAAATGTCATTTCTTGATTTAGATTTTGAATGAAAATGTTTACAAGTTGTTTCTCAGGAATAGGCCAAGGGAACTTGCTTGCTAAACTCCTCCAGCATTACAAGAAGGTAGCAGAGGTTTCTCCATTTCATTGTTTTTTGTTGTAAAGGTCTATCATGGGTACCTCATGCTCTATATTATAAGAGAAATGGGTGACAAATTTCTCTTTGAATTCTTGGAAGGTTTTGATTCCATGAGGTAGGTGGGAGAACCATTCAATAGCTTGGCTTCCTAAGCTTCTAGGGAAGAGTCACATGAGATAAGTATCATTATAAGAGATATCTAGGAAACTGATATAAAATTCCCTTAGGTGTTCTCTAGGATCACCCTTCCCCTTATACTTGTCAAATTTAGGTGTTTTAAAATTCATGGGGAAGGGGGTCATGATAATGGATCTATCCTGGGACATATATCTTCAAAGGAGTATTGTTTCTTTTTGTGTACATTTTTCATGTCATCTAGCCTCTTGATCAACTCATGCAGTTGGTGTGTGAAGTTGGAAGTGGGTGGTGTTGGATTTGTGTTCACTTGGTTTTGGGAAAGAAGTTGTTGTAGAAATGATGAAACTTGTGTTTGAGAATTATTGGGTGGGGGATTGTAAGAGTTGAGGGGTAGGATAAAATATGATGTTGTGTTTAATGGAATAGATTTTTGTGTATTTTTTAAGGGGATACAATTAGATGTTACAACATGGAATGTTAAGGGTTGGGAGATGAATTGAGATAGGAATTCTATGGTGTTGGGATCAAGTTGTGGGATGCTTATGGTGATGCTAGATAAGTTTTTGTTGGTTGGGATATTGATAGGAATTTGTGAAATGGGGATGTTAGTTGTTTGGGATGAGGATGGGATGTTTTGGGTGTTGGGGGATTGAGGTTGGGAAGGTTGAGATTGGGACCCCCCTATGATTTTTGAACTGGGCGGATTTTGTTGTGGGATGTTTGAAGTGTTCATGTCACTATGCAACTTGGAACCATGTTGAAGTAGATAGGAAAGGTAGTGATTTGGATCAGATTTAAGAATATGGTCTACCATGTCCATGCATTCAAGATTTTGGGAAAATTCAATCATCTCTTGATCTTGTTTGGGTTCATTTGTAACATGTGTTTAGGTAGGATAAGAGAATGTACCCTCCCCTTGGTCATTGTATTCCAAATACCTATGGGTATCCCACTTGGTTGACTTTACCCCCATTTTATTTTCTTGCAACCTTGTAATGGGCATGCAAAGAGAGACCTAGGGTGATGAGTGAGTTTTGGAGATATTTTTAGATATTGGAGACTTTGGTAAATGTTTTGTTTTCAAATATTTTGGACCAAAATGATTTGGTGAATAATGTGATTGATGGAAGGATACTTTTGATGATCAAGGATACTTTGAATAAAGTGGTTAAATGATACTTTGGATACAACCAAAGAGGGTTCAAGCAAATCTAGATCCTTTTTGGATAACCAAGATTTTATCCCCTCTTACTTAGTGTAGACAAGAACCTAAGAAAAAGTAGGATAGGGGTTGTTTTACTTGGGGTAGACAAGACGTCCAAGCAAAATGGGATACTTGAATTCCACTAACTTAGGAGTAGTCTAGGATCCTAAGCTAATTTATCCAAGGTTGTTATGACTAATTCACACACTACTTGAGGTAGACAAGATCTCAAGAAAAATGTAAATTAGGGGATGATATATAAAAAGATCTAGATCATACTTTAGCAAATTTGGTTTGGATAAAGATGAGTTGGATAAAGATTGATGAGGGATAAGTCCAAAAAGTGTGATGATAGCTTGATCAAAGTCTCAAGGATAGGCTCAACTCTAAAACAGAAATGAAATTTTGATAAAGCGAATGGTGAAAAGGTAAGGTTTTTTGATGTGAAGGTTGAAGATGGGAGGAATAATGGTTGATTCTAGGTCAAATCTATGGTTTCATAAGTTAAAGACAATCTAATTTTGGTTTTTCTATTGTTTGGTTTGGTGTCTAAGTGATTCATAAGCCAAAAGCGTTGAAGTACAGTCATATACGCTAAAGTAATCAAAAGTGCTAAAGCACAAGTCAAAGGTGCTAAGTTGTTGGTCAAAAGTGTGAGTATATGGGTCAAAGGTGCTAAAGTGTAGGTGAAGGCACTAAACTAAAGTCATATACGTGGTTCTATAGGTTTTTGTGATGTTTCAAGGATTTGGCAAGAGATAAGCATACAAAAAGACACAATGGCTAATCTAAACTCTCAAAGTAAAAGTCTTAATGACTTTTATTGGTCTTTCACAAGACATACCAAGCACATTAGTACATCCCTAAAATTATTCAAGTGGGATTGATTCTTAGTGTAGTCCCCTGCTCAATACCTATCCATAATCCTACCTAACTAGAAATACTTCATCAAGAGCAGATAGCTAGGAATAGAAGTGTTAGACTCACTATCCCTTTCTTTGGAGGCTTTGATGCCTTACCCAAAGAGCTTCTATCTCTACTCAAGGAGGTACATGGTGAGTAACTTTAGGCTTGATAACTAAACCTTGCACCACACTAAGAGATTAATGGAAAGGTCTTAATCTAGGCTTTGAAAGTTCTCTAGGGGTCCCCAATATACATAAGGTATGGGGGCACAAGTATATGAACAATAGTTCATTGAAGGCATGCGATAAGTCACTTCACCTTGTGTATAAAATTACTCAGGACTACAATGTTATGCCAATGACAACATGACTAGATTGAGGTACAAATTTTGCTCTCCCCCATTTGATATACCCCACTAGAATGTGTGGTTGAGGTCATCCCTTAGGGTGATGAAATCCCTAAGCAGGCCTCCTAAAGAGAAGGAATGTTATTCAGTTTTGATCTCCAAGATTGCACAAAGTGCAAGGAGAGAGCATACATGAGATAACACCCCTAGGATTAACAAATAACACAAAAGAATAATGAAAGGACTTTTGATCCCCAAGATCACCCAAGGGTGTGAGGGGAGAGCATACGTCCTATCAAAAACCCAAAGACATGACAAACAAGTTATTTTCCTACTACTTTAACTCAGTGCAACTAAACTAGTGGAAAAAACATCTTTGACGCTAGTGCTCTAAGAAAATAGTTAGTAGTCTCAAATTATGTCTTTGACAAACAAATAATAGGCTACAAAGATCTGGTTAGTCCCAAAAATCAAATAGAAGTAACTCCAAATAATAAAATATGTAAAGGTGCTAAAATACCCAAAAATGCTAATAGACTGAACATATGTGCTAATAGACAGATCAAAAGCACTAACAGATTAAGCAAAAGAACTAATAGAGACAAAGCAGGTGCTAAAAACTAATCAAATGCACTAATAGAAAGCTCAAATGCGCTAAAAACTAGAAATGTATACCTAAGCACAAATGTGCTAACTCTGTAGGCGTAGCTGCTAAACTAAAACAAAGATTGAAAAGAACTACAAAATTGATGAGTTTCCTACAAAACATAGACCATATTGTGACTAGAAATCAAAGATAAGATTCAGGGTTATTCACAACAACTTTTAGATTTATATAAAAACCCAAAAGAGCATAAGTAAAAACCCTAGAGTGCTAAGATGTTAAGGTAACAAAAAAAACTAGTTTGAAGCCTTAAACCTACAAAACAATGGATTAGTTCTCTGAAAATAGAATGTTAGTGAACAACAGATCAACTATTATTCAAACAAAATGCCTCAAACTGATAAAAAATTGAATAGAAAAACCCTAAAACAAATATGCCAATAGAGAAAGCAAAAGTGTTGATGTAAGTATCAAAGGCGCTAAAAAGATGGAGTGAATGTGATAAAGTGTATTAAAGGCATTGAACAACTTATCAAATGCATCACCCTGCAAACAGAAATGTTAATACACAACAAAAGCATCAAGTCATAATGTGTAAGCACTAATCCTAAAGGCAAATGCGTCAATCCACAACTAAAAGTGTTAACCTGTAACCTGCCATAGAAAACATAGAATTTCTTCCCAAAAATGATTAGTTTCAGGGATGTGATTCCCATCAGGCATGCCAAAATGAAGGATGAAAAACATCACAAGGTAAAATAAAACATGAAAGATAAACAAACAAGTGCATATACCTTCAACCTTGAACCATTTCTCCTCCTTGATAGAGTTGAGGAAACATGCACCCATATGCAACCTAGCTATACTCGATGATGCTATAGAATGTGGATTGCTCTAATAAAAACAACATAAAACCCTAAGTGCAATGGAGGAAAATGAGCAGAGATTTGGACAACAT
This sequence comes from Cunninghamia lanceolata, assembly GCA_027924645.1. Lineage (NCBI taxonomy): Eukaryota > Viridiplantae > Streptophyta > Pinopsida > Cupressales > Cupressaceae > Cunninghamia > Cunninghamia lanceolata. The sequence goes on along the minus strand of BSBN01000213.1, from coordinate 23,864,116 downwards.
GTGGCTACTTGAAAATGATGTGTTGAAAATGGCTTGGAGGGGGTTTATTTCTAGACTTTAGATGAGAGGGATGAAGGGTTGAGATTAAGAGGTGGGATAAACAAATGCAATTAAAAGGTTTTGAGGTCAAATAGGAATGAGAGGTGGAATAAATGGATGAGATTAAAAGGTGGAAGATAGGATCAATGTTTGAGATTGAATCCTAGGGCATCTTCATGTGAATGGTGGAGATTAAAAGATTGATTTTGAAATGAAGGGTGGAGATTAAGAGGTGAGGTTGACTTTCTTTGTTTTGTCCTTTTGTGAGAATTTGTAATTTTTTTTTATTTTTAAGGTGAGTGAGGATGAGGACAAGTGGCAAGACAATTAATTAAATAATAGGAATTTGTTAATTAATTGTTGGAGAGCAATTAAATGAGGTTTACGATTAATTAAATGAGATTTATTTAATTAATCATGGCTATAGGAAAGTTAGTGGGATAAATTAATTTATTTTAGGTGATGGAGAATAAGGTTTAATTTATTAAATAAAATGTGATTTATTTAATTAATTATGGATGAAGACAAAGTGTACCATGCCATCTCACATTACCCATAAATTAACCATCTTAATTAATATTAAGAATAAATCATGATTAACTTAACCATTGTTAAGAAAGAAATAAATCAATTTCATAATCAATTTAAACATGCATATCTTTTTTGGATATTCCAAAATTGAAATTTACAAAAAATCCAAAGATAACATATTAGTGAATACCCTTCACTATACAATTGTAAAGTTATGCTTAAAGCATCAATGATAAATTACATATATTACAGACTTTCAAGTCATATAAAGAATGCATTGTATCTGGAACTCTGACATTTGTCTTCATAAGCCTCGGCTAGTCTTCTGCTTGGAAAGGAGAGCATCACCCGAGTTCTTTTCCTCCAACCACAGACCAACAGTCCCCTGCACAAATTTCTTCCTAGAAGTGGCCCTACCCTTCATGAAGGGAATAGATATAAGGAACCAATTGGTTTTCCATCTAAGTATCTAGTGTTGTGTCCTTCATAATACTTCATGATCATACAACTATACATCCACTCTAACTATGTATGACACTACTGGAAGCATTATGCCATATGGAGCACAGTGAACCGACTAATGCATGTAGAGACGAATGCATTACTTTGGCTAAAAATTTACATACATAAACATTTCACAATGAATGTAGTCAATTTGTTCACACACCTAGACTCAACTTTGAAGCTGTCTCTTCCTATAGTGTTCATAATTTCACCTTTCTAGGTTTTTGGAAAAGATGGGTCTCTTCTCCCATAGTCCACCTATCTTGGACTTTGACTCGATTCAAAGACTGCATCATTATTCATCTTATGGTATTAAGCAATAGGGAATCTATGACTCCACATCACCCTTTCCCCGTGCTTTCTTTTGTAAGTTCATTGTTTTAGTTTATATGACTAACCCTAGTCTAGGTTTCTATGGTTTCTTTGTTTTTTAGTTTTCCCCATCTCACATCGACTCTACTTTAGACCATTATAGGATTCAAGTAGTCAAGATGAAATAGTCCTTTAGTCAAGGGTTTCAAAAGGGTTCTTACCACCCTACACTTCATCCATGAAGCATTACCATTGATAAAGAAATAAAACATATAATGTTTTCAATAAAGAGTTTACTCCCTTGTCACACAAGGTAAATATGCACTTAATGCAGATTTCTAGATAGTTATCATTAACCATAGGTTATCCCTTTATGGGTATTAAAAGTCTTAATACTCTTTTCTTAAGTCAAGACTACACCCGAAGGCATGGAATTATTGTCATATATATAAACAAACAAATTCTTTAATTCACATCCCACATGCCTCTATGGCCACCATGGTGTGGTACTGTCAATAACATCGACTCACAATAGTTTCTTTTCATTGTACTATGTATTGGTCATTGGCCTTACTATTGTTTTGTCCTCTTTTAAAAGAGACATTGGCTCACGGCCTATATGCATAGTTAACAATGCAATTATCATGGCTCTCGGCCAACATATCAATCTTTATCATTACTTAGCTTAGCTCTCAGCTAGCATATCAATCTTTATCATTACTTACGAAAGATATATATAATGAAACACAGCAATACCAATACTTCGGCTAAATAAGCCGTAACAGAATTGACTTTAAAGCCAATACATAGGATAGCATGGCACTACTATGTAGTTAACCATGAAAACTTTTAAACATATGCAAATTTTATCATTTATAATAATGCAGAACTCTATGTGCTCTTGGCCATTACAACCATAAACATGTAGAGGTTATTATTTATAAAACTCAACATTGTACATGCTTGTAGCCTGTAGGCCTTATCAAAATGTAAAAACCATATAAGCTATCACTATTGCCATCGATTAACCATTGAATGGCCCATAAACAGTGGTGTTATCATGCAAAATAACCCATGACTGAATACACAGTCATACCTGTGTTTGTTTGTTCACAACCAAGTATAGACTTTTAATTGATAAACTATTGATGAGGGCTCAGCTCCTTCTGTGAGCTCCAAGAGTTCAACCTTCTGTCTATGCTTCGACATCGAGAGACAACCATCGACTACTCCCAACAATAATGAAAACAATCCCTTTTTTCCAAATAAAACCCCTCACACAAAAGACTCCACATGCATGCATATTCCCACTTCGCCCATCACTACCACCCTCACACTAAAGATGGTGAGTTAGTTGGCATGGGTCATGCCAACGCGCAAGCTTTCTCAACTCCATAAGGGCCTTACCTCCCATTCAAGAGTAATGCAAAAAGATAAACTTTGGCTTAGCTCACAACAATCCCCACTCACTCCACATTCTGTGGGTCGTGAGGTGGTGGATTACAAGAGCACTCAAACTTGGTATAAATATAATACTCGACCACTATAAGTGGATCGATAAGCAATTATGCTTAACACAACATCAATTACATCTAAATGATGTATTAGACGTATCATAATAACTTAAGCTATTATTTAAATTATATCATCATCATCAAGGTAGTATCACCAATATGCGAATATGGGGTCGATTCCTCTCCCACTCTTCACCATACTTTAACAATAATCAAAATAATTATACAATAATCACATAATCAAATAAAGAAATAGATACATGAATAAGGAAGACTTCAACATTCAACTAGGTTTACTATCGACTGCATAAATGTTCTGAGATCATTATCTAGTCGAAATAAAGAAGATGACTTCAGGCGACCAAAAATCATCAATTTAATGTTCGTCAAATTTGAAAATGACTTAAACAAGGAAATGACTTAAACTCACCCTATCTTTGAATGGGTTCACGAAAGTTTAACCTTGATACTCAGATGGCATTTTGATCTTTTCCCAACATCTATTTCCTTCTCCTCTGGTGATACTCTCCTTCCATCTTCAAGGAAGGATTCTTTTCCTTGGTTACACTCACAATCATATAACAATGATCAGTGTATCATCATTAATTCATAAATCATCATAATAAAACAATCATAACAATAACTAATCTCATGCTTAATATAAACATAAATCGATATCTATATAATCAATGATTCTACTTGATATTTTCCACAAACATCATTAATCTAAGATTAATTATTTTGTTTACCACATAAAAGTAAGATTAGGCTAAATCAAAAGTTGGGGATGCAACATATCTCCCTCCATAAGAATCATCATCCCTAATGATTTAATATCTCCAAGATTAAACCAACATAATGAAAAAGTGTTTACTTAGCATAGTAAAAAGTTTTTTAAAAGAGATGGGGAAATCTTGCATAAATATCCTCATAGTTCTCCCAGGTGGAATTCTCTTCAGAATACTAGTCCCACTGGACCTTGCATTGAGTTATTTCTTTTTTACGTAAGCATAGCTTATGTGTTTCAAGCACCTTGATGGGATCAATCACTACCACTCCTGGGTCCTTCACCTGTATAGCATTCCAATCAAGAATAGGGACATGATTATCTCCTGAAATAAACTTTTTCAAATAGGAAACATGGAAAACATTATGCATCATGGAAAGAGTTGGTGGCAAAGAAATCCTATATGCGATTGGGTTAACCTCTCTGAGAACTTCGAAAGGGCCCACATATCTAGGAGCTAATTTGGAAGTCTTTCCAAACTTAATAGAGCTCTTTTGGGGTTTTACCCTTAGAAGGACTTTTTCGCCCACTGAGAAATGCCTTGCAATGTATTTAGCATATGCATAACTCTTTTTCCTATTATTGGCCTTTGCTAGCCTTTTCTTAATTAGATGGACTTGCTCTTCCATTTTTGATAGCATTTCTAGACCAGGGCTAACCCTATCTTCTAGCTTATCCTAGCTTATAGGGGTTCAGCACTTTCTTCCATATAATGCTTCAAATGGAGCCATCTTAATCACATAATGATAGGAATTATTATAGGCAAATTCCATAAGAGGAAGATAATCTTCTCATTTGTATTGTTGATCCATGCAATACATTCTTAACAAATCTTCCAGCACTTGGTTTACGCTTTCAGTTTGTCCATCCATCTCAAGATGATAAGTAGAGCTTATATTCAACTGGGTTCCAAGTGAGGAAAATAAAGTTTTCCAAAACTTGGATGTCATACGAGCATCCCCATCTGAGATAATATTCTCAAGAATACCATGCAATCTAAAAAATTTCTTGCACAAATTTGTGGGCTATGATAGGTGCCCCATTTGTTAAATTCCCAGGTATAAAATGTGCCACTTCGGTGAGTCTATCCACCACAACTAGAATAGCATTGTGCATGTTCCTTGACATAATAAGTCCTTGCACAAAGTCCATCCTAATGATTTGCCATTTCCATTCTAAAATTTGAGGGTATAAAAGTTCTGCTGGATGATGGTGTTCCACCTTCACCCTCTAGCATTCTAGACATGTAGCTACAAACCTTGCAGCATCCCTCTTCATTCCCTTCCAGAAGTATAAGGGTTTCACATCAACTAGTAACTTAGTTACCCTAGGATGTCTAGAATAAAGTACAGAATGAACCTCCTTCCACACAATATTTCTTAACTCCGTAGAGTTCAAAACATACATCCTTTCTTTATATTTCAATAACCCATTTGGTTCAAGGTAAAATCCTTCATATTTTAGATTCTGTGGATTCTCCAAAAGGGCCTGTTTTACCTACTCATAAAACTCATCTCTCTTAGACTTTTGTAGTACCTGATTCTTAAAATCAGAATGTATGGAGATCATTGAGGATATATGTCTTCTCCTACTTAAGGCATCCACCACTCAGTTTTCTTTGCCTTGAATATATCTGATCTCAAAATCATAATTTGAGATGAACTCTAACCATCTTCTTTGGCAAGCATTTAAATGTAATTGAGTGAACATATATTTAAGCCCTTGGTGGTCTATTTTTAGTTCAAAGGGTTTCCCGAGCAAGTAGTGTCTCCACATTTGCAATGCATGAATTATTGCTACCAATTCCAAATCATGAGGGGCATAGTTTTGTTCATAAGTTTTTAGTTTTATAGATTCATATGCAATGACTTGTCAGTCCTAGACTAGTACACCACCTAAGCCTTCCCTCGAGGCATTGATAATGACTACAAAATGACCTTCTGGGTTAGGTACCTTCAAGATAGGTGTTTTGGTCAATCTTTCCTTCAGTTGGTCAAATGCCTCCTGGCACTTGCCTGGCCAATCAAACATCTTGCCTTTTCTCTATAAAGAAGCAATAGGATAAGCAATTTTTGAAATTTTTTTCGCAAATTTCCTGTAGTATCCTGCTAGGCCCATGAAACTTTAGACCTCATGTACATTCCTTGGTGCTGGCCATTCCAATATGGCCTTAATCTTGGCTGAGTCCATAGCTATTCCCTTAGCTGAAATTATGTGACCCAAATACTGCACTTCCCTTTGAAATAAAGTACACTTGGAGAGCTTTCCATACAATTTATGCTCTCTTAACCTTTGAAGAACAATCTTTAAATGTTGAAGGTGTTCTTCCTCATTCTTAGAGTATATTAGGATATCATCAAGAAAAACTAGGACAAACTTGTCCAAATAGTCCCTAAACACACTATTCTATTGGCAAGAGACACTGTGTGGCTCCATAAGTGTTGTCACTGATGGTAACAAAGTCTATTCTACACATCCGCAGTACATATTATGCCTATACTGGAAGTCAGAGTGAAGATTGTTTTGGTCCAGTGGACAAGAAGAGAGTATGCAACATGGTCCAACAATCAGTCTGGATCTCTTAGATGGTTTAACTTAGTAAGTTACAGACTTGGACAAGTTAAGAAGGGTATCATGACTATTGTACTCCACAGATTTAGCCTCTAGTGATAAATCATAAAAAAGATATGAGATTCTGAGTGATGGGTTCCAGTCAGATAGAGCAGATAGAGGAAGAACTGACCGATAGAGTACTAGACTTCAATCTGGATATATGAAAGGTGTTGATCAAGTAATTTGTGGTATTATACATTATTGGCCGACATGATTAATGACTTCTGTGTCTAAGTTTTTGATGCGCATCATCAACCAAGTAAGGATTCAGCCGACAAAACAGAAACTTACAAATATCTCAAGTGTTCTTGTTGCCGACTATGAAGTAGTTGGAAATCCTTGATGCGGATATATATACTTGATAAATTCAAGCTTGTAGTATGTAGATGTGTATGTGGATGTGGAAGAATATACAAGAAGAAGTGTGAAAACAAAGATCTGAATTCAGAATCTGACTAAAGAGTGATATTGAGCAGAGGAAGAATGAAATGTGCCAGATCAGTATACAATGCCTAACTGAAACTGAATTCTTGCATGTATGGATGTTGTTCATCAGTTCAAACACCTTGGTATCATTTGTAAGCATTTGTAGACAGTGAGTCTTTTGTAGGCAGTGGGCCTCTTATGAGCAGTGTGCTCAGGCAGTGAGCCCTAATTGGCAAGTGCCATTTTGTACTCTTCTATTCTTTTAACAAAGAATACAATCTTGGGTTAGTCACCCCATGGTTTTTCCCTTAATAGGGTTTCCACATAAAAATTCATGTTGTGTGTGTTAATTTCACTTCTGTTCTTATTGTTGCTTATGCTTGTATGTTTTGATATATCATTGAATATTGAGATAAGAAAAGAAAGTAAAATTTAAGGATAACTGATTCACCCCCTCTTAATTATCTGTCTTGTTTCCAACAATTGGTATTAGAGCTAAGTTCCTCTAAACAAGCCTAACAACTTGAGAAAGATCTGGGAATCTCAATGGATGCATATGATATGAAAGAACAACTTCAGTCTACCCTAGATGATCTTGAACAATCCCACTCTGAGGTAAATAACTTGAAAGAAAGACTTAAGGAAGATGATGATTTCATCAATGAGCTAAAAGAAAAACTTAGTATTTCTATGAAAAAGAGAAAGGAACTACTCCATAAATTAGCAAATCAGAATGAAGCCAATAATTCTAATGAGGATCTAAATGAGAAAACTAAGCTATGTGAGAAGTTGCATAATAAGTCATTATGATAAGACATGAAATGGAATCAGGGGTTATGAAATTCACCAAAGAAATTGAAGAGAAGAGAAAGACTGAAGATAACCTAAAACAATCCCTCAAGGAGAAAATAGAGGACTGCCACAAAATGGATAGAATAATCAGGCATCTTGAATCTAATCTTGAAGAAGCCAGAGACAATGAAGAATGACTTGAGTGCCAGATAGACACTCTTAAACAAGATCTTCAATCTGCTAATGAATATAGAGAAAAATTCAAGATAATCTCAGCCCAACTTGAAGTTCTTGCAAGTCAAAAGAGGGTTGATGATAAGCGTGGCTTGGGGTATGAGAAAGGTGAAATCTTTGGATCTGGTCAAAGGAACTTTGGATCAGGAAGTCAAAGAAACAGGCCTAGAAGACCTCTAGTAAGGCAACCAAATGCCCAAAGATATCCATCTTTCAACAGAAATTGTTTCAATTGCAACAAATTTGGTCATAAAGCAACTCAATGTAGGAACATAATGAATCAAAACAATTCATCCTTCTCTGGTCAATGTTTTAGTTACAAAAGGTATGGCCACAAATCTCATGAATGTAGAAATATGTAAATGAACAATTCTTTCAATGGTAGATGCTTTACATGTAATAGAATGGGACATATGGCTAATCAGTGCAAATCAAAAGGATATCAATCTAATAAGAAAAGAAATGTTGTCTGTTACAATTGCAATAAATCTGGTCATATAGCCAAATTCTGTAGAAGTAGAAATCATGATGAAAGGGGTCCGGTAAAACATGATTAGAAACAAGATAAAGGCAAAGGTAAAGTAAATGCGAATGAAATTCAAAAGGAGATGTGCAAGACTTGGGTAAAGAAGAGTACAATGAATATTGGAGATGGATCCACACCAAAATCTGATGCTGATAATCCTTTTGGAAACTAAAAAGTGAGCTCTGGCTCAGGGGGGCTACAGAGAAAATCATTTTCCCCCAACTAGCCGGTAAGTGCCTGAATTCGGCACATTGAGTGAACATCTGATGTTGTGGATTAAAGGGTTCCTATAAAATCCCCCAAAGAACCTTTAGTCAAAATGTGAGAGGTCTGTATGAAGTTTTGCAAGGTTTATGACCACTTGAGTAGATCTGGTTCCGGCAACCATCAAGTATTAATTGAGCAATGCAAATTGATCCGGTATTGAAAGGAAGCTAAGTGTGCAGAAATCACTTCCTACACTAATCTAATGAGGGGAGAGATATACAAATTCATTTTATTCCTTATCACTATAGAAACATACAACATCTAACAGAGTTACTACAGAAATACACAAGAACCAAAAAGAAGACAGAAAAAGAGAGACAAAGATTTATGGTGGGGAAAACCCTTATTGGGTGAAAAACCCCACACTCAGAAACCTACACAATGTATTAACAAATATGAAAGTTGTTTACAATACACTTGAAATGCAAGCTTCAATGCTCTTTGACACTCATGTCTGGAGTCAATCCGGTAGCATAAAAATACCTATAAACTTGTGTTACAAACTCCATCTCCAAGCACCTGTTTATATAGGAAATACAAGGCAATATTGGACCTATCTTGGGATGGGCGTCCAACATGGCTTCATGGACCAAAACCCACACCTAAGGACACTTGGTCAACATTGTAGAATGTGCCTAACACTTGTCCATATCTCCCATCCCAAAGAGGTCACCTATTTCTAAAATGGACTATGACAGATGCTCTTACGATACTTACGACTGTCATAGAATCTGTCATAGTGGTTACAACTTACAGCTGTAAGAGAATCTGTCACACACATGCTATAAATAGCATATTCTCTTACAACATGTCATATTCCACCTTGGGGCACCCAAATATGCCTTATTCAAAGATGATTCATGACACATGTCATCACCTGTCTTACAAACTTCTATTTCTGACTCTTACATGTCATAGATTCTATCATAGGAATCCGTCATAACCATTTCGGTCAATATTCCCTTACACAACATGGAAAATGCTGACACATGGAAAAATGCTCCTACCACAAAGTGGGATGCCTATCTCCTCATGTGAGGACAAAATTACAAGTTGTCATATTCCATGTAGGATCAACACATCACCATGCCACATCCCACAATATGACAATATGGAACTTACACATATTTACAACATAGGCAATTAAATAATAAATGCAAACATTACAAATGTAAGGAATTACCAAGGTTGAGACACCTTAATTCCCAACATTCTCCCACTTGTTGAACACCTTATAAGAGCCAATAGAAAAATAGGATTTAACTGCTATAGGCCGAGAGGCCCATAGACTCTGAACACCATCTGAACTTCTCTATGCCCACTAGTTTCATCAATGCATCTGCAACATTCTTCAAAGTATCTACCTTCTCCAAATTTACCTTTCCATCCTCAACCATGTCTCCAATGAAGTGAAACTAAACATCAATGTGCTTTGTTCTAGCATGGAAGGTTGGATTCTTCGCAAGGCAAATTGCACTCTGGCTGTCACAACTGATCGTGATCTGACCTGCATCAACACCAATATCTGAACACAATCTCTTAAGCCAAATGGCTTCCTTACAAGCATGAGTTGCTTCCATTTACAAATCTTTTGTCGTGGACAAAGCAACAATAGGTTGTCTCTTACTCATCCAACTAATAGCACCACCAAACAGTGTAAACACATAAGCACTGGTAGATCTACTGTTGTCAATGTCACCTACCCAATCTGAATCCACAAATCCACGAATATCAATAGAATGTGGAGGTTCTAAAACATTACCATGATAGCAAATGGAATACTTGGAAGTACCCCTCAAATATCTGAACACTTGCTTAACTGCATCCTAATGGACTCATCTAGGATTAGCCATAAATTGACTAAGGACTCCCACTGCTTGGGCAATGTCTAGTCTTGTGTAGACCATAGCATACATCAAACTGCCAACAACACTAGCATAAGGTACTTTGCTCATGTCCTCCACCTCACTGGAGATTTTGGACAATCCTCAATAGACAACTTTGTCCCCAAGGAAATGGGAACACACAATGGTCTACAATCTGCCATGTTGAACCTGTCCAACACGGTCTTCACATACTTACTTTGGCTTAACCAAAGTTTTCTATTGGTTCTGTCTCCTCTGATTTCCATCCCTAGAATGTACTTGGCTGCCCCTAAATCTTTCATTTCAAACTATGCTAACAACTAAGATTTAAAATCAAAAATCATATTCTTTCCCTTCCCAATGAGAAACATATCATCAACATATAGTGCAACATTGAGAATACGATCACTGTCAAACTTATAATACAAACAGTGACTTGATTTCGATCTCACAAATCCAATTGACAACACAAAGGAAACAAACTTCAAGTACCATCTCCTAGGGGATTGCTTCAAACCATACAAAGACTTTTTAAGTTTGTAAACCATATTTTCTTTACCTTTCACCATGTAATGTTCTAGCTGTGACATGTAGATTTCTTCAAGTCACCATGAAGGAAAGTTGTCTTCACATCCATCTGTTCTACCTCCAAGTCATAAGCTACTACGAGAGATAATAGGAATTGAATGGATGTCAGCTTTGCAATGGGAGAGAAGATCTCACCATAATCTATACCCTCCACTTTTGAATACTCCTTCGCAACCAATCTTGCCTTATAGTTCTCAACGCTACCATCTGCACCAAATTTCTTCTTGAACACCCATTTACATCCAATGGGTTTCCATCTAGGAGGCAAAGGCACCAAGTCCCAAGTTTGATTGTTTTCCAAAGAAGCCATTTCATCCTCCATGGCCTCCTTCCAGGAACCTGCATCTTTCATGTCCATAGCCTTTGATACAGTTCTAGGTTCATCACTGTTAGTAACCAAAGCATAAGCACAACTAGAATCAAGCAATGTAAAACCAAACCTTTCAGGTTGCTTTCTTATCTGTGTAGACCTCCTCAAGAGCTGAGGTTGAGGTCTAGCTTCTTCATCTGAGCTGCCAGATCTGCCAGAGCTCTCCTCATCATCAGGTCCAACATTATCTTTTTGTTCAGTCTTCTCAGGGGTAGTAGGAAACTGAACAAGATCCTATTTCTTTACTATTTCTTCTGGCTGCAAAATAGTAGAAGAAGGTGTAAGCTCTCTAAAGATGACACTTCTTCTATACAACACTTTTTCAGCCATAGGGGTCCCAAAGCTTGTATCCTTTCACATCGATGCAATATCCAATGAAGATACACTTAATAGCCTTGTTCTCTAACTTTGACCACTTCTCCCTAGGCACATGTGCATATGCCTCACAACCAAAAACATGAAGATGCCTTATTGAAGGCTTCCTACCAGACCACACCTCCATGGGTGTCTTTCCAACAAGAGCTGATGTAGGAGATCTGTTTACCAGATAGCAAGTAGTGGTAACAGCTTCAACCTAAAACTTTTGTTCTAGACCAGCTCCACTAAGCATACTCCTAGCCTTCTCCATCAGTGTCATGTTCATCCTCTCTGCAACTCTATTTTGTTGTGGGGTGTATGGAGTTGTCTTATGTCTTTCAATCCCAAGTTCCTTGCAATACTTATCAAATTCTGTAGAACAGAACTCACCACCATTGTCAATTCTCAAACATTTAATCTTTTTACCAGTCTAATTTTTAGCAAAGGTCTTAAACTCCTCAAAGTTCCTATAGACTTCAGATTTGCTTCTGAGAAAATAAATCCATGTCCTTCTACTGTAATCATCTATAAAAGATACAAAGTATACAAATTTTGATAATGAAGGAACATTAAAAGAACCAAACACATCAAAATGGATAAGGTCCAACACACCAGAAGACTTATGAGAACTTGAGTAAAACTGAACACAGTTTTGTTTTCCATAAATGCAATGTTCGCAAAAATCAAACTCAAGATTACAATTATTTAACCCCTCAACGAGGTTCTTATTTTTTAGGGTACGCAGACCCTTCTCACCAATGTGGCCAAATCTCTTATGCCATAACATTGTCTTTTCAATAGGAAGTTTAACTTCCAATGCACGATTACAACCATCAAGACTAGAAACGACAAATTTCTTCATTGCTCATTCAGATGGTGGGGATGAAGTGACTGCTACCCTCTTCCTTGAGTTAGAAGAACTATTGCATTGTGAAATGCATGCTTCCAGCTGAAACAAAGTACCTCTCTTAGTACCCTAAGCAAGCACCATAGCTCCTCTAGTCATCTTGCATCCTTCTTTCAAAAAGACAACTTGCACACCTGCATCATTCAAACTACTTACAGAAAGCAAGTTCTGTGCTAAGCTTGGGATGTGCATAACCCTAGAGATCCCCTTCACTTGACCATTAGGGAATCAGATAGAGACTCTTTCACGACCAACAATCTTTAGATGAGAATCATCATATAGATACACCTTTCCACCATCGAACTCCTCATACTTAGTGAACTAGTCTCGATGTGAGGTCATGTGGAATGATGCACTAGAGTCGATCAACCACACATCATCAGATGCATGGATTTCCAGGGCTGCAATGAAAGCATCACCATCATCTTGTGACTTATCAGAATCTGAATCAGGAGCTTTCTTCTTCTTCTTCTTCTTCACCTCTTTGCAATCCTTTCGAAAATGCCCGGTTTTGCCACAATTCCAACAAAGAGCCTTGGAATTTCTAGGAGATTTGGATCTCCCACAGGATTTGGATCTACCCTTCTCAGCTTTCTTGTCCTTCTTCTTCCCTTTCTCCATGGGTCTTCCATGAACTGCAAGGGCCTCTTTGGATGCCTCAGAAGACTTTCTCCACATCTCTTCAGACAACAGCAAAGAAACCACTTCTTCCATTTTGAATGTGGATGTGGTGCTTCCAATAGCCATGACAAGATGATCCCATGAGTCTAGCAAAGAACAAAGAAAGGTCATACATCGATCCTCCTCCTCCATCTTTACACCAATAGATGTCAATTATGCAACCAACATGTTAAATTATTCATATGTTTAGCAACGGATCCTCTGTCCTCCATTCAAAGAGAATACAACTTCTTTCTCAAAAAAAGTTTATTAACTAGGGATTTTGCTTGATACACATCTCCCAACTTCTTCCAAAGTAGTTTTGCAGTAGTCTCCTCATGGACATTTAACAACACAGAATCAGCAAGACTAAGTCTTATTAGACCCTTAGCCTTCCAATCCTTGAGATCCCACTCATCTTGTGACATTGCAGTTGGTTTAGTTCCATTAACACTTTCCCAAAGGTCTCGGTCAACAAGCATGTCTTCCATCTTGAGCTTCCATAGCTTGAAATTACTACCATTGAACTTCTCCACTTCAAAACTTCTTGATGTGCTTGCCATCTCCTTACTGCAATAGAAATTAGAATACTCTACACAGACTCCTACTCAACTTAAGATTAGCTCAAAAAACCCCTACCCAATAGCTAAGACAAAACTAGCCAGGCTCTGATACCAACTGAAAGGAAGCTAGGTGTGCAGAAATCACTTCCTACACTAATCTAATGAGGGGAGAGCTATACAAATTCAATTTATTCCTTATCACTACAACAACATACAACATCTAACAGAGTTACTATAGCAATACACAAGAACCAGAAAGAAGACAGAAGAAGAGAGACAAAGATTTATGGTGGGCAAAACCCTTATCGGTGAAAAAGCCCACACTCAGAAACCTGCACAATGTATTAACAAATCTGAAAGTTGTTTACAATACACTTGCAATGCAAGCTTAAATGGTCTTTGACACTCATTTCTAGAGTCAATCCGGCAGCATAACAGTACCTGTAAACCTATGTTACAAACTCCATCTGCAAGCACCTGTTTATATAGGAAATACAAGGCAATAGTGGACCTATCTTGGGATGGGTGTCCAACATGGCTTCATGGACCAAAACCCACACCTAAGGACACTTGGTCAACATTGTAGAATGTGCCTAACACTTGTCCATAGCTCCCATCACAAAGAGGTCACCTATTTCCAAAATGGGCTATGACAGATGCTCTTACAACACTTACGACCATCATAGAATTTGTCATAGCGGTTACAACTTACAGCTGTAAGAGAATCTGTCATACACATCTAGAAATAGCATATTCTCTTACAACATGTCATATTCCACATGGGACACCCAAATATGCCTTATTCAAAGATGCTTCATGACACATGTCATCACCTGTCTTACAAACTTCTATTTTTGACTCTTACATGTCATCAATTCTGTCATAGGAATCCATCATAACCGTTTCGGTCAATATTCCTTACATAACATGGAAGATACTGACACATGGCAAAATGTTCCTACCACAAAGTGGGACACCTATCTCCTCATGTGTGGACAAAATTACAAGTTGTCAGATTCCATGTAGGATCGACACATCACCATGTCACATCCCACAATATGACAATATGGAATTTACAAATATTTACAACATAGGCAATTAAATAATAAATGCAAACATTACAAATGTAAGGAATTACCAAGGTTGAGACACCTTAATTCCTAACAGGTATGATCTGAAAAATAAAATACTCTAATTTGCAGATCTAGAGGAAAGTCTTTAAGATAGTTGGGTGTTATCAACACACTAAAGTACTAGTTTGAAGATCCGCAAGACGATTCATGAAAAGTTCACTTAAGAAGCAGGTTGACTGGATGACTTAAAAGTTTGAGCATTTATTACAAAAGGGAATTAGGTTTTGTGCAAGGATAAAAAGTTTTTTTTTTCATTATTTACACACTTGCACTCATGAAGAAGAAAGAAGAGCTCTGAGAAGAGATCCAACTAGTTACTCAAGTTCAAGCTGAAGATTGAATTCAAATAGAAAATCACTCTGACATCTGCTTCAAACCCTAAGGCGTAAAAAGGTATTTCTCTTCTACAAATTCTCTCCAATTTTCTTTGCTAGCATGGCTACTCCAATGGTTGTTAATATCTCTGAAAGGCCAAGACCAAAATTCAAGAAACACCCTTACAAGTCACTAGAAGTTAATCCCTTGGGAGAGTTTTCCATTGTTCTGCACAGTGTCTTGCATGTAGAAGATATTAGGGTTTATATCCATGCAAACATCAAAGATTTTGGAGACTCAAAATTGTCTGACATCTACTGAAAAGAGTTAATAGATGAGAATTTTGAACTAAGACCTGAATTTAAGACCCTAAGGGACAAACACTTCAAACATTGCATACATTTTCCATCCTTTGCAGAAGAAAATTGGATCCAGTATGTTCTAATTAGGATGAATGATTATTTTATGTGGCTAATGAGGCCATTCAAGATAACCAAAGATGCCATCAGGGCTATGACTGAACTGCATTCAACTGGTGGGTTACCCGCACTTAAATCTGTGAAGAACCAAATGGTAACTAAAGCAAGCAGATTGAAATTTGACAAAAGAGCAATGACTATAGATGACATCATAGATCTAGATGTCAAGTTTGCCTCTATGATAATTGGCTGCAAAATCTACCACTTGAGTAGGGAAATTTTTGTGTCTGGTACAATAGTCTATGCTGCATATCAAATGTTGAAGGAAGATGCAGATTATGATCTATGTGAGCTTCTACTAAGTCAACTGATGGAAAACTTGCAGAAGATCAAGAAAGATAAGAAAAAGTCTTTCAAATATGGCAGTCTTATATTGTGTCTATTTTTCTACTATATGAATGAGCTGCATGGATCAAAGGGTTTGGTCTGGCAAAATCATAAACCCATTGCAATTCAAATAAGAGATTACATGTATGGACATGGTGATGCTCAAGCCCAAAACTCAGCCCTCTAGGGTTACTTCAAGAATTTCCAAAGCATGATGCATGCTAGAGAGAGAATACCACAATCAATAGTTGAGAAATACAAAGACATAGTCTGCTTCATGGTTGACACTGATCAATGCCTAATGGAGGTAGTTGAGCCAAAAACTGTGTGGATAATGCCCATGGTATATGAGGTTGATGAAAACATTTTGGAGGCACATGTTTAACACTTGCTGAGCCAACCTAAAGACACTGAAGCAGAAAGGTTTGACACCTTTAAAGAGCTAAGCATAAAAATACATGTTGAATTAAGGCAGCCTGAGATAAAGAGAAAAGTAACAAAGGAAGTTGAAGAATTTGGCAAAAGATTTGGCATATCAAAGGAGGTAGTAGATGCAAACAGAGAGAAAATAGAGAAGGCAGAAATGGAAAGACAAGAAGCAAAGAAAGAAATCATTTGGGTGCAAGTCTCCTCCCGGACTAGATCTTCCAAGAGTTCTGCTCCAGTCACTCCTAAAAGCTCAAAGACTACCAAACTGAAAGTCAAGTCATCCGTGAAAGGAGAAAAGAGAATGAAGACCAAAGCCACAAGGACATATATGAGCCAAAAGGATAATGAAGAGACAGAATCAGATGAGGAAATTAGGAAAATGCAAAAGAAAAGAACATCCAGAAAGTCCTCTGATAGCAGAAATGAGGAAGAGAAAATAGAGGAATTTGTTGAAAAACCCAGTCTATCAATTGAAGACATCATCAAAGCCATCACTATAGATAGAAACCTGTAGCTGGTGACAGAATTTTATGATGAATACAATGATGCAGATAAGAGAATTCTTGAAGAGGCAACTGTTAGGTATTCGAACATCTACAACAAAGCCTTCATTGAAATAATTTCATTAATTCCTAAAAGCCTAGAAGAAGTACTAGAGTTGAGAAAAGAGAATGCCAAGGCAAAGGACTTGGAGATCTGGGAGCAGATAGTGATACAACTATGTCCTTCTATCACTCCAAAGCAAATGAACATAGTTTTTAAGGACAATAAAGATGAGTTCCAGAGCAAGGTAAGAATGAATAAGCTCATGCTTGGGGAAATTGATCAAATAGCAAATGAAACAAAAGAAATTCTCTGGAATGCCTTGAAGAGATTTAATCTTCCTATTGTAGAAGAAACAGATGAAGAGCCTTCTACCATGGATGTTGAAGGATTAAAAGTAATTGATGAAGAATTCTCTGACAAGGATGTCGAAGGATTAAAGAAAATAGATGAAGAGAAATCTAAGAACCTAGACTCCTCTGTTCTGGAAGAGGAAGTTCAAAAAGTAGTAAACTCTGGTAATGTCTCTCCTCTGGATCCCATAGTTGCCAAGACAAATCTTTCGGGCACTGAAGAAGAAGGGGTAGGAAGAACAGAAGAGAAGGAGAATCAAGAGGAAGAGGATAAGGTAAAACAAGAAGAACAAGCAAAAAAGGTTGGTGATGACTTATCCAAACCAGTCAGTCCTAAAGGAAAGAAGTCTGAATCACTAGGAAGAGACACTGCAGAGATAGTATAGAATTTCCTGGACAAAGAAATGATGGAGCTGGATGAACCTGAGTTGATTCAAGGGCCACTAAATTTTGACTCTCTCTCCAATTCAGATAATGAAAGTAGCATCTTTTGCTCAGGCCAAAGCAAAAGAGAAACTTTTAAAATCACACATGGAGGACAATGAACTATTGAAAATTGCATCTGATGTACTAGAGAAGATCATGCCTACATATCAAAAGGATGCATCTGCCTCTCCATCCAGTAACTTGAAAAACATGGTTAATTATGTCAATTCTCACTTTGAATCTCTTGGAAAATTGGCAGAAACTAAGGTCTGGAAAGAGTTCTCTGAAAAAAGGTTCAGTGAGGTGCAAGGACTAATTAACAATGATAGAAGAACCTTAGACATTAGAATAAAGAGCATTGAAAATGCTCTTAAGGATGGAGGAGATATATATAAATTTTGTTTATCTTGGCCTAAAGTTTCAAAGGACATCGAAAAGAAGATGAAAGAACAAGAAGAAAAGTTGTTGATCTTGTCTTAGAATTTTGATCCTCTTACCATCTCTCTGGTAAATCAAGAATGTCAAGCAGTTGTTATCATAAATGAGATAAAGAAACTAGCTAAGGAGAAGAGGCATCTGATGAACAGAATGGGTGAACTCAAGGGAATAATCCTTCCTAAGTTAGAAGTATTGCATGATGCTTTAATAGATGCTCAAAATACAGCTCGGACCAGTAATCTGATAGATTTGAAGAGGGCATAAGCATATGCATTTTTGTTATGTGGACACATCTCCATTTTGGATAGAGTGAAGAGGAGTTGGGCCATAGAAATTGTACATTTGAAGACAACCTTTGCGGATATATTTAAGTATATGTAAGTATAATGTATGATTTGTATATACATATGCGGCCATCTATATAATAATTTTTGCACAATTTTGGTATGCGGATTCCACCCTTTGCCATTGATGTCAAAGGGGGAGTGAATAATAGTGAAAAATGAGGAATTCAACAAAGGGGGAGCTCTGGTAAAGCTGTACAAAGAAACAGAGCACAAGCAAAGGGGGAGTTACTGCGACACTTAGCCATTTTTCACTAAGTGTTGCCATCAATGCCAAAGGGGGAGATTGTTGGCAAGAGACACGTGTGGCTCCATAAGTGTTGTCATTGATGGCAACAAAGTCTATTCTACACATCTATAGTACATTATATGCCTATACCGGAAGTCATAGTGAAGATTGTTTTGGTTCGGTGGACAAGAACAGAGTATGCAACATGGTCTGACAATCAGGTCTAGATCTCTTAGATGGTGTAACTCAGTAAGTTGCGGACTTGGACAATTCAAGAAGGGTATCATGACTATTGTACTCTAGAGATTTAGTCTCTGGTGATAAAGCATGAAAAACATATGAGATTCTGAGTGATGGGTTCCAGTCAGATAGAGCAGACAGAGGAAGAACTGACCGACAGAGTACCAGACTTCAATCCGGATGTATGAAAGGTGTTGATCAAGAATTTGTGGCATTATACATTATTGGCTGACATGATTAATGAATTCTATGTCTAAGTTTTTGATGCACATTATCAACCAAGCAAGGATTCAGCTGACAAAACATAAACTTGCAAATATCTCAAGTGTTCTTGTTGCCGACTATGAAGTTGTTGGAAATACTTGATGCGGATATATATACTCGATGGATTCAAGCTTGTAGCATGTAGATGTGTATGTGGATATGGAAGAATATATAGGAAGAAGTGCAAAAACAAAGATCTAAATTTGGAATATGACTGAAGAGTGATATTGAGTGGAGGAAGAATGAAATGTGCTAGATCAGTATACAGTGCCTAATTAGAACTGAATTCTTGCATGTATAGATGTTGTTCATCAGTTCAAACACCTTGGTATCATCTGTAAGCATTTATAGACAGTGAGTCTCTTGTAGGCAGTGGGCCTCTTATGAGTAGTGTGCTCGGGCAGTGAGCCCTAATTGGCAAGTGCCATTTTGTACTCTTCTATTCTTTTAACAGAGAATACAATCTTGGGTTAGTCACCCCGTGGTTTTTCCCTTAACAAGGTTTCCACATAAAAATCCTTGTGTTGTGTGTGTTAATTTCACTTCTATTCTTATGGTTGCATATGCTTTTATTTTTGATATATCATTGAATATTGAGATAAGAAAAGAAAGTAAAATTTAAGGATAATTGATTCACCCTCCCTCTCAGTTATCTGCCGTGTTTCCAACATATTCATTAAGCTCATAAATGTTGCAGGTACATTTGTTAATCCAAAGGGCAGAACAGTAAATTCATAATGCCCATATCTTGTTCTAAAGATTGTTTTGTGAATATCCTCCTCTTTTAACCATAATTTATGGTACCTAGATCTAAGATCGAACTTAGAAAACACAGTTGCTCCTCTCATTTGATCAAAAAGATCATCAATGCGGGGTGAGGGGTATTTTTTCTTTATTGTTGCTTTATTTAACATACAGTAATCTATGCATAACCGCAACGCACCATCCTTCTTTTTCACAAAAATAACTAGTGCTCCCCAGGGTGACACACTGGGTCTTTTTAGTCTTTTGTCAAGATATCCTACAATTGAGACTTTAGCTCCATTAACTCAGTGCTGGTCATTTTGTATGGAGCTTTAGATATAGGTTCTGATCCTGGAATTATATCTATAGAGAAATCAAAATCTCTTCTAGGAGGCAATCTTGGTAGCTCATCTAGAAACACATCCTTAAAATCTATAAGAAAAGGGTACCTATCCATATCTGATCTTTCCTGATCTATGGACTCCCTCTTCTCAACTTCTTTGAGTTTTTAAGATTTATAAAACATTAGATCATCCTAGAAATTAGTTTCCTCAAGACTATTCAGTTTCTTCATTTTAACAACAAAAAGCTGGCACCCCTTTCTTTGAGTTCTTTTCATTTGTAGGGAAGAAATTTGTCTTAGTTTGACCTCTCTAGGGTTCCCTTGGAGAAAGACTTTGTTCCCTATGTCATCTAGACATTCTATTGTTTTGGCATAGCAATCTTGTTGCAAGTATGTGTCTAATCGGTGTCATTGATGTCAACATATCTATGTTGTCATTGGTGTCAACTATGATCATATCTTATTGATTGCTTGTAATGAGTAATATGCTTTGTATTTACTTATGTAAGTAATCTTTATGTTGAGGATATTGAGAAAATTAGCTTCTTCGGTAGAAATAGTGAGTTGTAATGGAAACAATGTATTGCATACAAAAGAACAGTCTAGAAGAATGCTCTGCATTTTCTGTAGGATGAATATCTTTGTCTATGGATTGGAAGTTATTTAGAAGTCCATCTAAAGATTCTATGTTCTAAGTTTGAGCCTCCAGTATGAAGAA
Organism: Cunninghamia lanceolata; assembly: GCA_027924645.1. NCBI lineage: Eukaryota > Viridiplantae > Streptophyta > Pinopsida > Cupressales > Cupressaceae > Cunninghamia > Cunninghamia lanceolata. The sequence goes on along the minus strand of BSBN01000213.1, from coordinate 23,842,936 downwards.
TTGAGTGAGTTATGTTCACCAGAGTAAAAACAACTTTTTCTGTATGTTTGGGAAAGATAGGGAGAAAGTGTTATGCTCCGCATTCCTCTGCATTCCTCCGCATTGAAGTATTTTGATCTGTGGTTCTAGAGATAAGTCTGAGATAATTTGAAGTGCCTTCAACTCCAATGGTTCGTCATTTGGTAGTCTGCAAGCTATATTTTCTTTATGACAATAGATGACAGTGTTGTTCTTGTGCTCCGGTTTGAAAGATCATCTTGATAGAGTGGTTAGGGATCATGCGGTTGTTCCTGGTGATTATAATGTGCTTTTGGATGTCTCCTAATCATGTTCTTACCTTTGGATTGGTCCACAAAGAGAAGTGTGGATCATGAAAGAAGAATGTTCTTATAAAACCTAGTGTTAACTCCAATCTTGGCTGACTTGGTTCATTTCACTATTTGCGGAGATGCATTGAAGATTGTAGAAGCATGTTGTGGCATGGAGGATTGCGTTTGAGTCCCAACTAAGGCATGGCATGTTCATCATACTTCTCTTCTTCTTTCCTTAGCTAAATTTTGTAATAGGTCTAGACCTATTTCTATGTATGTTTTGTAATACTGACCTTGGAGAATGTTCCAATGGTTGATGAATGTAATGCTGACCTTGATGTACATCCCAAGGTTGATGAATTGTATAAAATCATGTAATAGAGTTGCGAAAAAGTGTGAGTGAGCGAATATGAAGAGATAAGTGTAAAGGTGTGAAAGAGCAAAGCAGAAAAGTTATATTGTGCTTCAATGGAACTGAATCCTGGCATGGAGTAGACGCTACTTAATCAGTTCACCACTTTGGCAATGAGCCACCCCTTGGTATTGAGCCACCCCTTGGCAGTGAGCCACCCTCTAGCAGTGAGCCATTCTTTGTAGTGAGCAATTTGGGCAGTGAGCCCTGTAGGTAATGAGCCTCTATTTTTTGGTAATGTTATAACTCATATATTTCTGTGGGCTAACACCCACCATGGCTTTTCCCTTTTAGGGTTTTCCATGTAAAAAATTTTGGTGTCTATTGTGTTGGATGTATGTTTATGATTAAGCTTATGGTTTTATGCTTTCATGATTAAATCTGATTATAAGCAATTAAGTTGTTAATGGTTTGATGTTCATATGAAGCTAAGTTTTTGTGACAACTGATTCATCCCCCCCTCTCAGTTGTCTGGTGTATTACAACAAATCCACTTTAGCTCAATGTCTCCATAACTAGTTTATCCCAAGGATGACATCATATGATTCTAATGGGGCTACGTAAAGGTTCACTTCAGTGGACAAAATTGGGAGTTCAACCTTAGCCTTAAACAAGCATTGATCTACCTAAGCTTTAGTTTGATTTGCATATTCAATTGACCAAGTGTTTGCCATATATCTAACTTTTCTAGGAATTTTACTTAAAACTTTTGGGGAAACAAAACATTTTGTTTCACTAGTATCTATCAAAATTGAAATTGGGAAACCAAATAAAATACCTGTAATTTCAATGGGAGTGATTTGATATACAACTTGCCTATTATCCAGGGCTACATGTATACATTGTTGGAATGTTGTCCACTGTGAGGGTAACAGATTTCCTCATGGCTGAGTTCCCCATGTCTTGTTAGGACACTGGTTGGCATAATGATCACCACCGCATGTATAACACCCTCCCACGGGTCCTCACCTTTCCTGAGGCTTACAAAGATTATCTCCATTTCTCTTGGAGTTATTATTACCTTTCTTTTCCCCTTTGGATTCACTTTGCTTATTCTTGGACCCTTTATGACTTTTCTTAGAAAAGTCCTGCTTTTTCCCCTTTTACTTAAAAGTTTGGGAGGATTGGGTACCCTTTGTGACTCCTTTCCCTATAAGAAGACATGGATTTCAATTTCTGTTTCTATTTGATAGCTTTCTCATAAACCTGGTCCATTGAAGTGGGACCATGCACATCAACTTCACCCCCAATCTATGTGTTCAATCAAATAATGAACTTTCAGATGCAAAACCTTTCATTCTATTGATATTGTGGAACATACTTAAGTAGGTGAATGAACTTTTCCTGGTAGTCATTCATAGTTAAATCACCCTGTCTCAGATTCTGGAAGTCTATAATCATTTGGTCATAATATAGATGAGGCAACCATCTTTACCTAAAGAGTTCCACAAATCTATCCTGGGTTAAACTCGTAGACCTCAAGCCTAACTCCATTTTCTTATTCTTCCACCATGTGGATGCTTCACCTACCAACTGGTATGCTCCCCATACCACTTTGGTGATTTCAGAATAGTTTCTTATTTCAAAGTATTTCTCCATTTCGGTAAGCCATGCCTCCATGGCATCTCCGCTTACTGTCCCATCAAACTTGGGAGGGGTAACCTTTTCCATATCACAGGATAATTCCAAAGCCAAATGGCTTCTTCTATCCTCTTCATGTCTTGCCTCAGAGTTATTCTCTCCACATTCACTTTGGGTGGTGTTCTCATGATGTGTCTTGTCATCACCCCGATGATAGGCTTCCTTCCTGGGTCCATGTTGACCCCTGACCTCCTGCTTAAGAGTTCCAATTCTTTCTCTTGTCTCTTGGAGCATAGCTAAGATTTGGTTGAGTTTAGATATAGAGTGGCCTAAAGGTTTCCCTTCTAGGTTTTTGGCAAAGATTGGTCTCTTCTCCCACAGGCCACCTATCTTAGACTTTGACTCGATTCAAAAGTGCATCATTATTCATCTCATGGTGTTAAGCAATAGGAAATATGTGACTCCATGTCACCCTTTCCCCGTGCTTTCTTTTGCAAGTTCATTGTTTCAGTTTATATGACCAACCCTGGTCTAGGTTTCTATGGTTTCCTTGTTATCTGGTTTCCCCATGTCACATTGACTATACTTTAGACCATTATAGGCTTCAAGTAATCAAGATGAAATAGTCCTTTAATCAAGGTTTTCAAAAGGGTTCTTACCACCCTACACTTCATCCATGAAGCATTACCATTGATAAGGAAATAAAACATATAATGTTTTCAATAAAGAGTTTACTCCCTTGTCACACAAGGTAAATATGCACTTAATGCAGATTTCTAGATAGTTATCATTGACCATAGGTTATCCCTTTGTGAGTATCAAAAGTCTTAATACTCTTTTCTTAAGTCAAGACTACACTCGAAGGCATGGAATTATTGTCATATATAAACAAACAAATGCATTACTTCACATCCTACGTGCCTCTACAACCACCATGGTGTGGTACTGTCGATAACATCGACTCACAACAATTTCTTTTCATTGCACTATGTATTGGCCGTCGGCCTTACTATTATTTTTTCCTCTTTTAAAAGAAACATTGGCTCATAGCCTATATGCATAGTTAACAATGCAGTTATCATGGCTCTCAACCAACATATCAATCTTTATCATTACTTAGCTTGGCTCTTGGCTAGCATATCAATCTTTATCATTATTTATGAATGATATATATAATGAAATATAGTAATATCAATACTTCGGCTCAATAAGCCGTAACAGAATTGACTTTAAACCCAACACATAGGATAGCATGGTACTACTATGTAGTCAACCATGAAAGTTTTTAAACATATGCAAATGTTATCATTTATTATAATGCAGCACTATATGTGCTCTTGGACATTACAACCATAAACATGTAGAGGTTATCATTTATAAAACTCAGCACTGTATGTGCTCGCGGCCTGTAGGCCTTATCAAAATATAAAACTCATATAAGCTATCATTATTTCCATTGATTAACCATTGAATGGACCATAAAAAGTGGTGTTATCATGCAAAATAACCCACGAATCAATACACAGTCATACCTATGTTTGTTTGTTTGCACCGGAGTACAGACAGTTAAGCGATAAACTATTGATGAGGGATCGGCTCCTTTTGTGAGCTCCAAGTGTTCAACCTTCTGTCTGTGCTTCCATAGCAAGAGACAACCATTGACTATTCCCAACAATAATGAAAACAATCCCTTTTTCCAAACAAAACCCCTCACACAAAATACTACACATGCATACATATTCCCACTTCGCCCATCACCGCCACCCTCGCACTGAAGATGGTGAGTTAGTTGGCATGGGTCGTACCAACTCCAGGCTTTCTCAAATCCATAAAGGCCTTATCTCCCATTCAAGAGTAATGCAAAAAGATTAACTTTGGCTTAGCTCACAACAACCCCCACTCACTCCACATTTTGTGGGTCGTGAGGTGGTGGATTACAAGAGCACTCAAACTTGGTATAAATATAATACAAGCTACCACTATAAGTGGATTGATAAGAAATTATGCTTAACACAACATCAATTACATCTTAATGATGTATTGGAAATATCACAATAACTTAAGCTATTATTTAAATTATATGATCATCATCAAGGTAGTATCACCAATATGCGAATATGGGGTCGAGTCATCTCCCCCTTTTCGCCATACTTTAACCATAATCAAATAAAGAAATAGATACATGAATATGGAAGACTTCGACATTCAACCAGGTTTACTATCGATTGCATAAATGTTCTAAGAACATTATCTAGTCGAAACAATGAAGATGACTTCGAGAGACCAAAAATCGTCAATTCGATGTTGGTCGAATTCAAAAATGACTTAAACAAGGAAATGACTTAAACTCACCCTATCTTTGCATGGGTTCACAAAAATTTAACCTTGATACTCAGATGGCATTCTGATCTTTTCCCAATGTCTATTTCCTTCTCCTTCAGTGATACTCTCCTTCCATCTTCAAGGAAGGTTTATTTTCCCTAGTGACACTCACAATCATATAACCATGATCAGTGTATCATCATTAATTCATAAATCATCATAATAAGACAATCTTAACAATAACTAATTTCATGCTTAATATAAACATAAATCCATATCTATATAATCAATGATTCTACTTGATATTTTCCACAAACATCAATTATTAATCTAAGATTAATTATTCTGTTTACCACATAAATGTAAGATTAGGCTAAATTAAAAGTTGGGGATGTAACACAAAGGATTAATTAAAATTTATTTAGTTAATCCATGATGGGAGAAATGGAATTAATTAAATAAAAATAATTTATTTAATTAATTTAAATGGTGAAGGAGGCTGTGTTAGTGTGAAGGTGATGACATCAAAAATATTGGTGAAGACTTGGTCATTTTCCGATGTCTACAAGATGATCCCTAGCTCACAGAGTCATCGTTGTGACTTGGACACATGATTAGTGAAGTCTTTTGCTTGTATTTTCTTTGTTGGTGTGTGTTGACCATGTGTAGTTATTTCTTAGTTCTTTGTCATCATGTTCTTAGCATTGTCATGGGATACCATGATGCTTCTAATGTGCAAGTGTGTAATTGTGACATATGAGTGTTACAATTGAACATTACAAAAAAATGTTAGTTCTTGTTTTGTCCACTAATGTCCTAATGTAAGAGTTGGGGTATTACATCCTTTCATATTTTATTTTAGTCCATTGTAAAATTTTATGTCTCTTCCCACATAAAAAACTTGTCTATGTTAAGAGATTGCATGTAACATGAATAGTTACTCCTTTGTGTCTAATCATGTAAAGATACCAAGTCAATGAATTAGAGAATAATCAAAGATAATAGGCAAATATGCAACATATGCCCTAGTTGATGATGCAAGAAAAATGCAATAAGGTGCTCTAATTCAATGCTAATAAATTTGTCTCAAATACTCTTATTAGATTGTTCTCTAGATGCTAGATGATCTCTAAATGAGCTAGGTTTACCCCTTTAAATACAACTCTAAGGCTCACAAAAAAGACTTCATGTGTCAAGTTGATGAAGAACTATCAATTGGGAATGCTTAGGTTGGCCCTTAATTAGGATTTGAAGTACAAAGTTTTTGGGTTCATTTTTTGCAACTATTTAGCTTGACCAAGTCATTATGCAACTACAGATTTAACCTAGGGTTGAAAATTGATGAAATTGAGGATCGTGACTAGTCCCTAAGAATGAGTGCAAGTTAAAATAGATAAGGATTAGGTTATGTGATAACTATCAATAAAAAAAGTAATTTATTTCTTTTTCATAAGAGATAATCTAGCCAAAATAGGTCCAAAACAAAGGGAAAAAGTGCAAATTATGCAATTTTAAACATTATATTTCCCCACTTTGACTTGCATAAGACCTATAATGAGAATGCAAGCCAAAGTGAAATTAGGTCACCAACATGAAATTTAATTTATTCAAACACTCATAAAAATGATATGGATGTCACTTGATCAAAAAAGATCCCTTGGATATTAGTATCTTTCCTTGTAAATCTACTGTTACCCTATTTTAGCCTAGGTCAAAATAGCCCAAAGATCCCCTTATCTTACCTTCCTTCCATCAGAAATATCCGATCTGAGATACCTTAAATGGAAATTCCTAAAGTCTTATAAGTGTTTTCCTTAGTCCATTTTACATTGTCAACAAGCTTGAAGGTTCATGAACCTATCAATTCACCAACAAGCCAGTTAATTGACAAAAAAAAGCCCTGACAAAGGTGAAGAGAAGAAAGAAAGGCCGACAAAGAAGTGGTTCACAAACCTAATGGTTCAATGATAAGAAATAAAAAAGTGAAGGAAAGGGAAAGATAGGCAAGTCATTGATAGAGAGAGTGGTTTGCCAAATGGTAAATTCGCTGACAAAGATAAGATAAAGTGAAGAAGTAAGCAAGAAGAAGAAAGGGGGAAATCGGTGGATGGAGAAATCAAAAACTCACTGATCAGTTCACAATTTCTTGAGTTCTCTGATAGGGTGATTTGCTAACAAAGAAGCCCGAAGGAAAAAGGAGCAGGTTTGTGCAATGGCAAATCCATCAATAGCGAAGGCCGGTGGTGAAAGAAAAATCTAAGGGGCGCCAATGTAAAAAAATCAAAATTAAAATGTGGAAAGGCACCAAAACTAAAATTAAAAGACAAACACTTTTACAGTGTTGTAAAAGCTTATGAGGGGCATGATTTTCTGAAATCACGCCATTGTTACAGGATGAAGAGGTATCCAACAATTAATGTTGCAGGCTAGAGTCAAATACAAATGGTTGACATAGTGAAACTATTCAATGCACCAACACAAAGGAGGGAGTAAATGGATTTGCAACCAGAAAAGGATTTCAAACCTTCCCTCATTAAAGCATCAAGTACCCAAGTGTGTGGGCAATCTTCCTCTACAAATTTTATAGATATGTCAGGACATGGCTACCATCTCAATTTGTAGATTTTTTGACAGGCCAATGGACTGAATTCAATGTAGCATGGGCAAAATGGTTGACTAAGTTTCAATGCCTAGAGGTACACAATGATAGAAAAGCTATATATACATGTGTAAAAGATGTATTCTAGTTAGTTTTTTTCCCTAGGTCACTACATAGGTAGAAGTTTGTTGCAGCAACAAACCTTGTGACATCTCCTAGAACTATATGGGTTTGATGCATTATGTTTGATTCTAAGCCTTCGACGTCTCCATTTTTAGTTCACCTATGAAGGGGAGTTCTCATTTTGTGTTTATATCTTGGTGTAATGTATCTTTCTTCTTTTGTAATGGCTTTCTAGCCTTCATGATCAATATAAACTGATATTTTCCCTCTCTCTAAATCTTTGCACTATGTATTGTGTGTAAAATGGTCCCTTTCATAGTTTATCTTTCTATCCAAACCTCTGCAATGTCTTCTATGAGTCTATGTGAGTCTATCTAAGTTTTGAGATCATTTTTGTGTTAATTCAGGTCCAATTGAACACCCCAAACCTTGATGCATCACCATTTCATTTTTTTGTAATCCTGCTTCCCCTTTCCTTGGTGATAAGTAGCATAGGTTTAATTATTTTCTCTAAACCTTAAGTTTAGAATGAGGAACCAACCTTCTCTAGAGGTCTGGTCTCATCTGCAAGGTCCCACACCTTGAGATTAGTCCCATTGTATCATTGGAATGCTTGAACAAGCTTCAAGTAGTGTGCAATTCCAGGTGATAATAGTTTCTGGCATGCCTGATAGGACCCTCTGCTCTGAGTAAGAGATGAACTAAGAAGATTTGATGTTGTTCTTAGTTCATTTGTTGTCATGGAAGCATTCTGTTAGGTCTCAAAAATGTAGGTTGTAAGCCCTAAGAGGATGCCAAGCTCTATGATCAGACTTACGACATGTTTGAACCAACTAACGGAGTTAACCTAAATGGTTGATGACTCCCTACACTTTAGGCTCTGCTAAACCTAGGCGGGTGAACCTTGAAAGTTGAAGTAGGTAAAAGGAATGTATGACTAAAATGAATTTAGGGATCTACCTACAATGGCATAAAGTGTGGAATAGATAAAGCTTGCAAACTACTTCTACTCCTAATACTAAGATCTGAGATGTAATTGTTTGAATGAGATTTTATGGAATCCTAGAGTGGAATTGGTATGACCAGTGCCTATTTCTATTGGAGTCAAGATGTATATGATATATGATTCACTTACTGGTTACAATTCTAATTGTTAGGTACTTGTGTTTGTTTATAGCTTGTATAAACGTGCAAGAATGTGATTGATAGACTCTACTTATTGATCCACTTGATCCTACTAGGTTACCGTGAACTATTGAAAGGATTTTTAATCCTTTCTTGAAGGAACCAAACACAAGAATCACATAATGATAGCAAATGTGTATTGACAAATGGAGTAGATCCTTAATTTGAATAACAAGACAACATCGAGTTAGAGACAGTATGGCAATCTTGCCAATTATATGGCTCTTCTTATTGATCCAAATGTTACTTCCAAAGTACTGTAATCAATCAAAAGATTTTTAATTCTTTAAAGGAAACCATTTAATTCGATTACACGAAAACAACAAGTGTGTCTCGATGAAATTGAAATATCAACTTGGCAACTCAGGTTCAAATAACAAAGAAATAACAATGTGGAGACAACCGAATAATTGTTTAGCTCAACAAACAATAGACACCAATATTAAATCATAATTTATGCATTTTTCTCCATTATACAATTTCAAAAGATTTTACAATGTACAACATAATGTTTTATTTCAGCAACTGGTCAATCCATCCAGTTATCTAACTCCTACTTCTAATCATGATGTTTTTTCTAATCTACCAATGATTTTTTTTTATGATCCCCAGACCCCTTATATATGTTTTGCAGTTGTAGGGTTATGACTCTTCATACATCCGGTGCAACCTTTTTTTATTTTAATCTCCTTCAATAACAAAATTTTAATCTTGACCTTATTACTATTAAAATGCTTTGGTCATTGCAGGTGGGATGCCCTTTACCTTTGTATTATAGTGTATATGTATATCTTATGTATTTGCAACATATACCTGAGGAATCATCAGATTTGTGATTCTATATATACAAATCCTTTTGTATATCACATACATTTTCTTCCATATACAAGAGCGGGCCCAATTAGATTTATGAAATGAATTTGAAATCTCCTTTGAATCCACATTTGTATCACCTTTTTGTATATTGAATGCATGTTCTTTATATACAATAGTGGACCCTAGCTAAAATTCACAATATTTAATCTGTCATTCAAATCTGGGCTTGTATAACTTGTATATCCATTGGTGATGGGGCCCACGTGGTGTTTCATGCATTTGTATATACATTTCCTTTGTATCTCATATGCATTTGTCTTTGTATCTTGTATATATACAAGCATTTAAACATACAAAGACTTTTCTATATTGAACTTCTTTTGACATCCGGCTTGTATCTTCACTTGTACATCGAATTGTATCTTGAAGACATACATTGTAATTATGCAAATTTGATATGCAAATGGTGGGACCCACCTTATTCGTCACTCGTATTCCATATTACAACACTACTTGTATCCAACCTTCATATACAATGCCCGATACATACAAACTCAATTGTATCTCCTTTCTGAACTTCTTGCTTTTATGAACCATAGTTCATTCATTTTTGACTCTGACTTGTATATATCGTGAAATGCATCCTCTGATATACATTAAGTCCCGATGTATCCCTTTAACTAGATTTAAATCCCTCCTAAGTTCCACCTTGTATGTGTATCGCAATGTATAACCTGAAACATACATACAAGGTGCAAAACATACAACAATTACTCTTTATTTTATAAATGTTTCAGTTCCGCGACATGTTTCATTCACTACTTAATGCATCGGTATGACTGTCACTGAAGGCTCTTTGGTTTCCATGATCGGTGTAACTCATGTAGTCAGCAGGACCTAAAGCTTCTGCTCCGATCATACAAGTCTTCCTGACATCATTGTTATTGTATTTGACATCATCGGTGAGACTAGGTATTTATCCTTCCAAAAAGTCTATCGGTATGATCCTTGCTATCGATATGTTTTGGAAATCTCATCCCGCTTTTATTTCTCTTGCCGATGGTAGAATGCTTAGAGTTTTTCAATTCATTTAAAAGCATAGAATTAGGGTTCTCTACTGCAATTGTTTGGTATGTACATCTGCAAATGCTTCTACAACAGGTTCTAGTGGTTGGTAGCCATGACGGGATTATTGTGTTGACGTTAAATTTTTTATTAAGGGAACTTAAAATTTTGCAAAAATTGATGTGAAATTTTTAGGTCCCAACAGTGGCTCTGTCTTGGGATGCAGCCCCCTGTGGGCGTAGCAAGATACCAGATCTCTGGGGAGTAGACCAGTGCCTTATTCCATTGGGCATAGAATCCACATGTCACTTTTGCCCTAAAATGATATGGTCTAACAACCATACCATGGCTGGTGGTACAAGGCCAAAAGAAAGGCCCATGTTTTCCTTTGTCAAAAATCTGATTCTCATCACGCTGTAATGAAACCAACTTGGAGACATTATTAAGATTTATCTGATTGAGTACATTCATATCTTTGATCAATTTTTCATGCTCAATGTTGCTAGTATATTTTTCTTCAATGTGCAGCTGAAAGTCAAATATAATCTGAACAATCTCATTCCCATGTGATATATTTTTACTACATGAAGAGTATACCTCTTTAATGCAACATTTTTCATTATTTTGCTTACTATCATGCATTGTGAATTGACCTCCTGGCTGATCTGGAAACTAGGAGTGCTCATTGTTCTCTTCATCATTATCACAATAATCAACTGTGCTCATTTCATCACATGACTTTCCTTCATTTATGGACTCATCATCAGCATTATCAGCATATTCATTTTCCTGACAGTCTGAAAGCATTTCATCCTCTTCATAAAATGGGTTTGCATAGACATGAAATTCATTTTTCGGCACACCTTGGCAAAATGTCATATGATATTCTTTTACTTCTTCATCATACAATGGGTTTGAAGAAATCTGAAAATCATTTTTAGATATGTGCATTTCCTCCTCATCATGAAGCTGCCCTATTTGCTGAGAACAATCATCCTCTTCCTCCTCAAACTGTTGATTTACCTATTGCAGTGGGTGGGCTGGGACAAAAGGAAAATCCATATTTTGAAGATTACTCTCATCTTCAGGTATATGCTGTGGCTCCAAATCTTGTGCAAAATTTTGATAATTGCAATCATGATCCCAGGTGAAGAATTGATCCTTTAAAACTTCTTCTCTATTTAAATCTGAAATATCATTATGAAAATTTTCACTTGCATATGTCTCATTTATTGGTTGCATTGCTTGATTTGATTCTCCATATTCATCTTCATAATAGTCGCTATAGCGGCTAAGGAATAGTCTTTTGAGATCTTCCCATGAAAAAATACTTTGCATAGGTAAGTCTATAAACCAATCCCTTGCGTCATCCCTCAAAGATCTTGAAAAACACCTCATAATGACATCTTCTGGAAAAATCTGAAAGTTCAAAATGAAATCCCAGAATCGTTGTATATGATAATGAGCTAATTCATACCATTCTCCATGAAATTTAGGGAGATGCTTTAGTATTTATTTCAGCTTGTAGGGATAAGGATTTGGGTAGCCTGGGATATTATTGTAGTTAAATGGTTTATCGATGTCTGAGATAAAGTTTTGAGGGCCAATGAGTTTTGGTAGATGATTGATCTTTGGTCAGGGAATACGGGATAAGTATTTATTTGGTATGAGGTTTGTGGTAAATAATTGTTTTGTTGTGCATGATATGCATTATATCTATTGCCTGAATCATGGAACACTTGTGAGTTCAAAGGATCATTATACCCATTCTCATTAGCTATTGGTATATGTTGTAATGAACTTGAAGCTTGTTTGGCTTCTAATCATTGTATTTCTTGAATTAGCCATTTTTTTCTCCTTGACAACTCTAACAGTTCCTCTTCTATATTCATTTTGACTACAGATGGTGCTATTCACAAGTTGTATTTTATATTCTTCATTGAATTCCTTTTCAGAGTCGCCACCTCTTATCAAAAGAGGAATGATTTTTTTTTCTTTTCCGGGTCCTTCTTGCCAGTAGAGTTACCAATTCATGTCAGAATTCAAAAGTTTTCTAACTCTATAATGATCTTTAACCGGATTTTGGATTACTCCCCAGCAGAGTCACCATTTTGTTATGTCTCAAAAATGTAGGTTGTAAGCCCTAAGAGGATGCCAAGCTCTATGATCAGACTTACGATGTTTTTGAACCAACTAACAGAGTTAACCTAAATGGTTGATGACTCCATGCACTTTAGGCTCTGCTAAACCTAGGCGGGTGAACCTTGAAAGATGAAGTAGGTAAAAGGAATGTATGTCTGAAATGAATTTAGGGATCTACCCACAATGGCATAAAGTGTGGAATAGATAAAGCTTGCAAACTACTTCTACTCCTAATACTAAGATCTGAGATGTAATTGTTTGAATGAGATTTTATGGAATCCTAGAGTGGAATTGGTATGACCAGTGCCTATTTCTATTGGGCTAATGGAGTCAAGATGTATATGATATATGATTCACTTACTGGTTACAATTCTAATTGTTAGGAACTTGTGTTTGTTTATAGCTTGTATAAATGTGCAAGAATGTGATTGACAAACTCTACTTATTGATCCACTCGATCCTACCAGGTTACTGTGACTTATTGAAAGGATTTTTGATCCTTTCTTGAAGGAACCAATCAAAAGAATCACACAATGACAGCAAATGTGTATTGGCAAATGGAGTAAATCCTCAATTTGAATAACAAGACAACATCGAGTTGGAGACAGTATGGCAATCTTGTCAATTATACGGCTCTTCTTACTGATCCAAATGTTACATCCAAGTTATTGTAATCAATCAAAAGGATTTTAATTCTTTAAAGGAAACCAATTAATTCAATTACACGAAAACAACAAGTGTGTCTCGATGAAACTGAAATATCAACTTGGAAACTCATGTTCAAATAACAGAGAAATAACAATGTGGAGACAGCCAAATAATTGTTCAGCTCAACAAACAATAGACACCAATAATAAATCATAATTTATGCATTTTTCTCCATTATACAATTTCAAAAGATTTTACAATGTACAACATAATGTTTTATTTCAGCAATTGGTCAATCCATCTAGTTATCTAACTCCTACTTCTGATCATGCTATTTTTTCTAATCTACCGATGATTTTTTTTTATGATCCCCGGACCTCCTTATATATGTTTTGCAGTTGTAGGGTTATGACTCTTCATACATCCGGTGCAACCTTTTGTTATTTTAATCTCATTCAATAACAAAATTTTAATGTTGACCTTATTATTGTTAAAATGCTTTGGTCGTTGCAGGTGGGATGCCCTTTGCCTTTGTATATTAGTGTATACGTATATCTTATGTATTTGCAACATATACGTAAGGAATCACTGGATTTGTGATTCTATATATACAAATCCTTTTGTATATCGCATACATTTTCTTCCATATACAAGAGCGAGCCCAATTAGATTTATGAAATGAATTTGAAATCTCATTCGAATCCGCATTTGTATCACCTTTTTGTATATCGAATGCATGTGCTTTATATACAATAGCGGACCCTAGCTAAAATTCACAATATTTAATCTGTCATTCAAATCCGGGCTTGTATAAACATGTATATCCATTGGCGATGGGGCCCACGTGGTGTTTTGTGCATTTGTATATACATTTCCTTTGTATCTCATATGCATTTGTCTTTGTATCTTGTATATATACAAGCATTTAAACATACAAAGACTTTTCTATATTGAACTTCTTTTGACATCTGGCTTGTATCTTCACTTGTACATTAGATTGTATCTTGAAGACATACATTGTAATTATGCAAATCTGATATGCAAGTGGTGGGACCCACCTTATTCATCACTCGTATTCAATATTACAACACTACTTGTATCCAACCTTCATATACAATGCCCGATACATACAAACTCAATTGTATCTCCTTTCCAGACTTCTTACTTTTATGAACCATAGTTCATTCATTTTTGACTCTAACTTGTATATATCATGAAATGCATCCTCTGATATACATTAAGTCCTGATGCATCCCTTTAACCAGATTTAAATCCCTCCTAAGTTTCTCCTTGTATGTGTACCACAATGTATAACCTAAAACATACATACAAGGCGCGAAACATACAACAATTACTCTTTATTTTATAAACATTTCAGTTCCACGACATGTTTCATTCACTACTTAATGCATCGGTATGACTGTCACCGAAGGCTCTTTGGTTTCCATGATCGGTGTAACTCACGTAGTCGGCAGGACCCAAAGCTTCTGCTCTTATCATACAAGTCTTCCCGACATCATTGTTATTGTATTTGACTTCATCGGTGAGACTAGGTATTTATCCTTTCGAAAAGTCTATCGGTATGATCCTTGCTATCGATATGTTTTAGAAATCTCATCCCGCTTTTATTTCTCTTGCCGATGGTAGAGTGGTTAGAGTTTTTCAATTCATTTAAAAGTGTAGAATTAGGGTTTTCTACTGCAATTGTTTGGTATGTACATCTGCAAATGCTTCTACAACAGGTTCTAGTGGTTGGTAGCCATGATGGGATTATTGTGCTGACGTTAAATTTTTTATTAAGGGAACTTAAAATTTTGCAAAAATTGGTGTGAAATTTTTAGGTCCCAACACATTCAACAAAAAAACTGGTGAATCTGATGGTCCAGTATTTGAACCAGTTCAACATTTCATGCCTGGAGTGCAAACCAAAGCTTCTTCAGGTAATTTTTGATTCATAGACCTCTTTTTTGCTGATTCAAGAAGAAGAAGTAGATTAGCTAGGTCCCCTGTGAGAGGAAATTGGAGTGTTGCTTCATCTCCTTTAAGAGCCCAGTCCACACCCCCTCCTATTACATTGTAGTATTCTAGAAGGACCTTGCATATACCTAGAATCAATTTGAATATCCCTAATATGGAAAGAAACCTTCCTTTTATCACCTTTAATGGGGGAATCCATTTTAACCTAGCACAATATGATGATATTCGTCATTCACCTCTGAAATCTATTGCATTTTTTAATGGTGAAAACTCTACCACACCTATTGAACATATCCAGGATATTGCTAGTGTGTGCTTTGTTCACAATGTCACTGAAGACAATGTGCTGTAAGACTTCTATCTTCTTCCTTTAAAGGAAAATCCCTCTAATGGTATAGAGGTCTACCAGCTAACTCCATTCATGATTGGGATGATTTAGAAACAAGACTTTGCCAACACTTTGAAGATAAAAGTGACCACCTATCTCTGATGGAACAATTAGAAACAATCAAAAGAGCTCCCCATGAGTTAATGGTGGACTTCAATTATAGATTTCAGAAGACATGGGACATGATTCCATTGTTGATGAAGCCCTCTCCTAATACTGCTTGCATATATTACTTGAAGTCTTTAAATCCTAATATTACTATTGTGATTCAATCCATGGGGGACATGTTTTACCAGATGCATATGACATAGACATAAAGGAAAAGAATTGCCTGATTCATGCTAGAAAAAATTGCTCCAAGACCACCAATGCCCCTATTTCCAGAGGCTCCTATCATCCAGCCAAGTGTGGCTCTAATTTCTATAGTAGTCACCCCTATGATTCCTCTGATTATCCCTTTAATTGAGCAATTAGAGGATAAGGATGCCACAATAAGAAGATTACCTAATAAAGTAGTAGCAATGGAGAGATAGCTAGCCTAGCCCAATAGGCCATATCAACCCTCTAATCAGACATATCAACCCAATAGGCAGCCATATCAGGGCAATGTACAAAGACAACATCAACCTAGTAATATCAAACCCATTAATGTGATCAATCCTAACACTGCAAACACATTCAGACCTCTTGTACCTATACAGAACAATCTAGCTTAGGACAATGATTGGTAATATCCATGTAATTAGTCCCATGATCAAAACTTATGCCAAAGCAAATAGTTTAGTCAAGCTTTGATAGTGCAAAACCCATCAGTCCTTCTAGAGAAGAAACCTAGTTCTAGTCAAGAGATTGGAGGAGGACAAGAACAAATGCAAACAATTCTACCTTGGTGAAATTGACACAAGATGAATTTTGTGGCATTAATCAAGGCACAAGTTCAATAGCTCATACAACACAAGAGCAAAAAGAAGAGTAACTGAGGATGCATTAGTCCCTATAATTGGTCAAACATTTGCCTCTAATGCATCCCTAATGGCTACAAATGAAGGTACAATAACCAAGACTCCTTAAACACAAGTAGGTCCAGCTATTGGTAAAGTAAATCCAGTGCTAGAACAACCTTAGGCTAGTCTATTGAAGGTACAAGACAACTGAGAGGGGGGGGGTGAATAAGTTATATCAAAAACCTTAACTTAAACAAAATCACATTCACATTTATTTACTTTAACTCCTTATTCTGTTATGAAGATTAAACATGAATAGTAGAATCAAAACATAAACACATCAACACCATACACACATGAACACTAGATTTTTTATCTGGAAAACCCTAAAAGGGAAAAACCACAGTGAGTGTTAGCTCACAATATAATGTAGTAACAATACCGAATAACAAAGAGGCTCATTGCAAAAAGGCTCACTGCCAAAGGGTGGCTCACTGCCAAGGGGTAGCTCACTGCCAAGGGTGGCTCACTGCCAAGATGGGTGGCTCACTGCCATGAACTGATATAGTAGCATCTACAACATGCTTGAGTTCAGTTCCATTGAAGTGCAATATATCTCTTATGCTCTGCCTTTACAACACACACACTTTATCTTCACATCTTTTCTCACACTCTCACATCACTCATAGCTTCATTACATATATTTATACCCATCATCAACCTTATAACATTCATCAAGGTTGGTAATACAATTTACAACCATTGGAACTATCTCCAAGGTCGGCATACATACATAATTCAAATTAGGCCTAGACCTAAACAAACTTGTGGAGAAAATAAATGAAGGAATATCACTTCACGGCTTAGCTCAAACCCAAACATGTCCTTACATGATTCAATATACTTCCACAATCTATGAATCACCTCCACAACAAGTGTAAATAAACAAGTTGGCTAGAACTAGTGCAAACATCAAGAATACTTAAATACATGCTTCCAAGAACTTCATTATAGCTTGTGGATCAATAAAACACCTTCAATACATTCTAGAAACATCCTCAAACAACATAGAATCATCTGGGAGCTGCTAAATCCCACTGCAATAGATCTCACTTGAGGACAACAAATGTCACTTGAAGATAGATTACAGACTGCTCACAACAAACACTATCAAACTCTTCTAATCAATAACTTACTTTCTGGAGCACCAAATCACAAATCCTTTGGCATGAAGATAGATAAGGACTTTATAAACTTAATTCCAAAACTGCAAGACCAAAATCCAAACTGTGGAGAAATGCAGAGGAAAATACTTTCTTCCTTTCGCACTGCAAACATTGCCAGGCACAGTCTTCAAATTGGTGAATAGAACATTTTCTACACAGCGATTTGGACTACCAAATTCTGTATTTAGCATATTCAAACACTTCTCTAAATCATATCCAAACCTCATACTCTGGTCTTCAATACAAAGGAAATGTAGAGCAAAAACTTAGACAGTGTCCTTAACATGACAACTCAATCACTCAACAAACAACAATATTAGAAGACACAATTGGCACCAATGACAACACAAACATGTTGACATCAATGACAACACTAGTTAGCACATACTTGCAACAATATCCCCCTTTTTCATTAATGGCAACATATGATGTGAAAAACTAAATAACACGTTCCTCCATCAAGACACAATTTTGCATCAGGACTTCCCCTTTCTTTTTACACATCTGAACTCTTTCTCCCCTTGAGTTTTTCACATGATCTCTCTCCCCCCTTGACATCAATGGAAAAGGGCATCACATTTCTTCCACTGCACATTCTTACACACTACTACTCTGATAAGTCTGAAATCAATCTTTACTCCCCCTGACTGCAACAATCAACTCAAACCATTACCTGCTCCCCTTGAGAGGTAGCATCCAACATCAGTCCAAAAAGGAGAAATGTACTTTGAGGCAATCTGGACTATTGCATCTTATTATTCATCTAGTTCAAGGAAGGAGGAGCAACAACCCCTAACATCTCCCAGAGATACTCAAATGTATCATTTGGAAGAGCCTTAGTGAATATATCAACAACTTGATCTTTTGTAGGCACATACTCAAGCTTCACTTCATTCTCTGCAACTTTCTCCCTCAAAAAGTGATACTTAATTGAAATGTGTTTTGTCTTTGAATGCATCACTAGATTTTTTGAAATATTTATGGCACTTGTGTTATCACAAACAATAGGGATTGGCTCATCATACTCAACTTTGATATCCTTCAAGGTTTGTTTCGTCCATAGCACCTGAGTATAGCATGATGCTGTAGAAATATATTCTACCTCTACAGCAGACAAGGAAATTGATTCTTGTTTCTTTCTATGATAGGACACTACCCTATCTCCAAGGAAGAATGCACCTCCACTTGTGCTTTTTCTATCATCAACACATCTAGCCCAATCTACATCTGTATAGGCACTTAAGGAAAAATCATTGTTCTTAGGATACCACAAGCTATGATCTAGAGTGCCCTTCAAATACTTGAATATCCTTTTTACTACAATAACATGTGATTCTCTTGGATCTGATTGAAATCTAGCCATAAGATAAACTACATGCATGATATCTAGTCTAGTAGAGGTTAGATAAAACAGTCCTCCAATCATTGATCTATACTTGCTCTAATCAGCCTGAGGTGATTCATCATTCTTTCTCAACTTGCAACCAGTTACCATAGCGGTACATACCAGTTTAGAGTCCTCCATTCCAAACTTCTTCAACAACTCTTTAACATACTTGGATTGAGAAATGAAACTACCTTTACTAGTTTGAATGATTTACAATCCAAGGAAGAAGTTCATTTCACCACACATAGACATTTCAAACTCTTTTTGCATCTCATCTACAAATTTCTTACACATACCTTCATTTCCATCAAATATGATATCATCAACATAGATCTCAACAATTAGAATTTGGTCTCCACTTATCTTGGTGTATAGGTTATTATCTGTGGACCCTTTACTGAATCCCTGCTGCAACAGGTACTTATCCAGTCTTGCATACCAAGCTCTAGGGGCTTGCTTCAATCCATACAAAGACTTCTTCAATTTGCATACCATATTTGGTTTGTTTGATAGCTAGAATCTATCCAGTTGCTCTATGTAGACTTCTTCTATCTCACCATTTAGGAAAGTAGACTTCACATCCATCTGGTATATAATGAAATTTTTATGTGCTACAAATGCCAAAAACAATCAGATAGCTTCCATTCTTGCCACCATAGAAAAGGTCTCTTCATAGTCTATTCCTTCCACTTGTGAGTAGCCTTTACACACAAGTCTTGCCTTGTTTCTCACAACTTCTCCAACTTCATTCATTTTGTTCTGAAATACCCACTTTGTTCCTATCACATTCTTGTCTTCAAGTCTGGGGACAAGTTCCCAAGTCTTGTTCTTCTCAATCTACATTAGTTCTTCTTCCATTGCTTTGACCCAATAATCATCATTTCATGCTTCTTTTACTGTTTTAGGTTCCACCATTGAAATTAAATAGAGATTTACTTGATCTTCTGCAGCTCTGGTTCTTGTCAGCACACCTTTCCTTTTCTCACCAATAATCTAATCTTTAGAGTGATCTCTTTGCACATACCTAGGGGTTTTAGAAATTCTTTCTGGATCTTCAGCTTGAACTTCTTCTTCAAGAGCATCTTGCACTTCAGTCTAAACTTCCTTTTCTTTATCTTTTTCAACTTTTTCTGTATCAACAGATCCATCTGAATCATATCCATCTAGCTAAAATCTTCATCTACCTTCATATTTGCACTTTTGATAATTTTTATTAGTCTTTTGTTATAGCACCGGTAAACCTTGCTCTTAGTAGAGTACCCAAGGAATATGCCTTTATCACATCTAGCATCAAACTTTCCTAATTCTTCATCTCTTCTGATGTAACATTTGCTTCCAAAAACTTTGAAGTATTTGATAGTAGGAGTTATACCATACCACAACTCATAAGGTGTCTTTGTATCTTTTTCTCTAACTTGCACTCTGTTGTAAATGTAGACAACAGTGTGTATTCCTTCTTTCCAATATACCTCTATTAGATTTGCTTCCTTGATCATTGTTCTAGTAGCTTCTTGAATAGTTTTATTTTTCCTTTCAACCACTCCATTTTGTTGTGGAGTCTAGGGGGCAAACAAATGTCTCTTTATTCCATGTTCTTCAAAAAAAACATTAAACTCATTTGAAGTAAACTCACCACCTCTGTCAAATCTCAAACACTTGATTCTCAAATCCAATTCATTTTTAACCATAGCTTTTAATGCCTTAAACTTGTCTAGGGCTTCTGATTTTTCTTTAAGAAAGGTAACCCAAGTCATTCTTGAATAATCATCAATAAGAAGCATGAAATACTTGTCACCTTGTAGACTTCTTGTTCTTGTAGGGCCACATAAGTCTACATGCACCAACTCCAGCAAACTGATGGAGAATTATTCTTTGCTCTTGAAGGTAGTCTTTGTCATCTTTCCAAACTGACATTCTTTGCACATACCATTGGCAGGCTTCACAATCTTAGGTAGGTCTCTTACTACTTGTACTAAGCTTATTCTCACCAAACTGTCAAATTTAATGTGACACATTCTCCTATGCCATAACCAGCTTTCATTTGTCTGAGCCAACAAACAACAATTATTAGTACCCTTCAAATGATAAACATTACCATGAGTCTTCTTACCAACAACAATTAAAGTTCTGAAGCTTTTCCTTATCTCACACCCTTTGTCCTTAAACACCATATTATACCCTTTATCACACATTTGTCCAATGCTTAGAAGATTATGCTTTAAGTCTTTGACATAAAGAACATCATCTATATTATGCTTTCCATCAAAAGAAATTGATCCTTTTCCACAAATCTTACTAGCTGCATCATCACCAAACCTAACTAGTCCTCCATCATATTTTTCAAACTTAACAAGCTTACTCTTATCTCCTGTCATGTGATTTGAACATCTATTGTCAATGATCCATTCATCTTCCTTTTCAACATGAAATGCAGACAACTCTCCTAGACTTCTTTCATTCACACAACTTGCAAGGTTAGCAGAAACAGGTTCTTCTCTAAGTGCAATAAACAAGCATTCACTACAATTATCATCATCAAAATTAGGTTCATCATCAGTTACACCATCATCATCTCTAACATAGTAACTCTTTCTTACAATCTTTCATTTATTTTCATTGTTTTTGATCATCAAAGTTTTGTCAGGACATCTTGAAGCATAGTGACCAATTTTACCACAATTGAAACATTTGAAAGGTAACTTACCTTTGAACTTTCCTCTGCTGCCTCTTTTCATTCTACTTGCAAATTTTCCCTCAATCTCTTTAAAGTCTTCTTCATTTGATTCCAAAACATATTTATCTAATCTAACAGTCTTTTCTTCCTTGGCCTTAAAGGCAGTCTTAGTTTTCACATGGCCATCAGTAGTACCAAATTCTCTCATCTCAAAAGTAGTTAGTTTACCAAGCAATTGATCTTTTGTAAGCTTACCCATATCAAACAATTATTCAATGGTAGATACCTTGTGACTATAAGATTTGGGAAGAGTTTTGAGTATCTTATCTACAGCATCCACATCCTCTAACTTTCCACCAAGACCCTTGATGTTGCTGACAACTTCATCAATCTTCTGTATGTAACTTGTTATGTTCTCATCCTCAACCATTCACATGGTTTCATATGTGGTCTTCAAGTTTTGCAACTTAGCCTTCTTGATAGATTCATCACCTTCATAGATGTTTTTCAATTTGTCCCAAATCTCATGAGCAGTTTCTAGATCCACAACTTTCACCATTTCAGTGTTAGACAAAGCATTTAATAGAGCATTTTTAGCTTTGTGATTAGTCTCATAATCCTTAATATCTTCATCAGTCTTCGGACCACCTTTAGGTACTTTGTATTTATCTTTAACCATCGTCCATACATTATTACTAATAGAAACAAGATAACTTTACATTCATACCTTCCAGTAGGCATAGTCAGATCCATCAAACTGAGGAATGTCTTTCTTATGTGCCATCCCAAATCTACCTTAAGTTGTTAGGCTTTCTTCCAAGGAACATCATTCTGATACCAATTGTTGAAGGCACAAGACAACTAAGAGGGGGGGGTGAATCAATTGTATCAAAAACCTTAACTTCCTTAAACAAAATCATATTCACATTAACTTACTTTAACTCCTTAATCTGTTATGAAGATTAAACATGAATAGTAGAATTAAAATATAAACACATCAACACCATACACACATGAACACCAATTTTTTTATGTGGAAAACTGTAAAAGGGAAAAACCATGGTGAGTGTTAGCTCACAATATAATGTAGTAACAATACCTATGATTGAATTTTTGAACTAGAGTAGAAACTACCTAAATATTCAATAACTTCAATGAAAATGAGACAAATGCATTAAAACAAAGATTTACCTTGTTGAACTGATCTACCTCATGTCTTCCATTGTTGCCTATCTCTGCCTTGATCTTGTATATGATAATGGAGCTCTCAGAAGTTGTACTTCCTTGCTGTTTCAAGATGACAAAGAGGGAATGGCTTTGTGGAGGATTATGCAAAGTGAATGGTTTCTACAATGTAACACTAAGATGAATGGAGGGTATTATGATATGGAGCCATGATAATGATATGGATATGCAGTTAGATGAGATAATGATGCTAATGGATGCAATACAAATGAGGGGATCCAAAGGCATGCTTGATAACTATGGTGGAATTTCTGTAGAATAAGATTACTAAAGCTTGAGTGGTGCAAAATGGGTGTGAGAACCTTGCTTTTATAGGCTAAGGATGGACCAATTCCAAATTTCATAAGATCCATGATTGGAGGAATTATCTGTGACATGTACGGTTGAGATGGAGTTGGTTGGGATGAGGGAGATATTCATGGGAAATGTTCCTACTACGTTTACAAGGTAGAGGAATATGTGGATCCATGAGCCACATGTCCTTGTGCTCACAAAGACCCGTGAGTTAAAAGTGGAAGACTATGAGCAGATTGTGGAAGAAGAACTCTTGATTTGTTGGAATGTGAGAGATAAACTAGGATTTGAAAGACAAGTGTCCTTGGAGATGATTGAGAAATAATAGGACACATGTGGGTGAGGATAATTAGCTAATTAAATATTAAAATATTTAATTATGTGTGCAACATGGTGAGGTGTAAAGTGAGGTGGAAGAATGAAATGGATGAGTGACATGGAATTAAAAGATAGGACTTAGGATAGATGATGATTAATTAAATAATTTGGGATTATTTAATTAGGGGTGACTTAGAGGAATTTGGATGACTTAATTAAATAAATTGATTTTTTATTTAATTATTTGGGATAATGAACCAATTAAATAAATTAGGATATTTATTCAATTGATAGAGGAATAAGAATAAAATAAATATTAAAATATTTATTTAATTCCACACGAGCCATTTTTGGGTGTATACATTTTTCCCCTCTTTGATGCAACGTATTTTATCACATTGTTTCAAAGAATAATTTTTTTACTATGATACATGCCCCAGTTTGCCTCTGGTATAGGTTTGATAATAGTAGGATGCCCCCTTGGGAGATTGGTT
The DNA here is from genome assembly GCA_027924645.1 of Cunninghamia lanceolata. Lineage (NCBI taxonomy): Eukaryota > Viridiplantae > Streptophyta > Pinopsida > Cupressales > Cupressaceae > Cunninghamia > Cunninghamia lanceolata. Next base: position 23,818,785 of record BSBN01000213.1, on the reverse strand, counting down.
GGGTTGAATTTTGGAAAAAGAATGACGAACGATCTCACGATATGCACAATAGGCAAGTGAAAAACTTGGATGACGTAGAAATGAGAAACTGATGCAGGATGTGGCATACCTGTGCTAGGTTGAACACCTCCAACTAGGGGTCACTTGTCTATAAATAGGGATGTGGGGTCACTTCTCTATTCACTTGCACACTTGTCTTTTGTGGAGAGGTTATAGGAGCTCTAGTGTTTAGCAGCAAAAAGCAGTCAGCAGAGATAGATCGATATCTGATAAAGAGCCACCTATTTGAGAGGATCCGATGATTAGGCAGCCAATAGACTACGGACCCCCAGTATGTAACCTTTGAAACTTGGTCATTTTTGCATTTATGATGGACAAATTTTAGGTCAAAGTCCATGGTTTTGTATGCAAGGGTTTAGTGTTTCGGCGCAAACAAGCTAGGAATTTGGGCATTTGCTCTGATTCTATGCATATGAGCTAGGAATCGGTGCAAATATGCAATGTTTGCAACTTATAAGCATTTAGGTGCAAACAATTAGGGTTTTTTTGCATTTAATTCTTCAGGCGCATGTAATCGGTAGTCCTGCACATGCAAAATAAAGCTATGTAATCAATTAGAAAACATGCAAATAGATGGGGGTTTGACACAAATGCTGAGAAACTATGCATTTGGTTTAGATACGTGCAAATGACACTTGTTTATGTGCATTTGCCTAAAATAGTACAAATGCAAAGGGGTTCTATGCTTTTGATACAAAGATGCACATCTGGTAAATAGAGCAGTGCATCTGATAAAACTAGACAATTACTTAGCTGATTGGGCAAAGTCAGCATTGTGATTGATGTTGGCCAATTGATAGGTCACTTTCGAGATTGATAGAATCTCAGAAGAGATGATAGGATACGTTTTCTGATAGGATAGCTAAGAAATTGGTTTGATTGATTGGGTAGATATGTAGCTTAGTTGTGTTTTTAACGTGCTTTGTTATTAATTGCAGGAGATTCTAGATCACGTCCTGATGTTGTAGGAGATTTCCTATGACACAGCTACGGAGACCCTATTTGACTAAGACTGATCACTTGGTCCTAGGATCAATTGGATTGTGGTTCATCTACTTTATGACTGAGATTCGGGTGAATCTAGGATTGTTGATTGCATTGGCTGAGAGGTTTCAAAGCGAGATAGGTACATTTCATTTGCCTACTAGGGAGATGATAGTGTCCTTGGAGGATGTACATCGTATACTATGCATTCCAATTCAGGGGGAGCTTGTAGAGTATGAGTCTACAACTAGAGATGGATTTGTAGAGTGTAGACAAGTGTTTGATGATGCAGAGCTGGAGGGTACAGAGATCAGCTGGGATGATATGGTGGAGTACTATGAACCCTTGCCAGCCATACTAGTAGGGTTGATTGGAGGTGTTGTGTGTCCTGACAGGAGATCTCGAGGTTTTCAGGTTGGATGGGGGCAAACTCTAGAGTGGATGAGCTCAGAGGGGACATGCTTTGCCTAGGGTCCCTGCATACTTGCTCACTTATACCATGATTTGCACCAGTTTGTCTATGATGGAGTTGCGAGTCTATCTGTGGGAGTTTCATTTCTTTAGATTTGTGTATGGCTACATATATCAGTCACATGGCCGATTGGTATGGGAGTTAGGGGACATGACAGACCCTACTCATATAGATTTCAAGAGACTCTTTCATAGCCCAAGCTGGGAAAACTAGATTACTACAGACACAGATTGGGTAATGTGGATGAGGTGGAGTGGTAACCATACCTAGACTGTGAGGTGTGGGATGAGGATGCATCTGAGTTGCCTTATTGTTTTTAGGCTCGATGGTTGATAGGGAGGACTCCCTATATCTTAGAGCACCACATTGTTACCTGTGTGCTCCAACAGTTTGGAAGGATTTAGGGGATGCCCCAGGGTACTGCTATATTTGCTCAAACACACAAGTAGCATCCATTGTGGGGTCTGGTGGCTTCTTACAAGACTACTAGGATAGACTTTTTACAGATTCTATACTAGGCATGGCATCTGCAGCGGCAGATTGTGGACTCGGGCATGACAATAGACTTTGCAGTACATTTCACCACCCATCAAGTTCTGAGATATTCCAGACTCGGAGAGTGGGCCCCGAGACTAGAGGATGTAGATGAGGAGGATGAGGATGCTCCTCACCAGAGGAGGAGGTGACGACGAGGTGGTAGGGGTGGCCGACGTGGCCAAGGAGGAGGAGATGATGGAGGCGGGGGTGGTGGAGGCAGCGAAGGCCAAAGTGATGGAGATGATGGGGATGATGGTGATGATGGTGGATAGAGGAGGGTGAGACAGAGGGTAGAGAGGGTGCCCCTAATATAGGTACAGGCACAGGTTCAGCCACAGGGGCAGCCATAGGTGCAGGGCCAGATACAGGTACAGGGCCAGGTCGAACAAGATGATGGGGCTATGGTAGCCTTATGAGCCCAGGTGACTCAGTTACAAGGGGAGATGGGACAGATGTGGCAGTAGATTACACAGTTGTACAGGAATGTTCAGACTACCATCCTTGAGTGAGACACGATGATACAAAGATACACTAGGGCAGAGGCCCTATTATAGTAGGTGCAGTAGACTATGGCTCAGGGTCCTCACAATCATATTGTTATGGACATGGTCTGGGCTAGGTAGGAGATCTTCTATTGGAGGTCTCTGTATGAGCAGGTTGTGCCTCCAGAACAAAGGGTGAGTAGCTTCCACCTGGGCTCCTGTAGCAAATCTAGGCACACACAGACATAGAGTGGGGGAGTGATGGGACCACCACTTATTTGTCCTACAGGTCCTATAGGTTCGTAGCCTTAGCCTCAGCTTCAACATTCGGCACCTTTCGACAGGAGTACCACATAGACAATTTTGGAGAGGTGTATCATGTGTTTATCATTTTTGTATACACCATTTTTGAGATCTCGAGAGAGAAACTTTTATGATATCATTGTATACTTGGACATTATTATTATTGTTTTATGATGATGATCTAGATGAGTTCGATGGACCACATGCATGTGTTCTTATGGATGGATGTTATTTATATGTGATGGATGATGCTTCTATCATGTTGATGTTACATGATGAATAATATGTATGCATAATGCTAACATTCAATGATTCTATATGCTTATAATGTTATGATAACCTAATGCATATGTGGATGACTTCCTACATGTACTACACGGTGTTTTACTTTTCGATGTATGAATGAGGATCGAATATGTTAATACTATGATAAGTGACATCTATGTTTTTGGATTTTCTTGATAATAAATGTTATGCATGAGACCTATGTGGAAAAATGACATCACTATCATGACCTAAAGGTGTAATACAACTAATGCACTTAAAATGATAATGAACTAATGATGGCAATGCTTATACTATGTAATATGATATCACTATATGAAACTGTTATTAAAAATCATGAGTTAAATGTTTAATGCAACTACTGAACTAAAATGCTATGAACTAATGATGAATGCACTTAGACTAATGTAAAATGAAAATGATGTATTATTTTTTTGTTATGCCAAGTATACTCAATCATAAATGAAACAACACTTAGAAGAACTGGGCAAGAGAATTAGAAATGATGAACATCTTAGAAGAATAATTGGGATAAATGGATAATATGGATAATTGGAAGACACAATTTGGATCTTATGACACTTGGATAAATGGTATTTGCTGAATGCTTATAAATGAGATGAAATGCAAACCTAACATGTATGAATGAGGCTTTGTTATCTTGTATACAAGTACTTGAAGTAGTTTTTCATCATTGAGCTTTTAAAATGTTGTAAGAAAATACAAGCATCTAGGTATAATTAAACCATGATGACCTGAGTATCTCTTACATGGATTTTGATTTAGCAAGTTAATACAAGCATCTAGTCAAAATTGAACCTAGATGACCTAAGTACTTCTTGCATGTATCAACAGACAAGGATTGCAACTTTTCATGCTTAGACCTATAACGTCCTCGATGATCTTTTGCTAATCATGTCATTAGACAAAGTCGTCACATTACTAAAGATTGATCCACAAACAACAAACAAAGGAAAATGATCATGCCCCCATCATAGCTACTCTAGTTTTTAGACATCCTCAAGTAGCATAGGAAACATGATAACAAAAATCAAGACTCTGAGACTCAAAGTATAACAAGCATCAAAACCTCTTGCCATAGATATGTTTTCTTGCAATGAAAATAGATAGCAATCATCATGATAGTTTAGGCACATTATTGTCTAATATAGGTCAAGTTCTTGTGTCAAGCGTTTTGTTGAACAGGTGCATTTGTAATGCTGCATGTTGTCTAGAGATAAAATCGCAATCCATTTTTGCTATCCTCTAAGATTTTGTGGCATTCAAGAATTGAATTCTCAACTAGGTCAAGGATTTTGCCCCCAGTCAAATAAAGGGCTGATTGAATGGATGACAAACTCGATGTAATGGGCCCTAAGGGACTGACCTAGTGCCTCGGGGGCTCATCGATGATGGCCTTGCCTACGTGACGATGCATAGGCAACATAGTTTGGGGTGTGGACTATGTGAACCTAAGACCCAGGTGATGGGAATTAGGTGGGATTGGATGGATAAAAGGATGGGTGATAAGAGATGGAATGGATGGGAAGCCTCGGGGGCCCATCAATGATGGCCTTGCCTACGTGATAGCTCAGAGGTAATGTAGTTTGACAATGATGCTAATGATAAGGAGTTATGATGGATGGAGTGATAGATGAAGGATTGGATTGATAGCCTGATGGAACAAGGCGATAAGGGTGAGCAAACAACTAGCCATGATAGGTATCTTGATGTGATTTGATGGATGTGGAAGAAAAGATGGATGAAAGGACTGAAATCCTAGAAGATGGAGGAAGCGGTTTATCACAAATAGTGCTTGTTTCTAGGTTTTCACTACTTGCTTTTATTTGCACGATCACAAATAACACCTATTTCCAAGATTTCACTACTTGTTCTCTTTTTTTTATGTGCTTTTGAATCCCTTCATTAGGGTTTAGGTGTAGAACTTGTGAAGATGCATGTTGTTGATGGGATCATCGAACAGTTCACCTTCTAATGTGGCTAATTAATAGGCTCCTGATCTATAGGTAGTAATGATTACATAGGGACCAAGCCAATTGGGTTCAAATTTTCCTTTCTTCTTCCTGTCTTGCTGATTTCAAGGATTCTCTTTGAGGACTAGGTCACCAACTTGAAAGACCTGGGGTTTGACCTTGTGGTTGTAACTTCATGGCATCCTTTGTTGATAAGCTTTCAAGTGGTTGAAGGTGTGTTGTCTTCTTTCCTCTAGCAGCTCTAACTCTTGTAGTCTAGAAACCCTATATTCTTCATCTGATATGAGGCCTTTTAATGATACTCTCAAGGAGTATAACTTGACTTCAATGGGCAAGATGGCTTTAGAGCCATCGACTAGGGAATATGGAGTTGCACCTGTGGGTGTATGGATACTTGTGCAGTAGGCCCATAGAGCGGGATTTAGTTGGATATGTTGAACTACACCAGATAACTGAGAGGGGGGATGAATCAGTTGTCCTAAAACTTTTAACCAAATATGATCATCAACTTATTAATTACTTATATTCAGATACAACCATGAAAGCATCAAATGAGAAGCTCAACACAAAATCATAGACATCATAGGAGACACCAAATTTTTACGTGGAAAACCCTAAAAGGGAAAAACCACGGTGGGTGTTAGCCCATAGAAATATATGAGTTATATCAATACCGAAAAAAAGAGGCTCACTGCCTACAGGGATCATTGCCCAACTTGCTCACTGTAAAGAAAGGCTCACTGCCTATGGATGGGTCACTGCCAAAGGGTGGCTCACTACCAAAAGGTTGAACTAAGATAACATCTACTCCATGCCAAGGTTTAGTTCCATTGAAGCACAAAAACACCTCTACTCTACTCTGCTGCCTTACTTCACTTTATCTTCACATCTTAACACTTGGATACTTTTTTAGGACTCAATTACAATTATTTATACATTGCATCAACCTTGGAATGATCATCAAGGTCGACATTGCAATCATCAACCGTTGGAACAATCTCCAAGGTCAGCATTACAAACATACATAAAATAGGTATTGACCTAATACAAAATTATGCTAAGGAAATGTAGTAAAGATGTATATGGATCATGCCATGCCTTAGCTGGGACTCAAACATGATCTTCCACACCACAACATGCTTATACAATCTTCAAGACATCTCCATAATCATTGGAATTAACTAAGTCGGCTAAGACTAGTTACATGCTACGTTATCTGGGAATAATCTTCAAACACGATCTCAATTCCTTAACACAGACCAATGTAAAGGTAGGAACATGATCAAGAGACATCCATAGGCACATTGTAATCACCAGGAGCAACCGCATAAACTCTAACCACTTTATCCATGAGATTCTTCACATTGGAACACATGAACTTCATTGTCTTCAACTGTCATAAAAGAAAGATACCTTGCAGACTACAAAATCATGAACCATTGTAGTTGTAGGCACTTACTATCATCCTAGACTTCCCTCTAGAACCACAGAGAAAAATACTTCAACATGGAGGAATACGAAGAAAAGTACTTTCTCCTTGTCACCAGTGAATAATCAGAAAAAGGAGGTTTTACTCTAGTGAATGTAACTCACTCAATTCTTCACACTGGAGGCTCAAACTCAGGATTAGCATCTTCAGACATGCCTCTAAATAACTTCCAAATTGCAGACCAAGATCTTCAATATACAAGAAATGCAGAGCAATCTTCTGGACTGTTCTTCAGTAAGCAACTCACTATCTTCACTATAATTCACTGTTTCCTTTCTGATTCTTCTCGAGGGGCTAATTTTCTCAATGTCCTCAACATATAAGGCTTCTAATCAATCAAAAGATAAGAATACAGTTGACACCAATGACAACACAAATATGTTGACATCAATGACAACACCGATTAGGCACATACTTGCAACAGGATACGCCAATCATGGCCGACATCATTGACATTCTTCTTTAGGATTTTCAAGATGGTTTTATTTGATGCCTCTGCCTAGCCATTTCCTTGGGTGTAATACGGGGTTGAAAAGTAGTGTTGGATGTGGAATTTGTCACATAGTTCTTTGACATCTTGGTTTTTAAATGGTCTTCCATTATTAGTGATAATGGATATAGGGATGCCATAGTGGCAAATGATGTAATTCAGGATGAATGAGGTGATTTGTTTTCCTGTGACATTGGCTAGGGGTATGACTTTGATCCACTTTGTAAAGTACTTAGTGGCAGTGATTATGAATTTATGGCTGCTAGATGATGGAGGGTGTATCTTGCCCACTAAGTTGAGTCCCCATTGACAGAAAGGCCAAGGAGTCGTTAATAGTTGTAGTTCCTGTGCTGGTGCATGTATCAGGTTCCCATGGATTTGGCATTTCTTGCACCTTTTCACAAAATGATAGGAGTCCCTTTCCATAGTTGGCCAGTAGTATCCCATACGTATGAGTTTCTTAGCCAAAGTAGGACCACTAGAGTGGGTTCTGCATATACCTTCGTGAACTTCTCCTAGCGCAGTTTGATAATCCTCACTGTCGAGACACCTAAGGAAAGTACCATCTAGTCCTTGTCAATACAGGGTGTTAGCAATTATGGTATAATGGGAGGCTTGGTGGATGAAGGTTCTTTTTTGGTTATTAGATAGATTGGGTGGTAGGGTGTTCTCTTTCAGATAGGTATATACTTTTCCATAGAAGGGAGAATCAGATCCTACGATATGGCATATGATGTTGGTTTTAGCGGTGCCATATGTAGGATGGGATAGAGGAATAAGAATAAAATAAATATTAAAATATTAATTTAATTGCACACGAGCCATTTTTAGGTGTATACAATATCGAATAACAAAGAGGCTCACTGCCTTAGGGCTCACTGCCCAAAATGCTCATTGTAAAATGGCTAACTACCAAAGGGTGGCTCACTGCCAAGGGGTGGCTCACTGCCATGAACTGATATAGTAGCATCTACAACATGCCTAAGTTCAGTTCCATTGAAATGCAATATATCTCTTCTACTCTACCTTTACAACACACACTTTATCTTCGCATCTTCACTCACACTCTCACATCACTCATGCCTTCATTACATATATTTATACCAATCATCAACCTTGGAACATTCATCAAGGTCAGTAATATAGTTTACAACCATTAGAACTATCTCCAAGGTCGACATACATACATAATTGAAATTAGGTTTAGACCTAAACAAACTTGCAGAGCAAATAAATGAACTCTCTCCCTCTGACTACTCCCCTTGAGAAGTAGCCAGTACAAGCATCAATCCGGATCTAGAGGTGGAACTCTAAGTACCATCTGATTGATGCACTCTTGTGCATCTTAGTTTTGAGCAGGAGGGGTAATAACCCCTAACTTTTCTCTGAGATACTCAAAAGTATCCTTAGGCAGAGGCTTGGTGAAAATGTCTACAATCTAATCTTTTGTGGACACATATTCCAAATTTACTTCATTCTCTGTCACCTTCTCTCTCAAAAAGTGATACCTTATTGATATGTGCTTCGTTCTTGAGTGCATCACTAGATTCTTTGAAATGTTTATGGCACTTGTATTGTCACAAAAGATTACAATTGGATCTTCATACACAACTCTTATATCCTTGAAAGTCTACTTCATCCATAATACTTGAGTGCAACAACATGCTGCTGCAATATACTCTGCTTCTGTAGTTGATAAGGATATTGAATCTTGTTTCTTTCTCAGCCATGAAACCAATCTATTTCCCAAGAAGAAGGCACCTCCACTTGTACTCTTTCTGTCATCAACATCTCTGGCCCAATCTGCATATGTATAAGCATTGAGAGTGAAATCATTATTCTTTGGATACCATAAGCCATAATCCAGAGTACCTTTCAAATACCTCAGGATTCTCTTAACTGCCATCACATGTGATTCTCTTAGATCAGCTTGAAACCTTGCAACAAGACAAACTCCATGCATAATATCAGGTCTGGTTTGGGTTAGATAAAGCAATCCTCCAATCATGAATTTGTATTTTTTTATCAGCCTTAGGTGATTCATTAGTTTTGCTCAACTTGCAACCAGTCACCATGGGAGTACATACCGATTTAGAGTCTTCCATCCCAAACTTCTTCAGCAACTCTTTCAAATACTTAGACTAAGATATGAAGATTCCTTTATCTGATTGATTAATTTGTAGACCCAAAAAGAAATTCATTTCACCAAACATGGACATTTCAAATTCACTTTTCATCTCACAGGCAAACCTTATGCACATACCTTCATTTCCTCCAAAGATAATGTCATCAACAAAGACCTCAACAATTAAGATTTGATCATCATTGATTTTGAAGTATAGATTTCTATCTGTAGTGCCTTTACTAAATCCCAATTACAACAAATACCTGTCTAACCTTGCATACTAGGCTCTAGGAGCTTGTTTGAGTCCATATAATGCTTTCTTCAACCTGCATACCATATCACTTTGATATAACAATTTGAATCCCTCTGGTTGCTCACTATATACTTCCTCTTCTAAGTCACTATTCAGGAAGGTAGATTTCACATCCGTTTGATATACCTTAAAATCTTTGTGAGCTGCAAATGCCAAAAACATTCTGATTGCTTCAATCTAAGCTACTGGGGCAATGGTTTCTTCAAAATCTATCCCTTCAATTTAAGAATATCCTTTGCATACAAGTCTTGCTTTATTCCTTACAACTTCTCCCTTTTCATTCAGCTTGTTCTTGAAGACCCATTTAGTTCCAATAACATTTTTGTTAGCAGGTCTAGGAACTAATTCCCAAGTTTCATTCTTCTCTATCTGCAGTAGTTCTTCCTCTATTGCCTTTACCCAATTTTCATCATTGCATGCTTCATTCACATTTTTTGGTTCAATCTTTGAAAGCAAACAGTAATTAACTTGTTCTTCTGCAACTCTTCTTCTTGTTAGTACACCTTTGTTCTTGTCACCTATAATCTGATCTTCAGAATGATTGATCCTTACATACCTGGGAGTCTTGACAGCACTTTTCAGAGCCTCCTCTTCATCCCGACTGTCTACTTGCTCATCTTTTTCTTTAATTTCTATAGTCATAGGTTCATCTATTTCATAACAATTCAGTTCTGATATTCTTTCTTTGCCTTCATCTACCTTCACATTTGCATGCCCAACAATCTTTTTGAGCCTCTTGTTGTAGCACCGATAAGCCTTACTCTTGGTAGAGTATCCAAGAAAGATTCCTTCATCACATCTTGCATCAAACTTTCCTAGATCTTCATCTCTCCTTATATAACATTTGCTTCCAAAGACTTTGAAATATTTTACTATGGCAATTCTTCCATCGCACAATTCATAGTGAGTTTTAGTAACATTACCTTTCACTTGAACTCTGTTTTGAATGTAGACAGTAGTGTGAATAGCTTCTTTCCAAAAGACTTTTGGCAGAACTTCTTCCTTCATCATTGTCCTAGCAGCCTCCTGAACTGTCCTGTTCTTCCTTTCCACAACTCCATTCTGTTAAGGAGACCTAGGTGCAGACAGTTGTCTCTTTATCCCATGCTATTCATAGAAAATGTTAAATTCATTTGATGTGAACTCACCTCCTCTGTCAGAACTTAAGCATTTGATCTTCAAATCTATTTCATTCTTAACCATTGCCTTGAAAGATTTAAATTTCTCTAGGGCTTTTGATTTATCTCTTAGAAAAGTAACCCAAGTCATTCTAGAAAAATCATCAATAAGCAACATGAAGTACCTATCACCTTGTAGACTTCTCACCCTTGTAGGACCACAGAGATCTGTGTGCACTAGATCTAGCAAACTGGTAGAAATTTGTTCTTTGCTCTTGAAACTTGTCCTTATGTGCTTTCCCAACTAACATTCCTTAAAAATTGAGTTGGAGGGTTTCACAAGTTTTGGTAAATCTCTCACAGCCTGACTTAAGCTTATTTTTACTAGACTATCAAAGTTTATATGACACATCCTTCTATGCCACAACCAACTTTCATCTGCCTGAGCCCATAAACAATAATCATTCGATCCTTTCAATTGATAGATGTTACCTTTTGTCTTCTTACCGGTAGCAATCACAGTTCCAGAGATTTCCATGATCTTGCACCCATTGTCTTTGAATCTTAGATCATATCCTTTGTCACACATCTGACCAACACTCAAAATATTATGCTTCAAACCCTTCACATATAGAACATTGTCAGTATTATGCTTTCAATCAAATGAAATAGATCCTTTTCCACAAATCTTACTAGCTGCATTATCTCCAAACCTAACCAGTCCTCCATCATACTTTTCCAAACATACAAACTTAGTTTTGTCACCGGTCATGTGATGTGAGCATCCACTATCAATAATTCATTCTCCTTATCTTTCTCAACCTGAATAGCCAAAACACTCTCTTCTACTAGTTTTTCATCCTTCACATAGCTAGCAAAATTAGTAGACACAAGATCTTCTTTAATAGCAATAAACAAACACTCATTTGCACTAGTACTAGCATCATTAGATTCATCATCAATCACATCTTCATCATCAAAATCTCTAACATAGTAGCATTTCTTTGGAGCTCTAGGTCTACTCTCATATCTTTTCTTATTTCTTTCAATTCTTTCAAGACATCTAGAAGCATAATGACCTACCTTACCACAAGAGAAACATTTGAAAGGTAGTTTACCTTTTAACTTACCAGAACCTCTTTGCATCCTGTCAACAAAGTTAGCTTCAATTTCATCAAAGTCATCCTCCACTTTATATTTCTCAGCTCTAGAAATCTTTTCTGAAGTACTAGCTTTGAAAGTTGATTCAACTTTTGGAAGAGCATCATCAAATTCTCTCATCTCAAAGGTTGTAAGCTTTCCAAGTAACGGATCTCTGTCAATAGTTTTCACAGTCATGAATTCTTCAATAGTAGCCACTTTGTGACTATAGGATTTTGGTAGTGATATGAGAATTTTCATCACAACTTCCTTATTAATGAGAGTTCCCCCCATACCGTTTATTCCAGATTCAAGGTCCACAACTTTTGTCAATACTGAGTCACTTAAGGAACATAATAGAGCATCCTTTGCTTTGACATCCAACTCATATTCTTTGATATCATCTTTAGTTGTCAAACCACCTTCAAGCATGACAAATTGTGATAGTGTAGCTAGTCATATTTTATAACCAAGATAGAGAAGATGGATTTTCATTCGTGCCATCCAAAGAGTATAATTTATCCCATAAAAATGTGGAGCTTCCTTCTTGTAAGACATCCTGGATCTTCCTCAAGTTGTTAGGCCTTCTTCAGAGGAACCTTGCTCTAATACCAATTGTTGAACTGCACTAGACAACTGAGAGGGGGGGTGAATCAGTTGTCCTAAAAATTTTAACCAAATATGATCATCAACTTATTAATTACTTATATTCAGATACAACCATGAAAGCATCAAATGAGAAGCTCAACACAAAATCATAAAAAACATAGGAGACACCATATTTTTATGTAGAAAACCCTAAAAGGGAAAAACCATGGTGGGTGTTAGCCCACGGAAATATATAAGTTATATCAATATCAAAAAAATAGAGGCTCACTACCTACAGGGCTCACTACCCAACTTGTCCACTACAAAGAAAGGCTCACTGCCTATGGATGGCTCATTGCCAAAGGGTGGCTCACTGCTAAAAGGTTGAACTGAGATAACAACATCTACTCCATGCCAAGGTTCAGTTCCATTGAAGCACAAAAACACCTCTACTCTGCTCTGCTACCTTACTTCACTGTATCTTTGCATCTTCACACTTGGATATTTTTTAATGACTCAATTACAGGTATTTATACAATACATAAACCTTGGAATGATCATCAAGGTCGGCATTACAATCATCAACTGTTGGAACAATCTCCAAGGTTGGCATTACAAACATACATAAAATAGGTCTTGACCTAATACAAAATTATGCTAAGGAAATGTAGTAAAGATGTATACGGATAACACCATGCCTTAGCTAGGACTCAAACATGATCTTCCACACCACAACACGCTTCTATAATCTTCAAGAGACCTCTGCAATCATTAGAATTAACCAAGTCAGCTAAGATTGATTACACGCTACGTTATCTAGGAATAATCTTCAAACACAATCTCAATTCCTTAATGTGGACCAATGTAAAGGTAGGAACATGGTCAAGAGGCATCCATAGGCATGTTGTAATCACCAGGAGTGAGTGCACAAAATCTAACCACTTTATCCATGAGATTCTTCACACTAGAGCACATGAACTTCACTATCTTCAACTATCATAAAAGAAAGATAGCTTGCGGACCACAAAATCATGAACCATTGTAGTTGCAGGCACTTACTATCATCCTAGACTTCCCTCTAGAACCACAGAGAAAAATACTTCAACGCGGAGGAATGCAGAGCAAAGTACTTTCTCCTTGTCACTAGTGAATAATCAGAAAAAGGAGGTTTTACTCTGGTGAATGTAACTCACTCAATTCTTCACACTGGAGGCTCAAACTTAGGATTTAGCATCTTTAGACATGCCTCTAAATAACTTCCAAACCACAGACCAAGATCTTCAATATACAAGAAATGTGGAACAATCTTCTGGACTTTTCTTCAGTAAGCAACACACTATCTTCACTATACTTCACTATTTCCTTTCTGATTCTTCTGGAGGTGCTAATTTTCTCAATGTCCTCAACATATAAGGCTTCTAATTAATCAAAAGATAAGAATATAGTTGACACCAATGACAACATAGATATGTTGATATCAATGACAACACAGATATGTTGACATCAATGACAACACCGATTAGGCACATACTTGCAATAGGATATGCCAATCATGGCCAACATCATTGACAATCTTCTTTAGGATTTTCAAGAAGGTTTTATTTGATGCCTCCACCTGGCCATTTCCTTGGGGGTAATATAGGGTGGAAAAGCGGTGTTGGCTGTGGAATTTGTCACATAGTTCTTTGACATCCTGGTTCTTAAATGGTCTTCCATTATCAGTGATAATGGATACAGGGATGCCATATGGCAAATGATGTAATTCAGGATGAATGAGGTGATTTGTTTGCCTATGACATTGGCCAGGGGTACGGCTTTGATCCACTTCGTAAAGTACTCAGTGGTAGTGATTATGAATTTATGGCCGCTAGATGATGGAGGGTGTATCTTACCCACTAAGTTGAGTCCCCATTGACAGAAAGGCCAAGGAGTCATTAACGGCTGCAGTTCCTATGCTGGTGCATGTATCAAGTTCCCATAGATTTGGCATTTCTTGTACCTTTTCACAAAATGATAGGAGTCCCTTTCCATAGTTGGCCAGTAGCATCCCATACGTATGAGTTTCTTAGCCAAAGTAGGATCACTAGAGCGGGTTCCGCATATACCTTCATGAACTTCTTCTAGGGTGGTTTGATATTCCTCACTGTCGACACACCTAAGGAGAGTACCATCTAGTCCTCGTTGATATAGGGTGTTAGTGATTATGGTATAACGGGAGACTTGGTGGATGTTCTTTTTTGGTTATTAGATAGATCAGGTGGTAGGGTGTTCTCTTTCAGATAGGTATATACTTTTCCATATAAGGGAGAATCAGGTCCTATGATATGGCATATGATGTTGGTTTCAGTGGTGTCGTATGCAGGATGGGATAGAGGAATAAGAATAAAATAAATATTAAAATATTTATTTAATTCCACCCGAGCCATTTTTAGGTGTATACAATACCAAATAACAAAGAGGCTCACCGCCCAAAATACTCACTGCAAAATGGCTCACTGCTAAGGTGTGGCTCACTGACAAGGGGTGGCTCACTGCCAGAATGGGTGGCTCACTACCATGAACTGATATAGTAGCATCTACAACATGCCTGAGTTCAGTTTCATTGAAGCATAATATATCTCTTCTGCTCTACCTTTACAACACACACACACACACTTTATCTTCCCATCTTTGCTCACACTCTCACATCACTCATGGCTTCATTACATATATTTATAGCAATCATCAACCTTGGAACATTCATCAAGGTCGGCAATACAATCTACAACCATTGGAACTATCTCCAAGGTCGACATACATACATATTTCAAATTAGGTTTCGACCTAAACAAACTTGCATAGAAAATAAATGAAGGAAGATCACTTCACACCTTATCTTTGACCCAAACACATCCTTACACACTTCAATATACTTCCACAATCCATGAATCACCTCCGCAACAAGTGTAAATAACCGAGTCAGCCAGAACTAGTAAAAACATCAAGAATACTTAAATAGATGCTTCCAAGAACTTCATTATAGCTTGTGGATCAAGCACATGCCTTCAATACATTCTGGAAACATCCTCAACCAATATAGAATCACCTAGGAGCTGACAAATCCAACTACAACAAATCTCACTTGAGGACAAAAAATATCACTTGAGATAGATTACAGACTGCTCACAACAAACACTGTCTAACTTTGCTAATCAATAACTTGTTTTCCAAAGCACCAAATCACAAATCCTTTGGAATGAAGATAGCTACAAACTTTATAAACTTAATTCCAAAACTGCAAGACCAAAATCCAAATTGTAGAGAAATCTAGAGAAAAATACTTTCTGCCTATCACACTGCAAACATTGCCAGGCATAGTCATCAAACTAGTGAATATAATTTTTTTTGCACAACGATCCGGACCACCAAATTCTAGATTTAGCATCTTCAAACACTTCTCTAAATCATATCCAAACCTCATACTCCTATCTTCAATATAGAGGAAATACGGAGAAAAAACTTAGACAGTATCCTTAACATGACAACTCAATCACTCAACAAACAACAATATCAGAAGACACAGTTGGCACCAATGACAACACCACTTAGGACATACTTGCAACACGGTCAACAATCTAAAGTTGACATTGTTGTTACTAAGGTATCTTAGAAGGCTTGTCACATCCCTTTCATCATAGTTGATCAGATGAAGAGGACTAACCTAAATGTCACCATGTGGGATGCCTTGTTAATTCCATCACAAAGAGATTTTCTACAAGAGGCCTTGAAGAGCTTGATTCAACCTGCCCAAGAGAAAGTAAAAGAAAAAGCATCTGCCCCAGTAAACCTGTGCCAACCAAAAGAGGAGGAAAGCACAAGAAAAATTAGTAAGCCCCCTCCTTTCTATGTTTCCCTCATCATTGGTGACAAATTATTGCATAATTACATGATTGATTCCGGGGCAGGTAGTTCTATTATGCCTAAAAATATAGTTGATCAGTTAGGCATTGAATATGAACCTATGAATAAGGGGGTAGTACAACTAGATAGTACTAATGTTAAGATAGTAGGTGTTGTTAAAGATTTGAAGCTTACCCTACATGCATGCCCTGGCTGCTCTGTTTTACAAGATATTTTAGTCATCAACCTCCCTGCATACTTTGGCATATGTTTGTCTAGAGGTTTCACCGCCAAAATAGGTGGATACCTATCCTCTGATTGGTCTCATATGTTGTTTAGGATGAGGTATGGTACTAAGGTGACCATCCAGGCTGAGCCTATTGCCAAAGATTACATAGAGCCTTATTCCCCTAACCCTATCAACATGAACTGCACAATCCATGATTCAGAGGAAGATGCCAACAACATGCATGAGACTACCACACCTATGGAAGAGATTGCAAATATACTGCTTCATGAATGGGAAAATTATTTTTAATTTGATACCCTAGATCATGTAGATGAAACAGGGTCAGGTACATACTATATCCATGATGAAGATGCCATCATCCCTAATCTTATGAAGTCAAAGGGGGAATCAAGTGAGATTTGGTAGATGTATTTTGATGGCTCCAAAAGAAAAAATGGAGCAAGTGCTAGTGTTGTGCTGATTTCACCCCAAACAGAGAGTTATTTCTCTACTTTCATATTTTAGTTCAGCTGCACCAGCAATGTGGTCGAATACGAAGCCTTGATTCAAGGCATGCAACTGACACATATGGGGAATGAAAATTTTACAAGTATTTGGTGATAGTGAGTTGGTTTCCACCAAATCAGAACTCAATGTGCTTCAAGGAATGACTTGCTGAAGTCATATAAAAATAGATTTTGGGATCTAATTGAAGACTTTGTTGCCTTCAATATCTAGGCAGTGCCTAGAGAAAGAAACAAAGATGTTGATACACTGGCTACAATTGGTGCCTAGTTTGACATTCCCATGAATGTCAAACAAAACTCATATCAACATGTGAAAGTGGTTGTGCATCTTGTTGTACTTGATAATACATTCATTTGGCAAGTATTTGAAAATGATTAGTAGATTGTCAATTTCTTGCAAGAGGAGGTAAATTTTGCTGCTAGTAATCAGTCAAAGTTGCAGGAGCGATATGGTGACTAGGTGATCCAGCTGAAGACAAACAAACTGCCCAAGAGATTGATCGCTTGGAGAACATATTTGGTGCTAATGATCAATCCAAAAAGGAGAAAATAAACATTACAGCTAAGAAAGAAGACTATGAAGAGGTGGAGATTGCACATGGAAGATTTCTAAAGCATGGCAAGGTATGTGATTAAGTTGAATGACAAGGTTTTGTTGAGCTTTGTAATGAGTTTGATGATTTAATTACTTGGGATTATAGGGATCTGAAATGTTTTGATCCTAGCTTAATTCAACCTAATATTGATTTAGATCCCAATGCAAAACCTATCTGCCAAAAACAAAGGCTAGTCAATCCCAAAATTGAGCCATTGATGAGGAAAGAGCTCTCCAAGCTCATAGAAGTCAAAATTGTCTATCCAATTAAACATTCCTCTTAGGTGGCTAGCCTAGTTCCAGTTAGGAAAAAGAATGGGGAAATAAGATTATGTGTGGACTTTAGAGACCTAAACAAGGCCTCCCTTAAATACCACTACTCGCTTCCTTCGATGGAACAGATCTTACAAATAGTGGTAGGAGTTGAAAGGTTTTCACTCCTAGATGGCTACTTAGGGTATAATCAGATTCTTGTAAAAGAATCAGACTAGTATAAAATGGCCTTTACCACCAAATGGGGTACCTTGGCTTACCAAAAGATGCCCTTTGAGTTGACTAATGTAGAGGTAACCTTCCAAAGATCAATGGATATGGCCTTCAATGGCCCAATCAATGATATTATTTTAGTATATCTTGATGATCTGACTGTGTATTCTAAGCATGAAGCTAACCATTTAGGTCATTTGAGAAAAGTCTTTAAGAGATGTAGAGAATATGGAATATCATCGAATCCAAAGAAGTGTGTATTCGCTGTCCCAAAAGGTAAACTATTCGGACATGTAGTTTCAAAAGAAGGGATTGCCATTGACCCTAAAATAACAAGTGCCATTCTATCCCTTCCCCTTCCCAGTCACAAGAAAATCCTGCAAAGCTTCTTGGGGAAGATCAATTTTGTGAGGAGGTTAATACCTAATTTTTCTTCAGTAACAAAACCTCCCACCTCCATGCTAAAGAAAAATGTTGCTTTCACATGGTCAAAAGAAGGCAAGGATAGTTTTGAAGCTATCAAATAGGCCATTGCATAGGCTCCTACACTGGTAAACCCTAACTATGAAAATGATTTTATCCTTTATGCTTTTGGAGGCAAGAAGGGTATATCATCAGTCCTAAATCAACAAAATGAAGAAAAATTAGAGCAGTCAATTGCTTTCTTCAGCCAATCCCTCAAGGAATATGAGCTTAGGCATGATTTTATTGAGAAACAAATATTTTTTGTGGTGAAAACACTCAAAAAGTTTAGTACATGCTTTCAAACAACAAGATACAATTAATGGTGAACCATCCTAGTGTGAAAGAGTTTCTTTTGAGCAAAGATGTCAATGAGAAGAGAGTTGGATGGATCACAAAGGTCATGGAATATGAAGTTGACATCAACATCACAAGGTTGGTAAGAGGTAAGGGACTCTGTGAATAGATGGCAGCAGACATTGGAGCTGGAAATGACATAGTGTATGCCCTTGAACTATTCTAGCCAACTAATTTTCACTCTCCAAATGACTGGTATCATGACATGCCCACCTTTCTACAGTTTGGTAAATACCCAAATGGATTGGATCAAGCGAAAATGAGGTATTTCAGACTTCAATCCATCCCCTACATTCTTGTTAATGGTGTCCTATTTAGGAAAGACATTAGTGGAGTTCTTTTATAATGCATAGAGCATAATCAAACTAGTAAGATATTGAGAGAGCTCTATAATGGCTCTGCAGGTGGCCATTTTTCACCTAGAACAACTGCTATAAAAATTATGAGGGTTGGTTATTATTGGACCAACTTGTTCAGAGATGCCATAGATGGGTAAGGAGTTGTAGGGGATGTGCTTTATTTGCAGGAAAATAGAGGTTGGCAACTCTTCCTCTCCATCCCATCCAGACTGATCAACTATTTGTCCAATGGGGTTTAGACTTCAATGGAATGATCAATCCACCATCTAATGTTGGCCATAAGTGGATTTTAGCAGCCACTAATTATTTCACAAGGTGGACAAAGGTAATTTCTTTGAGGGATGCTACAAAGGCCTCCATTCTAGATTTCCTTAAAAGTATAGTTACAAGATTTAGTGTCCCACTCACTATCATTTTTGATATTGCTAATGCCTTTGTAGGAACAAAAATTAGTGAATGGGAACTTAACTATGGAATTTACTTGAAGACATCTTCCAACTACTACCCTCAATGGAATGGCCTATCTGAGTCTACCAACAAGAACCTAATCAGAATCATCAAGAGAACAATTGAAGACAACTAGAGGACTTGGAATTCCAAGTTGAGAACAACTCTCTAGGCTGAAAGAATCACTCCCAAGAGGGCCATTGGCAATTCACCATTCATGCTAGTTTATCGAAAGGAAGAAAGGCTTCTACTGTCACTAGAGTTTTCTTCCCTTGAGCTGGGACAATAGTTGGAACTATTGGAAAATGATGCTATGATAGTAAGACTCACTGAACTAATGGAGCTAGAAGGAAAAGGATACTGCCATGAAGA
Organism: Cunninghamia lanceolata; assembly: GCA_027924645.1. Classification (NCBI taxonomy): domain Eukaryota; kingdom Viridiplantae; phylum Streptophyta; class Pinopsida; order Cupressales; family Cupressaceae; genus Cunninghamia; species Cunninghamia lanceolata. Next base: position 23,798,692 of record BSBN01000213.1, on the reverse strand, counting down.
CTCTCAAAGCCCACCAAGATCAAGTCAAGAGGACCTTTGATAGAAAATCAGTTGATAGAGTCTTCCAAGAGGGAGATTTAGTGCTGAAATGGGATGAGGATAGAGCTAAGACTGGGAGGCATTCCATGTTTGATGCCTTATGGAGCGGCCCATATATTATCACCAGTTGCAAGCAAGCTAATGCCTTTCAACTCTCCAAGCTAACTAGTGAATAATTTCCAATCCCATTGAATGGGATTCATCTCAAACCATACTTCTGAGTTTAGTTTTGGGATTCTTGTAAATAATTAGAATAGGCCTTGTTTCTATTTTAGTTTTCCTCTTCAATAAGTGCTCTTGCATAGGCAACATCCTCATTAGGAGCTTGTTTGCCTTGTTGTTTTGTTTCATTTTTCTTTCCAGAGGCATGTTTAGTTTGTGTTGGTTTGGCCTATCTTAGCTTCATGAATGTTACGGCAGCCTCTTTTTGACTCTATGCCAAATGGATTGATAAGGCCATTGGATCTTAGTGTTTAGCAAGAAAACACTCCTGCATAGTCACCAAAATGTTGTCCTATTTTGGCCTAGGCCAAAATATCCCAAAGATCCCCTTATTTTGCCTTCCTTCCATTAGAAATATCTGATCTGAGATACCTTAAATGGAAGGAATTTTCTACCCAAAATTCCTAAAGTCTTCTAAGTGTTTTCCTTACTCCATTTTGCATTGTCGGCAAACTTGAAGGTTCATGAACTTGTCATTTGCCGACTGGCTGGTTCACTGACAACCTAGTTAACTGACACAAAAAAACCCTGACAAAGGCAAACAAAAGAAAAAAAGGTTGACAAAGAAATGGTTCGTGAACTTGATGGTTCATTGATCGATGAGTTCACCAATAAGAAAGAAAAAAGTGAAGGAAAGGGAATGATAGACAAGTCATGATAGATAAAGTGGTTCATTAAATGGTAAATTCACCGAAAAAGGTAAGATAAAGCAAAGAAGTAAGAAACAAGAAGAAAGGGGGAAATCAGTGGATCGGCGAAATCACAAACTCACTGATCAGCTCATGATTTCTTAAGTTCACTGATAGGGAGATTTGCCAACAAAGAAGCTTGAAGGCAAAAGGAGAAGGTTCATGCAATGGCAAATTGACCAATAGTGAAGGCCAACAGTGAAAGGGAAATCTAAGGGGTGCCAATGCACAAAAATGAAAATCAAAATGTGGAAAGGCACCAAAAGTGAAATTAAAAGACAAATACTTTTAAAGTGTTGTAAAATCTTCTGAGGGATGTAATTTCCTGAAATCATGCCATTGTTGCAAGATGAAGAGGTACCCAACAATTAATGTTGTAGGCCAAAGTCAAATACAGGGGGTTGACATAATGAAAATTTTCAATGAACCAATACAAAGGAGGGAAAAAATGGATTGTCGGTGCCAGAAAATGATTTCAGACCTTCCCTCATTAAAGCATCAAGTACCCATGCATGTGGGCAACCTTCCTCTACAAATTTTGTAGACATGTCAGGGCATGGCTGTCGTCCCAATTTGTAGATTTTCTGATAGGGCCATGGGCTGAATTCAATGCAACATGGGCAAAATAGTTGACTAAGTTGCATCACATGGAGCTAAACAACAATAGAAAAGCTATATATACATGTTTAAAAGATGTATTCTAGTTAGTTGTTTTCCTTGATCACTACATAGGTAGAAGATTGTTGCAGCAGAAAACCTTGTGACATCTCACAGAACTGTATGGATTTGATGCATTGTGCTTGATTATGAGCCTTTGATGTCGCCATTTTCAATTCACCTATGAAGGGGAGTTCTCATTTTGTGTTTATATCCTGGTGTAATATGTATTTCTTCTTTTGTAATGGCTTCCTACCCTTCATGATCAATATAAACTGATATTTTGCCTCTCTCTAAAGCTTTGCATTATGTTTATTTGACAGATGTAAACTGTGTATTGTTGGTAAAATGATCCCTTTCATAGTTTATTTTTTTGCCCAAACCTCTGTGATGTCTTCTAAGTTTGTGTGAGTTTGTCTCAATTTTGAGATCATTGTTGTGTTAATTCAGATCCAACTGAACACCCCAAACCTTGGTGCATCACCATTTCCTTTTTTTTTGTATTCCTCCTTCCCCTTTCCTTGGTGATAAGTAGTATGGGTTTAAATATTTTATTTTAAGCTTAAGTTCAGATTGAGGAACCAGCCTTCTCTGGAGGTATGATCTCATCTACAAGGTCCCACACCTTGAGAGCAATCCCATTGTGTCAATGGAATGCTTGAACAAGCTTCAAGTAGGGTGCAATTCCAGGTGATAACACCTACAAAACAAAAAAATCAACAAGTAGCATCATATATGCATTTAAAACAAGAGTATTATGTCTATAACCAAAAGAAAAATAAAAGATAGAGAATAGGTGTGAGAGATATTTCACTCATGATGGAACAATGATATCACCTAGGGAAGCAAACTGACAAATACCAACTTTGTATCATCTGCCTCACAAGCCACCATGGAGGCTCCACAATCTACCTCATCAAATCCACAAATGCCAACCTCACCACAAAACCCTAGGAGGTCAGGGAGAAGTGCATCTATGGAAGCCAGTGCACAAGTTGCACCACAATCGACATCTTCCACAAAGACAATATCTACAGGAAGAAGAGTTGCATCAGAAACATTGGTAAAATTAGGTGCAGACAAGTAAAAGGCACCTAGGAAAAAACAACAAGCTAAGAGAAAGAAAAACCAATCTCCAGTGAAGGAGATAGAAGAGGAAGAAGGGGAAGAAGAAGAAGTATCTAAACTATAAAGGAAAAAGAAACAAAAAGAAATAGAACAATAGATTCCACAAGAACCTCTCATCCTGGATGCAATATGGGAATGTGATAGAATGCGATTGGCTACTTCAAGAAACAATAGAGTTATACAATGATGTATCTGTTGAGAATAAGAAAATAATTGAAAGGGCCATAATAAAGTTTATGATAAAATCAAATAAAATAATGGATGAGATTTTGGGACAACTACCGAAGAGCCTAGAAGAAGCCTTGAGGCAAAGAAGGGAAAAAGATCTAAAATTAGATGAAGATCTAAGACAATAGGCTATTGATGGAGTTGGTACCTCCATTTCTATAGAGGAGAAGGACAAACTAGCCCAATTATAGGCTAAGCAGCTCAGATCAAAACAAAGGGTCGATACCCTTATGAACATGGAGCAGGTTGATAGGGACAAGATCCAACTAGAAATAAAGTAGATAACTAAGAAAATATATGATACTATAAAGGAGGCAGAGAAATATGCGGCACAACACGAGACAAATCCTCTAGAAAATGAAGAACAAAGGGTATCCCCTCTGCATAACACAAATACAAATCAAGAAGATCAATAACTTGATGAAGAGACTCTGGATACAAGGGATAATCAATAGGATACTCAAGATGCATCCTCCTCTACTTCCCCTATTCAATCCATTAAGAATTTTTTGGTGCAACAAAAACAAATACAACCTATGGTGACACCACAACCACTACAATTGCTAGTGATAGGAGGGCAAGTCAACTTGTCAGGTATATCACCCATTCAAAAATTACTTGGTGAGATCTTCCACTCCATAGCCAGGGAAGCAATTTTACAACAACACATAGAGGGTAGTGAAATACTACTAGAGGTTGTAAATATAATTCAAAATGAGATACCAGAGGCTCAGAGGGATACAACCCTACAGCCAACATGTAACAACTAAAAAAACTAATGCAAAGCTTCAAAGCACACTCTCAATACTTGGAGAATAAGGTAGAAGAAAGAATAATTGAGTAAATAAACAAGAAAAGGCTAGCTGATGCATCGAACAAATGTGCCAAGGCACACAATAAACTAGAAGCCTAAATAAAGAGCATCCAACGAGACATGGAGGAAGCAAAGTTATTATACCAATTTTTTTTACAGTGGCCTACTACCACTAACAATATAAAAGATCAGATAGATGCATTGGAGACACAAATAATACAAGTAGCTAGTACTTATGATCTGGTACAAGATACAAATGGGGTCATAAGGGCACAAGTAGAAACATTGCTCTCCCAACTCCAACAATTCTAGGATCAAAGGGAACAAATCAAAGAACATATCAAACAACTAAGAGAAGTGGTAAGACTAAGGCTAGCATCCCTAACTGAAGTGTTTAGTAAGGCCAAACAGATTGCACAAAAGATACAGGTACCGACTACATTGGGAGATGCAAAGGATACATATATTCAATTGGATAGCCAGATTCAAAATTTGACATCATCAAAGAAATAGTGGGACACAAATTTGGCCTAGCTTAGAGTGATATACAAAACCATCCTACCTTCAAATTGAACAGAACATGTCTTGAGGACTATTGATAATTGAGAGGGGGGTGAATCAGTTATCCTAATTATTTCTTCTTTTTGAACTTTCTTATTAATCAATGCAGCATTAATTCAAACAAGCAAACATAACCATGAAAGGAGATACACATGACACAATATTTTTGATGTGGAAACCCTGTTAAGGGAGAAAACCAACAGGTGATTAACCCAAAGATTATTCTCTATTAGAAGAATAAGGAATTACAAAAGTGGCACTTGCCAATTAGGGCTCACTGCCTGAGCACACTGCTCACAAGAGGCACACTACCTACAAGAGACTCACTATCTACAAAGAGAATGTTTTATAATACTTGAACTAATTAGGAGCATCCACAAATGCTGGAGTTCAGTTCCGGTTAGGCTCAGTATACTGATCTGCTACACTTCATCTTTCCTCTTCTCTTTTGCTGCTTTCCTTTCACATATCGGATCTTCCTTACTGCTTCTATTCTGTACTTCTACTTTTATTTGCACATCCTTGACAACAACAACTCCCCTCACAACTAAATCCATTGTGTATATATATCTGCACAAGTAATTTCATCACCTTTCTAGTCGGCACCTGGAATAGTCAATCTTTTCACTAATTCTGATCTGTCGGCTGAATCCTTGCACATCAAGTAATGCGGATCAAGTATATGCTTGTATAAATCATTACTCATGTCAGCCAAACATTATTCATGCCTTCATAACCTTTACAACAATCAGTAATACATCTGGAAAGTAGTCTGATGTTCCGTCAGTCAGATCTTCCTCTATTCACACTGTCACTCAGGAATCCGGTACTTAACTATTCATATCTTTTTCCTCATCTATCACCGGAGGCTAGATCCTTGGAATATACCACTAAAGGTAGTCCTCTTGACTTCCCCAAATCTGTACTTCACCAAGATACTTCCTCTAAGAGATCTGGACCTATCTGTCAGACCTTGCCACATGCTCTGTTCTTGTTTACCAGACCACAACATTCTTCACTCTGACTTCCGGTAGAGACACACCATGTCCTAAGGATGTGTGGGATGAACTTTGTTGCCATCAATGACAACAATCATGAATCCATATAGTGTCTCTTGCCAACAATCTCCTCCTTTGGCATTGATGGCAACACTTAATGAAAAATGACTAAGTGTTTACACTATGCTCCCCCTTGGCTGACGCTCTGTCTTTATATACATTTTCCGGAGCTCCCCCTTAGTTGGATTCCTCATTTTTCACTGCTCCTCACTCCCCCTTTGACATCAATGGCAAAGGGTAGGGTCCGCATACCAAAATTTTCAAAAATTTAACTATATTTAGCCGCATAAGTATATATATACAAGTTGTACTTACATATGCTTAAGTATGTCTGCAAAAGTGTTCTTCAACTGTACAGCTTCTGTCGCCCAACTCTACTTCATCCTGTCCAAAATTGAGATATGCCCACTCAACAGGAATGCAAATGCATCTGCCCTTTTTATATCTACTGGATCATTGGTCTGGGCTGAATTTTGGGCTTCTTCTATGGCCTCATGTATGGCCTCTAGCTTAGGGACAATTAACCCCCTGAGCTCACTCAACCTGCTTATTCTATTTTTTCTTTCCTTCTCCAATTTCTTGATTTCACTCAAGACTACGATAGTCTGACATTCTTGATTTGTTATAGAGGAAGAAAGAGGATCAAAATTCTTTGATAGGTTTGATAGTTTATCTTCCTGTTCTTTTATTTTCTTCTCAATGTCCAGTGTTACTTTAGACCATGATAAACAAAATTTATACATTTCTCCTCCATCTTTAAGAGTATTTTCTAGGCTCTTTATTCCAATATTTATGTTTCTTCTATCATTAATAATCAAACCCTATACCTCAAAGAATATTTTATCCAAAAACTCCTTCTGGACCTTTTCTTCAGCTGATTTTTCTAGAGAATCAAAATGTGTACTAACACTGCTGACTAAGGTTTTGAGATTACCGGAAGAGGAGGCTGTGGGATCCTTTTAAAAAGATGGCATGATCTTTTCTAGCACTCCGGATGCTACCTCCATAAGCTCATAGTCTTCCATGTGAGATTTCAGTAGTTTCTCTTTGACTTTCTCATTTGCAAATGAGGCTATTTTCATTGTTTGCACTGGTGACAAAGAGTCAAAATCTAATGGTCCTTTTGGTAGGTCCGGTTCATCAATTTCTATAGTGGCTTTTGTTAAGAATTCTTGAACAGTTTGTGCAATGTCTCTTGCTGGAGACAAATGTTTCTTCTCTTCTGCAACCTTGGAGCTGTCATTTGGAGTTTTCTCTCCTCCTACATTCTCACCACTAGCAGTTGTGGTCTTTTTTGTTGAGGTCTTCACACTGTCATCTTCTTTTTCTTTTACCTCTGCTTCTTTCTCCTGTGATTTTTCTTCTCCTTTAGATCCGGAGACTGTAGGGGAAACTGGAGGAGAAATGTTAGTCTGTTCGGGGCCCACCTCTTCTGACATTTTCTCAGGAGTTTCTTCTACAACATTTTCGGTGGAGGGGTTAGTACCCAAGTCCTCTATGATAGGAAGATTAAATCTTTTGAAGGTTTTTCAGAGAATCTCTTTAGTGTCCTTGGCTACCTTGTCGGTCTCACCAAGCATAAGCTGATTCATCCTTGCTTTGCTCCTGAATTCATCCTTGCAGTCTTTGAATACCATGTTCATTATCTTGGGATCAATTGAAGGATATAGCTGAATAGCTATCTATTCCCGGATCTCAAGGTCTTTTTCCATGGCATTGGTCTTTCTCATTTCCAACTCATTTTCTAGACTCTTAGGAATTAGAGAGATAATTTCAATAAAGGCTTTATTGTAAATGTTCAAAAACTTAACTATGGCTTCCTCCAGAATCTTTTTATCTGCTTCATTATAATCATCATAGAATTTTGTTAAGGATTGTAGGTTGCCATCCATAGTGATTGCTTTTACTACATCATCTAAGGAGAGAGTGGGTTTTTCAACAAATTCCTCTTCCTTCTCTTCTTCTCCTTGACCGGTGGAGTGTTTACCGGATGATTTCTTCTTCTTCTTTAGTTTCCTGATCTCTTCATCTGATTCGATTTCCTCTTCATCCCTTTGACTTGCATAAGCCCTTGTGGCTTTTGTCTTTGACCTTTTCTCTCCTTTACTGGATGCCTAAACCTCTAGTTTTGATGTTTTAGAGATTTTGGCTGTGACAAGTGCCAGTTTCTTTGATGATCTGGTTCGGGTGGAAGTTTCTATTGGAGCACTTTTCTTGCTTCCCTTTTCTACCTCTTTCTTCTCTTCCTCAACTTTTTGTCTCTTTTCCCGGTTGGCATCAAGTGCCTCCTTTGAGATGCCAAGGCCTTGGGCAATATGTTCTACTTCTTTTCTCACCTTTCTTTTCTTCTCTAAGTTCCACATGAATTTTTACACTTAGCTCCTCAAAGGTTCCAAACCTCTCTGCCTTTAGATCTTTAGGCTGACTTAGCATGTGTTGAACATGCAACTCTACAATCTGTTCATCAACTTCATACCCCATGGGCATGATCTAGACTGTCCTTGGTTTTACTACCTCCATTAGGCACTGATCAGTTTCTACCATAAAACAGACTGTCTTTGTATTTCTCAACAAGAGACTGGGGAATCCATTTTCTTGCTTGCATCATGTTCTGAAAGTTCTTGAAGTATCCCCACAGCGCTGTATTTTTTGCATTGTTATCACCAAGTCCATGTAAATAATCTCTGATTTGGATGGCTATTGGCCTATCACTCTCCCATACCCAACCACTAGATCCGGGAAGCTCATTCATGAAGTAGAAGAACAAGCACAGAATTAATCCACCATACTTGAATGAATTCTTTTTGTCTTTCTTGATTTTCTATAGATTCTCCAAGAGTTGGTTCAAGAGGAGCTGACAAAGATCATAGTCTGCATCCTTTCTTAGCATTTCATAAGCAGTATAGATGGCAGTTCCAGGTACAGAATTTTCTTTGCTAGAATGATATATCTTATATCCAATGATCATAGAAGCAAACTTGACATCCGGATCAGTGATGTCATCTACTGTCATTGCTCTTTTGTCAAACTTAGATCTGGTAGCCTCACTCACAGTTTGGTTCTTTACAGATTTAAGAACAGGAATCCCACTGGATGAGTGTAGTTTGGTAACTGCCCTGATGGCATCTTTAGTGATCTTGAATGGTCCATTTAACCACATGAAATTGTCATGTATTCTGCTCAAAATGTACCTAACCCATTCATCCTCCATAAAACAGGGGAAATGTATGTATTGTGCAAAGTGCTTGTTCTAGAGGCCCTTGTATTGGGGTTTGAGCTCAAATGAATTATCTAATAGTTGTTTGTGATAGATATCTCTTAGTTTGAATTCCCCAAACTCTTCAACATTTGCATGTATATAAACCCTAATATCTTCGGTGTGCAAAACACCATGCAAAACACTAGAAAATGCACCTAGGGGGTCTACCTCCAAGGATTTGTATGGATGTTTCTTAAATGTAGGGTGAGGTCTATCAGAAATCTTTACAATAATCAAAGTACCCATTATCAAGAGATTTGTAGTGAGATATTTGAAAACGGAAAATACCTTTTGCACCTTTCGATTTCACAAAGTTGGTTGGGTTGATCTCTGGAAGTAATGACTTCTGCAAGTGATCTTCGATGAACTTGAGGAATTTTGTTACAGAGCTCCACTTCTCGTTTCTTCTTGAGTGCAGAATGAACAAGTGATTAATGAAAAACCCTTATATTGCTCTGCAAGCCCTAATATCAGATTGCAATAAATGCTCGATCTACATTATTTCAGTTTGCCTTATTCGGGTGATTTGAAGAACTGGATCAACCTTGATCTTCAAACATATTGCGGATCTTCCAAATCTTAACCACAGTTTATTTGAATATATCCCTTATGACTCCTTAAATCTGCAACTCTTCTTGTGCCAGTTCTGGCACCAATTGACTGGCTGGGGGAACGAGGTTTTCTTTGTGTCTTCCCCTAAGCCAGAGCTCACTTTTTAATTTCTAGAAGGAATATCAGCACCAGAGTCTGGTATGGATCCAACCTCTACATTCTCAGTACTTTTCTTCACCCAAATCTTGCTCATCTCACTTTTAGCTTCATCCGCATTCATCTTTTGTTTACCCTTATCTTGATTCTGATTATGATATACCAGACCTCTTTTGTCCTAATTCTTGCTTCCACAGACTTTTGCACTATGACCGGACCTATTACAGATTTGGCAGACAACATTTCTTTGCATATTTGACTGATATCCTCTTGATCTGCACTGATTAGCCATATGACCTACTCTATTGCATGCAAAGCATCTACCATTGAATGATTTGTTCATTTGCATATTTCTGCATTCATGAGACTTGTGACCATACCTTTTGTAGTTAAAACACTGTCCGGAGAAGGATGAATTAGTCTGATTCATTCTCTTTCTGCACTGATTAGCTTTGTGACCAAAGTGATTGCAGCTGTGGCAGTATCCATTGAAGGATGGATATCTTTGAGCATTGGGCTCTCTTACCAGAGGTCTTCTAGGCCTGTTCCTTGGATTTTCTAGTCCAAAATTCTGCTGACCTGATCCAGAGCTTTCTCCTTTCTCATATCCCAAACCACACTTGTCATCTGCCCTCTTCTGACTTCCAAGAAGAACTTCAAGTTGAGCAGAACTTATCTTGAATTTCTCTTTATATTCATTTGCTGTTTGAAGATCCCTTTTGAGAGAGATAATTTGATCCTCAAGTTTTTCTTCATTTTCTTTGGCATCTTCAAGATCAGATTCAAGATGTTTGATAATTCTATCCATCTAGTGGCAATCTTCTGATTTCTCCTTGAGAGATTGTCTTAGATTGTCTTTAGTTTTTCTTTTCTCTTCAATCTCTTGGGTAAACTTTATAACTCCTAATTCCATTTCGTGTCTTACCATAATGACTTCTTTTGATAACTTTTCACATAACTTGGTTTTCTCAGTCAGCTCTTTATTTGCATTATTTGCTTCACTTTGTCTTGCCAATTGCTGAAGTAGTTCCTTTCTCTTTTTCATAGAGAGACTTAATTTGTCTTTTAGTTCTCTCGTGAAATCATCAGCCTGTTTGAGTCTTTCCTTTAATTCATTGACTTCAGAGTTTGACTGTTCAAGATCCTCAAGGGCAATCTTGAGTTGCTCCTTTAAACCATATGCATCCATTTGGATTCCCAAATCTTCCTCGAGCTATTAGACTCTGTTAGGAGGAACTTAGCTCTGATACCAATTGTTGATAACTGAGAGGGGGGGTGAATCAGTTATCCTAATTATTTCTTCTTTTTGAACTTTCTTATTAATCAATGCAGCATTAATTCAAACAAGCAAACATAACCATGAAAGGAGATACACATGACACAATATTTTTGATGTGGAAACCCTATTAAGGGAGAAAACCACTAGGTGATTAACCCAAAGATTATTCTCTGTTAGAAGAATAAGGAATTACAAAAGTGGCACTTGCCAATTAGGGCTCACTGCCCGAGCACACTGCTCACAAGAGGCACACTGCCTACAAGAGACTCACTATCTACAAAGAGAATGTTTTATAATACTTGAACTGATTAGGAGCATCCACAAATGCTGGAGTTTAGTTCCGGTTAGGCTCAGTATACTGATCTACTGCACTTCATCTTTCCTCTTCTCTTTTGCTGCTTTCCTTTCACATACCGGATCTTCCTTACTGCTTATGTTTTGTACTTCTACTTTTATTTGTACATCCTTGACAACAACAACTCCCCTCACAACTAAATCCATTGTGTATATATATCCGCACAAGTAATTTCATCACCTTTCTAGTCGGCACCTGGAATAGTCAATCTTTTCACTAATTCTGATCTGTCGGCTGAATCCTTGCACATCAAGTAATGCGGATCAAGTATATGCTTGTATAAATCATTACTCATGTCGGCCAAACATTATTCATGCCTTCATAACCTTTACAACAATCAGTAATACATCCGGAAAGTAGTCTGATGTTCTGTCAGTCAGATCTTCCTCTATTCACACTGTCACTCAGGAATCCGATACTCAACTATTCATATCTTTTTCTTCATCTATCACCGAAGGCTAGATCCTTGGAATATACCACTAAAGGTAGTCCTCTTGACTTCCCCAAATCTGCACTTCACCAAGATACTTCCTCTGAGAGATCTGGACCTATCTGTCGGACCTTGCCACATGCTCTGTTCTTGTTTACTGGACCACAACATTCTTCACTCTGACTTCCGGTAGAGACACACCATGTCCTGCGGATGTGTGGGATGAACTTTGTTGCCATCAATGACAACAATCATGAATCCATATAGTGTCTCTTGCCAACAAGGACAAGACATAGTTTTAATAGGGGGATTGATGTTGGCAGAGTACACTGTACCTAACATAACCTACTACTAGTTACCACAAGGGGCATGCAGAGGATAGAGCTGACACATAAAGAGGTACTTTGGGAAAGGACACACCTCTATGTGGATAGATAGGATATACATGTAAGTAATTTAAAGTAAAAGTGAGTAAGAGAGTATGAGAGTGAAATAGATATGTATAAGGTAGAGACTTAGACCTGCCAAAGTGATTGTATATGTACCAATTCATTATGAATATATATAAAGGAGATATAAGGGTTCTACTATTTGTATATGTGTCTTATGAATGCTTTACTTGACCTAGATTGTACCACATAACTTATTTCCTTAATATTTATCTATGGTTCTCTCACTATATGACTGAGGTATAAACTAAACTTTAGAGACTTGACTGAGGACTAGATCTCCAAACTGGTTTCCCTCCCATTTATTGCCAACAACATGTTTTATGGAGCCTAATTAGACTCAGAGGTTAAATTTTCCCCACTTTTGTCTGCGTAGTTTCTCCCCAAATTATTTAATGGGGGTTTGGGGGTAGTGCCCCCAAGACGGGGTCAAGGGGCAGCGCCCCTATTTTGTAACCAACATAAGTCTTGATAAAAATGGCTAAGGGTTAGGGTTTCCATGGAGATATTGTATTGTAGAATTTGTAGTGGTATTGAGTTGCAAGGATTGCTAGTTGTAATTAGTTTGATTTGCTGGATAATAATATTGGACTCTCTGTTGGTGGGTGTACCCTAAGTTTGGGTGAACCACGTTAAAAATTGTCTCTCGCTATTATTATTTCTGTGTATTTTTCATTCCTCTGTTTAATCTTTATTTGCATTTAATTGATATCTTCTGCATGCAATTCCTAACACAACACGCATTTTCATGTCAAACTTTTGTAGAAGTGTAATGAGGGGATAAAAGACAAAAAGGAAAAAGTCTCATGACTTTTGGTCTTCTAATTGTAATTTTGTCTCTTATGGTTTTTGGAGGGAATGACCTTTCATCTTCCACATCCAGTAAGCCTATATATTTACAATTGTAACACATTGTTAAGGGTTGGAAACCTTGAAATTGAATATAATAAATTTTTTCTCCACTTTTTAGTTTGTTTTTCTTTCTTCCTTGTGATTTTTCCAATATTTGGCCATGTTTTATTTCACATCATATATTTAACATGAATTTAGTGAGTTTAAGACTAAATTAAAGAATAAATTTTTAACACTATGAGTTGTTAGGGTTATTTAGTCAATCTTCATAACATAATTGGTGGTTGGATTAGCAACTTTATGGTTCATTTCTCCTTAGAATCTCACACCATGTTGTGTATTGGTTGTGGGAAATGGGTCATCCAAAGATTGGTTTCAATTTAGACTTGTTGGTTCATCATTCATGGTGTAGGGAGTGTGAGAAAGACAAGCTTAGATTCTCTAAACCTTTTCTTCTTCCTCTCTCTTTTTGTACTTTTTTATATCATTGCTAGACTAGGATTAATATTTAAAGACCTTTATGATGATGAACTTCTTTACATGTAGGTAGAAAATACAAAGCATCTTTTCAAATTCCATGTGTACAATATTTATTTTTGAAGATAATAACATTGTTGTATAGATTTAAATTTATTTTTCTATTTAAATTGATCTTGAAATCACTAGTAGGAAGTCTCAAAGTTATAAATTACAACCTAAATGAATTCATATAGGCTATTCACGATTGAATTCATTAAATTAAACCACTAGATTTTGTGAATGGCTCTTGGTATTCCATTAGATCCTCTTGAATGGATCAACCAAAGTGCTCTCCCACTAAGATATTTTGGTCAACCTCACAAATTACAATTAAAAGAGACTCTTGAGGCTAGCCACCTTCCAAGCAGGGGAATCATTGTCCTTCAAACATGTTGGTGTGCCAAAACACACATTAAGAAGACACTTATTCATGATTCTTATGCTTTACATGACAATTTCTTTACTTTTCTCCTCTCATCTAATTCATGGCATCCTTTATATGAAACCAATTACAGGGGGCATATTATAGCACTAATGCTATTTCATGTCTATGGTTACAATGGCTCAATGAATTCCCTACATCATCTTTGAAACTATGGTTACAATAATCCATTTAAGGATCTTACACCTCCTTTGTTGATAGGCTTCATGCTACATGTTCATGGATTCATTCCACCCTTTACATTTACTTTGTGCACTTACTTTGAGATTGATGACAATGTTAAGCAATTTTATTAGTGCCTATTTTTAAAAAAATCATAGATGCTACTTATTATATACCATTTGATTTTGTGATTTTGGGGGTGGAGTGCTCATTGCAAAGAGAATGCATCAAATACATATGTCCGTATCTATATTCTTTTATGAGTGCAAAATAATTTACTTTCATGTTGGCTTCTTGTTTATTTTGGCATGCATCTTCATAGTAGTGGGGAAAAATGTAATGGTGAAAATTGTATGCCATATACTTTTCCCATTAGTTTTTGATTGACTTTAGTTGGGTTATCTTTTATGCAATAACTAGTGTATAAGTCCCATGTTTTTAAGTAAGAGTTGACACATTCCTTGAACCTAGCTTGATTTTACCTCTACACATTCCTAGGGACTGGTCCCAATCTTTATTTTACCCATCCACTTACTTGGTCCAAGATCACAATGTAAAATTGAACCTCATTAGATTTTGTGGCATGAAATTGACACCAACCTTTTTAAAATTTAAAATTCAAATTGGGTCCATGTCATGTCCCTCCAACTAGCCATTGCATTCCAATTTGAAGTGTGAAATATTTCAAATTGTATTCTAGGGTGTTGTATAAAATGACAAACCCTAATTCATTTTAACATAATTGATCAATCATCTAGAGAATATCATCTAGACATTTGGAAATCATTAGAGAGCATTACATTACCATTACATCATCATTTATAGTGAGGACAAATTAGGCATATTTTATGGTTTATTGTTGTCTTCAATCTTTGTTCAAAAGTTATTGGATCAGTCTACCTAGGGGTTTTATTGCGAATAAAATAACCCTCACCTAGCAAGTTCCCCAAAGGTGTTTGTAAGTTCACCACTGGTTCCTTACTAAAAATGTAGATACTTGAAGGCAAGGTGAAATAGTTTTCAAATTGCACGCTTGCCAAATCAATTTCATGCAACATGGAAATCAAACCAGATCAATTTTATGCCACAATTTCACCTCAAATAGAAAAAAAGTTCAATTCCTTGTTTGTTAGAGCATTATAGTATCAAATTTGATATTTAGAGCTTCAGTTGGATCACAAAACAATTATTTGCATTCCAACACCACCAAGCCACACCTAGAGCTAAGTAACCCTAGGGGAGAGGACCCAATCGCTGAGCATGTTCCAATAGGTGTGATAGTATTTGTGTATTTAAGGCCCAAGATTTTTAAAAGTTTAGCACTAGTAGTTGTGACTTTAAGGTTGTTAGTGTTACTATAAGTACTTATAATTGAACAAAATGTGCTCATTAGATTTAAAAAGCGTCCAATCATGTGATGCCACATCAGCGCACCAACAAAACATGACTTAATGCACACCTATTGGTCCACCCTTTTTTTAGGAACTATTTGACACCTCAACAAAAAGCATGCTGATGTGGCATCATATTTGATGATGTGGCCCTGAAACCTTAGTTATAAGAAGGGGCTTTGCCAAATATGCTGATGTAGGGGAGAGGACCCA
The DNA here is from genome assembly GCA_027924645.1 of Cunninghamia lanceolata. Lineage (NCBI taxonomy): Eukaryota > Viridiplantae > Streptophyta > Pinopsida > Cupressales > Cupressaceae > Cunninghamia > Cunninghamia lanceolata. The sequence continues at coordinate 23,783,237 of BSBN01000213.1, read as the reverse complement.
GTAGTTGAGAACCCTAGTTCTTCATGCCTCTCAAAATCATATGTGGCAATTTTGATTCACTCCAAAATTTTTACAGTAGCTTACTTGGCAAGGACCCTGCTTATAATTAAGGTTTCAAGACCACATAATCAAATATGATGCCAAATCAGCATGCTTTTTGTTCAGGTGTCAAATAGTTCCAAAAAAAAAGGGTGGACCAATAGGTGTGCATTAAGTTATGTTTTGTTGGTGTGTTGATGGGCATCACATGATTGGTTGCTTTTTAGATCTAAAGGGCACATTTCATTCAATTATTAGTACTTATAGTCAACACTAACAACCTTAAAGTCACAACTGCTAGTGCTAAACTTCTAAAAATATTGGGCCTTAAATGCAGAAATACTATCTCAGCCATTGGAACTATATCAGGTATTGGGTCTTTTCCCCTAAAGATCTTGGAGTGATTTGAAATTGCCACGTGTGATTTTGAGAGGCGTGAAGTTAGGGTGCTCAACTACTAGATCCTTTCCCCTACAACATTTTAAAAAAAAAATCATTTTTCTTCTCTCATTATTAAAACATTGTCAACAGTCACTGCAATTTTCTATTTAATAGAAACTCTAGTATGTACATGATATTTGAGCAGATGGAATGCAAACTCAATACCACAATATTCCTAGGAATACTGGGCCATGGCGTACCATAATATATCGAGATTCCCAGATAGTAGATAGGTATTCCGTGTTTTGTCTCATCTCTGCAAAAAGTTAGCCTATCCTGTAGTACGGATTTGCTCAAGCTGCTTGGGGGAGAATTTGTTCGTTTGTGTTTGAAAGGTTGCAAAAAGTTAAGCCCATATACCTACACCACCATAGCTTTAGACTGTAATGGCTTCAGATTGTAGGCTGTGCATCCAAGCTGTAACAAATAAGTTGCTGTGGACACGAGGGGGTGTTGAAAGTCAATGGACAGAAAATCAATGGTTGAGTATAACTGGCACATACTTTTTAGTCGGTAAGATAATTTGTTGTCACATACTTTTTAAGTTGGCAAGATAACTTGTCCTACATATAGAGGACATTTTTTCCAGTTGCAATTGATACTGAGTGCTGAAAGTCAAATGGAAGGAAAATCAACAGCAACTTGAACTGGAAAGTTAACTTGCTGTTCATATGAGGGACTGTTGAAAAATGGAAGGATAATCACCAGCTACTTGAATAATGAAATACCCTGTTCACAAGAGTTGCATTACCAATTATGATAAATATACCTTTTATTTGAAGAAGAAGATTATAAATTGTAGGCTGGTTAATAACTCCCAAATCAACATTGTAGTTGATTTAAATGTAGTTGATAGAAATGTTTGAAACCCCACTGCAGCTGCACCTCCAGACTTGTCCTATTTGATTATGTAAGGGTCCACATGTTAACTCATTTTCACCGTTAAGGAGATAATGGGAATTTATGCTGACCACAACACAGGGCAGTACTACTTTTCTTGAAATGATTGTTTGTTCTTAATGGAAGATTGAAAATGGTTTTACATGATGATTTGAAGATGGAAAACTTTCAAATCAAATAAAATTTATGGAGGACCGTCTTTTTGTTGGCAACATGGTCGTTGGGGGGTGATAAATTAGAATAAATTGGTGGTGTTTTAGGAAAGTAAATGAAATAGATAAGGTGTACTTAGGTTTAAAATTGACAAGGGAATATAAAAGATGATGACTTGTAAAGTTGATTCGTTTTAGTATTGGAAACAAATGACCTCAAATTTTATGTATGTCAGTCTCATGATCCTAGGTCAATTCCATGCCATATGGATCTGCTAGGAATTTGATCTAGTAAAAGGTGTAGTTTTGTTATCCAGTTCACTCTAATTTCTCCTTCTTGTTGACCATTAAGGATTGGTGGTATCTAAAAATACCTTGGGCAAATTGTCAGATCACAATGGTCATGTTCTCTTCGGTCAACTTCCTTGGATGACTAACTTTGTAGTTGTGAAAATGATTAACAAATAGTAGGTGAGCATGCAAGTGATCTATATGATGATTTTGATGCAAGTATTGATTCCCTTTAATATTATTATTATTATTAAATGCTTAGGATTTTTGGATGATTATTAATGTGAATAAATCTTCAAATGAAAGACTTTAAGTACAAGGACATAAAAATTCATCTCACAAATGTGTACTAAGTTAACTCTGAATAGCTATGAGAAAAGGTCAAGGATTGGTCATTTGAATTCTAAAATTATCATCCCGAGGCTATATTCAAACCATGTGGGATTGATCTGATGCATTGTGGAAATGACCTAGGATAAAGGATGTGGAATTTTAGGATTGGGGATAAATATATGGAAATTTGGGCCAATAAATGACAGGAATGTGGATAGAACATGGATAAGGATGGATGTATATGAATGTGTATAAGGAGAAGTAAATGAAGATGTTCAAGGATTAAGAAAAGGAATCAAACTTAGCCCAAAAGTGTACCACCTGTTGCTATGTAGTTGTATCAAGACAATCTCTCAAAATGGGCCCAAAACTAAATGGTAATCGACATGGGTATGAAAATTTCACCATTACACACATATTAATGTGACTTCTCTCCTTTTACTGCTTTTATATAAAACCATTTACTTTGTGTGTGTGTACTGGAGGATTAGGAAAAGGAGTCAAACTTAGCTTAAAATTTTGCCACATGTCACTATGTATTTGTATAAAGCCAATATGAGGATAGTCTAAATGAGTTTGGAAGGGCCGTCATCCCCATGCACCTGTTGCTATCATCATTTAAGCTATTTTGTTGTGACACTATTATAGGACACCAAACCCTTGATGTGGTTATTAGCATAAAGGATAAAATAAGATTCTTATTTGCCATCTATTGGGTGAATATTTTGTTATCAGCTTACTGATGACAAAATGGTTATATCAACCATAGTATGATGAGATAAAATCTCTCCTCTCATAAAGGGGAGGCTCCCTTCTTATTGCTAACTATGATCAACAAGCAATTAACTATGATTATTTACACTAAAACTATCCATTGGGTGTTTCCATACCATCCAATTCTCTTATTTCAGAACTGATGTTCACTTACAAACTTACGACAAAACCCTTTTTGATGCTTACAATATATGATAAACCATAAAAATACCTATTTGAGCAATAATAACTGATATCCAAATTAGTTAAACGAAAGAGTAATTAAAATGATACCAGGATGTGTCAACAACAAGAAACCCACAAAAGCCCAAAGTCTTTTGTTGCTTCTTATGCCAATTGGAAAAAGGAAAAATGTATGGAATATGATGCAGCCCAAAGTCTTCACCATATGCCAAAAGAAGAGTAAACAATCTCAGATGATAACTTGTAGCTCAAAGTCTTTCAAGTCACCTCCAATCACGAACATAAGACACAAAACTAAAAGTGATATTGTAGCCTAAAGACTTCAAAATCAGATTTAGAACACCTTTCAAATTATTTAGATCCACACCACGATTCGATCAAAAATGCACAAGAAAATGCAATGGAAAAGATGTAAGAACATTCCCAATACACCACAAGCTTATTCCAAGACAAAGATTGAACACCCACTTGATTTTCTTATATTGATTGAATAAGATTTACAATTTGAACACAAAGTCTCAATATGTTCCTCAATGCGGCAGTGTTTCACTTCAATAGCTAAAAGATAATATTTACAAAAGTGCCCCCTCTTATTTATAGAGGGAATCTACGAGCAAAAATAACAAAGTTACAACTACTTTGACTTATTCAAGACAGAGTCCAATTTTGTTTGGGACTCTATACTTCCCCTACATGCTAGTTACATATTACAAAAAGACATGTAGGATGTCATTTACATAAAACAAAACTACATAATGAAAGCACAGAAAATAATCTAAGTGTCTGAAGACACATGAATTTCTTCCTCTTTGTCCTTCTGTAGAAAATCTTCATATCTCTTCAAGGTGACCTGGACTTCATTATCGTCAGGTCCTGGTGTGTATCTAGAGATGGTGAGCACTATGGTGATGGAGTCTATTATGGTGACATACCCTCTCTTGTGCTTATTCAAGATCCTTTTCAGTTTGTCCAAAATTACTTGAAAATCTACTAACTTATCAATAGAAGCCAGTGAGAAAGCTTATGTCTCTATCTCAGTATGTATCAATGTGGTGAATTCCTAGACAACTGTATCAATAGAGAGGGTTTTCTAACTATCATTTAGCATCTAGCAAGGAAGATCAACAATCTTATCTGAAATATCTAACCCTTGGTCTATGCCCACATCTAGGGCTTCCTTGAGGTCTTTGATTAGGTTCTTAATGACTTCTTTCTTATTTATCATTGCTTCCCTATATTCCACAAACATTTTCCTGTTGGGGATCACCTCATGTTCAACCAACACTTCTAAATTGAAATTCCCCAGCTTGCTCCATGTCTCAATATCTTGCTCTACTATATCCAGGTCCTTTGAAAGTGTATCAAGTGTCTGGTTTACTTCTTCCTTTACTTCACCCAAATTGTTGTAAAGTTCAATAGAGGACTTTATCAATTGAGTACCTTGGGCCAATATTCTCTTTATCTAGGCACTGATTTCTTGACCTTGTGCTCCAATCTTTTCAACTTTTTGGATGGCTTCTTCATCAACACATGTATCAACAGGTTCTACCTATTCTGAAAATTGGGCTATCTTAAGTAGAATGGAAGTTAGTTTTTCTACCTGTATCTTAAGTTGATCCTTGATCAACTTATCTCTATCATATCTTTCAAGTAATGCGGCCAATGTTACTTGCAAATATGATGCATGAGCATCCTAGGTTTAAGAGCAATCTTGCATCAACCAAAAACATTTGCATTCTTTTCATTTCTTTTCATTTTAGTTGCAGTTTAGAATTTCCTACCACATTTGACTGCATCTTCATTTCAAACTCGCAGAGCAGGAATTAACTTCTATGTCATGTTAGCTACGTCATACTAAGATTTCAAGAGATTTGGATTTGTCTACAGAAAGTTATTACTATAAGAAGTTCATCAGTTTTTCACAAAACAGAGCATTCATTCTATCAACATGAGAATAGAAGGTTTATGGAGCACTTTCGTGACTTGCGGAGCCTAATGAAACATCATACAAGGCAAATAAGGATTAGATAGACCTTTTCTGAGGTCCGCACCAAGTTTCATTCATTTGTGGAGCATTACCATGTGTTGTAGGCCGACCTACATGTTCTCTACACATTTCATCATTCATTGGAGTTTGAAACCTCTTAAGGCCGACACAGAGGATTCTATGAGCCTAAAGATGATATATATAGATCTTTGAGATACATTAGGAAGGCATTTAGTAGTGAATGAATATGATAAGCATTATAGTTGAATTCTTTTCGGAAGGCACTTCAATGCCATATCTTTCATTTTTGTTGTAACCCGTAAAGTAGGCCTGTGAGCCCTTTGATTGTAGCTCGCATGTTTCCAGCATATAAGCATTTTGATTGTCTAATAAATTGAGCATTTGAATCTTCCATTGCATTATGTTATTGTGTTGTTTCCGTTGTGTTTACTCTAGCTGCATGGTTTGGACAGTCCCTTAGTAGGACCCTCCATCCATGACTGCACCAAGTGGTATCAGAGCCAGGTTGTGAATCCTTTGGGAGTGAAGGCATTCCATAAGATCTTGTTGTGAGAAGATTGCTAACCTGAGGTAGTCTAATTATGTTTGTCAACAGAGCACCGATTGTGAGGCAATTGCAGCCTTGTAGCTAGATCGCCGAATTGAGGTAGTTGCACCAAATCCTAGGAAGAGATGCCGCCAAGGAGGATGCCTGCTATGGCCAATTTTTCTAGAAGAATGGAAGAAATGATAAAGATGACGAGAACAATGAAGGTTAGATTGGATGTTGTAGAAGAAGATAGAAGAAGAGGAGTAAACCCTAGACATGAAGATGAAAGTGATGATGATAAATTTCAAGCTACTAACCAAAATGAAGAAGCCTTAGAAGAAGAAGAATCAGATTAGGTAAAGATGTTGAAAGCTATTTCTGTGATGGGTAAGAGACCTAGAATGGAAGTATCAAACTATACCAGAAACTTAAACCTTGAGGAATTGATTGATTGGATAAATGACCTAGAGGAATACTTTGAATATGAGGAAATTGAAGATCCGAAGAGAGTAAGATTTGCAAAAACTAAGTTGAAAGGACATGCTACTATTTGGTGGAAAGAAGTTCAATTGGATAGGAATAGGAGAGGAAAAGAGAAGATCATAAAATGGGATAGAATGGTGACAAAGTTGATGAATCAATTCATACCTGCTGACTATGAGTTGGAATTGTTAAAGAGATTGCAAAACCTAAGACAAAAGGAAAAATCTGTGGAGTATACTGAAGAGTTTCATAAGATGATCATAAGGACTAGACATAGCAAAGCAAGCAAGGAGAAAGTGGCAAGATACATAAATGGATTGAGGATGAATATTCAAGAAGAACTAAGTTTGGTGAAGATGACAACAATAGAGGAAGCATATCAGTTTGCATTGAAAGATGAAGACAAGTTGAATAAAAGGCATGAGCAAAGGAAGAGAGGTAGAGGAGGAAAATTTCAAAGAGGTAGATGTTGGTAGGTGGCAATTGATCAGAAAAGTATTGTACACTAGCCATGCATCCTCGCCGGGGTTCGGGGGCGGCAGCCCCCGAGAAATTTTTTTTTAGGGCTGACTTAAAAAATCCTAGGGCCGACTTAAAAAATCCTATTTTTTATGACTGACATAAGAAAACCCTAATTTTTGTAACCAATAAAAAGGCTTGATAAAAGCAGCTGAGGGTTAGGGCTTTAAGATTGTATTGTAGCATTTGCAGCGGTATTGAGTTGCAGGGATTGCTGGTTGTAATTAGTTTGATTTACTGGATAATAATATTGGACTCTCTATTTGGTGGATGTAGCCCAAGTTTGGGTGAACCACGTTAAAACTTGTCTCTCGCTGTTATTAATTCTGTATATTTCCATTTCTCTGTTTAATCTTTATTTGCATTTAATTGATATCTTCTGTCAGCTAACCCTAACAAGTGGTATTAGAGTGGGTTGTGTTCAATTATCATCTGCAGGAAAGTCTCACGGTTGAGTGGGAGCAATGGCGGACGAGGGTAAATTGAAGGTCAATAAATTCAATGGGCAGAACTATCAGTAATGGAAGATGCAGATAGAGGATTACCTCTATCAAAAGGATTTATGGAGACCGTTCGAAGGAGTAGCCAAGAAACCGACAACAATGTTTAATGAAGATTGGAATCTTCTTGACAGAAAGGCACTGGGAACCATTCGGTTGTGCCTGGCACCGTCGGTGGCATTCAATATAATGAAAGCAAAGACAACAGATGGTCTGATGAAAGCTTTGGCTAAATTGTATGAAAAAACCTCAACCTCAAATAAGGTATTTCTTATGAAGTGTTTGTTTAATCTAAAAATGGTTGAAGGTGGATCTGTGACAGATCATTTAAATGAATTTAATACGATTGTCAATCAATTGACTTATGTAAATGTAAAATTTGATGAAGTTAGAGCTCTCTTGATATTATGTTCATTGCCTGAAAGATGGCATAGTTTGGTAATGGTGGTTAGTAACTTTGTTTCTGGTTCAAATACCCTAAAATTTGATGATGTTGTTGGTGTTATTCTGAGTGAGGAAATTTGTATGAAAAGCTCAAGTGGATCCAAATCAGACAATGTTTTGAATTCAGAAAGTAGGGGTAGATCAAAGGAGAGAGGAAAAGGTTCTAGAGGTCATGGGAAGTCACGAGGAAAATCAAAGGATAAAAGATCCCAAACCAGAGGATAGAAGGATTGCTGGTACTATGGAAAACCAGGTCATCTAAAGAAAGATTGCTGGTCTCAGAAAAATAAAGGAGACAAACAAGAAGGCAATAAGGAAGCAAATGTGGTAAGTAATAAATCTGAAGATGATGCTTTGATTCTTTCCCTAGATAATGTTGATGATTCATGGGTTTTAGATTCAGGGGCCTCATTTCATGCTACGCCCCATAGAAGTTATTTTCTTGATTATGTCCAAGGGGATTTTGGGCTAGTTTATTTGGGAGATAACGAACCCTGTCAGATTGTTGGAAAGGAAAGAATCAAGATTAAGTTGCAGAATGGGAATCATTGGCTACTACAAGAGGTAAGGCATGTTCCAAGGCTCAGTAGGAATTTAATTTCAGCAAGGTAGCTAATTGAACAAGGTTGTACTGTTACATTTACTGATAAAAATTGGAAGGTTTCAAAAGGTGCCTTAGTAGTAGCAAAAGGTGTGAAAGTAGGCACCTTATATCTTTGTACAGGTCATATTGTTCCTTCTACTTTAGATGTTACAGAGGAAAAATAAGCAAGTTTAGGAACAGTTGCTGCAGGTTTGCAAGAAGAGACTGGAAAAGTTGCTGCAGGTTTGCAGGAAGAGACTGGAAAAGTTGCTACAGGTTCTGAAACAACACTGTGACATAACAGACTTGGGCATATGAGTGAAAAAGGTATGAAGGCACTTCATTCTAAGAAAGTTTTACCAGGTCTGAAATGCATTAATATGGATTTCTATGAAAGTTGTGTGTATGGAAAACAAAAGAGAGTCAGTTTTCTCAAGGATGGGAAGCAAAAGAAAAATAAAAAGTTGGAGCTTGTGCATATCGATATATGGGGACCAGCTCAGGTATCTTCTCTTGGTGGCTCTCGATATTATATTACATTCATAGATGATGCAACTAGGAAGGTATGGATTTATTTCCTTAGACAGAAATCTGATGTATTTGAAACATTTAAGAAATGGAGAAGCTTGGTTGAGAATGAGACAAGTAAAAGATTAAAATGTCTCAGATTTGATAACGGTGGTGAGTATTGCAGCAAAGAATTTGAGGATTATTGTTCCTTTAATGGAATTCGTAGGCAAAAAATAGTTCCAGGAACTCCACAGGAAAATGGAGTGGCTAAACACATGAATAGGACAATAATGGAGCATGCAAGGACCATGAGATTGCATGCTAGGCAGCCCTTAAATATGTGGGCAGAGGCTGTCAACACTGCTATATATTTAATTAACAGAGGTCCTTTAGTTCCTTTGGGCTGTGGTATTCCAAAGGAAGCATGGACAGGTAAAAAGGTGAGTTATTCTTTTCTAAAAACCTTCAGCTGTGAAGCTTTTGCACATATAGATTCTGAAAATAGAACCAAGCTGGATGCAAAATCAAAAAGGTGTACCTTTGTTGGATATGGCATTGATGAATTTGGTTATAGGCTTTGGGATTTTGAAAATCAGAAAATTGTGAGAAGTAGGGATGTCATATTCAATGAGAAGGTGTTGTACAAAGATCAGTTGCAGCAGCATGAGAAGAAAGCAAAAGATTATGTGGTGCTAGATGATACTCCAAATAGTGATGTTCCAGTGGTTCCTCATGCTCCACAACAGCAACCAGAAATACCACAAACTCCAGTGAATGTTAGACGGTCAACAAGGCTAAATAGACCTCTTGAAAGGTTTTCTCCCTCTTTGTATTCTATTTTGTTAACAGATGCTGGTGAACCAGAAGGGTATGATGAAGCTATGCAGGTGGATACACAGGTTCAGTGGGAGCATGCTATGAAAGAAGAAATGAACTCCTTGCTAAAAAATCAGACTTGGGAATTATGTAAATTACCTGCAGGTAAAAAGGCTTTACCAAATAAATGGGTTTACAAGTTGAAAGAGGAAGATGGAGGTAAGAAAAGATTTAAGGCCAGGTTAGTTGTAAAAGGATTTGTACAGAAAAAGGGCATTGATTTTGATGAGATATTTTCTCTGGTTGTCAAGATGACTTCTATTCGTACTGTTTTAAGTATTGTGGCTGCTGAAGATCTACATTTGGAACAACTAGATGTGAAAACTGCCTTTATCCATGGTGATTTGGAGGAGGAGATATACATGGCACAACCACAAGGATTTGAGGTCAAAGGTAAGGAGAAACAAGTGTGGAGATTGAAGAAAAGTTTGTATGGCCTCAAACAAGCACCTCGGCAATGGTATTTAAAATTTGATAGTTTTATGGCTGAGCAAGGCTACATTAGGTGTAATTCTGACCATTGTGTTTATTTTAAGAGGTTGGATAATGACGGCTATATTATTTTATGTTTATATGTTGATGACATGCTTGTAGCTGGGTCTAACATGGATCACATCAGAGAGTTAAAACATCAATTAGCACAATCATTTGATATGAAGGATTTGGGGGCAGCAAAACAAATCCTTGGTATGAAAATTTGCAGAGATAGGAAGAATAGAAAATTGACTCTATCTCAGGCTGCTTATGTTGAAAAAGTGTTGCAGAGATTCCATATGGAGAATGCAAAAGTTGTCAGCACACCTTTGCCTAGTCATTTGAAATTGACTGAGATGTGTCCAAAGACACAAGAGGAGGAAGAAAAAATGTTCAAGGTACCATATGTTTCAGCTGTAGGAAGTTTAATGTATGCCATGGTATGCACGAGACCGGATATTGCACATGCTGTCAGAGTCGTTAGCAGGTATATGAGTCATCCTGGATTTGAGCATTGGAATGCGGTCAAATGGATTCTCAGATATTTGAGAGGTACATCTAATCAACACTTATGTTTTGGGGGCTCTAATACTGATTTAGCAGGTTATGTAGACTCAGATTTGGTAGGGGATATTGATACCAGGTGGAGTACTACAGGTTATGTCTTTACTGTAGGTGGAACATCGATGAGTTGGATTTTCAAGTTGCAAAAGGTGGTTGCTTTATGCACCACAGAGGCAGAATATGTAGCTGCAATAGAGGCAAGCAAGGAGATGATATGGCTGCAATCCTTCATGGAAGAATTGGGTAAACAATAGGCTAACAGTTCTTTGTATACAGACAGTCAGAGTGCCATACATCTTGCAAAGAATTCTACCTTGCATTCAAAGACCAAACACATACAGTTGAGGTATCACTTTATTTGGTCAGTGTTGGATAATGGACAGTTAAGGCTAGAAAAGATACATACAGATGAAAATCCAGCAGATATGTTTACAAAGGCAGTGACAAGGGAGAAGCTGAGCTCCTCTTCAGCTTCGATTGGTCTTCTAGACTGAAAACAATCAAAACAGAACAGTAGAGTCCAGGGTGCTTATTTCCAGTGGGAGCTGCATGTGCAGCAGTGTCGTCCAGGCTCAATCTCCAAGTGGGAGATTGTATGGTGTGGAGCCTGATCAGTCTCCAAGTGGGAGATTGTTGGTAGGTGGTGACTAATCAGGAAAGTACTGTACACTAGCCATGCATCCTCGCTGGGGTTCGGGGGTGGCAGCCCCCAAGAAATTTTTTTTAGGGTCGACTTTAAAAATCCTATTTTTTTATGACTGACATAAGAAAACCCTACTTTTTGTAACTGACAAAAAGGCTTGATAAAAGTGGCTGAGGGTTAGGGCTTTGAGATTGTATTGTAGCATTTGCAGCGGTATTGAGTTGCAGGGATTGCTGGTTGTAATCGGTTTGATTTACTGGATAATAATATTGGACTCTCTATTTGGTGGATGTAGCCCGAGTTTGGGTGAACCACGTTAAAACTTGTCTCTCACTATTATTAATTCTGTGTATTTCCATTTCTCTGTTTAATCTTTATTTGCATTTAATTGATATCTTTTGTCAGCTAACCCTAACAGTAGAGCATATTCCAGAGGAGGAAGACCTTATGCAGAGAAAAACAAGAAAAGTAGCCCATACCAGAAGGAAGACAAAGATAATAATTCATACCAGAGAGATGATAGGAGTTTCTACTGCAACAATAGAGGGAATCATATGTCTTATCGCAATGAAGGAAACTGGAGAGATGAAAGAGGGTTTGACAAAAGATCATTAAGAGCAACTTGTTTCAAGTGTGGTGGTGAAGGACATAGAGCATTTGAATGTCATCAAGAAAGTACAAGCAAGAGGATAGAGAATGGTGTAAGAGCAACTTATGTGGAGGAAGAACTGGTTGGATAACCTAGTTTAGTGGGAAAGCCAAAGAAAGGAGAGTCATTAGTTATGAGAACATTATTTCAAGCAGAGACAACTGAGGAACCACTGCAAAAGAAAAGTTTGTTCCGGACAAGATGTAAATCAGGAGGTAAATGTCGTAAAGTTATCATTGATAGTGGTAGTATAGATGATTTGGTTTCAAAGGAGATGGTGACAAAGCTGGATCTAGAGAGATTGAAACACCCTAAGCCCTACAAGATAGCATGGATTCAAGATGAGAACAAATTATTGGTGAGTGAACAATGTTTGGTGAAATTTCATATAGGATCTTATGTTGATGAGGTATTGTGTGATATTATGCCAATGGATGTATGTCATATATTGTTGGGGAGACCATGGTAGTATGATAGGAAAGAAATACATGATGGGAGAAAGAATACTTATACTGTAACATCAAATGGGAAGAGACATATCTTGATACCTTTGGAAGATGAACCTAAAAGTGAAGTATGTGGAAATGTTAGAATTTGTTTGGTTGATGGAAGGAAATTTTTGGATAGATTAAGACATGAGAACATGTGTTTTTCTTTGATTCCAAAGAAGTGTGGAACCCTAAGTGTAGAAAAAGCCATAGCAAGAGGAGAAGAACCACTGTAGGAGGAAATAACTAAATTGTTGACAGAGTACCAAAATATCATATTAGATAATGTGCCTGAAGGATTGCCACCAATCTAGAGTATCAGTCATCATATGGACCTTATACTTGGAGCTAGTTTTCCTAACAAAGCAACACATATGATGACACCAATAGAAAATGCGGAGATGAGTAACAAATATAGGAGCTGTTGAGGAAAGGATTGATCAGAGAAAGTTTAAGCCCATGTGCGGTACCTATAGTACTAGCACAAAAGAAATATGGAGAATAGAGGATGTGTACAAACCCTAGAGCAATAAATAAGATCACTGTTAAGTATATATTTCCATTGCCAAGGATGGATGACCTTATGGACTATTTGAGTGGAGCAAAGTATTTTACAAATATAGACTTGAAGAGTGGATACCATCATATCAGGATCAAAGAAGGAGATAAGTGGAAGACTGCATTTAAGACAAATGAGGGATTGTATGAGTGGTTAGTGATGCCTTTTGGATTAACTGATGCACCACGTACTTTCATGAGGTTGATGAATGAGGTTTTGAAGAAATTCTTGGGTAAGTTTGTTATTGTATGCACTTGGAGGATATTCTAATTTTCAGTAAGACAAAGGAGGAACATTTGTGGCATATTAGACAAGTACTTTAGAGGTTGAGAGAAGAGAAATTGTTGATAAACATCAAGAAGTGTAGTTTCATAAAGGAAGAATTGGTCTATTTGGGATTTGTGATTTCTACAGAAGGATTGAAGATGGACCCTAAGAAAGTTAGAGCAATTATTGAATGGACAACACCTGTGAACATTGGAGAGGTAAGATCATTTCATGGATTAGCAAGTTTCTATCAGAAGTTCATTAGAAATTTAAGTACAGTACGCACACCAATGACAGAGACAATGAGAGGTGATAGAAAGGATTTTAAGTGGACATCGGGAGAAGATAAGAGTTTTGAATTGTTGAAGTAGAAGGTGATAGAGAAACCAGTGTTAGCATTACCAGATTTTAACAAAGTATTTCAAGTTGATTATGATGCTAGTGGAAATGTAATTGGAGCAGTGTTAAGTCAAGAAGGGAGACCAGTAGCATATTTTAGTAAGAATTTGAATGATGCAAGGAGAAGGTATTCAGTTTATAATTAAAAGTTATATGCCATAATCCAAGCCTTGAAGAAGTGGAGAGATTACTTATTGCCTAAGGAATTTGTGTTGTACACTGATCATCAAGCTTTGTAGTATTTGAATAGTCAAGAAAAGTTGAATCAGAGACATATGAGATGGGTGGAGTTCATGTAGAGTTACACATTTGTATTGAAGTGTAGGAGTGGAAAGTCAAATAAAGTTGCAGATGCATTGAGCAGAAGAAGGAATTTGCTGACAAAGATGACGGTAGAAGTATTAGGTTTTGAGGAACTGAAGCATATGTATGAAGAAGATCTTGATTTTGCAAAAGCATGGAAAGCATGTAAGGATCCTGTTGTGATAGATAGAAGTAAGGGGTTAGATTATTTCATTCAGGAGGATATGTTGTTCAAAGGAAATCAGTTGTGTATGCCTAGGAGTTCAATGAGAGACAATATGATCAAGGAGAAGTGTAGTGGTGGATTGGCAGGACATTTGGAATTGATAAGATAGTGACTTTGGTAAGTGAACATTTCTTTTGGCCTCAGATATATAAGGATGTAAGGAAATTTGTTCAAAGTTGTAGAGTTTGTCAAGTTGCAAAAAGTAGTCAGAATACTAGATTGTACAAATATTTGACATTGCTAGAGAGATCTTGGTAAGATATAAGCATGGATTTCATATTGGGTTTGCCAAGAACACAGAGGGGATATGATTCTATATTTGTAGTAGTGGACGAATTTTCAAAGATGGCACATTTCATTCCTTGTAAGAAGACCAATGATGTAGTGCATGTTGCTGACCTATTTTCCAAGGAGATTGTGAGATGGCATGGATTACCTAAGAGTATAGTTTAATCAGACAAGGATACAAGATTCATTGGATATTTTTGGAGGACATTATGGAAGAAGATGAAGATAGACCTAAAGTTCAGTTTAACATTTCAACCATAAACAGATGGAAAAATAGAAGCGGTAAATAGGAGTTTGGGTAACTTGTTGAGATGTTTAGTAGGAGATAAAGCTAGAAATTGGGATCTAGTTCTATCACAAGTAGATTTTGCATACAATAATTTAGTGAACAGGAGTATAGGGAAGACACCATTTGAGATTGTGACAGGAGTACAACCTAGAGGAGTAGCAAAGCTAAGAGACATTAGCATGGTGAACAAAAGGAGTGTAGAAGTAGAAGAATTTGTAGGATACATGGAGATAGTACATAATCAGGCCAGGAAACATTTGGAGGAGATGAATAGTAAGTATAAGGAACAGGCATATGAGAAGAGAAGACAAGGAGTTTTTAGTTGGAGATGAAGTTATGGTATATCTAATAAAGGAGAGATGTGCAATAGGAACATACAACAAGCTAAAGATGAAGAAGTTTGGACCATGTAAGACTCTTAGGAAATTTGATTCAGGGAATGCATATGAAGTGGAACTACTGAAGACATTTGATATATCACCTATATTCAATATTGTAGACCTATATCAATATCATGAAGGAGAGTCCAATGACAAGATTGAATATGGTTTGAAGAATCAATTACCACAACAACAACCAGAGCAGATAGAACAGGTCTTGGATAGTAAAATTGGACACAGTACTAGAGGCAAGTAGTACAAAGAATATTTGTGAAAGCGGAAAGGAAGATGTTATGCCCTTACTTCTATAGTGTATATGGTTATGAATAGTCGGCTTGTGGCTATCTTAACTCTTAATTAAGTCATATTATCATTATTATATTGTTATTTAGTTGTTTAGGTCGGCCTAAGGCTTCTATAGGGCTATCTAAGTCGGCCTGGGTGATATCCTAGGCATAAATAGGTATATATAGGGGTAGTGAGTCTTATTAGATTATCATATTCAGTATTGTGTTCTCATTGAAGACTGTTGGAGGTATCCCCCTCGAAGTGGATTAGGAGGTTGCCCCCTCGAAGTGGCATATTATTATCAAGTATTTTCAATATATTTACTATTATATTCAGATATTGTGCAAGTTGTTCCATTACAAGTGGTATCAGAGCATGATCTTGGCACCGTAGAGGCAAGATTTTTTCTCAACATTGGAGGCGATTTTGGGAAGAGCATAACTTTCAGATTTTAGCGAATTTTTTAAAGATTTTTAAAGGGTTTTTGAAGACCATATTAAAGAAGATACAGTCCAGATTTCAGAGGAATTGAAGCAAAAATAAGCAAGTTATTGCAAAATTAGGGTTTCCAACAAATTCACTCTCAAGGCAGCAAATTTGCTAATTTTTTGGATTTTTTTCTGGGTAAGTGGTATCTTGGCCTTAGTAAGTTACAGTAAAAAGTTTGGAGAATTTACATTTCATTTGTGTGATTTATTTCAAAAATATTGGTTTCCATCATGACGAGCCTTGCGACAAGAAGCAAAAAGAATGCTGTCACACTGGGGAAACCCTCTGATAAGGATGAGGAAATAAGTAAGTACAAGAGGGCTATGTGTGACCTCAGAGAAGATATATCATATATACGAAGCATGTTAAGTGCCTTAATGAAGGAACCAAGAAAGGAGGTCTCAAGCAACAAAGAAGAAGAAGAAGAAGCAGTAGCAGTAGACAAAGAAGAAGAAGAACCAGAAGAAGAAGAAAAAGAAGAAGAACCAGAAGAAGAAGAAAAAGAAGAACCCGAAGAAGAAGAAGAAGAAGAAGAAGGACCAGAAGAAGAAGAAGAAGAAGAAGTGGAAGAAGAAGCGAAAGAAGAGGAAGAAGTGGAAGAAGAAGCGGAAGAAGTAGAAGAAGCGGAAGAAGAAGCGGAAGAAGCAGCGGAAGAAGCGGAAGAAGAAGCGGAAGAAGAGGAAGAAGCGAAAGAAGAGGAAGAAGTGGAAGAAGAAGTGGAAGAAGCAGAAGAAGTGGAAGAAGCAAAAGAAGCAAAAGAAGTAGAAGAAGAAGCGGAAGACGCAGCGGAAGAAGCGAAAGAAGAAGCAGAAGAAGCAGAAGAAGCGGCAGAAGCAGCGGAAGAAGAAACAGAAGAAGCGGAAGAAGAAGAAGAAGAAGATGATGATGATGATGATGATGATGATGATGATGATGATGATGAAGCAGAAGAAGAGACAGAAGAAGAAGAAGAAGAAGAAGAAGAAGAAGAAACAAAAGAAAAAGAAAAAGATGATGAAGAAGAAGTGAAAGAAGAAGAAGTTCCTGATCAAGCTATTCAACCAATGCAAGGGTACCATGTACTATTCCTCACCTCTTCCTCTATGGCACATCAAAAGGTTCAAGTAAAGGAAGAACACATTCATCACCATCAAGAGCTAGATGCAAAGGGAAGACACATCTTGGAGCTGAAGTTAATTTTCCAGACACACATGAACAAGCTGAGGACATCAAGGACATATCTTCTAGTTGAAGTTGCCACATGGGATGATGAAGATTATATGAAGAAACTACCAGAATTGATCAGCGTTGAGGACAACGCTTTTGTAAAGGTGGGGGGCATGTTATGCCCTTACTTCTATAGTGTATATGGTTATGAATAGTCGGCTTGTGGCTATCTTAACTCTTAATTAAGTCATATTATCATTATTATATTGTTATTTAGTTGTTTAGGTCGGCCTAAGGCTTCTATAGGGCTATCTAAGTCGGCCTGGGTGATATCCTAGGCATAAATAGGTATATATAGGGGTAGTGAGTCTTATTAGATTATCATATTCAGTATTGTGTTCTCATTGAAGACTGTTGGAGGTATCCCCCTCGAAGTGGATTAGGAGGTTGCCCCCTCGAAGTGGCATATTATTATCAAGTATTTTCAATATATTTACTATTATATTCAGATATTGTGCAAGTTGTTCCATTACAGAAGACCGAACGAAGATTCATCATGGATTCCTCAGGCTGAGGTAGACTGCCTTGGTTTTCCTCTAGTCCCAGCAAAGTGAGGGACTCACTTTTTCAACAACCCTGGGTGTTTGATGCAGGAGCATCCCAAGTTCAAGCGCAATCTTGCATCAACCAAAAACATTTGTATTCTTTTCATTTCAATTGCAGTTTAGTGATTTGTAGTTCATAATTTCCTACCGTATTTTATTGCATCTTCATTTTATAGCTCACGGAGCAGGAATTAACTTCTATGTCATGTTAGCTACATCATACTAAGATTTCAAGATATTTGGATTTGTCTACAAAAAGTTATCGCTATCAGAAGTTCATCAATTTTTTCATAGAACAGAGCATTCATTCAGTCAGCATGAGAATAGAAGGTTTGCAAAGCACTTCCATGACTTGCGGAGCCTAATGGAACATCATACAAGGCAAATAAGGATAATATAGACCTTCCCTAAGGTCCACACCAAGTTTCATTCATTTGCAGAGCATTACCATATGTTGTAGGCTAATCTACATGTTCTCTACACGTTTCATCATTCATTGGAGTTTGAAACCTCTTAAGGCTGACGTGGAGGATTCTATGAGATTGAAGATGATATATATAGATCTCTAAGATGCATTAGGAAGACATTTTGTAGGGAGAAAATAGGATAAGCATGATAGTTAAATTCTTTTTGGAAGGCACTTCAATGTCATATCTTTCATTTTTGTTGTAACCCAAAAAGCAGGCCTATGAGCCATTTGATTGTAGCCTACATGTTTCCAACATATAAGCATTTTGATTGTTTGATATATTGAGCATTTGAATCTTCCATTGCATTTTGTTATTGTGTTGTTTCCATTGTGTTTACTCTAGCTACATGGTTTGGACAGTCCCTTATTAGGACCCTCCATCCATGATTGCACCAAAATCCTCCTTGGCACTTTCATGTGTCTACTTGCCAAGTTCTATCCTTCAGATGGCATAGTTAGAAGTTTGGACTTCTTCAATACTTTTGTCTTTTGAAGGCACAACTACTTCAACATACTTATTACCTGATGGATCAACAAGCACCCTTGATATGGTTTTGGCCTTCTTTGTTGATTTAGGCTTTACTAGAACCAATTGGCCAAAATCAAAATCATCAGGGGATACAACTTGTTTCTTCCTCTTTGGTTTCTGTGATATTAACCAAGGAGGAAGAATGGATGAGTCTTCTTCTGTTTCTGTCACCAAAGTTTGCAGTGGTGGGGTGATAGTAATAGTGGGTTTTGAAAAGGATGGATTGGCAAGTGGCATGGAAATGGTGGTGACAATTGGTGGTGTCTGAGTTAACACAATAGTGGGAATCACACTACTTGACACTTTAGGTGTAGAGGCATATATGAACTTATCAAAGTCTAGCTAAGTAGTAATGAATGTGTCAATAATTGGTGATGACACCTCTAATAGACTAGGAAAAGAAGAAAGTGAACCAAACATATGTTCTATATTACCATGGGAAGGACTTTGAAACAATGACTCACTCATGGGTGAGGAAGGAGATGAATGAATAGTTCGAACAGATATAGTAGGGGTAGCAAATACCATAGGTGGGGATTGCACTGATGAAACCATGGGAGGTGAGGAGGGGGTATTACTTGAGAAGACTCCAACTAAGAGACAACATGAGGATCTTGTGATTTAGCGGCCACAAGATCTTCTTCAGCATCTACCTAAGCAAATGTTCCCTCTTTTTCTTTGCCTTTTCCTTTCTCTCCTTTGTTCTTAAAAATAAATTTCATCTTCTTGTTTGAACTAGGAGTATCTTATTTGTTCTTAGTTCTCAATTCCTCTCTCTTACCAAGGGCTCCTTCAGCATGTTGCTCTTCCAATCTTGTTTTGAAAAGTTTTATCTTTACTCCTTTCCCTTCCAACCAAACATTGGTGTAACTTGTAAGAACAGGTTGGAACCTTTCCCTTATAGAAGTGGACTCTTTTTGTGACCATTGGATTGGTGGAAGAGGAGTGTCAACATTTTTATCACTTACATATGTAGGGTCCAATATATCACCCTCTTCTAGCATATCATCAGGAACATCAACAAGCTCAAAATTTTTGATTTGCTCTAAGGTAAGCGAACAATAGTCTAGCGTCCTTACTTCTTCATCTATTCTATACTCAACCCATATATCCTTAATTTTTTGCACATGAGTCTAGTTCCCTTAAGATTATCCTTCATGCCCCTATAATCAAAATCATTCATTTTCTTATACCTTTTGAGAGTTATCCATTGCATCTCAGTTTCCATTGCCTTAGCTTTTGGTGTTATCGATAGTGTGTATGAGCCAATGGTCACTGGGAGCTTGAAAACAAACCTATGAGATTTTTTTTATTTTCTGTGCACATTCATTATCTATCTACATAATTCCATCAATATCAACTTGTCTCCTAGATACCTTGGTAACATGTAGGGTTTCCCATTGAAACAACCAACTCTGATATATGTAAAAGTAGGAAATAGTAGAAATATACAACCAAACCTTTTCACTTGTTCCCACACAGCATCAAAAACTCTTTTCTTTTCTAGATCTTTCTCAAACACACAAATATACCTATAAAAGAAGGCATCATTGACCCTTCTAAAATGTTTGATACTCTCTTTTAAGGTCAATTGAGGATAGTATTCATATACTGGTATATTTCTTCTATCACCTACTGAAGTCAAACTAGGGAAGGGCCTCATACAATTAGCAACATATACCACATATGAAGTCATATAGAATTTCAATGAGGTTGATACCTCAGAGAGCTGTTGACAAATAGAATCATTGATTTGTTTTCCTTAGAATATCTTATGATTACCTTTCTTAATGACGACTATGTATTGGTACATCCATTCCTGAAAAGTATTAGATGTAAGGAGTCCCATGAATCTACTCAAAAGAGTAATCATATCACCTACCTCTTCATTGAACTCACTCCAAAAGATGTTTTTAGGCCACCTTGCAATAGTAGGCCTGGGAGTCTTGAGCCACCAAGAGTTGATAATTTTCTTACACTTCTCCATGTTTTTTTCATAGTGATCTTGTACTGACTCCATGGTGATATTTGAAAACTCTTCAAAGTCAAGACAATTGAAAATCTTATCAAAGAACTCTTCATCCAACTTAATTACCACCTTACCATTAGCATCCCTTATACTCTTTCTCTCTTTGTTGAAATGAGCAGTTGCTACCAAAACAAACTTTGAGTTCTGAGTTGATACCGGGAAAGAAAAAACCAAGTGGATGTTGCTATCAAGGACAACATGCATGTTTGATGTAAAAGACTATTTATTCAGTCTCTCTAGGATTTCAGACATATCCATGTGACCAATCTCCATATCCCTGATGTTGTCCACATTAGTCTCCATAGAGGTCATATGAATCACTCCTTGATATTTGAACTTCATGTTTTCTTCTTGGGGAAAGGATCTGACATTTGCTAATGAACTGCAAAATGAGTTTGAAGTCCTCCATAATTAGAAAATTTTCATCCATCGGGAACTATGCAATTTCAGAGAAAAACTACACTTTTGTATCTTGAAACAATGTTTCATGTAGTTTGGAGAAAATTCTCTGAACTACACAAGAAAAATCACTTTTGGTGTAGGATTGGAAAATTTTTTTGACATTAAATTGGTATTGCAAATTGGGTGTAGTTTAGAGAAAATTCTCTGAACTACATGGGGTAAGTCATTATAAGAAAATATGTAGGTAAGAGAAAATTCTCTGAACTGCACATTTTTATGTCTTCTTGGATGCAGGTTGGAGAATTTTCTCCGACCTACATATTTTACTTAGTGCAAATTTCATGCACTTCAGAGAAAATTCTCTGAAGTACATGGGGTAAGTCATTTGAAAGCACTTTGGAGAATTTTCTCCGAAGTGCATGGGGGTAAAACATGCTTTGAGTGACTTTCAAAAAAATTTCTCCAAAAGTCTTATGGGGGGTAAGACTTCTTTATGACTTTCAAAGAAAATTCTCTGAAAGTAATTTTTTTGTTTTGTTTTGACTAACAATTTGGATAGGCATCAGGGTTAGGTGTTGTTCAAAGAATTTTCTCTAAACAACACCTTCTAAACAAGAGTGTTGTTCAGAGAATTTTGTTAAGGTGTTTTGGAGGGTGCTTAGGGGTGTTGTTTGGATATTTTTCTCTGAACAACACTGGTCCAAAAGACCGGTTGTGTTGTTTGGAGAAAAATCTCCGAACAACACCAATTGTTGTTTATGTTTAAAATGGCACAGGTAACAAAGGAAACATAGGTTTGAACAATTTTGAAGATGAGGTTTTAACAGTGTTTCTTAGAGATTTTTCTTCCAACAAAACTAGGATTGATGACTATGGTTTCAAAAAAAACATTCACGAATCCATATATACATTTACAAACCTAGGGTTTGAGAGGGAAAATAGTAATAAACTTATTTAAACGGTGACAAACCTTTGCAAATGCAAATAGTAAAGAATAAAATGGAAAGAAGAAACATGACTTACCTGTTACTATAGATTACCGAAGAAAAATACTCAATCAAAATATAGGCCAAGAGATCTCAAGGGTGGTGGGATTGGTAGCTAAGAACTCTAGAAACAATGAAGATGAGCGGTAAAAAGTAAACATTAAAATGAAAATAACATAGGGTTTAACATATATGATCTAGCATTTATGATCATTTATGACCAAACATGCTAGGACAATATGCTATTGCAAGGAAATTTTCTATAACTAAATATGTAGTTGCAGAGAATTTCTCCACAATAGCATATGTAATAAAACTTAGCAAAAATACAGTGTTGCTAGAAAATAGCAACCTTGCATATGAAGGAAAATGGCTAAGTCTGGAAAAACTTGATTTTTGAGTTTTTCAAAAGGTAAAAAGTAACCCAAATTTGATGCAGGATCATCCCTGGTTCAAGAGCAATCTTGCATCAACCAAAAACATTTGCATTTTAGTTTGTTTGTAGTTTAGTTTATTTCCTTTCATTTTCCAGTTCAGTTCAGGCAGTACAGTCATAAGCAGTTTCTGAATGTTGGTCCACATTCTGCCGCATTTGCATTTCACATCTTGCAAAGCTAGACTTAGCATCTAGATTCATTCATCTACATCACATCTAGAATTTAGAACATTTGTATTAAGTACCTGAAAGTTATCGCTATCGAAGATCAGTTGTTTTCTCATAATAGAGCATCCTGACAGTCTTTGATAATCAACTATAGGAAAAGACTTGCAGAGCATTCCAAGACATGTGGAGATTAAAGACACATCATTCAATGATCTTTGGTTTGTGGCCAACCTTCCCCGAGATCTGCACATCATTCCATTCATTTGCGGAGGTGTTCTACATGATTAGGTCCAACCTATTTGTGTACACACGTTATAGCTCTTCATTGGAGTTTGTGACCTTCCTTGGCCGATGCAGAGGAATCTATTGTTCCAGAGATGATATATATTGATGTAATAGATCCTCAAGAAAGTAGTCAGTTAGTTGTCAAGTTATGATAATGAGCATAAGTTCATAGTTTGGATTTTGCACGAAGGAGCTTCAATGTTATAGCTTGTGCATATTCTAATATTTTGTAATCAGGTCTTTGAGCCCCAGTTGTAAGCCCGCATGATGCCAACCAAATTATATTTGAATTATATTATATACTAAATGACTGAATCTGTGTTTGTTTCATATCTTTGAGTTGTTTCCATTGTGTATACTCTTGTTGCATGGCCTGGACAGTTCACTCTGTGAACCCTCCTACCGTGATTGTACCAAGTGGTATCAGAGTGAAAGTTTGAATCTTTGGGAGTGAGTTGAGTGAAGTTGGCAAAGGAATTCCATAAGATCTCTCTATGGACAGATTAGTAAATTAAGGCAGGTTACTTGTGGTGCAACCAATCACCAATTGTGAGGTAGTTGTCACCTTGTAGCCCGATTGCCAAACTTGAGGTAGTTTGCACTTGATCCCAGGAAGAATGCCACTGAGGAGAGTTGTTTTTGTTGTAATGATGGTTGGTAGAATGGATGAAATGATGGAGATAATGAAAATGATGCGAATTCATTTGGATGCTGTTGAAGAAGATAGGCGAAGAGGATTGACATCAAGACCTAATATTGAAAGTGATGATGAAGAAGAATTTCAATCTGTTGAACAAATTGGTGAAACCCTAGGAGGTGATGAAGAAGAAGAATCAGATCAAGTAAAGATGTTGTGAGCTATTTCGAAGATTGGAAAAAGACCTAGAGTAGATGTGCTGAACTATATTGGTAATTTGAACCCTAAAGAATTGTTAGGAACCCGTGTTTAACGCTTCTCTTTACTTTGTTAGTATATTGTTGTTGGACACATATGCTTTGTAAGTCCTCCCATGAGTATATTGTATTATCTCACATTCATGGGAAGTAATAGTTGTTTAGATTAGACTTAGTATATAAGTACGTGTTGAGGCCAATGAAGGCATCCATGAATTTATTGTATTGAGCTTGCTCAAAGGAGGTTTCCCCTCGAAGTGGCCTGCAATCAATAAATTCCTTCTGTGTTTCTGCTATTTCTGTTATTTCATGCATTTTTCATTATATTATTGCAAGAGGTTCCTCTCATCTGGTATCAGAGTGCTTACTTGGGCTCGCTGGGTGGAATTTCTACCAAAATTTTTTCTACAGTGGCCTCTAGGTGCTATGATTATTATAGTAGTTCTTTCTTTTTTGCATCTGTATTGTTCATTTCAATTGTAGGTTTGGATCATGGAATAACCCTATCTGCTTAACTATGGGAAGTGCCTGGGCATAGCCCTAAAACTCATTGTGAGGAGTACCACAGGAACCCCAGAGTCGCTGGCCCATTGAGAGGACCTGCCATCGAAAAGGGTAATGACCCCTACTTGATTGACTAGTTCCCATCCATGAGGTAAACCAAGAGCTATCGTTTGTGGCAAATTGGTTATCAGTTTTACCTGAGTCGTGGAGTGAGGGGTACTGCCCCAATACGCAAGCCGTTAGACAGCATTGGTGGCTGAGTGACTCCCCTGAACCTTTAGGTAGCTAAACATACCTGGGGCCCATATCTATTGACAACTGGTAAATCGTAGATTGAATCCGTCCAGAGCCATTTGCAGATCATTTCCAGAAAAAAAATTCTATTTTTTTGCCATATCTTTCTTGCTTTAGCCCCGTTTCCTCTCAAAATTCACTAGAACCCCTGAAATTTCATTCTGCATATTTCCTTCCTTGAGGACCCTATCCCAAATTCCACTTATCGAAGCCAGAAATCCCACATTTGTCTATTTTTAGGGTTTGCCATAACTTCTTCGATTCTCACCCAATAGCCTTCAAATTTTACCATAGTGTTCATTTCCTATTTCTACTCCTTTGTCCCTCTTGGACAAATTTTCCCATTCTTTCACCCCGCTTCTGAAATCCCCATTATCTGCTTCCCTGTCCCTTAGAAAGTGTCCAAAACCTAGTCAAACCCCAATTACCCATCAGAGTTTTTCCCAAATCCAAATTTTCCTTTACTAAAAAAGTTTCCATTTTTGTTTTTCTACCCATTCTCCCCAAAAAAAAATTCTCTTGGCTATTGTTGTCACACGCATAGGACCAAAAAACATGTTGGATGAACTTGCATCCCTCAAGACCAAACTCCAAGATTTGGATGAAAAAGTTCTCAGCCTCAATCTTCAGCATTCAGCCATCAATAATAGACAACAACTAGGGTCTTCTGTAGGCAATGGGTTCTCTTCTTCTAGCAATTTTCGTGGGCCAAAGCTTGATTTTCCTCGCTTCAATGGTGATGATCCGACTGGATGGATATACCAGGCAGAACAATATTTCAGTTTGCATAATACTTTTGATGTCAATAAAGTCCCACTTGCATCCTTTCATTTGGAACATGAAGCCCTTCAATGGTTCTGTTGGTACATCAAGGCTCATGAAGAGCCCAAATGGACAGATTTTTGCAAACTCATTTTGCAACAATTTGGCCCTAGTGCTTTTGATTACTTCACAGGAACACTCACTAAACTTTGCCAAACAGGCACTGTGAGAGAATATTAAACATAATTTAAAAAATTGACCAATCACATAGAGGGATTGTCTGATGAATTCTTCATGAGTTGTTTTGTTAGTGGTCCGAAGGATACAATCTGATCTGAGGTTAAAATGTTTTATCCCAGCACAATTTGGCTAAGTTGGCGAAGGAAAAGATCACAACTCAACAGTGCTCCAAATCCAATTTTGTTCCATTCAGAAATATGGTTTCCCAAAGACCTCCAATTGCGCCAGCTCCTAGAACAACTCCTATCAAGCATTTGTCTGAAGCAGAGATGCGGGCACATAGAAAAAAAGGGATTTGTTATAATTGTGATGAGAAATTTACTCGGGGACATAGATGTGTTGAGCAAAAGCTCTATCTCTTGGATGTGGATTCTCCACCTATAACTGAAGTTTATGAAGATGCTCAGGATATAGTAGATGATCATGTCAAAACTCAACAACCACCTATTGACCCTACTTCTTAGGAAAATTACCCAGAGATCTCTCTCCATGCTTTAGCAGGAGTCACAACCCCACAAACCATGCAGATCAAGGGTTACTTCAAGAAGCTCCCTCTTACAATACTCATTGATTCTAGTAGCACTCATAACTTCATTGACCCTTGGATCGCCAAACAGGCTGATTATTTTGTCCATCCTTGCTCCAGCTTTGAAGTCATGATTGCCAATGGGGGCACATTAACTTGCAAAGGGAAGTGTCGCAATGTGCATATCTCTATTGGAGATTATAACCTATGCTTTGACATGTTTGCCTTGCCCTTAGGCAGATGTGATGTGGTTTTGGACGCTCAATGGTTACACACACTTGGACCCATCTTATGGGATTTTGCTAAACTTTGGATGCAATTTTCAGACAATGGGAAAAAACACACATTGAAGGGCTTACAACTAGG
Source organism: Cunninghamia lanceolata (assembly GCA_027924645.1). Classification (NCBI taxonomy): domain Eukaryota; kingdom Viridiplantae; phylum Streptophyta; class Pinopsida; order Cupressales; family Cupressaceae; genus Cunninghamia; species Cunninghamia lanceolata. The sequence goes on along the minus strand of BSBN01000213.1, from coordinate 23,756,725 downwards.
GTCTCTTAGTATCGTAAGTTTACATCGCATGGAAAAGCTTCTTAAGAAGAATTCACATGGTGTCATCACTCAGCTCCATGCCATTCAGATGCAACCATCAGTGGTCTCCACTACTCCTTCGAATCTACAACAAATTTTGGATAGGTATGCATGTGTCTTTGCCAAACCAGTAGGATTGCCATCTTCACGACCAAAGGACTACCATATTTAGCTCCTTCCTAGAAGCGTTCCTCCCAACATTAGACCCTACCACTACCCATTTCACCAAAAGATAGAGATTGAGATGCTCGTTTGAGACTTACTGAAGCAAGGTATTATTTGCCCTAGTACTAGTTCCTTTTCTTCACCAGTTCTTCTTATCCAGAAAAAAGATGGGTCATGGCACCTCTGCATTGACTTCTGAGCACTTAATCACATCACAATAAAGGATAAGTTTCTGATTCCTATTGTTGATGAGCTTCATGGTGCTCATTTTTTCTCCAAGTTGGATCTTCGTTCTGGGTATCACCAAATTTAGGTTCATGAGGATGATATCCCTAAAATGGCTTTCCGCACGTATGATGGCCACTATGAGCTTTTGGTCATGCCCTTTGGCCTCACTAATGCTCCTTCAACATTCTAGGCATTGATGAATAAAATATTCTGGCCCTACCTACAGAAATTCATTCTGGTCTTCTTCGATGATATCCTCATCTATAGTAAAACATGGGCTGAGCATCTCCAACATCTGGATCTCATATTGCAACTTCTCTCTAATCATCATCTCTGTGCAAAACAATCTAAATGTGTTTTTGGCCAGGAAGAAGTGGAGTATCTCAGGCATATTGTTTCAGCCCAAGGGGTTCGAGTGGATCCTGCAAAAATAGATGCCATGAAAAATTGGCCACATCCTCAAACACTCAAGAGCCTCCGTGGTTTTTTAGGACTGACTGGCTACTATTGTAAGTTTGTCAAGGATTACTAGAAGATTGCAGCTCCATTAATAGATATGTTGAAAAGGGATGCTTTTACATGGACACATGCTATTGAGTGTGCATTTGAAAAACTAAAACAAGCTGTGTACTACACCTAATCTAGCTATGCCAGATTTTTCCAAGACCTTCACTATTGAGAGTGATGCTTGTAGCAATGGACTTGGTGTTGTTCTCCTTCAAGATGAACATCCCATTGTGTTCACCAGCAAAGCCCTTTTTGTTAAGAATTTAGTACTCTCTACATATGAGAAGGAAATGATGGCTATTTTGCATGCAGTACAGAAGTGGTGGCCATACCTACTAGGGAATCATTTATGCATCAAGACTGATCACCAGAGTCTAAAATATTTCTTGGAACAACAGGTCTCCTCCCTAGTACAATAGAAATGGGTTAGTAAACTCATGGGTTATGACTATGAGATCACTTACAAGAAGGGTAAGGACAATATTGTGGCGGATGCTCTTTCTCGCACATTTGATGACCAAGCTTCTCTTTCATTTATTTCTATGCCTGTTCCAAATTGGTTGGAATCTATCCAGTAGGGCTATGTCAATGACTCTTCATTATCTCAAATCATCCAACAGTTGGCCAATAACCCTTCTGCTATACCGCATTACTCTTGGGATGGTTCTTCTCTGAGATACAAGGGTCATCTGGTGCTTCCCCAGAGCACAGATCTTCAATAGGCTGTCTTCTATGAACTCCATGCTTCTCCATCGACAGGGCACTCTGGGTTCCTCAAAACTTATGAGTGGGCATGGCGTAACTTATTTTGGAAGGGAATGAAAAGGGAAATTCCACAGATGGTGGTTGAATGTGATACTTGCCAATGCAACAAGGGTGAAGTGACACTCCTTCCTAGATTGCTCAAACCCTTGCCCATCCCTACATGGATTTGGACAGATATTTCTATGGATTTCATTGAGGGGCTCCCTAAATCTGGAGGGAAGATTGTGATCTTGGTTGTGGTTGATCACCTCTCCAAATATAGTCATTTTTGTGCCCTCAGCCATCCCCATACCGCCTCCTCAGTCGCACAAATTTTCATGGACCAGATCTTCTGTCTTCATGGCATTCCTTCTTCCATTGTCTCAGATCATGATGTAACTGTAGTTAGGGTAAAATTGCAAATCAGGGCAAATGAATAAACAACAATGATAAAACCCTAGCAATGCACAGTGAAGCACAAGACGACATGAAAATCAAAATAACAAATGTAAATGTAAACCGATTTCCACGCTATGCTCGATTTATCTCCATTGCTCTTCTCCACCTCGCATGAGCATCCAAGATTTTGAAGGATTATTGTTGGAAGAATGTTGGGTGCTCACTTCTACAGCATAACATTAAGATGAAGATGCTAGAATGAAGGATGCAAAGGCTCTAATGATATTTCAACAGCATGTGGATACTTGAGGATCAATGCATGCTAGTGATAATTTGGCAGAATAATGTTACTTGAGGCTCAATGCATGCTAATGGCTTGTAAAGGGTTTGATTTATAGGAAAGGCTTGGTTCAAATGGATGGTTGAAATTAAAAAGCTAATTGATTGATGTGGATGGCTAGGATTGATTAGGTATTCCCACTCTTCAAGGGAGTTGTAGTCATTTGACAAGTGTCAAGGAGAATAGGGCTCATGTGTGCTTGTGTACATAAAAAGTACTACATATGAAAGATATTAAATAAAAGGCTGTAGTGCCATTTATCTTTTTAAATGAAAGAGGCACACATGTTGGCTAAATGATAAGATAAATTAATTAAATAAATAAAATTTATTTAATTAATTGGAAAGTCGGCTTATGATGAGAACTTAATTCAAATAAAATATTTGAATTAGTTGGGATATGAGTTGGATATTAATTAAATAAATAAAATTTATTTAATTAATTGGATAGTGGGAAACTTAATTCAAATAAAATATTTGAATTAGTTCAGATATGATGTGGAAATTAATTAAATAAATAAAGTTTATTTAATTAATTGGCTAAGTGGGATAAGGATGGGATTAAGATGGGATTTTAATTAAATAAATAAAATTTATTTAATTAATTGGCTTAATGGATAAATGGGATTAAGAGTGGGATTTAGGACAAAATGCTACATGATGTCTAGGATAATGTTTTAACAAGGTGTTGTAGGACATGGACAAAGTTGGGACAAATTTGGGTGTCTACATTTTGCCCCTCTTTGAGATGATGTTCGAGATGATAAGCTTTATGTCGAGTAACATCATTTCAAAGAAGTTAAAGTATGGATAGAGGAAAAGGATAGTGATGATGGAAAGATATGATGATGATGCCCCCTCGAGAGGATAGGCGGGTTGGACAAACACGGGTATGCTCTCGAAAAGAAATGGCTTGGCTAAGAAAGAAATATAAGAGGATAGATAGAAGAAATGATGATGTGTTATGCTGCAATGAAAGTGAGCAACCATGATGTTTGATATAGCACTAGACATTATGCACCAAGGTAGAACGACCAGGGTGACGATGTGTCTCATGCCCTAGCATAATACAACCTTGTCAGAATACAAGATATGAATATTAGCTGGATGTGATAAGGATTTGATACAAATGCAAGATAAAATGATAACACACACAAGCAAGCAAGCATGCATGCATGAATGATTCAAAAACAAACAAGGTATTGCCCCTGTCAAGCTGTAAACCACTGATTAATTGCTGATTGTTGATAGTTGAGAGTGTTGTCATTGCGGGGAAAGCTATATCCCTAGATCAACACAAAGTTGTTTGCTGAGTTGGTTCACTGATTGGCTGATTGATTTGGCTTACAACAAGGCTAGGATCAAGACCATTGATTGCGTTTGGATAACTTGGCTTGATTGATTAACTTGATTGGTATAGCTTTAAGGATTGACTTACACTTGGATCAGTGCTTGGAATGATTTTGAGGATGATGAAATGATGAAGGAAGATTGATTTGATGAAATGTTGATGATGGATGATATGTGGTGGATTGAACTGCTTTTGATTTGATTTTGATTGGAGTTGATGTGATTGAGTTGATTTGCTTTGGTGTTGATGTGGATGATTGATAGGATTTGTCTTGATGATTGGCTTGATGTGATTTGGTTGTGATGTTTGCTATTGCTGGGTTGATTGTTTTGATGATTGGATTGTTTTGAATGATGATAGTGATGGTGTGATGATTAGAGTGTCCACTCAAATCTAGGCATAAGCAAGTGTTCTCAGTGTGCTCAAAGGATGTAAAACAAACAAGGTATTGCCCTTGTCAAGTCATAAACCAATGATTGATTGTTTGATTGATGATGATAGTGTTGTCATTGTGGGGAAAGCTATATCCCTAGATCAACACAAGGATGTGGGAATGCTATATCCCATTGATGATGATTGATGATTTGATTGATTGGGTTCATGACAAGATTAGGATCAAAACCTATTGATTTGATTGGATAATATTCCTTGATTGATTGGCTTGCTTGATATGGATTAATGTGACTTGGATTTAAGATAATTGCTTAGATTGATTGGATTGATATGATTGGAAGAAGTGATTGATTGAAATGGATGAATGAATGTTATTGATAGGAAGAATTGATGATGGTGATGATGTTGATTTTGATTGAATGTTGATGGATTAGATTTTTTTGTATGATATGATTGGTTTTATTGCTGGGATTTTTCATTGGATAGTTGATTTTTTGGATTTTTAACATATTTTATTTTTTTTGGATTTTTGGGATATTTTATTTTTTTTGGTTTTGAATGTCAATGGATTTACAATTTGGGTAGCCTTTGTTCTTGATACCAATGACAAGGGAGAAAACCAAGTCGAGGTGCAAATATGGATGAATGGGATTGGATGGAAGGCTCATGAGAGTTGGATGAATAGATAAGAGGATAGGCCATATAAGGGATGGATGCATGCCTCGTGATAAATGGATAGGTAGGCTATAGTGGAAAGCTCATGATAAACAGATGGGGATAAGCTACAAGATGGAAAGCTCATGATAAGGGTACGCCATAGTGGATGGACCATAAGGGAGCTAGGATGTGATCTTCAAAGGCTTTGTTGCATCGGAAAAACTTGCCCCATTCTAGGTGGTAATGCTTAGGATTTTGCATGACAAAGTTTATAACCAAGGGATGACATGATGGATTGGTTTGGATAAGATGGATAAATGGTCAATGTATAGGACTTGGTTTGGAAAGAAGGTATGCCAATAAAGATCCAAACATGTTTCAACATTTTGCCCTTATATTTTCATCAAAATCAAAAGGTGAAAGGATGGATAAATGGGTTCAGTAGGATAGGCATGTTTATGTAATGGCTAAGGATGGCAGGATGGTAAATGATAGGTTGGATATGATATAATGGGATAGATAGTTTGGAAATGGATAGGTTGGATGAGACAATGTGCCCCCAAGTGTAAGTGACATAGAAGATTAACCTACACACGACGCCTGTTTGCCAGGTTTTCATCATGGTACTTATCCAAGGTGCTTGTTTACCAGGTTTTCACCGTTGGACGAAGGGATTTCTCTTTACTTTTTTTATTTTTATTTTTTTGTTTCTTCTTTTTGCTTTTAGATGGGTTGACAATTACACATGGCGCCTGTTTGCCAGGTTTTCACCATGGTAATAGATAGGAGGGAATCAAGTGTTTAGTGCTATGAAGGTCGATACTGTCCCTTTAGAGATTGATGATGTCTTCACATGGACCATGTCAAGTGTGCTCATAGATGTTGATAAGGGATTGCATGGATGGGAGATGGATTAGGTGGATAATAGATTATGATGTGGATTATGGAAGGTTCATGCAAGGATGGATGGATAAAAGGCTTATGCAAAAGCATGGACCATAGGGATAGCATGGGGGAGATATGTAGGATAATGGATGGAAGATGGGGAGATGTAGTTATGTGGAGGTGCTGTGGAGTGGAAGGGAACCATGAGCAATGGTTGCACACACTATGATAAATATTGAAGCTTTTGATGAGATGGTGGTGTAGGAAGCAATGGAGATGTTTGCTTAGGGGATGGTTGACGAAGTGATTTAGGAACCCACATAGATTTAGTATTTTTAATGCGTTTGCTTTTCCTATGGGATTTTTGAAAGTTTTGGATAGAAATAGGCTTTTGAATGGAGATAGGTGGTTGGGACTCTTGAGATGTGGATAAGGATGCCTCATTCGCTTGGCTAGCTTTCTCCTTAGGAACCCAAACCATTTTGCTTTTGGGCTTTGCTTTTGGAGGTATGGGCTTGGATAGCTTTGTGAATGTATTTTGCTTAGAAGATGGATGATTTAGAGACTTTTCACATTGATGCCCCAAGGCATGAAGGTCCTTATGAGTTTTAATTGGATTTTTGGCTTTATAGATAAAGGCATCCAAATGTTTAATTTGGAATCCCATGGGTTTGATGGAAATGGGGTTGGTATGATTGGAAACTTTATGTTTAAACGATGTGTGCTTTTGTTGGCCATGATTAGGGATGTAAGGATACTTATGAATGATAGGTATGTTAGGTGTTGGAAGCAATGGTGGCAAGGTGGATGGAGGGATATTTGGAGTTGGTAAAAGTGGAGGCAAGGTGGATGGCGGAAGATGTATGGTCACATGCTTTTGACATTTATAAGATGATGGAGATGGAATGGCAACACATGTTTTGGGTATATGATAAGGTTTGCGATGAAAAGTGGTAGGTTTAGGATGCATGAAGGGATTACCAACATCTTGGCCTTGTTTACCTTGGGGTGTGTATCCAAGGCCATATGAGCATGGAGGAACTTTGACATGGTTTGGCTCCAAAATACCTTGTTTATAAAGGCCTAGGCCTTTGCCTTGGTAGTTCATGTTTTGGAGGATGCGATTGACCATGGGACCAGGTGTGGTTTGAACACTAGACTTGAGTTTATTATTGGATGAAGAAGGTGAGGTAGATAGAGGTTGTTTTTTTCCTAAGGAAGAACACTCATGGTGGAAGGTGGTAATACCACTAGGACATGATGGTGGACTTGAAGTGGAATCGATGGTGGATGTAGAAGGAGGATCATTAGGATCTTGATTAGCATTGCATCCACTATGATCCAAGCTATTTGTTTGATCTTTTATGCTTGCTTGGGGGACAAGTGTCTCATCATGACAAGTGGATGTTTGCTCATTATGGATAGGGCTAGATGGCAGATGACTAGGAGCAATTTGGGTAGCTTGCTCATGGATAAATATAGGATTATGGATAGGATCAAGGTGTTCATGGATAGCTTCTTCATAGGTATCATCTTGATCATAAAGAAGGTAAATGTTATGGATGGGTTGCACGAAAGTGTTTTGATCTTGAGTTGGACTAGGGCTTAATTTTTCCACATGCTTAGGATTATGCTCTTGACATACCTCTTGACTTGGGATGAAAGTGGAAGGTTCTTGAGTGGACTTGATAGGTTCTTGAGGGTTATCGATGTGAGAACATGATGACTCTTGACTTGGATTCATAATAGGAGACTCTTGAATATGCTTGATGGCTTGTAGGTCACATGATGGGCTTAAAGGGCTAAGAATGTTAATTGAGGGCTCTTGGATAGGCTCAAGGATAGGTGGACCACATGATGGGATTATATGATTGGACATGACCTTTGGAAGTTCTTTGATAGGCTCATGAATAGGTGTTTGACATGGAGGTAGTTTATTACTAGCTAGTAGCCAATGGATCACATCCTTTGCAAGGGTATGAGTGGATGAGCAATATAATGGATGGATGATAATGGTAGATGGTGTTGGATTAGGATTAGGACAAGGATTAGGTTGAGAGCTAATTGGATTGGATGGATTAGGATTTGGACTAGATGGGGGTGACACATAGGATGGGGATGATGTGGCATGATTTCCCATTATAGGTGGGTACACCTTGTAAACAATTGAGACAAATATTGGGCATTGATTTGTATTGTGGCCTTTGGTCCTATGGTATGCACAATAATCATGTTCATCATATGGACTTTCTTCACATGGTTTGACTTTAGGAAGTTCGATGAGTTTTGCTTCAAGCATCCTTTGTAAAACTCTCTCAGCCACATCCTTGGGTGAAGGATTAGAATGACATGGTGATGAAGGTAATGACGGGCTTAGTGGTTTGGAAGGTTGATGGATTAATGGACTAGGAATAGGACTTGTTGGCTCATGTGTTGGCATGTGATTGGATGGTGGTGGCCACTCTAGATTGGTATCTCCCTTGTCAAAAGGAATTAAGTCTTGCATAGGATAAATTGGGCTTTGATTTATGTACAAGGGGCCATTGGGATTTGCATGTGTTTCTTGTTGCAAAGGTGGACTTAGGTCTATCAATGGTGCTTGATGGTCTTGTTGAAAAGGTGTACTTGGACGTGCTTGATTTATGTACAAAGCGCTATTGGGACTTGGATGTTGTTCTTGTAATATCACTTGATTGCCTTGTGGATGGGCTTGATAGTACATTGGAATGGTGGTATGAGGGATTGGATAAGCTTGAGGTGGATGTTCATAGGTTGATGTGGTATTAACTTGGTGGATAGGTGGATTAAGTTGATAGGAAGTGGATGGATATGACATGTGGCTATGAGGTGGATTAGGTTGATAGGAAGTGGCTAAGGATTGTTGTACTTGTCGAGCTTGACTAGTGGCTAAAAGGTGTTGGACTTGGGCTATGAAGTGTTGTAGTTGAGGTGATTGGCTTGCATGGGGTTGAGCTCTTTGGATGAAGAATTGTAATGTTTTAATGGCATCTTGGTTTAGGGGTTGTGATCCTTGATAAAGCTTTTGGAGGAATCTTTGGAATTTGATTTCTAGGTCTTCTAGTGTAGACATGTTGTCACCAAGTGTTTGTCTTAAGTCCTTTTAGCAAGTGCTTGTTTAGGGATTTTTATGATGATGTGGAATGTTTGGATGATGTGTTTAGATTGATTTGTTTATGTGTTTGGTGTTTATAGCTTGATTTGGCAATGTTCAAACAAATGATTATGCATATACACACATGAATCACTCACGCAAGACACATAAGCAAGCTGTTAGTTTGAAAGAATGTGATGATGGTTAAGAAAGCACGTGAAGACAATTCAACAAGTCCTAGTTAAGGCAAGGCCACTATCACAAGGAGGTTCTAGTGAAAATCCAGGGGACCGGCACCCCACGAGCATCCAGCAAGCCACTTAAGACTTTAACTAACCCTACTAGGAGTTTTAATATACACAATGGTACACCTCCTTTCGAATTAGCACTGTATGGTGAGCGCTAATACCGGTTAGACTTGGCTTTCGCCTTATCCTCTAATTTTTATAGCAGACCGGATGAAAGTATCACTTGAGGTCGTTCCCTTGGGGTGGATACCAAGGCAGGCCTCTCTAAGGCTAAACAAAAGCAACACAAGTAAATGTTTTTGATCTCCAAGTTTGTGTTGGGACGCGAGGAGAGACCATACACATTTACTTGGTCACACTCGCATGGGGTTCATTAACCTTAGAAATTCCATGTGTGGAAGACAATGCAAGCACTTGTTTGTTTTAAAACCCAAATCCAAATGTGATGAAAGACAATGGTTCATTTTAGCCCAATGTTTTGATGTGAATTTGCAAACAATTGTTCGTTTTATGCCCAAAATCCAAATGTGTGATCAAGCAAGATTAAGAGATGAAAGATTAGAATGAGTGCACCTGATACAATCGCTTTCCAATTTGCTGTAGATGTTGATGCCAATGCTGCTTCAGCTCCTTAGATGCCTCTACAAGTCACCAATTCCAAAACGAAACAAGTAAACTTGCAAAGAAGATGATTATATGAAAAGGATGAAATCTAAAAATATTGATAAAAATGATCTGATACAGAAAAATAGATTGCATAAACAGAAAGTTTAGGAGATTCTAAGCAATTTGAAAAAAAGTTTCATTGAAAAATGATCAAAATTGCTCAAGTTATGCTCAAAATGAAGTTTGCAATGAACCTGAACTTTGACTAATAAAAAAGAAGGTAAAATGATACAATCACCTGATAAAATTGGTACAGTTGTGAAGCTTGTCCTCCTAGCTTTCCAATGAGTCCTTGTTTGTGCGATTTGGCCACCGTATGTGAAAGTTATGATAGAAATACTAAGATGCACAATGACAGCAAGCAGAAGCAAGTTACAGTTGCCAGATGCGACATACTGTTGATCAGAGGCGATCTGTATTTGTGACAGGTGGGATCTTGTAGATCAAATGCGACATGAAAAATACTAGATGCGGTTCTTGTAGGCTTATAAGCGATGAAGAAAAGCCAAAAGCGACCGATCTCGGCTTACAAGCGACCTGTATCTACAAAATAACAGTCAAAACACAAAACCCTATTCTGCACAGGTGAGCATTGTCAGTTCGGAAGCGAGGAATATTAGTTTAAAAGCAGCTGTTGTAAGTTCATAAGCGATGCGCATCAGATAAAAAGTGACCACTATCCATTTAGAAGCGATGCATATAAGTTTAAAAGTGACGACTGTGATTTCAAAAGCGATCCGAATGAAAACAGAAGCGATCACTGTTAGGTCATAAGCGATCAATACAGTTTAAAATTGACAACTAGCAGCGAAAACACATAGGCGAGTTCTATTGGGATAAAAGTGATGCGTATCATTCCTGAGGTGATCACTGTCGATGTAAAGGCGATCCAGAAAACACCATAAGTGGCTGATTTCAGTGCAGAAGCGACGCAGATATGCAAAAAGCGGCAATTTTTTGCTCAAAAGCGATGCAAAAAAGGATGGAGGCGATAGATAATAGCTCATATGCGACTAAGAAAAGACAAAAAGTGACAAACAATAGCCCAAAAGTGATCTAGAAAGTTTTGGGTGAGAGATTGCAGATAATAACCATATGCGACCAAGTTTACTAGATGCTATCAGTTTTTGTTCAAAAGCGAGCACTGTTTGTTTAAAAGCGGACCAAATTTGACCATAAGCGACTGCTGTTTGCCCAAAGGCGAGTTGATTTAGCCCAGGCGAATGCTGTTTGATCAGAAGCGACCTGAATTACCAGAAGCACATTGTTGCAGTCCGGTTGTTGCAAAGGCTCTAATGATATTTCAACAGCATGTGGATACTTGAGGATCAATGCATGCTAATGATAATTTGGCAGAATAATGTTACTTGAGGCTCAATGCATGCTAATGGCTTGTGAAGGGTTTGATTTATAGGAAAGGCTTGGTTCAAATGGATGGTTGAGATTAAAAAGCTAATTGATTGATGTGGACGGCTAGGATTGATTAGGTATTCCCACTCTTCAAGGGAGTTGTAGTCATTTGACAAGTGTCAAGGAGAATAGGGCTCATGTGTGCTTGTGTACATAAAAAGTACTACATATGAAAGATATTAAATAAAAGGCTGTAGTACCATTTATCTTTTTAAATGAAAGAGGCACACATGTCGGCTAAATGATAAGATAAATTAATTAAATAAATAAAATTTATTTAATTAATTGGAAAGTCGGCTTATGATGAGAACTTAATTCAAATAAAATATTTGAATTAGTTGGGATATGAGTTGGATATTAATTAAATAAATAAAATTTATTTAATTAATTAGATAGTGGGAAACTTAATTCAAATAAAATATTTGAATTAGTTGGGATATGATGTGGAAATTAATTAAATAAATAAAGTTTATTTAATTAATTGGCTAACTGGGATAAGGATGGGATTAAGATGGGATTTTAATTAAATAAATAAAATTTAATTAATTAATTGGCTTAATGGATAAATGGGATTAAGAGTGGGGTTTAGGACAAAATGCTACATGATGTCTAGGATAATGTTTTAACAAGGTGTTGTAGGACATGGACAAAGTTGGGACAAATTTGGGTGTCTATAGTAACTTTCACCAGTCATTTTTGGACATAACTATTTTGACACACTGGCACCAAACTAAAGATGAGTTTGGGGTATCACCCACAAATGGATGGTCAGACTAAAATTATCAACAAATGTTTGGAAACTTATCTTTGTTGTTTTACCTCAGAACAACGACATTAGTGGGCAAAGTGGCTCCCTCTCATTGAATGGTGGTACAATACCTCCTACCACACTGCATCTAAAATGACTCCATATGAGGTAGTCTATGGTCAAGCACTGCCAGCGCTCCTTCCATACACCCCTAGCAGTTCACTAGTTTAGGCAGTTGACATGGTTCTCCAAACCCGGGATTAGATTCTTCACATCTTGCAAGACAATCTTCACATGAAAAGAAATCGAATGAAACAACAAGCTGATCAACACTGTTCTGAGCGCACTTTTCAAGTAGGTGATATGGTTTTTCTTCATCTACAGCCATACAAGCAATCATTCCTAAAACTCAAAGGGTGTCATAAGTTGGCTCCAAAGTTCTATGGGCCATATAAGGTTCTTCAGAAGATTGGGTCAGTTGCTTATAAATTGGAGCTTCCTCCTTCCCGCGTTCATCCAATATTTCATGTCTCTTATCTAAAGAAAGTTCTTGGCACCAACATCAAAGCATAAACTATTTTACCAGAACTAGATAATGAAGGATCCATCATTTTGGAGCCGAGGTAATTCTCGACAGGCACACTTGTTAGCTTCGCTATCGATCGATCACAAAGGTATTAATTTAGTGGCACAAAATGCAACTAGAGGATGCTACATGAGAACCACTCCTTCAGATTCAGCAACAATTTCCACATCTTAAGCTTTAAGGACAAATCTTTTCTAAGAGGGAGGGGATGTTAGGAACCCGTGTTTAACCCTTTTCTTTACTTTGTTAGTATTTTGTTGTTGGACGCATATGCTTTGTAAGTCATCCCGTGAGTATATTGTATTATTCCACATTCATGGGAAGTAATAGTTGTTTAGATTAGACTTAGTATATAAGTACGTGTTGAGACCAACGAAGGCATCCACAAATTTATTGTATTGAACTTGCTTAAAGGAGTTTGCACCCTCAAAGTGGTCTGCGATCAATAAATTCCTTCTGTGTTTCTATTATTTCATTCATTTTTCATTAAATTGTTGTAGGAGGTTCCTCTCAAGAATTGAAAGACTGGATAAATGACATGGAAGAATACTTTGAATATGAAGAAGTTGAGGATTTGGAGAAGGTGAAATTTGCAAAGACAAAGTTGATAGGACATGCTTCTATTGTTAGGGTTAGCCGGCAGAAGATATCAATTAAATGCAAATAAAGATTAAACAGAGAAATGGAAATACACAGAAATAATAATAGCGAGAGACAAGTTTTAACGTGGTTCACCCAAACTTGGGCTACATCCACCAAATAGAGAGTCCAATATTATTATCCAGTAAATCAAACCGATTACAATCAGCAATCCCTGCAACTCAATACTGCTGCATAATGCTACAATACAATAATATCAAAACCCTAACCCTTAGCTACTTTTTATCAAGCTTTTTGTCGGTTACAAAATAGGGTTTTCCTATGTCGGTCAATGAAAAAATTAACTCCCGGTGCATTATAAAATAATAAAAAACCATGTGAGGTTTCGGGGGCGTTGCCCCCAAGTCCCCACGGGGGTGCTGCCCCTCGACCCCGCCCTGTATCGCGACAGGGAATGCTCCAGGGGCACTGCCCCTGGACCCCACAAGGGGTGCTACCCCTTGACCCTGTCTTGGGGGCGCTGCCCCCAAACCCCCTCAAGGGGTGCTGCCCCTTGACCCCGTAGGAATTTAGGGGGAAACCGCGCCGATAAAAGTGGGGTAAATATAACCTCCGAGTTTGATTAGGCTCCATATAACAACATCTATATGGTGGAAAGAAGTTTAGTTGCAAATGAATAGAAGAGGAAAAGAAAAAATTATGGAGTGGGATAGGATGGTGACAAAATTGAAGAATCAGTTGATACCTGCTGACTGTGAGTTGGAGATTTTGAAAAGATTGCAGAACCTGAGATAGAAGGAGAAATCTGTGAAGGAGTATACTAAGAAATTTTATAAGATGATTAGAAGGACTAGACATAGTGAAGAAAGAAGGGAGAATGTGGCTAGATACATCAATGGACTGAGATTGAGCATTCAAGAAGAATTGAGCTTGGTAAGGATGACATATTTGGAAGAAGCATATCAATTTTCCTTAGAAAAGTTGAAGAGAAGATGAATAAGAGACATGATCTGAGACAGAAAGGTAGAGGAGGTAAATTTTAGAGAGGTAGAATATTTTCTGGATGAGACAGATCACATTCAGAGTAGAACAAGTTTGACAACACATTCAAGGAGGATAGAGATAATAATGCTTACCAAAGAGATGACTGAAATTTTTACTGGAGAGGAAACCCTAGTGCATACTAGAATGAAGGATACAGAAGAGAGGGAAGAGGATTTGATAAGAGAACATACAGAGGTACTTATTTCAAGTGTGGAGGTGAAGGACATAGAGCATTTGAATGTAATCAGGGTAGTACAAGTAAGAAGACATAAAATAGTGGAAGAGCAGCCTATGTTGAAGAAGAACCTATTAGATCACCTAGTTTGCTTGGTAAGCTAGAGAAAGGAGAATCATTGGTGATGAGGAGAGCACTATTTCAAGTAGAAGCAAATGAGGAACCACCATAGAGGAAATGTTTTTTCAGGACAAGATGCATATCAGGAGGTAAGTGTTGTAAAGTTGTGATTGATAGTGGTAGTTCAGATAACCTAGTTTCAGAGGGTATGGTGACTAAGCTAAAGTTGGAAATATTGAAACACCCTAAGCCCTATCAGATAGCATGGATTGAGGATGATCATAAGGTAGTGGTGAGTGAACAATGTTTGGTGAAATTTCATATTGGATCTTATCATGATGAAGTTTTGTGTAATATTATGCCTATGGATGTTTGCCATATCTTGTTGGGTAGACCTTGGCAGTATGATAGAAAAGCTATACACGATGGGAGAAAGAATATATACACTATGACAGCAAATGCAAAGAGAATTACTTTGATTCATTTAGAAGATGATCCTAAGAGTGAAGTATGTAGAAATGCTAGAATCTATTTCATAGATGGAAGAAAATTTCTTAATGGTTTAAGACATGAGAATATGTGTTATGCTTTGATTCCTAAGAAACTTGAAACATTGAAAAAAGAGACTGGAGGAGATAACACAATTGCTAATAGAGTATGAAGACATCATATCAGATAATGTGCCTGAAGGATTGCCACCTATAAGGATTATTAGTCATCACATGGATCTTATACTGGGAGTAAGTTTGCCTAACAAAGTAGAACACAGAATGACACCGACAGAGAATGAAGAACTGAATAAATAGATACAGGAGTTGCTGAGGAAAGGTTTGATCAGAGAAAGTTTGAGTCCTTGTGTAGTACCTACAATATTAGCACCTAAGAAAGATGGATAATGGAGAATGTGTACTCACTCAAGACAAATAAACAAAATCATAGTTAAGTATAGATTTCCTTTACTGAGGATGGATGATATCATGGATTGTTTGAGTGGAGCAAGATATTTCACAAAGATAGACTTGAAGAGTGGATACCATCAAATCAGAATCAGAGAGGGAGATGCATGGAAGTCTACTTTTAAGACAAATGAATGATTGTATGAGTGGTTAGTGATGCCCTTTGGATTGACAAATGTACCGAGTACTTTCGTGAGATTGATGAATGAAGTCTTGAAGAAATTCTTAGGTAAGTTTGTGATTGTATACTTGGATGATATTATGATTTTCAGTAAGACAAAAGAGGAACATTTGTGGCATATTAGACAAGTTTTGCAGAGGTTGAGAGAAGAGAAATTGCTGATAAACATCAAGAAATGTAGTTTCATGAAGGAAGAGTTGGTATATTTGGGATTTGTAATTTTTGCGGAAGGATTGAAGATGGACCTTGAGAAAGTGAAAGCAATTGTTGAATGGCCTACACTAGAGAGCATTGGAGAAGTTAGATCATTTCATGGATTGACTAGTTTCTATCGGAAGTTCATAAAAATTTTTAGTTTAGTATGTAATCCTATGACAGAGACAATGATAGGTGATAGGAAAGACTTTAAGTGGATATTAAAAGTAGATAAAAGTTTTGAATTGTCAAAGCAAAAAGTGTCAAAGCAACCTATTTTGGCGTTACTGAATTTCAATAAAGTATTTCAAGTTGATTGTGATGCAAGTGGAAATGCAATTGGAGCAGTATTAAGTCAAGAAGGTAGACCTGTAGCATATTTTAGTGAAAAGTTGAATGATGTAAGGAGAAGATATTTAGTTTATGACCAAGAGTTCTATACCATAATTCAAACCTTGAAGAAATGGAGACATTACTTGTTGCCTAAGGAGTTCTTACTATATACAGATCATCAAGCTTTGTAATATTTGAACAGTCAAGGTAAGTTGAATCAGAGACATATGAGATGGGTAGAGTTCATGCAGAGTTACACTTTTGTGTTGAAGCACAGGAGTGGAAAATCAAACAAAGTTGTTGATGCGTTGAGTAGAAGAAGAAACTTGATGATAGAAATGAGAGTTGAAGTGTTGGGTTTTGATGAATTGAAGAACATGTATGAGGGAGACACTAATTTTGCAGAACCTTGGAAAGCATGTAAGGAACCTGTTGCAACGGATAGGAGTAAGTGGCTAGATTATTTCATTCAAGAAGACATGTTGTTTAGAGGAAGTAAGTTGTGCATACCTAAGAGTTCAATGATAGATAATTTGATCAAAGAGAAACATAGTGGAGGATTGGCAGGACATTTTGGCATTAATAAGACAGTGGCGTTGGTAAGTGAAAACTACTTTTGGCCTTAGATACATAAGGATGTTAGGAAATTTGTGTAGAGTTATACAATTTGTCAAGTTGCAAAAGGGAGTAGTCAGAATACTAGATTATATAGACCTTTGATAGTACCAGAGAGACCTTGGGAAGCCATAAGCATGGATTTTGTAATGGGATTAATGAAAACACAAAGAGGACATGATTCAATATTTGTAGTGGTTGACAGATTTTCAAAGATGGCTCATTTCATACCTTGTAAGAACACAAGTGATGCAGTGCATTTAGCAGACCTATTTTTCAAGGAGATTGTGAGATTACATGGATTACCTAAGAGTATAGTTTTAGATAGAGACACAAAGTTTGTTGGATACTTTTGGAAGACGCTTTGGAAGAAGATGAAGATAGATTTGAAGTTTAGTTTAGCATTTCATCCACAGATTGATGGACAGACAGAGGTAGTGAATAGGAGTTTGGGAAACTTGTTGAGATGTTTGGTTGGAGAGAAGACAAGAAGTTGGGATTTGATTCTTTCACAAGCCGAGTTTGCATACAATAATTTAGTAAATAGGAGTATTAGAAGAACACCACTTGAGATTGTTACCAGAGTAACACCCAGAGGAGTTGCGGAATTGAGAGACATTGGTATGGAAGAAAGGAGAAGTGCAGAAGCAGAGGAATTTGCAAATCACATGAAGACAATGCATAATCAGGTGAAGAAGCATTTGGAAGATATGAATAGTAAGTATAAGGAAAAGGTAGATGAGAAGAGAAGACATAAGGATTTTAAAGTTGGTGATGAAGTGATGGTATACTTGAGAAAAGAGAGATTTCCAGTTAGGACATATAACAAGTTGAAGTTGAAGAAGTTTGGACCTTGTAAGATACTTAGAAAATTTGATTAAGGAAACGCATATGAAGTGGAGTTACCAGAGACATTGGGTATATCCCCTATTTTCAACATTGCAGACCTTTATCAGTATCATGAAATAGAGTTCAGTGACAACATGGAAGAAGACCTGAAGAAGCAATTACCACACAAAGCACCAGAGCATATTGAAGACATTTTGGATAGTAGAGTTGGACGCAACACTAGAGGAAGACAATACAAAGAATATCTTGTGAAGTGGAAAGGCAGACCAAAAGAAGATTCATCATGGATTTCTTAGGCTGAGGTGGACCATCTTGGTTCTCCCCTAGCCCCAGCAAAGTGAGGGACTCACTTTTTCAATAACCTCAGATGTCTGATGCAGGAGCATCGTTGGTTCAAGAGCAATCTTGCATCAACCAAAAACATTTGCATTTCAGTTTGTTTGAAGTTGAGTTTGTTTCCTTTCATTTTCCAGTTCAGTTCAGGCAGTACAGTCAAAAGAAGCTTTTGAATGTTGGTCCACATTCTTCCACATTTACATTTCACCTCTTGCGGAGCTAGACTGAGCATCTAGATTCATTCATCTACATCACATCTAGAATTCAGAACATTTGTACTAAGTACCGGAAAGTTATCGCTATCAGAAGATCAGTTATTTTCTCATAATAGAGCATCCTAACAATATCTAATAATCAGCTACAGGAGAAGACTTGTGGAGCATTCCAAGACTTATGGAGCTTAATGACACATCATTTAATGATCTTTGGTTCATGGCTGATCTTCCCTGAGATCTGTACATCATTCCATTCATTTGCGGAGGTGTTCTACATGATTAAGTCTGACCTATTTGTGTACACACGTTACAACTCTTCATTGGAGTTTGTGACCTTCCTTGGCTGATGCGGAGGAATCTATTGTTTTGGAGATGATATATTGATGTAATAGATCCTTGGGAAAGTAGTTAGTTGTCAAGTTATGATCGTTAGCATAAGTTCGTAGTTTGGATTTTGTACGAAGGAGCTTCAATGCTATATCTTGTGCATACTCTGATATTTTGTAATTAGGCCTTTGAGCCCCAGTTGTAATCACACATGATGCAGGCCAAATTGTATTTGAATTCTATTATATACTGAATCACTGAATCTGTGTTTGTTTCATATCTTTGAGTTGTTTCCGTTGTGTTTACTCTTGATGGACGGCCTGGACAGTTCACTCTGTGAACCCTCCTACTCTGACTACACGAAAATTGAAATGACTTTTTGAGGGATTCAACCATGCATGAGACCATTCCAAATTTGCCTCAGTTTGCATGCATAGAGGTTGTGGGCTACGAAACAGACAAGTTTTGTAGGGGTTATCCCACAAATTGAGCTAGCAAAATTCAAGGATAATACCATCAAACCATGAGAAATATTATCATAGAGACACATGACAGTCGTGGTAATTAGCACTATGATAGTCTTAATAAAAGAAAACAAGCTAGAGACACTACCTATAGTCATTAGAAGTTGATGTCAAGCATATAAGAATAGTCACTCAAGCTCACAAACTTTATCATTGTGATAGTAATAGCAATCATACCATTTATCTATGGCTATGTTCAACATTGTCATGTGTGGTCTAAGAAGGAAATATAATGATTGTTATAGGATCCTAAGATAAATGTCACTAGGACAAGTACTATCATTACCAACCTAGGATTGCCATGGGAAAAATCAATCACTCATATCACCTAAACATAGTCAAGGGATAGTCAAACAAAGATACTTCCAAGAATGTCAAAAGCACTATCATCAAATGCTAAAGGATAGTCATAAACCTCAACAAGCATAGCCCTTAAAGATATATCATATTACCTAAGAAAATGATTGTCACTTAGGATACATTTATCTTGTCAAACCTAAGACTGCCACTTCATGAACTATCATAAAGATGGGTGGGTTGTCATGAAGGAAAATCCTTGTACCTGCTTGGAAGGAAAAGATGGAGTCACTTTTATTTGTCTAAAATATTCTTGTGCAATTAGGAGAAAGCGGTATGTTGGTTGGTGTACTAAAGGAGAGTATTTTGATGAGGAGACAAAAGGATGTTCAAGTAGTTTAAAGATAATTTAGTGATGGAAATAAATTTGGAGCAAAGTGAGAACTCATTGTCTCAAGGGCCTTTTGTCAAGAAAATATTAACTAATATCTCCTTGGATCAATAAATTGATGGATCACATTAATGTGATGGAGATAAAACTTGCTTAGGGTTTCTTAGTGACTATCCTAGAAGAATGGCTTGTGAAAAATATTGCATGATTAGATGTCTTTTTTGTCCTAAACCCTAGAATGCATTACAAGGAGCATGGCTGGTATGAATTGATGGAGATAGGAGAGAGAAATTGAGTGGAATTTCCTTAGCAAAACCCAGTTTGATATGATTTTAGACAAAATAGAGAGATAGAGATCCTATATCTTGACAAGATTTTCTTTGTTAGGATTGAATTATGTAGGTCTTATGAAGAATTTAATACTTTGAATTTCTTTGTGTGCATGAGGCATGTTAATGATTCAAGATCTTGATATGATGTTGATACACTCTTGGAGATGCCTTGACCTGAAACTTCATGCCTATACCTTACTATTGTACCTATGAGTTAGAGAAAGAAATTGTCAACCAAAAAGAAGGGAACAAAGTCCTAAAGCTAAACCAAGATGAATTGTTGTTATATACCTAGTTTGTAGGCCTAATCACTACTCTTATGTCATTGTCATCCTCCTAATTTATTGGTCCAGAAAGTAGAAACCATGAAGATGCCTCAATGAAGACTAGGCCATGAAAGAAATAATGGGAAAATGGAGAATATGACGGTGTATATGCTAGTCTTGATTATGGAATCAGTTGCATTATAACAAAATATTGTTGTTTACACCTAAAATATAGCAAGTAGGTGTACTATATGGTAAAAAGGGAATTTTTACATTAACAAATGTATTCCAAAGCATAAATTTGTTGCCTCAAGTCCTGTGCTATCTTACCTAGGCATAAAGGAGGAGTCATGTTCATGAGGTTGTGTTATGAAAAAAGTGAAATCACATTGAACTATTGCTACCACCTATTGAATGTTGATTGGCCTATTAAGGAAATTATTTTTCTAAAAATAGAAAATTTTCCACAAATATTAAATGTTGAGATGAGGATGAGAGAAACATACTTTTTCTTACAAAAGAGAAACTTGTTGGAGAAACTGTACACTCAAAAACATGACTCAATAGCTTGGAGTAGTTGAGTTAGCTTTGGCGCACACATGGACCCCTCTCCTTGCCATAGGCCAAACCTCCACATCACTCTCACTCTCATGGAAGCAACCAATTGAGAGGAGATGAGACACGGGAACAGTCTGGCTCGCTTGAGAGTTGGACTTCTTAGAGAGTGGTCAGTTGGTCCTAGGGCCTTTCTTGTGTGTTGATTCTAATCTGATGATCTATGACTTTTGTGGTTAAGATAATTATATGACCCAAAGGGTCACTCGTTACTATTCTCCTATTTGGATTCTGAAGATTCCAATGTTGTGTACGTTGACGATTGTTCTCGTTGATGCTTTTGTTGAATTGGAGTTGTTCTTCAAATTGTTGGATAATGACTTGTGTTTGGAATAACCTCAACCTATGTTCTAGTTCTTGAATCATTTGTTGATCATGTTGTGGTGTAGGGTGAATTTCCTCAATCTCTTCGAGGATTGCCCTCACCCACTCACCTATAAGCCTAGGGAACATTCGTGAGCCCAAACTGAGAGAGAGTTGGCTAGAGTTAATCTCAATTTGACTTAGAGTTTGTTGACCTAGGGTTTGATTAATGTTAACCTTGTGATGGAATCAAGGGTTTGCAATCTTCTTGTGACACTAGTGTTTTTGTGTCTTCTTTTTATTTTTGGATGCATGCAATGTTAGGATTAAGGTGCCATCAACCTTGTAATTTATTATTCCTATTTTTGTTTGTAAATCACTCATAAGGGATGAGAGGTTTCACTAGTAGTGATCTTGTTTCAGCCGCATGTTTATAGTCGGTACCTGATGCTAATTCGCCCACGACGGGGGGTCGTAGGGGGTTTCCACATTTTTTTTATATTTTATCATTGGAAATCTAGACCCTTCGTCATTAGGTCATTGATCTGATGGTCAATATTTGTCAGTTTTCTTGCCCTAGAAGGCAACCCCCTTTTATAAGGATATTTGTACTACGTTTTTAGCAGAGTTGAGAGTAACAGGTGTCGTTAGATTGAAGACTGAAGAAGAAGAGGAAGTGCATGTAATTGTAATCTCATATTTGAAGATAATACAACTTGGAGCCTCTTTTCTTAGTGGAGTTTTTTACCTAAAAGGGTTTTCTCCACATTAGATATTGTGTTATGTGTTCAGTTCTTAATGCATGTTATTTCTATGTAGTGGGTTTTATTTTTGTTGCAATCTCCATTGATTCTACATTATTTAGAGGACATTAATAAGCTTTGAATTAGATTTCCGTTGTGTGGTTTGCACCTTCATTTCTAACACGCAAGCCTATATGAGTGCAAAACAATATTTTTGTTCTTTTTTGGATCCTTTTATGAAAATAAAATGCTTTTTCTAATTTAGGAAATGAAATATGTATGCAATCTAGAATGTAGTTAACTAATGCAATCTAATCTATGGTTTTGTTTGGTTTTTTGTATATTTGGATCAATTACTCTAGAAAAATAAGATTGCTTTGAAAAAAAACTAATCTAAGGAACTTTGAAAGCAAACTAATCTAACAATGCAAATTCTATTTAACCTATCAAGGAAATTGCAATATTAAATCATTATTCCCAAGAGCAAACATAGATTTTATAATTACTATATAAAAGGCACTAAGGAACCTAGAATATGAGATGCGTGGGCCTCCACTACCCTTAGAAATCCTTGTTTTGGCAACCTCTTTGTCCTCTTGCAGTAGCGAGGATATCCTCTTGGCAACAACAGGAAAGGGAATGTGAAAGAGCTTTTGAAAGCTTGAAACGTGAGCTCAATGTGAGATTGTCAGCACTATGGTGTTGAACACCCAGAATACTGAGAGGGAGGGGGGTGAATCAATATTCTCTAAAACCACTTAAGCATTTAAACTTTCATTCCACATAGCATATTTAGTTTGTAGTAAGAAAGGAAAGCATGAAAGCAACCATCAAAATACATAACACATGAACACCAGATTTTTACGTGGAAACCCAAAAAGGGAAAAACCAAGGTGAGGATTAGCTCACAATATATTATAATGCAACTAGTTACAAGTTGATACAATAGTGGACTCATTGTCCAAAAGAGAAGTGCTCACTGCAGGTGGCTCACTACCAAAGGACTCACTATCCTGAATAGAAAGACATAGAAGAAGGGGTGTCTCATTGCCAAATATGAACTGTTAGTAATGCATTTGACTTATGTTGAAGATACGGTCCCACTGAAGCTCAAAATACTAAATTAACACACTTCATCTTCACCACAATCTTATCTTATCCTTCTCTACATTAGATTTTACTCACAAACACACTTAGTTCTTTTGCATCTTCTCTACTCATCACATAAGAAATCAATCTTGTTTATATACCGCTTTCAAGAAAAACATCAACCATGTCAGCATTATAGATGTATTTTGTGACTTCTTGACTTGTCAGCCAAAAACTCAACCCTATACGCTTTGTGAAGAGAACCAAAGCATGTAGCACATTCAGATAGGTTGGCATAGCCTATGTTTACTCCCATGACTTTGTTCCATACATGACTTAACTCTACATAACCTCAACACATTTAGGTTGGCTCTACTAGTGAAGTAACAATAGCATGAACTAATAGTTTGCTCACAACTCAACATGTGGACTACAAAAATGCTTACCACTTGGAGACAACACATTTTTGACATCTATAAACTTATCCTCAAAACCACATAGCAAAATATTCATCTGCGGTGGAATGCAAAGCATTCCAATATACCACTAATACTCATTACACTGTCATTACAAAGTCTGATACTCTGTCAACTCTATCTTTCACTATGGAGGGCTTCACGATCTGAAACTTTGGATTTAGACTCCTTTAGCATGCACCAAAAATACCTTACAACCACATAACAAGATTCTTCATAGCAGAGCAATGCAGACTAAAATATTGTGTTCCTATCTTAGGTTCTATACTACAAATGCCTTAGGAAAAACTTCAACAATTTGTGTCTGAGTGCAGGACACCAAAATGGAATAATATCAATGTAGTCATACATGGATTCTGCAATACACTTAGATATATCATACTTAGGTGTATTCTCCTCCACATCACACTTAGCAACTTCTTTGGACCAACACAACTATATCTTTATACTTTGTTTCCATCAATGGTAACACTACTCATTGTCATGCTCATCAGTCTCTTCATCATCATGCTTGTGTTGCCAACAGTCTCCCCCTTTGTCATTGATGGCAACATATGCCAAAACTTCTCCCCCTTTGTCATTAATGGCAAAGGGACCACTTGTATATCTACAAATCAAAAATTCACCCCTATCTCAAAGATGATCTTATTTTTCTATGTACATACTCCCCTTTACTATTTTACTCCTATACTTTAATATGTAAATCAAAATATTATATTATCACAAAAATTGTTTTCTTCTATCTTTTTGCATATGTACAAGAAATCAAGATATGAACCTTATTATTTGGTAGGAAGAATCTCCTTGTATATATTCTTCAGATGTAACATTGCAGAGTCCCAATGCTTCTTGGTAGAGTTAAGCATTTGTATCTGCCTAGTAATCTACAAGAACAATTATTTTTCTTCTTCAACTGATGAAGGTGCAGTTGTCATCTGAACAACCTTACTAGCTTCTTTCAACATCCCTGTCAGCGTTGCTATCTTGAAACTGACAATCTCCCTCATTTGGCTCATCTGATCCTTAATTAGTTCTCTTTGATTCTAAATTTTCTTGATGATTGCATGAGTCTTTTCAACTTTAGCCCTCAGATCTCCATTGTTATCCTTTAAAGGCTCATATGTTCCAGATATATTTGCTATCTACATTTCAAGGACATTAATCTTGTCTTTTATATCTTTTGTAGTTATTGGCCATGATAAGCAAAATTGATACACTACCTTAGCTTCACCCAGGGCATTTTGAATACTCTTTACACTAATACCCAATAGATTGTGTTCCTTGGAACACTTTTCTGATAGATCTATTAGTCTCTTATTGCTAATCTATTCCATTACTTTCTTCTCAACTTCCTTCTCTAAAGATGTAGAATGATTGTTAAAGGACTCTAGTAGTTGCTTCATTTGTTGTACAGGAGTCATAGAGGCATCCCTCTTGGTTTCTGGTAACACCTTTTCAAAAACCTTTATTGCTTCCTCTAGAAGCTCATTTCCTTCTACTTGTGATTGTAATATTTCTTCTTGGGTAGTAGCCTAAAAAATGGTTCCTAGTTGTAATTTCTTTGGTGGAGAGATATTGGGAAAATTGATTTGTCCATCCATATATGGAAATTGAAATAGTTGTGGGGATGCAATAGACTGAATTTGTCTTTATTGAGCCAAGAAGTGTCTAATGGAGTTGATTGGAGAGACTCTAGAACTCTCACCCTTTGTATTTTTCTTCTCCCCTTCAAAAATAGTGACCATGTGTGAACTTGAGATCTCTGAAGGACAATTTTCTTCATGTATCCCTCCACCTTCTTTTTTCTCATCCTGATACCCAAAGGTTTCTAGAGGAATAGAAGCATTGTCCACAGTGCTTTATACTTGTTCATTTTCCTTCAAAACCATCTCACTTAGTTCTCCTTTTTCTTTATCTTTCTTTTCCTCTAGTCGATTCTCCTTTTATTCAACACTCTCTACATTCTCTGGAGGAGGATTAACATGTTCTGTATTAATGCCTTTTGGAGGAGATAAGTTTCCAACATTCTAATCCTCTGCATTGGTTGTTTCAATGTTTACTGGAGGAGACGACACATTGTTCTCTGTCTGAATATCTTGTTTTGTACTCGTTGCTCCAGTCTCTTCATTTTTCTCAGAATTGTTATCACCCTTTTCTCTTTCCTTAGGAGAGGATAATTCTTCAATGATAGGTGTATCAATTTTCATTTCCTTAATGATATATGTTGTTATCTTCAAGGTCTCCTTTTCTAGCCTCTTTATTTCCTCTTTGTCATTAGACATCAAGGTGTTTAATCTCCTTTTTGTTCTAAATTCTTTGGCTAACCTTTGAATAGCCTTAGTCTTTTCTTGAGTATAAATTCAAGGACAAATTTTCTCAATTGCCTTATTTCTCATTTTAGTATCATTATTCATGGCTTCATCTCTTTTCTTTGTTAACACACTAGCAAGATTTTCAAGTAATTGATCAATAATCTCTATTAAAGCAACATTGAAAGCACCCATGTACCTGATTATTGCTTTTTCAATGGTTGATTTGTCATTTAAGGATCTTTCATCATAAAGTTCTGCTACTTCTTTTAGATTTCCATATTTTGTTATAGAACTAACAGTAGCTTCAAGTTGTAGGGGTGCAAGACTTGATTTCTTTATCTTCTTTGTCTTTTCTTTGCCTTTCTCATTTTAGACTTCTCCTTTTTCAACATTTTTATTTTCTCTTTTCTTAGTTTCCTTTCCTTTTCTCTTAGGAGATTCAACTCCTTTACCAGATTTCTCTTATCTTCTTTTGAAGATGAAGCCTGTTGCAAGTATGAGGTCAATCAGTGTTGTCATTGATGTCAACATACTCATATTACATTGATAAGAAGGATTGGATGAGCTGTGTGCTGAGGATATTGAGAAAATTAGTCTCAATCAAGAACAGTGAAGAACAGTGATGAGAAGAAGGTAAAAGTACTTAATAGGTTGAGGATCAAAGGATGCAGATTAAAGGGTTTGTAGATATGAGTCTTGAGATGTTCCAGTTAAGATTTTAGAGGTCCACATGAAGATGTCAAGAAGTTGTGATCGGTCAAGTAGAACCAGTTTTAGGAGATGCTCTGGAGTGACAGAGTGTTACAAAAAGGTCCGGTGAGATCCAGAAGTGCATTGTCCTATTCTACAGATTGGACAGAGTGTTTGGGATGTCCTTGTGATGTGTCATCTCTATTTGTTCATGGTTTGGAGGTCTGGAAGCACCTCTTGTTGTATGACAGTGGCGATAGACTGTATTCCTGAAGTTTTGGATGAGGAAGAGAAGAGATTCCAGTGAGTAGAGGAAGTGTGGATGTACTTGGTCATTCAGGCAAGCTTGTGAAGGTTCTTAGATCATGTTGAGGTTGTGTTGTTGGTCCACATTGGTGGTAGAGTCTAGAATTGAAGATATTCTTCCGGATGAAGTTCTTGCTCAGACTAGTCGACCAGATGAGTTGTTCATCTTGCAAATGTTCTTGTGGTGGCCAACTAGATGTGTTATTCATCTTGCAAATGTTCTTATGGTTGATTGCCGACTTAGATGATTCTGCCTAAGTTGATGTCCTATATAAATAAAGGTTTGTGAGTTCATTTCAAAGTGTGGTGTGGAGTGGATGAGTGTGGTATAGTGAAAGAGAGAAAGGCAGAGTAGGTGTGTCTCGAGCTTAATGGAACTGATTCAGACATGGTGAAGATGTCATTCTCTAGTTCAAGGTTGTGATACTTATGATCTTGTAGACAGTGTGTCTCTTGTAGGCAGTGTGCCTCTTTGTGAGCAGTGTGCTCGGGCAGTGAGCCCTGACTGGCATGTGCCATCCATTTTTCTTATTCTTCTAACAGAGAATAATCCTTGGGTTAATCACCCTGTGGTTTTTCCCTTAACCAGGTTTTCCACATCAAAATCTTGGTGTCTAATGTGTTGATGTTTATCTGCTCCAGTGTTCTTGCTTTATGCTTGATGAATGGTTAATTGATATGCTGTTAACTAACAAAGTAAATTCAAGTGTTTGAAGTAGAAGCAAGTTTTTACACAACTGATTCACCCCCCGTCTTAGATGTGTGCCCTAGATCTAACAATTGGTATCAGAGCCAAGTTCCTCTAAAAGGAGCTTAACCGCTTGAGGAGATCCAGGATGTCATCATACAAGAAGGATAGTTTGAAGTTCGATGGAACCAATTTCTCACTCTGGAAAGGTCGCATGAAATGCCACTTGGAGTGTATGGGAAAAGCATACTTGTCCATGATCACAAAATCTTATGTACCTCCACAGGGTGGTTTGACAACTCTGAATGAAATCACATATGCTGAAAACAATTTGTGGACCAAAAAAGCTCTTCTAAGCACATTGAATGATTCAGAGCTCTCAAATGTTATTGACCTACCAACTGCATATGAGATCTGGGTTAAACTGGAACTTCTACATGAAGGAGATGAGTTTATTAAGAGTGCAAGGTTGCAAAGTCTGAAAGGGAAATTTGAAAGATTGAAGATGAGAGATGATGAAAATAGCACTACCTTTATGCCAAGAGTGAATGAGCTGGTGTGTGGAATTAGGAATGCTGGTGGAGTTTTGGATGAAAATGAAATTGTTTGCAAAATTCTCAGATCCCTTCCTGCTGCCTACAAAATCAAGGTTGCTGCCATTGACGAATTTAGAGCCCATACAATTGTCACAAGAGAGCAATTGGCTAGCAAATTGGTAGCATTTGAAATGACTGAGTTTGGAGATGATCACCCCAAGACTGAATCTACATTCAAAGCTAGTGCCTATGTGAAAGGCAAACAAAGATTTGATCCAGGAGAGAACTCTTCAAGGAAGCTGTCATGGTATGATCAAGCAAGGAAAGACATGGAAGAGGAAGAAGAAGAAACATCTCATCTTGAAGCCCTCATTGCAAAGAGACTGCTAAGAGGATCTGGTAAGTATGAAGGAAAATTACCCTTTAAGTGCTTCAATTGCAATAAGATTGGTCATTTTGCTTCAAGATGTCCAGAAAGATCTGCAAGGTCAAATGCTAACAGACAAAGGTTTCAAAATAACTATTATTATGTTCATGAAGAAGATGATAATGAAGGAGTAACAGATGATGAATCAGAAATAGGAAGCAAATCTAGAAATGAATGGGTGTTTATTGCCATCAAGGAAGAAGATTCAATATCCTCTAAATCTGTCAATCATAAGGTTGTGGAAAGAGCTTTGGCTGCCCAAGTTGAAGAAAAGGATGATTGGGTTATTGACAGTGGATGTTCTCACCACATGACAGGTGACAAGAACAAGTTCTTAGATTTGGAAAGGTATGAAGGAGGAATGGTAAAGTTTGGTGATAATTCTGTTGGCAGAATCAGAGGTAGGGGAACTATTTCTTTTGATGGAAAAAGCAAAACCGGTAATGTACTATATGTTGAAGGATTGAAGCACAATCTTCTTAGTGTTGGTCAGTTGGTGGACAAAGGTTATGATCTCTGGTTCAAGAATGGAAGATGCAGGATCTTTGAAAGCTTCGGAACTAAGATTGCATCAGGTACTCAAACAAAATGTAATATCTCCCATCTAGTTGGTTCTAATAAAAGTTGTCTGTTTGTTCAAGTTGATCATAGTTGGTTATGGCATAGAAGGATGTGTCATGTGAATTTTGATAACATCATCAAGATAAGCAATACTCAGGCTGTAAGAGATCTTCCAAAATTGGTGAAACCTACAAATAGTTTGTGCAAAGAATGTCAGCTAGGTAAACAGAGCAAAGTCTCTTTCAAAAGCAAGGATCAATCCTCTATCAGATTATTGGAATTAGTCCATACTGATCTCTGTGGTCCGACAAGAATCAAGAGTATGCAAAGTGATAGATATTTCATGTTACTGATTGATGATCATTCCTGGATGATGTGGGTTGCCTTCTTAAAAGAGAAATTAGAAGCCCTTGAGAAGTTCAAAATCTTCAAAGCTATGGTAGAGAATCAAACTGGATTAAAACTGAAATGTCTAAGGTCTAATAGAGGTGGTGAATTCACATCCGGTGAATTCATAGACTTTTGTGAGAAGCATGGTATAAAGAGACAGTTGTCTGCTCCTAGGACTCCACAATAGAATGGAGTAGTTGAGAGAAAGAACCGGACCATCCAAGAAGCATCCAGGACAATGATGATGGAAGCAAATGTTCCTCAGATGTTTTGGAGAGAAGCTGTTAGCACTGTAGTCTATACTCTCAATCGAGTTCAAATCAGAAGCAATACCGGTAAGACTCCTTATGAACTTTGGTTTGGTATAACTCCCACTGTGAGATATTTCAAAGTATTTGGTAGCAAGTGTTACATCAAAAGAGATGAAGATCTAGGAAAGTTTGATGCAAGAAGTGATGAAGAAATTTTCTTGGGTTACTCCACTCAAAGCAAAGCATACTGGTGTTATAATAAGAGATTGAGAAAGATGATAGAAAGTACAAATGTAAAGGTTGATGAAGGAATTGAGAAGCCCTCAAGGTTTTATGAATATGATGAAGATGATCAGAATGATTCTCTAGTGCAAAGAACTCAATCCTCCTCTGAAATTTAGATACAGACTGATCTGGCAAATCAGGAAGAAGAGGTTTGTCTGAATGAGCCTAATCAAGAAACAGTAGTGCAAGAAACTCCCAAAGTTCCAAGGTATGTAACTCTAAACCATTCTGAAGATCAAATCATAGGTGACAAAAGCAAAGGGGTACAAACAAGGAGAAGAATTGCTCAAGATTCAAATGAATACTGTCTGATTTCAAAGATTGAACCTAAGACAATTAATGAAGCTTGCAATGATAAAAATTGGACCAAAGCAATAAAGGAAGAGTTGATGCAAATTGAGAAAAATCATACTTGGGATCTTGTTCCTAGACCTAGAAACAAGAATGTGATTGGAACCAAATGGGTCTTTCGGAACAAACTAAATGAAGTTGGTGAAGTAATCAGAAACAAAGCCAGACTGGTCTGCAAAGGCTACTCTCAAATAGAAGGAATTGATTTTGAAGAAACCTTTGCTCCGGTGGCAAGAATTGAAGCAGTCAGATTATTTCTAGCATTTGCTACCTTCAAAGACTTCAAGGTATATCAGATGGATGTCAAGTCTACCTTCCTAAATGGTGATTTGGAAGAAGAAGTTTACATTGAACAACTGGATGGATTTCAATTGTCTGATCATGATGATATGGTCTGCAAGTTGAAGAAAGCACTATATGGTATGAAAGGTTGGATAAGCATCTTGTGTAGATTGGTTTCAACAAAGGTACTGCTGATAGTAATCTATATTCCCAAGTAGACAAGGAAAACATCTTGATTGTTGAAGTATTTGTTGATGATATCATCTTTGGAGGAAAAGACAGTTTGTGTAAAACCTTTGCAAATCAAATGAAAAGTGAGTTTGAAATGTCAATGCTTGGTGAAATGAATTTCTTCTTGGGTCTCAAATTACTCAGACAAAGAAAGGCATCTTTATCTCTCAGGCCAAATATGCAAAAGAATTGTTGAAGAAATTTGGAATGGAAGATTCAAAGCCAATGAACA
Organism: Cunninghamia lanceolata; assembly: GCA_027924645.1. NCBI lineage: Eukaryota > Viridiplantae > Streptophyta > Pinopsida > Cupressales > Cupressaceae > Cunninghamia > Cunninghamia lanceolata. The sequence continues at coordinate 23,725,724 of BSBN01000213.1, read as the reverse complement.
CTCCTATGGCAACCAGATGCAAGTTGAGAAAAGATGATGACTCTCCTAAGACAGATCAGACCAAGTACAGATCATTAATTGGAGGACTATTGTATCTCACTCAAACTAGACCAGACATAATGCAGGCTATTGGTCTTGTGGCAAGATTTCAAGCTGATCCTAGAGAATCTCATGTTATGGCAATCAAGAGGATTTTTAGATATCTAAAGGGGACAGTTGAGCATGGTCTATGGTACCCTAGAGATCATGATTTCTCTCTTCATGCATATATAGATGCAGATTGGGTAGGAGATGTGGATGACTGAAAGAGTACAAGTGGAGGAGCATTCTTTTTGGGAAAAAGGTTGGTTTCTTGGCTAAGCAAGAAATAAGAGGCAATATCTATGTCTACAACTGAAGTAGAATACATTGTAGCAGCAGGTAGTTGCACTCAAATCTTATGGATGAAGTAGATGTTAAGAGACATTAAAGTAGAGTATAAGAAGCCCATCACAATTTTCTATGATAACTCAAGTGCAATAAATATTTCTAAGAATCCGGTGTTGCATTCTAAGACCAAGCACATATCTATCAAGTTTCACTTTCTGAGAGAGCAAGTGAACAAGGATGAAGTCAGATTGGAGTATGTACCCTCCAAGGATCAGATTGCAGATATTTTTACTAAACCTCTTCCCAAGGACTCTTTTGAGTATCTCTGGGAGAAGTTAGGGGTCATGGCCCCTCTGGTGATGAACTAAGATGCACTGATGTGCATCAGTCTGGTGGATATCACAGTCATATCTTGTGATTCGGATTGATGATGGGGAGCTACTACTAAGGGGGTGTAGCTAGTATGATTCTGATGTGTTAGAGTTGCAAGTATGATCCCTTTGCCATTGATGTCAAAGGGGGAGAGAAGACATGTGAAAAACAAGTGGTTGATGATCAAAGGGGTAGCAGTAAAGGAAGAGAAGACATGTGAAGAGTTGTTGCTGATAGGGGAGCTTTGACAGAAAGGAGAAGTTCCTGTCTTGATGGTTTTTCACATCATATTTTGCCATCAATGACAAAGGGGGAGATTGTTGCAAGTATGAGGTCAATCAGTGTTGTCATTGATGTCAGCATACTCATATTGTATTGATAAGAAGGATTGGATGAGTTGTGTGTTGAGGATATTGAGAAAATTAGTCTCAATCAGGAACAATGAAGAATAGTGATGAGAAGAAGGCAAAAGTACTTAATAGGTTAAGGATCAGAGGATGCGGATTAAAGGGTTTGTAGATATGAGTCTTGAGATGTTCTAGTTAAGATTTTAGAGGTCCACATGAAGATGTGAAGAAGTTGTGATCGGTCAAGTAGAACCGGTTCTGGGAGATGCTCTGGAGTGATAGAGTGTTACAAAAAGGTCTGGTGAGATCCGGAAGTGCATTGTCCTATCCTACGGATTGGATAGAGTGTTTGGGATGTCCTTGTGATGTGTCATCTCTATTTGTTCATAGTTTGGAGGTCCAGAAGCACCTCTTGTTGTATGACGGTGGTGATAAACTGTGCTCTTGAAGTTCTGGATGAGGAAGAGAAGAGATTCTAGTGAGTAGAGGAAATGCGGATGTACCTAGTCATTCAGGCAAGCTTGTGAAGGTTCTTGGATCATGTTGAGGTTGTGTTGTTGGTCTGCATTGGTGGTAGAGCCTGAAATTGAAGATATTCTTCTGGATGAAGTTCTTGCTCAGACTAGTCGATTGGATGAGTTGTTCATCTTGCAAATGTTCTTGTGATGGCTGACCGGATGTGTTATTCATCTTGCGAGTGTTCTTATGGTTGATTGCCGACTTAGATGATTGTTCCTAAGTCAATGTCCTGTATAAATAAAGGTTTGTGAGTTCATTTCAAAGTGTGGTGTGGAGCAGATGAGTGTGGTATAGCGAAAGGTAGAGCAGGTGTGTCTCGAGCTTAATGGAACTAATTCAGACATGGTGAAGATGTCATTCTCCAGTTCAAGGTTGTGATACTTATGATCTTATAGACAGTGTGTCTCTTGTAGGTAGTGTGCCTCTTTGTGAGTAGTGTGCTCAGGCAGTGAGCCCTGATTGGCATGTGCCATCCATTTTTCTTATTCTTCTAATAGAGAATAATCCTTGGGTTAATCACCCCGTGGTTTTTCCTTTAACCAGGTTTTCGACGTCAAAATCTTGGTGTCTAATGTGTTGATGTTTATCTGCTCCGGTGTTCTTGCTTTATGCTTGATGAATGGTTAATTGATATGCTATTAACTAACAAAGTAAATTCAAGTGTTTGAAGTAGAAGCAAGTTTTTGCACAACTGATTCACCCCCCCTCTCAGTTGTGTGCCCTAGATCTAACAAAGCCTTCCTTTTCCTTCTCACTTTCTTCTTCACTTCTGGTATCAACAGTATCAATTTTTCTTTCTTGGTACAAGGATCTTCTTCAGAGGCTTGAGATGCTCTTTTCTTGTTTCAAACCAATTGAGGTCCTTCTTCTTCTTCCTCATCATCATGACTGATATATCTTTTCCTTTTATCTTTTGCCTGTACTCTTCTCTTCTTGGGAGGCTGTTGATGTATAGAATCATTGGATGCTGATTTCTTCTCTAAACTTGCTACAGGCATCTCTCTGGAGGATTTTGGAGCAGCCAGAGAGGAGGTAGAAGTCCTAGTTGACCTTCTTATGCTAGGAGACTCTTCTAGTGAAGTAGGTATGTCTTTTGATTTATCCACAGAGTTCTTTGGTGATACTATCTCCTCTAATTTAGTCATCATTTTCTCAACATTTTTCTTTATTTCTTTCTCCATATGCTTCAAATGCACTTCAATGGATTTCTCTTCATAGGTTCCAAATCTATCTTCGGAAGGGTCTCTTGGTTTGCTTAACATTGAGTTTGCAAGACTTGTAATTATGTCTTCTACAACTTCATAGCCCATTTCTAGAATTTAGATTGTTCTGGGTTCCACTACTCCCATGATACACTCATCTTTACTAACCATAAAAATGATGTCATTCTTATATTTCTCTACAACCTTTTTAGGAATTCTTTCCCTTGCATCCATTTTCTCCTAAAAAATCTTAAAGAAACCCAATAATGCAGTATTCTGGGTTTCTAATTTGCCCATCCTTCTTAGATGATCTCTAATTTGTACTACAACTAGAATATCTCTCAACCACACTATGTTCTTTGTTTTGGGAATCTCTCTAAGAAAGTAAAATAGCAAGCATATGATTAGGGTACCATATCAGAAGGGGTACCAAGATTCTTTGGTTTTTTGAAGGTTCTCCATTATCTATTGTCTCAAGAGCTCACACAGGTCTATGTCTTTGTTTTCTTTCACCATTTGATATGATGTATGTATTGATGTGGCAGAAACAAAGTTCTCTTTGTTTGTGAAGAAAAACTTGTATCCAATCATCATTGAAGCATATTTTACTGCAAGATCTTCAATATCATTTATAGTTAAGGCATGCTTGTCAAATTTTGCTTTGGTGAGCTTCATCACCACATCATTTTCACTGACTTCAGTGCCAGAATTGTTCCAATGGAGCATAACCTTGTTACAAACCTAATAGCCTCTTTGCTTATCATATGTAGCAAATCCAACCATATAAACTTGTCATGGATGTGACTCAACACATACCTGACCCAAGCATCCTCATAACAGAAAATAGGGAAATTGTTCCACACATCTAGTTTCTTCTCCATGAAAGCCTTGTGTTCACGTTTCAGCTTAGACTCATCATTGGTTAACTCATTCACCCATACTTCTCCCAATTTTGCATGATTATATTCTTCCATATTTGTGTGGATAAAGATCCTCACATCCTCTGTGTACATTACACCATATGGAACACTCAAAAAAGCACCATCAGGATCGGTGTCCATTGATTTGAAAGGGTGTCATTTGAACTTAGGGTGGGGTTGGTCCACTACCTCTACAACTTGTGGGGTAAACATCTTCAAAACACTACTAAAAAATTAGGGCAAGATTTAAATTCCTTTCCATTGCTTTTGGTTAGGGTTTTGTGTGCAAGAATTCTAAATTGCTTCACCCCATTCTTTCACTACTCTTCTCTTCTTTGAATGTTTGTTTGCAAATGATTTTTGTTTATGTGAGATTGCTTATAACCCCTTTTGTAAAACCTAAATCGCATTCAATGCTCATATTGATAAAGCTGTCAAAACTCTAACTATAGTACATAGTCACCTTCAATTTCTCTGCAAACTTCCACAATAAGACATTTTTCACCAATGTTTTCTCCAATAGGTCAAGCATGTCAACCTACACCTCATATCCATGTGTTGTATGCATCAAGACCATATCTTTGGTAGGGGCTTAAAGTTTGTCTGTTAAAACTCCCCTTAAGCCAAATCTTTCTACTTAGTTTCTGGAGGAAACATCTACACCAGAGGCTAACATAGCCTCATCCTTGACTTTATTTTCTTCTTTCTTTTTCCAAACCTTGTCCATTTCTTTCGTCATCTCTACTAGATCCACATTCTTTACTGGATCACACTCTTTTATTGGATCAACTTTCACATTCTTACTTCTATAGGACTTAGCACTGTGCCCTAATTTGTTACATTTGTAACATCTAACATTTTAAACAAGCTTACTTCCATTCATTCTAGATTTGTATTGATTATCCTTATGCCCAAATTTATTGCATGTATAACAGTAACCATAGAAGGATTGAAACCTCATATTATTATTGTAACCAATCATGTTTTTATTTTTGCATTCACTAGCTATATGACCAAATCTTTGGCATATAAAATACTAACCAAAAAATGAGTGAACATTATGATTCATCCTGCTTCTACATCCCTTAGCCTTATGTCCAAATTTATTACAAGAGTAACAGTAGCCAGAGTACCTTTGTGCAGTTGGTTGTTTGATAGGCGGCCTCTTGAAATTTTTCTTTTGGTTCCGGACCTGTCTGTTATTATTCTTCTTGTCTTCAATCTTCTTTTGGTTATTATTCTTCTTCTCAACATTATTTTTCGTTGAACTTTCACCCTTTTCAAATCCTAATCCTTTTTTATCCTTAGAAGCCTTTTGATTTGCAATCATTTCATCAAGCAAGGTGGAACTTTTCTTGAATTTGTCTTCTTGACTCTTTACTTTCTCCATCTTTGTCTTTAAGACCACAATTTCTTGTTCAAGCCTTGAACATTCTTCAAATTTGCCTTTCAATTTTTCATTTAGGAATTATTCAATTCTTTTTCCTTCCGCAATTTGGATTTTTAGACTGGTGATTATCTCATTTGATTGATTAAGTTGTTCATTTACTTCCTTGTATCTTTCTTTGAATTTTTTGTTTTGCTCTATCAACTTCTTGATGCATTCATCTACTTCCTTAATATTTTCTACCAAATCTCTATTCTCACATTGAATTTTTTCCAAATCTTTAAGGGCTGATTTAAGTTCTCCATTCACATCAACTATGTGGTCTTCTTCAGTAAATCCAATAGCAAGAATTTATTCCAGAGAGATAGGATATCTCCTAGTTGCCATGTGTTTACACTTCAAGATCTTCCTCAAGTAGTTAAGCTTCTTCCAAGGAACCAAGCTCTGATACCAATTGTTGAACACCTAGAATACTGAGAGGGGGGTTAATTAGTATTCTTTGAAACCACTTAAGCATTTAAACATTCATTCCACATAACATATTTAGTTTGTAGTAAGAAAGGAAAGCATGAAAGCAACAATCAAAATACATAACACATGAACACTAGATTTTTACATGGAAAACCCACCATAATCTTCACCACAATCTTATCTTATACTTCTCTGCATCAGATTTCACTCACTCACACACACTTATTTCTTTCACATCTGCTCTACTCATCACATAAGAAATCAATCTTGTTTATATACCACTTTCAAGAAAAACATCAACCAGGTTGGCATGATAGATGTACTATGTGACTCCTTGACCTGTCGGCCAAAATCTCAATCCTATACACTTTGTGGAGAGAACCAAAGTGTGTAGCACATTCAAATAGGTCAGCATAGCCTATGTTTAATCCCATGTATTTGTTCCATACATGACTTAACTCTGCACAACCTCAACACCTTTAGGTCAGCTCTACTGGTGAAGTAACAATAGAATGAACTAATAGTTTGCTCACAACTCAACATGCTGACTACCAAAATTCTTACCACTTGGAGAAAATACATTTTTGACATCTATAAACTTATCCTCAAAACCACATAGCAAAATATTCATCTATGGTGGAATGCAAAGCATTCCAATATACCACTAATATTGTCATTACACTGTCATTACATAGTCTGATACTCTGTCAACTCTATCTTTCACGGTGGAGGGCTTCAAGACTTGAAACTTTGGATTTAGACTCCTTTACTATGCACCAAAAATACCTTACAACCACATAGGAATATTCTTTATAGCAGAGCAATGCGGACTAAAATACTATGATGTTGTCTTAGTTTCTATATTACAAATGTGTTAGGAAAAACTTCAGCAATTTGTGTCTGAGTGTGGAACACCAAAATAGAAAAATATCAATGTAGTCATACAAGGATTTCACAATACACTTAGATATATCTTGCTTAGGTGTATTCTCCTCCACACCACACTTAGCAACTTCTCCGGACCAACACAACTATATCTTTATACTTTGTTGCCATCAATGACAACACTACTTATTGTCATGCTCATTAGTATCTTCATCATCATGCTTATGTTTCCAACATATGGCTTGCGATTTGGGCAGTGTATCGATGTGATATGAATCTTTTAGCAAAGGTTAGACAAAACAAAATTTAAAAAAAGATTGAATGTCCTATATGAGCATATGGATGCTAGTTGGAGAGCAAAAACCTGCAAAGACTAGATGCATAAATGAAATTTCCTCCCTTTGTGCTTGAAGGATGGGGTATTTATAGGTTGAAAGAGGGTAATAGAGGTGGGAGAGGATGGAGATTTAACTCCCTTGATTGGAGAGTTAACTCAAAAGAACAAGGAGTGATTTGGGCTAATTAGGGAGTGAACAAGCCAATATAGCTTATCACTATAGCAAAATGGAGTTAGCATGAATGCATGATTTGATAAGTTGAGGTAAAAGGAGATAATTATGCATTCTTGGAGGCTTGGAATAGTTAACTCTATGTTTAGACCAAAAAATTATGCAAACAGGAAGAAAAACAAGTCAAAATGGAGCTTTTCATGTCCAAAACTCAAGTTCTTTCATGGCTGGAAAAGATGATAGGGTCGCCCATGGGTCACCCCTTTTTCTAGTCTAGGTCACCTGGGGGTGACCCATTGAATGGAGGTCCTGCGTTGTGTTGGTTATTTTCTCCGGATCAGCAGAGGGTTTGCCAGTTCCTATGCACGGGCAGATCCATCCAACAGATTACGGGAGGTTGCGTGAGCTGCCTCCCCTTCACTTCTGGTTTTTCCGCACCAAGGGGGGTATCCCTATTTGCTAAAGATGTAACAGTTACTCTGCAAATGACAAAAAGATTTAACTTTGTAATAACAGGCAGAATACTCTCATGTGTGGACCAAGATTTGTGTGATAAATCACAAGGTTGGCAACGTTCTTGGACATATTTGTCTAGTTGTGGATGAGAGTATGTAGGGGTCCTAATCCTACTCCTACAACTAACAGATTGGGATAATGGAATGGTTTGAATTTGATGGTTTGGATGCAAGACAGGGGCTTTGGGTCATAACTACTAACCTAGGAGTAGACCGGTGCCTATCTCAGGGCAAGGAGTCAACTAGACGTATACAATAGATGGTTTGCAACTAGAATTCAAGTTTCAAGGGGTTGGATCTGATGTTTGCCTTACAAACCTCACCCAAGAATGGGTATTCAGCTGCCTCTACTTATAGATATCCTTGCTGACATACAACCTTCTCCATGTTTAACCTAAAACAATTTAATCCACTCCTTGAATGGAAGTTAGAGATCAAACATGTGATACAGAACCCTATATCCTAGAATCTATGAAACCCTTAGCAACCAGATTCAAAAGAAGGAAAACATGCAACAAAGGAGATAGACAGATACACACATGCATGAGAGCATTTTTCATCTATATCAACATGAAACTAAACATACGTGCAAAATACATTCATGATGCAACTCATAAACTCCAAAATGAGATAAAACAACCCAGGATCATGCCATGTTCTTCATTATTTACACAAAAATGCCCAGGTCTTCAACAACCATAATGAGTAACACAGTTTGGCCTTTATACCAAGACTGTGTGCTCATCAAATTAATTACATGGCAAGTCAAAATTTTGCCAGATACAATGCATTAGGAATTGCACTAAAAAATATTCAACACTATGGGGAGGCAGAGAGGAATGAGCAAATGGAATTGGGATCCGCGCTGCTATTCAAGGACATTCATCTTCAAACGGGTTGTTGACCCGTCCATCACCGACCCATACCATTGCAACTTTGCCATTAACATTTCAGCTACCCACGGCCTTTCTAAAATGTAGCAACGGCGTACCACTGAGAATTTCCCACTCAAAAACGATCGCACCCGCTTAGGAAATAAGCCATTGCCGAAGGTTCCAAACAAGGCCGTCAATCAAAGAATTCATCGCTGGGATCAATAGCCGCAAAACATGCAAAAAGAGTCACCAACCAATGATATCGTTCCATGTAGGCACCTTAATTTTCTATCACTAACCCTTCGCTCTTTCCATTTTACCTTTTTGCCCTTGTACATGCAAAAACACATGCATATACAAACATCGTATATACAAGTCGGACCCCAAATTTGTTGGAACAAATTGAAATTCAATTCGGGTCCAACTTGTATCCTTTTCTTCCATTCATCACTTTGTATATTATGGAATATACAAGTGCAAAACATATACAGGGCAGATGCCAAGTACCCTTTCTGCTGGAATGGAACATCTCTTGGAATCCACATTGTATCCCTTTCATTTGCATCTTTGCTTTGTATATCACATATACAAATGCGATATACAACCTGCGGACCTGAAAATCTATCTATTGCAGCTTGATTTCCTCTTCGGGTTCAAAATGTATATTTCTGAATGTATATAGCCGATGCATATTCTGCCTTGCATATCCGTGGGCCCCACCAATTGCATCTCTGCCTCGCCACTATAGCAAATGTATATTAGCACGCCCTTGTATATTTTGCTTTGTATATTTCCTCTGCATACAAATAGTGAATCTTCCCTGGAATATGCCTGCAATGTATATTTTTCGCTTGTATCTCCAGCACTGTAGTAAATTCATCTGTGCCCTTGTATATTTTCAATGCACCATTACATACAACCTGATATACAAAGCGGGAATATTCTCAGGAATCTGTGAAAGATTCCCCCTTTGTATATGCACATTTAGAGCCCGATATGCACTCAGAAATGCATCTAATTGAATTTTTCAAAGGGCGATGGAGATTTTACACCCACCAATGCATATTTCACCAATATGTATATACAAAAAACCCTTGTATATACAAAGACACCTGTACTTAGCTGATTCTTCACAATTTTACCACTGCAGAGGCTGAAAGTGTTAGAAATTTTTGGACTTTTGGGAAGGTGCTTGCATATTTAAATGCTTAAAACCTGATTGCTTATGCAGGCATGGCGAGAACCTCAGAATCTTTGGTTTCATAGATTAGGTCTTATCCATTGGGCAACAAAGTCATGAAGTTACACTGACCTGCATCACCAAACACACTTGATGGCCTAAGGCCACCAAGAAAAGAAAAACCTGTATCTCCCCTTATCAAACACCTTGTTTTCATCTGCATTTATTGGATCAATCCTGGAGACACTATCATGACCTACCCACAAACAAATCTTGTCATCTGCATATTCAACCCTCTGATTTAGATTGTCACCATCACCCTTATGCAAACAACCTTCAGCCTCATGTGACATGTGGGTGTCATATTTATCAAACAATGCATATTCAAATGAAATATAACACATGTTATCATCTGTGTTAGCATTATGCATTGCAAAATGATCTCCTAGCTAGACTGAAAACTGAAAACCCTCAAAGTCCACCATGCAGCTAGGAGCATCAGGGCTCATCTTATCACAAGCTGGCATATCAAAGAAAAAGCTTTCAGATTCAAAGTTGTGCACATCATGCACACAACCATCAGCTGCACCAAACAGAAAAAACTCAGATTCTAGCATCTCTCTATAATAACCTTCATGATGTATGTTGGCTTCTCTTTCATCAGGATGAGAACAAGAATCCAAATCAATAGCAGGGCTCAAATCTTCATCATACTCAGACAAATCCTCATCACCATATGTGTCAAAAATGGGTGATCCAGGTGTTTCAACTTCATCATGGTATGCCACTGGTTCATGGGCAGCAGAACATGCATCTTCATTACCAATGAATTCACCCTGTGGAGGAGTATCAACCTATACGGCATAAGCAAAACTATAATCAAATAAACAATAATCATGCTCAGCACTAGCACCTATTTCAATTTTTGATTGCTCTTCATCATTTCCATGTGTCTGAATAAAAGGCAATGATTCAAACATGGAACTGCTCCTCTGTCTGCTTATTTCTTCTCTATCCTGAGCACAATACTCACAATTATCTCCACAAACCAATTCAAATAGATGTTCATTGCTGTCCATAACCACATCATTATTTTTAGAATCAGATACATTAACCTTGCAATGGGAGTCATCAATGATCCTTTCATTGGCATCCTCAACTGGTGAATAATCTAGTTGAGCATCGTTATTAGCATTATGTTCGAATACAACAGTCTCAACTTTTATGCTTTCATTTTCATATTTATCTTCAATTGATGCCATGATCACTTGGTCATTTGTAGCTACACAATTGTTATTCACACCAAATCTTGTGGACAGAGAATTCTGCATATGCTCATTTCTAATTTTTTCTATATTTTCTAAAAACTTGTATGCCATCTGCATACCTGTTATCTTGAATTCCCTCAACAATGCACTAGAACCCTCCTCAAAAGCTTCAAAATATATGCCAACACAGGCTGAAATATTAGGTCTGAAGTTTTCAGGGATTTATGAAAGGGCTACTACAAATCTATGATTGAAATCAATACTAGGCTCTTCATCTTGCCTTCTAATTTCCATCAATCTTGCAACAAGATTAGCAGGTTCTCTTGCAAATTCTTCTTTGAAACAGTCAGCAAGTTCATCCCAATAGGAAAAGGATCTCTTTGGAAAGCTCAAATACCAATCTCTAGCTTTTGCATCAAAGGTTCTAACAAAAAACCTCATCCACATATCCTCATCTCTAAATGAATGTCTTTCCATAAAACTGTAAAATTTTTGGATATGTGCACCCCCATCACACACATTGTGTCCATTAAATCTAGGCATCTGATTGTAAATCTGGGCAGGCATACTTTCCATTTCATAGTCAACCCATGACAAATCTAATTGGTCATACAAAGGATCAAAAGGGCTGACAAGAGGTTTAGCTTTCTGACTGGCAGACACAACAGGGTTATTACTATTTAACTGAGCCTACCGGGCTTCTAAGGATATCAACCTATTCTTTTTCTCTTCAATTTTTTTACTCAATACCTCATCCCCCTCTTGACTGAGTATGGGTGAATACATATTTGGATTCATAAAAAATTCACTCTCAGACACATATATCTGCCTAAGACATAAGGCTTCCCCTAGCATCTAACTTATGCAATAAAACAACAAATACAAGTGGGAGGAAACCACGTACCTTGTCTCACCCAAATGCTGAAATCTGAACAGAACATTCTTAGATCACAATAACATACATCAGTCTTTCATGTGCACTAAAACTTTTTTGCAGAGTTGCCACCTCTCCAAAGAGGATAAAAATTTCAAACAGCTGAAAGCTCATCAAATATGTTTCTGAGTTCATTCCACCATTAGAGCACCATATTCACATGAAAGAAATGGATATGCGGCAATGATTTCACACTATTTGACTCTTGTTCCCTAGTAGAGTCACCAAAATATGTTGGTTATTTTCTCCGGATCGGTAGAGGGTTTGCCAGTTCTTATGCACGGGTAGATCTGGCCAATAGATTATAGGAGGTTGCGTGAGCTACCTCCCCTTCACTTCTGGTTCTGCCGCACCAAGGGGGGTATCCCTATTTGCTAAAGATGTAATAGTTACTCTCCAAATGACAGAAAGATTTAACTTTGTAATAACAGGCAGAATACTCTCATGTGTGGACCAAGATTTGTGTGATAAATCACAAGGTTGGCAACGTTCTTAGACATATTTGTCTGGTTGTGGATGAGAGTATGCAGGGGTCCTAATCCTACTCCTACAACTAACAGGTTGGGATAATGGAATGGTTTGAATTTGATGGTTTAGATGCAAGACAGGGGATTTGGGTCATAACTACTAACCTAGGAGCAGACCGGTGCCTATCTCAGGGCAAGGAGTCAACTAGATGTATACAACAGATGGTTTGCAACTAGCATTCAAGTTTCAAGGGGTTGGATCTGATGTTTGCCTTACAAACATCACCCAAGAATGGGTATTCAACTGCCTCTACTTACAGATATCCCTGCTGACATACAACCTTCTCCATGTTTAACCTAAAACAATTTAATCCACTCCTTGAATAGAAGTTAGAGATCAAACATGTGATACAAAACCCTATATCCTAGAATCTATGAAACCCTTAGCAACTAGATTCAAAAGAAGGAAAACATGCAACAAAGGAGACACACAGATAAACACATGCATGAGAGCATTTTCATCTATATCAACATGAAACTGAACATACGTGCAAAATACATTCATGATGCAACTCATAAACTCCAGAATGAGATAAAACAACCCAGGATCATGCCCTATTATTCATTATTTACACAAAAATGCCCAGGTCTTCAACAACCATAATGAGTAACATAGTTTGGCCTTTATACCAAGACTGTGTACTCATCAAATTAATTACATGGCAAGTCAAAATTTTGCCAGATACAATGCATTAGGAATGGTGCTAAAAAACATTCAATGTTGTGGGGAGACAGAGAAGAATGAGCAGATGGAATCAGGATCCGCACTGCCATTCAAAGACATTAATCTTCAAACGGGTTGTTGACCCGTCCATCACCGACCCATACCGCTGCAACTTTGCCTTTAACGCTTCAGCTACCAACAGCCTCTCTAAATGTAGCAACGACGTACCACTGAGAATTTCTCTCTCAAAAATGGCTGCACCCGCTCAGGAAAAAAGCTATCGCCGAAGGTTCAAAACAAGGCCGTCGATCAAAGAATTCATCGCTGGGATCAACGACTACAAAACATGCTTAAAGAGTCGCCATCCAATGATATCGTGCCATGCAGGCACCTTAATTTTCTATCGCTGACCCTTTGCTCTTTCCATTTTACCTTTTTGCCCCTATACATGCAAAAACACATGCATATGCAAACATCGTATATACAAGTCGGACCCCAAATTTGTTGGAACAAATTGAAATTCAATTCGGGTCCGGCTTGTATTCTTTTCTTGCATTCATCGCTTTGTATATTATAGAATATACAAGCGCAAAACATATATAGGGTAGAAGCCAAGTACCCTTTCTGCTGGAATGGAACATCTCTTGGAATCCGCATTGTATCCCTTTCATTTGCATCTTTGCTTTGTATATCGCATATACAAATGCGATATACAACCCGCGTACCTGAAAATCTATCTATTGCAGCTTGATTTCCTCTTTGGTTCCAAAATGTATATTTCTGAATGTATATAGCTGATGTATATTTTGCCTTGCATATCCACGGGCCCCACCAATTGCATCTCTTCCTTGCCATTGTAGCAAATGTATATTAGCATGCCCTTGTATATTTCCTCTGCATACAAACAGCGAATCTTCCCTGGAATATGCATGCAATGTATATTTTTCGCTTGTATCTCCAGCACTGTAGTAAATGCATTTGTGCCCTTGTATATTTTTCAATGCACCATTACATACAACCTGATATACAAAGCGGGAATATTCCCAAGAATCTGTGAAAGATTCCCCCTTTGTATATGCACATTTAGAGCTCGATATGCACTCAGAAATGCATCTAACTGATTTTTTCAAAGGGCGATAGAGATTTTATACCTGCCAATGCATATTTCACCAGTATGTATATAAAAAAAACCCTTGTATATACAAAGACACTTGCACTTAGCTGATTCTTCACAATTTTACCACTGCAGAGGCTGAAAGTGTTAGAAATTTTTGGACTTTTGGGAAGGTGCCTGCATATTTAAATGCTTAAAACTTGATTGCTTATGCAGGCACCACCAAGTTGGAAAGTGAGGTTGGAGATTGTTATTTAGGTGAAAAGGAGGTGAAATACCTCTAGAAACTAGTCAAAAGGGGGTCAAAATCCAAATCTCCACTTGCAAAAGTCAAATCTCTCGAGGGGGATCCTGAAATAATAGGAGATTGTGATTGGTTGACCAAAACTTAAAACTGAAAGTTGGAGATAGCTTGGGAGATCCTTTAGAGGGCTCCTAGGGGTGGTAATGAAGATAAAACACTAGGGAAAGGTCAAATCACAACAAATGGATGAATACAAATTTTGAAAGTGGGGAGAAGGTTATTGTGATAAAGGGGAAACAAATAGAGGAAAAACCTAAATGCTACCAAGAGAATCACTACTGAGAGGGCATTATTTCACACTTACATGTATGTGACAAGGATTGTGTGTCATCATCAGGGTCCTCATGGAGGCCATGTGTGATTTTGGTGCTTACATATTTTCCCCCTTAGGGACAGTAGTCTACATGAAGGGTAGGTACCATTCCCAAAATAGGCCTTACTTATTGTCAATTTTCTGCAATAGTACCTATAATAACTAGTATTAGTTCAACATTTAAATATATCAAAACAAGTAATGAAAACTAAAATGACAAACATACCATAGATCTGTGAGTTTGCCTAGTTTTTTTCCTTTGTCAAGGAGACTTGTAGGGATGAAAGCATGCAAAATGTGAGCTCGAAAGATGCATAAAAGCAACAACTAGTCTACAAATGCATAAAATGAACCAAGATGAGAGAAGAAAAGAGTGGAGAAATTAGAGTGAAATGTTGATGAAATTGGTTGTGCAAGCAGTCATTGGAAAGATATCACCAAGGAGATTGCAAAGATGCCTGCTACTTCTTCTTCCTTGAGAATCAAGTGCACAATCAGTCAAAACCCTTCTCTAAATCCTAGTTTTATTTTTTTGAAAAATCTTGTGAAAGTGTCAATTTTTATCAATTTTTTTTTTTGCATTATGTTTATCTTTTCGTTTAGAGTAGGATTGATCTTTCGTTTGTCGAAGTTGGTCAAAATTTGTAATTTTTAGAGCATTTTTAGCATGAGGGAAGGTGAAACAAGGTTGCCTCTTTTCCAGTCCAGGTCGCTTAGGGGAGATCTGGCTAAGCAATAGGGTCACCTGGTGGAGATCTGGTTGTGCAACAGGGTCACCCAGGGGAGATCCTATTGTACATTTGGGACACTCATGGGAGATCTAACTTGATGAAAGGGGTGACCCATCCAGTTCATTTCTGACTAAAATTTGAAGTTTTCTAACATTTGTGGCTCTTTGTTTTGGTCTAATTTGAACACTGAATTCCTCAATTTATTACAAATTTGAAGGTTTTATATTATTTTTTGGTGGAATTTTTGAAAGTTATATGATTTTTTTGCATTGTCTGAGTTTGACAGGATCTAATAGAAAGTTCTTTTCTAATGACAAGATATGTGCATTCGTTGGAATGCAAACCGTGATAAGTTGTGGCTACCTGAGATGTATGATTCTTTATCTCCTGGTGATCTTGTTGTTCTAAAGAGGGCAAGCTTGGAGAGGATTTGTTAGGTTCCAATTGTACATGCTACCTCTCACATCTGTTGTGATATCCTAACATATTGGGATGTCGATAGGAACACCTTCAAGTTACCCTAGGTTTCAAGGGATGGACCATTACTTTGTACAATGTTTATTGCATCCTAGGAGTCCCTATGAGAGGACATCCACTTGTTCATCCTACTAGTGAGTCCATTGATGATGGGGCATCCCAGCTTTTAATCATGGGGGTGAGTCATCCCAAGGAGCAGATAGGTGTTCGGCTTACTATAGTACCACAGCTTCGCATTCCTCTCTTGAGGAAGTTCCTTATTGGGTTGATTACATCAAGGATGTCTAGAGACAAGGACTCAACTCATCTCAAATGGTGTTGGGAACCCATCATTCAGTGTATTGAGTAGGGTACAATTTTTGCATGGGACGCTAACATTCTTGCTATGGTTTATCAGGATTTCTATCGCATTGTTCACTATGAAGTTCTTGCATTTAACCATTCCACTCTGATCATGACTTGGATTTATGAGCACAATAGGCCATACCCAAAGGAGCTTCCACTTCCTGATTCTAGACTTTTGAGAGCTACAAGATGGGCTCGCCTAGGCCATTTTGATATTTCATTATTTGTTGTGGCAACTCTCACTAATGCAAACATGATTTTTGACCCTTATGTGGATATGGAGGGCACTTGGTCTCATGATAGATAGATTTGGGACTATTGTCACAGCATTTCATAGCTTTCTAATCGTAATGGTTTTGTCGAGGCTCACCGTGTTGAGCGAGTCCTTCAACAACTAGGAGATGACTTTTTAGAGGACTTACTCTTGATTCCTACATGCTACAGATTTGTCCAAGAGATGGGTGAGGTTAGTCAGAGACCTATTGTTTTGACTCCTTTGACTCCTTGGGTTTTGATTACTAAAAATTCTAGGACCCTAAGAAGTGGATAGAGGGGAGGAAGAGGAGCTCCTTCCCAAGGACTCATTTTAGAGGACTCTAATTCTATGGACGATGACTATGTTTCTAAGGGAGATGATCAGTCAAATGATGGATCAGTTGGAGACAACTAGGAGGTTGACTCTGACGAGGAGGAGATATCAGGGACTACTTCTTCAGGTCCTAGACCTCCTCTTTTTAATGATGAGATGCAATGCTTTGATCCCACCTGGTAGTATGGCAATCCTCGTAAGTTTACTTTTGTTTTTGTGATTTCACATTGTTCCTCTTCATTTAAATCATGAATCATCATTCCTTCTTTCTTTGTTTTTCAAGTAGTACTGAGGAATGGAGGACCTTCTTTCATGACACTTCTATTGATTTGGTTGGTCCTCTTACTAGTCTACCACAAGAGCAACTTCTTGTTGATCCTAGCATCCTAATTTGAGCACAACAGGTCCTTCTCATTCTCGGGCTCACAACAGGTTTCTTCATTCCCATAGATCTCATGGAGATTCTAGTGCCATTTAGAGGCATAGGAGTAGGAGCCCTGATGGTTCAATTGGAGGGAGTCATCCCTAAGGCTTTCACCTATTTGTTTCATCATCATGCCCCCTTACATGGGGAGCCTTACTTCTCTTGAGAGCATTTTGTCTAAGCTCTCGCACTTTTGTAGAGTTTTAAACCTTTGATATGTCTATGAAAAACTACCTCTTCATGATTACCACTATCGTATGAATTCTTATCTCTTATATATTTTGGAAGTTTTTAGAACTTTTTGACTGTGTCGATCCTTAACTTGAGGAATGCAAGCATGATGACAATGATAAGTTTTTAGTTCTTTTTTGGATATATATATATGAATACAGGGGACAATATGCAAATGCAAGAACAAAAGTGATGCTAGAATAAACCTCTACTTCTATGGAATTCCATGAGTTATGACACTCACATTTATTGCTTTGGATCTCTTTTTCTAATTTTGGTATGAATGCATTATCAAACAAACATTATGACTGCTCTTTAGTATGATTTTCAATCCAAGGGATTGTGGGTTATTCTAGTGTGGGAGACTTATTTGACTTTGTGAGATTAGGGATTCAGAACTCAATTAGGGATGGGGAGGAGATGGAGTGCTTTTGAATTTGGGCTTTGCTAAAGGCTAAACACTAATCCTTATCTAGATGAGACATTTTGACAAGCTTTCAACTTAGACAAGAAACAAATTTTATTGGCATTCGCTAGACTTAGATCATAGATGGAAAGCAAGATAGACTTGGGGTAAAGGAAAAATGAGGATGAATAAGGGTCCCTAAGTATAAAATGGCCCTAAAGACTACTAGACTATTGGCTTTGCTCAGCTAGTGCGTGTGTGTGCTTTGTACCTTTCTCTTTTATTTCCTCTGATAGAATGTCACCCTTGAAGCTTCGAGCTTAGAATTATCTCCACCCAAGGGTACAAAAATTCAACAATTTTCTTTCTATCACTCTTCTTTTTTAACTCTCTTTTTTATGTTTTTTCTCTTTTTTTTTGTATTTTTGCATGCCTCACTTGATTTTCTCATTTTTTTGGATTTTTGACTTTTATGAAAATGATTGCTTTTGAGCTTTGGATATACAATAACTTGATCTCTCTATTCTCACTTTTCTCATCACTCTTATTTTTTGGATCACTCATTTTTTTTATTCACTCATATTTTATATTGCTTCCTTCAGAGTTATGATCCTCCTGACATTTTTGGCCTGGAAAGATAAGGGGTTGAGCACCACCCAAAGTTTTCGTAATCCAGTTGGACTTCCTTTTTACTAGGGAAGAATTGGGAAGGTCTACTTGCAAGCTTCCTTTCAACACTGTGGGTTTGAATATTGACTTTGCTTAGACTTATTAACATGACTCATTAAGACTAGGATCAATGTAAAGCTAAGAGCTAGGATTTGATTAGAATCATTGGGAATGAAAGGGGAAGAATGGCCATGTGAAAATAGGGGAGTCTCATAAACCTAAAAGGATTGTGTACACATGGGCAACCTTAGACTCCTTACTAAAATGAAAATAATACAAGAGTGTATCATTCACTAAAGTGCAAGATGGACAAAATGATGCTAAAACACAATAAACAATTTTTTTTATCTTTTCAAGATTTTGTATTTTTGGAATATTTAATTTTTTAATTTTTTATGTTTTATGATTTTTATGGTTTTTAGACATAATACTTCTTAAGGTGAAAGGCATTGATTGTTTCACCAAATTCATCACCCTCCATTGTGCACAAGAGATAGGCACCATTACTGACATCTTCTTTAACCATGTAGAGACCTTTCCAATCCTCTGTAAATTTCCTTTTTCATCTTCGTTTCTTGTTCTTTGTGCTACCTCTTTTTAAGACAAGCTCTCTTATTCTGTAAGGTTTCATGGTATCAATCGGCATTGGCACTCCTAATTCCAAGGTTTCTCTTGGTAACATGAGACAGAGTAAATCTTGGAAGGCTTGTTGGTGTAAGGGAGTCCAATACAAGACTCCATCACATCTTAGTAACTCCATAAGCATATCAAATTGATCTTGCATTTAAATATTTACTTCATGTCAATCTTGAATATTTTGGAGGAACTGGAATAACTTGAAGGGAGTTTGAGGTTTCCTTTGTTCGTCAAGAGGAACCAAGATTATACTTTTTCTTCCATTGGGTTCATATCTCAAATCCATGGAATATCTTATGTAGCTCCTTGGTAATTCAAAGATGACAGGATCATCTGTTCCTACTATTACTCGCATCTTCCATTCCTTATTGAACGTTCTCTCACTTTCTTTGCCTTCATCTAGGAATCTCTCAACCATCTCGATCTACACTAAGGGTGCTTCCCATTCACAAAGTCCATTTGGTTGCACCAAAGCAGAGGCAATAGGGCACATCTTGTTACACATATGGTTCCTAAGGTTGTCATTGATTTCAACACTGTCATGGATGTGTGATGGTGGTCATGGTTGGATGTCATGTTCCTAAAGAAGATACATGGGAATTAGAAGTTCATGGTTGGATGTCATGTTGAATATAATGAGGTTTCTGAAGTTCATGGTTGGATGTCATGCCTTGATCAATGCAGAATTGAGTATGAAGTTATATTAAGATGGGGATTAGAAGCATCAAGAAGATACATTAATATGGGAATCAGAAGCACTAAGAAGATCAGATGTGTTTTTGATGTTACTGGTGGCCTAAACCATATTATATTATCTCTCCTACTATTCCTAAGAATCCATTTGTTGATACAAAGAAGGTTTGGCCTTCGAAAGTTGGTGACAGTTTTCTGCTATAGGATGACCGCCTTTGAAGATTGTCTGGGAGATTGCTTTGCATTCCTCCACATTATCATTTATGGCTATGTGGTTATGGAACTATGTTTAGGGTGTAGTGAATTTGATAATTCCAAAGTTTCATATCATTTGTCCTTTCACTGTAAAAGTTATGCATGATAGAGTACCTGCATGTGTTTTAGAAGAGTGAAGTGGTGTTAAAGGCCCGTTGGAATGCTCTACATTCCTCTAGAAGTGAATGTTTTCCTTTGTGGTTTTGTGGACATGTTTATGGATGTGTATTACATGCTTCCTTGTTTTTTCAAGTTTCTTGGTGGTCCTCAAGCTTAGTTTTTCAATGACAGTATGTTGTAATGTGGTTTGGATGACTTGTTCCCAAAGTTCATGATTAAATACGTGCGGCACAAATCTTTGATGTGTGGAGGCAAAGGAGTGTTTGGAGATGTTCTATGAGTCCTGTAGACTCGCTTGGAAGAGTTTCATGAAGATCTTTCTTGTTTTCAGTATCGCACAAGGTTTTCTAGTTGATGTGGTCATTATGCTTCAAGTTTCATATGTTTTTGCTTAAGGTTGTCTTATTTTCAAATGAGCAGAGTGTGCGGATATAATTCCTTGATGTTTGATGCTATGAAGAATGTTTTAGACTTGGTTAAGCAAGTGTTGATGTCTGCAAGGCATGGGTCTTCTACTGGTGTAGCATGTAGTCTTGTTTAGGACTTGTCCTCTATGTGTTTCATATTATGTTTTGTCTAGCCAACTTGTAAATGTATTTTTCATGTGTCTTTGTCCGAAAAGAAATGCAATCAATGTAATATCATGTATAAATTGTAAATCAAATTGAGTTAGGCGAAGTGTGATTGCAAAAGTGATTGATAAGGCTCACAAGCAAGATAAGAAGAAGAATGAATACATTATGATGTGTAGCTGAAGGAGAAAGAGCAAAAGTTGTAGATGTTGTCCTAATTCATCTTGAAGACATCTCTATGATAGTGATCAAGTATAAAGTGTGCCTAACTGATCTGATCATCAGAAGGAAGTGTGAAGAGGCATAATTGTAATCATCAAAGGTGTGATTGTCAATGTCAGTTTTCAAACAATAGAAGGACTGTCATACTATAATCTTTTGTAAGTTTGTTTTCAATTCAGGGAGTAGTAGTTTCCTTGGGAGTGACCCTAAAACAAAGTCTTTAAGGAGGATTAGTTTTCTTGGGAGTGACCCTAAATCAAAATTTTAAGGGAGTAGTAGCTTTCTTGGGTTGTAGCCCTAAAACAAAGTTGTTATTTTGAGCTTCATATATTGTGAGTTAATCCTCACCATGGTTTTTCCCTTCTAGGGTTTTCCATGTATATCTAGTGTTATGTGTTGATGTGCATTGTGTTGATCTCTCATGTTTATTTTTATTCTATAATACTTAAGTTTTAATCTGCTCTAAAAAAATTGAAGGTTATTTAGATACTGATTCAACCCCTCTCTCAGTATCTTGGTGTGTTCAACAATTGGTATCAGAGCCAATTTCCTTTAAAGAAAGATTAACCACTTGAGGAAGGTCTAGGATGGAACTTAATGGATCTAGCAAGATACCTAGGTTTGATGGAACAAATTATGCTTTTTGGAAGCTAACAATGGAAGCCTATATCAATTCTCTAGGGTGTGGTGTTTGGGACTCTGTCAAGACTAGTTACAAAGTTCTTGCTACTATTCCTATAGACATAGATGAAGTTAATTTATATGATAACAATGCCAAGGCAAAGTTTGCTATCATGAGTGGGTTAGCTGATTTAGAACTTTCAAAGGTAATGAGTTGCAGTTCTGCTAAAGAAGTTTGGGTTAAACTTGAAGCCATTTATGAAGGAGATAAGAAAGTAAAGCAACCAAAGATGCAAATCTTCAAGAGCAAATTTGAGACCATAAAAATGTCAGAGGATGAAGATATTGCTGGATATATGCTTTGGGTGAATGAAGTGGTCAATGGCATCACAGGTCTTGGTGGCAAAGTGGAAGAGGATGAAATTGTGAAGAAGGTTCTGAGATCTCTTCCAAAATCTTACAGTCATAAGGTATTTACTGTTGAGGAGAATGTGGACTTGGATACATACATTGTAGACAAATTATTTGGTTCCCTTACTACCTTTGAAATGAGAGAGTTTGGCAATGATGCTCCAAAGAAAGAAGCTACTTTCAAAGTCAGTATGAAGACAAAGGATGAAGTTGTTGATGAAGATGAGAGATCTGATGAAGTTGAAGCAAATTTTGTAAGAATACTAAAGAAAGACACTAGAAAATACAAAGGTAAGTTATCTTTTAAATGTTTCAATTGTGGAAAGGTTGGTCACTTTGCTTCTAAATGTCCTTTTAAAGAATCAAGGGGCAGTAACAAAAGAGAAAAGTTCAAGAGAAGTCTGTATTCCATAGAGAGCAGTTGTTCTTTAGAAAATGAGGATCATGATGAGTCAAATGATGAAACACTTTTCATGGCTTTGAGTGTTGGTGACAAAAAGGATAATGTTGGAAAATGTGAGAAAACTGACGCCTTGCAAACATACCAAAATAATGATAGATCAATGGTTGTATGGACTACCTTTCATGCAAGAGAAGAAGCCAAGGCTTGGGTAATTGACAGTGCTTGCTCAAATCATATGACTAGTGACAAGGAGAAGTTTAATAGCCTTGAGAAGTGGGATGGTGGTGCTATCAAGTTTGGTAGTGATGAGTCAACACAAATCTATGGAAAAGGTGTTATAACTATTGATGGGAAGAATAGGACTGAGGATGTCCTATATGTCAAAGGGCTAAAGCACAATCTTCTTAGTGTCAATCATATGTGTAGCAAAGGTTATAATCTCACCTTTCATGCTAGAGGTTGAGAAATTAGGAAGGTAAGGTTTGGAAAACTATTTACAGAAGATATCAAAACATATGGTGATATCTATCATCTAAAGGAGGTAAATGGAAGAACATGTTTGCTAGCTCAATCCAGTGAGTGTTGGCTATGGTACAAAAGAATGGGACACAACAATTTTGATAATATGGTAAGGATCAGCTCCACTCATGCAGTGAGAGACATGCCCAAGATAATCAAGCCTGCAAACATGATATGCAAGGAATGTCAAATGGGAAAGTTAGACAAAAACAAGTTTCAAAATAAAGGAGTACTCTTCTTCAAATCCATTGGAGTTGATTCATACTGATCTATGTGGCCCTACCAAAGTAAAGAGTCAACAAGGTGAGAGGTATTTTATGTTGCTTATTGATGATTATTCTAGAATGAATTGGGTTACTTTCTTAAGAGAAAAATTAGATGCCCTTGATAAATTTAAGGTGTTCAAATCTATGGTTGAAAATGAAGTAGATGTTAAGATCAAGTGTTTAAGGTCTGATAGAGGAGGTGAGTTTAATTCAAACGAATTTGAAAATTTTTGTGAAGATCATGGTATTAGTAGACATTTGTCAACTCCTAGGACCCCTAAGCAAAATAGGCTAGTTGAAAGGAAGAATAGGACCGTGCAAGAGATGTCTAGGACAATATTGAAAGATGCAGATCTACCTGATATATACTGGAAGTAAGCTATTCACATTGTTGTCTATCTAATTAACAGAGTGCAACTAAGGGTCAACAACACTAAGACCCCTTATGAGATATGGTATGGAAGACCTCCCACTGTCAGATACTTCAAGATCTTTGGCAAAAAATGCTATATTAGAAGAGATGAAGAAGACCTAAGAAAGTTTGACTCAAGAAGTGATGAAGGAATCTTTCTTGGTTACTCAACTAGAAGCAAGACCTATAGATGCTACAACAAGAGGTTGGGAAAGATGATTGAAAGCACAAATGTCAAAGTAGATGAAGACTTGTATTAGATCTCACAAGATTCAGAGGACTTTGGATCTGATATCTTTCCATGCATTGAAGATGAAGAAGAAGAAATGAAAGAAGAAAATGAACAAGAACTAGAGCAAGTACCTAAGACTCCAACAAAGTATTTTCAAAAGAACCACTCAACAGATCAGATCATTAGAGATAAGGATGAAGGCGTGCAGACAAGGAGAAGGCTTTCTAAGACACATGGACAAGTAAACTTATGTTTGTTATCAAAAGTAGAACCCAAAACCTTTGCTGATGCTAGCAAAGATGATGGATGGATAAAGGAAATGGAAGAAGAATTGGATCAGATTGAGAAGAATCAGACATGGGAATTAGTTCTCAGACCATCCAACAAAATGTCATAGGAACAAAGTGGGTGTCCTGGAACAAGCTGAATGAAGAAGGTGAAGTTGTGAGGAACAAAGCAATATTGGTGTGTAAAGGATATTCACAAGTTGAAGGCATTGATTTTGAGGAGACTTTTTCTCCAGTAGCTAACATGGAAGCAATTAGAATGTTCCTTTCTCTTGATGCTCATAAGTAGTTCAAGGTATATCAGATGGATGTCAATTCAGAATTTTTGAATGGTTATCTAGAGGAAGAAGTCTACATTGAGAAACCAGATGGTTTTCAGATATCAAAAGCTCTGAACATGGTGTGGAGACTTAAGAAGGCTTTCTATGGTCTCAAGTAAGCACCTAGGGCTTGGTATGCTAGGTTAGACAAGTACTTACTTCAGCAGGGCTTCAAGAAAGGTATTACTGATAGCAATATTTACATCAAGGAAGGAGATATGATATTGATAGTTACAATATATGTTGATGACATCATCTTTGGGGGAGATGATGATATGTGTAAGAAGTTTGTAGAGGAAAAGTAAAAAGAGTTTGAGATGTCCATGATTAGTGAGATATCTTTCTTCCTTGGACTTCAAATTACTCAGCTAGATGGTGGTATCTTTATTTCTCAAGCTAAGTATGTCAAAGAGTTATTGAAGAAGTTTAGTATGGAGGATTTGAAACTAGTAAGTACTCCCATGGTCACTGGATGTCACTTGAGCAAAGATGATGAGTCTCCGGAGGTGGATCAAACTATCTATAGATCTATGATTGGAGGATTTTTGTACCTAACTACTTCTAGACCTAATATTATGCATGCAGTATGTGTGGTTGCCAGATATCAAGCCAATCCCAAGAAAAAACATGAGAAGGTAGTGAAAAGGATATTCATATACTTGAAAGGAACTCTAGATTATGGATTATGGTATCCAAGAGGTAATGACTTTGAATTGAGTGCCTACACTAATGTTGATTGGGATGGTTGTGTTGATGATAAAAGGAATACAAGTGGTGGTGCTTTATTTGTGAGGCCGATTATTTTTCCTTCCTTATTTTGATTGTTATGCATTTCAGTTGATGACATTATCAGACTTTTAGAGACTATGGTTTCATTATGCATATTTGATTATATCTCCTGATTTTGATATGACATTGTTTAGACATATGGTGATTTGATTTGATCATATTTTGATGCTATTTTGGGATTAGAAATACGAGATATTCTAGATGATGTTTTGTGATGTGACTTCTAGTTATGTATGTGATGATGATTATGTGACATTTGATAGAAAAATGTAGTTTAATTTAGAATTATATTATAGATGATTATTGTTGTATTCAATGGCATGAATTTAATTCCAGTTGCTTCGGTTATGATTATTCATGATATGATTGACACTTGATCGAGATATGCAGGATTACATTCCCAGGCCACAGTAAATTAGAGGTAGAATTCACACATATGTTATTCCCTGTGAAACTGATCCATTCCCAAGAGGGATGATGTTCACGTTTGAATTGAGTGTTGATTTAAGTGCTTGTTTATTTTTATCATTTTGGCCTAGTACCCCTTGGTTTAATTTAATTATATCATGTGTTGTATAATTTTTATTGATTTATACCACTTGGTATTATTTTTATTTTTGAGGGCATTTAAAGTGGATTTTTAACTCCCTTGGTGAACCTTAGTGTCTCAAAATTTACCCTAGGTGTTTACCCATGGGTCTAGGGTCAATTTTGACTAACTAAACCTTGGGATAACTCACTTTTGGTCACTCTAAACTGAGGTTTAGTCAAAGTGACCAAATTTGAATTAGATAAGGGTAGGAGATGAGTCATGCTTTGGGAAAGATTCATCTCCCTTCCCAATATTTGGGAATCCCTTCCCTAGGAAGACTTGGGAGGTTTCCAAGACTCCCAAGTGTGTGGGATCTTCCTCTAAGACTCTCACACACGTGTGAGAGCATCTTGGAGGGAGGTGGCTCTCTTAGAGAATAAGAGGATGCCATATGGCATCCCTTATCCTCATGGAGGCTTAAAGGGGAATGCCACCTCACCACTTGTTCTCTCACACGTGTGATAGCACAAGTGGATAAGGTGAGGATTGAGATGGAATTGGAGGATGACACTTGTCACCCTCACACTTCCTCTCCCTTGCAAGTGGCATTGGAGGAGGAAGGAGAAGGTGACAAGTGTCACCTTCTCATTTCTCAAGGCCAAATTTGAAGGCCTATATTACCTCCTCTTGTTGAGGAGTGTGGGGTTCTTGCATTTTGGAGTTTTCTTTCTATTTTGAGCAATTTTTGGGGAAGTTAGAGGGATTCTTGGAGATTGGAAGGTTTGGAGAGGCTTGGAGCTCATCACCAAATGTGCTTTCATAATAGGGGTTTTGAAGGTAAGCTCCATGACTATGTTCTTTACCCTTGCATATTTTTATTGTGATGTGTTTGTAGTTTTGTTGTTTGTTGTTTCATTTTTGTGTGGGATGGGAGTTTGGTGAGAGCACCACCATTTGGAGGTAAGGCTCAACTTGTTTGGGGTAGGGGAAAGGAACCTCCTTGAGGTCACTTCCATATTTTGTGCTATTTATGGCCTTGAGGGCTTTTTACTTGATGTGGAGATTATTTGAATGGAAAGAGTGCCATGGAAATTTATTTTGAGATATTTGGAGAGTTGTGGTTTTTGGAGGTTTTGGCTTGAGGCCATGAGACTTGGTATTTGGTGTGGCCTTGGAAGTAGAGGGGTCCATTCCCTACCCCCATCAAACTCATTCTCATGAGTTGTGTTATGTGTTTATCCTTAGGGTTGATTTTTGTGTTGTTGTTGCTTTGGTGCTTGTTGTGGTGTGTTGCAACCGTGTGAATCCCTACCTTCCCAGCTTGGGGGTGACCCACTTGCGAGTCTACCATAGGGAGGAGGGCATTTCGAAGTGGCTGGGTTTTCCTTTTGTTGTGTTTTATTTGCAAGTTCTTATTGAAGAAATGGGGTTTTGGAGAAGTCCATTTTTGTGTTGCCTTGGTCATTTGTTGTTGGCTGTTTGAGCCATGGCCTTTGTGGCCCTATTGTAAATTTGACAAGTTATTCTTTCCACCATGTTTGTTGTTATAGAGAAATGGGTGAAGTACTATTTAATGAAACATTGGTTAAATTTATTTATCATCTTTTGAGCTTGTGGATGTAAGAAGAGGCATGTTATATTTTTGTTGTTTATTTCTATGTTGTGGAGTTTATGATTTGAGAAATGCATGAGAAATTTTATATATATTTTCTGTCATTGTTCTTTTCAAGCAAGAAAATAAATATCAGTTATGGAATAAATTTTATTGCATACAAAAGAAAGAAAGAGATATTTTAAATTAGTTTTTTGTTTGTTGCATTGAAAGGTCATATTATTAGTTAAAAAAAAAGATTTAGATGAAATGCATATTCTACCTTATAAGATTCTTGTAAAAAAAGAAAGAAAGAAAGAAATGTTATTGGGTTATTTTATGTTGTAAATCTGAAAGTTAGTATTCTGTTATTCTATATATATACTCAATAAACTAAGTTTCTCATAACAATAATTTGAATAACAGAATACTAACTTTCAGATTTACAACATAAAATAAACCAATAACATTTCTTTCTTTATATATATATATATAAAAATAAATATACATATATATATATATATATGAAAATATATATATATATACATCCTTGTTCTTTTATCTAGTTGCTGTTCTTTTTGTTTTCTATCACTATGTATATACTAGAAATTGAAGAAAACACAGAGGCTTAATAACTGTTGTATGTATTAAAAATATATATCTACACTTATATATATATAGAAATATATATACACATAAGTGCATACATATATAGATATACAATAATAAAACAAAATGCTATTTTTTTTTATTGTGATATTCTGAATAGAACTGTAAGTGTAAATCTGAGTATATACATACATATATATACATATATTTATATATATATATATACATATATACATATATATATTTAAAAATACTCTTAAATCAGATATTTGAATAAAAGATAGTAGAGAAGGACAAATTATATAGGGCAGACTACTGTTTTTGTTTGAAGTAAATGAAATATATAAAAAAAAAATGTTAAAGGGATTGAGATGGGCGACGACGCCCATCCCAGTCCCCACTAACTTCCCGCCGTGGCTAGCATGCATAGTGGGTGGGGAGGCGGTTGTGCCTCCACCCACACCCCCTTCCCCCATGAGCTCTACACCCCCCCGTAACCTTCACTGAGATCCTCCCCACGCAGTCCTTCCTTCCTCGTGATCTCCACCATGCAGCTGTACCTCCCCTTCGGCCCCCCTTTAATCATTCAACCCTGCAGCGATTGGTCGGCGGCAGCGGCGCTATGCATTTTTCAGGAAACCCTGCAACAAAAACATAATTTATAACATTTGCATTTATATATATATATATATCACTCTATTAATTTTAAAAAATATATATTTAGCAATAACTCTGTTGTGTATACCTTCGTGAGAGGTAGCAGCAAGCTCCACTCATGGCTTTCATCTTTTTTTTTCAAACCCTAACCTGCATAAGCAAAGAAGAAAACAAAACAAAAAAAATAAAGGAGGAAAGATTGTGATAGAGAAGTTAGGGCAACAATGAGAAAACAATAGAATAAAATTAGGGCTTTTATATTTTAGAAAACTAATTTAAAATGGAGTTAGGGCAAGAGGAGAATGTGAGGGAGATTGTTTTATTCCTTGTTATTAAATTTTCTATTTTTGCCCTTGTCTTTTTATCTCTTGTGCTCATTTAATTTATTTTTAATTTAAATGGTGTTTTGCATTTTGTTTTATTGCCTAGTGAATTATATTGTAAGAGGGAGGGATTGAATTTTATTTAGATGGGAAGTGTGTTCCCTTGAATTTAAATTTCATTTTAATTAGGGTATTTACTTTATTCCCTAGCGTGATTTTATTATTTTATCTTTTTATCGATTTTACTATTATTTTATGGGAAAGGATATTTTAATCTTTTCCCTCCTCTATTATTCTGAGTTAGTTAATAAATATAATGCCAAAATTATATTTATTAATGGACTCAAATTTGAGATCCAATTTTGGCATTAAGTAATTATTTTATTATTTTATTTCAAATTTTTAACCTTTTAATGCAAGGTCGATCTAATTGGCCTTGGCGAGATATTCATTTTGTTATTTTAAATTGTTTTAAAATTGTTCTTAAGTTTAATTTTTTAATTTTTAATTTTTATTCTTAAATTTTGTTTAATTTCTCATTAGAGTTTTAATTTAAAATTTTAAAGTTGATTATTGAAAACGCGTTATGCTGTCAAATTTTTCCTAGATTTCTAGGGTTCTAATTTTATGATATTTTATTAACTTTTATTTCACCATTCCACTTTAATCATGTGTCCATCATGCCATTATTTTCTTAATCATTATTTTGATTTCATTTTGTTCTGAGTTAGGGTTAGGTTTCAAATATGATGAAATCACCTTCACACCTAGGAAACTTAGGGTTAGGATTAAAACTGTTCTAACCCCTAAAGCGACACACTTCATGTCGCATACCCCCTTGATGACTATGATCACGCAGGGGACTGTGTGGGACAACGCACCTCCCCAAAATTATGTTGACATGTTTATGCCTTATGCGTATTGCCACCGAGTACGCAGGCGCATGCGAGGGGGTTCCTAGGGATAGGTAGAAAAGTTTTTCGTAATTTGTGTCATGACCACATGACAAATGTGGATATGACATGTGTGTTGTGTGTCATGACCGCATGGGAAATGTGGGCATGACATTATTTTTAGGAAGCAGATTGGTTTCATGGCAGAGCAAGAAGCAAGATTTAGTGTCCTTATCAATTGTAGAGGCAGAGTATATTGTAGCAACATCCTGATGTACACAAGTGTTGTGGATGAAGTAAACCCTAAAGGATATCAAGGTATTGTATGATGAGCCCATTCCTATTTTGTGTAACAATACACTTGTGCTATCAATATTTCCAAGAATCTAGTGGTGCATTCTAGAACCAAGCATATGGCAATCAGGTATCCATTTTTGAGAGAGAAGGTGGCAGAAAAGGAAGTAAAATTGGAATATGTTCCAACAAAGGATCAGATTGTAGATATTTTTGTAAAGGCTCTTGCAAAGGACACTTTTGAGGATCCTTAGTAGAAGTTACAGGTAATTGCCCCTCCTTCTTCTTACTAGATGCATAGTGGTGCATTTGTCCATGGGGAGTTCATGTTATATCTTTTTCCTAGACTGATGGTGGATACCTCTCAGGGGGAGCAGGTAGTGGTTGCTAATGATAGGTGGAGTCTAGTCACTACAACAAAACAAGCAATTAGCGCCTAAAATATCACCAGAATTTAGTGCATTTGAGTTCATGAATTGGACACTTCTATTGGTGCAAAACTTGGTGTCAAACAACATGTTCACTTTGGCACCAAATTTTTTACTAGAAAAGTATCGCCAAATTTTGTGCTAGATTTTGCACCAGATTTGGTGTTGAATTTTGCACCAAAAATAGCACCTAAATTAGCACCCAATTTGGCTTCCAATTTTACTTCCATGTCTGCTCCCATTTTTGGTTCTAGTTTTGCTCCCAGTCGTGCTTCCTGTTTTGCTTCTGGTACGGCATCAAAAATAGCTTCTTTTTTGGTTTCCTAGTTGGCACCAAGTTTTGCTTCCATTATGATGTCCTTTGTTGCTTCTAGTTTTGCTTCCATTATGACGTCCTTTTTTGCTTCCAATTTGGCTTCCGATTTTGCTTCTGGTTTTGGTTCTTGTGTTGCTTCTAGGTTTGCTTCTAGTTTTGCTTCTGGTTTTGCTTCTAGTTTTGCTTCTAATTTTTCTTCCATTTTTCCTTCCAACTTTGCTTCTAATTTTGTTTCCAGTTTTGCTTCTATATTTGCTTCCAATTTTGCTTTTGATATAACATTGCTTGTTGCATCTATCTTTGCTTCCATTTTTGCA
Organism: Cunninghamia lanceolata; assembly: GCA_027924645.1. Taxonomy (NCBI): domain Eukaryota; kingdom Viridiplantae; phylum Streptophyta; class Pinopsida; order Cupressales; family Cupressaceae; genus Cunninghamia; species Cunninghamia lanceolata. Next base: position 23,694,459 of record BSBN01000213.1, on the reverse strand, counting down.
TCTTTGTTCCAAAAAAGGTGAGTGGGCCAATCTTGCTTTCTAACCACCCTATCTTTCACCTTATAGCCTAGCTTAACCTGATACTCCCCAGTTTTGGAGCATCTCCATCTTATTTTATCCTCTTTACGAGACAAGCTCATAGACCTATTTGATAGAATACTCTCTAACTCACTAATCTGTGCTCTATCCACCTAAAGACCCCTAAAGCATTTGAAATATTTTATAGGATAACATTTATATTTAGAATTTTTAGGGAAATGGACACCCATACAAATTAACATCATCATTATACTTATTAAATCTCCATCAAAATAAAATATACAACAATATCCAGTATATATAAAATAACAAGATAATTATTATAACATGATCATCATCTATAATTAAAACAAGTGAGTCAAATATCTATAATTTTATTGAATTTGACAACATCCATCCTGAGCAATAAATTAAAATTATCATACGTAATAAATATCCATCCAAAAATCATCGACCACTTTAAATATATATAAATTGACAAGTCAATACTGATAAGATCATCATCATATATAACTAAAACAAGTGAAAGTCAAATATGCCAGTAGATCATAACATGTCAAAAAGATACATGTCTAACAATCGACATAAGTCAAAATGATACATGTACAAATGATATAAGTAAAAATGATAAATTATGTAACTCAAAATGATACAAGTCAAGATGATACATGTCCAAATGATATAAGTCAAAATGATACATGTCAAAATGATACAATTCAATAATATGGTATTTCAGGCCATGAAAATGATACATATGATAGTAACCATGAAAAGAGTCATCATAACGATATATCAGCAATGATCCATGATTCAGTCTATATGATCATGTCACTGGCTACTACCAGCAACTACCTCATCATCATCATCATCATCATCACCATCATGATCATCATCATCATGATCATCATTGTCATCATCATCATTGTCATCGGCCTCGGTGTCTTCTATATCTGTGTCATCATCATCCTCTACCTTGTGATCTATACTAGAACCAACATATTCTGGATCTATATCATGAGGATCATCTTGATATTCTAGAAGACCCGTGTTCTATAAAAAAACATTTAAAATGAAAAGTTATTATTTATTTCATGCAATAATTTATTTTTCTGTTATATATCTAATATGATAACATATGAAACAAAACCATAATCATATTACAACATATCAAAGTGCACATACCATAATAAAATTTCAAAAAAGTTATAGCCAATATGTCATTCCAATGATGTAAAACATGCAACAATTCTAATAAACGTTAGTAAAGATCATAAAAAAAATTGTTATACAATTTAACTATCAACTGTAAATTCTATTACATAAACTTAAGTGCCAACCCTCTACATTTTGTGCTATATATAATGATATTGACCATCATCTCTCCTTTGATATGCTCATTTGACATCACATGCAACAATATGCCTTCTGCATCACAACCTGTTGACATCAATGACAACACATACAATAGTTGCAAGCTGGTCCAATCATATAAATATTTTGCATGATCATTTTCCTCTAGTCTTCTTTTCTTTCCACTAGTGGACAAGGCTCATGCATAATTTTTTTATAATCAATATTTTATTTTTTTCAAAAAAACCTATACATGCATGATTTTGGTCAAAGAACCATTAGTCTTTTATAACATCCAACTATAATTCTTTTAGTTTTTGGTCAAGAACCCCCAAATCTCTTCTTTTCTTCAAGACTATATACTTGTATGGTTGAGGAAGAGACTAATAAGCTGCTCTCCCCCTTCCATTCTCATAACCTATGTCAATCATGTCTAGTTGTCTTAAATATTCAAGGGCAAGGACTTTGGGTGTAACATATTTAGGGAGCTTGTATAATGTTCCCATGAATCCATATAGTCAAATGGTTGTGCTATCTTGGGTAAAGAACCAATCACCTTTTTTAGTATTCTTGAAAAGTATTCAAGACTCTGGAAGTTTTAGGAGATATTCTCATGTAAGAAAGGTGATTGTTGGCTGCAAAAATTGTTCAATGAACATGTAATAATAGGAGGCCTTGTGAAGGTATGGAATCCACACAATTATTGGATCATAACATTCTAGTGTGTAACACATTTTAGGTTAAAGGTGTAGATACATGTGGTAATATTGATGCAAAATCATATATATTAAGAGGGATCGGTATCTAATTTTTTTTATTGGCAAAAAATTTGCCAACTATGAATGCATATGCTCTTCTAGTAATGGGGTGAAGTCATATCTCAAAGGGTTTTCATTTTCTATTCTCTACAACATTTTTAGCACTGCCAAATGTTTAGGACCTACTATTAAGTCATTATCATGTCCTAGAAACCATGCTACCATACTACAAACTTGCATGCCAACCTCCCTGTTGAATTCTGCTAACTCCATTTGATTTTGTTCAAGTTGTCTACTAGACCTATTAACATATAGGTTTTGCATGAATATGACATGGTCCCTAATTTGATCCCAATATTGGCATAACCAGTTCCAAGGGAAATTCCTAGCATTTTCCTTATATTCCATGTAGATATCATAGACAAAATCATTAGTCCCCCATTTTCCTCTTATTGTTCTTTTTGAGGGTTTATGCTACATAGCACATGTGACAACAATCTCATAACATAGGTGAATTGGTGCAGGAGCACCCCTACAAGAGAGGATATAGTCCGCATGACAGGACATTAGTCTATTTTTAGTATGTTTGACTTCATAATGTAATAAGGTCCATTGGACCAATGCATATGTATTAGATCAGCCTAGGAGAGTGTGCAGGTAGTTAGAGTTCGTGATCAGGTAGTCTGAGCTGTCTTCTCCCAGCCGCTTGGAAGCTCCCAGCCGCTGGGAATCGAGTTGGTAGTACTCGTAGGATATTGCTATAAATAACTCAGATCAGTTAGGGTTTGAGATCAGATCATAGATATCATATCATATCAGAATAGTAGTTGTGTTATGTTGTACTGGTGATTGAGTGAGATCCAGAGATCAGTTCAGACATTGTGAAGCATTGTTCAGGACATTTGTGTTTCATCTAAATAAGATCTCATCAATTGCATTATCTGGTTTATCATCTGTGTATGTTTTGATTTCTATTCTGAATACAGGTTGATGGATTCTTTCAACCCTTCCACCGGTTGATTCTGTGAATCGGTGGAATGGTCATGTATGATAGTTTAGTTTGCATTTTAGTTTTCTGCATTTCATTGTTTGAGAGATCAGTTGGTAGCATGCTGTGAATCAACCTAGCATCCTCATGTGCTAGGGTTTAGGAAGATAAACTGTTAAGTTTTGATCTGAAGGTGATCCGGCCCGATCATCATATTTTCTTTGTGAACTTGTGCGGTTCTGTGAGTTTGCATGCAGCTGACGGATATACAGGGGTCTGCATGTGCTTTTCCAGATGGAGTGAATCGCATCGACATCTGTGAGCATATCGCTATCCGGATCAGGTTATGAAGCTGACGAAGATTATTTGTTTCAAGTGCATCAGGATGATATAAGTCAGATATATACTCAGTGTGTATATCGTCGTTAGGATCATCTTTCTTGTGTATCCATCATCCGCATGTCGCTATCGCATGTAGGAGTGAAAGTTCATTTTTTTTGGCTAAGGACCGGAGAGGTCATCATCAGGATATTGAAAGGGTCATCAGGATATTCATTATCATGTTGCGGAGGGTATAAGTGTCTTATATCCTACTGACATCATCATCAGGTGCATGTGACGTCATCGTCATCAGGTATTGCGAATATCACCCTATGCAAGTTTATCCTGCTGTCGCTAAGTGTTTTGGCTTCGGCGTAAGTCATCGGCATAAAGTTTGGTTAACATCATCAGGATGTTTCAATATGACCGGATAAGTCATATCCTGATGCTGTTGTTTGAGTAGTCAGATATCGGGGTGACGTAAGCATCGAAGGGAAGGTGCTTGAAGTTGTCGTCATCAAGATATATCGGAGGAACCGGATATTTTATATTCTGCTGATGAAGGTGATGTTGAACATCATGATGATGAAGATAGAGTTTGGCGCTAAGTGAATAGTGATCATCAGGAGGATGTTTGCGCTACCGATAGTCAGATATGATGATGCTGCTGACATGCGAAAGGGCGAAGGTTTGTCTGCAGGAGGATATCGGTTGGCCAGAGAAAATATGATGATGCTGACAGTGTTAAGGGAAATATGATGATGATGAAGGGTTGCGGACATCCATGCTGTATGTTAAGGTGTTAGTGTGGATGCCTCTGCATCATGAACAATGAGAACTAAGTGCCTAGGAAGAGAGTAGGTCCAAATTATATCAACACATTATAGAAAATCAATGCAAGACAAGGCTTGCATACCAACTCATGGCCCGTGACCACAAGGAAAATTGATCCATAAACTTCCCTATGTCAAAGACAAAATTTTCAAATGAATTACACAGGAATAGACTAGTAATGTGATCCAAGAGTAGCTATAAAATAGGGTAGATCATATGATCCTACAATAACACATGAGAATATCTATAACTATACAACCATGGGCAATGTGAACAATATGCCTGCTCCACCTTACTATTAGATTTGTCTTGAGCACATATGACAGAACCATGTACATATCGATTAGCTAAATCAACAAACAAAGCAAGGCTCATAGAAAGACAAAAATCTTGGAATCTTGTGTCCACAATGTCATATTAAGCACCTACATCTCCATATGAGTCAAGACCAAAAACAAAGGCCTAAAACTCATATGGAAAAGAAGGAAAACCCTAATCCAAGTACTAGTTCAAAACATTTGCACAAGAATATAGAATGTGGGGCAAATCAAAAGAAGAACAAAGTTCTTCTACTTGCCCCTCAATTGAACAATCTTCATCACCCTCTATTGAGTGATAACCAATGCTACAAATAAGAACACTAAAATTATTTCTCTTCATCACTTTCTTGTAAAGCTTCACTCAGTTCTCAATTAGAGAAAACATTCTCAAGTGCAAGGCATTCCTCACATGAATAAAAATTAGATCTCTTATAATGACTAACATTCTCAAACTACAACATGCTCATACCAAGCTCAAGAAAATATTGAGGGATAAGCTTATAATCCTCATGAATGCAAACATCATCACAAATGTTGGAAACACATCCTTGGTTCAAATTGACATCTAGCTCATTAACAAAGAGATTAGAAACTTTAGGTATACCAAGAAGAAAGTCAAGATCATGTATCTCAAGTTCAACTCTTACATCCATGCTTTGCTTAGTGAGACTATCCTTAAGAGTACACTTGTGGTAGCTGAAAACTCACATTTACATGACCAAAAATTAAAAAAATTGTGCCTATATCATGATTAACACTAAGATCGACAAGTTTTGTCCCCATGGAGTGTACATTTGCAACACTACATAAGCACAAAAGTCTTCAATTACATCTTCATGATGGTCATCCCAATCATCTAGTTCATCATACAAGGAAATTGGCTCAAGAGGAGTTAGACAATTAACTTCTAGGAATACTAAATGGTACCCTTCCATCAACCTCAAGGGTTCAGTAAAAAACATAGTGGCCCTAGTTAGCAAGTTGTATGGGGAGAAGGATGCTTCTCATTTTCAAGAATCCTAAGTCTCATTGCTACATATGTTTCTTAAAGAAGGGCCAATTTTAAACTAGGTATTGTTTTGTCACTCACTTTGTGTAATGAAATAACGAGAGTCAAGTCTCCTCCAGTGGGCACAAAGCCAAAATTCTATACAACCTCTTACTTGTGTTATATTATTTGTGCAGCTAATAAATTCATTGGGGATGAATTGGACATGGAGCATCCCATGTCATTTTGTCCATGTTTATTTCTAGGACCGATGGGAGCACAAATATTCATCCAAATATGAGCACATCTGTGACCGATTCTTTGCTCCCTTGCATGAGCTTATAGAGTGATACTTGCCAATTTGCATTTCTTGTGACTTTCAATAATCTTTGAAGAGGTTATAGAGTGATACTTGAGACAAATAGTTACAATTGTACTCTGTTTATTGTTAGAAAGCATATTCATCCAAATACTACTTCTATGGAGGCTTGTGTGTATCCTTGAATATTGTTAGAATTGACCTTGATTTGTGTGACTCAGCACATTCTTGAGCCATAGGTCCAGTTAACTAACTTATTGCATCTAAGTTACACATTTATCAAGTGTAACTTGTTCAAATGAAATTCATGTAGGCATCAAGTGTTACTTGACTAACCCTCTTTCAATGCGTAGCCAAGTGTATTTGGCTAATCACAACACCTTGCATCATGTCAAGTGTCACTTGACTAGGTACATCAAACATGCATAAATCCAATGGCATTTGATGTCATCATGAGCCCTTCATTATGCAAGTGTTAATAAGTATGAAGTTCAAGTACTAATAAGAGATGTTATGTCTTGCTGATACTTACATGTTCTTTCCACTGCATCAAGTGTTACTTGATCAGAATTGAACATCATGTTGTATGAAGTCATGCCATGGCTTCCATACATTGGTAGTTCCTTTGTATTGCATCAAGTGTTACTTGATCAATTATGGAAGTTTAGCTGCTATAGGTCATGTCTTGACCCTTCATGCAACCTTAAATTCTTTGCTTTATTTCAAGTGTTACTCCAACAAACTTAAATCCCCAACACTTCAAGTCATTCCTTGCTTCCAACTGCCTATCCAATTATGATTCATCAACTTGCCCCTATTGCAAAAATAGTGTATCTTTCACAAAAGTTAGATTTATGTACATTTGATTTAAGATCTAGTAACCTATGGTTTGATTTTTTAAAACCATTTAGATGAAATTATTTTAAGGGATATTTTCAACTCTGTAGTTCTCATGACAAGGTTAACTACCTGGACTAACAATACCAATATTAAAGGTGATTCAAGATCTTATTTCTATAAGAGCTTCTATCCCAAAGTATTTAAACTTAGGTTTATCAAATCAATGTCTAACTTTATGTCTTAGAGTAAAGACAAGGTCTTCTTCACCCTTTATGTAATATCATAAAGTTCACTCTTGTTAGCTTGATTGTTACAATGATTTACACATATTTTAGCAAGTGTTCATAATCAAATTAACTATCAAGACTATTCAAGCCATATACAATAGATTCATACTTGATCAAAACACTACAAAGAACATATACACTACTGTACCACCACATTCATTATAACAATACAAGGTTACATCTAAGGACTTCAATAATACTAACATTTACCATTAAATTATATCATGTCACTGATAGATTTATACTTTACAGATCATTATATCAGCCAACAACTTTACAGGGGTACAATTTTAGTAGAATCCAACAACTCTACCACTTGAGATACTGAGCATAAATTCTATCTATTCTTCAATGATAATAAGGTGTCATTGCATATTCAAAAACCAATCATGAACATTCCCATTCTTTATATCACTGTAGATTTGCATACAACAACCTCCAATACAATAACACCATACAATGCACACTTAACTTTACGGTACCTTAGCCCAGACATGATGCTACAGAAATCTGAAGGTACCTCCTACTAAAGATGTCATGCCGTAGACCAAATACCACTGTACAGTATATATCACATCCACAGTAACAATTTCCTTCCAAATGTAGGGTTGTAGTCTATGATTAATGTGCATAGACCTTTCTAGTGTTTACAAGATAATTCCTTAGTCAACACCATACTAGTGTTCACAGAATGTTTCCATAGTTAACATAAGAAATTAATGCTACTTTGCAAACAATAAGCAAGCCTTCAGAGAGCTTAAATTTTCCATTTACATCCATGCACAATAACTTAATTAACCCTTAAGATTTTATGCATAATGAAATAGAAGGTCCTATATTCCATTTATGAGTCCTCTATCCAAATGACATAGTGATCACAAGTACATAATATCTACTATTTCGTGGGTAGTGCTTAGTCATTCAAACACAGTGAAGTCCATACTAAGATAAAATTGTTCACAATCTCCAATTTAATAAATGCTAGTTTGAAATCACATTTGTAAGATAGTGCAAGTCATTAAAATGAACTCAAAGGTCATTCTCATCAAACAAATGCCTTCACAATAGACTATTCTAGTTACAAGTACAATATAACTATTGCAATGTTACACAACTGTATGCAATTGACAAAACCCATTCTTTCCAAGAGTCAATTGTTAATCAAATATAGTCATGTAGTTTTGTTTCAACATTGTATTCCATTATGGCTTCAGTAATGCAAACCTCATAACCTTGGAGGGAGTGTTGGGGGGCAATTTGACCTAAACCAAGGATCTAAAACCATCCCAAAACCCCACCTAGGAGTGGCATTATTAATCCCAAGAAGACCTCGCATCCACAATTAAGAGAGTGGACATTTATAGGTGAAATACCAACACCATTAGGGTTTACAACCATGTCAAAAAAGATACCCATGAACCAGGCCAGGTTTCCTCAAGACTCATGGTATGTTGCAATGATAGCATTCTAGCAATTCTATCCAGGGTTTAAAAATCCACCTCAAACTATGACCAAATTAACATAGCTTCCTTCATGATAGAAATCCAAAACACAATAACCAATAGTTTGCCACAAAATGAATTCAAAAGGTAACTGCATTCAAGATGGAAATTCCAAATAGGACAACCAACTGGTTTCAATGAAACCAAGTCAAAAGCTTAAATAAAACTGGATAGTGAGAAAAGACAAAACCCATGATGGGTTTACTCCTGTAAGAGACTAATACCAACACAAAGTCTTTGTTCGTAAGTCCCATGATCTTAAATCTAAACTCTCACAGTTAACAATATTTTCCTCATCCAAACCCTTTAGCATAGGCTTTCACAAGACCACATATAGTTACACAAGTTAAAGGAAATGTTTCACCAAAATGGTTAGTGTAATTTTACAAGAATGGATGACAAGGAGCTTTACTTCAAAAAAAGATCAGCTTGGTTGAAGAAGACTAGTTGGCGATTTGATTCTTAGTCTCCAACCCATACAACAAGACACTCAGCCAACATGATGAGCACACCCAAAGTCTCCCTTCCTCTAAATCACTTACAGTCCAACCATTAACCTTCCTTCATCGACCCCAAGGCAAAAATAAGAATTCCCCCCCAAAATGGTTCCCCATTCCTTCCTTTTCTCCCTCATATCCCCCAAAACCAAGCACATTAAAGACTAGTACTTCCCAAAGCTATTATGGCAGGGGAGAGTTAATGCCTATTGCCAATTATGGCTCCTTCTCAACAAAAAAAATGTGCATATTAAAATTTAAATGTCCACTATTATATTTCAAAGGTTTGAAATATAACCAACAACGTAACTTTAATGCATGTCCCCCTTTAAGTCTTATAATAAAAGGTTAGGAAACAAAGACTTGAGATAAACCCTTTGGTCTGTTCACTTAGGAGACCACCTGAAAACTCAATGATAACTACATCCACATGATCAACAAGAATGACAACCAACCTATGAATAACAATCCACTTGAGTCAAAAAGACAAGAAGACCAATAGAAACCAAACACAACAAATACAGTACAACTGTAATTGTTTGTCTCAAGTATCACTCTATAACCTCTTCAAAGATTATTGAAACTCAACACAAGAAATGCAAATTGACATATTAACACAACAATATCCAACTAAGTTATTTAAAGTCAAATATTGATACCTCGTTCTCCATCCAGATTACATAATCGGTCCACTTTTTGCTTTGTAACATTTCCTTTTCAAATTGCATTGGATGTCAGCCATATTTCTCCTCCTGTCAAAACATGGCACATGGACTAGTTAATCTAATTAATATGCAATCATTTACTTTTTCCTAGGAAATAAAAAAATATCATTTAACATATTAAATATACTTACAAATGTACAAATCAAGGCCTGTAAACCTTTCTAGCCACTGTGATGCGTGGCACGAAGTTTGTCAAGCCTAGCCTTGGAAGCCTTTTCTTGAAACATATACTAATTCAATTTAACTATGCAAAAATAAAATTTAAAAATTGTTTAATAAATTTGATATAATCTTATGAGCAAATTCAAATACCTACGTACGCTCCTCACCGAACTTCCTCTGTGCATCGGACTTCTCATATGCTTTTACAAGCTCTTTCCATACTTTCACACTTACAACAATTGGCCTTTTTTTAAGCCTTAGCTTGGGAGGGAGTTTTTTTTATCTTCTTTGTTTGGTTGCACCAAAATCTCTTGCATTTTTGAGACATTCGTAGCTTTATCTTCTTTATAGACCAACCTGTGCCAAATTCACTCTCCATGTCATGGATAACTTCTTTTTGCAGGTGCATGGGTATCTTTGAGAATGGAAAATGTAGATGGTCTTTGAACCATTGAAGGCATGATTCCTTCAACCTATTCACAAACATTTTTCCAGCATTTGTCATTCAGACTTCCCCTGAAACCACATCATATTCTATCTTGGTATCATAGCTACCAATGGAAGATGCAAAACATGGCGTGGTGGAAGAAGTATGTGTCCTAGGAGTGGCTAGGACATTGGAAGTCTCTGCTCCCTGTTCCACATTCTTAGAGTTTATTGTTATTGATTTCCTCCTGGATCTTTTACTCAATCCAGGACTGGTTGGGGAATCAATCAATTCCCTTTGACATGGTTGATTTGGTTGCAATGTTTCAAGGGCTTTACTAGATCGTTTTTCTATGTATCTGGCAAGCATTGTCAACTTCACACCATCCAATTTGTTCACTTCCTCTACCCCCAATATGGAAGCCAATGCATCTTTATCTTTGCCAGTCTCATGTCCCTATATATATTAAATTTCTTCTTTTAAATTTAGAAATAAAATACTAAAAACTAAAAATCAAAGAAACAATGGAAACATTTACAAATCTATAAATTGACAATGAATTACCTCATTGTGGCTAGAGTCTGCTCCCTTTGCTGCCTTCCCTCTATTGCTTGACATTTTGAGGTGACCTAGGGCAAATTATTTTCATCTAGTATGTGGAGGAAAATGAAGTACACACTGCCAGGTATGAAAGTTTTTTTTCTAGAAGCTTTGTTCTCTGTCATATGGACTACAAAAATATCTTGATCATCATTAAAAGATCCAAAGTTTCAATAACAATGAAATCTATGACATTGTGCATTCAATATCAACCACTGAAAAATTAAAATCCCAATCTGTCAGAACAATGAAATATAAATTTAGATAAACCCTTTTTTTTATCATTGCAACCCAGTTTTTTTTGTATGACTGCCCTCACTATATCCTATATAAAATCAAACCCTCGTTTGACCTAAAAATTTTAAATCAGAAACCACATGACCTTTCATTGAAATCCCTTTCATCAAAAAAATTAAGGAAATAGTTCACAAAAAGTAAATTTGAGGAAGGAGGCAGTGTAAATATCTTACGATGAAATGATTTTTTTGCATAAGTTTTAAAAGTACAGTTATGGGGTTTCAGTTTTTTTTGTGGTAAAGAAGTTGCATCAAACATATTTTAGTTTTATTTCGAAGACAAGGGTTCAGTTTTTATATACATAATAAAGTTGCAGCAAATAGATTTTTGTTTCGATGCTAGAAGAAACAAGGAGATGATGCAAATACCTCTTCCTTTACGGGGAAGATTTCCTCCACGGCCTTAGGCCGATCCATTAGAGGGAAAACCTTGTGTTCTCTATTCACACTACCCTTCAAACTCACCTCAAAACTTGTAATTTGATATCTTCGTGTGATTTTATTTGTTCTCCACCGTTTCCCTACGATCTGTCATTTTTCCCTTTTTTCTCCTCTTCCCCATGATGCACTCCTCTCATCTCTTCCTTCAGGCGGGAATTTTTAATTTTTTGTTTCTAATTCATTAGTCGACGCTATAGTTATAGTAGTTAACGCTGACTTTAACACTGACTTTCATCCCTAATGTAATCTCTTTGCGGTGCCAAAGGTAGCACAAAGTGCGCCTAATTTAGCACTTAGCTATGCCAAGTTGGATAAAATGTTGTCATATAGTTATTAGAAACACTAAATTAATAGTTTAAAATAAATTTTAGTAATTTAGTATTGTTATGGACCATGTGTCTCTTTGATGAGGTAATTAGTTCTTAGTTTCCCATGATTTAATTCCCCAATTTTGTGGTTAATTTTTATTTTTAATAATTTTTAAAGGTTGTGTATCGATTACCTATCATTTATTTAAAAAATGTAATGAAATTAAAAAATAGAGAAATAATTTTAGAAAATATGGTATAGGCTATTAAAACTCGTTGATAATTTTTTTTAAACTTCAAAAGCTACATAATTCTATTTAGCAAATATGACATAAGATTCATAAGGAATACATTTTGATGTATAAATATTATGCATTTATTTTATGAATCTCATTTCATAACAATTTTTTTATATTTGGACTATGGATTGGGATTTGAGTTTTCATTACATTTGTATTATATTTCACTCTATAGTATACCAATATCTTGAACATAAAAATAAATATAACATAAAATTATTTGTTTAGTAATAGAAATTATTTCAATTCATTGAAGGCGTGTATGTTCTATAGAGGAGATTATATGGTTGAATCTCAAGGGACTAAAGTTGTATACTTTGTTGAATTATAAATAAGATTTTTTTTTAACTTTCAAAAATTTGCATACAATAAATTAGTGTTTTTCTTAGCTACATCCCAAAAAATGACCTTTAGTTAATTTATATAATAGATTCAATTGATAATAAAAATATTTATAGGTTGCATAAACTAGAACACGTCTTAAAAATATTGCCTACTATTTATATACTTGTAATGGTGACAAATTCATACTCTTCACTTTTCCCCTTCATTTTGGGCTTACTTTGACTTGTTTGTCCCTAAAGCAATGACTAGTGTGAAAAATGATGTATTTTGCATTGAAGTTGATAAATAAATTGATCCTAAATTGACTTCATCTTCATATGTTCCAAGGGAGAAATCATGGTTCCCTATTTTATCTATTCCTTAACCCATGTCAATTTTGTGGGTGCAAAACTAATAGAGGTTAGATTTGTGAACTCAGAGATGACCCCTAAACTTTTAAATTTAAATTTAAATGGGCCCATGTTCACCCTATACAACTAGATGAGTCATCTAAAGTGTGAAATATTTCAAATTGCATGTTACAGATTTGTATAAAAGGACAAACCCTAATTCATTACTATCATCTTAGATATAGGGCTTATTAGGGAATTATGAAAAATCATCTATGAGAACTAAATCATTATCATGTGGCATTGACATTGCATCAACATCCAATGTGTATTGCATGCTTTCCTTTTGTCTTCAATCATTTATTTGTATCATTAAATTAGTAATAGGAGTTTAACTAAAGGAGAAATATCCTAGCCTAACAAAATCCTCATTAATGTCTATCGACATGACCCCTCTTAGACATAGGTTGTAGACATCAAGATAATAAATTATAGACATCTAATTCAGTGAAGATTAGATCTATAGTTAAGGTTTAGTTCTACGTGTAGGTTCATATTTTTATGCACTGAGATCAATTCCATATCCATGGAAGTGTATTGGAATGAAGCATCACGAATTTTATAGTTTTCAGATAGTTTTTTATAGTCCTAGTTATTGTTGCACTAATAAATCACTTAGCAATGTCTAGCATAGTCATATCTTCATTGAACCTAGAGCTAAATACCATTATTTTTATTATTTAATTTTGAGCATTTATTTTAGTAGTGTTATTACACTCAACTCTTTATCCTGGGCAAGTTATATTATTTATTCATTTTGATTTAATTAATTTACTTGGGATATTTATGTGAGGCATGTTATTTTTCCTTAAAAATTTCATGAACCAAACATTCTTAAACTGGTGCAGTGCACCTAGGATGTCCTTAAGTCAAATATTTGAAAATTTTGTTTGTTGAAGACTATGAGCATTTCAAAATAATGTATTTGAAGCCTTCTAGAGGTACTATGTTGTAGTGGAGGCCTGAAATAGGCATTTTCTTTTGTTAGGACTACAGTAGGATAGTCTATTTTTAGTCAATTAGCCTTTTAAGGAAAAGCAGTCAGTTTTAGGCTATTTTTAGCCTTTTCCCATGATTTGGGAGCATTGTAATAGAGGAATTCATGGTAAACATATAGAGGAGACCTCTCACATGTCAAGGCATTGGAGATGGATGAAGTTTGAATAGAAAAGAGGAAGAAGATATTGTTTACTATCCTGCAATTTCTGAATTTATGTATATTTTGTTGTTCCAACATTTTGGATGAGGCCGTATAGTATCTTCAAGAGGGAAAATGACTGAAATCAATTGGGGAACCATTCGATCTTTCATTTGCATTTGGTAGGAGGGATTTTCATCAAAGTTTAGGCATTTTATAACCATTTTTGTGTAGATTGTTCCTAAACCCTTGTTTTGAGGGTTTTAGTGAGATTTTTTTTATTTCCCAACCCATCTTGCTATGTTAGAACCCCAAAATGGGTAGAATGAGTTTAGTATGGTGTGTTTTCTAATGGGTTTTTTGTGTAGGAGCAGGGGATAAGTACAAGTTGGAGTTTGGGGCCATTGAGCCTATTTGCATCATGAATTTGGTAAACTAGTTTTGGTGGAGTGAAGATTTGATCATAGAATGAAGTTGAAAGGCCTCAGACCCCTAAAACCTTTGAAATAAGTCCATTTGCATCCTAGTGGACCCTCTGGAATAGGAGTTAGAAGTTTGGCATTGAGTTTGTGTGTACTCCCTTTGTAAAACTGACCTAATTAGGCCTTATTGGGAATCAGTACAATCATGATTTGGGGATTGTGTTCCAAAGGAACCCATAGTGTATGTTTAATATGTTGAAGAAAAAGATAATGGGTACTCAAAAAACCCATAACAATCTAGTTTGGAGGTCCACATCTCAAGATATTGTCTGACAGTCCTTTTTTGAGGGCTGCAAGGAAGTGGGTCAGTCTATGAAGGAAGTGGTACAAGGATGTACCTCCAGAGCATTGTGGTGGTTTTGTGAGCTTGGGACAGTCAACCATAAATGGTCTAGGGTCCCTAGAAAGTCTAGGAAAGAGCCCATGTATATGAACCCAAAGATGGTGTTGTTGCCTAGTCTTGGAAACATGGAAAATGAGAGGACAGTCATGTCTAGTAAGAAGATCAATGGAGTAGTCAGGTTCATAGAGGCATAATGTCCTATTTGCCCTACCATCCCCTACATCCTCTTTCCTACTGAGTAGTTTGATTTGACCCTTAGTGATGCAGAGCCAAACACCCTGACCTGCATTTCCCTTGGTATGTCTACACTTTACTTGCCTATCGGCAAGGTGATGCACTATCAACCAAGTCGTAGTCCATTCCACCAATCACACACCTTCTATGGATATGTCTCTAACACCCCTATCGCTATGACTTCTTCCATCGGTGTAACTCAGAACCCTTTCACCGATCACCAACTCTTCCCAATGTATGCCTTCACCTTTGTATCTGTCGAGAGATACATTCTTCAATGTACATTCAGGATATGCACAACTTGCAAATACTTTCACTAACCTGCGATCACTAGTTTTCTTCGTCGTCTCTACTGGTTGCCTCTTACATCTAACACAATGTATATGCACAATATACATTCAAAACATACAACCCGAAAATGCATTCGGTGGGACTGACCATTGACTTAACACAATGTATATCCTCAATATACGTTCATAAGATACATTTGAAAACAGAATTCAGAAAGTTTGACCATTGACCCTCCTTGTATCTGAACCTGATGTACATTCGTAATGTACATTCATCACATACAACCATAATATTCACTTGCGAGTTACACACGAACATTCAACTGCGATATAGACACGAATTGACCCCGACATACATTAGCGATGTACACACAGAATGTATATCCAGCAGCACAACACAAATCTTCGCCGATCCGAACCTCTGCAAACCCTGTAACTTCGTAGATCCATTTCTTCAATGATCTTACAGACCTTTCACCCTGTTAACCTAGCACATGATGGCACTAGGATCTATCTGCACTCAGTATGCGATCCTGCAAAAAATCCAAACAAACAAAACAAAGAAACGAAAACACTGTATAGCCATTCCACCGATTTAGAAGAAATCTAACCGGTGGAATGGATTAAGGAATCCATCTCAACTACAAAACAGTAAATTGATTTCACATAGATAAACCCTTGAGAAATCAAATGATAGAAAGATACACAACACTCTGTTTATTATGCTTTCCAGAAAATGCGCATACACATGCTCTATTTCTCAATTACAATCACACTGTTCTGATCACTCTTACAACTTATTACAATCGATGATCTCTGGGGTATTTATCTACTTACCCTCAACAGTACTTCATCGACTCCAAGCGGCTAGGAGACAACCTCCAAGCAGCTGGGAGATCACAACCGACTAACAACCTCTAACTACCTAACAACCTTCAAGATTATAGCTTGACAGGTGTCCTCGGGACTTACAACATAAACCTAGATACAAACTAAAATAACATGCATTGGTCAAATAGAACTTATTACATGAATGGTCTTATAGGACCTTATTGGAAACAACAAAATGAACATCAAATAGTTGAATGCCTCATGGAGGCCACCTTGTGTTAGGTGCTCCTACACCATACACCCCACCTTGAAAAGAACTCATGCCACATGAGTTAAGGCTTTGTTTTGCTCCACCTTTATTCATTTTTGCTTCATGTCTTCCCCACGATCTCTGGACTGCAACCTGCTTCCATGGAACCAAAGACTCATGCCTAGTTTTGTAGGCTCTACTCACACCTTGTTTTCTTACTCTCATCTCTACCTGAACACCTACATTATACACCTTGGGTAATGCTTCTTATACTGCTGCTATGGCAGAATTTGTTTGTTGTTCAACTCTTGTTGGTTCTAGAGGACAAACAATTGTCCCTACTATGATAACATCCTTGTCTTTCCAATCAACTTGTAGCTGCTTACAAACCTATTCTTTGACCTTCTGCTGATCCTTCTGATCTCCATCAGTCAAAACTAAAATTGCCTTCAAACTTTGTTCCTTAGCAACCCTACTTCTTGAGGTATCCTCAACTGTCTTTGTGTTTTCTTCATGCATCTTCACAAACTCTTTCTTTCCTACCAAAATGATTTTGGCTGCCTTCTTTGCTTCAGCATCCTCCTGCAATGGTGTCATCACAAAAGTCCTCCCATCCTTCTTGATGGTGTATGTGTTAGCATATCCATCATACAATGCTCTCCTATCAAATTGCCATGGCCTACCCAAAAGTAGGTGACAACATTCCATGGGCAATATGTCACACAAAACCCCATCCTGATATTCTCCAATCTGAAAATCAATAGATGCTTGTTCATATACCAAAAGTGATTGACTATCACTGACCCAAGATGCTTTGTAAGGGGTTTGATGTGGAATCCTTTCCAGTTTCAACTTATCCACCATTTCCTGGGATACCATATTATCTGTTGAACCAGAATCTATTACTACCTTGCATTTTTTACCTTTGCTTTTGCAATTGGTCCTGAAAAGAGCTCTCCTTTGTAACATGTCCTTGGATGTCTTCAAGATTGTTCTCCTTAGCATCAATGATTCTCCATCTTGAGCTAGGGCTGCACTCCTCATTGGAGAGTTAACACTTTCATCTACCTTCTCTTCTTGTACAAATTGAACCCTCTTGTCATTCTTCCTATCATCTCTTGATGATGAACCTTGCCTTTCTGGACATTTGAAAAATGGGTGACCAATTTCATTACAATGATAACATCTCCTAGTGAAAACATTAGAACCTCTACCACCTCCAAATCTACCTCTTGTGCCTTTCCATCCACCTCTGAAATCAGATTGCTCTTGTCCTTTACTAGTCTCTTCTTGTTTAGACTCACCACTAGGCCTCTGGTTAGGACTTCTTCCTCCAAAACTGCCTCTAAAATTTCTGTCACCTCTTCGTCTATTATTCTGCTCACATTTTCTCTTCAGCTTCTCTTCAACTCTTAAGGCCATTTGGAAACACTTGTTCACTGTTTCTGGTGCTAAAATGCTGATCTCATCTTGGATGTTCATCCTTAGGCCATTCAGGTACCTGGCCACTTTCTCTGACTCTTCCTCTTGTCTCTTTGACCTGAGACTGAGTTTATGAAACTCTTGTGTGTATGCATTCACATCAAGGTCCCTCTGCCTGAGGTTCTGCAGCTTCTTATACATCTGCACATCATAGTCCAGGGGTAAAAACTGTGCCTTAAGTTTGGTCTTCATCCTTTCCCGAGAGGTTATCATATTCTTCCCCTCCTTGACTCTCTCTCCTTGTTCATAATTCCACCATGCAAGAGTAGATCCCTGCAACCTTGCCTTTGCCAACTTAACCCTCTTACCATTAGGGATTTCTTTGTATTCGAAATGATTGTTCAATGCCTCAATCCAGTCAACCACCTCTTCAGCTTCCATACTTCCACTATACATAGGTAACCCATCTATGGTGTCCCTATTGACTGACTTCAATGCATTTAAAAATGCCCTCTGGTCTGCTGGTATCTCCTCTGTCTTTTTACTAGTTTCACCAATTTCTATATCTCCTTCATTACTGTCAGTTTCATCTTCCTTATCTTTACCTTTGGACTACTTGAACTCTTCTAACTTGGATGCAAGTATCTCCTCGATCAGCTTCTTAACAGCGTCTTGCAACATACTTTTGGGAGGCATCCTCTCTGCCTCTGTCTTGCTTTCCTTGTCTGACATAAACATACATAGACAACACCCAAATGCCAACACTCCTACAAATCCTCAATTCAATTTTCCACCCAAATCTTAACTCGCTCTCATACCACTATGATGTAGAGCCAAACACCCTAACCTGCATTTCCCTTGGTATGTCTGTACTTTACTTGCCTATTGGCAAGATGATGCACTATCAGCCAAGTCGTAGTCCATTCCACTGATCGCACACCTTATATCGATGTGTCTCTGACACCCCTGTCACTATGACTTCTTCCGTCGGCGTAACTCAGAACCCTTTCACCGATCACCAACTCTTCCTGATGTATGCCTTCACCTTTGTATCTGCCAAGAGATGCATTCTTCAATGTACATTCAGGATATGCACAACATGCAAATACTTTCACCGACCTGCGATTACCAGTTTTCTTCGTCGTCTCTACCAGTCGCCTCTTGCATCTAACACAATGTATATGCGCAATATACATTCAAAACATACAACCCAAATATGCATTTGGTGGGACTGACCATTGACTTAATGCAATGTATATCCTCAATATACATTCGTAAGATACATTTGAAAACATGCATTCAGAAAGTTTGACCGTTGACCCTCCTTGTATCTGAACCCAATGTACATTTGCGATGTATATTCACCACATACAACCGTAATATTCACTTGTGAGTTACACACAAACATTCAACTACGATATACACATGAATTGACCCTAACATACATTAATGATGTACACATAGAATGTATATCTGGCGGCACAACACAAATCTTTGCTAATCCGAACCTCTGCAAACCCTGCAACTTTGCAGATCCGTTTCTTCGATGATCTTACAGACCTTTCACCCTGTTAACCTAGCACATGATGGCACTAGGATCTATCTACACCCGGTATGCGATCCTACAAAAAATCCAAACAAACAAAATAAAGAAACGAAAATATTGTACATCCATTCCACAGATTTCGAAGAAATCTAACTGGTGGAATGGATTAAGAAATCCATCTTGGCTACAAAATAGTAAATCAATTTCACATAGAGAAACCCTTAAGAAATCAAATGACATAAAGATGCACAACACTTTGTTTATTATGCTTTCCAGAAAATGCGCATACAGATGCTCTATTTCTCAATTACAATCACACTGTTCTGATCTCTCTTACAACTAATTACAATCGATGATCTCTAGTGTATTTATCTACTTACCCTCAACAGTACTTCATTGACTCCAAGTGGCTAGGAGGCAACCTCCAAGCGGCTGGGAGATCACAACCAACTAACAACCTCTAACTGCCTAACAACCTTCAAGATTACAGCTTGATAGGTGTCCTTGGGACTTACAACATAAACCTAGATACAAACTAAAATAACATACATTGGTCAAACAAACCTTATTACATGAATGGTCTTATAGGACCTTATTGGAAACAACAAAATGAACATCAAACAATTGAATGCCTCATGGAGGCCACCTTGTGTTAGGTGCTCCTGCACCACTTAGTGGTGTAAGCTATGCATCAAATTGGTATCAGAGCATAGTTAGTAGGTCTATTGTGATTCTAAAGTGTTAAGTTGAAGAGGCAGTTTGTCAAGATGCCTCCAAGAGTGAGCAACATGGTTCAAGATGAATGAGCTGAAGGAGAAACATGCTAGAGAATTGAGGGAGCTGAAAGAAAGAATTGCTACCCTAGAACAAAATTAGAGAAGAGGAGTGACTCTAGGTGATGAGAATGAGTCTGAGGAAGAAGAGGAAGTTGAGTATGGAGATGTGGAAGAAGAGTTAGACCCTGAGGATCAGAGGATGGCAATGTTCCTGAGGGAAGTAAAAGAAGACAAGCACAAGATAAAGATAGATGTGCCAAAGTATGGAGGAAGCCTTAATGATAAAGAGTTGCTAGATTGGATAGCAGCATTGGACAACCACTTTGAGTGTGAAGAAGTTCCTGAGGAGTAAAATGTAAAGATTGCAAAGACCAAACTGACAGGTCATGCTTTGTTATGGTGGGATTATTAACAGACAGAGAGGATAAAGAAAGAAAAGGAAAAGATTGTTTCATGGGACAAGATGGTAGCTAAGATCAAAGGTAAGTTCTTTCCTAAAGATTATGAAGTTCAAATGTTTAAAAATCTTCAAGGTTTAAGGAAAAAGGAATTGGATGTTAATTCCTATACTGAAGAGTTTTATAAGCTGAGTATAAGGTCTGGTCATAATGAAAGTGAAGTGCAAAAGGTTGCTAGGTATATTGGTGGTTTGAGGTTTAACATGTAGGATGAACTAGTGCTAGCAAATCCAAGGAGTGTTGAAGACTGTTATCAAATGGTAGTTAGAGTGGAAGAGAAGTTGAAAAGGAGACAAGATAAGATAGCCAGAGGTAGAGGCAATACCTCTAGAGGCAGAGGATCTTTTAATACAAAATAAATCAATGAGGGTCAAGAGGAGATGAGCAAGGCACAAGGACAAGGTGCATATTTCAAACAAGGATAAAATGTAGATTTCAGAGGTAGAGGCTCTAGAGGTAGATTTGGTGGTGGAAGGAATGCAAACACCTTTATAGGTAAGTGTTACAATTTCCAAGAGTTTGGGCACCTAGCATACAAGTGTCCTGAGAAGCAAAATTTTTCAAGTGATGGTGAAAGGAAGAATGAGAGAAGGACTCAGTTAGTCTAAGAAGAAGAATGTGGTGGTTCTACTCCCACTAGTTGTGTTGGTGAGGTAGGAGAAACGTTGATGCTAAGAGACAGAACACTATTGAAGACCTCCAAGGAGAAGGGGCTGATTCAGAGGAGAGCACTGTTTAGGACAACTTGCAAGTGCAAAGACAAGGTATGTAAAGTGATAGTGGATTCAAGGTGTACTAACAATATGGTGTCTAGTGAGATGGTATACAAACTGGAATTGAAGAGAGTACCTAGGGACACACCTTACAAAGTCTCTTGGGTAAGTGATCATCAGTCCATTTTAGTGGGTGAGTGATGCAGGAGCATCCAGTGGTGTAAGGGTAATCTTGCATCAACCAAAAAGAAGTTAATTCAAAATTATTGTATTTTTTCATTTCTTTCCATAATTAGTGTTTTTGGTTCCATAATATCCAGAATAATGATGTAGGACTTTCAGTTTTTCCAAAACTGCTAACAATAGCAACCTGCCATTTTAGGAAAGTTTCAATTTGGGCAAGGATTGAAGGGAAAACTTACAAAAAGTTACATAACAGAAATATAAGACCTTTGGTGAAGGAATTAGGAAAAGATCATTTGTGAGCTGAAAGATATTAAAATTTTTGTTTTCTGAAAAGCCCCTAAAAATTTCCTAAATGAGATATGAGGCACTAAAACATCCCATAACATCCCAAAAAGTTGATGGAAATCCATTTACAAATTTCTATCATGATATTTCACATCGCAAGCTTTCCAGCGCTTAAAACGATTTGTCAATCGGACACCCGGATCAAAAGTTATGCTTCTCGGAAGTTGACCTACTTTTGGAGGGAGTTGCAAATTTCAAAATTTATCTAGAGGCCGCCAAAAAGTGCTATTTATGACTATTTTGGGAACCCTGGGCAGTAGTAGAGTTAAGGGGGCAAGTGTAGAGTCAAGAATAGGTGGGAAAATAAAAACTCTAGCTAATTTGGGGTTACAGAAGGCTGAAGATTCTAGAGTCTTGAGGTTGGGAAAGCTATAATGTGTTGCAGCCAATAGAGGATTCATCCTCTGATTGTAATTAAGCTTATGTAATTAATGAGTTGCTCAGATCAATAAAAGAAAGGTCTATTTTCTGTGTTTAATTTCTATTGTTATGTTTTTTGTGATTTAACCCCCTTCATCAAGTGGTATCAGAGAAAGGGTTCCTGAGTGTGTAGACAGATCACCGACCGTGAGGTTGTGGGTTTACTGGGGAGATCAAGATGCCTCCACAAAGAAATCGTATTGGGAGGAATACTTTGTTGGAAGAGAGTTTTAGAGCCCTACAAAGGCAAATTGATGCATTGTAAGAAGAGCTACGAAGAGGGTTTGAGCCAAGAACAAGAGAAGAAATTGAAGATGAAGCTAAAGAAGAGCTATCTGAGGAAGAACAAGAAGCTACAAGAGATCTTGCAAAAGTTAGGTTGTTGAGGGCCATTTCAAAGATTGGAAAGAGGCCCAGGATCGAAGTTTCTACATATTCTAGAGATTTGAATCCAGAATAGCTTACTGATTGGATCAATGACATGGAGGAATATTTCAAGTATGAAGATGTAGAAGACCCAAATTAGGTCAAGTTTGCAAAAACAAAATTGAAGGGCCATGCCAATATTTGGTGGAAGGAGGTCCAGTTATAGAGGAATAGAAGAGGAAAAGGAAAGATCACCAGATGGGATCGGATGGTAGAGAAACTGAAGAAGCAGTTCATTCCTGTGGACTATGAAATGGAGTTGTTGAAGAAGCTACAAGGACTGAAGCAAGGTAACAAGTCTGTTAAGGAGTATACAGAAGCATTTTATAAAATTACTATCAGGATAGGCCATGTAGAACCCAAGAAGGAGAAGGTAGCCCGTTACATTAATGGGTTGAGGCCAAGTATTCAAGAGGAGTTGAGTCTGGTCAGAATGACCACCATAGAAGATGCATACTAGTTTTCCCTGAAGGTGGAAGAGAAGCTAAATAAAATATTTGATAGCAAGCAAAGGGGAAGAGGTTAAGGCAGAAGGACTAGTGGAAGACCCTATGGGGGCTGAAATGAAGATTCAAAGAAAAGTGAAGAAGCTAAAACCAGTCAAAATCAGAAAGGAGATAATACCTACCGCCCTCGTGACTAGAACAATGGTGAGCAAAGAGGAAGAGGTAGACCTGGGCAAGGACCTAGAAGAGGAGGTTTCAGAGGAACCTATTTACAATGTGGAGAAGAAGGGCATCAGGCATACGAGTGTACGCAACATCAAGGAAGGACAAATAGAAGACCTGAAGGTAATGCATGAGTTGCACATGTAGATGAAGATGCACATTTTGAGCATTTTGAAGATGCTGAAAGGGGAGAAACCCTAGTTGTCAAAAGAACCCTACTGAATGAGGAGAAAGAACCAAATTAGAGAAAGAGTTTATTCCGCACAAGGTGCCAATGTGAAGGTAAGTGTTGTGATATTATTATTGATAGTGGAAGCACTGACAATCTTGTTTCAGAGGAGATGGTTGACAAGTTGAAGTTGACAAGAAGAAAGCATCCACATCCATATTGGATTGCATGGTTGCAGAAGGACCATAGAGCTTTGGTCAATGAGCAGTGTTTAGTCAAGTTCAAGATTGGGGACTACCATGATGAGGTGCTGTGTGATATCATACTGATGGATGTATGTCATATGCTGTTGGGGAGGCCATGGTAGTATGATAGGAGTGATGTCCATGATGGCTGTGCAAACACATATTCCCTAACAAAGGATGGAGTTCGTCACAAGTCAAAGCCCTTGAAGGAGGTGGAAGAAAAGGTATGTAGCACTGCCAGAATTTGCTTGGTAGATGGTAGGAAATTTTTAGAGGGTATGAAGCATGAGCGTCATTGCTTTGCATTGATTCCTAAGATTAGTCAAGAGAAATATGAAGATGTACCAATAGAAGTTTCATATATGTTGGAAGAATTTCAAGATATTATCTCTGATAATGACCAGAGGGTTTACCACCAGTGAGGAAGATAAGTCATCAAATGGATTTCATACCAGGAGCCAGTTTTCTGAATAAGGCAGCCCATATAATGACTCCAATAGAGAGTGAAGAGTTGAACAGACAAGTTCAGGAGTTGTTGAGGAAGGGATTGATAAGAGAGAGCCTATGTCCATGTGTGGTACCTACAGTACTAGCACCAAAGAAAGATGGAGAGTGGAGAATGTGTACAGACTCTCGAGCCATCAATAAGATTACAATCAAGTACAAATTTCCATTACCTAGAATGGATGACATAATGGACTATTTGAGTGGAGCCAAGTACTTCATGAAGATTGACCTGAAGAGTGGGTATCACCAGATCTGTATCAAAGAAAGAGACAAGTGGAAGAGAGCCTTCAAAACCAAAGAAGGTTTGTATGAGTGGTTAGTCATGCCATTTGGGCTAACCAATGCACCGAGCACATTCATGCGGCTCATGAATGAGGTACTGAAAATTTTTTTGGGAAGTTTTGTTATTGTTTATTTGGATGATATTTTTATTTTCAATAAGACATGGGATGACCATCTGATGCATATTAGAAAATTTTTAGAGAAGTTGAGGGAGGAGAAGTTGCTGATTAATTTGAAGAAATGTAGTTTTGCAAAGAAGGAGTTGGTATACCTGGGACTTGTTGTCTTAGAGGAAGGTCTTAAGATGGACACAAAAAAAGTAAGGGCTATCATTGAATGGCCTACGCCAAGGAGTGCAACAAAGGTACGATCTTTTCATGGTTTGGTAAGTTTTTATAGAAAGTTTATCAGGAATTTTAGTAGCATTTGTGCACCCCTAACTGAGACAATGAGAGGCGATAGAAAATAGTTTGTTGATAGCTGAGAGGGGGGGTGAATCAGTTATGCTAATTATTTCTTCTTTTGAACTTTCTTATTAATCAAAGCATCATTTAATCAAACAAACAAACATTACCATGAAATGAGAAACACATGACACAGTAATTTTGACGTGGAAACCCGGTTAAGGGAGAAAACCATGGGGTGATTAACCCAAAGATTATTCTCTGTTAAAAGAATAAGGAATTACAAAAATGGAACTTGCTAATTAGGGCTCACTGCCCGAGCACACTGCTCACAAGAGGCACACTGCCTACAAAGAGACACACTGTCTACAAAAGAATGTTATATAGTACTTGAACTGATTGAAAGCATCTACATATGCTGGAGTTTAGTTCCAGTTAGGCTTAGTACACTGATCTGCTGCACTTCATCTTTCCTCTGTTCTTTAATCTGCTTTCCTTTCACATACCAGATCTTTCTTACTACTTCTGCTCTGCTCTTTCCTTGTTCGCTTATCCACTTCTACTACTACTCCTCTCACAGCAAAATCCATCCTCTATATATATCCGCACTAATGATTTTATTATCTTTCTAGTCGGCACCCGGAATAGTTTATCTTCACACAAACTTTGATCTGTCGGCTGAATCCTTGCATATCAAGTAATGCGGATCAAGCATATACTTGTAGATATCATTAGTCATGTCGGCCAAACATGATTCATGCCTTCACAACCTTTACCATTAACAGTAACACATCTGGAAAATAGTTTGATGCTCTGTCAGTTAGTTCTTCCTCTGTTCTCACTGTCTCTCAGGAATCCGGTACTCAACTATTCATATCTTTTTCTTTGTCCATCACCGGAGGCTAAATCCTTGGAATATGCTACTCAAGGTAGTCCTCTTGACTTCCCCAAATCCGCATTGCACCAAGACACTCCCTCTGAGAGGTCCGGACCAATCTGTCAGACCTTGCCACATGCTCTGTTCTTGTTCACTGGACCACAACAGTCTTCATTCTGAATTCCGGTAGAGGCACACCATGACTTACGGATATGTGGGATGACCTTTGTTGCCATCAATGACAACAACCATGAATCCATATAGTGTCTCTTGCCAACATAGTTTAGATGGACTAAAGGAGTAGACAAGAGCTTTGATACATTGAAGCAGAAAGTCGTAGAACAACCTGTTTTGGCACTTCCAGATTTCAATAAGGTATTCTAGGTAGATTGTGATGCTAGTGGTAGTGATATAGGTGCTATTTTGAGTCAAGAAGGTAAGCCCATTGCCTATTTTAGTGAGAAGCTTAATGATGCCAATAAAAAGTATTTTGTTTATGATCAAGAGTTTTATGCAATAGTTCAGGCTTTGAAGAAATGGAGACATTATTTGTTACCAAAGGAGTTTATTTTATATACTGATCATTAGGCTTTGTAGTATCTTAATAGTCAAGGAAATTTGAATCAAAGGTACTTAAAATGGGTTGAGTTTTTGTAGAGCTATACTTTTGTTTTGAAGCACAGGAGTGGGATGTCCAACACAGTTGCAGATGCCTTGAGCAGAAGGCAAAATTTTTTGATAAAAATGAAGATAGAGGTTGTTGGGTTTGATGAGCTCAAAATTTTGTATCCCGAGGATCCAGATTTTGTAGAGGCTTGGAAAGCTTGTTTGGAACCTGTTACTTTGGACAGAACAAAATGGTTGGATTTCATAATCTAAGATGGCATGTTGTTTAGAAGAAGCCAGTTGTGC